>CM056561.1:1590000-2995000 GCA_029721515.1 Synanceia verrucosa | reverse complement strand
CTGGCTTTTCAGCGGTCGGGTTTGCAGCTGGAGCTGCTTCAGCCATGTGTAAGAATTATCAAACCAGCGGGAGCTGCCGAGCGCTCAGGGACACATCTCAGTGAGTTAAAGTTTCCTCAGGGGAGCAGCAAGTGTCTGATGCATACATGGTTTGAAACAGCCCATAATAAGCTCCTGCCTTTGCCAATGGCAACGTCAGAAGCGACAGCACAGGACAGAGTTGGGTGCATCAGAAAAGAGATGCGTCTCCAGAACATTTTGTTCCTCTGGCAAACATATACAGTAAGAACAGATATGAGGATTTATTCATCAGCAATGTTACATAATAATAACAACTGAGGATGTGAAAGCCTGCATAGATTCTTCTTAGTATTTTGTTGATGGATTCAAAATAGGAAAATGGCTTTAAGTCAGAGCATAGAGTACCAGCTGACTCATACAGAATGTTCTTTCTATATTTCTATACCAGTTTTCATGACTCTTGAATATGTGTTTGTTCTGTATTTACCAGATATATTAAATGGATTTTAAAGCCTGCAAACATTCAAGAAGAGGATGGTGTGTTTCTGTGAAACGCAGCCTGCTGTTGGTTCTGTAGCCTCTCTGACAGCAGAGACAACGCTCCTCATCACTGTCACTCTGCTTCAGGTTATGAAAGGCCTTTAAAATAGTTGGAAGACACTGAAGACTGGGAGACGATTATTCTTCCTCTTTTTTCCCCTCTCTCTTTCTCCGCCTTGCTGTTTGTCTGTGCTCTCTCTGCTTTTATTGCAAAGCAAAAGCTGGAGGAGTTCTCGTGGATCACTTCCCTCCCTCCTGTGTCTGTACCCTCCTCTTCCTTCTCTTCTGTCTTTTTATCTCCTCTTCCACCTATCTTCTGCGTCGTTGCTTTCTGGCTGGAGGCGAAACAGCTGTACTGTACAATCTGCGTGATGCCAGAGATGGTGCTCATGCCAACTATGCTTTAACTTTCATGTAAAATGACATGAATTTATATAATCTGCCCTTTAGTATGAGCTAACAGTCAGATACTCCTGTGCCTCCTTGTTTGCCACTACGGCAGAGTTTATGTTGGACAGTGTAAATCACATCATAAATCATCCTGATGTGTAGTTTTAAACTGAGCATGAGAACTTTTCCAATCTGCCACCAGGGGGTGAACTTTTCTAACACATCCGCTCAGACAGGCTGTCCTTCCCAGAGACATTATGAGCTCATGTGCACTTTAAATCCTTGTTGTAATGGCACCTTTGTCATGGATTTTCAGCACAACTTTGCTTATTCTATGATCTAATATGATGGTTATTATACTCTATGACTCAGCCTATTGTCCAGTCAGGCTCACTGTTGGAAGGACACTGTCATCTTCTGGCATTTCTGTCAAAATGTTTTAGAATCTTGCTCCGGGTTCTTATCCAGGCGTCGTTTCTGCAATGTGCTGCACAAACTGAACGAGAGGACTCCTTCTTTCACTCGTTCATTGATCATTTTCTTTTGAAGTGCTTATTGAGCGTGCTCCAGAGCAGGTCATGGTGAAATCCTTCGTGCAGCTTGTCAGTGATAGAGTGGGTCAGTCTCAGGGAGAAGTGCACTGTAATGCTCAATATCAGCCTGCATCAGTGTCCTACAGCATGGCCCCAGCACCAGCGTGGAGACAGCTAGTCATTTATTCTGACTGATGGCTGAGCTGATGTGATTTTTTATAGCTCTTTGGTCTGTGAAACGTGCAGATTCATATTGATCCACCTGCAGCGTGACATGAATTTAGTCAGGAAGGAAGGAAATATCTGTCATATTTCCATATCTACATTTCATCACTATTTTAAAAAAAAATATGCTTTTGGTTGCTTTTTTGGGGGGGTTTGCTTTCTGTGATTTGTGACCTTGAGTCTGACCTCTGCAGAGAGCAGCTTTTTGTTGCATGTCCCTCACAAATTTTCTGCCATTTTCCACAGTTACCTATTTTTAAAAAGGTGAAAAATGTCTAATTTGCTAAATTAAAAAGTAGTGATTCGTCACTGAGCACACTGAAGGCCAGTCAAGCACTAAAACTGCTGACCGCCTGCAGATGCTAACTCACAGCTAGCGCAAAACTTAGTGTGATCAATGTAAAAAATGCTAATTTTGCACTGCACACTCACACATACGAACCTGACGATGCACAGCGACGATCTGTCTGCTCATTGCATGCACATTTGCACAGCTCTTCATCCTTTAAAAACAAATAGTAATGTGCTGGAATGGGAGCCACCTGTGTGTTTGCTGCAGTAATTGCTCCTCTTTGCTGGTGACGGACTCGTCTAGTATGTTACGTTCACTGAAACCGTGGGGTTTCCAGCCACAGTCACCACTGAAGGCAACCAGACGTGAATTAGAAAGCGGGAACCAAAAAGGTTCTCCATCTGGTATGAACCACAATGAACAACAGGCATAATGTGCTTTTGGAAACTGAGAGGAAAATGTTTTTATAAGTGCAGTTGCTCACCTTTTAACTATGGCCTTAATTGCGGTTTGTGGATTTTACCTCTAGCTCTAAATATTATCTGATAATCTGCTCTACATGTCTATTTACTTCCTAGTAAATGACCACTGAAATTCAGAGTGCAGACGTGTAAACAGGAAGATAATCCCACTTGTGATTGAGATGTGTCCCTGTGTGGTGATTTTTTTTTTCTGTGAGATGTTTGCAAATCAGGAGGCCTGAGTAAATTGTGGCAAAAGGCTGGTGAATGTTGTGTATTAATTAATTCCTCAGTGTCCCTGCTGTTCACACGGCCTCAGTGTCGCCTTTGTGCTGCTGGTCTTTCTATATCTTGGCTTGGGAAAACAGAGGAAGCCGTATCGTGTCAGGAGGAGTCATGCAGTGATGGTTTGTCAGACGAAACACATCTAATATATGTGTAATATATGCACACATGTTAATGCATGTTTGCTCATTTGTGTTTGTGCATTTGCCATGGCTCCACTTGTTTGTGTAAATATGCAGTAATTGCAGCACTCTGGCCCTTTGACAGTGGCTGAATATTGATGAGAGGCCCTTCCACACCCCTTTCCCAGGACTGCTGGGACTGGGTGGCACTGCAGCGTGATGCTGCATCTCCGGCATAGAAAGGACAGCACTGTGCTGCTGGTGTTCAAGTGCAAAACCCCCTTTAGCAAGAAAAAAGAGCACTGTTCTATAGTGTGAGGAGCTCTGCAGCACATTTAGGCATGCTGGTTTAACATACTAGAGCCTCTTATAGGGTGGATAAATCCCATTTCATTGCAGCAGTCATATCTCAGTTTAATGCATTGCTCTATTGACCGTAACTGCTCAACAATTTATATTTTCTGTTAATGCTTGCATGACCTTGATGAGTCAAGTGAAGCAACATTTCCTTTCCTTTACTAGACACTGGCAGCGCATGAGAGCTCTTGAAGCTCATATTTATTTAAACAAAGCCTATGTGTATGAACCCATGTGGTCGCACAGCGATGCAGCAGCCCCTCCCCACTGAAAAGCCAACCAATAGCAGGCTGCTCCGCCGGGCTTGCATTTGAAGCTTCTCTAGTACGGTAGTGTTGCCCGGCAACCAGAATCGGCACATTTCTGGGAGGTCCTGTGTGGATAAGAGGGAGAGGGAGGCTGGAAGAGCAAAGAGGGAGAGGACAGAGACAGGAGGAGGTTCAGGATTTGAAGGAGGAAAGGAGGAGAGGGATGATGTCTCATTAGAAAGTTTGTTCCTGCAGCAGCAGAGGAGGAGACAAGAGGAGGAGGAGGCCACTGATGATCGGTGCTCAAACAGGGTTGAGGACTTTTGGGGGATTGCACCTCGTGTGTTCGCTGCTTCACTTTCCTGTACCTGAGCATGCTGGAGCGGCGCAAAGCTTCTTCAGACGTCTCAGAGGATCCTGGTCTTGACGCACTGTGTTCAGGGACCAGCACAGAGGACAGACCGACTGACCTGGATAGGAGCTAAAAGAGAGCCCAAGCTGCCGAAATAGAGCTTATTCAGGGGAGATGGATCTTGAGCATTAACACTGGGTCCAGACCAGTCATAGGGTTCCTGAAAGGTCTGGATTCCTGGGCTGGTGATAAGTGAGACAGGTCCAGGAAATATGTGGTCGTTCTGGGCGGGTTAAAAGCACTCAGGCTGTCATCCAGCGGCAGCAGAGCTCCAGAGGAGGACAGAGCCGAGAGAATGACCCTGGTGCTGGGTCTGCTGGATCCCACCGCTCTCCTGCCCTGTTGATCGTCTGAGCCGAGGATGTGGAAGTTCAAGGCGTTCTGCCTGGATTACTGGCATGTGCTGTGTTTGCACCCGCACAACAACTTTTACAAGAGGTATGTTTAAAAATGGCTGCAGTCAGGTTTGGCGTAGATTGTGTATTGTACTTCTGGTACAGCCCATAATTACCACGGAGTGCAGTCTGCTTGTTGATGCTGGCGCTCCCAACGTTAAGCAAATCAATATGATTTTAAAGCAGACCCTAGAATGACTTCATGAAACGCTGACTGGTGGAGAAAGCTCTGAACTGACTGAGACATCAGCAGAGCGCCATCGATTTCTCACAGCGAACCAGGTTATGACTGTTATTCTGCAGAAGCTCTTGGTTAAATACAGTAGCTCTTTGGCTGATCTTTTTGCCTGTTTAGTGTTGCTGCTGAGCTGAATTAATTCCTTCACCTCCACTGGGACTTCTCGTCTCTCACCTTTCACCTACTGAGCTATCTCCACCTGATTACTGAGTCCAGCTGTGCAGCTCGCACCAAGGTTGACAATGACAACCATTTTATTATTTTTATGAATCTATAATGTGCTTTGGGATTTCCGCTTCTTGCACCACAACATGCCAATCATGTCGTCAGGTTTGATTTAACATCCTTTGGTGACAACGCTCGAGCATCATGGCTTCTTTTTCTTGGGATATATCACAGGTTTTACCTCTGATGTATGTTTTTCACAGCTTCTAGGTGTGTTAAAAAAGGTGCACACTTGTCTCTCACATAGTGTGAATTACTCAGCACATCCACCTGCTCTTTCAATTCCCAGATGTCTGATGCTCTGGATCCATACTTCCATTCTAACTGCCATTTAGCACACCACTGTCTGTTGAAGATGTAAAGAAAAAGACAGATATGAATGATGATAACTGTGCTTTAATGTTTGGGTGCTCTTCTCTTTCAGTTCGGTGTGCCTCTGTAATCTCACACATCCTGGAAAACCATATGGAAAATGGAGAAAAAAGGTCCTGAAACTGTTAAGTTATCCTGGAAAATTATGTAAGGAAATGGGTTAAAAGTAGCTTTAACCCATTTGCTCCCATGGCACGGGGAGGATAAGTATTTCTTTTCTCATTTTCCATGTTTTCTATGACTGGGAAATTGGTTAATCATTTTCCAGGTTTTCCAGGATGCATGGGAACCCTGTTTTTTGTGAATTTCTAGCTGCAGTTTCAGCTTCAAAGGACTTTAGCTCGTCTGAGTTGTTGCCTCACTCTTGTTCACCATCATTTAGATCCCCTGCTTTGCAGCTGTGCAGAGAGGAGCTGCAATATTTTGGCCCGTTTTTCCTCACCGCTGACATCTGTCGGCTTGTGTTTGCAGAGGTTTTCTAATGCACATCCTATCGTGCAGATGTTTGATGTCTGAATCAAGCAAGAGGCTGATCCAGTACCTGTGAAATTCAGCGTCTGTCACATCTCTATATGCTAATGTGTTCACACATATGAAACAGTTTGTCATAAGCGTTATCATCCTGAAGGTGAGGACACAATATGTCCTGGATTCATTAATAATGCATCGTCCATATTTAGCTGGAAGGTCTTCTTTGAATGTAGGCTTCAGGGAACCCCCCAGCTGTTGGTGCTACTTCACTACCCATGGTAATATGGTCGCCTTTTCAGGCAGATTTTTGGTTAGTGTTAAGGGCTGCCCTTTCTTAGTCAATTAGTCCAGAAATTGGTATTTCTGGTTCATCAACTAAGATGTCTTCAGTTGATTTGTAATATTTTGAATGCATTTTCATGCTAAGTATGCTATTTTCATGCAAAATGCAAGATTTAAAGTGTTGCGTTTGTAGATAATCTCTAGCCTGACTATCGCGACCACTTGCTTTGCGAGCGTAGTCTGGCCAAGATGCCTTGTAAACCGATTTCTCAGAAGGCGGGCTTAACCCGCATTTATCAAATAACAGTGTGTGCTATTGGATGAAGCCTCAACCAGTCAGACCACTCTTTCCTCTGATGCATGCGTAGTGATGGAAACTGCTTGAGCCAGTTCTGCGAGCGTCATTGCCTTAAACACGCCTCAGTCGTGCTGTTTGAAATGCTAGATTTTCATTGGTCCCCATTTCGAGGTGAATCTGAAATCGAAGAGAACGGCAGATTGGCCAGACTGACTTGGTCGTGAAATTTCGTCACAGCAAGTATGGTCCAGGCTAGATAATCTCAGTTTTACAGATTAAATTAGCTGATCGATGAGTTTAGTAATTAACTAAATCTTTCGCTAACTGCTGCTAATGGATGGACTTAGTCTGTGACTCAGTGCTCTTTGGAACGACTGAAGACAGTCATTTGTTGTTTTGCCTCCACATGCTTCGAACAACTCATAATGTGTCTAACCCCACAGAGTTACTGGAACATCCTGGTCACTGGGCGTAACTCATTACATTTCTCTGGCTCCAGGGTAACACAGGACTGAGTCTGTGCTGTTAAAGCAGTAACTCCACACAGCCTCTCCCAGCTGCTGAACTGGGGCTCACCTCCCTCCTGAGTGGCCTTCCCATTGAGAGCAGTGTGATTGTTGGATCGGAGCCCAAGTATTACCATACACACAGCCTCTGTTTTATCTCCTCATCTATCTCTCTCTCTCTCTCTCAGTCATAAACACCAGGCCCTGCCCATCACCATTGGGGAGCAGCAGAAGAGTGAAAGATCGCACTGGACGGAACAAAAAGGGAAGGGTTGTCTGCAGATTCGTTTGTGGGTGGAGAGCTTTTTTGTTCAGAAGAGGGATGATTTCCTTCAGCTATACGTATTGGGCCTTTACCTTACTTGGTCATCAAGCAGCTCCGAGCCCTGAGTCCAACATAAACTAGGGCAGGGAGCGCTTCGAAAAAGGCGCAGACAGAGTAACTTTAGCAGCGAAAGAATGAATTTCTCTGTGGCTTCTCCATGGAAAGTGAAGGATGTGGGGTGTAATTTGTGGCGGTGAAGGGAGTGAGCACACACTGTACTTTTGGTGGCTCTTTTAGGGGGAGTTGCTGCAGTTTTTTTAACTTTTTTTTTTTTTGCCATGTGCACTTTTTTCGGGCATGTCCGATGCCTCGGGTGATGTCACTGCCATGTGGAATGCGATGTGGAAGTACTGCATTACCAGCCGAACTATAAGGTAGGAGACCATCTGGCGTAGACCAGCGTGGACGGCCGTGGCCTGCAGCATAAGTGGTGGTTATCGTCCCGACCGACCGCAGCAGGCGGTGCAGATATTTCTGACGTTCGACTGATCAAATAACATTCCTGTCTATATGCTCAAGCTCGACGCTTTCCTCTCCAGAACCACGGAAATATATTATCAGTGGCACACAGCTGACTGAGGCGAAGCAAAGATGTTTTCAAGGTCTTTCAGGGCAGTCTACTTTATCAAGGACATGTCTTCAATAATGAAGACTTAAGAGTAATCTTACTATTCTTTTTCTACTTCTTTTAAGCCTTATTATCACTGAAATTTGCCTTAGAATAGAAGTGTAGAGCAGGGACGTCCTCTGACAGGCAGGATTCAAATCTCTCTCTGAGATTTCTATTGTTATTCCAAGTGATGGGATTATGTGATTGACTGACCAGTTTTATCTCTTTTCTATTCGACATTTCTGTCGCCTCCAGAGAAAAAGCATTATAGCTCACATGCTGTACATTCATTACTCTGAACTTTAGGGATATTTTTGAAGAAATACAGGTATTTTTTCAGAAAAGCTGATGACGGTATATTCAATTTTGACGTGAATATAATCCACCAACCTGCCCCTGTCCCCTTATTATTCAGTCATAGTTCTGTGGTTACATCTGTTCCTGTGAGTGATAACTTTTAACAACATTATCTGGTGAGTTTTAGTTATTAAATTGATTCTTCTTTAGTGTAACTCTGGTTCTAGAGTGAACAACACCCTTTCCTAAATGAGGAATAATTGGACGACTTTTATGACAGTTTGGCAGCTTCTAGGCTCTGATTGGACGACTTTTTGTCAGTAACGCTGAAATCATCTCCTGACTCGTCCTGTCCTCAGATTCCCCTCTTTTCTAGTCTTTCTAGTCATTTAGATTGAGTAGGAAAAGCGCAGGTGTTACTGATAACATTAATTACAATACATTACAATACATTATCGATATATTGTGATACATTGTGATATTCTACACAGATCACTGACAAATTTAAAATGCAGCTTAAAATACAAGTTAGATAAATTTTTATTTCAACACGCGGAAGTTGGTCTGGATTTACAGTCAGCCCAAAACATGACTTTTTGGGGTTGAAAATCGATATTAAGAAATTTAAAATCAATATTATATCACAAAAAATGTCTTTTTCTACTGTGAAATGTCTTCTGTGATAAAGGCCTATTAAAGTAACGAGGCGCTTCATCTAGTCGCAGCGACACCGTAGACACCCGGGTACATCTGATACGACTGGTTCTGTGTCGGAGAGTACGCCGACAGCATTACTTATTTAACGTGTGCAGATCTGGAGCTCGTCACTGGTGCCTCCTGGTCCCACAGTGGATATCCAGCTCTGCAGGGTCTCGTCTGAATGAACCAGGATGTTAAACGCTGCCTGACGGAGCTGCACTGCTTCATCATGGGTAAATGGTTCCATCAGGACTGTGGGAACATTAGCCTGATCTGAACTGAATATCAAGCCTGCTATTCAAATGAGAGCAGGCACTGACCCCTTTGTTGGTCCCCTGCTCTGCTACACTGGCTTTATGACAAGTGAGGGCTTTTATTTTTGGTTAGGGGGGGTTTGAGAGGAACTTCTCGTAATGGAAAAGCAGCGACCTGCCAAAGCGAACTTGCAGTTCCACTGTGGTGAGTGAAAAAATACTCTCCGGGGTGGAAAAGCTTAGACGTGTCTCGGATGGAAGCCGTCTTCTGGTCAGAAATGTCAGGATGATGGAGATCTCATGTTGCACTTAGTTGGTTTCTTGCAGATTTGTTGCTGAATGGATTAAATCCATAGCAATGTTCCTTTTTGAATTACAGTATTTGTCCACAGAGGTGGACCACAGATGCCCAAATAGAGGTGTTTCTAGCGGATTCAGGGTATTCCTGCTCACATGTTTGTAAGTTTTGTTGTAGATTTTCTCTGTATCCTCAGGCTGTTGCCATTGGCTGGCCTCCACACTGGGCTGCATCATTATATGTGATGTTTTCCTTGCTGTGTGTTTACAGTATTGGAGCTTTTCTTGGCATCTCAAGCACTTTATATGCAAAGGCTTTTTTTCTGATCTGTGCTTAGGCTGCAGTCAATGTCCACACCACTAAATAATTCACCCGTGTCTCCCAGAGGGATGTCAGCATTGTGTGGGACGACCTCATCTGTTTTCCTTATACATTACCTTTTAAAAGTAATGGTGTTTTGTTACATCCTGGCTGTGATCGTGACAGTAATGAATGGGTCAACACTGCATGGCCATAACGGGGGAAGGCTTGACAACCTCCCGTTGCTGCTTGGCTGCATCGTGGTGAGGTGGAGAGGATATTTGGGAGCCTCTGCTGCGGTATCTCTACTCTGCTCATGTTAAGCTGTGCAGCTTTTGAAATGCTAATCATCTGAGGAAGCCAGTTTGTTTTTACTCTAATGTTGAAGAATGCCAGCCTCTAGAGAGAGCTGTTTACTGAGGAAAAAGCACACAGGACAGCACAAATAAAGGTGCACGTGTTTCTGTAATGTCTCCTCCACATGCTGTATGACTGAAGCATGGCCAGAATGTGTTCACTACTTTTGATGACATATTCCTTTGCATCTCTTCACAGCGCCTGCCTGGAGAATAATGAGGGTGTGTGCTGCATTAACTTATGTAATAGTGAGCGTGAGGAGGGGTGGGATGGAGGGATGGGTTGGGGGGGAAGAGAAGAGAAGAGTGATGAGCTCATGCTGCTGCACTGCAGCTCTCCTGTACACACTCTGCACCTTGTGGTTGCAGTGCCATGTGCACATTCATGCAAATGCATGGATGCATAATATATAAATGCAGTCTCAGTTTACAGTATGTGCAATTTATTGATTGATTCACATACATATTTATATGCACATGCAAACAGACTAAAAAAGGAAAGGCTCATTATTGCAAAATTTGAGTCCCGCTCAGTTCTGCTGCAGGATTTGGAGGCTGGCACGCTCTCATCTTTATCATGAGTCTGCCTGTGCTTTGCTATGAATGGGATACAGCTGTGAGCAAGCTGAGACCCCCAGAGCTCAGGTTGGTAACTGCTGCTAATCCACCAGCTCTTTTCCAGTGACAAAGTGTTACCTTATTATCCAGAGAGTGTTTTGATTTGTGTCAGAAATGAGCGAGGTGGGGTCAGGGCACGCTGGGGGACTTGATAATAGCACGACAGCACACTGACACTGTAAAACCGAGTGGTCCCTTTGGGGGCTTTCAGCTCTGCCTCAGCCTGCGATGAATAGGTGAATAAATGGATGAAATATCACTTTTGGTAGGAGACTAAACATTAGAGCACCATTGTCCAAGATTCTGCTAATATCATGGGTAATTTGTGGCAGGGCTGGGAGAGATGGCGAACGTTGTCTGCCATCTCTGTTACTTAAGGTTCATTAAAAGATGAAAATGAATATTTGATCACAAACTTTTTTTTTTGTGATTTGTGACTTGAGCACATGAGTGTGGAGCAGTCATGCTGTCAGGGAGGCTGGTAAACACTCATTAAATGTTTATCCTGATTGGACTAATTGCTCTGAGCTGTGTGTCGATGCAGGCCTGTGTTTTTGCATGCACACAGCTGACGTCTATCTTGTAACGAGGCGGTGGACGGTGCGTTTTTTTTTGTTTGTTTTTTTTTAATATATATTTGTCAGCCTTAGCTGTTGCCTTGACAACTGGCCTCAAAGATCAGTGCACGTGCATGCAATTGTGATAAATCCTGCTTTCAATCTATGTGGCGACGTCCGCAGAGACTGTGTGTGTGTGTGTGTGTGTGTGTGTGTGTCAGGTTCCCATCGTCACATGACTGCTCTCCTCAGTGACATCACTCACCATTTCATTCATACCACGCACATCTGTCTGCATTGATTTTATTTGTATAGCCTGCAATTAATCTGACCACAGAAAGTGAATCACTGGTGCACAGGAGCTGAATTATTGATAATTATTATTGGTAGCAGAATTACAGTGGGGGTTTTTAACTGTAACTGTGTCCTTTTACCCAGGCTGGAGACATTTCCTTTCACATTAAGAGCCACTCAAGGCTGAACGTGAAGAGACATTTCTGACAAATGAGACTAAGAGATAAAACTCCTCACACAGACCCAACATGTTTCCCTGCAGCTTAAATGAGCTCCTTTGGGATCTGCACAATATTTCCTCTCCCTCACTATCTGTAGCCATTGCTCTAACTCCCTCCCACTGCTGCTCTACTTTACATTAACTTGTTTCCTCCCCCCATCTTGATAAAGTGCAGTGAGAGTCTTTGATCAGTCATATATCCTCAAACCCTCAATCAGTCTCGGTGCAGCGTTTGCTGTGCAGTGGCACCATCTGTTGGTGGAGAGGCTTCAGGACAGAGCAGCTGGTTTTGACTCCATTCACAGGGTTCCCATATGTCCTGGAAAATCTGGAAAACCTGGAAAATGATTGACCAATTTTCCAGTCACTGAAAATGAGAAAAAAGGTCAAAAATAATTCAGAAATAGAAATAAATGGTTAAGTTATCCTGGAAAATTATTTACCCTCCCCATTCCTTGGGGTTAAATGGGTTAGAAGTTACTTTTAATCCATTTGCCAGGATAACTGAACTGTTTCCAGGACATTTTACCTTTTTCCTAAGTAATTATTCATTTGTTTTCCATAACTGGAAAATTGGTCAATCATTTTCCAGGTTTTCCAGGAACCTTGATTTGCCATGAAGAAGGAGATGAAGTTACCCATCAAATCAGCCAAATAAGTAAAGAATGGAGACAGTTAAGTCAAATAAATGAGCAGTCTTAACTTCCACCGTGAGCCATCGGTGAGTGGAGAGAAGATAAATTAAGGCAGATGAGGGTCTGGAGTCCAGGGAGGCCTCGGCAGCCTGGTGGCCTGTTTCTCTGGCTTTTCTCCCAGATTGATGCTATTGAGATTTACTGCCAGGGTTTACTTAATGATTTTACTGAAGGGAAATTTTTAGTAGAATGACTGTCAGGTTTGTTATTTTCTGTTTATGTTCAGAGCGACAAAGAGAAAAAGGGAATCTGGCCCACAGTTTGGTTTTATTTAAATCACAAAAAGACACAGCACCAAATGTGGGCTCATTTTTTTTCAGTATCAGCTCTTTTTGCCTCGTGAGTATTGATGTGTTTTGATCAGTCATCTGGACAGAACTGGCCTGAGGTGGATTTCTGCAGGACGGCAGTGTCAGCTCTCTCAGTGCCATAATCACATCCTGTAATCTCACACTTATTCCTGAATATGAAGGATATCCGATCAGCTGTTTCTGATTGTCAAACTCAAGCCTTCCTGTGACTCACATTCAGATTTCTCTTCAGATATAAAGAATGTTGTTCTGGTTTAGAGGCTCACATTTCCCCTTCGGCATCACCATGTGTCCTGAAGAGGGAAGGGAGGAAAAATAAACCAACTATGGGTGACCTTGCAGCGCTGCAACGCTCAGGCTCTGGACGTGTCCCCGCTGAACCAGAGACATCAACAGAGCAGCTGAATAAATGACCACAGAGCAGCGTAGAGGCAGGAGAGGACAGCTGATGCTGAGAGAGATCCAGAGAAAGAGTGAGGCAGGGGGAGGGTGCCCTGTGAGGAGAGCCTCCTCCTTTCATTGACGTTCAGGGGAATGTGCTGATTAGTGGAGGGTAAATCAGTCACATGGAAGTTCCCGGTCTCCTGCAGGCGTCTGACAGATCCAGTCCAGCTTTCCAGGAGCGACCACGGTCACCTTACCTTTCAGTGGTGATTTGTCAGCAGAGACAGGACCTCATTTCACAGGGTAAAGGTTGACCCAGGGACAGATGTGTGCAGGTAGGTGGGCTCCCCTCTGAACATGTGAAGTGCAGGTTTATCTAGATTCAGTAACGGAGACTGCAGCTGTTTACATGAGGAGCGCTGTCAGCTGATGTGCATGAAATTAATTACCAGCAATTTTGATAGTAATCAAGTAAAAACATTATTTTTTTACCCAACAGCAGATGTGTTAATTCTCTGCTTTTGTCTGTTTTATATGATTGTAAATTGAAAACCTTTGTCATACGACATAACAAGCGATGTGAACCAATTCATCATTCACCAAAACTCACTGAATTCATCTGAAAAATAATTGAGTATATTATAATCTGAAATAGAGCTGCAGCAATAACACAATTCACTATTTTGAGTATTTTTTTAGTCAAAATTATCTGATTGCAGCTTCTTAAATGTGAATATTTTTTGGTTTCTTTCCTCCTGGATGACAGAAAACTTAATATCTTTGAGTTTTGGCCAAAAACAGACACGATCTACGTTTTCCACCTTTTTCTCACAATATCTAGACCAAACAACTGAGAGCAAATAATCACTAGATTAATCAACAATGACATAATTACTGGAGAGGAACAGAAAGGATGAGCGTTGATGCTCTGCTTTGCAGTCTGACGTCAAACTGCTCAGTGTTGTTTGTTTGTGCTTCTTATTCAGAGTCTTCATCTTCATCAAGCTGCACTGTACATTTAAACAAATCTGTGAGTGATTTGCCAGCCTGCTTCTCTTTCATTGATGTGGCCCCATGCAGCACATTCCTGCTGATTGTCCAGCTCATGTCAAGCATCCTGTTGACATCTTTTCACCAAAAACCTACAGCAGGACCTCTGCTGATCTGTTTTGTTCATAAAGAGCTTTATGTGCACACGGACCTGCTCTCATTAGACCTGCTAACAGAGGAGAGGCCGTCATTAAAGCCTGTTAGATGCACAGAGCGTGAGACGGCTTCGCCCTCATCAGTCAGGCTGTACGTGAGAATACAGAGCTGCACTGTACTCCATGCATGCTTCTCCTTTAGCTCGTCCTCACCATCCTTTCTGTCCTGTGTTTACGCCCCATCAGGTCACCTGTGTTGTTATCAGGACGTTGCTCAGTTACGTTTTACAGCACAGCAAATAAAAGGCAGAATTCCCCTCTGGGACCATTAGGCTCAGTGCAGCAGCTATGAATCTCAGTTGCTTTTTATTACACAGAATTCCTCAGTGTTTCATCATTAAATGCAAAGTAATCACAAAAGAAAAAACTGGCTTTTTTGGGTACGCTGCTCATTATTCACCTAAGAAACAGCTAAAATAAGGTCTCACAGGTGATGCTGAGAGTCAGGATGCTTCACCTTCCTGCTCCAGCAGCGTGCTGCACAGTTTACTAGTTAAATGTTAAAGTGAGGTGCTTAACCTTAAACACAGTGGAGTAGTTGAGCTGTCATGGGCCACACTGTCTCCATGTGCAGGGAGATCCCTGGGTATTGACTGCCAGGTAGTCTCAGGGTTCAATAGCATTTTATCACCACATTCTGCAGCTCTAGAGCTTCTCAGCATCATCCAGCTCGTGGTTTTATGGCCTGATCTCTTCCACATTGTTGCAGCACACTGTTTCCCCTGCACAAAACTGCAGGCAGTGCTGGTGGACATAGTTGAGCATTTATCCACAAAATTCTATATTTATACCATATATTTTGGGTGGTAGTGAGTTGAAAAGAGGATAAACGTAATGATTCTCCTACAGCTGCAAGGATTAATCAATTAATTGTCACCTGTTAGATTAATCGGCAGCTTTTTTTGGTAATTTGTTTTATTTGGTAATTTTGGTAAACGATTTGTCGAAAAAAGTAGAAATATTTGAATTTAATTCGCGAATATTGTCTGATTTTTTTACTTTCTTCACAAAACGAGACATTTGAGGATGCCATCTTGGGCTTAAGGAAATATTTATCCATATTTATCCTGTTTTCTGGACATTTTGGATAAAAATGATTGAGAGATTACGGTGTTTGCAGCAAGTGACCAACATTTTGTTTGTTGATGGTGTTTGTGTCTTTATGTGCGTCTCATTACCTGCACCTTTTTCATCCCTGACGTCATCCTGAGTTCAATATAACCTCAAAACTGCAGATGTGGAAATAAGATCAGCAGCTTCTAATCTGAGGTGGACCAGATGTAAAACACTGTCAGACTGTCCTTTCCCATAGACAAACTATTCCTTTTTCTACACAGGAAAAACTTGAAGGACAAGTGAACTCCTAGTAGCTTCGGGAAATCGACTCCACCAGAAGAGAAAACATTCTCATGTGACTCGTGTTGATTTTTACGTCAGTCATAGATTACGATGCGGGTGTGAGAATGACTCTCTAGTGAGGGAGTTAGGAAGTTTGGTTGATTAAATTCAAACACGCCCGTCTGCTGGTTTGGACTCCTCAGACTAATTTGCGGGATCCCAGAAAAAGTGAGGCATCCTCTGTGCCCTCTGATGTTTCCCCATCCAGTTTATTTTGGAAGCGTGTCTCATGGAAAAGCAAGAATAAGTCAGAGGAAAACCCAAACCCAAAACCTCCAGTATTTAGTGCTTTAAGTGCTTCCCACACTGCTGATCACTTTTGTATTTGTGATGCAAAAGGAGCAGTTTGTTATCCTGTGTGGTTCCTCTAATCAGTAATTGAGGGGCTCCAGATCGAATCGCGCTGCAGCCTGCAGAGACCTGGGCTGCTTTCAGTCAATAAAACAGTGAGTTATATGGAGCGCATGTCAACCCTCCAAGGATACACAACAGATATACTCTCTGTTTGGAATCTATTCCTCTGTAATGACATGTCTTTTTTAAATTCAGGGACTCCTCTGGCCTGGCCTGGTCTGGTCTGGTGTGTTGGTAGCATTAATGTTGATGTATGATAACGGTCGGACGGCTCTTCTCTAGCTCGCCCCTGAAGGATTTGTGTTGTTATTGAGTTGCAGTGAGCGCTACACTCAGTCCAATAAGCTTCGGTTGTTTGTGAATTTAATGGAAGCAGAACGACGTTAGCCGCTGTCAGGTAGTTTGTCACAGAGATGGTGAATTAATCCACACGGCCCTGTGCGGCCCTCTCGTCTTCATTATGGGATGCATTGAGAGAAATGAAACGACCTCTCCTGCAGGGGTTGTTATCATGAATGTGAGCGTGCTCGTTGTTCTGCACGCCTCCTGTGAAGCCACTCCTCATGTCCTCGCCAGCCTGCCTGCATGCTCAGATGGAAGATCTGCTGACTTGCACCCGGCAGGCCTTGT
Organism: Synanceia verrucosa; assembly: GCA_029721515.1. Taxonomy (NCBI): domain Eukaryota; kingdom Metazoa; phylum Chordata; class Actinopteri; order Perciformes; family Synanceiidae; genus Synanceia; species Synanceia verrucosa. Next base: position 2,978,522 of record CM056561.1, on the reverse strand, counting down.
AGGAAAGAGGTATGAATGGAAGTTGCACACTCAGGATATCTTGTTCCACTGGAATATGTCAACAATGGATGTATTTCTCAGCAGTCTCGTGACCTGCACAAAAGGTTTCCTCAGCTTCCTTTTAAAAAATGAGTGTGAATCAATGTGCTTTTGTTCTCTGATTGATTGCTTCCTGGTTGTCTGTTTTACTTTGAAAAACTGATTTACTGTCCAGTTAAGGTCTTATTTTCAAATGCACATGCACATCCAGTGAAGACATAAACAGGAGAAATGGGAATCATGAATTATTTCTTTTTTAATTCTGCTTTCATTGTCCAGGTGCTTTCAATTAATATTTAAATACAAGCGATCAGGTCTTCTGTGCAACTGGAGGAAGCTGATCCTGAGTTTTCTCATGTCCGTTCTTTTATGAGATGGACGTGGTTTTCTGCTTGTATGTGCAGAGAAACTGGTCAGGATTTCCTTTTGACCGATAGGATGCTGGTGCAGCAGTTTCATTATTGGTCAAACCTCGTCTCTTAATAATGACTGAAATCATGATGAACATGCTCTGTGCTGATATTTCTATTATTACTGCCATGTTTAAGTTGATTAAATGACCTGACTCACAATAGAAATAAGAATCAGAATCATCATTCCAGTAAGGACTCCTCTACGTCTGCAGCGATTAATCAGTTAAATAATTATCCAGTCCAGTCCAACTTTATTTATAAAGCACAATTTAAATAATCACATTAAAATTAAAACAAACACAATAACATGAATAATAAATAAATATAATAAAGATAAACGATAAAACATAAATACAAAGACAGTTTGAGTAATATTTAAAGAAGTCAGAATTCTCTGGTATTTTCTGGTTTCTTTTCATCTCTGAATATTTTTCAGTTTTTAACAAAACATTTGATGATGTCATCTTGAGCTTTGGGAAACAGATATTTTTCACCGTTTTATAAGCAAATTGATCAGGCAAGAATGCAAATTTTAATCATCTGTAAAAATACTCATTAGTTTCTGCTTTAATCTGCTGTAATCTTCTATATTTTATCCTCAGGTTCAGTGTGTTACAGCAGATCATGGTACATGTCTTCACGTCTTTAATGGCTCCTCCAGTTTTCAGTCATTTTCTGAATGACTCCGTCATTTTCAGCCTAATGAGGGCATTATTCTGAAATAGGCTTCATACAGTTGGACCAGAAGCTGTAATGATGACTTGAACCAGAAGATATTTTCTGACAGATATTTTTTGACAGACTGATGTTGTGGCCGTCACTGCACAGTGTGTTGTTTAGTGACTAATCAAAGACTGGAACAGACAGGAGAAAGACTGCCTTTATACGCTGTGCCAACACAAACAATGGCCGGTGCCAGTGTAGACGGTCCTCTGGCCTCAATAGCTGCAGTGTTTCTGCCACAGAGGAACAGTCGCTTCACCAGAGATCAGTGACGAGAAAGTGGAGTCCAGGGCTGAAGGAAACTCTGCTGAAGAGATTAGACAGCTGTGTGAGGAGGTGAGTGCAGGAATGTAAGAGGATGACAGGAATGTAGAGGTTTTGATCTGCGTTTCCTCCCTTTACCTGTTTCTCCTCAACACTAATCCCACATTGGTCAGTCAGTAGGATCTGCAACTTTTCATCTGTCAATTATTTTCCCAGATCAATGTTCAGTTTAGAAAAATGTGCCTCAAATGTCTGGTTTTGTCCACAACTCAAATATATTCAGTTTACTGTCAGGAAAGAAACAGGAAGTATTCACAAGCTGCACAGAATTATTCCATGAAAATGACTCAATTTGTTGAGTTGATTATCAAAAATTTGACAGGTTAATTTTTGCTCCAGGTGTCAGAATATCTCTACTGTATCGTCATGTATTCACCCATGTAGTTGAAGCTGAATCAGTCATTTATGAAGACATCACTTCAGATCTGTCTGTGCAGTTAAGACGTCTGTTTATACGACAGGCAACTCTGAACCGTAACTCTGTATTTCACACTCGACTGCTAATGAAATCTAAAGAGTGATTGAGCAACACGACTTTAAGATGATCAGCTGTTTGTGTTTGATCGGCAGTGAACGGAAACTGATTGAAACAGCGGTTATTATGATTGTCAGCACACAAACAGAAACACATGTACAGTAAAGATAATTATTTTAGGAAGATGTCTGGTTTACGTCAAGAGATAGATTTCATTTTAATCATAATAGTGGATGCTTCCTGTCTGGAAATCAGCTCTGGATTGAGAGTGTTTGGCTCTTATACAACATGGGAGTGTTCTGGATGATTGATTGCTGCTGTCTGGCAGATATTTTAGAGAGGTTGTCTTTTCTTTTGTTTCTTTTTAGCAGTTTTGCATTTTAAAATTCCCATAAATGTTTGCATTTGCATTGATGCAAAATAACAGTTAGTTATTTTAACTGATCTTTCTGACTGGGGATAAAGATGTTTGTTGTGTTAAACCACAGGACTTTCTGTGTGTGACTTGAGACAGGTGTGAGCCTGTCGCTGCCTCAAATAGATCATTGCACCACCGACCCCTCCTGCATGTCCCCACCAACCAGAAGAAGCTGGTCTTTGAATGACATCAGCGCCACATGACGCTCACACGGCCTGGTGGTCTTTAAGGGAGCGTGCACGGTATTGTTTCCCTCCAGTGGGTGGCAGTGTCACTCTGAGAGCCTGCCACGCACCAGGTCCCATCATGCATCCATCATGACCTCCTTGGGTATTTTTACCCTCTGTGGCTTTTGTCACATTTACAGTCAGCACTGCTTTGAGCGCTGGACCCACCGGAGACATCCGAATGTCTCGCTGACCTCAAAATTTCGTGAATGTCATTGAAAAGCGCCGCACATCGATGTGCCTCAAAGGAGCAGATAATGAGATGAGATCTGCATTCAGAGGCTGTTCGATGGCTGCTCTTCCCCAGCATTGTTCGTCGTTTACCAGAGTGTGTCACCTCATATGGGTCTATTTTTAGCAGGGAGAATAGTGCTGTAGTGTTTCTGTGCTGGGGTGGGGCTACAGCGAGGAGCTCCAGAGTGAAGTGAAGGGAAAACATAGTAAATGAACAAACAGGCCCTGCTTCTAATAAAGGAAACACAATACCCCACCTCTATCTGCCTTTCATAGAGCGACAGATATGCACGCAGTCAGGAGTCGTACACCCTGTATGATTTACCATATTTCCATGAGGTGTTTTTGTTTATGTGGTTGAGTTTTGGTAATTTTATTCATGCATTCTCTCTGCCCACTCAGTCTTTTTGAGGATGGCAGAAAAATGCCCAGGACAAGTCACTAGATGCCCACATTCCTATTTTGGGGTGATTTTAGAGTCTCCACCCCATCTCACATGCATCTGCGTCAGGAATGTGAAAGAAAAGCAGAGAACATGCAGAAAAGACTCAGGAGTAAACCCAGATCCTTCTCACTGTATGTAGTGGCAATACTTTGCCTAGATGACACCTTTTAACAGGATTTAACATTAAAAAATGTCATTTGGACAATCTCCATGCAGCTTTTTAGTATTTCAAACTCTTCCTTTAAAGATTAATTTGACCTGAGGTTCAGTACCCAGTCCCAGTTGATTTGATGTTTTGATGGCACAGAAATGATGTCAGAAGTCGTCTCCTGCAGTGTAGTCGACGGTGACCAACAAGCCACCATGATGCTGCGCTGGAAAAACTCAAAATCTTACCAAGAATATTTATCTTATTTCTAGTCCAATTATGTTTATGCACTTAATTTAAGACAATATCACTTACAACAACATTTACACTAAGATGGAGGGCCGTGTTTCAAGATGATGAAAAGTGCATCTTTTTAGTTGAGAACATCTTGTAATCATCTTGTTTTGAGAAATATTTTTACATATCATGATGTATTTATGTACAGACAGAAATCTATAACTAAAACGAGTTATTAAATCTTATTTTAAGACCTTTTAAATCATGTCAGTCTTAGAAATGATGTCTTATTTCAAGAAATCTTATCGAGACAAAAAGCAAAAATATCATGTTTTATTAGAGTTAATAGCTCGTTTTTAGTTATATTTTACAGTATTTTATAGTAAGATTTGCATCTAGAGAATTAAAGTCTGAGTGCTGTTGTTACCTTTACTGTTTGCTGATCCTCTCTTGGTATCGTGATGCTTATATTTATGTATACGTTACGGTTTGAAGCAGCATTTTATATATATTTTGCACGGTCCCGGTGGTCAATTGCCGTAAATTGTGCCAGTCACATTCGGGCAACACATCTGCTCTGGCAGAGGCAGCATATCCTTTACTCTCATTTCACCTAGATCCTTCTTATGCACAGAAATTCTTTGTTCTAGGGAAAATGTGTTTCTTTTTTTCCTCCCTTACAAAGTCCTCTGTGTTCACAAATCCATCCCGGGCCACTACATCTCATTTAGCACTCTGTTGTATCAAACTATGACATCAGCTCACTCTAATTGTTTCCAGACCAGACGAGGGCTCAAGTTTTCATTTTATTTTTCCGTTTCTTAGCGCGGGTCTCGGCCGCTCGGCGTCCAGCAGAAGCAGATAATGAGAAACGCTGCATGATGTCATGGCAGCGCCGAAGTCTGGTGACCAAGTTTCCAGGAAGCTATCACTTTCCCCCTGTCGTTTCCTCCGCTCTGTCTGCTCTCAGTCTGGTTGCGATGGGAAGTTTGTCCGGTTCTCCTGATAATATTCAGGTACCGCATCTGTGGGAACGAAGAGCTGACCCGCCGGTGCCTCTTTTGTCCCAAGTGTAATGTATCTGACTTTCCCCTTACTGTAAAACAAGAGGGAAATAAGGGGGGGTTGAAATGCAGAGAGACCATATGTATTGAGTTGAAGAAATGGCGTTTTATGAGCAGAGTGGGCCTCTGCTTGGAATCTCAATGACATCATGCTGGAGCGGAGCCGTGAAGCTGGGACCGAGGAGATGGAGGTTAGCCTCCAGCAGACGGGATGATGAGTCTGAACCGTAACTCCAGGAGGAGGAAGATTCTTCACAAAGTGTCCTGAAGTTTGTGCAAACTTTGAATCCAGCTAATCACATTTAAGCCGATGCTGCCCTCGAGCCTCATGCTGAATCTATCATGACAGGTTTGGGGCTCATTAGCATCACACGCTTGTCTATAATTTCATATCTCATTACCAAACAAATAAAGCCTAGTTAGCCACTCCCTGTAGCCAGCACCGGGGCTGCTATCTAATATTTCAAAGCGTGCACCTCCAGGATGGAATAATGAGGATGCCAGTTTTATTAACGTCCTGAACGGGATGTTTGTTTGTTTACTGGCGCTACAAGAAGAACAGAGATGTGTAAGTTGAGTGGAGCATCTGCAGCGCCACAAGGCCTCAAACTGAAATAGATCAGTGTGTCTGCCTGTCTGCACACCATCATTCTGACTGAATCACACACTGCAAGTCTGTCATAAATCCCCAACGTGATCCCTAACATGTGTTAAGATGTGGACACTTTTTTTTTTTTTGCTTTGCTTTGTCTCTTTCGTTTGAAGTCTCAGATGAAAACAGAGGAAGGAGAAGGGGATCGTTTTAGGGGTGCAAACCTGTAATTAGAGGACATGAACATCCCTGCAGACTGGAGATGATTGGTGTCCCTGTAAACTGGCTCCATGTGGGAGCCATTCTCCTCTGTTTCCTGTGCCTGTTGTCATTAGGGAGAAAATACCTTTGACTTGGAGGCAGTTTCCCCAGCAGCCCCCTTCTCTCAGAGGGGTGATTAGTCACTGGGCTGTCTCAACAACACTGTGAAGTCCAGAGACGAGGCACCGGGACCGAGAAGCTGGATGGAAGTCCTGGCCATCCCTGTAATAAGGGTGCACTGTGTGACGTACAGTCATGGAAAAAATTATTAGACCACCCTTGTTTTCTTCAATTTCTTGTTAGTTTAATGCCTGGCTCAACTAAAGGTACATTTGTTTGGACAATTATAATGATAACAACAAAAATAGCTCATGAGAGTTTAATTTAAGAACTAAGGATTATTCATTTTCCATGGTTTTCTTGATAATAACCAAAATTACTTAAATTCTTACATCAATAGCTATGGCATTGTACCGCCAAAAACACTACTTTTAAGCATTCCATGTTTTCTTTTCTGTTTGCTTTAAACACATGATACACACAAGAGTTAATACTTGATTGCATAACCATTGTTTTTGATGACTGCAGCCATGCGTCTTGGCATGCTCTCCACCAGCTTCTGACATTGTTCTGCTGTCACAGCAGCCCATTCCTGTTGGACAAATTCAAACAAATTTTCTTTGTTTTTGGGCTTGTGGTTCTCCATTTTGAGTTTGATGATTTTCCACAGGTTTTCAATTGGATTAAGATCTGGTGATTGAGCAGGCCATGGCATGGTGCGAATGTTGTGGTTCTCCATCCAGGCTTTAACTGACCTTGCCGTGTGGCAAGGGGCATTGTCTTGTTGGAAAATCCAGTCATTCGAGGCAGGAAAGAGTTTTCCAGCTGATGGAAGAAGACTGTTTTCAAGGGTAGTCCTGTACTTGACCTGGTTCATTCGGCCTTCACACAATTGCATTTGCCCTGTTCCACTCAGACTGAAACAACCCCAGATCATGACTGATCCACCCCCATGTTTTACTGTAGGGGCAAGACAGTCTGGGTTGTAAGCTTCTCCAGGCTTCCTCCTAACCAGTAAGTTGGCTGGAGTGGGCATCAATTCAAAATTGGATTCATCACTGAAGAGAACCTTAGCCCAATCATCAACAGTCCAATCCTTGTGGTCTCGAGCAAAGAGTAACCGGCCTTCCTCTGCCTTTCATTGATGAAGGGCTTCTTGCGTGCTCTGTGTGACTTCAAACCAGCTTCAACAAGTCGGTTTCGAACTGTCCTTGCCGAGCAAGTCACATTTCTCGACAGTGCCCACTCATTTTTAAGGTCCCTGGAGGTCTGACGACGATTCCTGACACAGGAGCGGATGAGTGCACGGTCATCTCGTGGGGTAGAAAGACGTTTCCTGCCACGGCCAGGTAGCAATTTGGTAGTGCCATGTTCAGCTTGTTTTTGTTGGAATGAACGGCTGTCTTGGAGATCTTCAGTTTTTCGCTACCTGTCTCTCACTCATGCCAATTTCCAGCAGTGCCAAGATGGCTGCCTTTGTTGCTTCACATAATTCTTTTGTTTTAGGCATTATGTGAGAGCTGACAACTTCTGAGTTGTGCTACGGCTTGAATGTAAGCAGGAAACCACTCTAGGCCTTTGCATGTGCAGTGCTGCTTGTGACATGAAATGGCGTCTTATATACCCTGGGAATCAATTAAGCTTAAGAATGTCAAATAGGACATAAAGTATTATGTGACCAGCTGCATTTTTTGTTGTGTTCATTGTATTATACGTTTAGTGGTACCAGATATTAGAATGAACAAGAAATTGAAGAAAACAAGGGTGGTCTAATAATTTTTTCCATGACTGTATGTTTTCAACTCAGCAATGCCGATTTAAAGGAGTTTGGCAACAAGAGCCAGAGATCGTCGACTACAGTACTATACTGTTATTTTCTGCAGCAGAACGACACAGAACAAACTCTGGGTCTTTTCTTAGTGCACATCACATCCTGAAAGCCTCTATTAATAGAGGTGCTCGCCCTCTCTTTTATCTACCCACTAAGTCACTTTTCTTTCATGCAAAAAAAAGGCCAACAAAAGGTACATTCAAACACTCCCAACCTGTTTCCTCCAACACTATCCTGCCTCCTCACACTTTGTCCTTTTACTTGTTCCTCCATTCAACTACTTATCAGCTCTACCTTTTTATGCACTAACTGGATCAAGCTGTCATTCACTCCCTCTTCCCTGCTCTCTCTCTCTCTTTACGCTTTTAGTGTCTTCTGTCTCCCATTTCCAACATTTGCATACGTTTTCTGATTTAAAAAAAAAACTCCTCCACGTCCCCGGGTCATTCATGTGCATGGTAATGTTGTGCACGAGGTGTTTCATCCCCTTCTTTCTCTCTTTCTACCCAGCTACAGAGCCTTGCACACCCTCATCCCTCCACCCTGCCCCCCTCCTGCACAGCTTAGGGCCTGGCAAAAAAAAGGCACACTCCCCTGTCTCCCAGCCTCCGCCCCCCTTATACTCCTACCAGTCCGGCACACAGAAGACAGGGAGGAAGAGGGAGGAAAGGAAAGAGCATTTGTCTGTCTGAGATCACAGACCGCCACTTAGCGTTGACCATGTACGCCTACCAGAAATGGGAACGTCTGCATGAAGTAGGCAGCAGATCTGAGATGGTGTCTGGCTCTTAGAGGAACCTTTCAGAGCTGTAATGGGGATCGGTGAGGGGGACTGTTAATGTTTGGATTACATCAACAGCATGTGGTGTTTGCAGTGTAATTCAGAGAAGACCCAGTCACTGCTGGAGCTGGAGCTGAACGGCTGGTAAGAGTGGAAAATGTGTGTTTGCTTCAGTGTGTCATTGGATGAGGTTACACCAGGCTGCCGTGGAGCTCATGAGGCTTTGTTTAGTGGCTGTGTATGTGTGTGTGTGTGTATGTGTGTGTGTGTTAACCTGCTTCTTTCTCGGCCCTCTCCTGATCCATGACAGCAGGAATGTGAAGCTTCAAGCTCACACAGATCATGAATTTTAAAGTAGGGTCTGAAAACAGATCTGAGTCACCCTGTGTTTGGTCTTACTGTACACTATCCCTCTGGGAGCTGGACCCCCCCCCCTCCTGGTCGACTGAAGGGCATTCCTGTGGTGTGTCGCGGCCCTCCTACTCACCAGCCCTGACTCTGTGTTTCCTTATAGCAGGTGCTGAGTATCGTGATGGTTTCATTATTCATTACTGAGGTAATGACAGTGGCTCTGTTGTTGTTGTTGTTGTTGTTGTTGTTGTAGTTGCTGCTGTAGGTATAGAGGAGGAGGGATGCCTCGATTGAGACAGAATGAGGCCCAGCTCTAGAGGGTTCCTTAAAAAGTCTTAAATTAAAATCTGTGTAATTAAGGTCTTAAATTGTCTTAAAGTTACTGTAAATTTGCTGTAGCTATTCAATTTCCAGATGGTGCGTTTAATGCCAAAAGGAAAACAAATTATTCAGAGATTGACTACAATTTTACACATTATTTTTCACTTTTTTCTTGAAAGTTGTGAAATTAGTGTGTAAAGTAGTAAAAAAAAGCTAAGCGTTATGCCTTCAATTTATATTGTTGTTGCAAGTGTTAAAGGGCTGAAAAAAAATTTCATTAAAAATCATTTTCTGAGGTTTTCTGATCATTTTTTTTTCCGCTAAATATTGATATCGGCATCAGCCTCAAAAACGTCATATTTGTCAGCCCCTACAATAAATTGACTATTTTTTTACCAAAGAAATGGTTGTGGCATTTTTAGGTCTTAAATTCTATTTGTTGAGGTCTTAAAAATGGTCTTAAAAAGTATTAAATTTGACTTTTAAAATGGTGCAAGAACCCTGCGTCGGTTTCACTAACAAGTATGTGTGGATGGTGTCGACAAATCATCAAAACCACTCATCACACTTTCAGTGGAGTGTTTTCTTTTGCCGCAGGGTTGCAACTAATTATTATTTTCATAGTTAATTATGTTCATTATTTTCTTGATTCATTGATTTGTTCTTTGGGCTGTAAAATGTCAGAAATCCAGAAAATATTCACATTTCAGAAGCTGGAATCTGAAATTGTTGCAGCTCTCATTTGCCACACCTTTGTTGTGCTAACAACTTTTATTTCAAATCATGCCAATCAAAAATCAGCAGGTATTACATTGTAAAACTAGAAAAGCACTCAGAGAGTGGAGACCTCCTTCACAGCAGCAGCGGTGACTTTTTTATTTAAAGTTACCCCCAGTGATCGGATTGGATTCGACGGCACCACCAAAAATGAATCGGTTTTATGTTAGGCCACTTCCGGCCAATACTGAAAATTCCGTCAAAATCTGTCCTCAACTTTTTGAGTTATTTTGCAAACCAACATACATACAGAGAAATAAACAAAGCCCAGTGAAAACATAACCTCCTTGGCAGAGGTTAGAATCAGCTTTCACTTATTAATGATAACTGCTAATTATCCTTAATAGGTTGTGGGTGGGAAGGTTGTAATTTTACATGCAGAAGTTCATTGAAGACTGCTGATCAGATCAGTTTCATGTTTGTAGAGATGCCTCTAAAGCTCTCAGACTGAACTAAACAACGTCCAGTAGTCATCTGCCACGAGTGTAACGAGGCTCCAGTCGCTAATATACCGTCTGCTGCAAACCCTCAGGAGTGATCCTGTCAGCCTGCTCTACAGTCTGCAGCTGTGTCCAGCTGTAAATCCCCAACCTGCTCCTCGCTGTCTAGTTAAAGCTATCACAAAATCATCCGTTAGTGTTTGACTGTTAATGCACGGTCGCTTCACCTTTTTACCTGCAAAATCTTGGTGTGTGTGCGTCACATGTTGTCAGTGTCAGTTTGATTGGCACTGTAGGGCAGGAAATGTGACGACACGTGTTGCATTGATGTTTTCATGTCAAACCTTGTGAAAGATTCAGATTTCTATCACCATCTGTGCATCACAAACAAAAATAATCCTCAGCAGGCAACCATGTTGGTGTTTTTTTTATACAAGATGGTAGGGCTTGTTCATCCAGCAGCACTTTCTGACACACATCAGGTTACTTAACCTGTTCTGGGTCTTTTTTTCTACATCTTCGATAAGAAACCCTGTTGTCGCCTGACAGTTTTTCTTTTTTTCTGTCAGAAATTAAGCTGCAATCACTGTAATTCTTCTTCAGATTGACATTATTAGCAAAAGTGAGGAGTAAGAGGAGTAAGTGAGTTTATCTGTACAGCAGAACTCAGCTCAGGTGTGTCACAATAAAATAAAATTAAGGAAATATCCATGAACTGTAGACTAAAATGGGACAGGTTATGCTCTGTGTCTGTTTTAGCGCCTGTCTCTTTAAGACCCCCCCTCCTGCAAAAGCCCAGTCTGCTCTGATTGGCTGGAGAGAAAAACACGGTTCACCTTTGCAAAGGTGTTTTATTCTAAGCAGCCTGTGTGTGACATCAGGAAGAAAGCCAAACTTGATCGGCTTGTTGAATCATATTTTTGTTTTCTAAGCGGCCCAACAAAACCTGGATCATATAAAAGAAAAGTAAAAACACCATGAAGCATAAATAAACAAACAGAACGCACAAAGGCAAGGCTAAACACTGCATGTGAAAAGATTTCCCCACAAATATTTAACATAAAGCTCATTTCAATGGCTTTGAAGTTCATAATTCAATTAAACTGAGAGGCATCTCAAACCACAGCATGCTCGATTGGAAAAACATGGCGGCACAGAGCAGTTTGTGGAAGTCTCCGACTTCTCTCAGACTTGGTTTGGGAGTTTTTGTTCGCCCCACACTGAGACTGTCTCTCTCTCCCAGCCTGCACTTCATTAGCCGGCTCCTATTCCCAGAACTCCTGTAGATGTGACTCCTCTTTTCCGGGATGGAGGAATGTTTCTCCCTCAGGTCCGACTGATGGGACGGCTCGAGGCCGGGGCCTGTTTGTTCAGTGTTCAGAGGGAAGGAGGGGAGAAATAAAGATGGCCGACCCCCCCAAATCCCAGGATCCCTTGGCTGAAAATCACTGCCAGCTGAGCTGACATGCTTATCCATGCCTACGTCATTCAGGACTAACTGTGTAGAGGTAAAGAGCCAGACTGAGCGACAGACGACACAGATCTTATTTCGCTGTCAGGAAGTGGTCCTGGACAACGAACATAGCTTTGTCCTTCACCTCTTCGCCAACCCTCGAACATTTTGCTCATACAGACGATAACATGAGTTGTGTCTGAGCCATGTGGAGTCACTTCTGTCTCCTCACTGGAATTACGTCATGCGACTTCCTGCTCTGCTGTAGTTCAGCCTCTTTTTTTTCCCCCTTCAACATCTACTACAGCTAAAAACATCAGCTCTTTCCCCGCCACTTTGCCCGACCTCAGAGCACTAAGTACTGCAGCACTTATTCCCTCTTTGCTCTGCGCACCACCAGTCACACAATCTGGACTCCTGGTCGGTCTAAAGTGGAGCAGAAAGAACAAAGTGGAAGAAAAGATGCTGGCTCCAGGTCCCGATGGGGACAGAAAGCTTCAGTTTTGACTTTGTGCCTGAAGGTGATGAACACTGAGAGAGCGAACCCCAGATGAGCAGCTATTAAAAGCAGCTTGTAGTTCATTGTGTTTCCAGTTATTTACGTCTCATTCCAACAGTTTTATTGTCATATTACATAAATTGTGATTTGCTGTGTGCTTTGTAAATAATTACGCAATTAGGCATAAGAATAGAAAAGCAATTACTCCTGACAATATAGCACAGCAGAAAACAGTACAAGCAAATAACAGAACATAATGAAAGTGAGAGGCTCATGAGGATGCAGGCTACAACAGCATGCTAAAAAATACAGTGACAGTGCTAACATGCTGGGGTAATGTTTGCACAAAGTTTTGCAGGTATGGCAAAACAAAATATTGGAAAATTTGACCTAATTATGATGCTGGATGAGAAGTTAACAAAGACATATTCATCCTGCAGGGTGCATGATTATGTTTACCACATTTTAAGGCAGTCCATCCAGTGGTTGTTTAGATGTTTACTATATTTATATGTTGTTTGGATTTAAGGATAACTTCCATAAAATAAGGTTTGTGTTTACATGTCCAGCCCTCTCCAGTCACAGAGGCCTTCTTCATATTAACATGAATATACCGATGGACCCAAAGTGTCTTTTCAGCAGCAACTTATCCAGGTCAGTAATCAAACTTGTAATGAAGAAATAATGAAAGTAGAAATTACCACCGGCTGGTGCTGTGACAGCACACAAGGTGTGACTTTTAACTCCAGGGATGACGGCGTCGCAGTTTGTCACGGCAGATGGTCGGGGAGATTCGGCCCATTGGTGATTATGCAATAAAGTCAGATTTTTCACTGAGCTGTTTGAAGGTTTCATGTTGGTCCAGCAGTAAGAAGGCGTTCTCTGGTCCTCGCTTCAACACTGAGTACCTATCAGCCTGAGGGAGCCAGGTAGCATTTACTTTACCGTCGGTGGCTTTGGCTGACCCTGAACGGGTCAGAAGGGAAGGAATCCACTCTGCTGCAACGTTTGTTGGAAATTAACACCTGTGCAGTTAGATCCAAAAAGCATCTTAGATGTCAGAATGGATGTACTGTTTTATCTCTTTAACACCTGAGCCTCAAAATTTCTGTCTGGACCTTTTTTTGCTTATCCAGCAGACTTAGAAATTTCAATATCTGGCAATTATTTGCAATTTACTGCCCTGTTACGAGTGTAATAATAACAAAATGTAATTTGAGTTTAGTTTCATTTGGGGGAAAAACAATGCAGTTGAATATGAATAACTTTTTGCACATTAAAGTTAAAAATTAAAAAGTACAAATACTATTTACCATACAATTTTGTGACTCTTTGTCTGTGAGTCTGTGCAAAAATAGACCATGGAATGAAAACTATATACAGCCATTTTTTACCACATAGAGGCTTCCAGGAGAGGTATTAATGAAATTACAATAATGACACCATATTGACTGTAAAGTGCAACATCTCAGCTTTTAGAAACAGTTGGATTTTTTCCGATAGCACAAAGTGGTACGTAATTACGGTAATCCAAAATGCGTGTGTGCGGTGTGTCACCGGTGTGAAAGGGTTAATATTTCACACTGAAACGCTTGGTTGAAAAGCAGAAGAGCTCATTCTTTCTATTGGTCTGATGCTCTGATGAAGCTATTTTACATATTTGTACTCTGTTAGACAAGAATCACAGACAAGTTGTAGGTTGTGCATTTAAAAAAAATAAAATGTACACAATGACTGGGGCAGGCGACATGCCCGAGCCTGAAATTTGTACCAGGCTTCAAGTAATCATCGGCTATAGTGAACCATGAATGACCGTCTTTTGCAAACGTTGTTGCTGCAACTCACGAGTTCAGTTTAGAGTAAAACTTTGTTAATGTACGAGCCACTCAAAGTGTGTACAAATCCATCTGCCATTTGAACTGTTGACTGCACTCAGTTCCACTTTTTCACTTCGCCGTCGCTGAGTGTTGATTTGAGGCTGTCTAATGAAGGAAGTGGATTGTGTACAGAGTATGGGTGTGTCCAGTCACAGTTCAAACACATTATTCAGCCAGCGAACAGTGAACGTGCTGTGCTGTACCAAGGAGGAAAAGAAATGTTAGTGGTTGAGCTGCTGGGGACCACGTACTGTACACCCATGAGGGACCGCTGAAGCTCTATTTGCTGTTATTCTCCTCTAAACTGGACTTTGTATTGGAACAGCGTGTCGTCGCTCCGGCAAACATGATGCAACGCCCCGTTGGTCACTGATTGGCCCTTAAAGTGGCATAAACGTTAGTTTCCTGGAGGAGCCTGTGCACTCTGGACTTCACCTGACTGACAGAATGGTGGACAAGATATGGAGGAAGAGTTGGCACTTCATAGAGAATAGACGGTCTTTTCGTAGTAAGCAGTCCTCTGTAGGAGGGAGTGAGTGAGTCTCCTTCTTTTTATTTCACGTCGTTTGTGTTCGAGGTAATCCCACAAGGACAACGGATGACTGGCTGTGTTTACTGTTCGCAGAGTGTTTACGTGGCATTTGCATTTTTGTGACTGTAGCCAAATCTGTGACAGGCTGTCATGTTTTATATCGAGAGTAATTATTCCTCAGATATGAACATATCTGAGGAATCATAACGTTCATATCAGTGGAGGCAGAACGAAATATGGGCTTTACTTGTTTATATATTCTGCAACAGAGGAGTAGTCATTTAAAGGACAAGTCCTTGAAGTTCATCTACTTTTTGCTCAGACCGATATATATATACGATGGATCAGAAACAGAGCTGCTATTAACCTACCAGTGGCGTCATTAAGCCTATTTTAGGGGGACTGAAGCCTCCCCCAAATATCTTTAAGTCCCCCTTAAATAATTTGCCGTTGTTTTATTTATTTACGTATTAGTTGAAAAAAAGTGCAGACAAATTCAATATAAAGTGGAGTTAAAGAATCATATGACCTTGCATTAATCATAAATCACTTAAATACGATTGCCCCTTCATGGCCCGATTGTTGAAAAACACGTGCCCTCGTTGGAGGCAAAAACACATACTAAAATGCTCCCATTTTGCAAAAAAAAAACATGCTAAACTACTCTGTTGGCTGGCACATGTTCAAGTACCCACTTGGAGGCAAAAGCGCACCCTTTTTTTCTTTTTGCTCCTGCCCTTCAAAAAGTCGATATAGTATATATAACTATATATATCCAAAGTAACCTCACCTGGGGACTAAGCCCCCCCCCGTCCTTAAAACCTAGTGACGCCCCTGCTTCTGTCACATTCTGACTCCAAAATATATTTGTAATTGTCTCTTACCATCCCGTTGCTCTGTTTTTGCAGTGTGGAAGGAGATGGGCGGCCCAACGACAGTGGCCCTTCCCTGGACGGTGGAGCCAGCTATGGCCAGGGCCCGGTGACTCACGGCTCGGCCATCAGCCCCGACCGATTCGACAGCCCTCTTTACAGCCACGGGGTCCAGCCTGGGCCTCAGAGACCCCGTCGGCCCAAGCTCCAGCACTCGCAGTCCATCCTCCGTAAGCAGGCTGAGGAGGAGGCCATCAAGCGGTCGCGCTCGCTGTCTGAGAGCTACGAGCTCTCTGCCGACCTCCAGGACAAACAGGTACAACAAAGTAGCCTTGCTGAATAGTTTGCTACTTACAGCTCATAAAACTAAATGAAATGTTCCTGTTGATGGCACAGTTTCACAGCTAAGGTTGCTCCTGACTTTCCTCCAGGTGGAGATGCTGGAGCGTAAATATGGCGGACGATTCATAACCCGGCATGCGGCCCGCACCATCCAGACAGCTTTCCGCCAGTATCAGATGAACAAGAACTTTGAACGTCTCAGGAGCTCCATGTCGGAGAACCGCATGTCCAGACGCATCGTCCTCTCCAACATGAGGATGCAGCTCTCATTCGAGGGCCCTGAGAAAGTGCACAGCTCTTACTTTGAAGGGCGACAGGTGTCCATGACGGAGGACGGCACCCCGCTGTCCATGGTGCAGTCTGAATGTGGAGACATAGAGGTCCACCAACAGGCCAACATGGCGTCTCACCCAGCCCCGCAGGGTGACCTGACCGACGCCATCACAGAGCTGGAGGACGCCTTTTCCAGGCAGGTTAAGTCTCTAGCTGAGTCGATAGACGACGCGCTGAACTGTCGCAGCCTTCAGGGGGATGAGGGTCCCGACCCGGAGGCCATGAGCTGCTCCAAGGTGGAGCGGGAAGTGCCCTATCAGGTGAAGTCGCACCGCAGGGCAGCTGGGCGAATGCACGACGAAGCGTTGGCATCCTACAGCGACGTCACTCTGTTCATCGATGAGGAGGACATGTCCCCCTCCATGGCTCTGTCGAGGTCGGGGGACCAGCCGTCCAGCACAGAATCAGACTTGCGGTTGCGGTCAGTCAACTCCTCCCAGGACTACTGGCCTATTGACCCCAAAGATGAGGGCCGTGACACGGACACGAGCTGCCGCAGCACTCCCTCTCTGGAGTGCCAAGAGCAGCGTCTCAGAATGGACCACCTTCCTTTGTTGACCATAGAGCCTCCTAGCGACAGCTCAGCGGAGCTTAGCGACCGGTCTGACCGCGGCTCGGTCAAACGGCCGCCTGTGTACGAACCGCACGGACACATCGTAACGTCTTCCCAGGCGAGCCCTAAACACATTTCCCACGGACCCCCGCCACGAGCTTCCTCCCGTGACGATGACGCACCCCTGCGCCACCGCCACCGGCAGCTGGAGAGCCACCTCGCCATCAACGGCTCCGCCAACCGGCAGAGCAAGTCCGAATCGGACTTCTCGGACGGGGACAACGACAGCATCAACAGCACGTCCAACTCTAACGACACCATCAACTGCAGCTCCGAGTCGTCGTCGAGAGACAGCCTTCGAGAGCAGACGCTCAGCAAGCAGACGTACCACAAAGAAACCCGCAACAGCTGGGACTCGCCCATCTTCAGCAACGACGTGATTCGCAAGAGATACTACCGCATCGGCCTGAATCTCTTCAACAAGTAGGTATTTCTAGTCATTAGAGAGCCAAACTTAAAGGAACAGTGTGAAGCATTTCATGGGAAAAGTAAAACCATGGTACCGTTAGCTGCTGTCTGACCTCCGTTACTCCTAAAGAAGTGCTAGTGCAGCAAACGGAAAGGTCTTGAGAAGAGAAATTTCCTGGATTACTACGAGATGCAGCTGAATCCTGGACACTGTCCCTTTAAGAACTCTTCAACACAAAAATGTTGAATTGTCTGAATGTATTTTATACAATTAAAGATTCAAAATTCAAGAGATTTACACGTACAACAGCAGTGAAATGAAATTTGCAATGACTCTGCTAACTGCACATTTGGAAAATGTATATAAATTTAAATAAAAACACGAGCTAGTCCCTAATGTCCAGACTGGGATTCAAGAACTGTCCGACCTCTAGTATAAAAAACTATAATAATATAATAATGGTAATATAGCCTGTACATTATACAATATAGCCTAAACAAAACTTCCTATATAATAAAAAAATGGTAAACGAGTGAGAATACTAATACTAGAAAGTGGCATATAAACATTTAACATTTTAGCAGACTCTTCTCTCCAGCTGTTTTTTATTTACCTGCATATACATGTTGGATTTCTCAGGAAACCAGAAAAGGGCATCCAGTACCTGACTGAGAGGGGCTTCATCCCCGACACTCCGGTTGGTGTGGCTCACTTCCTGCTGCAGAGGAAGGGGCTGAGCAGGCAGATGATCGGAGAATTTCTGGGCAATCGACAGAAACAGTTCAACAGAGATGTCCTGGAGTGAGTATGATAAAGTTAGGCAGTGTGCATGAAGGGAATATATAAGGAAAGACTGACAAACGACCATGAATCCATGATAACGTCCTTTTTTATAAACTCTGAATTTTGTGTCTAATTCTGTTCTGTCGTCTTTCTCCTTGTGCAGCTGTGTGGTCGATGAGATGGACTTCCAGGGCATGGAGCTGGACGAGGCTCTCCGAAAATTTCAGAACCACATCCGAGTTCAGGGTGAAGCCCAGAAGGTGGAGCGGCTCATCGAAGCCTTCAGGTTAGATCACACACAATTATCCAATTATCACAGTGAATGATTGTGTTTTAGAGCAGATGTGGTCAAACTACGGCCTGCAGGCCATATACGACCCACAGAACTTGTCCAAATTTTTTATTAAATCCAATTATATTGTATTTAGGGTTAAAGCGCCGGTAATCTAACTGTCCTAAAAGAAGATTAAAGCAGAACTCCATTAAAAAAATAAAGGAAACTATCAACACAGTCGTAACTAATGATCAAACATGCTGATAAATTAGATTAATTATATTTTCTGAATCTGTTCAAGCTTCTCCTGTAATTCGGCAAACAAATAATCCATCAAAGAGCATCAATATAGTATTAATATGTAAAGTTTGTAAAGGAAAAGTGAAAGAGACGTTCTTGTTGTAAACACTAATGTGGTGTCGCTCTGATTTTAGCAGCTTAAATGATGTGAGGGCATTTTATGTAGACTTTTATTAAATGTTGATTCACTGCTGGGTTTCCTCTTCCTTGTGTTTCCTCATCATGAGCGCCACTATATCTGTGTTAGTGATGTTTTTTTCCTGTTTCACGTCTCCAGCCAGCGCTACTGCATCTGTAACCCCACGGTGGTGCGTCAGTTCAGGAACCCCGACACCATCTTCATCCTGGCGTTCGCCATCATCCTCCTCAACACCGACATGTACAGCCCCAACGTCAAGCCGGAGAGGAAGATGAAGCTGGAGGACTTCATCAAAAATTTAAGAGGTGACAAAAAAGAGGATGCAGGAAATAGGTTTACTGATATTTTAAAACACCGCCAGACAGACTGGTTGTGTTATTTTCACCCCTCACTCCTCTAATGTGTGTGCCAGGTGTGGATGATGGAGAGGATATACCGAGGGAGACTCTAGTCGGCATCTATGAGAGGATCCGTAAGCGAGAGCTCAAGACCAACGAAGACCACGTCTCGCAGGTGCAGAAGGTCGAGAAGCTCATTGTGGGAAAGAAACCAGTAAGTCAAAAAAAAGATCTCATCTCTCATCAGATCTAGACATCGTTGATTATTTTAATCAGTACTCACAGCGCTATGTACGGCTTTATATATAGGAAAATTACACTTTTCTCCTGATTTACAGAATTTTAATTACAAATTTAACACCTGAAGGCCTTGAGAGATGTCAAGGATGAAAAATGGGCACTTTTCTGCCAACATAGTGCATTATAGTTAATTTTAGAAGGAGAAGTGATGCAAACCAAGCAGTTAATTTGGAAGCACAGGTTACAATAATCCGCTGATTCACTGATCGTGATAGTTTATTTTTGTGTTTAAAAACTGAACCAGAGATATAAATAAATCAAGTTCTGGCTGCATTATTCTGCAGGAAATGATGAGTGTGAGTAAAAGTGTGATTAACCTATGAGGCTCGTCTTTGTTTCACTTGGTTTTCAGCAGGACAGAGTTGCTTCTGCTCCTCCAGTAATAATTGCATTGAAAAATGATCCCTTATCACCATTTAGCTGCAGAATTAAAAGCTCATGAGGCCACTCTGTAAAACACTTTAACATGAAAAAACGCAGTTCCTCTCCATAATAATCGAGTCAACGAGCTCAGAGTGGGCTGCCAGGGGAGGATCTGTTTTCATTCCAACATCATCATGATCATTACAGAGAAACATCCCCACTCTGCAAACAGAACAAGCTCATGCATCTTCATGGCCACTTTAACAGGATATAGGTGCACATTCTGCTCATTTAAAAGCAGGAGAGATCCCATTACAGTTTTATTTTTGCGATCTTTTCCTACTTTGAATTTCTCTCGGGATGAATACAGTTTTATCTGATCAATAGTGTTCATAACTCCAGCTTGTAACATCCTCTTTGCCCTCTCTTTTTAGATTGGATCCCTCCACCACGGCCTGGGATGCGTAAGTAGGCTAAATATCCATAAATCATGCTCCGTTTGATGGTTTTTCATTCATTATTTCACTGTATGCGCTCTGCTGCCTGTCTTTGTCCCTGGACATTGCAGTTAATGCACATCAAACCGGTAGTTATAGAGTCAGATTACCTGGAGAGGCAGAAACTTTTCCTCTCATCTGTCAGTGCTGCACCCTTGAGAGACATCAGACATAAATTTTGAGCTGCAGTGTTTACAGCAGGGTGCATTTATTCCATTTATTTATTTATTCAGTGCACAGCACAGTCACCTCTCAGTCACTGAATAGATTTTAGAGCCACTATTTCTGTGGAAATCGATACAATCTATGGAGATTATTAGTTATTATAATATTTATGAGAAAAGCAATGAATTGTAATGAATTAAAGGGATAGTTTGGGTGTTTTTGAAGTGGGATTGTATGAAATATTATCTCCAGGCAGTAGAAACAGGTATTTTAGCCACCAGAGACATCAGTATCTGTATTTTCACTGCTTTATGTTGCTGTCAGAAAACCCTACCACCTGCCCAGGTGCACGAGTATTATGAACTAACCACTAATACAAGAGCTTTAAGTTACTGCTGACATCTCGATCTATCACCAGTGAGCACGGTGAATATTAAATAATGTCATTTGCTGCAGAACTCTCACCTGTTAGAACACAACGAGGCAAACCTGTTTGCACTTTCAAGAAAAAAACAGTGTGTCATTTATACACCTTCCTTAATCATTCAGCAAATCAATGAATAATTTTATTTCTGCTGTTTTCCAAACAAGAAAGGCCTAAGATAACTGTAACAGGAACCGTATTTTCTGACTTTTTATACATTTTTAAATGATGAAAATGATTGTTAGCTATCACCACATCTTCTCGGTCAGTCATCCTTTGACTTGAAACTCAGCTTGGAGGAAGAGGTGACTTGTGCTCTTTATTCCCATGCAGCCTGAGGCCTTAATGACCTCTGAAGTGACCTCTTTTCTTCCTCCTGCTAGGTGCTGTCTCTGCCCCATCGCCGGTTGGTGTGTTACTGCCGTCTCTTTGAAGTGCCAGATCCCAACAAGCTGCAGAAGCTGGGCCTTCATCAGCGGGAGATCTTCCTGTTCAACGACCTCCTAGTGGTAAAAACAAACCTCCTGTCCTGTTCTGTCCTCTTTTCCTCTCCTCTTTCTCTAAAAATCAACCCTTAAATATTCTTACGTGATTTCAGGTAACCAAGATTTTCCAGAAAAAGAAGAACTCGGTGACGTACAGCTTCAGACAGTCCTTCTCTCTGTACGGGATGCAAGTCATGCTGTTTGAAAATCAGTGTGAGTAGCATTTCCTTTTATTGGCGTGTTAGCCGACAGTGTTTACAACACATCCAGCAGTAATGGGAGGCCATGTCGGGCTGTGACGTTGTTTACGCTCCCCAAACTTCAGACAGATTCGCCCAGTGTGTTTTAGCTTGGTTTTTGATCAGTGGCCCTTGTGTAAATATCCCTCCCTCTCTTTGCCGTTGCCCCAGATTACCCAAATGGAATCAGACTTACATCAGCGATACCAGGTGCTGACATCAAAGTCCTCATCAACTTTAACGCGCCCAACCCCCAGGACCGCAAGAAGTTCACAGACGACCTGCGAGAGTCCATCGCCGAGGTCCAGGAAATGGAGAAATACAGGATAGAGTGTGAGCTGCCTCTTTTCCACCTCCCATCCCCCCCTTCTTACCCTGTCTACCTCAGGCTGTGGAAAGCAGAAACAGGGCATGGTCCGCATTACTGCAGCTCTTTACGAGGCAGACTGTTTACAGACGAGACAGCGCCTTTTTTTCTGGACATTCAAAGAGCAAATCTGTCATGACAGACAAGAGCAGGACGCTGAAAATGATGTAGTTTCAGACACATTACAAAGAAGTTGTTCCCCGGCCAGAGTGAGAAGTAAAAAGCACTTACCTCAGTGTTTCCTTGGCTCTGCTCCACAGCTGAGCTGGAGAAGCAGAAAGGGCTGGTGAGGCCCAGCATGTCGCAGAGCTCCGGACTCAAGAAGGAAGCCGGAAACGGGAGCATGAACCGGGCCAGCCTGGACGACACCTACGCCATGGGCGAGGGCCTGAAGAGGAGCGCCCTCAGCAGCTCCCTGAGAGACCTCTCCGAAGCAGGTACAGCCGAAAACTCTGTCCTTCTGTCATCCACCTCTCTGGGATGATAGCAAGGGGATAAAAACAGCAAAATGTTGTTTCACGACACCATGCTCTCCTTTAAATCCACTCTCTAAGTCACTGCTGATTGGATAGTTTGGTCCTTCAGTGTTTAACCTCAGCATAGGAGACATTTACAGTATAAAGACTGAGAGGTTCATTACTTAGAAATACAGTTTTCACTCATCTGGATGAATTTATTTCTGAACATTACCATTCATGTTTTTCCCGTCACTTTTATTTTCACACGTTTGCACTCCTAAGTTTCACCGTTTTCCTCTCAAAGTCATTTCGTGATAATCTTACGTTTTATCCAAACATCATTTGTCATTTCCTCTCAACGTGTACATATATATGTATATATGTATATCTTTTAAATCAGCACTGATGTGTCCCATTCTTAAGCAGCAACAAGATCCAGATTTTAGTCCCAGTCTTGGCGTTAACAGTCATTTCCCATCCATGAGTATCAGTGTTTAGAGCAGCCGCTCTGCCTCTGAAGCTAGAACACATTTCATTCATGACAGATAACAGCTATGTGAAGTTATCGGTGATTAACTCGATAACAAAATGAAATCCAGTCAGGGGTCTGCCTCAGTGTTGGAAATACGACAGGCTTTGTTCGATGATCACCACCTCAGCGGGAGGTGATAGGTCCCGTCTCCTCTGGTCTTCGATGCAGGATGTGGCATGATAGCGGGCTCATTAAGTGTTTTCTTTTCCTTTTCCATACTTCCATGTGTATTTACTGTGTTCTCTCCATACACATCAGGTATTTTCCTGTTTATGTGTGATTATTGGTCATGTATCATTGGCTGAGTGTGCCTAACAACGGCAAGAGTGCTCCTCCGTTCACCCTCGGACCTGTATATGCCTGTACATCCCATGTGCAACAGCCACTGTATTGCTTTTGATGTCTCCTCCTCGTCCTCCTCCGTGACTGTCAAAGAGACTGGCTTTTTTTGCCAAAACCTGAACCGTTTGAGAATCGACATTAATGTTAACAAACGTGTTGTCACGGTCTAACAAGTCAAAAATCTGGGAAAATTTGGTTTTCGGCATTAGTTGAAAGTCTTTTTAGTAAAACACTGTGGACACGTCCTTGGTCTTGCAGACTTGATGCCCCTGGAGTCCATATATATATAAATATATAGAGAGAGATTCACAGAAATGTAAACTTTTAAGCAGTGCGTTTTAAACACTTAAATCACTGAAATTTCTACGTGACAGTCGGCTACAGTACCACCTGTCGCCCACCACCCCTCCCAGACCTGGACGCGCCCCCACCTCCTTCCCGCCCATATTTGGACCTTCCTCACAGTCACAATCCACTGCACTGGTGGGCGGCCTAAACGTGTGTAGTCGATCCAGGAGTGCTGTCGATCTCTAATCTGTGGTATTGCATGTCTCGGGCAGGCAAGCGGGGGCGTCGCAGCAGTGCAGGATCACTAGACAGCAATATGGAAGTAAGTTGGAAGCAGCTGGTATCCAAGCTACTCTCTCTGTGATGATGTGCACTGTGAAAACACACCATTTCTTTTTTTTTGGTCTTACACCTTCTTTGCTTCATAGACTCAGTCCATTTGTTTGGATCATTTATTTTTCTTCCTGGGATGCCTTATAACCTGCTTGCCTCAGTTAGTGTGCATGCATGGGTTGCCTGCCCCCCTTTTTTTGGAAGCCAGAGATCTCCTGTTTTTGGTCATGTTATATGACCAATATATACCTTATCTTCAAGCAAGCATGACTCCACTAAACCCTCCTCTGATTCCCCTCCCTCGTCGCCTGTCTCTGTCTTTCATTCAATCACATCCAAACGGTTTTTCATTTGGTTCTTCTTTTCTGTGGCAGAGTGGTAGCTCTGTGAGGCTGCCCGGGTCTTTCTTTTCCCCCTTAAACACAACTCTTCTCTTAAATGCTGTAAGGTTCAGGGAGGAACATAGCCTTCATAGTCAGCGAGCTCTTCTTCTAAAGATGTGGATTTCATTCATTCATCGTTCCCTCATTCCACGTGTTCATGAGTTCATGTGTTGGGTTGAAGTCTGGGAAAATTTCATTCTGCTTTCAAAGGCGTCATGTGGTCTTTGTCCAGCGTTAGATGACGCATGTGGTTAAAGGAAAAGCTTTATCATTATTATTATTTTAGGGGAATTATTTTAGACAGTGTTAGCAGTGTGGGACCCAGAAAAAGGAGGAAAGGTGTCCAGGTTGAGCTCAGTTCCTCCTGCCTTCTGACCTCTAGTTGAATGCTAAAGTGTGTGGATGCTGGGATTGCCTGTCACATCCTCTGCATGTGGAAACTATTATAACAAGCTGCATGTGTGACTCTTAAAGGGTTTGGCACACTGACTGCAACGATGATGACATGTTGTCTTTTCTACCCTCTTAATGTCTTTATTTACGCTCCTAATGGTGTTTTTATGTTATTACTGGTGTTGCAGATTTACTGTCTGAGGCCACTCGGCTCCTTTGAAAACAGCCTCCCTTCATCTGAAGTCTTCCTAGTGTTGCTGCTGCCTACCATGAAAACATTTTTAGTTCCTCATTTGCATGCCCTATAACATTTTGCTACTTGTTTATCAGAAATGAGAAAAATAACGCTGTGAATTCATCGTGCTGGTGCCTTGCAGCTGTAGTTCGGTAGCTGTCTGACAGACATGCTGTTACCTTCTTTTTCCATGCTGCAGGGGTCCATCATTAGCAGTCCGCACACCCGCCGGAGAGCCACCACGCCACGCGACGGCGCCCCCCGCGGACACCCCTCCATTCCCAACTCCGCATCCACTTCCATCCTCGGGTCTCTCTTTGGCAGCAAGCGAGGCAAACCGTCATCCCAGAGCCACCCCCCGTTCTCCGCCAGCGGCCAGCCCACCCTCATATCCCACAAGCCCCACCCGACCAACCTGCACCACACGGCGCAGGCGGCGCACACGGTGCAGCTCCACGCTCACCATTCCCAGTACTGCCAGGTCCCTCAGAACCCGCCGCCGTACCACCACCACCACCACTACCACCCGCCCCCCCACACGCAGTACCACCAGCACCCAGGCTACGCCTCGCACCAACACCCCCACTCGCAGCACAGCCATTACAGCCAGCACTCCCATCATGCCCCTCACCACCACAGTCAGCAGGCGGGCTCGGCCCCGGGCGGACCCAAACCGAAACACAGCGGCATCAGCACCGTAGTGTGATGCTCCTTGAGCGAAGAGGAGGAAGACGAGGAAGGACATGTGCTCACACCAAAGGGACTGACAGCATGGCTCTATGGCCTGTCCACTGTGTTTCACTGCTGCCACACAGTCACCTGATTCAACCTCCAGGTCCAGCTAATATGCAGGATGGAAATCGGACTCAAACGTTCCACCAGGGGCCTTTACTGTACTAGTTTGCCTGATCAGGACCTGGCCCCATCAGGTTTTTTGTGAGGGAGGGGGTCCTGTACAGGAAGATGCTCTATGTTTTCCACGCACACACCGCCCGGCCGTGACGGCTGGAGAGGAAATCTATTCTCTCAGCAAGCCGCTGCCCACTGCTTCATCCCTTCAATAACCCGTCTTACCTTCACGTAATCAGGAGGGAAGACGACCTGAGACGAGGACGTGGATGACTGTTTTCTCCGTCGTCACACATCCTAACCCACGCCAGTGCAAATCTGTCGTCACCTCCTGTAGAGCTCATACGTAGTGAAGATGTTATCATTTCACCCTAACCTAAGTCAAAGGACAAGGAGCGTCTCAGTCATCGTAGTTCTAGTGCTGTATTTACTGTAGATGACAGCTATATGTGTTGTCTCCTAGCTCTCATAAATAAATGTGCCAATTATTAACGCATAATCTATTTAGTCAAGACTTCATGTACAGTATATTGTGCGTAATTTGTAAGATTATACTTACAATTATTATTATTATCAGCAAAAATGAATTTTATCAGTATTATACTGACTCTGTGGTAACAGGATGTAGATCTGGAAGGAGCGAACTCCCATTCAGTCCGGCTTATAATCTATTCTGCCTTTCAGACGGATCACAGGGAGTCTGTGGGTGGCAGCTGGTGCATATGGGCGTCAAAAAGCTTCGCTGGTTTTGATCTCAGTTTAATGCTCAAACTGTGGCTGCTTGAAGTGTAAAACAGAAGTGAAGCTGGAGAGGGAAAAGAATTAAAGTTTAAAAGACACTTCACATGTTCAGTCTATGCGACAGCTGCTCCATCGACTCTTCTAATCAGAAACTTTTTAAATCCTATTTTGCCTTTTTTTTCATTCACCAACAAGGTTGAGTGACTAAAATCAGTTCCTACATAGTGAAGTTTCATCTTTTTTTCTATCATATGTGCAATATCTTTGTACTGATTTTGTACATTAACATCAAGCAAAGCGTCCCTCCAATTTATGCATTTTTTTTAATGTTGCGTCATTATTTATTTATCTGTTGTTTTTGACCCCTGTCAGAGTTGTTCTCGGTAAATTAATGTGTGGCTGTCGTCGTTGGTCTTTATGAGAGGCACAGACTTGGAGTTCAGTGGAATGTCAAGTGAGTGATTTTTTGCATGTAATGTTATTAATGTGAGGCTGTCCTCTGCACATTGTATAACAAATCAGTGTTACCATAGCAAGTTTAAGTGCAATCATGTTCAGAAGAAACGCAGACTTGTACTGAGAGTAGAAGTCTGTTATCTTGTTGTCCAGGACGAGATTCAGGTGAAAAAATCCTTTTTTTTTTCATTTAAAAATATATAAATACTTACTTACACAGTAGACGGTGGAAAGAGGAATGTGTGTATATATTTTAATAAAAGGAATATGCTTCTCTTTGGGCTGAACAGAAATATTTTGCTGGATAAGCACATATGAAAGAACACTTTCATTTCTTTCAGGAAATGCAGTTATAATATAAAACATGCAAACTGAACAAAGGACTGGGTATATGTAAAGAATAACTTTCTACATTCTACAAATAAGAGTCTATTCTAGTGTGTAAATTAGTGACAGTAAACTGTTTGTCCCGATATTCAGGTTGTAAATGTATTTTAACATTCAGGAGGAAAAGCGTTGCCATAAGTCTCTCATTTCTCCTCACATATAACATATCACTCCTGGGACATTAATTGAATGTGTCTTTCCACTGATTTTGCTTTAATTCAGAAATCTTGGGATGATGTATAACCTGTTTATTTTGGTGTGTGTTGTCGTGCTTCATGTGTCTCTTTGTGAGAAAGTACCCCAACGATGCACTGCATGGATCACCATGTGTCCCGCTCACTGTGAAAACCAATCAGCCCGTACGTTTTCACCTCCTTCGGTTTCCGTTGATTTGTCCGCATGTTTCTTGTCGCTCCATGTCAGTCTGGTAGCATGCATGTCATCAACAAAAGCCATTGTGTAAATTCCAAACATGAGGAGCGTTGCACTTCTGTCGCTGAGGGCTTTCACCATGTAAATATGGGAGAATGTGGCGTGCAAACGGATGAACTGCTCGGAAAGTGGGTTTATCTTTTTGGAGATGTAAAAGGGACCAAGACGGGGGGTTAAAGCAGCTGTACATAATGTGTATATGATCAGTAGTTAAGATCAGGATGTAGAGGGGTGGTGTGCGAACATATCGATTGTCTCTGCTTTGCTGTAGAAATCAAAAACACAAAGACTGTTAGAAAGTTTGCATTTCCATCCAGCTCTTTTCATACATGGAACAAACATCCAGACACACATCCTGCTGCGAGCTGTTCAGTCTGCCGTGAGACACATTTTAAAAAGAGGAAAAGACAAGAGTGGCCTCATTTCTGTGTGCATTCTGTTTGTACAGTGAGTAGTGAGTCAGTAAGACCCCAGTTATTGTAAAACTTCAACTGTGACAATGTTGAGAACGCAAAATAAACAAATATATGACTTATGGTAAAAACTCCTTTTTTCTCGTCCTTTCTGTGAAATGCATTTCACGTCCATCTTTTTAGGCGTCCATATCTTCCACTTCCAGGCCTCCTTTCCATCATTTGTGTTGCAGCGTTTCCACCAGAGGGCATGCATGAAGCTGCCAGGATGTGTCCCATGACACCACCTACGGGTGAACAGAGTCACTTCCTCACAGATTAAACTCGCCTCTCAGCTGTGAAGCTCCTTAACCTCCCTGAAGCTGTGAAGTAGGACATGTTTTCTTTTCTTCCATGTATTTCTACTCTGCATATTCACAGCTCCTCACTAACACGGACCTAAAGCAAAAGACAAGTCAGAGTGTCCATGAAGAAACATACAGTGTTTGGTTTTTGAACATATCAAATCCACACAAAGCTGCTTGTGACCCCAGCTGTTTCTCTCTGCAGTAACAAACAGTGAGGAGCGCTTCAGATAGCCTCTGCCACCGTTTCTAATAGATAAACTCTTATCTGCTGTAAGCAGATGGATTTCCTTCATGTCAAATGTGCCATAAGGCTGCAGTGTTATTGGTGCGTTCCTCACACTGACATTTCTCTGAGCTGGGTGTGAAATGATTTCGCTTAATAACACGTCAGACAACTTCTGCTTCACTGGACTAATTACATCTGAAGAATGACTGGCACCACCAGAGCTGTCCTCCATGTGGGACTGACTTCAAAAGGCTTGTATTTGCTTTGTGGTGTTTTCACTTGATACTCATGTGATATTTAATGTTTATTCATGTTGCTGTGTTAATATTGTCTTAATATGCAGCTTCATGGACACCTGTCTCTCCACTGTGAGCTTGTCCTCTGTTCACATCGCTATGCAAACAGGGAATAACCTGTTCCAGATCCTGCAGGATGCTCTGTGCTTTAAGTTCAGCTCTCCTCCTGGTCTGGGCCACGTTCAGCGCTCTCACCACTGCTCAACCCTGCCTGTGTTCGGCCCTCCCGCCTGCTGGTCTGCAGGTCAACTGCAGCTCTTTAAACCTGTTGGATCTGCCTCTTCTGCCCTCGGACACCACGGAGCTCCATGTGCAGGACAACCGGCTCACCTCGGTGCCTCCGGGCCTCTTTGACAGACTGGTTGGTCTGAAGAAGGTCTCGCTGTCTGGGAACCCCTTCCACTGTGACTGCAGGATCCAGTACCTGAGGAACTGGTTGCTGAGGAACAGGGCTGCTGTCTCCAAGGAGCCCACCTGTGCCAGTCCGAGCATCGTGGCTCAGAAAGTCATCTCTGAACTCAGCGATGACTACTTCTCTTCCTGCAGCCCGGCAGGCTGTGCTGATGGGGTTTATAACATTATGATGGGGGTGATGCTGTGCTGCCTCATCGCTCTGCTTGTGTGGAGCTTGAGACTTGCAAAAATGTCCACCTTCACTGTGTACATATACGAGAGACATTGGAGACTGGAGGCCGACTCGTTGCGCTCACTGAAGCCCAAACACAGGAGGAGGCTGCCAGAGGATCTAGAAAAGCCTCGAATCAACATGGAGTTGCTGCCTCAAGTGCTGGACGTGTTGCACAAGAAGCACAACATAAAGATAAAGGCGACCTGAGGAACCTAAAAAAAACAAACATTTGCTTTCTTGAAATTAAGTTGTTTCTAATGCTGAACTGCTACAGCCGACTGAAATGATTTTCTTCCTCATGTTATTCTCAGAATTGTTTTTATTCAGGTAAAACACCAATAATAAACCAAGTATATGCTGCAAGGCATGCTATTCTCCCACATTTTTAGCATCTTTAGCTAAAGCTACAGTCGCTAACTTTGAGAAAATATGTTAAAAAAAAAAGTTATTTATCTGTCACGGTATGTTGATCATAGTGTATGAGATAATCTGCCTCTTTTTAGTGCTCCTGATGGAATAAGCAACCGTCAATCACTGCTGAACCAACAAAACCAGTTTGGGAGAGTCGTTCCACCTGCAGCTACACACAAAAACACCTCGTCATGTTTACCGATTGGATCTATTGGAGCAGATTATTTTGGATTGAAAAAACACACACAGACAGTTTGCAAAATGTGTAATTGATCCTTATATTTCCTTACGTTAATGGATTTACAGTGAGTGAAATACAAATGGTCATATGTGGAGCAGCACAGGGCCTTACTGGCACTGTATTGAAATAAATGTCTTAGATCCCCCCCCCAGAAATAACATCTGAAATCATACTAATTAACGTTGACATTACAATAAACAGGTTATGGCAGGAAGATGTGACAACATTTATCAAAGATTAAAGTCTCTGATCTGTGCAAACGCCGGTCGAGGCTGTCGCAACTAGACGAACTGCAGACAGACTATTAGAGGAGGACAGGCCGACCGCACAGCAGTGTTTTACAGTACAAGTATCACTCCCATATTCATGCATAGATTTTCCAGGATAAATGAGTAAACAAATGACAATAATAAAAAGTCACCTCGAGGACCTGCTTCTTAAAAACACTGGTAAACTCTGGTAATAAATATAGGATGATCTCAGGATTCTCTAAAACGTTACTATCGTCTAAAAAAATACTAAGGCAGTTCCTTAAATGTTTCAGGTAATCAAAGACTATCACAAAAACAATAGAAAAGAGCGGCTGACAGTAACAGAGACATGATGCTGTTTCTCCTAAAGATGACTCATATTTAAATGTCCACAGTGTTAGGCTCCTACAGAACCTCCAAACTCGACTCTACTGAGGCACAAACTTCTCCTGCTCAAAGATGCGCTCGACGGCTTCGGCCACGTCCTGCACAATGTGGTCCGGCTCCACCAGGGCCGGGTCGAACCTGAAGTCCCGGTGTCCGTGGAACACCGTCTCTTTGATGCAGCGGCTGGCGTCGGACGGCACCTCCACGTTGGGGTTGTAGACCCCCGTGCAGACCAGCACGGACTTACAGGAAGTGGCGGAGGGCGGCGCTAGCTCGCTCTCCCACAGGTTGAGGCTCTCCTCCTCCTGGGGCACCGCAGTGGCCGACCCCGTGGCCGACACCATCTTAGCGACGGCTTTGGGGTTCTTGATAGCAGCTCTCTCCTCCAGGTAGCGGTTGTACAGGTTGGCGCCGTAGATGTCGGTCATGAGGTTATCCCTGAGAGCGCACAGGAGGACAGAGTTTCAACAAAAAAAGGGACTTTCTGTTTTGACTCAGGTGTTAAATAATGAATTTAATGGTAAAGGTGAATTGATCTGCTTTGGTTTCAGGTTCCATTGTTAGTGATGTGACCAACACCTGTGCTTTTCCTACAGGGACAACTTGAAATCTGTGAATATGTTAAAAATGTTTTTATGTTTTTGTGTCTAACTGGCGAACAGGAACAAAGTTTCTGCTGTTTTCATGCTGTCTATTAAAGATTTCTATTATATTTATTACTTTTTTCCCTCTTTTACCATTTCTTTTATTATGTATATAGAGTTTTATTTTTTTAATATGTCTTCCTCCCTCCCTCTGTGTACAGGCTATATTATTATTATATTATTATAGTTTTACATTTTCATACCAGAGGATCAGACAGTTCCTGTATCCCAGTTCGGGGTGTTAGGGGTCGCCTCTTGCTTTTATTTAAATTTATTTAGCAGAGTCATTGCAAATTTCATTTCACTGCTGTTTCTTTTCATTTACAATTAAGCATGTGACAAATAAATGTTGACTCTCGGAAAATGTTTTATCTTGTGTATTTTAGCTTTTTTTTAAGTTTCTGCATGTCTGTGAAGTAAAAGACACCTTAGGTGGATAATACAGCTGTCTCTACTCTAAACTGGTCCAGTATGGAGGCTGCAGACAGACTACAGTGGTGCTGTGCTCCTCTCTCTGCACACATTCTTACCTGTCACAGTAGGAAAAGCTCAGGTGTTGCTGATAACACTAACGGTGGCTCTGTGCAGGAGCTGGAATCAATGCAGCTAAATGGATTTCAGATGTAATTATTAACACCAGAGCTTCTCCTGCTGTGACATGTCTCCAGACGTGTTGTGAAAGCTGCCAACGGTGGAGCAGAGGAATGCATCCATGGTGGAAACGGAAGTTTGTTGTGTTATAGCACAGAAAGTGAAACCTCTCAGTGCCATGGCTGAAAATAATATAAAGGAGGTCTTTGAGCTAAATGACCACCAGGTTTACTTGAACCAGAGTGCACAGATATTCAGATTACCAGACCAGATCAAGAGAGAGGTAAGAAAAAAAAAGTTTTATTTCTCTATAATAATCATCTGAGCCTGTCAGCAGCACAAACAAGGACTTTTCATTGGTCACTTATGTGGGAATGTATTACTGTGAGGAGACAAAAGCAAGAATCAGGATAAAAAAGTTGAAGTGAAACTTGAAAAGGACGTGTGAGAAAAGAGTTGTGCGTTTTCATTTGATGTTTCTGAGCAACACCTCTGGTCCACAGGTGTTAGCTTGTATCTCTCAGGCTGTGTTGGAGGTGAGTTGTTGTGATCTCTTAGTTTATTCCACTGTGATATTAACTAAATTTGCAATACAGAGAGGAACTGTGGCGTCTTACCCGATAGCGTAAAGGGCCGTGATGGGCTGTTTCCATTGCTTCTGCACCGCCTGGCTTCTGATGAGGTACTCTGCAAAGTGGTAGGTCAGCTCGCTGGGTTTCCCCATGAGTGCCTCGTACTTCAGCTCTTGACCCGTTATCTTCTTGTAGATGTTCTCCAGACACACAAGAAACGTGCCGTGGCCAAACCTGAGCCGAAACCAGACGACAGAAGACAAAAGGAGATATATATTTACAATATGCAGCGCTGACTTCGGCTGAGCTTTAGCTCTCAAATTTACCGACCGTGGAGAGTGAGCCTCGGCCATCCACATGAGGTCCATGTTGCAGGCCAGCAGCGGGAGGTGAGGCGTCGCCTGGGTTTGGTGAGCGCTGCTGAGGTTACCGTTGGTCAACAGGATGTCAACGATCAGCTGCAGGTTGGTCTCCCATCGAATGGGCTCCCCGAACAGAACCACAGCTGTGACAAAGAATTGAAAGATGGTGAAATATCTGACGGATCGTTAAAAATGTGACCAAACAGAGAAGAAAGTGAGGCGTCCTCACCATCAACGTTCGGAAGGTTTCCAACAGAGCTGGACTGTAACGACAGAAGAGAGGCTAAACACGTGCTGTTGTAAATGACTAAAGATAAAAAAAAAAAAAACTTTATCCAGATCTCCTCATCTCACCGGCAGCTTTGGCCTCCTGTTGTGATCCACCATGTCCAATAAGGGGAACGACTCCCTCAGCATATCAATACTGACCACATTCATAAAGCCCAGACTAAAGACACAGCGTTAAGGACAAACGAAGCCTGTCATGGAAACTGAATTAATCGAAAACACAGCAAATCAAGATCCAGGATACTTCTTAGCTATCTCCAGGACGGGTCCCTGTCCTGACACCAGCACACACTTGTCGTGAAACTTCTTAAACATCCTCAGAGGACTGTGGGACATGATGACTTGATCTTGTGTGATCTGGAAATAGATGAAGTGTGAGGAGAGGTTAATAGCAGGGCTGACGGTGAGGACGCCTCTGCAGCAGCAGCGTCATGACTCACAGGGACTCCCAGGATGTGGGAGAGCTGGTGCGCCTTCGTCTGTCGGAGGCAATTCCCTGCATTTGTGACAAAAACCACCGGCACCACGAACTGTCCCTGACAGTCGACCAGCTTCTCGAACGCTTTTTTGGCGGCGGGGATGGGCATCCGTCCCCGGACGAGCACGCCGTCGATGTCGAACAAGAGGCCGAAACTGGGCTGAGGCTGCAGAGGGGAAGCACAGAGACAGCGTTTATTACATCATAATAATAATAATATGAAATATCTGCACAGTATGAAGTAACGAATCTTATAGTGAGTTGTTCATAAAACACGAGGGAGGCGCTGTTGATTTATTTTCTGGATGAATTGATTTGTTTGGTCTAAACATGACATCCTGTCTGACTGTCTTGTTTAGTCCACAACTGTTCAGTCTGAGGAGTAAACAAACAGAAAATGTTCACATTTAAGAAGCTGGAATGTGAAAATTTAAGACTTTTCTTCTTAACAATCACTGAAACTGATCAACAGATTCATTTAATAGTCGATAACTACTCTGTTGTTTTGTTGCAGCTCTGTTATTATCGCTCAGACTTTATCATAATATGCAGCTTGTATTCCTCTCATGTATCTATTACAGTATATATTTTGATACTTGATGGCTTATTTATTGATTTGTTTTTATTTTCCTGAACCCTGCATGCCCCTGTGTGTGTGTTTGCATCTTTAAAGCTGCGCTTAGGTTAGGCTTAGAATAAAGCATCTATCTATTTAAATGTGCATTTGACTGTGATGTTAGCAGTTATAATTCATATTGTTGGATCAGCGGGTCTGAAGCATCAGGAACTGTCTGAGCTCGTTTCCCTCTGCCTTTCTTTCTTTCTTGTGTGAGGAAGTTGCCTGCAGCTCTGACTGTCGCCTTTCATTACATTGTAACAAACCTGAAACAACAACAACAACAACAACAGGTCAACAGCAGCTTGTTTGTCACAGGTCACATGGTTCAGCTCCAGCTCGTACCTTACTGTTGGACACGGTTCCGCAAAACCCGCACCGAGAACCGACAACCGCCGCTTTCCGTCGCGCTTGACGGCTGATCAGGGCGCACAGGCCCCGGTAAAACGGCAGGAGCCCCCTCATGTCCTCAGTGTGGTTCACAGAGGAGACACAGATATGTCCATATATGAGTGTGTGTCTGGATGTAAGAGAGCGGAGGAGAGGAACCGGCGTGAACGGAGATCACCGGCTCGGTCCGGCCGCGCTGGCACAAGCTGGTCGGCTTGTTTTTCTCGCCTCTGCTGTGACTGGGCGAGACCTGGTGACGTCATAAAGGGAGCAGGAGGCGGTGGAGGAGGGTCCAGTGCTGCAGCTGCACCATCTGCAGCAGGACTACAAACCCCAGCAGCAGGACT
Organism: Synanceia verrucosa; assembly: GCA_029721515.1. NCBI lineage: Eukaryota > Metazoa > Chordata > Actinopteri > Perciformes > Synanceiidae > Synanceia > Synanceia verrucosa. The sequence continues at coordinate 2,943,440 of CM056561.1, read as the reverse complement.
ACAACCCCAGCTGCCATTTTAGAGGCGAGGCGGAGCTTAACGCTGCAGAGACGATCAGATCATCTGCAGCTGCATGGAGGCTTTGGCCTTTGTTTGCATTGACACGGATCATTAGATTTTATTTTTAAACCATGCATGATGCCACGTGGACGCGCATCAGACTTTGCTGCAGAAAGAGAAGCTTCCAGTGGAGGATAAAATGAGACGGAGTGTCTGCCCAGCAGAGACACTAAATATGTGCAGAAGGACAGAAAGAAAGGCACACCAGCTTCTCCCCGTGCTCCTCCAGCTTTATTGATAGTTTAAAATTACATTTCTATTTTCTAGGACTTCAGTTGCACTTTCCTTCCGACTTAAAAACTGAGTACAAGCAAATGGTATTTATACAGTAGTCTAAGTGATATTGTACAAAAATAACATTTTGATTTCTGTGAAAACATTTTTCATTCCCAAATAACTCCTAATTCTGCTGTTCTGCTCTTGATGTTAAATTTTTACCAAGGTTTAAAACACAAAAAATAAGAAAAACAAAATCCAAAGCCATTTAAAGGAAAACGTCTACCTTGGACTACCAAAGTGATATTTTAAATTGTAAACAGATTTCTATAAAAGAACATGTTTCTTTTATTACCTCCAAAATTATTATACCTTAGCAATATAACATGTAGTTTGTTATCACCCACTTAGCTGCTTGTAGGGCTTGAATGCGCGTCATGTTATGAACTGTTTCCATGTCATACTCTCTTGGCCAACTCGTTTCCCACTAAAACAAACCAAAATAACCACACATGGAAGTTTGGTTTCCATTTACTCCCTTCTAGCTCATTTTACTGAGGCTCACTTCCACAAGCTCAGAGGTCCTATAGATTCCCATATGTTTAGTCCCACTTCTTCATCTCTGATCACCAGCGGCTTGGAAAGGGGGGTTCTTTAACAAAGCATTATACATAACACCGCTACCAAACTAAAACATTTTTGTATTGAATGCAGAAAGATATTTTTTTCACCCCTTTCATGTCGAGAGGCTCACTGGCCTGGGACTAGCCTCTGTTAGCCAACCTTTGGCCAGTGAAGAGGATTCAGAGAAAATAATACAACCAACCATCAATCTGAAAAAAAGGAGGGGCAACAGAGGGCACTGATTATGCGCTGTTGTCGATGGAGCAATCTTTCGCCAGGTGGCCGGCCTTTCCGCAGCTGTAGCAGTTAGTCTCGTTGGCTTTACCGCAATTCACAGCAACATGGCCGATGTCGCCGCACCTGGAGGACAGCGAGGGCAAAAATAAGACCAAAGGAAAACTCCTGCAACGTTAGAGATTTTAAAAAGAGCACAAAGAGTCGACACTCACCTGTAACATTTCACCTTATCGCAGAGTTTCTGAATGTGGCCGAACCCGCCGCAGGAGTAGCACTTCTGGTCGCGTGCGTTGTCACAGTCGCGGGCCATGTGGCCAGGTTTGCTGCAGATGTAGCACAGCTGCTCCCTCTCCTTTTTGGGCTCCTTGCAGTCCCGGGAAATGTGGCCACTCCTTTGGCAGTTGTAGCACGCTGAACAAGAGGGGAAGGGAAAAAAAAAAAAAAAATCTGCTAAATACCCATCTTTTCTCTTTGGCATTCAGTCCCAGCTGGACATTTTTTTTCTTTAATCCTTTATTCCCTATTTAATATTTGTATTATTTGTCTTTTAATATAGTGTTTATTTTATTCCATTACTCTTTAAGTAAGTGTACGTATGATTATATTGTACCCAGGTCGACAGAGGTCGTTATAAAGGTTCTTTAGGAATAAACTTTGAATTGACTTATACTGCTGTGTTTACAGCAAAATGCTGATAATGTGGTGCAAGAAGACGCCAACTGCGATGCTCACCATCCTCAACTTGGTCACAGTCCCGGGCCATGTGTCCTTGGTCTCCACACCGATAACAGAACAACTCTGTAAGGAGACACAGGTCAGTACGCAAAGACAGGATTTCAGTCATGGCTTTAGCTCATGTGACAACTTAAGTTTGATAAATTCACTTTTCTAATTAGTCTACTGTTTGTTTATGTTGCTGCACTTTCAATGCTACTGCAACAATGTAAATTTCCCCATTGGTGGGACAAATACAGGTTTATGTCATCTTACATTAATAATCCATTGACACTGCTGTACCAAGCCCCATAAGGACAACCCCCAATAATAATTCTGCCAGGTTTCTGTATCATTTCTCCTCTGTTGGTGCGGCTCTTGTAGTAGATAGTACCCTTGCCTCGTCCCCGACTCCTTCCACGTCCACGTGGACAGCTGGCAACATTGGAGCAAAACTTGGCCTGATGCCCGGTGCGGCCACATCGATAGCACTCACTGCTGCTGCTCATGTCCATAACCTAAACAAAAAAACACACATACATGTCAGTATAAAGTCAGACGCAACTAGAAATCTTCACTGAAGTCACACACGCCGTCTACACTGGGCACTCTCACCTCGACATGAACCGTCGTATAATAATTGGGAGCGTATGGATGTCAGTTTATGGCGTTTTAATTTTCTACCGTGTGGCTCAAACAGAGTTCAGAATAATTAAGCTGCTAAAAGCTTTAACTGGGCACATCTGTCTGGTAACGAGTAGCAGAATCTGTTTACAGTCACGAACACATGACGTGGTGTGAAAACCTGTTCATCAATAAAGCTTTATTTTAATCGATACAGCTGTTTACAGACAGCTGCAGCTGATGGTTGGGTGTGTTGTGGAGCAGCCAGTGTACACAAGGCGTCATGTCATCTGATCATGGACATTGACCATCAATACAAACCTGGGGACATCTAAGCAGCTCATGGACAGGAAGCTCTATTGTTTAACAGAGCAGTATGTCAGTAGTCAGTCTATGTGATCAGTACAGGGGATCTAACAGCTAATCTAGAGTAAGTGGCCAGCAAACTAAAGCTAACCACTGAGCTAACTTACACTGTTTCCTCACTGGGATCATGTTGGGTGATCGCCAAGCGTCTGTGTGCTGACGGTGCTGAAGACATTAGTCGGAAAGAATGGGAGTTAATGAGTAATCAATAGTGATGAATGACTCAACGACACCCTGAACACTAAAACTACTTAAATTACCTGTCAGCTGGGGCTTGAAAAGCTAACTTGTTGCCTAAATAGTAGTTAACGGTCACCCTAAAACACGCTGGGCCATGTATGTATGTGAGCCATACATGGAGTATGGCTTACATAACACCGTGTAGCTAAATAGCCGCTGGCACTGTTCCCATAGCAGCCGCACATGCGGTTTGTTTACATCACTTTACAGGCAGCAGAGTTGAGATTATTCTAAAGGATTTCATCAAACACGCCACTAACAGACGTCACAGCAGAAACGGTCGTGGAAAGCATGCCGCGGGTTGTATGCTAACCTGGAAAGCTAGCTCCCATCAGCACCATGTTATGACGAGCATCTGCTCCAGCAGCGAGCAGATGCGCCATTAAATATACCTGCAGTGTTTCTGAGAAACAACCTAACAGTACAATATCGTCCATGAAAATCGATCAGGCAGCGTGATTCCGAGTGGAAACACAATCAAACGCCAAAGGTTGAGCTCCGCTATCGTTGGCCTAGTCGCGTTGAGTTTCCTGCGCATGCGCGGCACAGCGGCGCTGCTGCTGGTTAGCACATATTAGCACGACCATCTCTCGATCCTGACTAAGAAGCTCGGTTCAGTCGACGATCGGTCGTTTTTCCTTCACTTCCATGGCGTCAGTTCGACACTGGTGGTGACAACTAATCACCCTGAATAGTTTCCGACGAGCATCCAGGCGAATATACCGTAAGAAGAAAATTTCCCGCGCAGGGCGCACACACCAAAGTCGTTGTGACGAGCTAACGTTAGCGGGCCGGGCTGGCGTCCCGAGGTACCGTTATACGACCCAACCAAAGCGCTGCGTTTAAACTCAACAAAGCGGACTGGAGCGTCAAATTCCCCACCGGTAGTCACTTTTAGCGCCATATTGTGGTTCCTCACACACACACAAACCTCTGTGGGTTAAATGGGTTTCAGTGTGGTTTTATTGCTTACCTTGCTGCTACCTAGCTCTGAGTGTTTACGCCTCCTTCTATGCGCTACATGCGGTGTCTGCTCCAGAGTTCCTGAATTGTCATTCACAGTATCCAGCGAAAGATCCTGCGCTTTCATTGGTCACGGACTCTACAAGCAACCAATGAAATGCGAGAATGCATGAACACCGCCCCCAAGGATCAGCCAATCACGGACACGGAATGGCCCTTCTTCCCTAAATCGAATGGCCTTTTTTCCCCCCCACTTCTTAAAAGCATCAGGAACGCTACAGCACTAACAACAGCTCTATAAATACACCTGACCTACATCCACACTTCATATTATTGTTAGTTATAATTATTCATAATATATTTTACATTCATACAATTAATAAAATGCAGACACATTTTAACAGTTCATATGATATTTGTATGTTGAGGATGTTCAGTGACCTCTGTAATCTTCAATAACCCTTTTCAGCTTCCTGATACAGATTTAATTAAATCAATGGCAGCACTTAAGACATGTCTCAGAAGTAGCTTTGCAATAAAATGACCCATATGAAGATGTAGTTTAGTTCACAGTAATAACAAAAATAGCCAGGCAGATAAAAAATGGACTCTAATTATAATTATAATTATAAAGTGCAAATCACTGGTAATGACACCAGTCTGCTGATGAATAATACATGGATTAATAAGAGCTAAATTTAATTTATTTTGTGAATGCCCTAAACAAAACCAACTTGGAACTAGAGCGAGAGCATAAACGTGCCCAAAATAGTAAGAATGCTGTGTGTGTGGCTCAGACTATTATTGTGCATCAAGCTACAGACGCTTCTGGTTTGAGGAGTCTATATTTTGAACACCAGGGGAGATAAGAGCTGATGGGAGCTGCAGGCTGGGCTCACTGGCCTGAGTGCTCAGTCAGATCAATAAGTGGGAAAGATGCCTTCAGCTCAGTCTTAAGGTGGCTTTCACTGTAAAGCTCCAAGATCGCAGTTATTTTTTCCTGTGGTCTGCTTTCTGCAGCCCACAACCTTGAAAACAAAGCAGGTGGGAAATATCACAAGCTGTGGTGCATCATTTTGTACTGATTAACAGACTCATCACCACATTGTCCCACACTGGCTGAATACAGGAGCTGGTGTTGCATGTGGGGTGGAGCACCTTAAAAACGCTCCACAATGACAAAGCCCTGCCCTCATCCTCACAGAAAGAGCACTCTGCTATTTGCCAGATGGAATCTGTTAGAAAATTCATAAAAAAGTAGATTAGATTGTAAACTTAGATGAGTAGAATGGAAATAAAATTAGAATAAAACGTGGGTTTGGGATGAAACGTGTCTGCTGCTGGATGTTTTTGTGTGCTGAAGCCGTCAGGACGTTTTGACTGATGAAGCTGTTTTATTCTCAGATGGTGTCAACTCCAGCCTGCTGAAAGGACCTATGAGTAATTAGGGGACCTCAGGGGACCAGGATGCTCCAGGAGATGGTGAACACATGGTGAGTGTGTGGAGGGTTTCTGGTTTCAGGGGAAGAACAAGCTGAGCTCTTTGGCTGACAACATGCGGGTCTGTTTAAATCTTGTGTTTGAATCGATCAAATCTAAATTTAAAGAATGATGCATCACAGTCAGAGCTATTTTCACGTCACAGCCACTGCAAGATGCCTCTTTATTGTCTTTTTGGTGTAAAATGTGACTCCCAACGCTGCACCATCCCAAACTGTCCACATGGTGGCGCACCTGGAATTACAATAGACTTCTCCTTGAACTCCAAACCGGTAGTGGGCCCATTCTTTGCTTTTCAAAGCAAACTTATGTGCATTTTAACTAATGTGCAATGAAAAATGTGCTAAAGTTTTGCGACACATTTCACCAGCTGCAGAATATGACTTTAAATCCAGCAGACATGGTGACGTGTGAAGGAAAAAAATGGGTGCAGGTTATTTTTTAAGAAGTAAAAGCTGGTTTGATGGCAGTGGGAGGGCTTAAATGTGAGTGATGCCTGCAGCTCTTGTTGTGACTGAGCTCCTGTTTCAATCAGTGGCGTCAGGCGGACGCAGGACACTCTCCAGCTCCAGCCTTTTCTCCATAAACAACTTTAACATTGATTTTGATTTTTCACACTTTTGGAAGGGTGGGGGTTAAAACAGGAGACAAGGAGCAACGTTTGTGAGCAGTTTTAATTTGAAAGCCTCCTCTGGATTGGAAAGAATATCCTCGTCGTGTCACTTTGAGGGTCCGACGGGATTTTTTTTTTCTCGCCACTCAAACTTTCCTCTCTTTTTCTTCTGCTGTCTCTCTTCAGAAACCCTCCTGTGACCTTCTCGTCCTACATTGTTGCAACTTTTCGCCGGATCCGCGGCTGTTTGCTACATTTCAAACAACCTCGTTGCCTTTTTTCCCTTTTTTTTTCTTTGAATGCGCTGCAGATATGATGATGTCACCGACGCCACTTTTTCCTGAAGTTATGGCGGAGCTGAACTTTTCTGACTTCTCTTGGTAAGCGCACACAGCAGCATGGCCTCTCTCTGCCTTTATGTCTTCATTAGTGTCCAGAGGTGCTGAAGTGGCTCTTTTGAAGGAGCTCCACGGACACACGCATCGTTTGAACCGAGTGAGATTTGAATGGAGGCTTTAATGGAGCTGTGCAGGGAGCTGAGGGCCTACAGGCTGTTTCACTGTAACGACTGGATCAGGCCTCATGCTGTCATAGCGCCTGTGTTTGTGTTTGTGGACACCCTGCACGCATCTTAGCAGGAGGTCTTTATTCACTTTAATCATATTTAAATAGGACTCACATTGGAGGCGTTCATATATCAGATGAACGAGACTCTGCACCTCCACAGAGTGTTACCCTGCTGACATTGATCTCACCTACACTTCTGTCTTTCAGACACAGACACTCTGACAGTTAAAGGGTCATTATGACAGGCTGGACTTGACAGGGTTGATGTTTTCCTGCACAAGGATGAAGTCCTGCAGTTTTCTTGCAGCTTGCAGGTGGAGGACCTGCTCCCTCTTGATGCTCCTGACATGCCGGCATGTCTGACATGTAACCACTGTCACTAAATCATCTGTGCGAACAGCTCTTTGTTTAGGACTCTGCAGAGATGATGAGCATGTCTGCAGACAAACGAGAACAAGTTTCAAGAGTCTTTAGCGTATGTGTTTGAGATGGGAATGTTCAGATGTCACACGTTTCATTGATGCACATATAGTTTAGTATTTAGTTACACAGCATTATCAAGTTATTTATGACCTTTATTGAAAGAAATCAGCTGATTTGAGTATTTAATTTTTAGAAAATATGTCTACATTCTCTGACATTGTCAGATCATCAAATACTGATAGGTGTTTTTAGTTTTATAGCCCGAACAACTTATCAGTTGATTGAGGAAATGATCACCAAATGAATCGACTGTGAAAATAATCGTTCCTTGCAGCCCTGCTTTATTTCGTCCGTATACATGTGAACACGGTGATCCTTCACTGTATATTAAAGCTGTGTACTGTAAACACTCAGTGGCTCTGCTCCCTCCCTCTCTGATGAGAACACAATTACTAGTTTTCTGCCAGAAAAAGCTCATGTGGTATATTCTGAAAACTGCTCCTGCAGGGTTGAGCCCACAGTTTAATTAGCACATGTGGCCCCTGAACAGCAGCTACTTTTCTCGTCACACTTGGAAAGTGAAAAGTTTGTTGCAAACATGCTGATCTAGAGCCGCGCCATCGTTCAACGACAGATTATGTTCAGAGATTACGTCAAACGAGTTCCAAAACCCAAACGTCTCGTTGTTTTTCCTGTCTTTCCTGTCTGTCAAAACCTTTAACTGTTGGAATCTGTCATGACTGACCACAGCTGGAGCTCCAAAGACAGCTTTAGAAAACGTTTGCTGGACAAATGGTGAAAAAAAAAACACTTGTTAAATTTTGCAGACTGGTCTTTGACACTTTGGGCCTGCAGCCCGCTGACTTCCTCACACAGAACAAAAGAGGACTGATGTAATATTGATTAAGTCGTCAGTTCTTGATGTGAGCTTCTAAGCGTTCAAATGACTAATTCTGTTTGTGTTTTTTAGACCATTGAGTGCACTTGGCTTTACTAATGGAGCACCTCCAGGGAGCGTGGAGGACTCTGAGCAACGGCTTCGGCATGAAGGACTCTGCATTCGAAGGCCCGTGTCTTTCCCCGACCATGGTCCAGGGCTTCACCTGCCAGCGCCGCTCCTCCGACGACAGCAAGATGCCCGACTCCAAGACGAGCAGCACTATCCGAGTCTACCTCCCAAACCAGCAGCGCACCGTGGTGAGATTGATGTTTTTTTCCTGCAGGTAGAAGCTGACGCTCTGATGTGCACACTTCCAGTAAAGCTGCAGACCTGCTGCACTGGTGCATGGTTACCTGAAGCCATGAGGAGCTTTCTTTTGTATGTTCAACGCTGCAGGGATGACCTGTCTGAAGTTAGCAACGCACTGGTTCCCTCGACAAATAACAGGATTGTGACATTTTGGTTTCGGATTATTGCAGAAAATAAAAAACACATGTTTATGATAGTTGCATGTTTTGTTCAGGAAGCTAAGCTCCACAAATAAAAAGCACTTTAATGATTTTTACAGTCTCAATGCTAGGCTATAAACAAGCAAACGGTCACATGAGGGTGAGAGGCGTCTCCTTTAGCTGCTTGGTACCAGCTGCATTTTTAAAATGTATAAAAGCTTAAAAAATGTCTTTTATATCGTAGAACAAAACATGAAAATCCTTTTTTCTAATCTGCTGATTTCAACAGAAGTGCTAAAATGCTGACTCATTCCTGCAGCTCTCTGTTCAGACAGGCTAGAGATGAGTCAGTCTTTTTTTGTCCTGCAGGTGAACGTGCGGCCAGGTATGACGCTGCACAGTTGCCTGATCAAAGCGCTGAAGGTGCGAGGTCTGCAGCCTCAGTGCTGCGCCGTCTTCAGGCTGCATGCAGGACAGAGGTGAGCTCACGCTCTGACCGGCTGCAGGTGCTGAGTCTGAGAGCCCTTCATGCAAACGCCTCTCGTCCTTTTCTTTAACAGCAAAAAACTCCGGATGGATTGGAACACAGACTCCACCTCCCTGATCGGAGAAGAGCTGCTGGTGGAGGTTTTAGATCATGTTCCCTTGACGACGCATAATTTTGTGAGTACCCGAGGCGTTTCCTCACACTTGATTCACTGCAAAGTGTCGCTGCTTCAGAAATACATGTTTTTTCTTTTCCTGTCATTTTCAGGTTCGGAAAACATATCTGAAACTAGCGTTCTGCGATATTTGCCAGAAGTTTCTCTTGAATGGTTTCCGTTGCCAAACATGTGGCTACAAGTTCCACGAGCACTGCAGCACCAAAGTGCCCACGATGTGTGTGGACTGGAGCAACATCAGGCAGCTCCTGTGAGTGTCCTCACTGTGAGGGGTAATGCATCATGGGAAATAGTTGAGATAAAATAGGGAACGTCTCCTGTAGGGGTGGATAAAAATATTAACATGGCAATATATGATGATACTTTTTCTTTTGATGTAAGATTGATTTTTAATTTCTTAACTGTTTGAGTGCCAGCCTTTTTTAAACACAAAGTACCTTGTTCCAGCGTTTTTGCCCATTTTTCAGTCATATTTCTAGACTCACAGAATATTTAGTACTATGTCTCTGAAAACACTGAATAGCTCAAATGAAAGAAGAGACTCTCTATTTCATCATGAAAAAAACGTTTGTTTTTACCTTGTTCCATTCTTGTTTTATCAGAGGTAGATTAGAGGACACTTTCACCAAAATCACCACTTTTTGTCCAGAATCCATTTGTTTTGCTCTTTAAATGCGATCGTTTCCACTTCCTGCTCTGATTGCTGTGGCGCATATTAACTCGCTATGTCCCGGCTACAAATCACAGAAGCCCCAACATAACTGACAAGCTGTGGCAGACCCTGATTAGCGAGCAACTGGGAAAAAAAAATCAGTGGCATTTCTCCAAAAAAGTAATTGGGGAAAAAGGGGAAAATCCAGTGCAGCTTCCACATGTTGAAGTAAAAATTAAAAATAGTAAAAAAAAATCCATGTTATGTATGTATATATAAATATATGTACTGTACATATCTAAATATATATACATACAACTTGCATTTTAAGTTGCATTTTAAATTTCTCAGTGACATATGTAGAGTATCCCAATATATTGCCGTAACGTGTGGTACCGTGACTCAATTATCGTGATACGTATCGTATCGTGAAGTCCTTTCCAATACCCACCCCTCTTCTCCTGGTCGTGTCTGAGCTGGTTTATGTGGTTTTGCTCATTAGTGTTGTTTTACAGGCTGCCCAGTACAGACAGTGATCAGTGAACACATAAGCTCTTCCACCTGGCGGCCACTCTGGTTTTAAGTGTCCACACATTCCCACACTGCTGCCAGACGTTCACCCTCTGTCGCTCTGTCGTCCTCAGGTTGTGTCCGACGCCCGGTGAGAGCGGCGCCCCGTCGCTGCCGCCGCTGACGTCCCGGCGAATGAGAGAATCCTTAACACGGTTTCCAAGGTGAGGCAAAGTTTTCATGTTTGATCGATGTTATCCTGCTAGTGTTAGAGCTGCTACGGTTAACAATTTTAAAGACAAACTACCCAGATACAGCATGTTAAATGTGACTACTTACTGATTTTATTCCTCCTCTATGACAGTAAACTAAATATTTTTGCCTTGTGGACACATTAGAGGACGTCGTCTTGAGCTTCAGACAACACTGAGTGTTCTTGTGATTCCTTAAAAAGTCTTAAAATGTCTGAAATTAAAATCTGGGTAATGAAGGTCTTAAACTGTAACTTTGCTGTAGGTATTACATTTTCATAAGGTGCGTTTAATGCCAATAGGAAAACACAGGATTCAGAGATTTACTGCAATTTTTCACCTTATTTTGTTCACAAAGTTAATTTCTTTGTTCCTGAAGGTTGTGATGTGTTATGCCTTCAATTTATATCACTGTTGCAAACATTCAGAAAAAATAGTTATTGGAGATTAATCAGATTTTTTTTTTTTTCCTGATTAATACTGGTCAGGCCCCACAATAAATTTTCTACCAAAGATATTGTTTTGACATTTTTGGGTCTTAAATTATATTTGTTGAGGTGTTAAAAAGTATTAAATTTCACTTTTAAAATGGTTTAAGAACCCCCAGTTTATACATCAAAGTTCTAACACACACACACACACACCTCTTCTGCAACCAGAGGAAAGAAAACTCCTTTTTCAGACGTTTTCCTGTAAACAAACAAAATAAGAATGTTTACATTTTAGTTACTCACCAGAATGCATTGTGGGTACCCTCGAGCTCTAACAAATGCACTGAGAGCAAAGTGCTTTGAATTGTTTACATCCATGTTTACTTGCTACGACGTGTCGTTCAGGAAACGCATCACCTGTGTGCATAAAGATGATCTCAGAGGAAAGTGTTTGCTTCTTGAGTAATAAAGCTGAGGCATCAGATGATGCAAACAGGGAGGTGGAGCTGCACCGTCATTTGTTTATCACGCTCGTAGCTCTAATGTGTTAAGAATCTTAATCTGAATTGAATCAAACCCTGTTTTTAATGACGTCCTCAGCTTTATGGAGGCTTACAGCCTCAGCACTGAGCTAATGAGAGGCGTGAAAAGAGCCTCTTGTTTCAGGTGCACTTTAAATGGTTAAAAAGCACTCCGAGCTGCCAAGTTAGAGCTCACTAAGTATTGAGTTGTTCCATGCAGAGCCACCTCACATACGCTTTTGAAACATGGTCCTGTGTTTCCACAAGAGGATTGCTCTGAAGGACGGTCAGAAGAGAGCTTTAGTATGACCTCAGCTCAGCCTGACAGGGCCGTGCTGCCTCAGACGTCTCTTGATATTTCATTTGTGCTCGTAAAAGTTAACTGTGTGCACATTAACATATTTGGCCGGTGAGCTTTGAACTCTGAGCCAAAACACTTTCTCCACAGTGTCAGTTAGCCACAAATTAACCGCTCACCACTCTCTTTGTGTCTCTGAGTCAACTCGGCTTGCGTTGTCGCACTTTACTGACGTCCAAACATAAACAGACGATGCTTGATGGGGGGAAAATGACAGAAATGAAAGCAGCATTAACCGGCGGCACCACGCCCTCACAGAGCTCAGTTTGCTCGAGACGTGGACGAACAGAAGCTGTCCTGTCCTAACGTCTGCTCCTTGTTCACCTCTGCAGCTCGGCCCACCGTTACTCCACCCCTCATGCCTTTAACTACACGCCGCCGTACGCGCCCGCCGGTGGCTGGCTCTCCCAGAGGCAGCGCTCCACCTCCACGCCCAACGTCCACATGGTTAGCACCACCCTGCCGGTAGACAGCAGCATGATCGAGGTAACTTCTATATTATACATATTCCTCCAGGTTAAAGCTGCTCCTCTCATCTCCTGACATACATGTCAGACATTCCAGAAATCCTCGCCATGCTTTCTAGCTCTTATCTCACCCTGCATCCACCTGGACAGCCTGTTCGGTGTAATTCCCCTGATCTTATTTTAGCTTTAAAGTTTTAAAAAGTGTCACACTTGACTTCCCCCCTGTTCAGTTCTGCTTTTTCTCCACCCATGTTCTTGTGTAATCACCAGTCCTGCATGCTTTCTAGACTGTTCTCTCTCTACTCTGTCCAGGTAGTGTCGCCTTCTCTCTTGTCATCCTTACTTTCCTTTACTGTGTCCTTTTCCCTCCTGTCCTCCTCCCTGGCCTCTTGTATTGTGTTCGCTGCTGGGGAGTAGCTAGACTGCCTGAATGCCTCCCCCAGCTCCTGGTGCCACAGGTTCTGGCTCAAGAGGAAAGTAGGTATTGTGCTCTCGTCCCAGTCTTTTGTAGACGCCTCACCCCAGAGTCCAGAAAAGGTTAGAGAGCAGAGCGTCAAACATGAGTGACTGCTCAGCATGCGCTTTACCGTTTGAACGTACTGACACAACTTTGTTTTTTTATTATTATTTCTGTCTCTAGGATGCGATGCGTGATCATGATTCAGGTAAGAGCTCACTCTGCATTTCACCATTTTGTGTTCATTTCAAACCATTTTTTATCTAGCCTTTACAGTCTCATTCTAAAATGTCACATTATAGCATCCAGTAGAGATCATCAAACCAGATGAGACGCCCCATTTTATTTATTTATTTATTTATTTATTTTTTTAATCATTGGTCCTTTTTGGAGATCTGATCCAAATCAAGTCAAAAGCCTTTATTGTCATTATATGACAGTGCTTACACCGAAATTAGTGCAGATCCACGTGAACCTTAGTTAAATGTTAAAAAAAAAAAAGTCAAGCTTAAAGAAAATAAAATAGAAAGGACTTAAATGAAGTCTGTAAGAAAATAAGCTAATATTTACAATAGTAAGGCACAGTCATTGCTACAAATAGCATTATTGCACATTTAAATTTAATATTTCACATGTTTGTTAGCTGTTATTGCACAGAGAGGAAGTATGTATTAATTGTGTATAATATGTAACATGTAACATATATGTAATATATATGATAATATAATGATGTGTATAGTATATCATATACATTTAATACAGTCACAGGTGCATTACAGTGATGAGGTCGTGTAGAGATTCAGTGAGGAGGAGGAGGTGTGTCCCAAATTTTTGACTTTACATTATCAGTATAGAGTAAGTGAGTATTGATATGGCAGTATGTTGCAATACTTTTTCTTCTGCTATAATGTTGATTTTTATTTCCCCCCCACATGTTGAAATATGAGACGCACTATATAACCCTGCATGTTGACTCCCCAGCATGTTGAGTAGCAAAAGGTTTCCATCCTGAACCTGTTCCTCCTCTCTATGAAGCGGGGAGTTCTCCCAGCCAGAGTCCCACCGGCTGGACCCAGACCCAGACCCAGTCCAAAGCCCCTGCACCGGCCCAGCGAGAGAGGGTCCCGTCCTTCAACACTCAGGAGAAAAATAAAATTGTAAGTTGTGTCTTGTACGTGTTAGAGGGGTGGGAGAAACATTTTACTCTGTCTAATCCTGAAGGAAACTGAAGCAGCATGTTAAACATAGAGTAAGAACAGCAGAACATCCAAAAAATATGAAATATATACAGTATATATGGATATAAATATATAGAAGTATATGCAAATATATAGAGTCGAATAAGTGAGTAAGAATTATTTAAAATAAGAATCTCTAAATTTAAAAAATCATTTTACTTGAGTAAAATCTTCTCTTTCCATCCCTGCTTGTTTGAATATAGTAAATAGTTCCAGTACAGTTATTAGATCTAGCGTACAGAATAAGGATTCCTACGATTCCTTAAAAAGGCTTAAAATGTCTGAAATTAAAATCTTTAATTGTCGGAAATTTACCGGAAATTTACTGTAGGTATTACATTTTCAGATGCCAGTAGGACAACACAGTATTCAGAGATTTACTGCAATTTTGCACGTTATCTTGTTCTTTATTCTTGAAAGTTGTGAAATTAAAGTTGCAGAATAAAGTTAAGTGTTATGCCTTCAATTTATACTGTATATAATAAATAAATGATTTTAGCATAACATTAATCGGTTATTGGATTTTTTTTTTTTTCTGCTAAATATCGATCTCGGCATCCTCCTACCATAAATTGACTGTTTTCTACTAAATAATTTGTTATGACATTTTTGGCTCTTAAATTATATTTGTTGAGGTCTTAAAAAATATTAAATTTGACTTTTAAAATGCTACAAGAACCTTTATCACACGTTTCATCGCCATGTTGATTCTTTGGACAAACAGTTTAATTAAAATATGATTTTTCAGCTTTATTGCTGGGCTCCTGGAGTACCCGGCGAGACAGGCATACCGTGGGACTTTCAAAATAATATTTAATAATAAGTATTTCTGTGCAGAGACCCCGGGACAAGCGGGACTCCAGTTACTACTGGGAGATCGAGGCCAGCGAGGTCTACCTGAACTCCCGCATCGGTTCTGGCTCATTTGGAACTGTGTACAAAGGGAAATGGCACGGTAGGAATGCATGTCAGATGGGGCAAGGCACACTGGGGTGGAACTACCAACACTTTCACATCTCATTGAGTCACGTGGAGAACGTTCAGTGTGCATCTAGGGTTTTTTTTTTTGTTTGCTGCAGGTGACGTCGCTGTGAAGATCTTAAAGGTGACTGACCCCACACCAGAGCAGTTCCAGGCCTTCAGAAATGAAGTGGCTGTCTTGAGGTGAGATGAACTGCTTGAATTCTTGGTGAATCATCTTCATTGCGAGCGTTTTATCTTATCTTCCCCTCTGCCCCTCGGTGGCAGGAAAACACGTCACGTCAACATCCTGTTGTTCATGGGCTACATGACGAAGGACAACCTGGCCATCGTGACGCAGTGGTGTGAAGGCAGCAGCCTTTATAAGCACATCCACGTCCTGGAGACAAACTTCAAGATCATCCAGCTCATAGACATCGCCAGGCAGACGGCTCAGGGCATGGAGTGAGTCCTGAGTCCAGCGAGCGTTTCTGATCAAACAGCTAAAAGGAAACAAGATGTCCTTTAACTTTATTTCTCTTTTTATTTAAGCTATCTGCATGCAAAGAACATCATTCATCGTGACATGAAGTCCAACAGTATCCTTCCTGTCTCTCAGCAGTGTCACTCTGTGTTAGTGCGCTACACTCTGCTTTGCTTTAGTTCTTCTTCCTTGACAGCGGCGCAGACATCTTCCTGCATGAAGGGCTGACGGTGAAAATCGGGGACTTTGGCCTGGCGACGGTGAAGGCCAGGTGGAGCGGCTCGCATCAGGTGGAGCAGCCCTCTGGATCCATTCTGTGGATGGTCAGTAGCACAGCTTTGAGTTTGGTCAACGAGAAACGGATGGACATCAAACCCTGTCGTCCCTCGTGTCTGTTTCCGTCTCTGTTTTTAGGCTCCTGAGGTTATCCGGATGCAGGATAACAACCCGTACAGCTTCCAGTCCGATGTCTATTCTTACGGCATCGTTCTCTTTGAGCTCATGACGGGAGAGCTGCCGTACTCCCTGATAGCCACAAGAGATCAGGTAAGTCTGTGTGTCAGGTGACATAAAGATGCTGTGACTCAGTGAGTCTCTTAGTTTTCACATTTTGTCCTCCACGCTCAGCAATCGGTTTCTTTATCAAAATCAGTTGGACATCAATCTGTCGATTATTTCCTCCGCTAATAAGTTAGGTTAAAAAAAAAAGTGTTTCCCAAAGCCCAAGATGACGTCCTCAAATGTCTCTTTGTCCACAACTCAAGATATTGATTTTGTTGTCATATAGGAGGAAAAAAACCTGAAAATATTCACATTTAAGGATCTGGAATCGGAGAATCTTGACTATTTTTGTTGAAGAAATCACTCAGATCTATCAGGGTTCCCACAGTTCCTTAAAAAGTCTTAAACTGTCTTAAATAAAAAAAATCCAGGTAATTTAGGTCTTAAATTGTCTTTAAATTACCGTATATTTGCTGTAGGTATTACATTTTCAGATGGTGTGCTTAATGTCAATAGGAAAACACAGCATTCAGAGATTTACTGCAATTTTTCACATTATTTTGTTCACAATGGTCACTTCTTTGTTGTTGAAAGTTGTGAAATTAAAGTTGCAGAAAAAAGTGTTATGTCTTTAATTTATATCGTTAAATATCAATATTGGCACCAACCTCAAAGACTCCATATTGGTCGAGCCCTACAATAAATTGACTTTTTTTTTTTTTTTTTAAAAAAATCAGATTTTTTTGACATTTTTTGGTCTTAAATTACATCTGTTGAGGTCTTAAACGGTCTTAAGGTATTAAATTTGACTTTTAAAATGGTGCAGGAACCCTGTCTATTAGTTGATGACTTGTTGCAGCTCTAGTTGTGGTTGTCTTGTTAGATCTGGTCTTGTAGGACTGCAGAGCTGGAACTCTTAACTCTAGTCCTCGTCTGGTCCTGGTGTTGGTGGAAAGACACTGGGTGGCTGTCTGAAGGGGGTCGTGGATCTGGCCTCAGGCCTACCAGGGAACAGAGGCGGGCGTTCTGGAGCCACCGGCCTAAATTTAGACCCCGTAACACAACCCTGTTCATGTTTGAGAAAGTGTGTGTGTGTGTGTGTGTGGTTTTAGTTCTCCTGCAAACCACAAGACCTGGATCAAGTCTGGCTCCCTGCTCACTTCTGTTTACCATGTCTGTGTTCAAAATAAGCTAAAGTCAGTACACAAAGTGTGCCGGAGAGGATGAGTGGCTGGACTGGAGAGCTGTAATCTGCAGCGTCATGCTGTCACCTTCAACTCACTGCCTGGATTTCTAAAATATCCCTGAGATAAGCTGCTGTCTCCTCCTGCTACACCGACTTCAGTCACTCAGATCAATCATAGTCGATTAGTTGTCAACTGTTAAATTAACTCATTGAGTGCCAGCCGCTTTTTATATCAGGAAGTACCTTGTTCCAGTGTTTTTGTCCATTTTGAGTCATATTTCTAGACCCACAGAATATTTTGTACTATGACTCTGAAAACACTGAGTAGCTCAAATGAAAGAAGAGACTCTCTATTTCATCATGAAAAAAATGTTTGTTTTTACCTTGTTCCATTCTTGTTTTATCAGAGGTAGAGTAGAGGACACTTTCACCAAAATCACCACTTTTTCTCCAGATTCTGTTTGTTTTGCTCTCTAATCTCGATCGTCTCCACTTCCTGTTTTGATCTCTGTGGCGTATACCGTCTCTTTATGCTCTGAACATGATAGATGACCCGCTGCCAAAAAACACTTTTGACATATTATTACGGCACTGACGATGAAATCTGTCAATAGCACTCAAACTGTGCTTGTTAATCAAAAAGTTGGTTTGTGTCATTTTAAGAAAAGAAGGTCAAAACTCTCTGATTGCAGCTTTTTAAATGTGAACATTTTCAGTCATCTGAGGACGACATCTTGGACATTGACTTTTTACAGATCAAACGACTAAATGGAGGAAATAATCAAGAGCTTCATCCAGAACTGAAATGTTTTCAGATGTGATCCCTCAGTCCTCAGTCTCATCTGCTGTCTGCCTCCCTCCTCTCAGATCATCTTCATGGTGGGACGAGGCTATCTGTCCCCAGACCTCAGTAAACTCTACAAGAACTGTCCCAAAGCCATGAAAAGGTTGGTGGCCGACTGCATCAAGAAGTCCAAGGACGAGAGGCCGCTCTTCCCGCAGGTGACGTACCGTCTTAGTTGTAGACTTTGAGCTGAACGAGGAGCGTTTCATCTAATGAACCTGTCTTTTATTTTAGATCTTGTCCTCCATCGAGCTCCTGCAGCACGCCCTACCGAAGATAAACCGCAGTGCCTCAGAACCGTCCCTGCACAGAGCCTCTCACACTGAGGACATCAACGCCTGCACTCTGACCTCCACCAGACTGCCTGTTTTCTAGACCCCCTCCAACATAGTCCAAATGCACAGCATGGCCAAATTCTCATCATACAGACGCAGGCGCAGACCTAGAAATGTACATAACCCCATGCTAATCACCACAGAGGAGGGAGGGTATCATCAGTGGAGGGGGCGCCTTGCTTCTCACTGCACGTATTAAGAAGTGTGCAGAGGCTCTGCAGTGGCAATGCATTCAGATTTGTAAATAGATGCACGCACACCTACCTAAGACGATAAATGGACACTGAAGGAAGGTCAAGAGGAAGACAGACGTGTCTCTCTTGATATGAAGCACACCCTTCTATCTGGTTTTCTTCTTTTTAGTGCTCACTCGCTTTGAGAGGAAACTTAAGGACAAAGATCCTGCACAATCCACCTCCTCCTGTCACACAGAGTCCATTTAGTTGCACAGCAATAGTTGATTTTTGCGTTGTCTTAAATGATGATGGAGTAGATTTTTGGGGAATGGTTGTCTTTGTTTTGCTCTTTCTTCTTTTCGTTGTCTTTATTTTTGGGGGATCGTGTCAGAGGACAGTCAGACGGAAAAATGGAATTTGCACATTTTAGCAAAAAGCGCCGGTTTTGTTTCAGCAGTCGAGACGTCGGCTCCACAGCTCCGGATAAAGTGATGCGTTGATCACTTGGCCACGGGGAGGCTGTCAGGAGCTGGACGTCTGGTGGTTGTCTTAAATGTTTAAAATGATTTGGAAACTAATTTGTTCTTGTTGTCTTGGACGTCTCGTTCAGGAGGTTAAACGTTTTATCGTGTACTTGGTGAGAAAGTTGTCTATTCAATATTTTAATAAAATTAAGTTAAATTCTTTTTTGCCAAAGATGTGTTTTGTTGTCTTTCTTTGCTTCTTTTTGTGGAATAAACTATGGCCTCGTTCACATGTTGCTCTGGTTCGGCAGGTCGCTGATGTCAGATCATCCTGCCCCTCTTCTTCTCGTTCACCAGCAGTAAAATCCCACACATGTGCAAGACTTGATGGCAGGGTGAGATGTTTGCTGTAGCAGTGGCAACGTGGTGTAACCTCACAGGGGATCCAGTCCTGACACGCCACCAGGGGACAGGCCATTGGCTGATGCTACCCTGCGCTGCAAAAACCACTGGCAAGCTCAGTGGAACAACAATCATTCAGCAAGGGAGGGACGTGGTGGAAAGAGAGGACAGCTCTGTTATGTTTCAGTGTAAACAGCCAACATGTAGGTCCTGCTGGCGGGACACGAGGCTGGGTTCAGTCCAGATAGACGGTGTGTAGTAAATATGGGAATATTTGCTGTGATCTAAATATGGGAACGAGCTCTCATGACCCTTTGAATTGAAGCCCACGGTAAAAAAAAACAACATTTTGAGTGTCTTATTTGGGATCACATCTCAAAAAGCCCCGTCGCTGGGTAAAGTGGACCTGATGTCATCGAAAGCAGAGCAACACAATCAGAGCAAAGCTGTCGGCTGACCGCCAGTCGTCTATTTTTACAACAGTTTTGCTATATGTGTTTATCTGTTCTATTCCTGCTTCCTGACAGGCCACACAGGACGGCCAAAGTGAAAGCTGCAGCGCCTCAGAGTCCTGCACCGCTGGCCTGGACAGCTCCACCTAGTGTCTGAAAGATCA
Organism: Synanceia verrucosa; assembly: GCA_029721515.1. NCBI lineage: Eukaryota > Metazoa > Chordata > Actinopteri > Perciformes > Synanceiidae > Synanceia > Synanceia verrucosa. Next base: position 2,923,389 of record CM056561.1, on the reverse strand, counting down.
GGATCAGTGGTGCAAAATGAATTATGATGCGCCATCATACTGTAAGTAAAAATCCTGCATTCACATCCAGATCAGCTAAATGTACTTTAAATATCAAAAAATATCATCACTCTGCAGAAGAGTAACCCTTTTGGCTGATTTATTGTCATAAAGGACATCAGATTGGGACCGTTTCAGCTGCTTTATATTCATATTTATATTCAGTTTTATCCTGTGATTCTTAATCCAGGAGAAAATCTGAAATCTGAAAGGTACTGACATGATTAACAGAGAAGATCTAAAGGTCTGCTCCCCAAATTTAAATTATATTCATTACTTTTTACTTTACATGTGTTTTGTGTCTGAAAAGTTTAGTTGCTTCATCGCCTGCTTTAAGTGCCTACAAGGCATCAGAAAATGAGTTAAATCATATAGTAAAATGTATAATATTTGAGTAGAAGTGTAAAGTCACTGTAAACAGAAATAATAATATAATAATACTGCAGTACCTCAGGACTGGACTGAATAATTATAGATCTTTAAACATTATTTTATTTCCAGGTGTCTCGTATTATTGATATTGATGGGATTTCATGTAACAGCAACAGTGAAACAGGGATGCAATAAAATCCCATGTTAAGTCCATTTTAGTGCACTAAAACGGTAAATACAGAACACATAAACATGTTCTAGTAGAAACACAGCAGTGTGATTCTGAAAATGAGAAACAATATGGGGCCTTTAAAAATTAAATAGATAAATAAACAACATAAATCCTTTCAGACCATACAGACATTTTCTTTACCAAAGAAAACATCCAGATGCGGTGCAATTATCTATAATGTGAGAAATTCAACAGTGTCTGCTCAGAGGGCTGCTGTTATGGCCTCCAACCATATCTGGCAATAAAAACCCATCAGTGTGACATATACATATTGTTTTCTTTATGCATGAAGCTGTAACAGCATTTCCGCTTTAGAGATATACGTGTTGTGATTTCAGTGGTTTGCATCAGTTGTGTGAGGAATAAATTCACTGTGCTGCAGCTCCACTGGTTAATTATGTAATAGCACAGATCCTGGATGTAGGCCTCGTGTCTGGACTCCACCAGCAGATGGCAAAAAGAAGCTCTGATTGTTGTATTTAATGGACATTATGAGCTTCATACTGTTGTGTCTCATCAGCTTCTTTTTTGTGTCTAGGTTAGATTTATTTATATTCTTTATAGTGTTATATTATATTACAGTTATGTGCGTGTAAACCTTGTCTTGTTAATGTCACTTCTTCCACTGTCTGTCATCCACCTGTTTTACTTTTCCCTCTTCTCTCGCCCCGCCCTGATCGTCTCCACCTGTGTCCCCTCACCTGGTGAGATAATAACAGTCTGACCTTAGTCTCCTTTTGTCTTTTACTCACATCTTATGTAGTCTGGCTTTATGTATCCTTATGCATTTTATATATTACGTGCTGCCAAATACATTTTAATCTCCTGCACCAGTGTCTGGGTACTTTTGAGTGATGTGTCTTCCCTCAAGGTCATTCACAGCACACACTTTTATTTTAGGTTTCTACTAGAGCGTGTGTTTATGTTTCACATACAACTTTGGCAAAAAAAGGACAGGACAAAACATAAGATGTTAAATAAATAACAAAAATAGATAAAACAAAATAACTTAAATACAAGCAGGCAGACAAATGGCTGGATTATCATGAAAATTTGCATGGCACTCACAACTGCTGTAGTTAAACAACCCTAATATTGTTCCTCACTCCCCAGGTATGACATATAACACAAGTCCATCTTCATGCAAAAATGTCCATTTTCAACTGAAGACATGCAGTCATCCTTTCCATTATATGAAGCTGGACCCATTGTGATATCAATGGTGTTTTATGTTATTTTTAGGAATGATAATCAGCAATATTAGATGATAATCTCCACATGTGCCTGTCTTCAGCTCTGTTCTCCAGCAGATGGTCGGTGTATAGCTTGCTGGGCAGCTGGGTCGGGTCTAGACCGGAGCTCCTCAGCTGGAGCTCCAGGGTCCTGCTGTCCTTCTACTTAGCTCTCCAGCAGCCTCCTTCACCACCAGGCCGGGTCGCCGTGCTTCATATGAAAGTAAAGAAAAACCATCAGCACCATCTGGAAGCCTCACAAACAAATGCACATATTTAATCAGTGGGAGATGTTTGCTGATATTTGATGGAAGCTGCAGTCCTGAGGCAAATAACACATGTGGTAGACTGACGTACTTTATCAGACTTCTCAGTCAGCATATGCTCCCATCAGGGTGTAACAGTGTCTCTGCAGCCGTCTGTAGGCAGGAAGTGAACCAGCGCCGGCGGCCGACCAGTCTCATCTGTCATGAATAACAAGAGGATGATATCAGTGAGAAGGACTAGAAATACTGAAGTTATGACAGGAATTTTGAGCAGTTTCTTGGGGTATTTGGATATGTGCTTGAAAACTTTTCTGGATATCATGGAGTTTTCAGACACAACTATACACCTTAAAACATCTCATATGGGGATCTGTAAGGTTTCAGAATGTCCCTGACAAATAATAATAATAATAATAATAATAATAATATAATGATAGGACAATTATAGTATCCCATGTGATCTCTCAGTGGAAAAATTTTGCTGTTTGGTTGACACAAACGTCCATAACTAAATGTCCTGGTTCTGGTTTATTTTAGTTTTAATTTGAAGTTCTGTCCTCTTATGTCTTGTCTGGCTTTACTTCCTGTCTATGACTGCCCTGATCACTTTCACCTGTCCCTCATTAGTCCAGCACTCACCTCACATGGCCTCTCTCCCCCTAGTTTGTCTGTCACTATTAACTCTTTGAGTGCCATTGAGGCATTAATAAGTCAAAGTAGTTTTTCAGCAGTGTGTCAACGATTGCTGTCGTCTCACTGTGAGTAATTTTGGGGCTTCTGGGAGATGTAGTTGGAGCATAAACAGACGGTATACGCCACAGAGATCAAAGCAGGAAGTGGAGACGATCAAGAGTAGAGAGCAAGATGGATGGATTCTGGACAAAAAGTGGTGATTTTGGTGAAAGTGTCCTCTACTCTACCTCTGATAAAACAAGAATGGAACAAGGTAAAAACAAACTTTTCTCTTCTTTCATTTGAGCTATTCAGTGTTTTCAGAGACATGGTACAAAATATTCTGTGGGTCTAGAAATATGACTCAGAATGGTCAAAAATTCTGGAACAAGACACTTTCTGTTTTATAAAATGGCTGGCACTCAGTGAGTTAATACCGCCACAGTGTCTTTCTGTTAATAAATCATTTTGATAGCCATCAATCCGCCTGCTGCTCCTAAACGCTTCACAACAAACCTTATAAAGCAATAAAACTGAACAAATAATGTCTCCGAGCACCGATTCACGTTTTCTGAGATATTGTTGCTCAATGAACTGACTAATAAACTTTGGTTAGTCATTACTTTTTCCCCCTCTCCTGTTGTCATGTAATCAACATTTGAGTGAAACGTTAATCAAATTTAATTTCCTGGCTGCACTTTATGAACCAGAGCATTGTTTGCTGCTTCGTTTCTCCTCATAAATTAGATTCAGCCTCTTACAGGAAGCTTTTTGGTTTAAGGTGCAGACAAAATAAAGATATCACCTAGGCCCAAAACTTTATTTTTATTGTCACATAAAGGCGCATACATGATTGCATCTAACCTATAAGCATTAAGAGCAGTGGTGTTCACTTCAGCATGCAGGACAAGAGAAAAAAAACACACTACTAGCACTATTTGCTGCACAGTATTTACTCATGATGATCACTACAACCACAATCTAGGATTAATGTTCATCTGACTGCTTGGTTATAGTGTATTTATTATATTCAGTGATGCAGACGAGCAGCTAGAATCATCTAAAATAAAGCGTCTTTATTCGGCGCTCAGACTTCTTCAAACCGTGGACGGTCTCTGTGTTCGCTGTGTGGAGAAAGGATGGGTCTGTCAGACCAAAAGCACTGATCAGGGACTTCACTGGAAGAAAGCAAACAAATAGTGACTTTGTATGTGCAGAAGATGTAATCTCAGACCTCAGCCTTGCCACCATGAATTCTACTTTTACAGCTGATATGATGCCGCTGAACAGAAATACCTCTCAGTGTAACGCAACGCCACATTTCAGACGATATCCCCAACATTACAAACTTCATAAATGTGGGTGCATTAGATTGCACAGGTATTGTGTGACTTTGTGCACCTAAAATATATATATATATATATATATATATATATATATATATATTTCAGCTGAAGCTACTTTCTCTTACTTCAGCTGTGATTCCTTGTCAGTCGCTCCACTTTGAGTCCTTTGGAGCATGTCTTTGTGAAAGAAACCCCTGGGCTTCCACTGGGCCCCCTAATGTCAGCACAAGAGATATTTATGGTCCTTTTTATCGTCTCAGCTATGAAGACAAAGACGAATGTGACGCCAGTATGTTCATATGCAGTCCTGTTAATCCACCACAAAATAAAGACACAGACAAAGCGGAGGGGAGACATCGTCACAATGCGCTTCATGCATTGGAAGCGATGCAGTGTGCAGGAGGCCTCCCCTCACTTCCCTGCAGATCTGATAAAAGCTGTTACATCACACACTTGGACGCAGAACAAACATATATTGCAAAGGAAACTTTATTGCCAGTGACAGAGAGGAAATGTCCAGTTTCCACAATATACTGTACTCTGATCTTGATTTAAACAGTCCAACACCGGATTTAAAAGTACATATATTTAGTTTAGAGTTACCTTAATAGTACAGTCCAGCAGGTCTGAAAATATCAGTTTTAGCTCAACACACAAGGGCCAAATGTCCAATTTATCAAACATTCAATGACAATCAGTGAACCAAGGTCGTAACCATGCAGCCGGATTATAGCTGCACGTTTCTCCCTCGGAAATCAATGCCATGGCATATTTCCTATTAAACAGAACAACACACCCATAAAGCCTCAGGCATGGCTTTTACAAGGATACGCTCACAGATACAATGGCACTTTATACAACTTGGGAAAGGATTGCACACAGAGCTCGCCGAACATGTTTTTATGCTATAGTAACAAATAAACCGTCGGTTCTTTTTACAGTTGATTTGGTTGCTTTTTAGCTGTTTAAGGGTATTCAGGATATGAAATGAATGGCCTCTACAAAAAGCCACAGGACGACAGATTGTGATTGTGACATATATATATATATGTAAAAAAAAAAAATTTGAATTCATTCGATGGAAGATCTGATTTGAAAATAAATTTGTCTTATTAAGTAAAAAACAAAACAAAACAAAGATTTATGTTATTTATGTATTGCACTTTCCATCAACTCACAGGGAGAGTGTTACATCTTTGAATAGTAGTAACACATCCACACTAAGCCTCAGAGCACTTTCATTGTTGTCATGGCAACACCATCATGATAGCCAGTGGGGGACCACGGCAGGGCTTTATATCTCTCATCATACATCATACACCTTTTCATTATGATCGGCTGTAACGTGATGCCTCCACACGACCCGACGCAGAAAAGACAAGAAGAGCTTGAACGCAGCATCGGTCCACTGGAGAGTGATTTACAGCACAAACACTGTCTGCAGTGTTAACAGTCCCCTCACGTATATTTACAGTGTGGGCTACTGGAGTGCAAAGACAAAGTAAATAATTCATTCTTTGGTTCAAAAATGATATAAATATTTTTTAGGCCGTGTGTGCAGATGCCTGCCAACACCCTATATAGTGAAATCTTTAATAGACAATTTTTATTATGTATTATGTGACCATTTATTCTCTAAATAATCAGATATTGATGAAAAAAAATAACTCTGGGAAAGGCCACATACTGTATGACTCTATTGAATGTGTTAATGCATGTCTGGTAATGACTATCCTGTGGAAATTATTACTTAATATGCATTAATAATGACACACTGACAATGCATGAATCACAGAGAACACAGCTGGGGTAGAGCAGTGATGTTACACGAACATCCTACTTGATCAGACATTAATAACTGCTTGCACCTTCCTTTGTATCAATCATGCAAAACAAAAATAAATATAGATATTAGTATTAGTAGGAAAATAATCACCACTACAGCCATACACACTCACGTACCGTATACATATTGAGTTATACACAAACTTCAAACTGCACGATGCACAGTTTGAACAATATCTAAAGGTACACACCGAAATAGAAAACAGAAAAAGGGGGGTAAAGGGGCAAATAAAAGATCCATAGCCGGGTCAAATAGCACAGAGCAGCACTGAACTCAGTCTAGGCACAATCTGCTTTTTACATCATCGACAACAGCCCCAAAGAAAAAGCCACTGAAACGAAGGTGACCTATACAAGCACACAAATCAACAGGTCAACAGGTAGACAGTACATTTTGACACTGCATAGAGTTAAAAACACAGTCCAGGCAAGCACTCAGCTGCACCGAGCCCACGTCACCAAGATCTGATCCTAGTTATATTAGCATCCACACACACGTCTGCGCTCGTGTTCGGCTAAGGTTCGTCGCTGTTATCTAGATTCTGACACTTCCCCACTTTCTCCTGGGTGACTCAGTTGGCCTGGACTGGTTTTGGACCCACTGCAACGCCGTTACAGTCGAGAATGTACTGCAGGCAACCTTGAGGCGGGTGTCCAACACCGTTTTTAGTTTCTCCAACGACTTCTCCCTTCTGACCAGCTCCCTAAAAAGACAAAGAAAACAATTTATGGGTTGATTTTCTTATAATGAGATCTATTATTAACTCTTTGAGTGCCATATTTACGTCCTTTAAAATACAATGCTTGAGTGGCACAAACATATTTATACGTCTTTCCTTTTTTTGGCAGCTGGCACAAGAGGGCGCTCTCTTACAGCCTGTGAGTAATACTGGGGCTTCTGGGAGATGTAGTATGACCATAAAGAGACGGTATACACCACAGAGATCAAAGCAGGAAGTGGAGATGATCTCGATTAGAGAGCAAAACGGACGGAGTGTTAGCATACCTGGGACGGCTGTATGGTGGTGGGTCTTGGGGGAGCGTTAGCTTCCTTTTCAGCTAGCCGGTTCATTTCTGCCAGCACCATGTTGGCGATGAGCTGCCGGTCCTCGGCCTGGTGCTCCCCCACCAGGGGCATGGAGGAACCCACCACCTGAGCCACATGGAGGAGAAAGAGGGAGGAAGTCACATCCACTTTGCACTGATACACAGATATGGTGCTTTGTTCTGTTCTCATCCCAACTTGTCACATACTGCTGCTTTGTCAACCCCCTGTGAGTTTAGGCAGCTAACCTGCTTAGTTGGGTTTAGGAAAAGCTGCATGATTTGGCTTAAAACTGCTACGTTTGTGGCCGACATGAGGGGCTTGTCTGGGCGCTACAGGGGTTTTGTGCTGTGGCATCACGCTGACAAAGCCTCGGTGTTTGATGCACTGGGATTGAGAACTGGATTATCCTCGTCTCCCACCTCTGTGATGAAATCTCTGCCGTCTTTCCCATGGATCGCTTTGACTGCACAAATTTCCAGACCCCCGAAAATCTCTGAGCAGGTGTCAACCCACAGCTTGTACCTTAACAAAACAATCAGCAGAAGCACAATGAGACACGGCGGTCCGATCTGTGAGCGTAGGATTCTTGTTAAAGGCTCACCTGTCGGTCATGGCCACCTGTTCCAGCATAGCTGAGCCGGTGTTGGTCTTCCAGTTACCAGATATGGATGTTCTCCTGCAGCGTTAAGCACACTTTACTAACGGTTCTTCATTTATGTTTAAAGTTAAAGTGTAACTGTCCGTACATGTAGGCTTTGTAGTCGGTGCCGATCTTCTGGATCCTGATGTCGTACTTGGAGTCGATGAGAGGCTCTGTGGTTGTGTACGTCTGGGTGAGAGCCACGACACTGGCTATGTCCTGGAACTTACTGTGATTGTCTACCTTCACCTGTGCACGAAAACAGACAAGTGAGACTAAACTGAGCAAAATTTTCAACGTCCGAAGCTCCCAAAACAAGAAGAAAAAGCAAAATAAACAGATGCATTTGCTCATATTTCTGCAAGAAAAAAACTCTCCATACCTTCCCAATACCGGAGTGGGCATGTCCGATCTTCACAACCACCGGGAATGATGGCATGCTCACCTAAAGTAAGAACATTATTGCCTTGTTTGCTTTGTTTTATTTCACATCAAGCTCAGATTCTGATGGATCAGTGGGAAGCTTGTCCTCACCATCTCCTTGTAGTTTGGGTAAAAGGTCTGCTCGATCAGAGGGAACTTCTCTGCACCCAGCTTCCTGTGGGTGTTGATGAGTTGAGCAAACTGCACACAAATGAAGCAAATATGAGTGTTAGAAGAGCAAAGTGCTGTTATCTCTGCAGACAGACAATAGATGAGCATTAGCATCCTACCGCCCACGGCTTGTCACACAGGTTGTAGATGGACTCAAGCGAGTTGATGCATGGGACGCCTCCATACTGCAGACCGATGATTAGGTTGCGAAAATCTTCGTTCTGAGTCATGCTGAAGGCGTGTTGACGAATGAGGACAAAGTCTGGCTTGAATGACCTGGAAAGTAGAAATAGAACATACATTTGCATAAGTGGATTCCCAACATCCTTAAAACTAAAATAAGTTATTTGATATTTTTCGTCTCACCTGATGACTTTGGTGCCATTTCGTAGAACTTGCATGTTAACGTTGCAGGTCCCGTTAGCGTGAGCTACGACGTTGATCTCATTGAATTCAGCCTGAGGGGTCGATGATGAGAGAAGTACATTAGTGCTCAAACAGCTCCAGATAAATACTTTAAATGAACATCACTGACTTGGTACCTGCTCCACTTTGATGTCATAATCCCCATGTAGTTTCTTTCCCCGGAATAATTTTGCCCTGGTTAAAACAGAAACACAGACAATGTAATGTAATAACATTAATTAATCAGTCCATGTGCATAGAGTCAGTAATAATTACAACATCCTAGACTATTCATGTTGAATATATCCCACTGTTGAACATAAACCTTTCTCGCTCTTCAAACTTCCACCTGCCGACACACAGCCTCTCTCACGCTTCTTCCCTTCAACCTGGCAACGAGGACGGCGCTAAAATATTACAACACTCTTCCAGGCTGCGTGATTTTGAAAGGCAAGCCCAAAACACGCAGCGGTGTTAATAAAGGACGACGCAGTGAGGTGACGTTCCTTTTTAGAAAACGACTGCCCTTGTCACCACTTGTGATTCGGTTCGTCTTCCCGGCTTGAATAAATAAGACACCTTTAAGGGTCATTGGTGAAGCTGAAATCTTTGGCCACAAGATTAAAGATTAAGATGCACAGAGAGGAAAGCCGCAGAGGCCAATCAGAGTGTCGCTGTTTGATTTCTGTGGCTTTTTCCTTTAGTGATGCGCTGTCACTGGGCCTGACATCATCAGCTTTGGCAGAGGAGACTACTCTGGGCTGATCTACACTAAATCAATACGCTAATGGTGGCCCAAAAGAGAACTGTATCCTTCAATTTTAGGTTTCATGCCCACAGCTGTAAGCTCCTTCTTTAAGGCAGTGGCTCTCAAAGTGGGGTCCAGGGACCCCCAGGGGTCCTTAACTCTTTGAGTTCCATTGATGTATTTCGCCGTCAGAATGTTTTTTTGGCAGCAGGTCGCCGATCACGGTCTCCCGCAGCCTGTGATTAATTTTGGGACTTCTGGGAGATGTAGTCAGAGCATAAAGAGACTGTATGCACCACAGAGATCAAAACAGGAAGTGGAGACGATCGAGATTAGAGAGCAAAACAAACCTCTGATAAAACAAGAATGGAACAAGGTAAAAACAAACATTTTTTTCATGATGAAATAGTGAGTCTCTTCTTTCATTTGAGCTATTCAGTGTTTTCAGAGTCATAGTACAAAATATTCTGTGGGTCTAGAAATATGACTCAAAATGGTCAAAAATGCTGGAACAAGACACTTCCTGTTTTAAAAAAAACAGCTGGCACTCAGTGAGTTAATGAAGTTTTCATCACAAACAGATATTATTTAAGAAAATGACAGAATATCACGTGTGTCATGTCTCGTATAAAGTGTTTCGTATTGTTTTGAAAGCTGTCTTCCTGTTTTATTTCGTAGTAATACTTTTCCTGCCCTTTGTGATTGTCTCACCTCATGTAGAAGTAGTCTCGTCTCGTGCCAGTCTATCTCGTCTTCACTGAGCCACGTTAATTAAATACTTTCTGCTTCACCGTTTCTTTGTGACCTTGTGTGATAGTTTTCATTACTTTACTTCCTAGTCTTAAATGTTTTATGTGGATACTTTTATAGTCCTAGTTTCCTAAATTGTGATTAAAGTCTTTTATCATGCATCGTGCATTTGGGCTTCGACCTTGTCTGCTAACCAAGTTTGTTAAAATATGCAATATTACTTTTCAGATATCGTGCACAATATTGTTTTTGCATGTCAGTTCACTTGTTTCACTAAATGCATTAGGCTCTATGTTGCTAATATTACTTCTTATGCACTTAATATTTCATTTAATTTATTTTTTCTTATGTTGCTGTAATTTTGAGCAGGAAAAAGATTAATTAATACTTATCGATAAACACAATTTTTCATTGTCAGCTCTGCTCTGTGTAACTGTGTTACAGCCACTTAAACAGAAGCAATCTGTTGAAGTGGACGCTATATTTAGGTTATATTTCTGCAGCTTTATCTGGCTGTCAGGTGACCCTTTCTGATGGGAAACTGACCTGCAGGAGAAAGCTATTAAACTGATCAATTGGTATTGATATTTTTAGATGAGCCTTTCTTTTATGTGCCTACGTCTTTCTGTGCACAGCAGCATTACTGTCTGCTTCTCTAAACTGGTGGTAATACAGGTCGGTAACACACTGACTGTGGATAATTATCCCTTTAAACTGGTGCAGACCGTTATGTAACCACCTTGATGCAAATCCCACTCTATGTCCACTTTCCAGTCTGCCTGTGTTGGTATATTTAGACAACCTGCTGTGGATTTGTCACTTCCTCTTCCTCTCTGTTAGTACCACCCTGCTGTCACGTACCCTGCCAATTTAGCGAGGGGATAAAGCTGAATAATTCATTCCCATGTCTAATTGGGGCACGGGGAACTGTTTGGCTGTGGAGGAAAACAAGCATTAAAATATGAATCACTGCTCATATATCTGGGAAACTGAAAAGCCTTTACTCTGGGCTGTGATGAATGCTCGGTGTCTGTACGTACTGTAGACTGAGACAGCGTTTCCAAAACACGACCCTCGAGAAACAAACATGAAGACGAGATGAGAAAAGGAGTCAATATTAAAGCTTTAATCACTGTCAACATGGGAAAGGGCTGCATGGAGGGAGCGTATAGTTACATATGTAATCTGCTCTGCTCCTCAGATCAGCAAAGACAACATGAAAAATATGCATTAACGTGCATTGGTTGTAGCTTTCATTCAAATCAAAGGACATTATTTCCATATATTAGCAAAATTTGATGCCCTTATGCCGTTCAGGCCTTAAAAGTAGAGCTGGGCACTGTGCCTGAGGTTTACTTGGATCATTCATTTGTAAGAATCAATATGGGCACTCCTTCTGACTTGAATTAATGATGAGAAACCAATTAAGTCGAAAAATAAATGAGTTCCTGTCTTGTGATTTCAAGAGTAAGTAAGGCAATACGGACAACACAAAATGAAGCAACTTCATTAATGATTCCCAAATTTACTGAATCATATTGCTGTGAAATATTTTCTCATTCAGATGATTCACCTGAGAGCTCGTTTAGCAGGAACCCATGCTGAATTTTAATGAATGCCTCGTCACTTAGCCTGCTTAGCATTCACGCTCATGTGTGGCTAATGTTTGAACAGGCTCACAGAACGAAACACTTAAATACAGTTTGTACATTTTGAAAATTATAAAGGAAACTAAGCCTCTTCGCTTTAAGCTGAGTGGCATTATGGAGAGAATAAGGAAGCCGTACACGTCGGCCATTAGTCTGATAAGGAAGAGGGAACATCTGCTCCTCCTGTCGAAAGAGCAATTTATAGCTTAGTATTCCTGGCACAAAACCAGCCTCTCTGGGTGACTGGCTGCTTCTCTGAACAAGTAAAAACACTGGTTTTATGTCTCTGTGTGTTCTGTGACCCTGGTGATCATTTATCAGCACTCATCATTTATCTAATAGGTAATTATTCTGCTTAACACGACAAAGACCCAGTTCAGATTCTCATCCACATAATGCCCTCTGTTATCTTTATACAGTTGATTCTAAATGTTTTGCAATTTAATTTTCATAACGTGATTAATCTGTGTTAACGCTTAAAATGCGCAATGGTAACTCTACTTGGACAAAGTGCCTGAAAGGCGTTGTCAGAGACGTGCTGGTAAGTCATGAAGCAGAACTCTATCCACAAAATCAAGGAAACTAACAACACAGTCATAACTAACGAGCAAACGTGCTGATAAAATTAGATTAACCGTCTTTTCTGAATCTGTCCAACCTTCTCCAGGAATTCGGCAAAGAAATAGTTTACCAAAGAGCATCGTTAAAGTATTAATTTGTATAACGTGAAATAGATGAAAAGTAAAAGCGAAAGAGACGTTCTTTTCATAAACAAAAACATCCTCTTTTGTTGCTGGATATGCATCATTATCTGTGACTAACTTACAACAGCAATGAATATTTTACAAATAATTCAATGCTAACTAAGTATGTAGACAATATGGAAATGCCAGTGTGGGTGGATTAGACTCTTTGGATCTGAATAGATGTTGATGGCTGAGCCTTCTGCCAGATGCAATTAGTCTGGAGAGCGCTTTGCTGATTTTATTCTGCTTCTTTGGGCCACCGTACTCTCCACCCTGGCTTTCATTTGCAGCGGCGGGCAGGAAATAGCCTTGAAACGGCCCGTCGAACAAAGATATGCAGCCCAGAAACAAGCCATCAGAGTCTCTGTGTGCCAGCATTTCAGACAATATTAGAGACCTGCGTTAAAGTACAGGCACATTTTGTTGTAGTTTGCCAACAGCTCTTCGTTTTATTGTTTCCATCCTGACTCTCTAAGAGGTGACAAAGCATCATTTTTCCCCAATGTGGTATTTCTGTCTTTATGTTGCAGATAATAGTCCAAAGCTGTGGCACGGCAAAAAACACCTATAAGCTACAGAGAACTGGCAGGGAATGAAGCAGAGCTACGCCACACTGAGGTAACCAAGATGGATTTGTGCTGCCACAGTGACTTACGACCGCTGGGACAAAAGGTTGCATAAAAGCAACCAAAACAAAGCAAATCTAGTAAAAAAAAAAACAAAACATGTTAAGCTCCCCACGCTGTGATGTTGAGCAACCATGACAAATAGATGCAGCGCTCGCAGACAGAAACCTTTTGTGGATATGAGCATCTTGAATTATCTACATAATGCAACAGAAATGAAGTTTTAGTATATTTTATCAAGAGGCAACACTTCTTGTCAGACATTAAATATGACTAAACATTATCTCACTCCCAGCTACTCGATATTCTCAGTTGGAATGAGCTTTGATGAACACCATGGTTTCAATTTAATGTTCCTCTATCAGACTGGAGTCCTTATTCCTCAACAAGCGGCTTCCTTTCTACTCACAACAAATGTGGAGCAAGCGAACGCATGAGTCTGGCATCCATCCCGTGACGGGAGTCTGATCTTATTAATATTGATCAACAGTCCTGTTATATAAATGGCAAGTCAGGCACACATAAATAGGAGAAGTGATGGACTCTGCAAAGCCACCTGAAGCAGATATGCTACATTTGTGTGATTTGGTGCATTTTAAGGGTAATTTCCTCCAAAGATTAAATTAAATTCAGCTGTATATGTGTCTAAATCATGCATGGACAACACATATTCATCTTTAAGTGAGACCCATAGATGTGACACAACACTCTGCATACATGGAAATGCATTAATTTCTTACTGTCAGATCTAACAACCAAATATCATTCTGGTTAAAGAAGGGGGAATGTAAATTTAATTCTGGTTTTATTTCACAGAGTGTGCATATATTCCAGTGAAAGCAGTTTCTTTACACTTTTAGAATGCGCATTTAGAATATGAGTAAATACAAATACATAAGATTCTGCCCTGACCTGACCTGATCGACCACAGCAACTATTTGTCCTTAATGTGATCAATACTGTCTCTACACAGAAAACTCATCCATCCACACACACCTAAACACATAAACATGTGCAGTAACAAGAAAATCTGAGCCAAACATTACACCTTTTCTCTCTTTTCTTGTTGCTGCAGCTGCACACCACCTTCAAGAATATTTATATTAAGTACTATTTCCAATACCACGGAGAAAGCACTGACACATAAGGGCAGATAATATGGATTTTCATTAAAATATAAATATTAGTGTTTGTGTCAACTGGTTATTGGACAGAAGAGAGAGCAGACAGGTACCAATAACATGGAAAATAAGAGCTGAAACTGATTCAAATATATATTAACTTTTTTACTAGATAGATAGATAGATAGATAGAATAGCATATACAGTTTCCGTCTTTCTATCAATAGGTGGCAACTAGTAACAACAGTAGGAACCACATGATGAATGTGTGGGATATCCAGTTGCATGCATTGCTGTGGAAAATGTCAGCTGTATAAACAAGTGATATAAAATGACCACATTCAAGATATCGTCTCAACACCAATAAGTTTCCTCTAAATCTGTGTGCTTACTCACTTTAATTCCTTCCCACCGCTGACTGATAGAGAGGCTTGTTTTAGGCTCTGAGTGAAACCTCCAAGGACTCTGACTGTCAGTGCAACGGCTTAAATGCCTTAACTGCTCTTAACGTTGATGACACAATGGTCCTTTCACCTAGCGGGATGAGAAATATGATGGTGCTGTTTCATTTTTCTTACTTACCTATTTCTACTGCACACCGCTTGTATGGTCGACCAATGGAAGCCATGCACCGTGCGCCCTTCCCCATGTTAGTGCAGGCATGTCATGTGATCAGTGAGCAAGGGGAAACCCCATTGATGAAGGGAAAGCACTGCAGCATTTAGACTACTTCCACAGATGTAATGCACGTTTGCCTATGCAACATCTATTTTTTAACAAATAAGCATCATTCATTTCAGCCAACAGACCATATTTTTCTATTTATTACAACCATTACTCTCTATTTCCTCAATATGCATAATAAAACTGAACGCCACAGAAAGGACAATTAAAAAAATCATTCAATCTTGGTGTAATGTCATTGCTGCTGGGAATCAATGGACTGTATTTGCTTAAGTATTTGCAGCCTGTTTGTGATATTGTAGCACTGGCATGCTGTATCATCAAACCACAGCAGCAGTGCCCATTCACATCTGCAGGGTGCATGATGCATGCTCTTAGTGGGTCTTTAACTCTTACCTAACTACTCCAATGATGTGGAGAAAAATCAGCGTTAAAGATGGGCAAACAAACAATACATAACTCATAAATGATTCAAGATGACTGAGTAGGGCAGCGTATTATCTTACCACTCCTGTTGTGGTTCGTCAATCACCAGGAGGATCTTGAACTTCTTGGGTGTCGTGACTTGGGTCTGCTCCACCAGCCCTGCTGAGGCAGCAGTCTGCTTCACAACGTTGGTGATGGAGCTGAAGAAGCCCGCTCCAGTGGACTGGGACGGCTGGGGTTTTCTCTCTGGTGCAGGGGAAGTGGCTGGAGGTGTGGGCCCAGTTGTAGGAGACTTGGCAGGGGCAGTGGAAGCAGGTGGAGGAGGCTGAGCGTTGTCAGGCCTCTGGAGGTCTGTCATGTAGCCATTGGGCAGGTTGGAGATGAACGTGCTGTCCGAGAGACGCCGACGCAAATAATTCATGGCTGCAGCAGAGGAAGAGTCAACGAGCACCGGGAGTGGAAAAAGAGTGCAGAGGTTCCCAGAGTGCAGCTGGTAATGGCTGAGCTCTCAGTGCAAACTGGTATTCCCACCCAGTTCAGCGGAGCATCCTCAGAGCTCCCCCTCACCGACGGTGACGCTACGCTCCCCTCAACCAATCCCCTCACTCTGTGCTCTCCTCAGCCATTGCAAATGATGCTCCAGCACTGCCTCTCCTCCCTCATCTCACTCTCTCCTCTCTCCCCACCCCTCCCCCATTTTCTACTGCCTCATAGGCATTGTGCTTCTCTGAAGCACAGCGTTTAAAATACAGGGGTTTCCAGTGTAAGTGCAAGAAGGTATACAGGGTACTGCATCACAATCGCCTTCCTCCTGTTCCTTGTCTTTTCTTTGCCCTCTGTCTGTGCACAGCATGTCTCTGTGTGTGTTTGAAATGCAGCCATGAAATCTAAAATGGCTGTTTGGACGAGTGGGCAATGAATGTGAGGAGAGGCTTCAGTAGCAGTCCCCTGAGACACAAATACTAATGTTAAAAGCCTCTCTCTTCAGTGACTTATCAATCCTTATATCCTGCTTTTACTTATTTACTATTTCCTGATTTATTCAGCTTAATTGAGCAGCACTGTGGGTGACACAGCTTTATTTTTTTTCCATATAATCTCCAAATGATCACTTATGATGGCACAAAAGAACAGTTTCTAATATATTTTTCTGTACTAAATTATCTGCCAATTAACATAAATTATGATAAAAAGTTGTCCTTGCAAAACACATTTAGGAACGACTTTATTGTTTTAATTGGTATATAAAGGAATATAGAAGGAGCTAAAAGTGTGCGCCATCACAGACCACCATGACTCCAGTGCCGGAAACAGTTGCATATTTTGACAATACCTCAGAAAACAGATCAATAAATCGGTAAGGGGCTGCACAGCTCATAAAACTCTGAACCACATGGATTCAATAGGATTTCTACATGCTAAGACGATGATATCTTTATTTCATTAAAGCTAAAATTATTAGCTGACTGGTGTCATCACTGGACTGGTTAAATGCCGATCTTTGAGCAGGAGGAGATTGAAACAGCCCTGACAGGAACTGACCACAGACCAGCGCCTCCTTGGATAATAGGTGATTGGATCAGATATTGTAAATATAGCTGCAAACCTACTGTATATACAATAAGGTGTGGCTAGGATGTATAAAGGTAAATATGTTTATTCCATTAAATCTGGAGTAACTGGGGGATAAGTTAATGTTTTGTCCAAACTGCCTTTCCACTCTCTTGCTTTGATGTTGCACATACTGTATATAATGTGTAAGAGAAGAACATTTGTGTTGCTGTGCTGCATCACATACATGACACTGACAAACTCTAGCTCTAATTATAGAGCGTGCACTGTGATTGCACAAAAATATTGCCATCCTGTCTCGCCATATTGTAATTTTACTGTCAGTCTGTTTGTTTACTCTGTGGTTACTATTGTATTTTTTCCTGTTGAAAGAGGCATTAATTACTGAAGCATGACTCTAAAGATGGAGGGTGTTGTGTAGCTTGTGTGCATTGGAGCACAACACACAACTTATGTGTGTTGTGCTCCAATGCACAGTATGAAGAACAGTATATAATGAAGATACAACACAAACCTTAAATTAATATCCATCCATATCCATTTCTTTGAATATTGACATATGGACCATCTATTATTATACTTGCACCAGACAAGCTGCACTGTGTGCTGAATCTGATGCATGGATACTAGGGTGACATCAGCTGGCAGTGATGGTGTAGTGAACATCAGCACCAACCTCCATGTTGCTGAAATATTTATTATAATATGAGGGGATCTAACAAATAGTGGTTGTGGATGATTTCTGTGCTGCAGTCAGGATGTTGATCAGCTCTTATGCTTAAAGTACTTTTGGTGCTTTAAGTATAATTACATACAGCATATACAGGCCCATTTCAGAATAATATTATATTATTGATGTTGTATTTCTTTTTAACGATTCACCATGCCAGGTAACAGTCAAGTATTATCTTTACCCATAATATTTGTTAATTTTGGTTTGTGTTATTAGTCTGATAAACACACTAAGACTATTGAAATCTGAAATGTTAATGTTATTGTGGTAGAGTTCAGTATTTACAATAAGACCCCATGCTTACTTTATAATATAACATTAGTTCACTGCACCTTATTGTTTATCTGCACAATGAATATTTATCATGAGTCCTAATTATTTGGCAGTGTATATATTGTATATATATATATTGTATTTTTTTTAATCATTTTATATTGCTCTTCTTTTTTATACTTTATATTATAAATAGATTTTATATTGCTTTTTAATATTGACTTAATTTCCCAGGTGGGGTTAATTCTATTTCTATGCTGTCAGTGAGAATTTGTGAACTTCTGTAGTGATGATGGTCAGACCTGCAGACAGTGATTAATTTATTCATAACTAATGCACATTTCAGCTGAGTGTCACCAAAGGTTTTTTGTGTCGAACAGACCGTACAGGGTCATTTCTCTTCGGCTCCACTAGGGCCCTCACCACTCTTTTGTTTGGAGGCTGCTGAAGGCACTCAGTCAGCGTAGAGGCGAGCTGGGCTAGCCGTGGCGATGTTGTGCCTGTGAAGCTAATTTTGTCGATGAAGTGAGTAACTTTTTAAGGTTACACAACTCTGTAATGTTCTCGTTGAATACAAACCCACTGGATGTAACGTACAATCAGTTGTCACCGACTAGCTGGGTGTTATTTGAAGTTAGTTCAACATTTATTCGGTTTTGCTAGTCAGCTAACTATTTCCAAAGTTGAGAGATTAGCTTAAATGTTAGCTGCTAACGGCTAACGGCTAACGGTAGCTAGCTAAACTTTAGCTAGCTAAAGTTAGGTGGTTAGTGTGTTCGCTCCTGTAACAGTTAGCCCTCATTGTAACAATATGTATTGAGCTAATGTTATATAAATATCACTATCATCAAGAAATGTAACGTTTTACCTAACTAGTCCCGATAAAAGTAAACACTAGCTGTGAAAAACTATTCTGACATGGACGAGGTTAGCTAAGTCTACGTGTTTGGCTAATTGTCAATGGCAGGATACCTGTCGTTAGTCTCTCAGGGAACACTATTTTAGCTATTTCCCTGTTGTATTTTTTCAACCGGAAGGCAAGTTGTATTTCTTGTTTTTCTATGTGACTTTCCCCACATTTGTCTCCCTTAGAATATAAGTTTTTGTTGTCTTCGCTGGTGCATCTTGCTAACGTCGATGTTAGCAACTAGCCTGTTCGTGTAAATGCTATTCACTAGAATGGACCTGTTGGACTCTCAGTTCCTGGACAAGATGAACAATAACATCGGGAGACTGCACTACGAAGGTTTGTCAGACATCATTTGCGTGTTGTAATGTGTCTTTATACCGTGTATTTTAATTTATTTGTTGAACTATGCGTTGTGGTTTCCGTAATTATCAACATCAGTGTTTCCTAAACTTTACGAACATTGTGGCTGGAGTCAAGCACACCAGTTCAATTTGAATGCAACACAATCCTCAACTGAGGATAAAACAGATACTGCACTAGTGTATGTTTAACTTTAAAGGGATGAAGAAGTAATAACAAACTACACGTGCTGCCTTATTTGATGCAGAAGGTGCAGGTTGTTCACAATGTTGTGCCCATGGAGAAACCGTAGTCCCCTTTAGAAGAAGTACACACAGTTTTGTCAGGATTTATTTATGATGACAGTAACACTGTATGTTTTTCCTAATTGTTAGAATGTTATTTAACTCCTGAAGTAAATGACACCCTTGGTTGGTTTTTGTGTTAGAAGTTGCCGTCATAGTTCCATCTCCAAAGACTAAACACATTTCTCTTTTTTTGTAGTTTCTTCTCCTGATACTTTTTAGCATGACCTGATTCAACTAAATGTGCATAACTTACTGGTTGTCTGCTTTATTGTTTGAAGGGCAACAGTTAGTTTACTGAAACTGTAAGAGTAGTAATGTACATTTAAATTAAGTATTTATTCCACTGCTTCCTCTCCCACAGATGAGTCCAGGACACCCTCCCTGCCTACTGCTATGTCCAACATAACTGGGCCTCCTGTGCACTGCCCAAGTAAACGGAAGTATGGCGAAGAACAAATGGACGACCGCATCAACTGTGACGATGACCACATGACCAAAATGAGCAGATTGTTTGCCACTCAGCTGTAAGTGCCTTTCAAAAAATGGTATTAAGGGAAACAGTCCTGCAGATTTTATTTATTGAAGAAATCAAAGATAAAAACATTTGAAATACCCCAATTTGAGATTATGAAACCAAAGCATTAAACTCTGTCACAAATTAAGAACACAACAAAGTCTGCAAGTCTTCTAGTCTTTGTGAGAAATGCCTGCAACCATGAATGGGTTTTCAAGTCAAGTCAAACAAGACCACCACCCCAGTCTATGCTGTCTTGTCATCTTTTTATAGATTGATGTGACAGCAGGTGTATGAAATGTCTTTGAAACGGCGAATTGTCTAATTTGCAGTCTCTTTGTCTAGGGCTCGTCCCTCTGCTGGAGACAATCGTAATGAGCACTGGAGCATTGGTCACACTCCTGTGGAGCACATGACTTCCCCCTCCAACGGCCTCCATGGGAACCACCTGTATGCCTCCATCTCTAGCTATGCTGTGGATCAGCCTCTGGCTCTGACCAAAAGCAGCCATGACATTGGCGTCGGTCCTAGAGAGAGGTCAATCATCTGTGGGACTGTCGAGCGGCAGCAGGTATGTTGACTTTTTAAAATTGACCAAAAGGATATCACTTAACTTGAATTTGAGGTATTGATCATAAAAGACTTTGATAGAGAAATAGGCAATGTTTATTTGATCAAAAAATGTAACAGTGTGGGCTGGTCCTGCTTCTATTATGTGATTTCTCTTTTTGACTTTCTGTTTATTTTCAGTTAATTATTTTGTGTGTCACAGTTGGATTAGTTCTGATTGATTTAAACATGCCTTTGTTAGATGTCTTGATTTGTGTCGATTGAAAGATAATAGGTTTTATGCCACAAACTGTCATTTATACTTTTAATTTTTTATTTAAAAATAGAGGCTACATGATACCAAGTCTTTTTGTTGTGCATGAGCAAAAACTAATGCTGCAAAAAGGGTTTAATTAAAAAGTTGTATTTATTAGAAGCAATAATTCAGGAAATATTTGCACGGTATTGCACTGGCTGCAAATATAACATGTTTTCCTTTTTAAAAGTAAATAACCAGCTCAGATTTAACACAAGTGACACAATTAACCACAGAAGACAAGGAGTGTACTTACAATGTTCACACTGAATTTTTGTTTAATTGTTTTTTTTGTTTTTTTTTTTACCTCGTTACTTACTTATTTACTAAACAGAAAGCGACGTAGTACAAAATACTGTAGAGATATTGTTAATTGTCATTATTATGTCGTCATAATGTCGCACAATGCTGAAAGTCAGCCTCCACTCAAAACTCTGCATAGACTGCACAGATCAATGTCGATGACTTTCCTCACATACAAAGCTAGGCATAATAAATGTCTGGTAATGTCCTTCTGCTGCCCTTGAACAAAGTACACCAACTCTCTGGTTTCTGGCAAAAAATGCTGCATTAAGTCACTGCTAATGCGAATCACTTCCTGCTGCTGCCTCACACTAAAAAACATTTATCTGGTGAAACACAAGCCAACTTTTATTATGAAGTACAGGCAACAACGTGTTGACCACCATCACTCATCAGATATGCGTTTACGAAACAAGACATTGGCCATTTTCGCCGTTTTTTGACAGTGGATGAGTTTTTAATATTACAACCAGTAATGGAGTGAGAAGTGGCAGTCACAGTGAGCTGTTAGATGAAGAGCAAGAAGCTTCAGATCTACGACTTCTCCGTGAGGTAAACAACTATTTTCACTTTAACTGTTCGCAGCCATGTGCAGCAGAAAATCAATGAGCAGTTTCTTATGCAGACCTCAGTGTTCTGTGACCTGTACGGTTAAACCCTATCTACAGTTACCACCATAAAACAGGATGTCGCCAGGTCAACAGGACTGAATTATTACAGCGTGTCACTTAAAAATTCATCTCTGTATTTAGATATTCAGAGATGGTTGGATTTTATTTTAGGTGAACAAATGGACAAATATTAGTAAAACATTAAGCATTGTGGAGTATTTTACAAGTTTAAGTCTCTACATATAATTCTGTTTGCTGATTGTGGTTTTTCTACCTATAGAATCGTCCCTCTGTTATTACCTGCGCACCTGCGAGCAACCGCAATTGTAACCTCTCTCACTGCCACATGAATGGTTGTTCACCCAGCCCCCCTGCTGATCAGATGAAGACCAATGGTAAGCCATGATCATTACAATGTGTAATCTAATAATCACACATATAGAAGTGTGAGTAGTAATAATCAGATTTTTGCTCTCCTTCCTCCTCCTCTCATAATGCTGCTACAGCTA
Source organism: Synanceia verrucosa (assembly GCA_029721515.1). Classification (NCBI taxonomy): domain Eukaryota; kingdom Metazoa; phylum Chordata; class Actinopteri; order Perciformes; family Synanceiidae; genus Synanceia; species Synanceia verrucosa. The sequence continues at coordinate 2,901,011 of CM056561.1, read as the reverse complement.
ACACAGAATGCGATCCTGTAATTGAGGAGCACTTCCGTCGCAGCCTTGGAAAAAACTACAAAGAAGCGGAGCCTGTGTCCAACTCGGTGTCCATCACAGGTTCAGTGGACGACCACTTTGCCAAGGCACTGGGAGATGCCTGGCTCCAAATCAAGGCAAAGGATGGTGGTCATCAAACCCCAGAGGCAGATCCATGAAGCGGAGGGGAGTAGACATTACAATCACTTCCTTAGTATTTGCGTATGAAAGCGGACATCACCCATTTCTTGCCAAGCATCAACTTCGCTTAGCCAAGAACAATGTAAGACACGGTGCTCACAAGGTCGATCTTTTATTAGAACACAACTGATATTTGTACTCTAAAAATTGGCAAAATAAATAAAAATTGCACGGTTGGGTAGACGGTGTTCGTTATGGGAATTGTACAGTTGGAGATATTTTTCGTTTTGCGTTGATAATGAGATTTAAAAAGTGTTTTACGGGCTCATTCTGTTTTAGCTGCCTGCCTCCTGAGTACATAGCCAAAGAAAGTCCCTGTCTTTCCTATCAATCTGTAAGCCATAGATCAGGGGTCTCATTTATAACCACTGCTTACACTCAAAACAGAACTTGCTCACCTGTGCATTACGGAGGAATCTAAGCCAGATTATTGAAGTTAAATTTGAGAGGAATCAGTAAATAGTATGATGTTGGTTGCAGGAATCCAAGATTACTTTAAATAGTATTACGTATCTTCTAATTGCGTGCATATATCTCCAAGTACAATTTAAGTTTTCGTAAATTTGCTGCAGTGAACACGACAATAATTTATCTATTTATGGTTTGAGATACAGCATAGATAGACGAAACGAAAACAGCTTTCTGATGCAACTATCAGAGTGTCAGACACTGCACATCTTCACCGCCTGCAGGATGGACTATTTAAATTAGCAACAGCTGTTGCTCCTTTATCATTATGAGTTCTGATCCGAATGCAGACCAAGTTAATAAACTTTTAGAAATAAAGTATGTTGAAATGATCCAGGGTGGGCTATATTCCACAGGCTCTTTCCTATGCAGAAACATGTATGGTTGAATGTGGGTGTATACAGAGGGCAGGATGTGAGGCTGATCCATGTACGCAGTTCGTTTTCTAAGTGAGACCCCTGGTCTTAATTTTTTTCCATTCTAAAATCTGCCTTTAAAAAAAAAAAAAAAAATCTATACTACTTGAAAATGACAGCCAGGCCTGAATAGCTCTTTTACATTTCTGACGGTTTAGGTAGCAGGTTACCTGTTTCAGTTGGAACTAATGTGATCAAGAATGCGTGTTTTGAATATGTGATGATGCAGTTAAGGCTCTGGTTACCCCCCACCATACACTAATGTCTTCTTTATGATCCTGAACTGGACTTATCCACTGTTAACTGAATATTTTTAGGTTCTTGTCTATACGCTCACTCTGGCTGATTACTTAGTAAACTAATATTAATCATAATAGATGTGTCAAACTAGAAAGCATGTTTCAAATAGCTGGTTTCTATTACAAACCTTATTCTATACTATATATTTACTCAGAATTTATTTTTTATCTGTAACATTTTAGAAATACTCACTGCTGGTACAGTTGTACTCGATATATTTTTTGTATCTGGTTTTCATTACTATATGTAGGTGTATATCTTAGCACCCATCCACAAATCGCAGCCTCTGGAAAGGTTGTCTGAACGCAGTTTAAAAGCCTGTATTGCTGATTATTCTGTGGACCTGGATGCTGAAGCTTTCTGTGTGACTGAATACAGCGAAATCTGACCTTGGTTAGCAGTCTGTTAGCAGTGGCTTTATTTATTCTGAACATGTCGATGGTTTCATGTTGACTTTTGGCGAAACATGGTGACAACAGAATTCTAACGTTGAATTTAAATTAGTTTCTCTGTGATGAGAACAACGGAGGACGACTCCGCTGCTTCAATGACAAAGCGTTTGATTTCCTGGGAAATTGAGTTTTAAATGCAACACGGGCCTCTTTAATTCATGGGTAGCCTCCGTGACCTCCTGACAATTATCACTCCCTTCAGTAGTATGACGAGTATGTTTGTCCTTTTTAACTAAGGTGATGTTGTGATCTCTCAAAATCTTCCTCTTATTTTGAAAAAAAGTGCAGTTTTGTTTAAATTAATTTCTCACCCTCTATGTAGGATAGCGTGACCTACTTGTCAACACTGATTGAGATATGGTATTGTAAATTCAGATTTTTTTTTTTATTTGTATTAATAGTCTACAGTTTTTGCGTTGTTACACACTATCCTGTCTTTATATTTTACTCATATAAGACTATCATTGCGCCGCGCGGAATGACCATAAAAGTTTTGTTTCTGTTCAGAGTGGTGTACTCCTATGTTGCATGGATGCTCATTATCTTGTAACCATGCTTATTTTTTTTTAAATATCTCTCTAAAAGTCGGTTGTTTTCCCCCCCCGGCGTCAGTCAGATGATGAACGAGTGCAGGAACACTGTGGCCTTTTGATCAAAGACTCTTGATGCAGTGTCCTGTGTACTAACCGTGTAAAGAGTTTCTTTAGCTTTGTGTGTACTTTAGCGAATTTTAGGGACTATCTTGGGATCTGCTTGTTTGACACAAGTAGATTTTTCAGTAATATGTTTGGGGTATTAATCCATTGTTATTTAATTGCTATATTAGGCTACCAGTATCTCGAAGTTCCTGCTTCAGGTGTCATCCACATAGAAGAACATTTGTTCACCTTTGTTCTTATTTCTCTGGAAGAAAATGCCACTGTTTTGTACTTAAATTTCTTCCAAATAAACATACAAATGCTTTGCTTGTGTCGTGTTGCTTGATTTTTAACAAAAATTAATTTTTGTTCAGATCAAAAATTCATCGAAACATTACTGTGTCATGGAGTTGAGCTGCAAAGTCATGGTTGGTGTACGGTAAATGAAAATATTAATCAGTGGGCAGGATGGCGAAATGAATTCTAATCCAAGTGGCTCTACTGACCTAAAATTCAAAGGGTGGCTAGATGGATGGCAGTGGTGGGTTATTGTTTTTAGTTGAGTTCTCTCTCAGATTGCGTCACAGTATTAGACATGTTTGTTGCAGATCCTTGAATCAATAATGAGACTCTTAACTGATTGCAGCTGTCCTTTTTTTTAATTTGAATCAAGCAATCACTTCTCTATTGGAGAAGTGCCATCATGGCTACTATACTAAGTGATTTATCAACATCATGTATTAACCTGACAGCTTTGGCTCAGAAGGACCAAAGTTGGGACAAATGTCCATTTATAGAACATACAATACATCAGGGTTCCTGTGTCTTAAACTCCATATAATTAAGGTCTTAAATTTACCCTAAATACTGTAGGTATTGAATTTTCAGAGGGTGCTTTTAATGCCGCATTATTTTGTTCACAAATTTCAAGTCTTAGTTAAGTGTTAAGCCTTCCATTTATTTCGTTGTTGCACATGTTAAAGGACTGACAAAAAATTCATTTGAGAATCATTATCTGAGGTATTTTGATATTTTTTTTCCTGCTAAACACTGATATCGGTATCGGCCTCAAAAACTCCATATTGGTCAGGCCTTTGAATAAATTGAGTGTTTTCTACCAAAGAAATTGTTGTGCCATTTTTGGGTCTTAAATTATATTTGTTGACATCTTAAAAGTATTAAATTGGACTTTTAAAATGGTGCAAGAAGCCTGTACATGTTCATTTATCTTTATTTATATTTAAAAAAAAAAAGTCTCAACATTCAATTAAAAGCTGTCTCTTCTCGTAAATGATTTCAAATGATGACACGTTTAGTTTCTTTCTTTCAATTATTGCTGTTGTCTGTCTAGTCCAGTCCTGCTTGTCTCATTTGGTCTCTTAAGTCCTGTCTTCTTTTGTTTGCCCACGTTAAATGTCTTTATTCCTCACATGGTACAGGTCATGTGTTGTGTACTTGCAGTGCATAAATAAATAAAAAAGATGACATGTTTTCCAAAATGAGTCCAGTCAGGTGATGTAGCTAACCTTGTAGAGCCAGTGAATATACTATTGTAGTAGGTATAACAGAGCATATATAGAGAGAGGCAGGAAGAGATGTGTTTCTGGATGCCTCAGGGCAGAAAGGCTGAGTTCATTTCCAAAATATTATAGCTGAGGTTTAATTCATTCAAGGGAGACTTGACTGATTTTCATGCCTATCTGTATCACTGCAGCGCAGCCCATTCAAATGCAATTTGATTGAAATCCTCTCTTTAGCTGTGCACTGCTCACTTGTTCTGTTCAGCAGTAATAGGCCTATTGACTTCCATCTCATGGGTGTAATCTGTCTGTAGGGTTTGTCGCCTGATGTTTTTTTTTTTTCCTGCAGCCGCCTTGTTGTGTCGTGTTTTCAGCGTCTTGTTGTAGAAACTGTTGCTCCTCAGAGTTAAATACTGGAATATTTAAATATTAGTGAAGTGAGTCACCCTCCCTGGTCTCAGTGTCTCTATCCTGCAGTTATTTGCTCCTTGTGATTCACACAGCGCCTGTTGACATGTCTCAAAACAGATGCATGTGTAATATCTTTGTGTTTCCACTTAATGTTTGTGTGTGTATATATATAAAAAAAATATCTGTGAGTCGTCATGTTCTCAGCGAGCAGCTGACGTTACAGCTGAAGCCTCTTTGGACTCACTTGGCTTTAGATGTTATTTGGTTGATTTAGCGTCATGGTAACAAAAGACTGGAAAATTGCCATTACCTTTAAAGGGAGAAAAGAGGGCAGATTGTCAGAGATGAGAAGTGTTTGATTCAGACTTAAGCGCTGACCTAGAAAGCGTTTAGCCTTCACGTTGTTATGTTATAATGGAAATGGGATAATATGAGTGATAATTCTTGTGAGACTATTCTGTAGCTGGATTAGAGATTAGCTGATTCCTCTTGGATCAGCCAGCAGATGGAGCTGTTAAACCACTCTAGAGTCGTCCCCAAATTCTGCTCATCCCTGGAGATCAAACAAAAGACTCGAGCGTCATCACTCTGGGAAGATTGATACGGATGCAGCATTTCGTTCAGTAATGTCAAAATTTACTTTGCATGTAAAAAGGGCCTATAGGTAACAGATCAGAGAGCAGCATGCATGCAAAAAACTTTCATTGTAGATGTATTTATGTATTGGAAACATTGTGTGGGATTAGCATATCCTCAGTTAAATTTAAAACTATAAATAGAACCCTCAAAGGCTGAATGAAAATGTAAATGAGTATACCTCCACTTTGGCTAATTTGAATTCGCTGAGCACCATTCATAACGCAAATCTTTAAACTGGAGAAGAAAGATCTTTTTTTTTTTTTTTTTTTGGTTGTTGTTGCTTTCACCCCTCGGGCTCAAATCTGCTCAAAAGCCCCTCCAACAGACCACTGCCTCCACGAGATTAGACCCAGCCATTCAACAACCACAATGCCCCAGCTTCTGCTGCTCCGCGCCTTCCAAGGAAGCCTGCTCTTGTGGGATTATGGAGAGGAGATCCACATTTTTCCAGCTTGCACATATACCCAGTCGCAGATATCAGGCCGCATCGGTGGCTGACATGAAACCGGCGTCTAAATCAAGATGACACATCAGGGTCACGCCAAATTCGACTTGGCCCCTTCAGTGTGTGAAGGCCACAAGGAGCATGACATCTGTGCCTCTGATGAGAGGACTGGTCTCTCTTTATTGCTGTAACAGGATAGACTCTGCTGCTTTCAGACACGGTCAAGACACACACATGTCCAACTCTGTCTCCTCCATTTTGCTCTGGCTTATGTAAAAGAAGCAAGCCAATGGAAACGGTTTAGCACAGTGCACTCTGGACACGGTGCAGAGTTAGAATTAATCCAATTGGGCAAATGCGTGATTTCATATGGACTAAATGGGGAAAGTGGCCCTTGTGGTGTCACAAACATTGCCTCACATATTACCGACATGTTAGCCCATACAAACGGCTGATAGGGATCTCGTTCTTTGCATAATTCAAAATTTGTTGTGCCTGAAAGAAACGCGAGGCTGCACCCCTATCTACAGCATCCCCGGGTGCACAACGTCTGGGGAATTTGCATGATTGCCTGTAGATTATTTGAACATTATCTATTCCCCCTCCTCTTTTTTTCTTATTTCTGTGGCTCTCTGCTGTGAGGATGCACACACATCCTTGGGCAAAAGAATCTAAAATAGATCATACAAGCAACTGGAGTAGATGCACAGGCACAGGAAGCAGCTCACGGGCAGACTTGAGTCATGCTGGCAAGATCATGCACCCTGAGCTGACAGCCCAACACACCCGATTACCAAGCACGTCAGTTCTATAATGCAGCCGTAGCCTCACCATGGGTCGCAAATAGCGGAGGGGGTACATTAAGATCTGACGCAGATCTACCTGTGAATGATTCTTGATTGTGGTTCGGATGGAGCACAAGGTCGCTTCGTACTTTAAGACTGACCCGGCGAGCGTCTCTGGCTCCAACCGTCGTGGCTCATTCATTGTGTCATGTGGACTGCTGGCAATGGCATAACCTTTGTGGAGGGAAGGGAAGACAACACGGTCACTCTGGATAACAGTCTTGCCATGAACAGAAACAGACCCTGTCAGGCCGTCTCAGCATCAGCTCTCAGCTGCACACCACCGCCGACACACTCCACCAATCGCTCTTTGCCTTCTCCTCACTTCCTCCCTCCATCAGTTAAGACAGCTCCTTCTTGATAAGGCCGTGTCATGTGTCGTGCACATTACATTGATTTGGCAGGGTCCTATTAATACATTTCTCCTTTGCATCCCTCGACGCTGCATGCTTCCTCAGCTCCTTCTTTGACCTGTTTTGTTCTTGGCACAGTTGGCCTGATGCATGGCCATGCCATTTCCTACTGATACAGTTGGCTTCAATTTCACACTTTTATGTATCATTGATTAATTTGTAAATGATTGATTTAAAGGGCCATCTGCTGTGCAATAGGATGACTGTGCTGCCATTTTGTTGTTCCTTCAAGATAATGAATTGCATCCAATTAGGGCGTACAAATGATGGGGTAATATGTCTTGTTAGCTACAGACCATATTTTCTCCTACAAGACCAGGACCCCCACATAATTATTAAAATTCCTGCTCTTGACAACAGGCGGAAAGGGATGTGTATTGAGACGGTGGTTTTTTGGGCGCTGAGCAGCAGATAAATGTTTGAACCATCACTAAGGGGCATTCTCATGCCTCATTATGAGGCTTGTTAGGGGCTGACGTTACAACTGCTTCACTGAGCAGCCTTAATAAGGAAAGTGACCCAACACCACTGTTTTTCCTCACAAGTCCATCTACTCCTGGCTCTATCTCTTTCCTCTTGTCTGTCTGCACCCCACCACCACCACCACCACCACCACTCCCCCTGTGTTTGGCAGTCACACAGTCGGCCATGTGTGCGCTGAAGACGTTACATAATGCCCTCCTTTCGCTGCACTCCAGATCAAAGAGAACAATCCAGCACAGAAAAATTGCTCCTTGCTGATTTTTCCCCCCTCTTCCACCGTCACATTGTTTTATCACACTTCAGAGTTTATACAGTAGACTGAATTATTATCTGCTTCAGTATTCCCCTTCATACTGGAAACCAAACAGAGCAAATGGGGAGTGATCTTAAAAAATAAACCCACTGAGACCAGAAATATTCCCATTCATTTACTTGCTTTGTGTTATGCATAAACAGCAACTTTATCCCAGTCAGAATAAACAGGTGATGTGCAGAGAGAGTGATTTTAATGAAAGAAAATTGAGTCTCTTCATGGAAAAGCTGCAAAAAATATTAATACTTTGTCTTTTTATCCACAAGGGCTGGCCTCTTTCACAATAGGACAAAAACATCCTTAAAAAAACTGATGCAATTATGAGGAAATCATTTTGGATTCTAGTGTTGCAGAATTCTCTTTTTTTTTTGTTACTGTGAATGAGCAGAATGGTTGAATAAATGTCCCAGCACACAAATAGTCAGGTAGCCTTGATAAAATGAAATTAATAGAAATGCCATTGAGTGGAAGAAATGGTGACAGAGAGAGAGAAAGAGCATCAAACGCTGTCAGAGAGGCCCGGCCTGTCCACGGTGTTGTGAGGATTGAAATAATGAGTGTGTGCTGGGGGATGCCAAATAGGGAGCACATTTTGGGGCCGAAGAGCATAAATGACAAGAAGAATAGTAAAAGAAAAGAGTGTGCAGCGTTGAGAGAACAACTCCTTGTTTAGTTGCTGTACAGTAATCTAACAGGATGACATAAGCTAAATGTAGGTTATATGCATAACATGCATCACTGTCACACACTGTCTAAGTATCCCCCACAGTGCACCTCGGCTGACATGCAGCTATTCGATTCCCCCCAAAGAGCCAGGATCAGCAGCAGTCCTTATCTCTGTAAATCCCTCCAGTGATGGAGAGCGGTTGGCTGGTCTGAGGGAGCAGAGCAGCAGGGTTATCTCTGGTCCTCAGCCTGTGGGGGGAAAGGGGATGTGTGCAGGTGAACCAGGAATAAAAGCATCTTTAGGGCTCGCAGTAGTGCATAGCAGAGCATGAGCCGCGCTGGCTGCAGCATCAAATGAGATGTGGGGGAATGGGAGAGGGCAAGGCTTCAGAGTGGGTTTGGCGCTCAAACCGTTATCACACCTGACAGTGTCTGGTTTGGGATCCAGCGGTGCACGCGGCATACGTAAGCGGCTGGTCATCTGTAAGGCAGAGTGATAGGGTGTGACGTGTCACATGCCACATTAGGCTCTGCCAGCGGATGCGTTTGACAGACCGCAGGAACTTCACTGCAGCACTGCGCTTGGCCTCCCTTCATATTGTCAGAGCTATTTGATAGCTCCAAGCTCACATCTGGGGTCCTGTTTAGAGAATACAGACCTTCATTTAGCCTCCAGTATATATGGGAATATGATGAAGTGTTGTGCTATCTTATATTACACCTCTAGATCTGCTGTGTTCAGTAATATGTCCACTTATTTTAGTCACTTATGTTGTACATATGATGCCTTATTTTTCCACTTGGTTGTTTTTCTACTGATTATTTCTTGTAATGTTGCTCTATCTACTTTGCTGCTATAATGCTGCAAATTTCCCCATCTGTGGGATGAAGAAAGGAATATCTTATCTTAAGTAGCAGCCACTGACTAACCTCATATTCATGTGTTTTAATACATCATAAGACAGAAGATTTATTCATCATATTAATTTGTTACATGGTTCGATGTTTGCGCCATTATTTCTACTACTGACAGGTACAGTGTTATTTACACTATTACTCCTCATGTATGATTAATCATTGATACTTTATGAATGAAATATTGATATTATGCTAACCATGCCCATATGATAATACTGTAAATAATCTGGTGCCTCTTAAATCATGTTATATATACAGTTAGGATCTCTCCATTTCCCTGTGCTCATACTCTGGGTGTAATTCATTTGCCAAAAAAAGGAGACAAAATACCTGATGAGCGAAGTTAAGTTAGACTGACAGGTATTATTTTTTTAAGGAAAAAAATTATGGATACATGAAAAATCTGATATCATGATGGACCCAATTCATTTATTCAACTCTGGTACGAAGGTACAGCGAGGATTCATCTGGATTTGAGACACAAACTTTCTCTCCACTGTCATCTTTGACACACAACATAGTATATGCAGCATGTAAAATAACTGACTGAACTACACAAACGAGAAAGATATGAAGGCTAAACATCCAATTACCTGCAGACAGTCACATATTAAAAAAATGTCTGAGGCACTTAAACATAAAAAAACTGTTGGAGCTTCAGTTCTAAATTCAACTTTCAGTTTTTACGATGTCGACGTGGCTTCTGGGAGATGTAGTCAGAGCATAAAGAGAGGGTATACACCACAGAGTTCAAAACAGGAAGTGGAGACGATCGAGATTAGAGAGCAAAACAGAATCTGGAGAAAAAGTGGTGATTTTGGTGAAAGTGTCCTCTACTCTACCTCTGATAAAACAAGAATGGAACAAGATAAAAACAAACATTTTTTTCATGATGAAATAGAGAGTCTCTTCTTTCATTTGAGCTATTCAGTGTTTTCAGAGACATAGTACAAAATATTCTATGGGTCTAGAAATATGACTCAAAATGGACAAAAAAGCTGGAACAAGACACTTTGTGTTTTATAAAATGAGTGGCAAGTGACTGGTAAGTTAATTACATAAACATGGATTAGTAAGTATAACATGAGCTTAATCTGGAGTTATTTAAAGATGTTACATTTGACATCCAGAGCATTGATATGGCAGCAAACAGCTATTTTCTACGTCATGATAAAGTTGCATAACGTCGATGTCTCTCTCCCTCTGTGTGTTGTAGTGAAAGCTTCTCCTCGCTTTGTTCACACTGTCATACTGGCTTTGCCTTCTTTTTTGTTTGTGTTCAGGTACTTTTCTTACAGCTGTTAAAAATTTCACCAACCTGCCAGGTAAACTCAATTTTTTCTGTCAGCACTTTCGCTGCTGTTTGCGCTGTTAGCTGCAAGCTACGGCTCACCGTTACCATGTATTTAGCACTTATCACATTTGATATCCAAGTGTGCTTTATATTTAACGAAAAGAGCACTTGGTTCTCCATGTGTCTTCCGTTAACACCAGTCTGGTTTGTTCCTGACCTCATTGACCCCTGCAGTGTGCTCGCCGCTCTCAGGGTGTCTTACCTGTCACTGTTTAGGTCAGGGGAGGGAGGGAGTAGACATGCCCGAGGAAGAGGAAGAGGAAGAGGAGGGACAGGCTGGGCAGGCTGCTGTGGCGCTGCCTGGTCCAGCTCACTCATCAGTGAGCACAGTTCCCAAACCTCTGTGACAGATCAGAATAGAAAGCATGCACCACATCATGGCTATGATTCACTGCAGCTTTGAGTCCAAGCGTGCCCTGAAGGCCCTCAGACCTCTGAGTCATCCTGTGTGTGTGTGTGTGTGTGTGTGTGGACGGTGAATGAATGAGCTTGTTTGCATATGACAGTGCTTCTTTAAAAGTTGCCCGTGTGTTTTGTATGTGTCAGAAAGAGTAAACTGCATCTTAACAGGCCTTCAGATTGTCTCCCAGACTGTACGTGTCTCATATGTTCGCCTCAGTTTGGTTTGTATTTGAACACAGGGAGGGGTGCATGAATGCATGTGACTCGGCTTATATATCTGCATGTTATTCTGCGCAGTCATAATGTGCAGTCAAGGGCATGAATATACATGAGTGAAAATGTCATGCAGCAGTCAGGGTAATGCATGCAAAGCACATGGAGGTCACTTGGTCACATTTCTTATAACAAAGTGCCAAAAAGAATCAAATCAGCACAGACAATGAAAGTGTGATTCTGTCCTGCAGAGGTATACAAATCATTTGTCACGTGTCAGAGGAAATGCAGGAGTGTTTGCTTGGCTTCAGTAAGCAGCTCAGGTTTGTGTTGTCCCCTGTTTTAAAGTGAGGAGCCTCAGCCAACATGCTGAGGAGTGGAGTGGGTCTTTACTAAAGCTTTGCCTGGAGCAGCTGCTCTTGTCTTTACACTACAAACAGGAGTATTTCTACACATTCACATACAGTAAATACATGCACAGAAACATGCATTTATGCAAAGACAGCAGAACACACAGACATGCCGCATGGATGAGCAAACACAGAGGTGTCTTTATATTCCTACATGTTGGCTGCAGAGCAATGAAATCCAGAGATCCATCTGTACAGGAGCAGGAAAACAAATAACTCAGATTTTTTTTTAAATTTGTCAGCTATTGTCAAAGTCCCACAGCCTAAAGAGGCCCAGGGTACAGCGCCGGCCCTGAAACCCTTTGTGCAGGGAATCCAGGAGGAGGCCATTAGAGGAGCTTCGCTGGAGAGCGAGCCCTTCCTCCCACTGGCTTCACATCAGGGCACAAGATCATCCAGAGCACCCACTGTGCGTGACATCCATGCCTCACCATGTGGAATCTCTCCCCATGGTTTACGTTCACTATGAACTGTTCAGTCCTGTAAACGAGCCGGCTCTGAAAATAGTCGACTAATATTAGAGTACGGATATTTTCAGAATATTTGAATATACATGACACCACACACAAACGTAGAATGAGAGAAATATTAACGTTTCTTTTCTAGATATTTCCTGCACACTGATTCTTTTCTTTCAGTGTTTCACTTGGCTTGTTCCTCGGCCTTATTTGCATTCAGTGTTTGACCCAGGCAGTAATCTACAATGACTCCCCCATAAGCCTCCGGCACATTGGGGAGACGTTATAAGCTGTGACAAAAGACAAGAAGCGCTACAGCAAACTGAGAGTAGCAGGGGACGGTGTCCTGATTAGCTAAAACTGTGACTCAAAATTCACTCTTGCAGAGATTCATTTTAATCACAGTTGATTTTTTTTCTTTGCAATTCCTTGATTGAAAATGCTACCCTCCCTTTTTGGATTATGCAGGAAAATTGTGCAGAAATTCAGACAGTAAAAGTGTTTTCATCAGACAGGTACAGGCTTCTCCGTGTGATGTTGTAGGTTTGTGAGCTGCCAAAAGAGGCAAGATGGGGGAAGGGTAACGTCATGTAAATTGAAGTCCTTTTTGACAGTCTGCATAATTTCCACAAGAGGGGGATTTGTTAATCCAAACCCATAGATTTTCATACAGTGAGTGTGACAAACCCTTATGATTTGTGACAGGGTAACCTCTTTGGCTTTGGGAATCTGACATTTGCATCTGTGCAGAAACAGTATGCTCGGCTTGCTTCTGAGCTTCGCCTGCCTCAAATAACCGCAATATTTGCTGTGTCACGAGAGCGCACTCTCAAATCAACGGGAATCCACGCTTTCACATGTCCCAGAGTGCACCCGTTAATCTCAGATCCCACCCTAGACGTGCAGCGTACAGCGTGAGCTGTTTGTGTGCACACACAAAAAAAAACACCTTAAAGAGCGAACTGGTAAACAAGTTCATTTCGGCAAGGTTCATATTCAGATCGGAAAATGGAGCCCAATTAGCATATATGCAGAGAGGCTTTGCATGCTTGACATCCTCTCAGCCCCTCCGCTGGAAATAGCCATGCACACAACATCCTCTGATTACATTGATATGTAGATTCATGCATCTGCAAAGATTAGTTATTCATTAATGTATTTGCTTTGAATTCTCGGGTGAGCGTACCTCAGACAGAAAGTCTGGGGCGAACCGAATGCATCGGAGGGAAAATGTCACAAACGATCACACGAAATCCACATCAAAAATATGCAGGTTCGGTGACCCACAACAACATGAACCCAATAGGGCGTTACGACGAAGAAAATCCTTTGGCACTGGGGTTAAAAACAGAGGAAGTATAAACATAATTATCAGCCTTTTCATCTTCACAGCAGAATTAGTTTCTCTTGCTCTAAATGGGCTGTGCGGATTAATCACTGCAGCCTGTGTGAGTTTCTAAGCTGTAGCGTTCTGTCATCCCTTCATAAAAGCATCATGGATCACCAGTTTGCTTCTTCAGTGTCCTCTCTCGCGGCCACACTGCGAGCACTTTTTAACTTTAAAAATAGGCTCGCCACAGAGAGTGCCAAGAAATGCGAACACCAAACAACGTCCCCTCGCTCAGATCTGGCCACAAAATGGAGCCGAAGAGCCTCAGCAGGAGCGAATGCAATCTGTAGCATGTGATGAATGTACGAGATTATTTCTATACCCTTTTATCACCGTTACAGAATCAATGGGCTTCTAATCAGCCACATTGTGAGACAGGAAATTAAAATAACAGACCCTTATTCTGTCATCAAGGTGAAAAAGAGGGACATGGGCTGAAATGAACTCTTTGAGTGTCATTGATGTATTTCAACATCATTTAAAATCTGATGCTTGAGTGCCATTGACGTAATAATATGTCAAAGTGTTTTTTCGAATCAGCAATCATGGTTTCCTGCAGCCTGTGAGTAATTTTGGGGCTTCTGGGAGATGTAGTCAGAGCATAAAGAGGCAGTATACACCACAGAGATCAAAACAGGAAGTGGAGGTGATCGAGATTAGAGAGCAAAACAAACAGAATCTGGACAAAAAGTGGTGATTTTGGTGAAAGTGTGCTCTACTCTACCTCTGATAAAACAAGAATGGAACAAGGTAAAAACAAACATTTTTTTCATGATGAAATAGAGAGTCTCTTCTTTCATTTGAGCTATTCAGTGTTTTCAGAGACATAGTACTAAATATTCTGTGGGTCTAGAAATATGACTCAAAATGGGCAAAAACACTGGAACAAGGTACTTTCTGTTTTATAAAATGACTGGCACTCAGTGAGTTTAAAAAAATAATAAAAAGCAATAAAATTTGAAATCAATCTGGGTCACAGAAAACACTGTTTTGCACCCAACTAAAGCCTCTTTTCCCCTCCGTATAAAAATATTGGTGATAACATTTAGAGTTCAAAGTTCATTCCATCGCTGGCGCTGTTAGATATATAATTGTGTTCTGCTAGATTGCTCCCAACTAATCAAGAGCTTCCTCCTTCCTGTCCTCCCCTGCCCAAAATGATGATTTACGGCTCCTGCGGACGTAAGGCATCAGTTTGGGTGACTGGTTTTCATAGGTAATGATGCTAAATTACACAACAGGGAATAAAAGGAGGCTAGTAAGCCATCCTTCAAGGGCTGCTTTATACGAGCTGCCATTAGGGGCATTATTCAAACCCCAGTCCACTCTAACACACACACATCTACACACAGTTTGCCACGAGCTACTAGAGGGGGACATCTCATTCTTTTATCCACAGCGAGTCATTGTGGTGGTGTCAGCTCGGGCTGTCTCCTTTATCACACTGGAAGCTAATGGAAGCAGCAACTGCAGGAGGAGGTGGTGGTTGTGGTGGTGGGGGAAGCAGGCGTACAAACACACACACACACACATAGACACCAACACACATCCACACAGAGCCATAAGAGGCTGGGGAGATGGGGCGGGTGGGCACGTCGAGCCCCGGGGCAGGAGCTGTTCTGTGGGGATGTTTTTCCTCGCCGAGGCCTTGATATCAGCTCGTGTTTCTGACACTCAGTGGATAAAAAAAAGACGCTTCAGATGCTTTCCTCTCACTCTATTTTCACGTTACTGTTATAGCTTTTTATATGTTATACTGAGTGTCGTCTTCACCCAAAACTGACCTGGCCTCGTTGTGAAACCCCAAAATTTCCTCCCTGCTTGTAATTTTATTGGTCGTATTTTTCTGACGAGAAACGCTCCGTGGGTTTATCTACCAGAGAGTGAACAATAACCAATTACTGCAGGAGGATTCAGCGCGGCGAACGTCTTTTGATTGGACACTAGGGTTGACCTAATTTCCTGATAACAGCGTCGAAAAAAAACGCAGGGCCGTTACTTTAAACACACAAGCTATAAGGGACATATGCCAGGCATGTGTTGTACTAATATTTTCTATAATTCTTTATTTTTTCAGTCTTTTTTTCTCTTTGTATAACATAACAATCGTGCTTTATCATGTGACACCATTTAGATACATATCATGTTTATATTATGTTTTACATTAGGCAGTGAGACAGTTAAAAATATACAAAACAATATTGTTTTACTAGACATAGTTTCTATTTTTAATATAATCCTCAGCATCTTCATTGTCATCGTCGTCATCTCGTATATTTCTGTAAGATATGTGCTTTAGCTTCTGTGATCAAAATATTATTGCAGAAAACGGCAACTCCATTTTTTCAACATTTAGACAATAACTTCCAATGTATTACAGACATTCACAGTTACATGTTTTACACGGTACAGTTTTACAACAAAGTTCCAGAGAAAACTGTGGTAGAGTTAACTTTATACAAAATTCACAGGACATGAACTGGAGCCATTTCACATTTTTTTCGCTCTTTTCGGAGTAAACATGTTCTGTTCGACCAGATGCCTTTCACAGTAGCTGCCATAGAAGCAAACTAACATTGTCCTAACACGCCATGGCGAAAAGTCGGGGGCAAATTAAAGCTTTGTGCTTTTCACAACATAAACCAAAAAGAGAAACAGACCACTGTGCTTACTGGCCACCTACATATGTATTGCTGAATACATATTGATCAAACTATAATTGATCGTTACACATAAAGGAACAAAAAAAGAATGTCTGTACTTAAACACAGAGTTGGTCCAGGTTTTTTTGTGCTAGCATACAAAGTTGTATTTTGTAGTCGTGCCCAGTCGTGGAAACAGACTATGGCTTCGTTGAAATTGGTGGCTTAAGGCCGTCTCTGCTCTTCTTTTTCTTCTTTTTTTTTCTATCAGGAGACATTTCAGATTTTTTTCACTGATGTTCCTGAGGAAAGCATGCAAAACGTAAACAGGACTGACTGTCAGCATGAAGGGATAGTCGATGTTTGGGAATCACTTTTCTAACCCTGTGCTTTTTTTATTCCTCTTTTTTTTTGTACCTCTTTGTACCCTGTGCTTTGCCAACCGAACACTAAATGGCATAGTTTTTGCTTTTGTCTGCCTTATTGATTTTGGTCCTCCATCACAACACATATAGTATAAAACATCCTAAAAATAATTCTAAAAATGTTTTCGATCACATAAAAGTTTTTCCCTTTTTTTTACTGAAAAAAAGGAAGGAAAAATAACAGTCTCTCTCTCACACACACACACTCTTAAACATGAACTTCTTATTGGCATTGTGCTTCCTCAGCCCTGTGGCCTGTAGTTTACCTCACAGAGTGCAACGAGGTTTAGTAAACATCCACGATAAAATTGACGCCATCCCTTGCACTCTCCAATGATGTCAATTTTGTTGACTACTTCATCTACTATATTCACACGGTTATTTACTTGATTCATGAAGATATTCAACAAATCTCTAATCTATATCTCTATGTTTTTTTTTATCTTTTCTCACAGTAGTACACAGTATGTTTACATCTTTTAAATTCAGATTTTACGGTTGTATTTGTGAACACTAACAGTCTTTGATATTGTTTTCAGAACGCAAACCAACAATAAGACATCATTGGCTTGGTTTTACAAATGCAGAAGAAGAAAAAAAAATGAAACATGGGTTGAAAATCTGTTTTGATCACATATTGCCCCTGGAGGTAGGTGAATCAATTGAAATCTTGGAAGTCCTTAGTAATGTTGTCTTTTGTCTACATGCTCCATGAGGGTTTCTTTGTTGTCTACACGTTGGCCTCGGCAGTGGTCAGGTTAGAGGTCGGGCTTGTTGGGTTCGGAGGGTTAAAGGGCTCCGTTGAGTTGGGCGGTGGGCTGGTGGGGCTAACAGTAGTGGTGATGGTGGGGTTAGCTGGACTGGCTGTGGTGGTGGTGGTGATGGTGGTTATGGTGGCAGTGGGACTGGTCGCTGGGTTCACCGGGTTAGTGGCGGTGGCTGGATTCGCAGGTGGGGGAGCCGGGTTGGCAGGGGTCACTGGGCTGGTTGAGTTGACCGGAGCAGGGCCGGTGGGGTTAGCCAGTGCTGGGCTGCTGGGGCTAGCTGGATTGGTCGGACTGGATAGGTTAGCGGTGTTCGTCTCCACCTGCTGCTCAGGTCCGTTCTCCTGAGGTCGCCTGACGACTGCAGGAGGCTTTAGCATTATCCGAAGTCGCTGGGAGAGAAACATAACGCATATTAATCCTCACAAGAAAAGATCTGAAGCAAAACACCTGCAGGTTCACCTCTTACCTCTTTGTAAGTGCCCTTGAGTCCGAGGTACATATAGATCATGTATCCGGGTATGAGGACCATGGAGGACAGTGCCATGAGCCAGCCCACCCCCTGACCCCAGCCCGGGAACACGTAGTCTCCCATTTTGAGAGGAACCATTTGTATGGCGCTGAACAGGAACACCCCCTGTGGGAGACATGAGACGCTTTATGCATCCTGACACCGCTGACCACAGGCGGCTCTGTCTGCGCCTGACACGGCCGCAGGCAGCTAATATTGACTTTACTTATCGTTTGGTGATGACTTTAGATGTACGCTTGTGTTAGTTCAGAGCACTCACGCCAACGATGAGAGGGGTGAACACGACCCAGCACATCTTCCACCATATACACGGCTTGTAGCCAATCATCTCCTGGATGTTGTCGTAGAACTTGTTCACACCTGCGAGACAAATGAATCCATGATCGAAATATTCATATCCAATTTATTTCAATTTGCCGCCGGTCTGCCGTGCATGATGATGATGATGACAGCAGCGAGGTGGAACACGCCAGCGCTCGTGACCTTGAGGCTGAACGGCGTTTCAAGCTGCGCAGATGTCTCTGGGTCAGTGTGAGGTTTTCTAACCTCCTCATTCACCCCGACCTTTCATTCATGTGACATTTCACTGACTTAATTTGAAAAAAAAAGCAAATTTCAAATGATCCTTTTGTTGCTATGTTGTGTGAAACGATGATACGCACCGTAGCACCAGGATATGGAGATGCACTCGAAGAAGACCAAGAAGAGCAGACACATGCCGCTGGCAGAGTAGTAGTCAAACAGTTTGAACACATAGATTCCTCCCTGGTTACAGAAAAACAAACAAGTGTTATAAAACAGCTCAACACACTCTGGCCATTAAGAGAACAAGTCCAAATTTAAATTGCCTCTTGCCCACGTACAGTAGGAGCGCTTTCACTGGTATCTTTTAATTACATCTTTTAATTCTGTTCCTCGTTTGTGGTGTAACATAAGAGAGCTGCCCCGCTGTACCTGTGTGATGTTTGAAAGTCCGATCACATAGGACACCAGGCAGACGGCCGCGATGAAGATCTCTCGTCTGCCCCGGAGAACTCTGGGAAACTCGTCCACCAGAGCAGTGATGAAGCCTTCGACAGTGCAGAACTGAAAGACACAATCACAGCAGCAGCAATGAGCTAAGGGTTTGATATTTGGACACTAATTTCATGATGTTTTTATGTATATTTTGTGACATGTAATTTTTTTTTACAACAGTCGCAGTGTGCATCAAACCGTGGGACAGAACCACTAACATAATCTTCTCGGTGACCAAGCATCCTCTTCTTGGAGGCCATTTTGGTAAAAGGTTTGATGTGCAAAAGCTCTTTAGAAAAAGGGTCATACAGCTTTTTCTTGAAGTGCTGGTGGTGATACCCAGTGTCTAGCAGCATGCATTTTTTTCTCGTTTCTATGTGAACTTATCATACCCAAAAGAAAAAAAAAATCACACAGACAGAGAAACCTGCGGGCACACAGAGGTGATAACGTTGCATTAAAACGACCTGACAGCTAATGTCAAAGCTAAGCTATATCTGTCCACGAGAAGCAAACTGCACGCTTATCACGCACAGAGCAGGGCCGAGCTGCAGCGATATGTACCTGCATATTTAAATATTTAGGTCAGCCCATGAGCAGATCATCTCCAAGCCCCTTACCTGGCTGTCTATCCCCAGCATGAGCAGCATGGAGAAGAACAGGATGGCCCAGAGAGGAGACACAGGCAGCTGGGTTACAGCCTCGGGGTAGGCAAGGAAAGCTAAACCAGGACCTGGATAGTGAGAAGAGGGAAAACACATTTCATCAGGCTTGTTCTCATGCAAACACACATATTCACTTAGAAGTGACGGTAAATGTCAGCATCCATGACAGTGCACTTTTTGTTTTTTTTGAGCCGTTACAGGAGAAGCCATGCATGCAGCCTGTCGTTACCTGAAGCTGCTACGTCGGCGATGGGTCTCTTTGTCACATGTGCCATGAAGCCGACAATAGAGAAGATGACAAAGCCAGCAAACATGCTGGTGCATGAGTTGATGCAGCACACAATGATCGAGTCTCTGGGGAGAGGAAATATAAAATAGGCCTGTTGTCAAAGATTTAGGTTGACTCAGGTTTTTTTTTTGAGATCTGAGAGAGAAGCTGCATCACTGCTTTTAATTCTCTGTGATCATTTCTTTTATTGTCTATGACAGACAATAGACAATTAGACAAAAGACAATTTCAAGATTTTTTTGCAAAAAAAAAGAATCAATCAATAAATATAGATGTAGAAAGAGGGATCCATTTGAAACATGCACACTCAAAATGAACGCAACTATTTTTATGTAACTGATTGTTGATGTGACCCAGAACCATGGGGCTCCTGGAGAAAATATTTGTTTTCTTTTCCTCCTCTAGCATGAAACAGCCTTCTGCATAGATAGTTTTATATTCATGCCAGCAGCTTAAAGGGCTCTTACCAAGTATCCTTGAATAAGGCCTTTAACAGATCTAACAAACTAAAATAACTATTTAAGTACTGCCATCTTCAGCTATTATGTCAGCAACCTTCCCATAGATTATCTTTTCATGTTCGTGAATCATCACCACTTACCTGTAAACATTGTTATTGAAAGGGTTGTAGCTGCCCAGCGCTATAAGTGAGCCCAGTCCCAATCCATAGGAGAAAAAGATCTGGGTAGCTGCATCCAGCCATACCTGACAAAGAAGACAAGCATTTAGCTGCATGACGCCGAGCTCTGCCCACCCAGGCATGCTCTGCACAGGTATGAATCACATGACAGTGTGTGGCATTACCTCTGATTCTTTGAGTTTTTCAAAGTCAGGGGTGACATAGAAGAGAATGCCTTCTTTAGCTCCAGGTAGAGTCACCCCACGGATGAAGAGAATAAACAGCATGAAGTAGGGATATGTAGCTGAGAAGTAAACGACCTGTACAGCATAAGACAGCGGCGTTCAGCAGGATAACACCTCAAGTAAATTCATGATGCATGCACAGTTATTATTTTTTAAAAGATGTATTGTCCTCGGCCCTCTCCTCACACAGAATCAAAATCACTGTAGCTTCACTTTGAATGTGCATTTATGACACTGCAAGCAATTTGTGAGCAAAGTCTGCAGAAGAGAGGGGGGATGGGAATATTTTGTGGCCAAAACAAATTTTATTTGCCATGGTCATGTGATGCGCAAGACTTTCGAAATATGGCACCACAAGGGAGGGAGAGGACACAACCAGATTTGTTGCTCCTCCTATCAGGAATCCACACTCGGCATGGACGCCGTGTCAGGAGACCTGGAATTAGTGGAGCCACCGTGAGGCAGAGCGGGATTAGTGAACATGTTACGTCTCTTGTGTTATTTTAAAATCGCTCTGGCCAATGCTGACCGCAGCCTAAATGACTGATGAGGTGCTATTAGACTTGATTAATGTTGCACTGAGGTCAGATCTTGCAAACGTCTTACCTTCCCTGTCCAGCTGACCCCCTTCCAGATACAGAAGTACACGAGGACCCAGGCGATGGCCAGTGTTATCGCCAGTGGCACTCGGATCTGGCCTGGTTTTTCCAAGCCATCAGTCATTTCATGCATGTTGCGCCTGTAAGTCAGAGTGAGTAACAATGAGCCTATTATACACACAGGAGGACAGAAGCATGCAGAAGAGGATCTTTATGTATCTCTTGGATGCATGCAGCTCTGCTAGAGTCAATATCTTACTCCCAAAACTCCACCACGGCGCTGGTGAGATTGGTGGTGTCTGCAATGGTGTGGTTTGTGTAACATTTGTCTGTGTTCCATGGATTGTTACATGAGCTCCATGGAAGTACCTGCAAAAAAAAACAACAATATTTATGCCTTTTAAATTTCTTCACAGGCTAGAAATCCTAATGAACTGACAACGTTGACCCTATGCAGCTCTTTGAGAATCACGTGAGCCCACTGTGTGATACTTACAGTGGTGAAAGAGTTGTACAGGTAGTAAATGGCCCAAGAAATGATGACAATGTAGTAAATGTTAAGCCAGAAGGACAGGACAGCTGCTGCGAGGCCCACACCTGTCATACAGACATGAATCAGGCCTCCATCAATCCTGACAGCATCAAACACCACAAACATTTCATTTTCTTACACAGGCCTGGTGTCAAGACACAATATGTAGTTGAAGTGACGTATACCTTTAAACATAGGAGCCAGTTTCCACACACCAAGCCCTCCAATTGAGGTGTATTGACCAAGAGAGCATTCCAGTAGAAACAAGGGGACCCCAGCAAATATGAGGGTCAAAAAATAGGGGATCAAGAAGGCTCCTGGATGGACAAAAGTACACCAAGTTATGCATTAAATGCAACGCAATAAAGGCTTAAAACTGCACTGACGCATTACTCAAAACACCTCAGCACCACGTCAATGAATTATTGTTGTAAATATTCTTTTTTGCATGTAATCGATACAGCTATAGAGACAGTTTGCTTAAATTATCTGTGAAATATAATGTTTACCTCCACCGTTTTTCCCACAGAGATAGGGAAATCGCCATACGTTTCCCAGTCCAATTGCATAACCCACACACGACAGGAGGAAATCAAATTTCCCTTGCCACGTTTCTCTGTCGGGCAATTCCTTTTTCTGCTTCTCGGGTTTCACGTCCAGTGACTTGGGCTTGTCATTGTTAGTGGCCACCTCGTTCAGTTCTGTCACTTGTCCATCCGTTTTGGTGCCGTTCGTCGCCATGTCTCTGGGTTTGGCAGAGGTCCTGGCAGAAGGACGGGAGGCTTCAGCACCAGTCCACGTAGACAGCAGCTTCGCGGTTTTCAGACCTAACCTCTGGACCAAATGTGTGGAGATGAAGCGCACACGGCTCGTCAGTCGCCGTTAACCTGTAAATCGTGAATAGAGCATTTGGTCGGGTTTTTTTCTCTCTCTCAGGAGACGCTGAAAATGTGGTGAAGCAAACACATTTTCACTATATTGATTTTGTCCCCTGCAGGTTTAATAAAACAATCTCAATTAAGGCCAATAAACTGTTTTACTGGAATGTGCATTTAAAAAAACGCACACTAATGCATCTCATAAACATCTGGCTGCCTGACAAAATTTTCATTCATATCAAAACCATCGAAGCAAAGTCATGCTGGACTTGCTCCCATAACTAAAAGCACAGACGACAGATTGCGCGTAAATTAACAGCAGCCAAAACCAGATCAGCTCACACATGAAAGCCTAAACAAAGTCTGCAATTTAACAAGCTTCCTCGAAAAAAGGACAGCACGGAAATCGACACTGCTGACGAAATAAAATGAGAAAACTTTATGACAAATTACAGCATCCAAAACATGCACTTGGAGCGCAAGACGCACCGCAGCAAATAGCAAATATCCTGTGATAATTAAGCATAATGACGTGGAGTCCACCAATTACCACCTGCAGATTCTCCAAACAGTTAATCCACGCACAGATTTGCAAGCAGCAGGGACACAGAGAGCTCTCAAATAAAGTGGAACACAAAACGCATAATGGAGACAAAGAGATGTCCAATGCGTAAAAGCTTTACGCATCAGGCTGCACACACAGACGCGCCATTCCATCCGATTAATTGAGTGCTAAACATGTTGTTAAACGCACGAGAATGCGTCTCTCACATTTGCGCCATCCAATAGACGAGCAAACAGCAATCAATTCGGCGTTTAATTGGCTGTAGCGTGTAGGTGCAGAGCTCATCGTGCAGCCGTTACACTGACCCCAGCAACACAGGCTCATTCACAATTTAATCACACTCACTGTCGCTGCAAAGACAAATACAAAAAAAAGCACGCATGCATTAGCCAGACTCGTTTGTATGCGGGTTCAAACACGCACAGACGCACAGACGAGGATTCAGCAGCCAGTTTTACTCACAATGAATGGGTGATCTGTGCCGCCGAGGATGCGCTGCCTGCCACAAATCTCGAAACGAGGTATCCGTAGATTCCTCCTGTGGGTGAAGTTGTAAACTCCCAGTATTTCTTGGCACATAAATAGATTTTACTTCCATTAAAAGACTTAAAGGGACCATGCAGCGTTAGAGGTGTCCAGGCAGGAGCTGTCCAGCGGGGAGCAGTGCTGAAGACCAGGAGGAGGAAGAGGAGGAGGAAGAGGAGGAGGAGGAGGAGGCTGAATCAACACGGGCAGCAGCCGCTTCGCCTTGTGCGACTGTCTAACATCAACAACCAGAGACTCAACTCCCATCCACACAGCCTCAATGTCATCTCAAAGTCGCCCTCCCTCCTCCTCCTCCTCCTCTTCCTCATCTATAGGCTGCACTGACATTGCACTTGCAGCATGTTTGTTTTTAATATTTCAATTGTTTCCTCTCCTCCTTCTCATTTTAATAAACACCAATAATCACGTTTTGTTTTCCACAACAGAAGCAAGCAAGTTTTACAAACTGTCAGAAAGGGATGAAGGCTGCTGTTATTATTATTATTATTATTATTATTATTATATCAGAGTTATTAATATTGGTCACTTAATTCAGGCTGCTTCCCCTCAAGGATTCAACTGTTTAAAATGATGGTAATTATTTGATTATCTGTGCGCCCTGCAACACAAAATGTGCCCCTCCACCACACGAACAGAGCACCCCTCCTCTCCAGTAATGAAATGTATGGTGGAGGTGCAAAATGGAAACATATGGGTGGAGGTGGAGGTGGTGTGGGGGGATGCAAGCAGTACTAACGGGTCCAAACGCGTTTATGTGGCCGGTGAGGCCAGTCAGCGTCTGTCTGCAAATCTGGCAAACTGTGATAAAGGAAGTCCGTCAATAAAGGGAGGGAACAGTGAGCCTGCAGCCGTTCAGAGCCCGGCGTCTTCCACAAATGAGGGGATGATATGAGGAGAATAAACTGCACTGAACACTCACAGTTCAGAAAGATAAAGGAGCGAAAGCAAAAGGAAAACCGGTGGAAAAAAAACACGTTGATTGCAGATTTGATCCAGCCGCGGATTTTTTGGTTTGGTTTTGTTTTTCATCCGGAAAGTGAAAGTCCAGAGCCTGTCTTTAAGGTAAGTGATGCACACAAACAGGCCCACTTGTTTGATTTACTTTAATATCTTAACTTACATAAGTTTTTTTTTCCCTTAAGCTCAGCTGTTTTCCTCTCCTGAGCTGTGATTGGCTTCTTCTAACTTGTTTTCATCCTCCACGTGTTGTTCTGTCTTTTAGCTTCCTGCTTCAAACCAGAACATGTGAATGCATTTTTTTAAAGAAAATTTTAAAGTCAGTGGGTTGAGGTGATGGGAGTGAGGTGTAAACTTGAGGAAATGCTCTGGTAGGCAGATCAGCAGCGTTTAAGCTCAGTGTGAATGTTCCCATCCCAGGCTGAGAGGGCACCAGATGGCAAACCAATGAGGGGTGAACTAACCTGCTAAATGCTACCACATGAAATGCAGCATTTCAAACCCCATCTGGGTTGCCGTCCCCGGGGACACAGGAGTGTGAAACATGACACATATTTATACACCTGCTGATGGAGCACACAGGCATGTCCAATGTGCTGGTGACATGGACGCCCAGCCAGCTGACCTGTAACCCTGCAGCTCTGCTTTGATTCAGCTCGCTGCCCCTGCTCGCTTACTTCCTGTCCGAGGCTGGTCTACGTGGCTCCTCATCGATGCCGTACGTGCTCCATTAGGCTGGGATTACTTGTGCTTTGTAATGGCTTTTAGAGGATGTGACTGAGATTGAGTCTTTGCTCGCCCCTCTTTACTGGCCCACTGGCTGTGAAATCATCTGAATGTTGGGGAGGTTTTTGCAGAGGGATGGTGCACTTCCTGTTGGTTTCTTGTATTTTTTTTATGGACACATTTATGATTATTATATTCAAAATGTGGCAGCATAGACTTCAAAACCATATTATTACAAATCTTCTTTAAAGAAATGAAAAACTGGATCATTATATTAAATCAAAGCTAAAATATGTAATCATTTTTAATATAAGCTCAAGGGAAATTTGTGACAGGCCGCTGTGTGAATTTATGACTCTGTCCTCCATTTGTCTCTCTGCTTTTTGACAACCTATGCCTTGAAATTATTGAGCGATTCTCTGAGCGTTTCTCACTTTTTCTCACTCATATTCCTCCAACACCAGTCTGCAATTTGAGGTCACAGAATGAACTGATTAGCATGATGATTAGTCATTAGTATGCTAATCATAAGCAATTCCCATATTTTATTCATATTGTCACAGACTTGTTTTTCTCCTGCCTTTCGTTTTATTCTTATTTTATTGTAAACATCTGATTTTTAGCATGCATCTGAACGTGAATGTCACCGTTTGCAGGTACAACTGCAAAAATGAGAGCAGAGGTAAATATTGCTTCAGTGTTTTCAGGGTAAATCTGGCAGAAAAGCTGCAAAATACACAAAAATCAATGCTAGATATTTGCAAAAAGCATTTGTTTTGACAGCCAGGCAGTCTTCAGCAAGGTGTTTCAAATATAAATATGTCTTCTTAGGTAGTCGTTCTGTCAGCAGCCTGGATGTTCGGCCTCTTTTCTGTTGCTGTCTGCTCTTTGTTTTCATCAGCGTCTGTACATTCTTCTTGCTTTGTAAGCACCAACAGAGGCAGCAGCAGTATGAGTGTACCACTTAATGGAAGGAGGCGTTGGTATCGGTGTGTTTCACTGGCAAAGTAATGCATAACCGAATAACTGCTCACTCCATATTCCTGCGTGAAGCGTAAATGTGATTTGGCCTGCCCACCCAGGGGTGGCTGATGAAATTCACCTCACACCAGCACACGCTGCACTTGAGACAGCCCCTGCATGTATATGCAGCGTCTCCACGACGTATGACGGTGAAATCACTCCGAGGCTTCGTGCTCTTATTTGTCTGTGCTTCTTTAGTGTAGCATTTGTTTAGCATGACCTAAATTGCTGTGAAGTGAGTGCCTCAGCAGCTCCGTCTCGCCTCCCTTCTCGGTCTCTTTGTATGCCTCCTTTCCTCCTTCACTCTCTCTCTCTTTCTCACAAATTTACAAACAAGCTGAGAGGACAGTTTTTTTTTTATAACAAACAGCTTTTGCCAGATATTATTTACATGCGTAGTGTGGACTGCAGGAATCAGTGAGGTGGGCCGGCCAATGATATATCAGGAATAAGTGAGTGAATCATCCACAAACTGCTCCTCTCCTCTGTTTTCTTTTTGGGTTTTTCACCTTCCTGAGGAGATCAACTATGCAAAGAAGTTAAATCCCAACGCTGCAAAAGACTAGCTGTTTTTTTTCCCCCTTTCCTCCTCCGCTGGGATTCTGATGTAGCATTTACCACTGGTTTCAAAAGAAATGCACTTCCCACAAATCTGTGAGTTAGACAGCCATGATTTGAGAGACGTTGAGCCTTGCAGCTGCAGGTTTAACATGTTTTGGCGTCGACAGGTACACGTTGATCTGTTGACAGCCCTGTGTGACAGCCAGCACACGGTGTGGGTTTAGTGAACATATGACCTCCATGATAACCAGTATGGGGGCACTAAATCGCTTCAAATTTTGTACATGTGTTGCTAGGCAACAGCATAATCGTCCTCCGTCTCTCCCTCCTTATACGGCTCTCTACTGGGATTGCTGTGCTGCTATCATTGAAAATGGTTAATTAACTTCTACAAAAAGTCCATTAATGGTGCAGATTAGGCTTGTGAGGGTTAAAAAGCACATCCAGGCTCCACGCAGGAATGTAAGGCAGCACCAGATGAAAAGGGCCTTTTGAAATGAATTATCCCAAAGCAAAGCATCGGTTGTGGTCTAGCAGTGACAGCTTAAACGACCGCCATAAACAATGCTGTCGGTATAAATATAGGTTATGTGGACACACTGGTTCCATCCAGAGATAATCTGTTGTGATTGATTCTCAAAATGAGAAAACAATTTAATGCAATCACATTCTGGGAGGCTGTCCTGTTGGAAAAATGTGTTATTTATCATGCTAATAGTTTAGATTTATTATGTTTTTTTGTGTGCAAACACAACATCTGTCCTTTATGCTATGTTTAGTGCTTTATGTTTATGCTGAAAACAATATAAAGTCAACACACCACATGCTGACCCTATTCAATATTTCCTCACACAGTTTTATATATACATATATATATATATATATATATATATATATATATATATATATATATATATGTATAATAACAATAATACATCCAATAGATGCTTTACATACAGTATATACAGTATTTATGTACATTAAATATATAGAAAACAATCAGTACATTATTTAATACAAACAGGAAAGATAATAAAGCAAATAAAGGAAATATTAGAAGAAATAGAAACATCATTTATAGATGGTGTTTCTAAGGGCACTAAAATATTCATCAATTACAGTTCATTTGTAATATATTATCTTGTAATGTGTTATATATTATCAAATTAAGTGTTTTACATAAGATCAATGCTTTGTCAGAGGATATATACATCGATCGATCGTAACATTATGACCACTGTCAGGTGGAGTGAATAACACTGAGTATAGCTTTATATTTAAGGCATCAAATGAACATTTAGTCCTCAGAGTTGATGTCAGGAAAAATGTTCCAGCATCACGATTTTCCAGGAGTTTGACAACAAGAAGCAAACAGTGATGTCTAGAGGACTGGGTCAGAGCATCTCCAGACCTGCAGCTCTGGTGGTCTGTTCCTGGTCTGCAGTGGTCAGGATCTATCAAAAGTGGTCCAAGGAAGGACCAGTGGAGAACCAGAGACAGGGTCATGAGAGGACGAGGTGCAGGTCTGGTCCTGGTGGTCTGATCCAACAGAGCAGAGGAGTTAATGCTGCTGAAGATAGAAATGTCAGAGTGTTCATGTTGACCTCTGTCCACCACCGAAAGCTCCAACAATCAGAACTGGACCAGGGAGCAATGGAAGAAGATGGCCTGGTCAGATGAATCTGGTCTGGTTGCCTGGGCAACACATGACACCAGGATGCACTATGGGAAGAGGCGGTGATGCTTTGAGCAAAGGTCTGCTGGGAAACCCTGGGTCCATCCATGTGGATGTTACTTTGACACCACCTACCTCAGCGTTGCTGCAGACCATGTCCATCCTTTCATGGAAACCACGTTCCCTGATGACTGTATAAACAAAAAGTCTGATCCATGGAGGGCCGACCTGGCAACTATAGGACTTAAAGGAGCTGCTGCGAACATCTCGATACCAGAGCACACCTTCAGGGTCTAGAGGAGTCCATGACGGGTCAACACAGTATTAGACAGGTGGTCATAATCTCATGCTTTGACCTTTACCCTCACTTGAATGAAAAATTGAATAGAAATCTATGATGCACGATGTAAACTCACAATTTTCCAAATTAACCCTTTAACAGTCAAGTCCAGGCGGTATGTGGATTACTGTGTTAAAGTGAGTACTGATAATTTCAAGGACACGCTGTATAAGATCAGACAAGTTAAGAAGAAGAAGAAGAAATTCTTTCACAACAGTTGCCAAAGGTTTTTTTTAATATATACGGTGCAGACTAATGCAAAAATGCAGTATAGTGTTAAGCCAACAATCTAAATAATTTATAGCTTTGCAATATATCAATGTTACCATATCAATTTCATGATATGAGACTGGAAATCGCCATAGATTTTGGATTTTTTAATATAACATAAGTGTTGTTTTTCCTGGGCTTTTATTCATTATGTCCACATTACAAATGTCTTTGTGTAAATGTTTTGTAAAAACTTAAT
Source organism: Synanceia verrucosa (assembly GCA_029721515.1). Classification (NCBI taxonomy): domain Eukaryota; kingdom Metazoa; phylum Chordata; class Actinopteri; order Perciformes; family Synanceiidae; genus Synanceia; species Synanceia verrucosa. Next base: position 2,871,569 of record CM056561.1, on the reverse strand, counting down.
ATTGATAACAAGGAATCTGCTCAAAAATATCATATTTGCTCTTCTCCTTATCGCCCGACCCTAAACACTCAGTAAAATAAGGAACAATTTTCATTCTGATGTTATATGTTAAAGTCCAGTGGTAGAAACCTTTTTCAAATAGGTGTGGATTTAAAAGTCATTGTGTGTGGAGGTATTTTTAAAGTTCTGATGTGACGTAGATATTAGAGATAATACAGAATGTATCCTCATCTTTTAATCCAGCAGAGTTAACAGATAAATAAAATAAAAGGATTAAAGCAATTTGATTATAACTGAATGACAAACCTACAATAATCAGATCAAAGGTCATTTCTAGTAATAATATTACTGAGTGTTATTGGAAGTGAGACGGAGATTACACACACACACACACACACACACACACACACACACTTAATGATTAGTGGTAAGGATTACAGTCTGAACTGCCGATAATTTCATGTTTAACCTCACGTTCTGCAGGACTAAAGGAAAACTAATCCACGCAGGATAATCTGGAGCTTTTAAGTGTGCATTGAGGAGAAAGTCTGCATGGAGTTGGAGGGGAAAGTTGGACTACAGAGAAGTTATGTATCATGTAAAACATCAACACAACAGGAAATGGAAACACTTAGCAGCTGTAGCCTGCAGGACAAGGGAGTGGCAACTGGGAGTTTTAGAGAAAGAACAAATATTTGGAGGCATTTTAGAGGGAATGAAAAATGAATCGCTACGGAAATATTTTGTGAATATTACCTGGTGGTGCTGGGTAGGCAGGAGATTATTAGGGTCGCCAGATGAATTTTCAAAATATTTTATTATTTATCGTCTTTTATTTAAGATTTTTAACTGCAGCCTGAATGATTGTGTTGTTTTGATGTTGTGTCACCTACTACTTGTCTCATTTATTTAATATTTGTGTATATGTTTTCCGTAACACGTGCATAAAACAAAGTTGTGTTTTACCTGTGGTGAAATATTCAGCTAATTCCCAACCAGCAGGTTGATTCTGAGGGTTTTTGATTCTAGATTTGGCAGCAGGGTTTGCACCACAGGGTCATGTGGTCGTGTTGCGGCTCATCGCTAAAATGTCTCTACATCAGGAAGACGACCGGTCCATCATCAGCATCTCCAGACGGGAGGGAGCTGAGACGTGGAGCTCTTTAAATGCAAGCTTTGACAGAAGCCCACAATCCTTTCTCGCCATGCTGCCCCTGCTAATCCTCTCTATTCAACCACATCACTATGGAAACTGACTGCATGTCTCACCCCTTGCTGCCTAACTTGTGCCATGCAGCCATGTCCGCCGCTGACATGGAGGTTGTGCGGTTAAACGCCGCCTGATCACCGTTCCATAACACATCTCCGTGCTGAGACGTTATTGGCTGTCAGCAGCCACCATGTTGATGAAGGACGTCCAGGTTAATGTGCTTTAAAGACGACTCCAGCTGTGCAGGAGCAAAGAGACTTTAAGAGGAAGAATTCCTTTTATTAATCCTTCAGCGGGGAAATTTCGCCTCTCACTCTGTTAGTGTTTTATTGCATGCATACACATGCATGAATGAAGGACTGCTCATATACAGGCAACTGGAGCAGTTGTGGGTCCACAGCCTTGCTCAAGAGCACCTGAGCAGGAGGAGCTGGCACATCTCTAGCTACCAGTCCTGGTGTGGATGGAGAACATTTTCACATCCTAGCGCCTGCTACCTTTTCCACTGCTTTGCCTTTCCTCTGGCGAACTTGCAGGAGAATATTTGTCATGGTTTTAAAAGGTTTATCAGCTTCAAAGCTGAGGGAGCTGCTCGTCCAACCCATCAGTGAGACCACGCAATCCTTCCAGCCCTGCGAGAATGGGCTGGAGCATGCGGACCAAATTCCCCAGCTAAGCTTAACATAAAGCTTGGAGAAACATATTTGCATTTGTGGCTGACGTCAGCTTTAATCCATCCAAGACCACTTCTTCATCTTGGAGGAGAACCTCAGTGATTACTAATTACAGACCTGGAACCTCAGGGTCGTAGGTTCAATCCCCTCCTATCCTTGTATGTACTTGTGTATATAGAGTGTTTTGGATGAGCCTGGTCAGCGCTAACACTATTGGCTCACCGTTAAACAGGTGATGCTTTATAATAGGCTGACAGTGTTGAGTCCTTGAGGTGTAACATGAATCTGTACAGTAATACTTCATTTTAAAGGAAAGAACAGTCACTTCTAATGCAAATATTTTGAAAGTACTGCTACTTCAGCTGCTCACTAACTGTGGGTTTTCTTAAGTGGGCAACATCCGGTCAAAGTCAGTCAAAAGTCTTTATTGTCTTTGTCTGTGCTCCACTTATAGAACCCTCCTTACTGCATTAATTGCCTTGATTTCACAAACTGCATCCGGCTGTGTGAGAGCACTCTTTTGTCCCTGTGCTAAAAAAAGGAAAGACGTACATATACGTCTTTTGCAGTCAGTTAAATGTTCTCACATTTGGATTTGCAAAAAAACAAAAATATCACATTACAAGTCATGTTAACAATAAGTTAGTTTTGCTCTTGTTTGTTTGATTTTCAGTCATCGATTTATTTATTTATTTATTTAAAGTGCTTTTCCAAACTGTTTCCACTGATGATTCAGTGGACTGTTAGGGTCAGGTTAGCATTATTGCACAGAGACTTTTCCTGCTTATTTCATGCAATAAAGTGCTTTACATACAAATCCTAAACGTGTTAGATTTATTGGAGACCCAGGACTTCCCAGTGCTGCTGAAGCCCTGCTCAGAGTAAACCATGTTTTATTCAGAGAGCGTCACATTGACCACGGACACAGACTGGAAAATTGATTTAAAGTTGCCTAATTAATCAGTGTTTTAGCACATGGGCGCATATTCCACACGGGTCTTCTCCACTGGGGATGTCACAGAGTCTCAGAGTTTTTGGACATTTATCAGCATCTATTTCCTGTTTGCTTTTAAACCCCCACTACTTACAGCTCCTTTCCCCAGCTTTTCCCTCCAGCAGATTATTTTTAATCTATTTCAGGTTCTGTGCTCTTTTACAGCGACTTATTTAGTTTAACAGGATTGTTGGTTCTTTTTTCCTCTCCTTGTGCATAACATTTCTGGGCTCTCCATTAGAGCAGAAAATGTTTGGCGCCTTTGCACGTAAGTACAAATGCATTAGCGCTGAGAGAAATTTAAGGTGAATGCAAGACCCCGCGAGCCATTTCTTGCATCCCACTGGAGCTGCAGTTGCACCAAAAAAACCTGACCTTTTGATTTCTAGTGTATTTTCTTTCTTGTTCGTTAACTAGTGACAGAGTGAAATGATGCTGTTTAACCTTTTGCACTGCGCTGGGATAAAGAACGAGGATGGTAATTTGCTTTATGAGCGACGCTGTGGAGACGTGTGACTGTCACTGTCAGGCATGACGTGCATGAAGACGAACCCAGAGGTCATGATCGCGCGACGATGTTCGTATATCCACGTCTGGAGACGGCAGACGAGCTCGTATGACAAACCTAACGTATGCGTTGTTTATTGTGTGTTCTGCTGCAGTGTTTGCAACACCTCCGACATATCCATCTCCTAAAATGGGACAGATGCATGAGCAAGAGATGAAGTCACTTCATTTAGTTGTCGGCAATGGCATCAGGAAGCATTGACCTTTCGTTGGTTCCTCGAGGCCAATAAGTGAGTCACATGACAGCCGGATATTTACAGTGCCTCCTGTCACTGGCCTTGTCAAATCACAGCACACTTCACTGAAGCCTCGTCGGCCCGAGGCTGGACTTCACCACACAGACATAAGCAAAGGTGTTTTTTTTCCCTTATTTTAGCCCCAGTGCACTGCAATAATAACACGAGAGCATTAGAGGACGTGTGTGCACGTTAGTGTTGTGTTAATGACAGTTTGCACACAGAAGCAGGTCAGAGAGGGAGACGTACAAAGGGAGGCACAGACTGTCTGCTGGACCAATGAATTTCAGGCCAATGTGTCTTATGAATGAGCCTCTGGAGGGCATTCAGACGGCTCCATGAGTTGTACAACAAATAAAACTGTATTTCTGAACCCACTGAGGGCAAAGAAGGGATTCATAAAGCCCCTTTTTCCTCTGCTTGTTTGACTTGTGATATTAAACAAGCAACTCATGCAATAATACAGTTAAATATGAATCAGGGTTCTCCAGGAGTCCACTACTCTCCATCGCTTTAACCCTTTAACATCCAGTGTGTCGTCGTCAAAACTTTTGCACACTTTGGATTACTGTTATTCCTGATAACACTTTCACCGATGTGCCGATACAAAGGGGCTTCTACGAGATGCAAAAGTGAATTCATGGTAATGAAACCATATTGACTGTAAAATGCAACGGCTCAGGTTTCAGAAACAGTTGGATTTTTTTTAGATATCACAAACCATTGCATATTTACAGTAATCCAAAGTGTGCATGTGCAAACGTGTGAGCCGCTGCTAACGTTAGCTCAGCTTGTTTCTCTGATCCAGATGTCTGTTGACTAAAATCCTTCAATATGTAGCTAAAAGCAACCAAGAGCTAAAAAAAAAGAAAATACATCATAAAAATGTGGCTTGAAACTGGTTAAAATGTCAGATAAACTGGTGCATGTTCAAAGGTGATATGATGCAAAAGGCACCATGAAAAACTGAGGATTTCTCTGGGTTTGAACGTTGGTGGAAAAATTGTGAAAATAAAATATGTATATATATTAGGACGGTGTAAGCGTAGCACAAAGTGAGACTTGGATTATTTTTAAAAATCTAGTGTGCTCTTTCTAGTTTCTCAGCATTACCGTTGTTGGTGTTAACATATTTTATCACTGCTTTAAAAAAACAACTAATTCTTCTTTGATTTAGCTCAGAGAGTTAAAAAAAAAAAAAGGCGATCAGTCGGGCGCTGACAGCTGGAGTCGTGACCCTTTTTCCTTCCATGAACTCTACATGGAGCAAACTTTTGAAATGTAGAAATGCTGGAGTTACGCCGCTGTTGGTTTTACTCAGCGATGTCTGAAACGTTGTCAGAAACCCTGAGGGCCTGCAGATCCCATTTCAGAGAGCTGCTATTTGAAGGGAAGAGGAGAAGCCAGAGACACTGACGAATCCAAAATGGGTGTGTGTGAACGCAGAGAGAATTTCTACTGCTACATTTATCAGGGCTAAAAAATACAAGTTATTGTATTCAATTGTCCTATTTTCTCCATTCATCTCACCTTGTTTTCTGTTGATATGGGCTTTGATTCGTCAGTGGTTTATTCAGATATATACTGTATGTATGTATATTTTTATTTTATTAAAACTCACTGTGCAGAAAATGACCTGACTGAATGCCCTTTATTCAGTCTTTGTCTGTTTGGCATGAATGAGCTGTGGTTCCACCAGATAAGGAAATATTTCATGTTTTATGTCATATAGACTATTGGTTGATCAAATATTTGTCAATTTTCTTCAAAGGGACATTTAGAGACAGAATGTATAATATTTTATCCCACATCATGACATTAGCTCTATTTGCGGTCAGTTAGAACTGATAAGATTATTAGGGTTAGGGTTAGGGTTATGGGGTCTTAATGTTGAAAACAATGGTCACAGAACTGCAAAACCAGGAATCTAAAATCCTTTTTTGGGATATGGGAATGTTGTGTAAAAAGTAGTCAGTGCCAGAGGGCGATTCTGGGTCTGAAAAGTGAAATCAAGACAGTTAGACTTTGTTGAAAAACCGTAGTGTTGTGTGTGAAAATATGTAAAGAGAACTTTGCTAAGTTAGTGTCAGTTTCACACAAACTAAATAATATTACAACAAAACAGAGACTCGGTTACAAAATTCCGTTTTAAATTGACAAACATCATGTGAGATACTCATGATGCAAACACGATCCAAAAAATATTTGTCTGTCATCGTTGACGTCGTTAAAAAGGTACCATGAGGTCCATCGGAAGGGACGGACCAGAAAATGATCCTACTTCTCTCTTGATTTATTCCCTCAGTAAACATTGTAAATTTAAGGTCTCAGTCTTTAGTTTCTAGTCTTCTTCAGTCCAGCATGATGTTCATTTAGTAGTTTATGGTCCCATTTAGAGTCAAACGGACCACAAAGCAGAGGATGATTTAGGGCATGGCTACCCGCTGATTGACAGGTCTGGGGGTCGTCTTAAAACTTTAACCCTTTCACATTGTTTTCACTTCAGAAAATGTAATTATACAACATTTAGTTGACCTAAAATGTCTCAATCAGTGCTTAGCTGCACCCTCTTGTCTCACTTTTACTTCTGGTGCAAAAAAAGCAAACTCCAGGCTTCAAAACGACAGGATCCACTTGTGAGATACAGTTTATGATTCATATAAATCACACATATATGCAGCATATGTGACACTCTGCTGTGTTTAACCATGTTTTCAAGCTCTGAGGACACAGTCATACAGATAATAATGATGAAGTATCTGTGAAATCATGTTAATTATGTATTTTAAGGGAGTCCAAATACCTCCTCTCTACATTTCAAGGGATATTAACCCTCTGTTTTATAATATTGTTTTCATTAATTTAGGATTTTTTTCAACTTATGTTGTTTCATGTAATCTTTGGCTGATTGTTTTTATAACAAAGTGAACTGTGTTGATAAAATTGGAGCATTTTCTGGTCATTTCGTCCTGATTGTCATTCATTCCAGCTGGACCTGCAGGTAATCAGCAAGTGATTCAGGTCACCTGTTGTGCAGGTGAGGACTGTGATGGCTGGTAGTGATAGTTAGGAGCAGCTGGGTGCAATTTTCCCTTTGGCCAGTCAGGGTGTGACGATGCTCTTCCTGAAGGCATAAAAGAGGTGAAAACGTGACGTAGGTTTTTCACTGCAGACATCAGACATCTCTTAATGTTCACAGTGTTTAAGTGACATATCTCTGCTGTTAGGAAGTTACCAAAAAACACAGATTATTTGCTGCAATGAAATACTTCTGTGTAGTTATTGTCTCTTGACAAACATTAGCTAAACACCTGCAGGTGTTATTCACCTCAGTTATTGTCAAACATGTAGAAAAGGGTGATTTCCCAAAGCCAAAATTATGTCATCAAATGTCTCCAAGAGTTCGCTGACAAGGAAAGAAACCAGAATATATTAAGAAGCTGGAGTAAGTAGTTGACAACTAAAATATTAATCATTGCAGCTCTGCTGTGTTCTGAGAGAATTTGGGGGAAAACGTTAAGGAGAAAGAAAACAGGAAGCTGGAACTATAAGTTACTTTATGAGGCATGGCATGTAGATGGGAGGAGCTCCGAGGCTTCACTTTGGGCTGAAGTTTGGAAATCAGGTCAAAATAAAGCCGACTGAAGGCTTGAACCCACCGTTACTGCTCTGAAAAATGAGCAAATAAATGAATAAGTCATCTGCAAACAGCAAAACCTCCGACCTCCTTGTCACATGACGACAAAGATGCCAGGATGATGTTAATGTATTGGTACATCTGCTGGACGTTTAATTAAAAAACTAACTTTTCATTACGTGGATGAATAGTCAACAGGAACTCATATAGTTTTAGTTTTAAACATCACATATCCAAGCACTGTTTCTTTTCCCAACATCGCCACAGTGAAGTGTTTCATGATAAATCTCCAGACTGAACCTTTGACTGATGCACATAGAAGAAACACATTTTCTCCCTTGCTTGAAGGGAACTTCCTGTGCCATATATCTTTGAGGAAATCTTTTCTGTGTCTCACTTTGGGCTGTTACAGAAGGTTTGGGTAGGAAGGGCGGTAGGCGACTTGGTGGTCCAGTGGACTGGAAAAAGTTGCCCCCTGGCAGAGAGTTAGTGCGTGGAGCTAATGTGGCCACTGGCTCATTAGAGCTCTGATGTAAGGAACGCTGCGTAACACCAAGCGCCTCGGTGCAAAAGAGTTTGAGAAAGAAGCCGCTGAGCGCAGCCAAGCAAAGTAAAAGATAACCCTGTCCTTCATCTCCAAAGATAAATCCTTCCATTTGGGTTAGACATTGTCGCTGATCAGAGTTTGGGCTCTTCTGACAAAGCAGAGATCTTTTTATGGTGGAAACGCAGAAAACCCACTGAGCTGCCACGACAGGAGATGCTGACAGGATGGTCATCAATGAAAGGAGGCAGAGAGAGGAAAGAATAGACACAGAGAGAGAGAGAAAGGCTGAAAGGCTCAGCTCTCCTCCACCCCTCTGCAATCATGGAGGTGAGGACGCAGAAGGTGGAGAAGCCAAGCTTCAAGCTCAGCTGCACGTCAAGCCGATCATTATATCACACCAGTATTTAAATTGACATGATGTGTGCTGTGCGTATAGTGGATCTTCACAAATGTAGTCCAGCTGATTCAGTGCTGCCAGCGTGAAATGAGACGCCTCGGGCTCTTTGACTTAATGTTTTCTGCAGGAGGAGCTTCTCCAAATAACTACCACTCCCAAGCAACAATGTGCAACTTCAAAACATTTCACATCACCTGGAAATGTGGAGTTAGTAAAATGTGCAGCACAAATGGCCCTTTGCTCACCCTGATTGTGTCCCTTCTCATATGTGTGAGGGCTATTTTGATCTGAGCATATATGCTAGAGGAGGAAATAATACAGTCACTCTGAGGACACGATGTGGTGGCAGGGAGGCAGAGAGGGAGGTGGAGGTGGTGCTGGAGGTGGTGGGGGGGAAATAGCCCCGCTCATCTCCTCTCATTTTCTGCCCGCTTCTACCCAGCAGAGTTTCTATGGCAACCCCTCAAAAAGCGGTGTGCGGTGAATTGTGGATTTGAGATGCGCCGTCTGATTGCGCCGTGTGGAGGAGATGGCTGGCTCTTTCGTCAGCCTTCCTCTGTAAGAGGAAATTGGTGGAGAGCTCCAATGAAGCAGCACTCCATATGCTTTTCTTTGGTGTGTGTGTGTGTGTGTGTGCGCGCGTGCCAGTCTTTGGTACTACGACGTGTGATTGCGGGGGCGTGCACGTGCATGTGCGTGTGTATGCCAGTAAAAAGCCTTACATTACAATCTAATGCCCCCTGCAGAGCTGCGCGTCATTCTTGGCGCGCACCAGACTGCGCGCGGCTCTTCAAACGAGTCCGTCTGGCTGACCGCGCGCGCTCATCAGTTTTCTTTTTTTTTTTTTTTTTTGTTTCAGCTGATGGAGCTCGTGCCTTTTGATGACGACTCATTCCTGAGCGCCTTGCTGTGTCTTCCTCTGTTACGAAATTGTGACGAATGCGCACATCAAAAACCAGCACAACATCTCATTTTACCTCCTCCTCCCATCCCCACCTCCACCTTCACTGATTATCTCCATGGAGGCTCCACCTTTTGCATGAGACGTGCACTGAGGTGAGGTCTTTGCCTCAGATGCAGGACATGTCTGTGTGATGCTTGTAAGCTGTGCCAGTCCCCATTAGCATCCCATTATAAACCAGCATGATCACTCAGTGTGTGTGTGTGAGCTTTTTGTGTGAACGTGTGTGTCACACACAGTCAAGTGATTGAGATGGCCTTGTTTCAAAAGAACATGGGGATGAAAATGCTGCAAAGTCTTGCACTGTGTACAATTCAATTTAAATGTGTCTGCAAGTGTTTGGTTTGTTTGACCCAGATTTCTCACCTACCCCACTGTTGATAAATTGGATACCCGGAGGCAGGCTTGCGCAACAATTTAATTTAGTGGATATACAGTGAACGGCACCCTCTGCTGACTGAGGCTGTGCTGCACATCAGGGCTGGGAATTTAAATCCTCATGAATGATGATGAGTGGGAATCCAGGCTAAACTAATGTTTGGTTCAATATGTGGAGAGAGGTAATAATTTCCTCGTAAATGGTTGGTTCACTGAAATGACAAAGAAGCACGTTTGACCTGGATTTCTTTTTCCTGCCTTCAATCCAAACACATTTTGTGGAGCATCTGTGAAACTTTTGCTGATTTAAAACAATCCTCATTAGCTCCCCTTTTCAAGAGCTTGTGTTGCTGTTAATCCACAGAACAGTTTTCATCCAGACTGTTCTTTCAGTAAAATAAAATAAAGTAAAATAATGTCGTCTGCTGGCTGTTCAGCTTAATCAGAAAAAAATAGATGTGAGGAAAGTAAAACTTCCTGTCTCACTTTTTCAGTGATGAATTGGTTCGATCATCGCCTGCTGGTGTGAAGAGTTAAAACATCTCAAACTTTTAGTCCTAAACTCTAAAATCAGTCGGTCTTCATTGATGTTACATCTTTAAGTTCGGTTTGTGGCATCTGAGCTTTAAGAACAGACACAAAATACCTCTCTAGTATTGGGATGGTTAACTTTATTATTATTTGGCTGAATAGATTCTTTAATATCTCTTTTTTTTGGGTGTTTTTCCATACATATAAAAACATGATGATGCCCTGTCAGTTACAGAAAAGGTGTTTTTTCTCACCTAATTGTCCATTTTCACACTTCAACATATCAATAATGTTTCATTTTGGTGTTCCAGTGCAGAGTTGAGGTTTATGAGCTTCACATTAATGTCAGTATTTACCCCTCTGTGTTTCCTGCTATGATGCATCAAAATGACCTCTCAGATCCAGATCCTTCTCTCTCCTCCCTTCCCGGCTGTGGTCGGCGTCTATCCCAGCCTGGCCTCCACCCTCTCGCCTCCTCCTCCTCTACCCACCCTGGACACACACACACACACACACACACTCACACTCAGCTTCCTGAGCCCTCTGCGTCTCTGGTCCAGGTCTGGAGGAATGTTGAGTGTCTCTACAGCCCCCTCCCTGGAGATTAGGCCTCAGCATGGCCCCCTCACTTCATTCCATTCCACAGCACGGCCCCTAAGAGCTGCTGCATTTTTATCTGAGCCCGGTGATTGTGACAGATTGGCCAAATGACACACATACACAAACACACATTTGCGGGACACGCGCCGAGGGGAGGCCGGTCGACCCGGGGAGGGTCCAGACAGCGCCAGACTCCGGCTATAAAACCCTCCCAGGATGAGGCCAGTGTCCTGCCCTGAGCTGGACAGTACCTCCTTCCTGTGTGCCAGGACGCCGTCAGGACAGGCAGCGGACGAGCCTCCAACATGAACGACATCTACAAGGCAGCGGTACGTCCTCCTCAGTCGTCTTCCTCTCGTGAAGTGACAGTTTGTGTGTTGGATGCTCACCAAAAAACCTGTGTGAACTAAATCTGGCGTGTGGGTTTGGCATCACAAACCATAATCCCTAACATTTGTTATTAGTTTGTGACAAACCGTCAGTGACTGTTGCTTCTATATGGAATATTCTGTGTGTTTGTTGTTTAGAAAAGAAAAGTCCCACATGACTTTTTTTCTTCTGACGTTACTTGAATGGCAAATCGCCTCCTTCACCTGCTGATGTCAAAACAGCCACAGCACCATATACGTCTCTAGATGTGGGCCCCTATCAGAGCTGATAGGAGCCACTCAGGAGGTCACCAATGGACCAGATCCCTGGTCTGCACCGTGCCGCTTCATTCATGACTTCAAATGGAGCAGTCCCACTTCACAAGGCTAATTTTGGCCAGTTGCTCAGACGCTTTTGCGTCGACGGTTCTCTGGTGCCAGAGAAGGGCTTCAGGTTTAGATAAACCCCCCACGACTGGATTCCAGCATTATCTGTGAGCCCGCTGAGCTGAAGGGCTGTGGCTGTCTGTCCCCCTCTGCCTGGACAGACAGACGGCCGGCTGTCCCGTCCACTCACGTCCCAAGAGAGCCAGTAAAACCCACACAGGAATGCACATTACATGTTTGTTGAGATGGATTTTTTTTTCCATATATCAGTGTGTGTTCACGTTTAATTCACAGTGGACGACAGACGATAACTCTTACATAAGCAGCTGTCTCCCTCTTGCATTCGTGGTAGCTTTTCCAGGATTACTGTTCCATTGTTGGGCCAGATCCACAGCTATGCTAATTTAAAGCACTGTGTATTGTGTCCTTTATCTGCGGTTCCTGATCCCATCTGTTTATTTTTAACTCCTGCTCTTACTGGCTCTCACATATGATGTGTAGGTTCTGTGTTTTGTCAAGGAGGGCCCAGTGTGTGGGACCAGAATGTCACCTTTGTTGGCTGAAAGATGTCAAAACAGATAAGAAGGGATGATCTGGTCCAGAGGCTGGTATCTTAAGATGTCTTAACTGATTTCTACATAATGATATAAGAGAAATAAACTAATTCAAACATGCAGTAACTGAGAATGTGGAGAATATTTCATCAACACGTTTCATCGTTCTTGCAGGTTGAGCAGCTGACAGACGAACAGAAAAATGGTGCGTAGATCTGAAATCAGCCTCCTCAAGTGTGCAACATCATTTTTTTATTTAGCAAATATGAATTAATTACAGCATCATCTGCTCATAATGTTTAGAGCTAGTTGCAGAAGTGTGGCTCGCCCTGTCGTCGGCATTAAAGACTTGATTCCCTGTGTGCTGCAGAGTTCAAGGCCGCCTTTGACATCTTCGTACAAGATGCGGAGGACGGCTGCATCAGCACTAAGGAGCTGGGGAAGGTGATGAGGATGCTGGGTCAGAACCCCACACCAGAGGAGCTGCAGGAGATGATCGACGAGGTGGATGAGGACGGTAAATCAAAACGCTAACAGCACGACAAACCCAATGACTGATTGCTTGGCGTTGACCTCTTCGTTTCCACGGAGCAGCTGGCAGGTCCATCGCTGCACGTCATCGTGTGCAGAACAAGCGCAGTTCAAAGCCTCTGAACTTAACGTCAAATTACAGTCAGGGGTCTCAGAAACAACAAGATGTGTCAGGCTGCATTAAAGGGAAATGCATATCAGATGATGCACAGGGTCTTCTTGAATTTTCCACGCGTTGCGATGATTAAACATCAAAAGTAACGTCTTGGGTTTGCTTGATAAAGCTTCAACATATATGTCATATTTTTTACGGGAGATCTTTAGGGTCAACGATGAATTAATTCATTCAAATAAAGTCTGAAGAGTTTGTACAAAAGGTTATATTAGAGCATCATGAAGGAGGCTTTTATCATGCTCTGTTATGTATGGGTTCATACCATTGATTTGGTGCTATGTTTATACATTTTTATTTGATAAAAAAAAAGATTGAAAATCCCTCTTACATCACATTAAGACACTAAGACCTTAAGAGACAGCACATAAAAACTCATGTGTGTCAAACATTTGAAATTTCCTGCAAGAATTACTCATTTTGGCGACTGGATGGTGAGCACTTCTGTTCTAGAAGCTTCCTTATTGTGAATATAGTTAGAAAAGCTATCCCTCCTCTGAATGCTGCAGACTTCTAGTCTGTGGTTATAAAGTTTCATGAGGGTGAGGTCATCCTGGAGGTCACAACAGCTGATTTTATAGAGTAATGTCTAGTTTCAAAAACCGGCTGCTATGATCTCAGATGTTTGCAGAAATATTCAAATACAGAGTAGCTGAAAATACCACCTTCATAATGCTCAAAGAAACAAAATAAAAGGGAGACTTTTTTTTATTCAGATAGCTTGAGGTCAGAGGTCAAGGCACCATGTTGGTTTTTACCTCACCAAAGATTACGTGTTATTCAGCCAGCTTCAAGAAATAGAAACAAATCCTAAAGATGTGCAACCTACTGTAGATTCTTGTGTTGTTTAATCATTACACAGACCGGGCCTTAAAGGTGACCTCTGGAGCTCCGGTGGTCACATGATACATGATAAATCTCAGTGTTGACTGAAAGGATGTGATGATTGTTTGTGTCCAGGGAGCGGCACGGTGGACTTTGACGAGTTCCTGGTCATGATGGTGAGGTGCATGAAGGACGACAGCAAAGGGAAGTCAGAGGAAGAACTGGCTGAGCTGTTTCGCATGTTTGACAAGTGAGTTTGATGTTTAAACGTGTCAAAAAAAAGATCCTGTAAACTTCCGAAAGGACCAAATATAATCTGAAAATCAGCACAGTGTTTGCAGCAAAGCACGCTCGCAATTATGTGTACTGACAAAACGCCAACTGGCTCTACAGAGTGCAACATGTAGTTCACTCCGTAATCCTTTTTGACAGCACCGAATATTTCAAACACCCACTCCATGTAAGGCAGACACCTCATCTGAGCATCAAAGAGCAGAAGAACGACGCTTCCCGAACACTTAAACGAGAGATACGATCAGTCACATGTCACACAAACACACGCCGCCTCCTCCGCTGCCATCTGCGAAGCTTAACGTGAGGTTTTGTGATGTGTGCACTGATGTATTTTCACTCCTTTGATTGTGCAGGAACGCAGATGGCTACATTGACCTGGACGAGCTGAAAATGATGCTGGAGTCTACAGGAGAGGCGATCACCGAGGACGACATCGAGGAGCTGATGAAGGACGGGGACAAGAACAACGACGGCAAAATTGACTACGACGGTGAGGAGTTTGAAGCGTGTTAACGTGACAGAAGTCATCCCACCAAAATAAAGGCACCCTGTTTGCTAACCATGTCCTCCTTGGTTCTGCAGAGTTCTTGGAGTTCATGAAAGGAGTGGAGTAATCCTGAGCGGGAGACGATCCAGAGTGTTATTTTTGTATTTCTCTGTGACTCCACGGTCATCTGTGGAAAACTGGGAGCTGATTCACGGATAGAAACAATGGAACGACTTTGCAAGATTTCAGCCAATACTGTGGCTGACCGCTTATCATTATTTTTCTTTCGTTACCATCTCTTGCATCGTTGTAAATACAGTTTGTAACTACTTTTTTTGGTGCCCATGAATACAGAATTTGTGTAAATGTATCCAAATTACTTGTATTTTCTGATAGACCAGTTTGGCTGCTCAAAATACCATCTTTGTGTTTGAAGTGCCGCAGCCGGTTTACAAACCTTCTTACGGAGAGGCTGATCATTTAGCTGTGCAGAACATGTATGTGTGCACAGGACAGTATCCTGTATACGTGTTATAATGTGCACATTGTATACATTTCTGCTGTATGTTTAAGACACGCTCAGGACTTTTTATCTGCCCCTCAAACATATTTCTACATGAAAAGTCAGTTTGAAACAAGCACTCATGTAATAAACAAAATGCATTTGTCAGATCAGTTTTGTCTGATTTTCCTTTTGTTTGACTGATATAATAATAACACGTTAGTCTGCTTTTTGGCCGTTATCGAGACTCAAACAATGCTCTCAGTTTAGATTTTCCTTGCTCCTCTCGGGCTGATCACATGTTCACCTCTTTTCCCTGCAAACAAACAACTGAAATATCACTCCTATAACAACAAAACAAGAAACCTTTGTGCGGCTGTCTACCCTAAATGTTGATGCATGTGTGTAATTTGTATTCTATAGTAGCTCTTGTCTGCGGCATGTGAACTATTCACAGGGTTGCTGTGTCCGTGTCTAGTTACAGCCTATTGAGACAGGAGCTATTTATGTCTAATCATGTTAGTGCCCATGTTAGGGGATCTGGATTGAGCGACACCAGTTGACAATCAGATGCCTGTGTCCATATTAAGAATGCTATTTAACCACAAAGGGGTAACAGTGCTATTGTTATAACAGCTTTAATTCTGACATGTGTTGCTTCATTGAAATGTCTGGATGATTAGAGCAGAAAGATTCATTTCATACCAACAAACATGTCACTCTGGAATTAACTCTGGTGCCACATTGGGATCAGGAGTTCCTCACCGAAACAAGAAACAACATCCTGAAATGTTTCCAGATGAAGACATTCTTTCATTCATGCTTTCACTTTGGTCGTTTAGTCCAAGTTGAACCAAACCAGTCATCTGGTTACTGTTAAATTTTAATTTTAGTAGCTGGGTTTCCTTCAGCTGAGCTCTTCAGGAGTCCAGGTCTTCAGTCAGATCTCTTAATCTCTTCAGCACAACCAGTGTCTAAACTCCTCTGCTATAGTAGATACAATATGATGGACATTCTGCCTGCACTCTTGAATTAACATGGCATCACTGCGCCTCTTGTATAACTATAAGACAATGGGGTCTAACTAGAGATACTCCACAATTCTGACTCTTTATGGTGCATGCAATAAATAATAGAATAATATTTTTACATAATTTAACAGCATTTTTCAAGCATTTCCAGATTAAAATATTTACTGAATAAAAATAAAATTAATGAAGCAACAAACAAGAACAAATATCAAGCAGAAATGAGCAGAAATGGAGGTGCAAGTGCAGAATAAGAGAAATTAGCACATAGACATATCTTTGTACAATAAGATGCAATATCAGAGGTGATCTTATATGAGGTGAATACAGAGGAACTGGAAGATATATACAAAACAGCAAAATATACATAAATACTAAAACAAGCATAATTTAAATGTGTGTTTGATCCCTGTAAGGTCTCTGCAGCCTGAAATGCAGTTAATGCTGCAGCCACTGGATGTCAGCAAGAAAACACACTCACATCTGTTCACTGGGCTCCAGAAGAGGAGATTTCCTGCACAGCTGCACTCTTTCCAAACACAGATAATAGTGGCTGAAAAAGCACAGAGACAGATGAGAAGGAGTTGATTATTTGTTGTTAAAATAAGACCCTAATTACACAATTATAGTATTTGATAATTAGATTTGAATGGTGGGATGATTAGGATTAAGAGTTGATTTTTGTCCATTTCCACGATAAATATGCATATTTTTAAAAAGCAAATATCTTTTTTGGGCTAATCTTTTCTGCAGTTTAGTTTTGTGAAATGGGGTCGACTTAGTTTTTTTTTTTTTGGGTATGTGACGTCAGCAGTCTGACTGATGACAGCGTCCTAAAAGGCCTCCCTCCACCTCCCTGAGGGTCCTGTTAGCTCCATCCAGCCCTCGTGCTTTGTGTTACTGATGGGATTTTAAAACCTCAAATCAGGCAGCGAAGCACAGCTGCTCTGCTGGACCGACCTCAGCCGCCTGACAAATATAACACGCCGCATCAGCTGCACAATCTACACTTCATCCCCAGAAACGCTGCTTTAAGACCGAGTGATGATGCGAGCTGAAACGATGTCACCGTGTTTTTTTTTTTTTTAGGCTGATAAGCTCTGAACTGGGTGGTGTTTTCCCCGCCATCAATGGGAGGCCGAGCAGTGTGTGAATGAATCTGGGGTGTGGCGCAACAGCAGCAGCAAGTTGGGTGGAGAAGTGACGCAGTTACGCAAGACAGGCCTGATGACTCATGCCTGCTGTTATTAACACACACACACTGCGGCTGTGAACCACCTAGTGTGGATCTCAGGGACACATAAGC
Source organism: Synanceia verrucosa (assembly GCA_029721515.1). NCBI lineage: Eukaryota > Metazoa > Chordata > Actinopteri > Perciformes > Synanceiidae > Synanceia > Synanceia verrucosa. The sequence continues at coordinate 2,854,383 of CM056561.1, read as the reverse complement.
CTGAACTGTGAGCAACTCTGACCTCTGAGAGTGACTGACACAGAGGGGATTTGCATAGGTACTAGTGCTCTATAGATGTTATGTAAGTGACTTCATTCAGATTTATGAGTGTAAAACAGGTTATTGCATTGGCTAAGAGGGAGAATAGTGCGCACACACACACACAGATTAGATCACGACCCACCATGAAATTGTCCTAAAACTTGTGTTGCATATATCTGCACTAACAGTGGCATGTTTTCATAACTTTTTCCTCCCAACTCGGTGTGAAAAATGCCCACAGTGGAGCGAGGAACATCCCGGACCTGGTTCAGGGTTTGAAGGCGTTAACCGCTCATACCATCTTCCTGCGGCCCACGCAGACCTCGTTTGAAGCCAGCAGGCTTTTGGGTTTAGAGGATTCCTGTTTTTCTGGCTTCTCTGCATCACATGGTCCTGGAAGATGTCCAGTGCCGGATATCACTGCCTAATCTCTGGAAATTTCTCATTCACCATCCACAGCGGCATGAAATAAATGAATAGATGCTGTGAAAATGTTCAGATTTATCATCACGTTATAATGATTTATTGTGTTTTATGGGGTTGTTTTTCATAGTTCTGGGTAAAAGCTTGATTTTATGATCTGTGAACGCCAAAAAAAAACATTATTATCAATACTCACATTCAGTGCATCAAGGTAGACGATTGCCTTTTTCTGGAGTGCAAATTGCAGGTTGTTTTTGTTGCCATAAATACACAATGAGGAAGTGGACAGCTTCAGACAAAGAGACAGTGGAAGGACTGCGAATCAAACTGGAACAGACAGAATATTGTACAGTGACGCTCCATCCCACTTGTGGTGCTGAGAACACTGGAGTACTGTTTGAGCGCCGCTCGACCATAAAGGCCCTCAGAACAGAGAAACTCCAAGACACAGAGGTCTTAGATTCCACAAAAACTGTTCACTGATTCAAATGAATAACTGCGATTGTTTTTGTTTGTGTGCGCCAACGGGGGGTTTGTCTATTTTTACCACTTTCAAAAAGTTTCATGTGAGTAAAGTGGTGGAGGGAGTATTTAGATCTCCACGACGAGTAAAATTTGGACGTTAAAAGTGTAATTTGAAAAATGAAAAACATCTGACTGTTGAAAACAAGCTGTAAGAGTGAAAACAATAAGATAAAAGATGTTCATGTTCTTTCCCAACTCGCTTTGTCAAGCCCTTTTAGCATCACTTTAGCATTGGGCAACAAAGCCAAGTAATTAGGTTTAGGAAATAACTCAAAGGTTGGGCTTAAAACTCCCTAAGTGACACTGAACTATGGAGAAGATCCACTTCCTGTCAGAGTCCTCTTCCCATTTTTATTTTTAAGTATTACTCTATTATGTCTTTACTTTTGTTTATTGTTTTTTTTATTACTGAAATCTATGGGGATAAATAAATTTCTGTAATGAAGTCATTCCTTCCTTTTTCTTTATTTTCATTTTATTTGTCTGTTTCGTCCTGGAGAAAAGGGACAGGTTGACACAGACAGAATAGGTTGTAAGCTATAAAGAATGACAATTACACCTTCAGGTGGACGACCAGGCAGGCTTGTACTTGTTTAAACAGTGTCACAGCTCTTTGTCAATCACATTTAATTGATTTTTAATATGAATAATTGTAGAATTCGAGCACCGATGGTCATGATAGAGTCTCAGATGTCAGATAGAAATTGGGATCCGTTGTCGTCTGGTTTGTGTGTTTAGCAGGATTTCTTTGTCTGGGCGTTAATTCGTTCGTTTTGAGTGGCTCTTGGAATTTCCTGAGCGCTATGACATCATTATTTGGTCACTAATTCTTCAGGAGCTCTTTGGCTCGCTCTGCAGCATATGGCCTTGTGTGAGCGGCGGACCAGACGGCCCAGCATGGCCTCCGATGAACAGCAAAAAGCAAACATGACAGACAGGCGACCTTTACTGTGTGTCGAGGACCGCTCCCTTTCGTTCACTTCGCCACAGATTGAACTGCAAACAAATATCACCTTGTCCCTGTGCTTGGTGAGCGAGGGCTACTGTACATCGCCGGATGGCGAAGTTGGCCACGAAACGAGGCTTCTGGTATCAACAGATGGCTGCCTCATTCTGCCACTCATCGTCCATGTGGCCACGCTTTTACACATGACCCAGAATCCTCCCTGCCAAAACTCACACTTTTCTTCCTCATCGGGCGACATACATGTCAGGAAGGCTGTTTTTTGATGGTATGTCTGCTGCGGTTCCAGAGAGATACAATACTTCCTGTTAGATGGCCGGAAAGCCCAGCATGACTCGATAGATGTCTCAACAGCAGACCTTTGACTCATCACCGGTGACAGCGTTGGCCAACAGGATCGCTAAAGCGTTACCATTTCAAGTATTTTGTTATGATTAGCTGTGGTCGTTGAAGTTTACAAAGCGCACAGTTGTTCAGCTTTCTAAATGCGAACCCGTCTAACTTTGGATCGGCTCTTCTTCCATTACAAATATGGGGAAGTGGCGAGCAAGTGCGAACGGCTTCGATGCGATTCGAGGGTTCTGAGAATCAAATGGCAAAATCCCCGACAACAGCGGATGAAATCACTGGCAGGGCGATGCATGCCATTCCCGTACGGTTATACATAGCTCCCATGGCTGAAGGGAATTTATGTTTCAGTGCGACCATTAACAACTGAAGACTGTATTCTAGACTCTCTAGGCTCACATCGTCCATGATGTCAGCTTCTCCGCGGTGACGTGACGGCAGAATACTGAGATTAGGATTATTCTCTTCGGTGCTGAACATCTGCTGCAAACAAGACAGGGACCGCCGGGACGGACAGATCCCAGCGGTGGAGACGAGAGGCCAAACGCTTCTCACAGCTAACAACAGGGTCTGAAAATGACTGAGTGTCTTTGTTCACTTATTGTGCATCAGAGGCAGAAGCAGCTGTGAAGTTATTGTCAGTCATGCAGTATGCTATGTTCTCATAACCACAGCAGGTGTGAACCAGCTCTGACCGGCTTCACACACACACACACACACACACGTCTCCACCTCAAGCTAAAATCCTGTCAGTCTCGAGCACATCTGCTGCTGACTAAGCACTGCCCTCGCCTCTGCTTCCCTTCATGTGTGATCATAACAGGACAAAAATACACTTCCTGTCACACAAAGCGTATTGTGACACACAGCCTTTTTTTTTCTCTATACATGGAGTAGGCCTTTCACTCCCCATCATCAAAGGTTTTACTTCAGAAGCTGCAGCTCGCAGTAATTTCTGCTTTCATAAGCAGACGTGAGGTTCCTCCTGAGTACCTTAGAAATGACGAGCTGTTAGGACCTCATGTGTTGTCTTTGAAGTTGGCAGCGGGGCGCAAAATGATTTATAATTACAGAATACAAACATTTTATGTGTGTGAGACAAACAAAAAGCAGTGCTACACATGAACCTCCACAGTACGTGATAAAAAACAGGTGTGTGCTCATATAAACACACATACTGTAGGCTGCCTCTTGCCTTATCGTGGGTGTCTTCTCAGACCTAATCATAGGTTTGCCCTGAAGGTATGTGGCTAGCCAGGTTCAGTCATGCTGGAAAATCCATCACTCAACAGCTTCTATTATCACGACCATGAGGTGTTGCAAGTCTCTTCATGTGGCGCCCTGCCGCCGTGAAAGTGGGAAGGTTTTAGTTTTCAGCCCCTCTCCTTCATCTCAGCTCTGGAGCTGGAAACAAGGGTGAAATAGTGCAGGATTTAAGTCATTAAATCCCACCGAGCGACGCTTACGGGACCATGAAGTGCTGCACAACTGCACAGCATTTCTCTCTCTGTGTTATTTTTCCTCCTAACTTGGCTTCAGTTTGTAAAATAATTTAACTCACTGCATCATCTGGTAAAGAACATGACAATAAATCACCCAGACGAGGTAGAAACAAAACTTGTAGAGAATTCACAGAGCATAAATCTGACACAACACTTGATCAGACTTTGAGTCGTTTAAAAACAATAAATAATAATCATCAGGTGATATAAGTCAAAGCAAATCAGGTTTTAACTTGTTTCAAATCTTTTGAAGTCTCACTGCTTTCTGGAAACTTCTAAATGAATTTAATGATATCAACATTAGCATTAATTCTTTCTTCTTAAATTGTAAAAACAGCATAAACACATATATCTTACCATGTTATTCTATAAAACAGTTAATTGTTGTACTCTATTTTGCAGTTTATGGTTGTCCTACATTGTATTTATACTACATGTAATATGACACCTTATACTGTATAACCTTTTAACTTTTAATATAGTATTATCATTAATAATAATAATTTAATTTTAATCAATTAATTGAAATCACCATTACCTGATTTTAGTATTTTGTTTTTTACAAGAAAAGTAAAAGTTCTGATTCCAGCTTATATTTTCATTTTTTTTAACTCCTCTTTGACAGTAAACTATTTTTGAGTTGTGGACAAAGCTAGATATTTGACCTGATCCACATTTTTTCATATCATTTTATAAGCCAGACAACTCATTGATTGATTAATCAAGTAACTGTGAGTTACAGCCCTACTGTGTCTCATACCCCTCACTATATATACTATATTCTGTTATGTTAACACAGGTAGAGCACCTTTACTTAATCATATGTCAGCCTGGTGTTCACTGTTTACATAGCCCTGCTGCTTATTAACTGCTGGCTAATACGCTTCAATGGCTTTTACACAACACTGTTATTTGGTCTGCTCACGCCCTGAGTCGCAGAGAGCTGTCGGAAGTCACTGCAGTGGAGTACGTGTCATCTTCCTCTTCCTTTGAGTGACTGGTGGTGGGTGTGTCTGCACTGTGGTCTTGACAGATCTGGCCCTGTCGCTACTCTTTGTGTCAGCGTGCCTGTGGGAGACAGGAAGTCAGGCAACAGAGTGGACAGAGCGGACATCTGACCACACCTAGAGCCTCGGGCAGCCGGACAAACCAGAACCACGACTCTGTGCGAGCACCCTTTTTAAAAACACACGAACAGAGGGTATTCAAGTAAAAATATACAATATATTTGTTGTATAAACGTGTACAGAATGTCTTGGACATTTAGCTTTACATATATTATACATGAGGGTCAAAACAGGGTCACTTTCACATCCTTCATGATTTCAAGAAAATGTCCCCACATGACAACCTCTTCTTTTATGTACATCTTTACAAACATGGCAAACGAAACAGCCCTTGGATGCACTTTAAGAGGCCATGACGAGATACAGATGACTTGTATAAAAAAATATCCCTGAAAGTGTCTCTCTCTGTGAGGTAAGAACACATTTTGTCAAACTCATTTCCTTTCACACATCAAACTCACTCATTTGTTCCTGGCGACAGAGAACAGCTCATCACACGTCAGGTTTCCCTTAACATCATTGTGCCACAGACGGAGTAGCTGCAGAGCGAAGACTGTCCGAGTAAAAAATAAGGTGAACATCCATTCCTTTATACACTGATTACTTCCATGTTTGCTCCTTTCCATCGTGGCAAAAGCCAGTCCTATACACAACACCAGGACCCGGTCGTAACTGACACGTAGCTTAATTTCATGTTAGATTATGATCTAGGGCCAAAACAGCAACAGAAAATGTGACCTAAAGGTTACAAAACAAGGTCCTTGGTAGAACACAATAACATGCAAATAATACAGTTATAAGCAACAGAATGTACAAGGGAGCTTGTGGAGGAGAAAGTGTTTAAATTTTGATACTTTGACAGAAAGCAGCTACTGGACTTTGTATTTAACATTGTGATGAAGGTGTTCTGAGTGAAAGCTAATTTCTGTGGTAACTCCAAGTGAGCTGCAAAAAAAAAAAAAAGGCGGATGATCACTGAAGTAGCTTATTTCCCTCAGCTAGAGTACCATCAGAACGTCCCGGATTGGTCCCCAGAAAACATTCGGATTGGCCAAAGACCATCAAGGCAACAGAGAGCTGCAGGAAAACCAGGAAATGAGTTCCAGTTCCCTCGGCTCAAAGCCAGTGGACTACTTGAAAGGGTTTTACTTAGGTACAGGTCTGTGGTTAACACAAGCTTTTAATGTTTTGTTCTACGATATAAACTACGCCAGTAAATATCCCACTGTTATGTGTCTTTAAAACAGGTGGTTGTGTTAATGATAATCCAAAATCCAACAGAAAAATCTCACTGGCTATTTGTCGAGAGATCCGGTGCTCTGCTAATTTCCTGGTTATATCATCCCTGCAGCGTTCTCTGATCTACACTGATACAAAGAAATACACTAATGTCCGCTTTGCAGCTGGTGGATAACAAATAACAGTCGAGTAACAGTCCTAGAGTTTTATAGAAAAGTTATGAAATGTCCTGCTATTATGGTCGCACATGACCGTTGATTAATGCCACGTATGGTGGATAGCAAAAGTCATCCTTGTGTTAGAAATTAAGGCAGGCCGGATCGAATGGAGAGCGTTCATTAAACACATCACTGTAGCTCCTCTTGGCGCAGAAACACTGTGAATGGCTTACTGCTTGTGTCAGCTAGTTCGGAGTCTGACGGGCTCAGAGAGGCCTCAAGAGACACCCTGGGAAATGGCAAAAAGGAATCCAGAATCGATCCTCATGTTGACTCCAGAGTGTCCAGCTGGAAGACGTTGTGATTGGTCGGTGTGGTGAAGAAGAGCTGCTCCTCGCTGGTGGAGCGGTTATCACAGGGACTGTGCAGCCCCAGCGTCCTCTCAAAGTCCAGGAGCTGGCCCATGAAGTTGAAGTTGGGGGAAATGTTGGACTTCTTCCTCTTGACGAAGTCGTAAGCGTCGTTGAGAGAGAGGTTGAGTCTCTGCATCAGGTAAGCCACGGTGACCGTGACTGAGCGGCTGATGCCGGCCAGGCAGTGGACCAGGATGCCGCACTGCTTGGACCGAGCCTCATCTGTAAGATGAAAGGGAAGCCACAGTCAGCTGAAAGTTGTTGTTGATTAAGATTTCCCCTGTGGTTCACACACTTAGTAACTCTGCTTTGAGCCAGAAAACAGCATATACCATTAATTAAACACGTTAGCAACCAAACGTCAGCTAAACAACCTGCATGCAAACACAACCCACGGAGAGTGGAAACAAAACTTCCTTCCACCTTGCAACCAGCAAATAAACAAACAACAGTCGACAGGAGGCTGTGGTTTCAGGTGCAGTCCTGACAGAGACATTGACTAAAAAGGGAAACTGAAACATAACGTTGTGGTGCCAAAAGAAAACAGCAATAGTACAGTTTCAACATGAACGTGTTGTTGCTCTGAATCAAAGGCATTCAGTGGTATTGGTAGCACAACAGCTGATAAACAGCCTACACACATGGTCATGGGGAGAATGTGTAGCATGCTTTGAAGTGTAAACCACTATTTGCTTATGAAAATTACACAAAAACTCCCGTCTGCACCACAAATCCATTCACAAACCAGTTTACCAAACAATTATGGTCACTGAATGATGTTGTGTTCATTATTACATTGTTATTAAACACAATTACATGTACATGACACTCCTTGTGACGTAAATAAACAAACACATACACACACACCGACAACAAGTTTATTTTCTGATGCCAGTAATTGACCAACTCACCTATAAATGATATGGCCTCTGGGAAGAACTGGGACAGATTCTGACTCCAGTGGTCCGAAATGGGGATCTGTTTGTACCTGAAGTGGCCGTCGTGTTCGAACATGTTTGGGAGATTGGGTGTGACGTTCAGGATGTACTTTATGTTGTGCTGGCCTAGCACGTCAAGGTTGGTGGAGTCTTTGGCACAGCCCAGGTAAAGGTAGGGGAGGATCTGGACGGGGAAGGCGGGCTGATTGCTGGGGACGGGGCTCTCCTCGGGCTCCGTGGCGCTGCTCGGCTCTCTGTCGGACTCCCCGTCGGAGCAATCTGAGCTGATGCGGAGATTCCCAAAACCCAGGACAGAGAGCGGGGGAGAGGAGCTGGGACAGGAGCTGTCCAGGAGGGTCTCACAGTGCTCTGGGTACTCTGTGTGGAACTTCACAAATCCACCTGGACAAGAGCCAAAACACGACTTATTTTATAAATACAAAAAATACATAAAAACTGTTAAATATATTCAAAACAGACAGGCTGTAGCAGAGCTGTAAAGAAGGAGATCCAGCCTCCTCCTCCCCCTCTGAACAAAAAAAAGATCCATTCATGAAACGCATGCCTGTCCCTGCTGTAGCAAAACATGGCGCGGCCATTTTGGAATTTTAATTGAGAATCTCAGTGACACACAGGAAAGTTTTTGAACGGCTCACACAAACCGCAAACCCTCAACACGCGACGAACGTTGGCGCTGAAGTAACGTTACGTGTGTAACGTTACAGCACGGCATAAATAAAAAACGTTACTATATCGTTATTTTAAAAAAAAACTTAGCGCGTTGAAAGTTTAAAACCTCTCCATGTGAAACAACTTAAGCTCGGCGACGTTAAACGTTAGCTTAAATCTAACGTAGTAGTGTACAAAGACGCTAGCTTGTGCTAACACTAGTTAATAAAGATGCTAGCTGATGCTAACACTGCGCTAAACTAGCTTGCCAATATGAACATTCTGGAATGTTCCGGTTAGTTTTCAGCCGCTGTAAACTGTAAGTAGACCCGCTGTAACAAACACAAATAATCCGCATTAATGTGTAATTACAACTATATTTTTGGAGTTCATTCGACAGCTGGAACTATTTACCTTCCAGGTAATACGCCTTACAGCCGTCTTCCCATAGTTTTTGAAGTAATAGACCCAAAACCGACGCCGGGGCTCCGCTGTCCTGCCAGTCCACGGTGCTCTCATCGTACAGGACTACCGTGTCCGTCTTGCACCGTCTTATGAACTTCTCTTTATCCTCGTGGTTGGGGATGATGGTCCGGATGGGTATGTTGCCCTTTTTGAACCTCCGGAGCATCAGCCCCGGTATGGCCAGGTTTATGGCGGTCTCTATGTGGGACGACTCGTACAGCTCGTGTGAGCGGCAGTCCAGCAGGAGCAGAGAAGTGCCCCCGGACTCCAACTCGGGTTGCAGCCATTCCACGCTCTTACTCGGCGTCACATTAGACATGTCGGAGTTGAAATCACACCAAGCACAAACACTTAACTACATGGTCCACCAGACGACGGCTAAACTACATTTTTCACCCGGGAGAAAGAAGCGTTAAATGTGGCTCCGCCGGCGCATGGCGCGTCTGCTTGAGCGAAGACTGATTTCCCCTTTTTCCTCTTCTCTATTTCCATCAGTCAGCGAGTCTGAGCTGCCCCCGGACTAATGGACACACCGACACACTTAGTTTAAACACAGCCAGTAATCTCTCCCATTAACTTCCACTACTTCCACATCCTCCATCCATGCACAGCCTCTCTCTGCCATTCCGATGCATGGGGACTTTTTCTTTTTTCTCCCAGTTGACAGTAGAGCAACTCAAAAGGGAGGAGTTTATTCCTTATGATTTAAAGTCATAGCAGAACTATCACTCACATCTTTATCAATCAGTTTATTCCAAACACCTGTGTGTGTGACATTAGTGACCTTTAAGTGAGTTGTCATCACTATCAAACACTAAATATCTTCAGTGCTGCTAAATGACCTCACACTGACCTTGAGCAACTTTTATCAGTTTATTCATTTTATCTCAAAAACATCCTCTGGGTGTGTCTCAATCGGTGTAACCATCTTGCAGACTATTTGCAACTTGCACGAAGGTGGAAAGTCTTAACAAATAATACTTTTTGCATATAAAAAGGCAGTAATTTGTGTGCAACTTTATATTATAAAGTGTGCATTAACCACCAATAGAAGCTGTATTATAAGGAGCAAATAAAAAAACTATGTATTATGTGCTGAGGTAGCTAGCTAACTTTAAAGAGCCGCTGTCCTTACAGATATTATTACACAATATATGTGTTATTATGCTAAATTTAATGCTAAATTCCACCTTTTCTCTCTCTAAGCCATAACTTCATATAATTTTACTTGTCACATTATAACAACTATCCAGTGTTAATAATGAAATAATATTCATCACCCACTCTGCTGCCTTTCTGTCATTGCAGAGTATTTTAAATGAAGTTGTCATATATCATTATATCACACACAAAAAACAAAAGTTTTTGTTTTCTCCACGAGGTAAAGTGTTCCTCCAGCGTATCTCCCACACTTTTCTGACACCATGACATTCATTCACAAGCTGTGCATGAGTGTCTTCCCTCAGAAATGCAGCCGCAAACACTCCCGTGGTTCGCTGCCCATGTGTCTAATAATGCAGGCGAATGGATGAGAGTGTGCGGTGGGAATCCAACCATGCAGCTCATCTGTCTGCACACGTGAGTGGGGGTGACACAGATGTGCAGCATCCAGATTAACAACGAATGAGGGCTAAACCTGCGCAAACACACACAGAAATGCTCTCAGCCATGAGCTGATCACACATAACAACATGCACCATGATGACCACCACGCCACCATTTCACCACCTGCCTCCAACGCTGCACGATCACTGTTCCAGTTGAACTCTCTTCCAAGAGGCGGGGAGGTGTTGCTCTCGGATGTTTTGCAATAATAAAGTAAGCAGCCTGCATCTACAAGAGACAGTGATGGATGATAGAAATAACGCGTGACACTGAGGTCAAACAACACACAAAAGGAGTATCTCCTGCCAGCAACACCCTCCTGGATATGTTCTATATATGAAACCAGAGATCTTTAATATGGAAGGACAACCCTATGAATCAAAGACGGTGCTGGTGTGCATCACCCTCTGTGTGATGAGCATGTCTCAAGGTTTGAAAGCACATCCACATGGCTCAGTAGTGGAGGAGGTGGTGGTGGTCACCTGACTGCTCCACTTCCACCAACACTTTGGTTACATAATCCAAACGTGAGCTCATGGTAATTCACTCAGGAGAGAGAGGGATGGAGCACTTTGGTTTGCAGAAGCCCAGCATGACAAGTGCTGCTTTGAACTTCATGTTGTCCTCCATAAACATGAACACAAAGCCGTTCACGTGCAGATGCACTGAGGCTGCTGAAGATGACACAGATGGGAGGAGAGCTTCCTCTCCATTGATGTCACTCATTGAACTATCTGCTGAACATAAAACAATAAAACGCTATCTCACATGGATGAAGTCTGTGGCATCATTTAAAATGCTCTGACACACGAGGAACACCGGAGCACGTTTGCTGCATTTTGTTACACCCTAATATGATCTCCCACACTATCTGGATGGGAAACACAATATCCTGCTCTCTACTGATACCATCTAGTGGTTCGTCATGAACGCTGCTGCACCAGCTATGAGTCATCTGCACAGGAAGGAGGAGGAGGGAGGCGTCAGGGCCTCAGAGTCCTGAAGAGGAGAGCCAGTGTGCCTCCTCGTGGACAAAACCAAGAATACCATGAAGAGCATTTCATGAATGGATCAGTGGAAATCTGCTCTTAAGCTGATTATACTGTCTATAACACCACTACATGATGCATGTCTGCCATGTTTACTGCTCCAGGAGGTTTTCCAATGATTAACATGTCATTAAAACAGTTGGTAATTTTGATTATGATGGAATTATTGATTTTTGATCAGAGCTGAAATCATCATGGGTCATCTGGACCAACAAACCGGCTAACAATTATTTTTCTAACAATAATAATATGGTGATTATTTTCTCAAGTAATTTCTTAGTTTTTAGTCTATAAAATGGTGAAAAATGCGGATCAGTGTTTACCAAAAAAAACTAAAGGTGACATCCTCAAATTGTTTTCTCAAAGATATTCACTTTACTGTCATAGAGGAGGAAAGAAACCAGAAATAATCACATTAAGAAGCTGGAATGAGAATTCCTACCACAAATAATCCTTGCATCTTGTTTTTATGAGCTTGCTTTAATTAATTCAACCTTTTTCTAATATCATGACCTTTATTTTATTTATTTTACATTTATCATATAACATTTTGTTTTATATCTTAACATAATATCAACTTATTATTATTATTATCATCCTATTTTTCTTTTTTTAACAATTCAGATTTTTTATTGTTTTCACTCCTCGTGTGCGTTTCTCTTGTGAAGCACATTGAGCTGTATTTCATCATAAAAGTTTCTATAAAAAATAAAATGTATCATTATTTGTATTATTCTTATTATTTCAATTATTACTGTTTACTTTTATATTGCACAATCCAAAGCTTCATGCTGCTCCGTGACTTTCTGTGCCCTTAATGATAAATATCTACAGAAAGAGGAAATGTGTCAAAACTGATATGAGATAATCATTCAGGCAGCAGTGCAATAGTTGACTCATATAGTGTGTGTGTGTGTGTGTGTGTGTGTGTGTGTGTGTGTGCAGATAATATCCAGGGTGTTGTGATGAAAAAATAAAACTGTGTAAGACAAGTTTGATGATTCAAGACACTGTATCTCCCATCTCATTCACTTCATACTTGAAGATTATTCAAGCATGAACATTTACAGTAACATCAGTGAGATAAGCTGAAATGACAGACTTTGCTGCTGTTTCTTTCTCTGAAACAACAAGCAGGAGTTAGAAATTGTTAATTAATCTTTAGATGCTCTGAAACCCTGTGCTGTATACAAAGCCTGTTTTTTTTTTTGTTTTTTTTTTACATTTACACAATGTAAATTATGCATGGAACAAATACGCAGCATGTATTTATAAATGTTTGGTCTTTCAAACTGAAAACACAAAGCACTTTATCCATACATTTATTTGTGACGCGGAACATTTAATACACAGTGATTAGATTTAATGTAAATGGAATAAATAGTTTGAGGTTGTCATTTAGTGCTTTTATTGTGTGACATCACGCCACTGCTGACATCATGTGGCTGAGGCCTGTGAAGAAGGACTTCTCCCTCTCGCTCATCAGCTGGAAATGAAGAGGCCGCTGGCAGAAGTCGCACTCGGCTGAGGAGTGAGGCATCAGCTCCATACCGACCTCCTTCCACGTCTTCACCAGCCGGTCTGTGGAGACGAAGCAGAGAACCAAAGTACCGTCAAACAATGGAAAACACATGTTCAGGCAACAAAACCACTATAGTTAGGTTGAGGAAAAAACAACCAACACCTGGCTGTGAAGTGAAACTTTGAGGATACTCAACCTGATTGATTTCTGAGATCATTTTGTTTAGTGGGCATACCAACAAAGTAGAGCATCATCTGTGGCGTGTGGTGAGGCGTCGGTGCGATGCGCAGCAGCTCCTCTCCTTTAGCCACGGTGGGGTAGTTGATGGCCTGGACGTAGATGTTGTAACGAGACATCATGATGTCACAGATCTCAGTGTTCTTCACTGCGTCCGCCACCTGTCACACAGGTACATCACATGTCAGAGTCACGTGTTTGAAATTTCATTTAGGCTGTTAACTCTTTGAGTTCCGTTGACGTATTTCGACGTCATCTGACACTTGAGTGCCATCAAGGTAATAATACATCAAAGTGGGTTTTCGGCAGCAGGTCGCCAATCATGGTGGCCCCAGCCTGTGAGTAATTTTGGGGCTTCTGGGAGATGTAGTCTGAGCATAAAGAGACACCACAGAGATCAAAACAGGAAGTGGAGACGATTGAGATTAGAGAGCAAAACAGAATCTGGACAAAAACTGGTGATTTTGGTGAAAGTGTCCTCTACTCTACCTCTGATAAAACAAGAATGGAACAACGTAAAAACAAACATTTTTTTCATTTGAGCTATTCAGTGTTTTCAGAGACATAGTACAAAATATTCTGTGGGTCTTGAAATATGACTCAAAATGGGCAAAAACACTGGAACAAGACACTTTCTGTTTTATAAAACAGCTGGCACTCAAAGAGTTAACAACAGGTACAGTGTGCTGGACACTGTGTGATGAGATAACAAATTACGGCTGAGTTCCCCTCCACTCTGCAGTAATGTGAGCCACCACATTTGTCAATAACACTCATATGGCGCCTGGTGGCACCACAGTTTAGCACTTTAGCAGTTTCATTGATTCTTCTTAGTTTCAGATGATTATACACTGAAAAAAACACATATTTCTGATAATCAATCTCCCAAAATGTTCCTTTAAAAAGACAGACAGGTGAATCCCTGCATCAGCATGAATTAATTATGCATTTCCATACCCGCACAGGTATAATGTGACTCGGGCAGTGGACCACCGGGAGGCCTGAGTCCATCAGCATCTGTCGGAGCAGCTTGACGCTCCTCTGGTGTTTCCTCCTGAGCACCTGACCTTCCTCACTCTTCAGCACCTTGATGGACTCCTTGGCCCCGGCCAGCAGCATGGGAGGCAGGGACGTAGTGAAGATGAAGCCTGCAGCGTAGGAGCGCACGGTGTCCACCAGGGCGCTGGTGCTGGCGATGTAGCCGCCAACGCAGCCAAACGCCTTGCCTGGAAACCACAACAGGTCAGAGAGGCACAGATAAGATAAAACTTTATTCATCCTGAAATTCTTGCACAACAGTTGCCATACAGTGAAGGATGTGTTAGTGGAGAGGGTGTTATGATGGGGGTGAGGCTTACCGAGGGTCCCAGAAATGATGTCCATCTTGTGCATGACCCGGTCTCGCTCCCCGATCCCTCCTCCTCTGGGTCCGTACAAGCCCACGGCGTGAACTTCATCCACAAACGTAATGGCACCAAACTGGTGGGCGATGTCGCACATCTGCTCGAGTGGACACACGGCACCTGGAGACGGCACAGCTGAAATCATTTATCGTGAAAGTAAAAGCACTGATGCTTTCACATCAAATGCAGAGATGTGATGCTTGCTTTGAAAACACGCTAGTGATTAAGATTTGGGGAAATGTAACTCAAAGAATTAAATGTCCCTTTAAATAAGACTTGATGCTTGCACGGGCTCTTACCATCCATTGAATGCACCGTCTCAAAGGCAACAATCTTTGGAGTGGAGGGGTCGGACCTCTCAAGCAGCTCTTGCAGGTGGCTGGCGTCGTTGTGACGGAAAATAAACTTCTTGACTCCACTGTTTCTGATACCCTGGATCATTGAGGCGTGGTTGCCAGCGTCAGAGTAGATTTCACAGCCTAGAGGAGCAAAAACAACAAATGTTAATCAAGAAACATTTTGGCATGAAACTTGAGCTCACATGTCGTAACATACCTGGCAGTAGTTTTGCCAGAGTAAACAACGTGGAGTCATTGGCCACGAAGCAGGAAGTGAACAGAAGAGCGGCGTCCTTGTCGTGCAGGTCGGCGAGCTCGTGTTCCAGTTCCACGTGGAATTTGCTTGTCCCCGAAATGTTTCTCGTGCCTCCAGCACCGGCACCGTGCTTTTGTAAAGTCTCCCTTTAAGAAGAAATAAAGATCTTAAAACCAACTTCTTCTGGTATTTCATCAGAGCTGGATCACTGATCACTCACACGATTGTCTGGGTGACTCTGGGGTGACGGCTCATGCCCAGGTAGTCGTTGCTGCACCACACGGACACGTCTCTCTTAACATGAAGACACTCCGAATAGTCGTCTGCCATTGGGAAGGAGGACGCTCGCCGGTTCACCGTCTTAAAAACCCTGTACGTGTGATCTGTCTTCTTGCTTTCGATCTTCTTCTCAAAATACTTGTCATACTGGAAGGTGACGGCTGACAGAGGAAATTGAATCAATTGGAAGAGGTTTTCTCTTACAGTTACAGTTCATTTAGAAGAATTTGTCTTTCTTACCGTCAGGCAGATTGTCCTTCAGCAGGTGAGACACTGTGGAAATGTTTTTTGGGACGTCGTCCACAACAGATAAATCCTCGTGTTTTTTCCCTGTTCAAGAAAGACTATTAGTGATCTCATGCACAGCACTGATTTCCGCACAGGTGTGTCTGTGCTTACCTGTGCGTGCAGAGAGCGTCTCCTGGACGTCCTCCTGCAGCTCCATGCTGGCCTCTCTCACCACACTGATGTGCTTCTGCACCATCTCTGCAGCCAGGAAAGGACATCTGGAGCCCAAGGCCTGGCCTGTGGACGGGGTGACGTGACCCGGGGGCAACTCTTCACACTTTTGATCTACATAAAGACAGGATATCTGTCAACAAAATAAACACTGTTTGCATTAAAAGCACCATTAGTCATATAATAGGATGTTTTACCTGTAACTGTTGGAGTGCCTTGGGGTGAAAATGCTGAAGAGGACAGAGCTCTGACCACAGGTCCGGACACCAGGTCCCTCATCACGGGACATTTTCCGGCATAATATGCCAGCGATGACTTCCCAGCCAGCTGCAGGACAACACTGGGCACAACAGTGAGGAAAGGACACCGACGGATCACTGCGTCCATATGAGAGACTCTTGACCTAAATGATACAGAAAAGAGCATTAAATATATGTCAAGGAATCAGAGTACAGTATAAAAATAAAGATATATTCCTAAAAAATCCAGGTCACAGTATCATCTCAACAACAACAAGGAATATTTAAGAATATTTCCTTCCAAAACAGACCCCACATTTTTTTTTTACCTGAACACATCCCAGTCCACTTTGATGTAACAGATGAAAAATGTCTTGCGAAACATGTCTGAGTGGAGAGGAGTGTTATATGTTTAAAGCCCAGAGGACTACTATCATTCACTGCCTGTGTGGTCAGCTGTCCTTGACAAGAGGAAAAAGAGGGACGGCTTCTCAAGGACCTGGAGAGGACAGGGGCTGGAACTGATGCTTTGTTTTTGTTTTTGTTTTTTTTTGTGCTAATAAAGCTAACTTGAACTGGATTGTAAGACAAAATTAACTGACACACAACTGTCTGTCACTGTGCTTTGACATGATTTTAGAAATCAAAACAGTATCAAAGCTGAAAACTGGTATTTATAACTTATTTATGAAGATGTAAATATTCATCCAAACAAGTTATCTCACAGATGCTTTTAATTTCATTAAATACATCACTGTAATGCACGTCTAGTATGCATCTGTGACTGCACTGAATGTATATATGTGTCCGTTCTGCAATGTGCAATAACCACATTTGTAGCAATAACTGTGCATTATATTGTAAATATAAGCTTATTTCTTACCAACTTTATTTATGTCTTTTCTATTTTATTTCCTTTAAGACTGACTATTCTTCTTTTTACATTTGACTGAGCACCATGTGGAGCAGCGCTCCTAAATTCGTCATATAATGACAATTAAGGATTTTGATTGATTTGATTTGATTGACTGAATTTCTATAAATTATTAAAGACTGGCAACTTCAACACAGACATCAATTGATATTTGCTATTTATTTTAATCCGTTTTTACCTTATTAATCTAGGTTTAATAAATGGCAGACCGTTACTTTTGAGTCTGGACACAAACCATTCCCTCATACAGGTGTGTTAATATTAATATTTACTCACCTGCTTTATCCTTTGTTATCAGATATTATCGTTTTTTTCCTTCACTGTAGATTCCTTAAATTCTTCTTTCCACGCTGAGGAAACTCCAGCTGGAGAAATTATTACACACTGCGGTGACGTAACAGCAGTGTGTTGCACAAGCGTGGAGCCACGCCCACCAGAGGTTACGCAATAACGCTGCCAAAGATCATCTATTCAAAACAGGAAGCGACATGTTGCTCTGTTCCAAAATAAATGCAGTTGATCACCCTAAAGATAGCCTACTATTTGCTTTAGTGGAATCTAACTATTAAGTACATTTACTCAAGTACTGAGTATTTACATGTTATGTCCAAGTAAAATTATTTGGCAGTTTTAGTTACTTTGCAAATACAGATTCTTAGTATAAACTATAAACCAACAAATAAATGATTAAGTAATTACTAAGTGTGTAAAGTAGCACCACCTAACAGCACCAGAGTGATAAACACATCAATGCAATAATCCAGAAAAATAGTTTACTGTATAATATTTATTTATTTAATTAAGTTTATGTTATGCTTTTTAGTTTTTGTAGATTTTTTTTATATTGTTTAGAATTTTTTTGTACTATACTGTATTGTACATATTTTTTAGATCATTTAAATCTCCTTACTTCTTCCCACTGTGTATGACTGTTGGATGAATAACGCTCTATCTTATCTTATTCTGCATATGGAGCATCTTCATTTTGATGTCAATGTTTACTTTAGTATTTTCACAATACCTACTTTTAATTTATAGTAAAAGTTAAAGGTGTTAAAATAATGTAAAAACATGTTTCATTCTAAATGTGTCTGTGATGACAATTAACCCACACATGCTATGATATTATTTTCTATGTATATTGTCTTTATCTCTTTACCTTTTGGTTGTGTTTTCTCTTTTAATGAGTACTGTCTCCATCTGTTGGAGGACAGATTAAATGAAAATAACAACAGCTTTTATATGTTGTGCATTCATGAATAAGCAGCCTCCAGAAACACCAAATCAGCCTCTTTGTCTTTTAAGTATTTGGCCCAAAGTGAACAGTGGTGTTCAGTGAAGGTAAAACCTGCAAAACAACACAGAAACAACAGAATAATTCACACCATGAATGAAACTGATGCAGTGTGTTTGGTAACTTTGCAGCAGCAGCTCCAAACATCTTGGGAATATAATAAAGGGCAAAAGAGGAGTGATAACATGCTCTGACTTCTTAATGAGGTTATAAGGTTTTAATGATGGGATGAAGCATTTATGAAAGATAATGAGAACCAAAAAGCAAATATTACAAACCAAAGTATTTCAATCCCTCTGACAAGGTCAAGCAGGACGGTTACACAGCATGTTTCTTTGGTTTTGCAACCAACTTCAGCAGTTCACCTGTTCTTCCACTAGGTGGCAGCATTACACTCAGATCCAGCCGCCGTAACGCAGCTTATTGGGCAGGTAGATGCTGGTGAGGAAATCAGGCGCGATGGCAGCCAGGGCCTGTATTTCAGCCTTGACCTTCTTCTGCTTCATCAGCTCCATCTACAACAAGAGCAAATTTTTCTTTTAAAGTTGCATCCAAGAAGAAGCAAACAGGTATACATGTCAAATAGGTAGAGTGGGTCCTCTGTATCCGCTACACATTCCTGCACTGTGTGCCACACAAGATGTTAAAACTGTGTAAACCCCTGAGAAAGACAGGGAGCTTCACCTCAGACCAACCTTTTCCCCAAGTAGGCTCAAAGGATGTGCTGTTTTGTTTTTTATTGACAATTCTCTATTCAAAAATCACATGATTATACATCCAGTCGAGTCGAGTGTTTTGTATTTTATCTCATGCAACACATCTCATTTAGACTCAAATGAAATGTAAGTATGTTAAAATGTGACGGAACATAAAGTGGAAGCAAGGGTCACTGAGCTTCTATTAAATACTTCCACTAGTAGTCACCAAGTTTTTTTTTTTTTACTTTAAGTGGCACATTTTGCATCTTCCATCCTTTCCTCTCTCACCTCCCTCTGCCAGTCCGGTTGGCCCGTTACGTACGGCCTTTGGAGGAGGCTCTCCAGTTTGCTTTCATCTCTCTTGGTGAGCGGGACCAGGGCGTCCTCCGGAACCCGCAACCTGGAGAATGGAAAATGTTGATTTCACTACATACAACCACATTAAATCTCCTGAAAACAACAGCAGCCCGCAGGCGGTTCTGTTGATGGATGTCGTCCCCACAGCGCTTAAGTTTCCTCTCATTCTCGACAGACTCACATCCAGGAGTTATTATGTGTATGTTTAGGGAGAAACATAGGAGGGAAAAGCGCAGACTGCAATTAAATGTATGTCAAAAAGCCATTTCGGCCTAAATTGGTACAAGAGGACATATACTTAAAACTCAATATGCTCTCAGATTCAGTCCCTTGAAAGAAAAAGAAAAGTGAGGGCGACAGCAACAGAAACCAAAACAAACAATCTAAATGTCCCCAGAATATAATCCCAATTAGAGGCAGGAGGAGGAAGTAGGAAGTAGCGAATGTTGAGTCCAAACCTCTGGAGGTCAGAGGGGAGGAGGCCCAGCCACATAACGCTGGGGACGGTCAGACTGTGGGCCTCAAACGACATGGCCTGTGGAAAAAACAAGGCACACAAGCCCAGTCACACACTTACAGGCACATAATATACATCTTAAATAAAGAAAGCACTCCATCTAAACACACAGGGATGATTACAGAAACACCACATAAACCCACGAAGACATCACTCAACATTTTCACTCCATATGATTCTGAGATATATAATTACACATTGCTAACAGGGAGACACTGAACAGGCCCTCATTGGATAATATACTGTGGAGGAAGAAGCTGCATGGCAGTACTCACCACTGATCCGTACTTGTAGATACACATGATCTCAATCCCTGGGAAAAACCAGAGGGAGAGACACAGACACGCTGCAATCACCGACATACCAGAGCAATTATCCTCAGAGATGTGTAACGGAGCTCAGAACAAAGTAAAGCATTACATATGTGTCTCGCCATGCGATGGGAAAAAGGGTTCGAGGTATGGAGTCTAATGGAAACTGAGCCATCCCGCCAGGGCGAGATCACGCCAACGGAAATGATAGTCAGACTTGGCACCATGACGTAGCGGACAGGTGCGACCCGACCCGACCCGACTGTGTGAGAGAGTGTGTGTGTGGAGATGAAAAGACAAGTATGTGTGGTTTGCTTTCAGACAGTTTAGGAGTACCATGAGGGTCGGCGTCCACCAGAGCGAAGACGGGGACATGCAGAGTGTCCCACAGCTTCCTCACCATCAGCCTGCTGTTCACATCTGGCACGCCTTTGCCCTGATCCACACAAACACACCGGTTACTAAATTATAATTAATACGATTCACGTTTTAAAAAAATGAAGGAAACCCACTGTGATCATGATGCACGGTGACAGCTTTGTGCAGAAGTCATCATCCAGCAGTCTCTGAAACGTTGCATCCTTCTCAACTATCATGATGAATTTAGCAGACGACACAACATCTGAACATGTCTGATAAAGGAAAAAACTAAACTAATATGAGACAAAAAAGGGAAAGCAGGTGTCACAAAGGATACTTCTAATCCCACCAATGTTGGCTGAGACTGCAACAGCCTAGAAACAAAATGAAGGGATGTAAAGTTTGTCAGTGTGGTGACATGAAGGCTGGTAGTTGAGGCTGATGGTGGACCTTACTGCAGAGGTGGAGCGGCAGTCGATCCTTGTGCCGTCTTCCTCCATGTAACACAGATCACCTGAGATTAATCCCTTGGACGTGGCCAACTGGTGATAAACACAAGCATACATACCTTTAATTACATTTCTGTTTGCTCATTAAAAACCAACAGGTGTTTCCGTAGATACGAAGCAGGAAAAAAAATGCTGAAAACGCTGCACTAACTGGTTTCATGTGTGGGACATGAACTATCACTACTTTCATTGCTGATTAATCTGTTGATTTGATCTTTAACATATCAGAAAATGGTGAAAAATATGACAAAGACATTCAGTTTAGTTTCAGAAATGATGTCTTATCAATTATCAGAATAGCTGCACGTTAATTTAACAGGTGACAGCTCTAACACAGGCCCAAGGAGGATGGGATATGGATTAATCAAACATAAAACCTTTGCTACACTTTGTGACACACACACTTACCACATGCAATGATCTGCGAGGAACCTTTAGCAAGCAGGAAATATCATCCACTATATTATCAACAGTCCTTTGGGAACTGAACAGCTGTGTATTGTTGTAATAGATGTCTCTGTGGAAACAAAAGTGTTGATCGTCAAAATTCAGGAATAAACCGGCAAAACAAACTCTGGCATCTAGCTTCAGCGATGATCATTTCAAATAACCTCTTGGTTGCAAACGAGTTGCTCTGCACAAGTCGGTAGATGACCAAGAAAATCTTGAGAATTTGTGCTTCAAACAGATCAAACAACAAAATTAGTCATTATAAAAACAATATTCACTCATCACACATTAAAAACAACATATTACTTTATTATGTAGGATATCTATGTGGTAAAAAGATCCTGTAAAAGCCTCTTAAAGCATATACTGTACTGTCTCTGCCTATTTGTCACCTAAAACTAAGTCTGACTTTTACTGCCGTTTGTGCAGTTTAGGAATGTGTTCACAAAGAATATAAATGAAAGCCACATGAAGCACGACTGTAAATGTTTTCTGACTAAAAGGAATGTCAGATGAGAGCAGAAAAGAGAAAATATGGCAGCGGTTTGTGCATCTTCTCACCAAATTTGGTGACAGACGATGGACAGTCGCTCCTAATGGTGGTGACAGAACTTCCTGAGTTCATTTGAAGACCAACGGCGCTGTCGAAACTGAGAGGAATCAAAGAAAAATGCATGAAAGTAGAAGAAGAGAGGCCATCAAAGAAATCTACACAAATGTTGAGTGCTACTTTTACTTTTTTTAGCTTTGAAAATCAGCTCCCAACCACCTGTAATCCATCTAAAACTCCCTACACCCTGAGGGCTACCTGCACCTCACCGTCCTCTGTGAAACCTTTGGCGCTCCATCTGTGGGATTCTCACATTTGAGGGCTGAGCCTGAATGTGTTTTAAGCTGCTGCGAGGTTTGATCCAAACAAGACCAGACAGTTCGCTTTGTTCTGAGCATCGGGTCTCTGCAGCCTCGTCACATTAAATCATTTTGTGAATGTGTGTGTAGGCCAGTGCTTTTCAATTCCTTATCATTCTGTCATCTTCCAACCTACAGGAAGTTATTTCAACTTCAGCCTCTCTGAACCAAAGTCTTTTTTTCCCACCACCTGGTTGCGTATTCAGTCTGCTGCTTACACCACCCTTTGTACAAATTGAGACAGAGCTGAAGTGTGTATTAAACAGCAATCTGATCTTCTTGTGTGGCCTGAAGTCCCACAAAAAAACATGTAGGTAAATGTTTATTTGTTTCTTTAGACAACACGACTGCTTGTGTTTATCTTTTAAAGGTCAGATGGGATGACTTACAAGGATCCCACACAGTCTGCCTGTAAACCCGCTGCAGTGTTCAGAGCGGATGGAAAAAACTTTTCATGTACTGACAGAGTGCTCTTAAATCAAGTTACCTGACGTTAGCCCAGCTGGACCTGTTGGGCAGCACCAGGACAGGCGCCTCATCTCTGGAAAGACTCGTCACTATTCCCAGGATTACGTTTTCAATGCGGGTCAAAATTTCCCTGCTGGAATTAAAAGATGTAACGCTTTGAATATGGGATGGCTACAAAATCCTAGCATAGGTGTTCTGTTTTTTTCACCAATATATATATATATATATATATATATATATATATATATATATATATATATATATATATATATATATATATATATATATATATATGTGTGTGTGTGTGTGTGTGTGTATATATATATATATATATATATATATATATATATATATATATATATCTATAATGATAAAGTATGGCATTAGGGTTAATTTTGAGTATCCATCACTGCCCTAAATTCAAAATATTGCTTATTACAAAATATATATTTTTATGTTTCTGTAATGGTTAATTGACAAATATGTGCAATTTCATATGAATATATAATTTTTCAAATTTACTGTTTTACAATAAAAGCTGAAACAAATATCAAAGCACATTATTATTATTATTGACTGAGATTTGATTTGCATATCACAAGGTGAATTCAGTTTTGAAATTCCTCACTCCTGAACGAAAGAAAGAATCCTAATTAAATCATTTCATGATGCTGGAGACTCTTTGAGACAAAAGGACAGCTCAGCACTATACATGTATGTTTTTTAGTTATATATAAAGTGTGCAATTCTTAGTGATGATGAAATGCTAGCTAGCCCAGTTAGCATCGTGCTAGCTGACCGTTAGCGGCTACGGAGATGGCGCCCCCCCTTCGGTGGGCGACACCATTTCTTACAGTAAATAGGGGAAACGGGGTGACACTATTCTAATTAACTTACTGGCTGATTTCCTCTTCAAGGCGCGGGCAGTCTGTCGTTACATTGTTCATCAGTTCAGCACGAAGCTTGTCGATTTCTGTAAACATATCTGACCCCATCATGTTTTAATATGATAATACGCATACGTACAAGTCTTTGTGGAACCCGGTAGTGGGCGCTGATTCAACGTTTTGAATTCCAACAGCCGGAAATAATCTCGCGCGATTTGCGCAGGCGAAGCAGGAAGTGAAATCACCTTGTTCTGGTTTGTTTGTATACAGTCTGTGATTTTGGTGAAAGGAAGAAAATACAACAGCAACTGAACAACTATATATATATATATGCCACTTCCACTGTAGTTATTATACATGGTAAGATGATAATGCACAACATTAAAAGCATAAATGTCACTTTTCAGTATTTCTCAATGGGTTCATAATATTGGAAAAGTAGAATATTGTCTGGTCTGTTAGACCAGTCCCAGTTTGTGCTTATTTTTTACCTGAAGTGGTGAAAGTAGCTAAGTGCACGTAACATCATTTAAATAATTTGAGGTACTCTCTGGACTATATATATGCAGAGTTAATGCAATTGTTAAAAATTACTGTTGTTACATGGAGTGTCAATGTGTTTTTCATTGATGTTACTCTGTACAAATGACATATTGGGGATATTGGGTATATACACACAAAATTGGCTCGAAACACCTATTGTGAGGTGCATGTTAGACTTTACACACATACACAAGAGGCCATGTATACTAACATTTTAAGTAACGCATACCTTTTCATAAATATTTAAAACCTGCGTGTGTCTTCAGTTAGAGTTAATCAATTGCACTTCCATAATTAAGGTGAAAGGAATAAATGTTTTCTTTTTGGGTTTCTTCCACCTGGCAGAAAAGAGTACACAGGTGTTTTTATTTTCAGAATTATTGCCACACAACCACATATCTCCTGCTTACATAGATTTAAATAAATCATAGATGATTTAAGTGTTTAAATCCATTTAATAGCTCGGAAAGGTTAAAGCTTTCCTTCAGGGCTTTACTCTTTATGTTGTGCTCAGCTCCACTTTTTCTCTTTTCACTCTTTCACCTCCTCCGAATGATTTGAAGGCATCTGAGTTGTTCTTCCATGCAAAGCACAAACAGGGCTTATACTGTATGTACACCACATAAATGCTGTAGTTATTTGCTGTTAAATTAATCAGCAACTATTCTGTTAATCAAGTAGTTCTGGTTTCTTTACTCCTCTATGACAGTAAACTGAATATCTTTGAGTTGCGGGCAAAAGAAGACATTTGAGATTTTATAGACCAAACAACATTATTAATTAATTGAGAAAATAATTGACAGATTAATCATCAATGAACATAATAGATAGTTGGCAGCCCTTATACCATGTGACAATGCACTAAAAATGATGCGCTGTGATATATTAAAATATACTGCACACCAGACAATATACGCAATGTTGTATTGTATAGTATACATACAGTCATTCAGCGTTTGTGATATGCTGCCACATTTTAATTAAACCGGTGATAAACTTGTAATTTGCTCTTGACTTCATGTGCTAAATCGTCTCCTTTATTATATTTGTGTGATCAGGTTCGCCACGGCTGAAGCACTAAGTGATCTACAGGAAGTCGCAGGCCTACCGAGGCACAGGTCTGGAAATGTCGGCAAGCAGCTACTCGTCTTCGTCTTCAAGCAGCAAGGTCAGGGCACATTAAGCTTCGCCCACTGATATAATCCATGGATGTGTGTGGGCCAGTTAGCACCTCATTGGTGTCAGGTATTAGTCCTGTGTTGGAGGTGTGAAGAAATATCCCCATTAGCACCTTCAGTTATGAGACTGTTTATGTGAGCTTGCTGCTACTCGTCCAAAGGAGTGTCTGCTGTGTATGTGTATTTCTGTTGGTGCGCTTGTTTGTAATTGACGGTGGTTGGAAACAATAGATATATATACAGTACAGGTGGTCTAATAGATTTATATCATATGTATGTCAGACATGTGGAAGTGATTTTTAGATATAATTTTGCCATGATAATGCTGGCCGACATGTTTTCTGGCTATAAATGTTGCTCCTTCTCTTTTAAGTTCACTCTATCGGGCATTTATTGTACGGCTGCTTTAAGCTCCAAACATTAAAATGACATTACAGTAATGCGCCGCCTTGAGGAAATCCCACAAATTGCTTCGTTGACCGCCATTCAAAAACCTGTGTCAGTCTCTTTTGTTGCATCATGTTGCAGCCATGTCCCTCTCTTGTTAAGGCAGTGAAATGTGCTTAGATTCTAAAACTATTAGGTCATGCACAGTCCCCACCTTCAAGAATTGCTGGCAGGCATGCTGTGTGTGTTTGCGGAGGCACTGCGGTCATTCTTTCGCAGTGTGAAGGCCTGGCCAGAGTGTGTGGGAGCTGGGATCTAAAGAGAAGAGGTCCGTGCCCCTGACCTGACCCTGAATATCTCCTAATGTGCAGCTTTACCAAAGGTCCCCCTTTCCCCTGAGTGGATTTGACAAGCTGCTTCCGTAGTAATGGCTCTTAATTTCTGAGTAATTGCTATCTCTAAGTGATGAGGGACAACCCCTCACCCAAGTTGGGAAAAAAAGTCGGGGCATGTGGAAGACCACAGGTTGCTGTGGGGGTCCTTTTTCCTCTGTTCCAGAAAGCCTCAGACCCCATGCTGTTCCTTTGGCCCAGGAGAGATTTGTGTCGAGTGTGAGGCCCTAACCTGAGGAGACAGAGTGCAACGAGTCATGTGCTTGTCTTGGGATGAGTGTTTGTGCTGGGCAGGGAGAAGGGGGGGCACGAGGGAAGTCGGGGGCTGCAGGGTCAGAGGAAAGAGAGCAGGGGCACTCGCTGCAGGTGAGGGGGATTAGCTGCAGCTAGAGGCCCAAAGAAACTAAATACAGATCTGTCAACCTAATCCTCACAAATAGAAAACAGAGCTGCCCTCCCCTCACCGTCCACATAGTTCAGCACATCCACCTCCTGCTCCTCTGCCTCCCCCCTCCAACACTTTCTACCTCAGGCTCCTCTGTTTCTCATCAGCTTTTGGCCAGTCTGGCTACACCGCCTCCTCTCTAATGGCTCCTCAGAGCAGCATCCCCTAAAGAGGAGCTGACTGATCACTCAGGCTCCTCTCTGATTGACAGGCCAGCACTGCCTTATAGAGTGATGAGAGCAAGAGTCAAAGGGGCTGGGTCTCTCTCTGCAGAGACAACAATCTAAACGGGACCTCTGCCTTTAGCTGCTTGGGCCTTTATCAGGCCCTCACACCTCAGTAATGGATGCTGATAAGTGCGTGGCTACAGGTGAGGAGACCAGCTCAGCGTAGAGTCTGGACTCTGTGGCGATGACACCAGTGACAGAGTGCCTGAGTGATACATCCTGAGATGGATAAGCTCCGCTAAGCCAGGCAGTTAGCTAAAACGGTGTCTCTGCCTGTCAGTGACACCGGCTGTAACTGATGGGTCTGGCTGGACCGCTGAGAGCTATGATTCAGGTCTGATCTGCTCTGGTGTTCCCAGGATACAGGCGAAAGTAGGTACTGAGTGATGGCGACTAGGACTGCAGAGCTTCAAATGAGATAATCATGTGTTTGGACAGCGATCGTTTCTTATAGTTACAAAAATTTCAAACTGCAAATACTAGTTATATTCTGAATTGTTATACTTGCATTATCACAAAAATTAAAGAGCTTTTGCATATCCTTGCATATCCAGACACAGATTTTTAATGTCAAACTGCTTTATTCAGTATTTTTTTTTACCAGTTTTAGTCAGCAGGTCTGTTAGTTTTGTAGACCTCTGTGGTAAAAACCTCCTGAACGATGAACGCTGAAGGAATTAAACCAGGACAAACAACTCCTATGAGTCCATGCTACCTCACCAAATTCTGTCTTTTGTTGTTGTTGTGGTTGAGGGACCCCCCCAGCAGCAGAAAACTACACACTGTGTGTTTCAGTGATGTCTAACTTGACAGATTTGCTAAGAGGACTCAATAATATAGTTGTTCACGTTGTGAAAAATGCCATCACACCCAAAACCTGAGCAGGATTTACAAAGGGAACAGTTCTGAAGGCGCTTCATGTACCCACCCCCTCTCTTTCTTCTGCCTGTCTCGCAGCTGTGTCTCATATGTTCATGAGGCCCCTGGAAGTGTGAGACACCAGAAGGGGAACATTTGCAATAGCTCAGCTCCACCTGGTTTGGCTGTTTTAACAGGCCGCCGGTTTGTGCAGTGCGCACAGTGGGGTTACGCCTAAAACGTAGACGAGGGCGGACGGGACGGGTAGACAGGGAGGGGGGTGCTGGAGAGGAAAATATGTGCCTCCACCCTCTCCTGTCCTTGCACCTCGACCCCACACTGCTTCATTTGAGGGTCAGTTTACCCTGAAAAAGGTTTTACTGTATCGTCTGAGGGTGTGCTCGGTCGGACCCCCCCGAACCTCATCCGCCTCCCAGCGTACACGAGCCTTCAAAGGGCCGCCGCCCGCCGCTCTCTGAGGCAACACATGAAATAAATATTAATCTGACCTCTGACCGCATGCTTTGAGCTCCTAAATAGAGATAAGCAGGCAGATGGGAAAAGCACCAGCTCTTACAGGGGAACAGAAGGAGAGAGAATGCTGTGGAGGGGAGATGAAAAGTGTATTCTTGTGGGTGTTTGAAAGAGTTTCCAGGGATGTTTCACTGCTGTGTGGTCCTCTTTGGGTAGCTCATATCGTGCTCCAACCTGTTGGAGTGAGGAGGTGTGTATTTGTGCAGATTGTCTTAGATCATAGCAATGTGTGTGCACTCCAAATGCCCCAGGCTAAATGTTGAATGTGAGCTAAATGTGATCTTGTGAGCTCACCTTTGCCCTACAAGGCTTCACAGTGTGTTGCTGTGCAGCTGCAACTCAACACAGTATGGGTGTTTGTTTTATTTTACTATCTCATCCTCTTAATGTGGCCTAATGATACAGGTCCTGACAGCATGTGTCACTGGATGTCTAAATATGAAGGACATTTCTGCACACCGAGACGTTTTTACTTTTTACCTTCGGTCAGAGTGAGTGACGTAGTTTAAAGAGTGAAAAGTGATGGGTGAGTACAATGTATGAAAGGTTTTTAATCCAGGAGACTGATGTTCATGAGCCGCACATCACGTAACAACCAGCTGTTCACAATGTACTTGACAAATTTAGTCATTTTAAGCCCTGTCCCATTCTTTCTTAAACCTAACTAGTGACTTTGTTGTGTTGCTATGGTGTTATTCAAACACAAATGCTAAATAGATTCAGTGCAGTCAGTAAATTCTGAATTTCGTCAGTGACAGACATTGTGATGTATCGTGGATTAAATTTCTTGCAATATATCAATTATCGCAGAATCGCTATACCTTGATATTATCCTTAGCGTGGGCAAAATATTGTGATAGTATTGCATCGTGAGGTACTTGGTGATGCCCAGCCTCACTAAACCGAACCAGTCACACTTTAATCTTGTGGCATTGTGTGCTTCTTCGAGTGTGATATGAAAACATTTTTATTAGAAATGTTGACATGTCTGTGGTTTGTCTCTTATCTTATCAAAATGTTTTTTTTTCTATGTGTGTCTTTGACTGACGGTTCGAACACTATTCGTGCTGCTTCTCTGCTGTAGTTTTCCTCGTCAAAGGCGCCTCAGTGCAGCTCACCCGGCCTGGCCTCAGCCTGTGCCCACTGTTTACTGTGACTGTCATCAGGCCCATGGAGGCCCAAACAAAGGGGGGTCTGTTCCCATTATGCTGCCCAGGATTGTCAGCCGCTCTCCGGGCACAAACTGAGCCAAGGGCTGGGGGGTTGTTGGAGGAGCACCGGGGGGTTTGACCTTGCCAAATTTATAGCGAGGGTGAGAGAGCAAGAGAATGAGTGTGAGACAATGACAGAGAGGGAAAAGAAAGTGAGAGAGCGAAAAAGAGAGCAGAAGATGTATAGTTATAACGGCAACCAAGAGCCTTTCAAGTCCGCTGTCGGAAACTTCTGTAATGTAAACACCTGCGGCCATTAGCTGATTCTATCTGAGGCACCGGATAGAAATGTTTATGTGTCACAGGCGACTACTGAAAGGCCGTCTTAAAGCAAATAGGGGATTAGATATACAGAATGAGTAGTGGCAGGCCATGTAAGCTTTCAGGCTTTAAGCCATGTTGAATTGTCACTGGAAAAAGAGGAGTGGAACGCCTTTGAAGACAAGAACAACCACATTAAATAGGCAGGAAGGTGAGCTAAGTGTAGAAGACCCCGAGACATGCTCTGCCTCCTCTCCCTTCCTCTGTTTGCAATCATAGCTTGAGCCGTCTGGCAGCCTCCCTCGCTGTGCCATTGAAGTCTGATTTTATTGTCATAAAAATCACCTGGCGAGCTGCAGCCCTAAAAGATCTCCAGTTCAGAGCCCTTTAAAAGTCCACTCTCTGTGCAGTGAAATGGCTTTAGGAGGGCTGTGGAGATGAAACAGTGCGTCTGAAATCCCTCCACACAAGAGGG
Source organism: Synanceia verrucosa (assembly GCA_029721515.1). Lineage (NCBI taxonomy): Eukaryota > Metazoa > Chordata > Actinopteri > Perciformes > Synanceiidae > Synanceia > Synanceia verrucosa. The sequence continues at coordinate 2,824,038 of CM056561.1, read as the reverse complement.
TCAGGAGCGTCGCATTAAAGTGTGGTGTTTAAGAGGTGCTGGGACCGGGTGGAGGGGGCAGATGGAGGGATGGAGCAGCTGCCAAACATCTGCACCCATCCTTCAGGGTCTGCTCTGTCTGTGCACCGCTGCCTTTGTCACAAACTTCCTGCTCCAAGCAGCTGGGATGGAAACAAAGCTTGGAGATGACTTTGAAAATATGCAGCATGAGTTCTGGAGTTTTGCAAAAGCCTCACATCCATGTGAACCAAGGTATTCAGAGAGTGCACCTGCAAAAAATGCATGTTGCAACCCCTCCCGTGGACTTCAGTATTGAAGCGCTCACCCACGCAGGCAAATAATTACTCTCAGATTTGAAGGCTGTTATTTTCCATAAGCACACCAACACTGAAAGGCCTATTGTCACTGTCTGGACATCTGTCATTATTGAATCCACACAAGCATGCTAGGAATTGTGGGAAAGCAGTGACGAAGTGTGCTTTATTTTGAAACTGGAGCATCATGGTACAAATCCAGTCCTGATCCGTTTTGTATTTGCACAGCCTGGAGCTTTTCTCCAACTGGTAACAAAGGCCAACTTCGCTCTTTATCCCCATTAGAAACCACAGCATTCTCTCTCTCTCTCCCTCTTTCTCTACCTCCCTCTTTCTCTCTCCTGCTCCTCCCAGCACACAGCGCCTCCCTAGACCTCGTCCGTGTCTCTCCTGGTGAAACGCGTCCCCCCTCAGCCTCCACTCTGCAGTTGCACGCTGCTCTCCAGTTGGTCGCTGTTGGCCACAGGCTGAGCACAGGGGTCCGCGCGCACGCAAATCTGCGCCAAAAACAATCAACAAAAAAGACTAACTCGGGAGCACTCCCCCTCCAACATGAGGGTCGGTAGCTGACTCTGGATATTGAACACAGGCTGTTGTACTTTCCCGTTTTCCCAGAGTTTCGGCGAACAGAACTGGGCGCAATTACGCACGGCGAGCACCATGGCACCGATTCTGGACAGACGCGCTCCCGCTTTGCTCTTGGTGTGGAGCTACTGCGTCCTGGCGGACACCGCTTTTACCAACTTTACTTTGGACAACGAGTTCCACTCCAGTTTCATCCACCGTCGGCTGAAGAGCCAGGAGCGCAGGGAGATGCAGCGGGAGATCCTGTCGATCCTGGGGCTGCCGCACCGGCCGCGACCCCACCTCCACGGAAAGCACAACGCCGCCCCGATGTTTATGTTGGACTTGTACAACGCCATGTCCACGGAGGGGGACGAGGACAGATACTCCTACCCCTACAAGCCCGTCTTCACCACTCAGGGCCCCCCCATAGCCAGCCTGCAAGACAACAACTTCTTGAACGACGCAGACATGGTCATGAGCTTTGTCAATCTGGGTAGGCTCCTCATTCTCTCACCATTTATGCGACCAAAAGCTGTGGAAAATACTATTTTACATGATTATAGTCATGTCGTAAAGACTGATTAAGGCCACTAAAGTCACTATTGTGCACTACTCTGCCATTTTTCTCAGTTACAACATTTATGTCATGAAAAATTACCATAATGATTATTTGTGACAGCCACGACTTAGTTGTCAACTGCTAAATTTTCATCTGATTCATTAGTTTGAGAACTTTTTAAGTTATTCTCTGATTGGTTTCTTAAATGTGAATATTTAAACTAAATATCTTTGAGTTGTGAACAAAACAAGATGTTTAAGGACACTTTGAGGGTTTCAGTTTCTGCAGCTGTATGAATGTTCACTGTTTACTACAAGTGTTGCACGCTGCTTGTTGCAACTCATAGCTGCTTTTTTGACCCATAGTGAGCATTTCAGTGATAGTAGATACATTGCAGATTTTTTAGGATTTTTTTCCCTGATGTTACAGTTAACATGCGAGCACAGGAGACGAGCACGACAGCCACAACTGGCTGCATTTATCCAGCTAATACCAGGAGTGTCACATTCCAGCGTCCCTCTCTGTTAAACAGCTGTGCAACCAGCTAATGTTCAGGTGCTGCTGGAGCTGCTGGATGATCGAGCAGCCAGCAGCTAATATGTCAACCGTGTGCTATCTAAAGAATGAGTAAGTCAACAGCAGAGTGGGTTCAAAGTGCACTGGGTGCTCCCTTTACTCTCGTCTGGAGACATCAGTGGAGACACTCAGACCACAAAATAATACTCAATGATGATCCAGCGTCAGTTTAGATAGCTTCAGGTGATCACACAGTGAGTCATTGTGTTGAAAGATGCTCGTCACTGCAGTAGTTTTTAGTTGCTGTCTCAGTTGACTAATATTTTATTGGTCCATGAGTTGGATTTTTATGTCTTTTTTGTGCTGAATGACTTATTTCCTTGTGGAGACAAGTGGTGCTTTTGTGTGATTCTTTGTTTCAATCATTTTACCATTCAATTAGTCAATAAAGGTGTATGTTATATATATATATATATATATGCTTATCTAATCAGAAGACATTTTTATTGCTCTCAGCAACAATCGGAGGTTGTTAAGTGCAAATAAACATAACATTATCAGACTTATGGATAGATAAAGACATCATTGCCCCACTTATAATAGTAGCTGTGTTTTTTAGTGTATTAACTGTCATTTGGCACAGGACAGAGACAAGAGAAAACCCTGAGCAGGCACAGGGTGGATTAATATTTCCAAGCCACCAGAGTTTAAGTGAAATTCTGTGAGGATTTGAAAGTTTACATTGGACCCTGGAAAGATCATTGTTGGAGTGTGTTGGCAAGAGAGAGGGAGGTGACACTGGTTCCTCCACTCTGCACTGTGTAATTACTGAGGGAGCTGCTGCATTGTGACTATTTTTGACAAGCTGTGACACAGATGGATTTGACCACAGGGACTCGCAAAGTCACGAGCTGACGAGGAAGAAGGGCGCTTTTGAGTGCAAGAAAGCCGACGGATGGTTGGGACTCGAGATCGAGATGTGTCACATCAACATTTTATTTAATATCATCATGAAAACATGCACTGCTTGTCCTGAAGTGGTTGATGCTTCAGTGTTTCCTAATATGTCACTCATTTGGCAGTAAAGTGGTCGCTTGTCATTGCGTTGTGTGCGCTCTGCCACGTGTTGCATCTGTCAGCGGGGTTCATTGTTGGGTCTCTCCATGTAATATCATCAAGCGGTGTGTCCAGCAGCTTTATTGGAAACAGCAGATAATGTGCTGTTTCATTGTCGTCCACATGACAGAGAGACAGAGAAAGTGGCTATCGAATGGATTGACTGTTTCCTCTCAAAATTCCTTCCTTTCCACATTTGCTCATTGTGGGTTTGTTTTCTTATTTAGGTTGTCTGAGAGCGAAATGAGTGTGGCTTTTATTTAAAAAAAAAAGTCCCTCAAAGCTCCATGTGTCTCCATAACTACCATGCCAAGGTACATTAGTCAGACTATGCACACTGGTTGCTGCTTCCTGAGAGGCCTGGTTTGTAATTTTATTTAGGGCTAAATACTTGAAGGCATCCGATGCACCATATAGCTATGGTGACAAAGTCTGAGACCATATCTCAGTGCGCTCCCTTACTGATATTAATGGAAATTAAGCTGTGTTTCAACTTGTGTGAGTATCACAGGGCGGGCGTAGGCTTCAGGACAGACCCCAGACCAGGGACGTCCTCTCATTGAGTCACTTTAAAAGGCCCAGCTGTGTAAATGGCTTACAGCATACATCCAGAATGTACGGTGCTACACCAAACACACGGGTCACCAGTTGTGCTGGGTGTGTGCCGGACACACCGTCATAACACGCCAGCAGCCGAACACGACAGAAAAGTATAAAAGGTGCATTTTAACACACGACTTACCAACATTTAGAGATATTCTGCCTCTCTGCACATATGCATCCTTTTTTGTAACTTTTATTTAATGTCGTCCCAGTGGTCTCTGGCAGCATTAGCACTCAGCCACTGTGAATTATGGCATTTCCTCCTTAACAAACCACAGCTTCCAGGGCTTTTGGCCGCTACTTTGGCCCGTGCTGCTATGCAGTTCAGTTCAGTTCAGTTCATGCTAAGCGCTCACACAGGCCAGTAACCATCCAGGCACGAGCACCAACACTCAACCTGAAATTCTCATTCACACCTCCTGAGACCACAGGAAAGGACTGTGACTTGGACGTCTGCTATTCGCATCCGGGATGACTGAAACAACAGCAGCATCATTCATCACCTGTGTTTGTGTGGGTTGTAGTCTTTTACTGTAAAATGTTATCATGAGGCGTGTTAGTCACCACTTCCTTATTGTGTCTGTTCTCATGCAGGCTGGCATGGATTAACGTAGCCTGGGATGATGTGAAGGCTCTGCTTTCCATGTTCATCTGGGTGTGTGGTTGAACATTCAGGCTAGTTTTAAGATCGAGGGATAAGACTGGTAGTGACTGATGATCAGACTTTTAGGAACCTGATGCCGTGCGATGGACAGACGTCTGGACATATCTCCTCTGTGAATCTCCACAATCAGTCTGCAGAGCCTTGAAGCTCTACTGCTGCACAGAGGGGTGTTCACTCGAAAGTTTATTAATATTGAACATCAAGAGGTTATAGTCAAGAGACAGAGCTTCCTCTCTTTAGATGTGTGTTGTTATTTCCTTTCCTGTATCTTCTCAGTGTCTCAACCCCTGGCTGATGAGTAGCAGCGATGCTGTAAGTCGTTAGCCTCTGTCTGGACGCGCAGAGCGGGTGCTATTGTTTAGAAAGTGAAAACATTGCAAAAATAAACAAATATGAAGCCATTGGCGGAAAAAAAATCACTACCAGTGAGCATTTTTATTGCTCAGTGCTCTGCTGCTGTTAATCTGCACCAGATGTGATGCTCTAAACAGTTGAGAAGCAGTACACAAAGCTGGAGCATTTTGATGGTGGTTACTCCCCCCTGTCCCCCCTCGCTGTGATCAGCCAGCTCTGATTGGCTGGCAGGACTTAGCGAAGCACGTTGCACGTGGATGAAGCTTCACCTATATTTATCTAGTGAGTTGAGGCTGTGATCAGTGAAGGAAGAGGTGTCATAGCAGCTGAGTGAGTCAGTGCACGAGCGGGTAGTGATGCTGCGCGTCACCTTGGTGACCTGATGGGGCGCCACCTGGCTCTCCTCTGTTCACGGCCCTCTGTCTGCTCCCGTAGGAGTTTTTCTGCCCGGTCTCTCCACTTTATGTTGTTGATAGGAAGGTGGCGAAGAGCTGAGAGGGGGAAGAGGCGTCTAACTGCTAAATGAGCTTAAATTTATTCGAGGCTTCGGCTTTCAGACAGCGGTGTGTCAGGGGTGCTTGTGTCACGCTGGAGGCACACAGCTCCAGTTTTACACACTCTTGTAATTTGAAATGAAAAGCTCCAGCATCTCCCACAAACACACTCGTAATGTCCTGTCCGTTCCCTCGCCACCCTTCTCTCCATTGCTGCTCACATTCCTCCTCACAGTGGGTGCTGAGCTTCATACAGATGTTTCCCTCTGTCTGCAGGCCAAAGCAGCTGCAGAGAAACTTTATCTTTTTTCTGAGTCCAACGAGTCTCCCCCCCCATCTCGACCTCCACCGTCATGTCTGGCCCGGCCTCCAGCATCTGACACCAGATTTCCCTCGCTGCCCTCCTGAACCAACAGTATTGATTATCAGCTCCGGCCTCCTGGTTTTAATGCGTTGGTTATCACATGGTCCCAGCGGTGCTGTGTGGTGTTTAGTCTCCATCCTCCGGCTCTGGCCGACACCTCCGGGGGTTTAAACCTCCAGTGCTTCCAGACATAAAACATTTCAACACTTTCTCAGGTTCTTCTGTATGTTTTTCCACTCCCCACCTCTTTCCCTCGCTAACATACATACACACACTTTCTCTGAACCAGAAACACAGATCCTTCCCTTCACTCTCCCATGAACATAGCACCACTTCTTGTCCATTGTTGAGTCCATGGATGCATCTGTCTTGGTCTCTCCGTCTCACAATAGAAAACGCTTCTTCCAATGGTTCTTCCTTATCTCAGAATAAATACAAACAAAGCTTATTTTTTTTAGCTTTTTAGCTGAATTGTACCATGAATCACACTTGAATTTTGCAACTGTTAAACTAATAAGACTGAAAAATAGAATGTTGTTTATTGTCATTATACAATTGTACAATAAAATTGTAGAGCTTCTCCCTTTACAGTGCAGGATAGATAAGGATAAAATAAGTATAACTAGAAATAAGTATGTAAATCTTAGAATGTAAATATAAAAATAAGTAAAACAAATTGTCTCATATACAAATACGAATATGAATATGGATTTACAACAGGGATAAATACTGAGAATGTAAACAGGAAATGTAAAAAATGTCTTGCACTGGATGCCAGAGTGTTTACAGGATAAATTGTATAGCACAGAGTTGACTAGAACAGCAGGTCAGATAAAGTTATATCTGTGCAAAAAAGACAGTTGACTCTTGCAGTCTACATACTGAAATAAAGTCCCATGTGGTCTGTGTGAAGGATGGGACTCTCATCAAAACATTGTATGTGTTAAAGGCCAGTCATTCCTCTGCAGCCTCTGTTAATAATGTCTCCCTCCTGTAGATTTATGTAATCGCTTCTGTATACACTCTGAATAAACTAAAGCATGTGCATATACAGTACATGGATGCATGCATGTCTGCAGAGAAATGCACACACTTTTTTTTAACCCAAGTGGGAATGCTTCTGGAGCTAATTAGTGTTATTGAGTGCATGTTTTATTGCCTTCTGCTGGACAGGCAGTGAGCAGAGCAGAGGAATGTAACAGTCGGTGGAGATAGTCCTGCTTTCCTGTCAGCTAATTTCTCTTAATGCTCTCCACAGTTTGACATATTACGCCGAGGTCAGGTGCAGAAATAAATAATACAAATAGAGACAAAGAATCTGTCTTTGGCTTCAGGCAGCTTTAGATTGAGTTTGTATTTTTCATGTATTGTCTCTCAGATTCACCTGTTGTGAGTCCGTTTGACATCTGGATGTTGGTAGAGGAGCCTCCTGTGCTCTTCGCCCGGCCGAAGCACTTGTTGGGAGAGTGAGCGGTCAAAAGGCGCAGATGTGCTGAGCAGCAGGAGCTCGAGCTTCGCTGTAATGATGGACGAAGCTCCTTCATTGCCAGGAATGTTGGGCTCATTTTAGTTTTTCTAATAAGTTCACTCTCCTGCTCTGACTTTTTTTTCCTCTAGACCCATCAGCCTCTTTAAACTTAGCTGTGTTAAATCTGCATAGAGCTTCAACAATCAATCAATCCACTATTAAATTAATGCACAGCTATTTTGAAAATTAAGTTCAATTAATCAGTTCGATTAGTTTGTTTACTCTTCTGTGACAGTAAACTGACGTTTGAGGATGTCATTTTGGGCTTACAGATTAATCAGTAATGGAAATATTCATTACTTGCAGCCATAAACTCACATAATATGTCCCTTGGTAATATACAACCACTGCAAACAGCTTCTAGACAGAAGAATGACTGATAAAACGAGCTGGGAGATGACAGGATGAGTGATATTCCCACCTGTTTTGCCACTTCTCTTTCATCTGGGTTATTTGGCGTTGCCTTATCAGGTAGCTGCAGTGCAGGAGACTCCCCTGCATTTTCTATGATGGTGGGTACCAAGCGGCGAAGCCTAGAGAGCAGATGTGGGCCAGAGAACAGCCAGAGATCTGCTGCAAAAAAAAAAACAAAAACAAAAGGAAAGGAAAGGTGGCTCTCAAATGGATGCCGTGCATTTCTTGAAACCCGAGTGCATTTCTTTCTTTATTCCTTTTCCTTGTGGTAACATAGTGTGCTTGAAAGCGTTCGTGTTAGGGCAGTAATGTGAGTGTTTGTGCATAGTAAAACACTATTTTAGAGCCTCTTACCCTGCCCAGCCACCAGCTGCACCGTGTGATGTGTGTTCGTTCTCCGAACGGAGGATTGCGTTAGCGGAAGCCCGTAATATCGACCAGATTCCTCAACAGGCTCCAGCAGCCAAATCAAAGCTTGTAAAAGCCAAGCAACAACTGACTGTTTTTTTTATGATAAGTGATGAAATTTTGTGCCTGTGCAGCGTGGAATATGAACTACGGTTGGCAGGTTTCTGTTTATTTAGCTGTGTTTCCTGCACCTCTATTCTGTTTATTTTAGAAAGCAACAGGCTGTAATTAAACTAAATAAACAACAAGCTGTTAAAATGGGGTTGCCAGTGAGATGCAGGAGGAAATTATAAAAAAAAGTTTTATGTCGACACCGGGAAATCTGTGTGCCGATTGCGCTCATTGTATGCGAGTTTTCCTGAGGTCTATAATAAGAGGCGGCTTGGCTGGTGGAGGAGGGTGTGGCCCCTGTGGCCACAAAATTAAAGAACATAAAAACAAGGGGATGAGGGGAAGAGTGAGAGGGGGAAACTGAGTGGCTGCGGTTCCACGTCTCCGAGTAGTTTTATCCTGCAGTTAAAAGGAAGTGCAGATGGTTAGTGTGGCGTTCGCTCAGAGGGATGCGTCTCCGCTTGGCACAGATCTGCCCACACCCCATCATCCCCGTCTCTCAGCACATTATAGCACACCACAGAACAATGGCCGCCGAACATTTAGGATGTGGTTTCTTTGTTGCCGCCGTTGCTTTTCACCAATGTGCAATCTCTCTTGACAGACCTCTGAGGCAGCACGATGATGCATAAGTTCTAGTTCTCAGAGACGACTCAATTTGTCCTGCAGGACCTCCAGGGACGATCGACAGAGTCACGGCCAAATTTATGAAATGAAATATTATCTCACTGTTATCGAGTTAGACAAGAAGATTGATGATTTCATGTGTGTCTGTGAAATATGAAGAACAGCTAACCCAGCACCAGCATGATTAACACTTACATTTGATGTTTTCATGCAAAAACAACAGGGAAACATACATTTCCTTTTGCTATGTTTACTTCTTGATAAAATATTATGTGTTAATTAACTTAAAGAGTCATGTCAGTTTTGTTTGCCTCAGGGGTCTTCAGGGGTACAGGATAGAGGCGCTGGCAGAGGTTTGTTTTGATGTTTGACCTTTGAAAAGAGCCAGTTTTCAGTCTTTATGCTAAGCTAAGCTAACCAGTCTTCTCATCTAACTCTAATCAGAATAAACTGATGAGAACATTGCCATGCTTTTCTTCTTTCTGATTGGTCCACAAACTTCCTGATTCCATGTGACATTTGTGACCTCTGAATCCAAGCTATTTTGCATGGCTAGGTACCTGCAGAGGTAAGGTAATTTCTGATTTTGCAGTTTTGATCGTGGTAGGCTTTAGCTCAGCTGCTGTTCAGGCACTAAGGAGATGCTTTCCAGGCTGATAAATTCCTGCGAGTTCCAGGCGGTTACGTATCCAGTGTAACTCTCTGGTCCATGATGCCCAGCGAAGCGTGAGGTGGAAGCCAGCTGCAGCGAGAGGCAGACAGAGAGGTCAGCAGAGTATAATCTGAGAGCTGTGGAGGCAGAAAGGTTCGGTCTGACCACAGGTCTCCGATGTAAAGACTCTTCTTCCTGTGGTTGCTGCTTCTCCGGGCTCTAAGGCATGTGTAGCCACCGTGCACACACATGCTGCGGTGAGTTAATGATTGTTAAGTGTGAGTAAGTTATAGCATGAAACTCCGCTGACCCTTTCCCAGGGAGCCGGCTCTGTCAAGCCCTGCAGCAGCACAAATACATCAGGCAGGCATGATGTCATCAGGAGTCGCCAGTGGGCAGGATGTGTCCTACTGTGGGCAGTCACCGGTACCCAGGAGATCAAACCCTACTCTGCTCTTTTTTAGGATAAACATCTTGAGTGACCTGCCCCGTCCTTGCACTCCGCTTTTTTTTTCCCTTCCCTTCCCCTCTCTCCTTTTAGCGTATGGAAACTATGACTTAACTTGTTCCCAGTGCGGCACTTAAAACATTGTTGAAGTTGGAGAAACGGGAAGAAAGACGAATCATAGTGATGCATCAATCAGATTTGACTCCACTGAATGTCATGTTATAGTCTGGAGCTGCAACTAATCAATCATTAAAACAATCAGCACCTATTTTGATAATTGTTTAATCGGTTTGAGGAATTTTTCAAGGAGAATGTCTAAATTCCAGCTTGTTAAAAGTGAATATGTTGTTTTTTTACTCTTCTAGGACAATAAACTGAATATTTTTGTCTTGAGGATATCATCTCGGAAGATGGGAAACACTTTTTCATCATTTCTGATATCCTATAGTCAAAAATAACCAGTTGCAGCTCTGTTTGCTTCCAGGTGAAATGGTCCGACCCTGATTTGACTTTTCTAGTTTGGGAATCAGGTGTGCTGTTGGAGATAAAGGGCTCTTCAGGGGTGCAGATGCAGAATGAGGTGCACGGTTGTCTCAAGAGAGCTGAAGGTGGGATGGGAGGAGGAGGAGGATTAATCTGTCGCTGAAGGGAAGTGAGAGTGAAGCCAGAGGTGAGATCCCCCTCCTGCAGAGCGCCGGAAGCGTGCGAGGCGAGACTGAAAGGTGTGGCGCTGCCGAACAGACGTTTGGGCTAATGCGAGCTGTCAGATTTGGCCGCTGCTGCTCCGGAGCTTGAGGTGTCGGAGAAGTGTCTTAGGTCTACCGGCCGGCTGGACGAGGGGAGAGGAGAGGGGAACTAAAGTTTCTGGTTTCTCCAGCCTGTCAGCGACTCTCAGCCTCATTTGTTTCTATTGAAGAAATGAGCCACAACTTTAGGAGAGCAGTGAGGGCTACAGTTATACGCAAATGCTAAAATAAATGTCATTTATGTTTTCAATTCTGTGGTATCAAGTGTGATGTATTTCTGAAATGCACCACTTATTTAATGTCTAAAAACTTATTTCACAAACTGTTAAACAACAACAGTAGATCAGGTTAGATCGCTGTGATGTCTTTGAAATGTTTTTAACCTTTTTCTTTTCTTTGGATGTGAGCGAGTAGGTAGAGAGGAAAAACACTGTTGATTATTCCCTGGAGTCAGAACAGAGGTTTAGGTTGTTAGCAGGGAGACTCGTGATGAGGAAAACGAACGTCTCGCAGGGAAGCGTAAATCCTCCTCATCCCGTTTCAACCCTCTTGATGTGAGCTGCGGTGCTTCATCAGCAGTTTGTATAAAAAGCCAATGAGAGCCCAGCTCGCTCTGTAAGCGTACATGTTTGTCTGTTTTGCATGTGTGCGTTGTTGCATCTCTAATTACGGATTACAAAAAACCCATAATGATTGTGTTAGCGTGCTGTGACGCACAAGGCCGCTCGCTTCGCAGGAAGCACTTTGTGATGGTTGTTGGTGAGTGTTGACTGCCCAGACTGAAGGGCTCGTAAGCCTCGAGAGGGCGTGTTCGCCATGTTTGTGGTGTGTGCATGTTCACGACACAGGTGGGGTGATGGCTATTCACTTCCTCCCAGAGGAAGTCATAAAGGCACCCGCTTGGCTTTGACTGTGCCTCCTCCCCTCATCTAATGACTGCCATGCTACTGTAAAGACCTGTATGAGGAAGAGGAAGAATCTTGGTCAAACTCTACATATGAAATTCACACAACGAGGAGTGGAAAATGCAAATGGAAAGCCGGGCTGGTGTGGGAGTTTCACAGCAGCATCCAGCTGTTATCACAAGCAAATGTCTTTTACTGGTGCTCTGGAGACTGAGGAGCAGGTCTGGCTTTCTCCCCAGAGGGAGAGCACCTGTGCTGGGCTGCAGGAGGAGGGAGAGGTCCCTGGTGTGGAAGAAGAAATAGCTGATCCTGGAGCAGGGAGGTGTGAAGGGGAAAAGAGAGGGCACCAAAAACAGGACGCATGATAAAATCTAGATGGTAGTCCTTACTGTACGGTACTGAATTCTTCTTTTGAATGGAGAAAAGCCTGAAGGTTGCATTCTGTCAATCAGCCAGCAGGGGGCGACTTCTCTGGTTGTATAGACGTCTATGAGAAAATTATCCTACTTCACTCTTGATTTATTCCCTTTGTAAACTTTGTAAACATGAGTTTACTGTCTCAGTTTCTAGTTTGAAGTCTTCTTCATTCCAGCATGATGTTCATTTAGTAAATTATGGTTCAATTTATAGTCAAACAGACCATAAAGCAGGAGATGCTTTAGGGTGTGGCTGCTGCGGTGTGTTTCTGTCTTAGAGATTTACCCGTTCATTATAACATTTCTTCAACTTCAGACTTCAGAACATCAGTCTGCAAACCAATGGATGACGTCATAGTAACCACGTCCACTTCTTATATACAGCTTGATGGACAGATGTGTCCATAGTGCGGACTTGGTCCAAGTGTGGACAGAGAGACGGGCTTGTGTGAGTTAATAAAGATCTGACTCCCATTGTTTTCAATGGAGCAGATGGAGGACAATGGCAGCCTGAAGCTAGGCCATCTAATGGCCAACAGAGAGCAGAGCTGTACCTCACTGAGGAGTAATTAGATCCTTTCTTTACTCCAGCTCCAGCCAATCATCTCACAGTGCTGCCTTTGTATAACGTCTAAACCCAGCAACTGGGTTTAATATCGACATAAATGAAAGGGGGTGCAGAGGAGACCGGTTCACGGGGGAAACTGCATGAGAAGGGAAACAGGGCTGAGGAAGACAAAGAGGCAGGTGTGCAGTGAAAGAAATAACACCACGGTACATCACTGCACACATCTGTACCAGCTGTTCATAATATAACAAGTATGCTGTCATCAGAAAGCCTTTTGAATTATAATGTGTGTCCTAGTGTGACGATAGCTCAGCAGAGAGCCGGAGGTCTTTTTTCAACCAGAGTTCAGAGACAGTCGACTCTGATGAACAAGCACCACATAGCGATGGATGGTTGATTGATAGATGATTGATGGTTGATTGGTGGTCAATAGATGGTCGATAGATGGCTGTCACTGTCACGGCTTGTTCCAGCTACCAGCAGCTTGGCTCTGTTGGTCCGTCCACCACTTTAGCTCCAACAGAGGTATCTTGTGGTGTGTGTGGTGGATTATTATGAAATTTTAAACAAACATTTGTGATCTCCAGAAGATGAATATTAATAATTTTGGTCATATTTTCCTCTTCCAGTTAGCCCAACTCAAAGAGTCCCCTAATAGAACTACGATAACTGGTTATTCCTTAACTTTTCATCTTCCTTCATCATCACGCCAAAAATGAAGATTGTGACCAAATATGCAAAACTGGTGTGTTTTAATGGTGAGCATGGAGGCTTTAAATCCTCACAGAGTTTGTCCAGAACCTTAAGATTTGACTTAATAATCTCCGGTATGATAAGTGCTGTATGAATAACCAAGGGAGGCAATCTCTACAGTCTCTGAACTACAGTGTAAAGGAGGAGTCAGGCTACAAACTACACCGTTTGTAATACGAGAATACATTAAATGAGCATAAGATCTTAAAGAGCTTGTAATGCCACTTTGCATCTGGCCAAATGTGTTGCTTTCTTATGTTTTGCGCCCTAAATCATTTAATGTGTTTCTGTGTTTGTGGATGGACCGTATGTGTGGGCGGTCTGTCCAACAGTTGATGAAGATGGAGAATCAGGAGATGATGAGAGACAAGGCGCTGACCCCTGGGATGTCCTGCTGGGACCTGAGAGGACCGGGGTCAGGGGTCCACATCTTTGGGGTCCAGGGCCTGGAAAGCTGGGATGAGGGGATGAGAGAGAGGAGGAGATGGGGATGGGGTGCACCAAACCCCAACTCATGAGAACCAGATGAAGGCTAGACCGGATGACTCTCTGGGGCTTTGAGAGGAAGAGAGGGAGAAGAAAGGGGCTCATAAAGCTGTCAGAGTCAGCCAGCATCTCTTTATCATGGCTCAGTGTGATCCAGATGGATCCTGGTGCTGGTCCTCCTCAGTGTTTCACCCAGGAGCCAACATGTGTCCTGCAAACCTATAGATGTTTTAATCTGAGACTGAGCTGTGTCATCTCCTACCAGCTGATGCTGATGGATGGAGGAAGAACAAATAGTAATCATGTTTTGTTTCTATGTAAAATTCAACTCACATGTAGAAATCCTTTGTTTTTCTTTTCCCTCAGTGGAGCACGACAAGGAATTCCTGCCGGTGCAGCGGCATCACAGGGAGTTCAGATTCGACCTATCACGGATCCCGGAGGGTGAGGCGGTCACCGCCGCCGAGTTTCGAATATACAAAGACTTCATCCACGAACGCTTCGACAACGAAACGTTCCGCATCAGTGTCTACCAGGTGCTGCAGGAACACCCTGATAGGTGAGCTCATGCTTTTTTTTTTGTTTGCGCATCAATAATGTACATTTAGCACACATTAGCACTAAAATTATTCGCTGAGGGCCCATAGCTACAAAAACGAACGTCCAGTGAAAATGCACCATTATTTATTTATTCAAGAGGAAATTACATTTCCATTTTCTTAAATGTGAGTAATTGCTGCGTTTCTCTGTTTCATATCAGGGGCCCCCTTTTTCCACAACATTTGTCATACTTGTCATAGCAGGAAAAGCACAGGTGTTACTAATAACATTAGCCACGGCTCTGTTCCATTCAGGGGTCCCAGTAAGCCAAGGCAGCTAAAAAAAATGGAATCCAGCCATCATTTATTTCACTATTTCCTACTGTGAAATGTCAAAATGTCTGTGGAAAAAAAGGTTATTGTTAATTGAACATGTTTAGGTTATGGCTTAACGTGTGTAATTTAGTGGCATCACCTTGTGATCTGGGACTTTGTGCATCATAAATTGCAGTCCTTATCTGGAAGCTTCTCCAGTCACAAGAGGTCTCAGCCCCACCTTCTCCAGAAGGTGTATGTAACTCGGTGTCCTGCTCTCCTCGACCCCTCCTAAAGGTTTCTGTTGTCCGGAGGGAACAACACGGTCATTTATTCCTTCGCCAGCGATGGGCCTGGCCACATGAATGAACCAGAGCTCTGTGACACTCTATCTGCCCACTCAGAAAATAGGTCAGGATACATGAATGGATGGCCCGCATGCAGAACAAGGGATTTTAGTCTGCGCTGGTGAAAGAGCAGAAAATCCAGAGTTCAGTGTTGGACAATGGGGCTGACTTGCACTGTTTCTCTTTCACCACTTTTCACACAGTTTTTTTCCTCTTTTTCCCAGCTGTGTTTTTTCTCTCCCTCTCCCACTAAATTCCAGCCAGTGATGGACTGTGTGCAGTGTATGAAAGGACCGCTCGTTTATAAAGCCATTATTGTCAATTAAGAAAATGAAGTGTTCCCGTGGGCCTCACCATCTGGAGCCCTCCCTCCCTCACTCTCTGTCCGTCTTGCTCCACATCTCTCTCTTTGTTTCACTCCGTCACACTCCTTCAACTTCCCTCTCTCCAGCCCATTACGTTGCGCTTCGATCGCTTAGCTTTACGCTCAACCTCTTTTGTCCTCTGCAGAGAGTCGGACCTCTTTCTGCTGGACTCTCGGGTGATCTGGGCGGCAGAGGAGGGCTGGTTGGTGTTTGACGTGACGGCCACCAGTAACCACTGGGTCCTGAACCCGGGCAGGAACCTGGGGCTTCAGCTCGCCCTGGAGAGCACAACTGGTGAGTGTCGCTCAGATCTGAGTGCATCCTGCCATGAAGATGGAGTCACATACGTCAAAAAACGACAAGAAAATACAAAAACGAAGTGATGAGGAACCAGAAAACATCATAGAGATGAACATCGTCTGACATTATAAACAAATTATACATGTACAGCAAATTATACATGTACAAAGATGTGATTTATTGCACGGTTTCTGTATTGTTTTTGCTTTAAATTGCACAGGTGTGCATATTACTACATGGCAGCAATCTAAATTAGAATTAAAAAGTATAATATTTGATGTTTTTGCATTGAAGTATTTTAAAAATGACTACATTATCCCAAACATTTCCATCAAACCCAGAGAAATCCTCAGTTTCGGTCTGTTAAATTTAGTCTGCCAGGAGCTGTCATAAACTGAAATTTAATTATATTTTAAGACACATGTCAACACTCTAGATCTTGTTTTTTAACTAGAACTTGCACCAGATTAAGAATTTTCATCTGGTTCTGCTTTTATCAGAGAAACAGACCCTCTTTTGTCTGCTGAACACCACTGGAGAGGCACTGATTATTAACATGAAACATGGAATATTCAGTGTTTCTGCCAGTTTTCATTAAGAGTAGGAGTGGGTATTGGCAAGGACTTTATGATACGATATGTATCACGATACCTGAGTCATGATGTGATACATTGTTGTGACATTGTGATATATTGCGATATTTTACATACAGTATATCACGTAGTAAGTACAAAAATACAAGTTGTATATATGTACATATACACATACATCTAGGGCTGCAACTAATGATTAATTTAATAATTGATTAATCAGGTATTTTTTTGATTAATTGGATGAAAAAAAGAAGCATTTCTTAATTTTTATCCGGTCCAAAAACAGGACATGATCTCAAATCAACAGTGCAGAAAAGAACACCAATCACAGGATGCTGTGTGAACATCCCAGAGCTCTTATGAATAATTAAAAAAACAGTCTGTCAAAACTACAGCTTGCTGTGTTGTACACAGGCTCCGCTATGTATGAACCACACTCTGCTCTTCTTCTGTGGTGTTTTTCGTGATTTTAGTGAGTCGTTGTTGCAGCCCTACATACATCTATATATCTCCTGAGCTCCTCCTGCAGTAATGAGCTTTACAAAAATAAGAGAAGTAAATGTAATGAAACAGATCCAAACTGTGTCACTGTGATGCACAGTGGATGTTGTCTGATGTCAAACAAACAGGAAGGTCTGCGTTCTAATTAAACATGCATTGACTTAAAGGCCGAACACAGAAAAGATAAATTCATCATCGCGCATTCATCCTCGCCTCCATCCGTCATACCCTCAGCATCATTAGCAGATAACACAGTGTCATCACACAGATAGCATCTCAGCGGAGGTTTGGATGTAAGTCAGTGGGAAACAGAGTGAAGCGCTGTGTCGTGTCTGAGAGCACTATCTCTCACAGGATGGCAGGATGTTACATGTCAGCTGAGGAAAACAGACACTGTATTGCTTTCATGTTGTGGGAGGGGAGAGTGTGTGTGTGTGTGTATGAAGGGTTATGGCTGAGCATGCTCAGACAGGCACACGGGACATCCCGTCGCCGGCGGCGACCAGAAGCCTTGATTTACCGCGTAACGGCGATCAGACGCACATTCTTCAGATAGACGGCCGCCAGAGAGCGCCTGCTCGAACACACCCACGGCAACTCGAAGAGGAGCGGAGAGGCTTTGATGTTTGTTCTCAGAGGTGAAGAAGGGTTGAGAGAAAGGGAAAGGAATTCACTTTTATAAAGCTGGCAAAAGCAGGGGAGGAAAGGGGAAAGAAGCGACCACACACATGTGCAGAATAAAAACACTTTAATGTGATTCCCTCTCTTCATTGTGCATTAAATGTGGATTTCTGTGGCTGACACCTGTTGAACCGCTCTCTCTGTCGCCCCCTGCAGGAGAGAGCATCAACCCTCGGGTGGCGGGGCTGATCGGTCGCAGCGGACCTCAGAACAAACAGCCCTTCATGGTGGCCTTCTTCAAAGCCACGGAGGTGCACCTGCGAAGCATCCGCTCAGCGCAAGGAGGAGGCAAACAGCGAAACCCCAACCGCTCCAAAAGCGCCAAGAACCAGGAGGCGCTCCGGGTGGCCAACGTCGCAGGTAAACAACGAGTTTGTGTGGATGCAGCCGGTGCTGATTCATGCGTCAAGTTTAATCTGGCTTTTGTCAAGCAGTGAGGAATCCAGGGAATGAGGCACAGATGATGAGAATTAACCAACACATATAGTGTGCTCTCGCTGGCGTGCAAACATCCACAAATATATCTGCAGCAGCAAGAGCACGGCGTTGGGATTCATGTGATTCTTGCGCAAAAACATGCACACTCTGTGGCCTTTGTTTTGGGAGGTGTGAGAGTTTCTGCGCTGAAACATTAGAGCTTCGAGTATCCCTGTGCTGTTTTTTGTTTATTTGCACAAGCATTACAGAGCAGCCGGGGCCAAGTTCCCTGCATGGACGCAAGGCAGCGCAGGCTTTTATGGCGGAGCACATCTGCAGTGTGCTGTAGGGCAACCGGGGCCACAACACATGGGCCAAATGGGCCTGTTTGGAACTTTGGATCTTTAACTGGATGATGAGAACCAGTCGCTCATGATCATTTCCAATGTGAACCACCTTAAGGAACTAATGTAGCCCAGAGGTCAGCAGAGGAAGCGAGAGAGAGATACCATTAGATAGAAAACAGACGGATCTTGTTTTTATGATTTAACACATGGATGGGGTAAAAGAGAGAAGGAATAAAGATGAGAGTTCTGGAGAAAAGTGTAGTGGAAAGACGAGTGAGCTCTAAGCAGGGTGGCCCGTTCATTTAAACAAGCACCAAAGTGCTGCTGTGTCTGGAGGTGATTTCCTTCAGTTCTGTGTAACACACTATAGTTTCTCTTGGAGCTGATGTGTTGGAGTATAATCTCTCTCTCTCTCTTCTCGTCTTCTTCTTCTTCCTCAGAAAACAGCAGCTCTGATCAGAAGCAGGCCTGTAAGAAGCATGAGCTCTACGTCAGTTTCAGAGACCTGGGCTGGCAGGTAAGGAAAGCTCTGTCAGGTAGACCAGAAAAGAAACCGAAATAACTGGAATTTTAAAAAAAAAAATGTGCTTTGATATTTTTAAATTTTAAAATAATTATATTTTATCATTAAAGATATCATTTTGATTAAAGAGCTTGCACATACTGGTGGATTAACCCTCACAGAAACATTCTGGTAATCAGCAACACTTTTAATATAACCGTATATTTGTACTGACTGTATTTGCCTTGTCTATTTATTATCATGTCTGTTGTTACTTTCACTTAATTGCACTCCTTTTTAGTTTTAGATTTTTGACTTTTTTATACACCGAGGTTTGAGAGAATCATAATTTCAATCCTCTGTCCTGTACATGCTGCAGAATTTGACTTTGACTGATTTAGGGGAGTGGTGGTAAACACCTGACACTGGGTGGAGGAACAATAGATTTGTCTGACATCACAACAGCGATCAATAAATCAATTTATCTGACAAGACACTGACAAAAAGAAGGGAACAGTGTCTGACTGGAATAAAACCGACCTGTCTGCACAAGCTGCTCCTCCATGTTTATTGATAACATTCATTATGATACGTTAATATTCAAAATAATGATGTTAATCTGGGGGAGTGAATTTGGACGGAGGCCTGGAAGGAGTCTTTTGGAGCTGAGTGGATGACAGTTTGAAGGTTGAAACATCTTAAAAAAATCAAATAAACTCTTATTTCCTGACCTTTATGTAATGTAAATGTAATGATAATATTCTATTATTATCCATCAGTGTTTTTCAGGTAAGAATGCCACTGTTTTATTTAAGTCTCTGAAATATGAATATAAATATTTTATGAGAGTAAATATCTTTGAACAAGCAAAATATTTCAACTAGGACTGAGAGATCGTTAGGGGAATTGATTTGTAGATTAAAAACATGAAAATATTTTAGAATTTGTACCCGTTAAGTGTATAATTTGATTTCAACTATTTTAATACTCTCACTGAGGCAGTAACAGAGCATGATCCACCGTTTAATAAACCAGGGTTCCTTAAAAAGTCTTAAAATGTCTTAAATCCAGGTAATTAAGGTCTTAAATTTGCTGTAGGTATTAAATTTTCAGATGGTGCGTTTAATGCCAATATTTAAATACATTATTCTTAGATTTATTGCATGTTATTTAGTTCACAAAGTTCATTTCTTTGTTCTTGAAAATTGGGAAATTAAAGTTGTAGAAAAAAAGTTAAGTGTTATGCCTTCACTTTATATCGTTGTTGTAAGTGTTAAAGGGCTGAAAAAAAAAATCATAAAAAATATTTTCTACGATAAATTGACTATTTTTGACCAAAGAAATTGTTATGACATTTTTGGGTCTTAAATTAGATTTGTTGAGGTCTTAAAAAGTCTTAAATTTGTCTTTGAAAATGGTGTAAGAAGCCTGTAAACACCCATGTCTCCGTCTGCTTCCCGTCTCTCAGGACTGGATCATCGCTCCAGAAGGATATGCGGCGTACTACTGCGAGGGAGAGTGCGCCTTCCCGCTCAACTCCTACATGAACGCCACAAACCACGCCATTGTGCAAACCCTCGTGAGTAACCATGACAGCGGGCAGCAGAGTCTAATCATCCCGTCAGCTGTCAGCACGGCTTGATGTGATGACAAATTTACTTTTATCGTCTCTCAGTGTCCACCTGTGGTGTGACGATGACTTTTACCTCCTCCCAGGTCCACTTCATCAACCCGGGGACGGTCCCGAAGCCTTGCTGCGCCCCCACTCAGCTCCACGCCATCTCAGTGCTCTACTTCGACGACAGCTCCAACGTCATCCTGAAGAAATACCGCAACATGGTGGTCAGAGCGTGCGGCTGCCACTAACTAGACCGCCGGCGTCTCCACGTTTGAAACGTTCAGGATGGATTTTATGAGCTGCGAGAGTTCAGGGAAGATGCTCCGGTTAACGTGTTTCCCCTGAAGTGAGCACAATGTGTCACCACCAAACGGGAATTCTATTCAATTATAGACTAAACACACACACACACACACACACGCCAGGGATGCTCCGAGACCAGCTCAGATATCAGATACCGACTCTAACAGCTGGATTCGGTGTCAGTGACAGTGAGGCAGATCTGTTCAGTACAGCTCTATGTCTGTGTCCTATTTACATCATAAACTGCATTTTTTTAATCGTCTTTAGCATGAAAACAGGTTGACACTCAAGTTTAAGTGTTTTATGATTTTAATTATAATTAACAATTACTCAAATATCTATATCTATATATATTTATTTTTTGAGATTATTGATTAAACACCGCTGTCGGTTATCAGGACTGGTCGAGGTGCATCCTTAAAACACACGCTCACACACACACACACACACACACACACTTACGTTTGTGCTTTCTACTGTGTGTACAAAACAGAAAAAGCAGTGATTGTTCTGACTTTTCATTCACAGTCAACAATCTTTTTTTGTTTATTTCAGTACTTGTTCTTGTAGTTGGTTTCTTTTACTGTATATTTATTATATATATATATATATATATATATATATATATGTATATTTTATGACTGAGAGACCCAGATGGATGTTCTGAATTTCTTCTATGTACAATACTGTGTAAATATTATTGTTATTATTGTTTTTGTATATTTATTTCCTAGAGTGTCACTTGGGTTCCTGTTTTTCTCCTGTATGTCGTGATGCTGCCTCTTTTCTTTCACATCACAGCACGAAAACGCTGAGGAAGTTGGAAAGCGTGGACACGCCGCATCGTTCCAAGGTGTCCCTCACACCTGACGCATGTTTTTCTAGCTGAACTGTGAGGACAAAGCCTCTTGTTCTGCTTCAGGTTTATATTCCTCTGCTGTAATACAATCTGTCCTATTTAAAAGGTCTATTTATTGAGAGCTGGCTGAGATGTGCTCCGATGTCTCGGCCATGTTTTACTGCTGAACTGGTGCAACAATAAACTGGGAGAAAAGCAACAAAAGGCCCCTCGAGGTGTTTTAATATCTTGGATTGTAGCTGCATCCTTTCAGCCGCCGCTGTGTGAAAAAGCAAAGTGAAAATGTGTTTGTGGTTCAGGCCTGTGACGTGGATGTGGGTTTAACTTAACTTATAGCACAGGTCCTGGATGAAGCTCTTTGTCTTATTTTTTGCAGCTGTTTGCTGTTTTTCAGAGGTGGCTCGATTATCTGTTATCAGTTTCAATAGTTGACAAACTGATCAGGTCCTCACACTACAGTGAGGTGATTTAAATAGCATCCATCCTCCTGGTTGGTCAAATAAAGAGTTATTACTTATTGTGTCAGGTTAACTCTGCTGCCCTCTGCAGGGTTAAAGTACTCAGTGTATTTTAGACCTTAAAGATGATTCTTATTGATCTGAACTTTGGATTTGTGTTTTCTGCCTGATCTGAGGACTTGAACACATCTTCAGTCAGCAGCATGAAGCCTGTGAGGAGGAAAAAAAACCTTCACACCCCCATACTTTCGTTTTCATATGGACGTTTCGTTATGACAGCACAGAGTGTGTGTGTGTGTGTGTGTGTGTGTGTGTTTCATGCTTCCTGGACTCCTGCGGGGGGGAAATGATCTGAACATTTTCCATAAAGAAAAAGTCACTTTGTATTTATTGTGTCATGGGGACTAAAAAGTGTAGCTGTCAGTATTTCCTTTGTCTAATATTGATGTATTACATTCAGTATTATAAAGAAATATGAAGGCAGTTCTGTGATCAAACTTATTTTCATGCCTGGGACCCCTAAACTAAAACAGACCCACATTTTGAGATTTTTTGACAGAAAGCGTGAAACTTACTTTATCAATACTGAAGGAAACTGTTAAAAAATTACAACAACATGAGAATATTACATATTAAATGTATAAAAAGTAATGCCTGTGTAGGTTCTCAGTCATCTGGGTCGAGTTAAATCGAAAAGAAAAGTAATATAGACAATAGGACCTGATAGAATAACAGTAAAGGTAATAATTAAATAATTAAAATTATAGTAAGGTAAAAACATAATGCAGTGCTTGATATTTAGAGAGTAATATTGGAAAAATACTGAAAATAAATGATTTTGGGTTTTGTTGGTTCCTCTTAAAAGGCCCTCAGTGTGGAGAAGTCATGCTTTGCTCGTGCTTTGCATTAACATGTGCATTAGTTTATTATATCTGACAGTCTGACACACAGAGACCTCCCTCCTTCAGCCTTACTTGGTAATGATTAAACCTTCTCAGAAGGAAAGGAGGAAACCGAAAGTATGAGACGAGCTCAAAACTTTCGCTTTCGCTTAAGAGCGCACTTTAGTTTAGTTCTGCTTTTCTTTCATAAGGTCCGTCTGTTTCCATCTGGTGTTTTTTATTTATTTTATTTATTTATTATAAACTTCATTATACTGCCAGGATACATCATTGTGATCAAACTCATTCAAAAGCTTGTTTGGCATCAGAATAAAAGTCTAGATTTTTTGGAGCCACTTTGACGCATCTCTGGAGGTTCTGGTCCTGTGAAGACTCCTGGTGTTGTTGTGCTGGAAGATGGAGGCAAAGATGCGCATGAAAGAGTGGCTGATAGCTCAGATAGAGAGTGGAAAATATGAGGGGCTGTGCTGGGAGGACGAGGACAAACACATGTTCAGGATCCCGTGGAAACACGCAGCCAAGAAGGACTACAAGCAGACGGAGGACGCAGCTCTGTTCAAGGTCACAGTGATGTCACAGTGTGTCTGATTTAATGTCAAACATCACATCAGCGTGCTTTTCATTTATCATGAGGAGAAAAGAAATATTTATCACTTTATAAGTCCATAAAATCAGCGATGGGAACTAAACCAGCTGCATCATGTTGAGCCTCAAACTCAAACTGACACTGACTTATAATCATTATTTTATTAGTAATTAAAGCAAATTATACTGCAGCTGTTTGTCTAGTTAACCAGAAGTTTTATCCTTTTAACCTCCCACAGACATCACAGATATTTACACAGATTTAATTAGCAAATTATTATGTTTTAGTGTTATTTTACACTTAAATGTCTGCTGTGCAAATATGCATTCATATAAATGTTTTATTTTTTCTGATTTTGTAAGGCTGTGTTGAGGAATCAATACTAGTCTAGGAATCTCTGTTTTTGTTGTTTGCTGAACCTCTCTGGGAAAATAGTGTCACTTTTCTGTAGCATCTATATTTTCTGAACAGTCAGCTGTATAAATACTATATTCAAAAGTGCACATTGTAAAAAAGAAATACTAGGCCAGTAAATCAAACCACTTAAAAGTACACAATTTTATATATTTTATTGTAAACTAAATATGAGCACTTTTTCAAATTATAGCAACTAAATACTATGATAATTTCCATTGTTCACTAAATAGATCAAAATGAATTTAAAGAAGAGATTAAAGAATTAGAGTGCCACTTTAACAATTTGTTCATTTAATATTATAACAGGTTACCTGAGGATCAATAATGAATAAATGAAGTCATGTTTGGATGTTAACATCTCATATTTTAATCTTGACTCTCAGGCCTGGGCTGTCTATAAGGGGAAGTACAGGGAGGGCAGGGACAAGGCCGACCCCACCATGTGGAAGACCCGTCTCCGCTGTGCGCTCAACAAGAGCACAGATTTCCAGGAGGTCCCTGAACGCAACCAGCTGGACATCACTGAGCCCTATAAAGTCTACCTGATCCAGCAGGACCAGGGGCCGGCCAGGCCAGCAGGTAACAGGGATTGCACATGACTGTTTATATGACAATAGCCTCACAATAAGAGAGAATTATTTTTTTTTTAATGCATCTGTGTTTGTTTGTTGATGGAAAGAAAAAAATCCCCATCTATTCTGATAATCAATTTTTAATCAATCAATTCACTTTTGAAAGTGAAAATTTGGATTTTGAACTGACAAAAATAAAATATTTAAGGACATTATTCTTTCATCATTTAATCGACCAAAGATTCGAGTCAGGGTTGGTAAAGATTTTAGAAATATTTTTTATTACGTTAACTGAAATTGGCAGCCATCAATAAATCAAGTGCTCTGATTAAAAGCAGGAATAAATCCAGTATCCAGTCCATCCAATCAGGACTTTCATTGGAAAAGATTTAGCAATACTGGGATCAGTTTCTCAGCTGGACCATTTTTTTTTTTAAAAATGCAGATTAATCAATAATGAAATTGACCATATTTTGCAGCCCTGCTTTTATTCACTCTCATTTTTGTTCCCACTCCTGCTCAGAGTCTGAGCACACAAAAGATCCAGTGATCATCCAGACTAAGAGGATCCCCAGTTTGTTTGACAAACAGGTGAGTTCAAAACATTTTGAGTTTATTTTGAGTTTTAGAAACAGAAAAAGAAGAGAAATAGAGACAATAGAGACCATTTATTCTGCTCATTTGCCTTTTTTATTCCACCACCATGAGTCACAAGAGAGTGAGATGTTCAAAGCCAAGAGGAACTTATTAGTCATTTAGCTGCTTTGGGGGACGCTGTATCAGTGAAAGAGGAGTTCAAACTGTGGAGAACAATAGTGCCTCCTGGTGGAAGTGATCTTAGCTACAGACTTCTTAATTTTGGTTTCTGTTTTCGTAGCTTCGTTGTCAAAAGGAATCAGTTCACACAAGTACAGAAGAAGTAATTAAAACACATCCTGGTAAGAATCACACACACAAACGATCAAAATGATCTTTTAAATGGTTAAGGTTGTCGGTGGACAAAACAATAGAAACAAAGCTGAATCTAAAAACACACATTTATGCAAAACTGGACTAAAACTGTTCAAATTGCTGACAAAGAATGTACTATACATCTGGGCTCATTTTAAATGGCCTCGTATTTACAGTATGTCCCACTTTAGGAACATTTTGTAGAAAAGGTCCTGAATTCTGCCTCGTGTTGGTCCAACATCAACTGAATATTTTAGAAGAAATACTTGTAAAATTTTATGCAAAAGCTGCAGCAGCAAAAGTTGAATCGTGCAGAAGGAGCTGACTGAACAGTGTTTTCTCTTCTTTACTGAGATGATCTGATGAGGGAGCACATGTACTGTGAGCTCGCAGGGAGAAAAACTGAGAGTCCAGCACCAAAAGTCTTCATCAACCCGACACTTACTATATCAGGTAATCGTCTGGGATCACACAGAAAAATGGTTTCAGGTGTTGCTGGCCTTTTGTGACCTGGATGTTTGTGTGCACAGACTTTCGCATCCAGGTGGCGCTGTTGTACCACGGGCAGAGGGTGATGAAAGTGACCACCAGGAGCCCGGACGGCTGCTTCATCCTGCAGGGTCGCGTCCCGTTAGCGAACGAACGGATCTACGGACGCTGCACCGCCCAGCAGCTCTCCTTCCCCTCCCCGGGCTCCGCGTGTCTGCCGTCAAGCATGGCCGAGGCCATGAACCGCCTCCTGTGTCACCTGGAGAGGGGCGTGCTGCTCTGGGTGGCTCCAGATGGGGTGTTCATCAAGCGGTTCTGTCAGGGCCGGGTGTACTGGAGCGGCCCCATGGCCCGGCACACCAACCAGCCCAACAAACTGGAGCGAGAAAAGACCTTCAAACTGCTGGATATATCGACGTTTCTCCATGGTGCGCACAGTAGGATTCAGTCAAAGAGGAGCCATTCTTTGGGATTAATTGTGGCTCATGTTGCTGCTCGTGATATTCCAAAATAAAATGTTTGTTTGCAGAGCTCCAGAGTTGTTTACAGGGGAAGGGTCCTTCACCTTGTTACCAGATCGAGCTCTGTTTCGGAGAGGAGTATCCAGACCCAGATGTACCCAAAACCAGGAAGCTCATCATGGCACAGGTGAGTGGAAAAGGCTCAGCTGGTTGTAGATAAAATGTTATATTTCTAAACCAGGGATTCAGTCTAGATTGACTTTTTTATCAAGGACACATCAGAAAAATGTTCTAAATGTAAACCAGATTCACATGTTTCTCTGTGAAATTCCAGTTTAAGCGTTTTATCCATTCATACTTAGCTTAAAAAAACTCTCTCATACATGCATTTAAATCTCTTGGGGGATGTTTGTATGAAGTGGGGGAAAGCAGAGCATCTCGGTGGGATTTCTCGAATGCTAAACAACCCCAGACTTGTGAAGTCCCACGTGAATTTTTTAAAAGTATGTCATTTCTTTGATGTTCGACTATCTCACCATAACATCATGATTCCTGTGTGGATGCTTGCCCTCAGTCGGCAGGGTGGTGGTAGTATCTGAGCGCCACTAGAGGTCCTCCCCTGCATGCTTATCGTGCACCGCTCTGTGTCCAGGTGGTGCCCTTGTTTGCAGTGGAGCTGCTGCAGAGGTTCAACCTGGGAGAAGCTCGGAGAAGCAGCTGATTGTCACCTCCAACACAGAGGAGGAGAAGATGTAGGAGGACGGACCCAGCACTGGGGTAGCTATGAATAACATAGGAGTGGATTTGTGGAGTTTTATTCCATCCTTGTTGTTCTAAGAGCAGAGCAAACAATGTATGTAAGGTGAAGAAACCATGGAGGTGTTGCATCCTGTACATAAAAAGAAATCTTATATTGATTTTTATTTTTTTAAACATACCGATAACATCTTATTAATGTAAAGATTTTTTTTCATCCTCGGCATCTGTAGCAAATTATAATTTAAGTGTATAGTACAACTTGTGCAGAGAATAAATTCACACCTTTAATTAAATCTATAAAGCTTTTTTTCCTTTATTTCTAGCGAACATCATATAACAGATTCACAATTTTTAAAAATATACATTTTGTAGCTATAACATTTAAAAAGAAAAAGAAATCAACAGGTAAGGTTTTCTTTTTGAAAATAAAATTAAAAAAGAAAGAAAACACAGAAAAACTAAAGTGAGATTGTGTGCTGAATCAGAGGAGATACCCGTATCTGAGTTTAAAATACTTTCATCACATTCCCTGCCTTCAAACAAATACAGTACGTAAAAAAATGAGATGGGAACAGAAGCGTACAGTACACGGGGGGTCGAGAGTATTCACAAAGCATCATGTTCCAACGTGTTATTAGCACCATTACTCTTCAGCCACGCTGCACTTTTTACTCTTTCCATCATTCAGTTTTTAATGGAAAAACACTGTGAGTGTCGAGGCAATGTGGCACAGACCTGTCTGTGTGGGCGGGATTGTCTGTTACGCAGATTTCATTAGTGTTCTCCCTTTCTCAGAGATAATGTTAAGAACATATTGGAGGTAATGCCTTGACGAACAATCAAACTGTTTGAAATGACTCCCAGTGACGAGGATTAAAAAAATAAGAAAGGCGAAGAGTTGCTTGTACATTCACCTTGCCTGCCCAGGCCGGCGCGTCGACGTCGGCTCAGAAGCAAGAAAAAAAACTAAAAGGAAAAACCAATGCATCGCGAAATTGACAGAGGATTGCATTAAATCTGTTTAGCATATTTACTGTATATAACATCTGTAATGTAATATATATCGTCAACTTTTTGTTCATATATATATATATATATATATATCTGCACTTCTTCAATAGCGTTTGCTTTCATAACACTGATTGAAAATCGATACCCTGCAGAAAACACTGTCAGTAAGTAGGTGCGTGGGACAACCATTACAAAAACAGAGTGAACACAGACAAGTGCTTGATTGTCTCACTAAATGTCTTCAGTGTGTCTGGAAGGAGATCCAGGCCTGGAGATCCTCCAGCTGCTGCTCCTCTCAGGGCTGTGCTCAGTAAGGTTGAGGGAAGGAATGGACACCCGTAAATTTTCTGTTGTTTCTTTAAATTCCTTCCCTGCAACCCTACCTTGATGTCTCTCCATTGTTTGTCTTGGTGGGTGCAACAGAGACGAGGAGGGGGTGTATGTGCATGTGCATGTATACGTGTGCATTTCCAAGTTTCTACTGCCACTTCATCAGCTTGGAGCCATGAGGTAAATCCAGGAGGCTTTCATCAGTTCCGGTTGAGGGAAGGGCGTCCGGGGCCGACCAGCGCCGCTTGCGTGGACGCTGCCGATCCAGGATGGGAGGCTCTGCAACCAGAGCGCGTTTGGGAGGTGGTGGAGGTGGTGCAATGGGAGGAGGAGGAAGAGGGGGAGGAGGAGGCGGAGGCGGCATCTCCTCCCTGTGCGTGCTGCTGGATTGGCCTGCGGCCCTGGAGGAGGGGGGCTGTGACATGCGATGGGCCCTGGAGCCGGTACGCAAGTGTGTCCGGTGGGTTTGGGTTGGGGTGGGGGTGAGAGCCAGGCAGACGTCCCCCTCCATGAGCTGGCGGCAGGGCAGGCCGTACAGCTGAGCGCTTCTCTGGGGGCAGCAAGACGACCAGCCTCGGTCCTGCACAAAGAACGGGTACTCCACCAAGACCTTCAGTAGCTCCTACACAAAACCACAACATGGTTACTCAACCAAGAGGCCGCTTATGTCTTTCATTTAGCATCACCACAACTTTGAAGGACTTCAAAAACACTGAAGTTTTCTCCTGAGAACATCTACATCCTGAGTCTGTAACTGATTCACATTTGAAACTATGCATGTCATGCAGTTATTCATGAAATAATTCCTGATTTTGCTGTAATGTTTAAACCAAGTGTGAAGTGTCTGCTCAAGTGAAGTCAATGCAATCAAAGTGCTCCATGCAAACATCCACAGTTTAGCTTTGGCTCAAGCAAGAAAACCAGTAAGTTAAGACTGGTAAACCAGTAAGTAACCAGTAAGAATTAAATTAAGGGAAAACATCATGGTTGGGCTGAGAAAGTAAAGTCAGTAAAAATCACTGTAGCACGACTGACAACTCATCACAAATGTAACTTCCAGAACTCTGATCTTCTAGTTAACAGTCTTTTGTTTGTTGGATCTGTCCACCATCAGTGGTCTTTCCCTCTTTATATTCTACATCATTAACTCTTACCATAGCATTAATACACAGATGCTTAATGTTGCAGTCACTGCAGAAAACATGGCGAATAAATAAAATGCAGAAATCAAGACAGGTGTGCTTATCGCACCCTGAATGCCTTGCACATTATCATGGAATTCATACGCCCTCTCATGTTGACGGGCTGGCTGGATCTTATATGCAGTATGTGTAGAAAGAGAGAAAGCTGACCTGAGTGTTGCGGTCGGTGAGGTGGACCTGCAGGTGGCTGAAGCCCTGTGCGCTGCTGGGGGAAATCAGAAGCACGGTGCAGGTGCTGAGGTGGAACTCCGGCGAGGTGTCGGCGCTCCTCAGGAAGTCCTCGGTCCGCAGCTCCTCCACCCGCTTCAGCTGACCGCTGGCCAACTCGATCAGGGAACCCTTGGTGAAGTGAGGTAGGAGCGCCGGGGTTGGCGGGTGAAGGGCCGGGGGTGAGGTGTGAGGGTGAGACGGCGACGACTCCCTGCCTCTGTCTCGTTCTCTGTCCCGTCGTCTCTCTCGCTCACCGTCTCTTTCTTGGTCTTTGTCGTGCTGCAGGTGCTTTTCCTTGTCTTTTCCTCGCTCCCTGTCCCTCTGCAGGAGTTTGTCTCTTTCTTGGTCTCTGTCTCGGTCTCTCTGCGCCCTATCGTGGCTATTAGGCAGACCCAGGGGTGAGTGTGGGGAGTTCCTTAGATTGTGCTGCCTGGGTCCCGGCTCCCTGTGCAGGTTGTACAGAGCGGTTCCTGAGGGGCTGTAGAGCGGGTAGGCCTGGACCTGAGGGCTCGGGTGGCACACGGATCCCAACGAGTAATAGATCTGGGCCTCGGCTGGTGTGACCCCTAGGGGGTCCAATAGTCCCCCTCTACCTGCCCTGGGGACTGGTCCGAGGGGGTGGGGACTGGTGGAGAGTAAGCTGGTCTTAACTATCCCATGCGGATGTCTGTCCTGCAGTGAGGAATGTGGCTCAGGGCCCTCCTGAGCTTGAGAGTCTGGCAAAAACGCCCCCCCTGAATGAACACGGGATGTCAGATCTTCCTGCTGTCTCCGTCCACCGTTGGTATGGGAGCTTAGTGGACTGATGTCCAACCTGGTTCTGCTGCTGTCATTCCCATATTCACCTGTGAGCAGAGGCCTGGAGGACGAGGCAGTCCTGCTGCCTGGCCCGTCCAGGCCGTTGGGCCTCTTGCCCAGGTATCTGTGTCTGGCTTCGACAAAGCTTGGCTCCTGAGGGTAGAGGGAGTGGTGGCTGAACAAGTAAGATGGGGAGAAGAGAGAGGAGCTGTTGTCCCGCCGGCTGCTGTTGATGTAGGACCATATCTCCCTGGAATCGGCTGGGAAGGGGGTCTTGAAGGAGGAAGTGGAGGAGGATGGAGAAGGTGGCAAGGAAAGGGGTCCATCCCCTCGGAGCCACCTGGAGTGGTGGGGCAGCGGCGAGGGGAGAGGATCATCTCTCCAGGCGGGAGACCCTGAACCCCTCCTCTCACCAACCTGCCCTGGAAAAAGGGGGAGAGAGACAGAGGGAGAGTAGCTCAGGTGCCATGGCAACGGCAGGGGGAGCCCTGGAGCTGGAGCAGGAAGAGGTGGAGGTGTATGTAGGAGATGGGGGTTTGGGTTGATCAGAGCTCGGTCCCTGTCGCCGGCCTCCCTGCCTCCCTCCCCTCCCCCTACGCTGGACCGACTCCGGAGCGGCACGGGTGGTTTGAAGTCGTCCAGGGGGATGTGGGGCTCTGCCGATCCTTGTCGAGACTCCCTCTTCTTGGGAGGGAGGCACTCTTTGCCGCGGTCGGGGCTTGGATTCATGGGTGGGCTCCAGCAGCACTGGGGGCCCCCTGTATGTGGCTGTAGGCTAGGTCACATGGGCCTCACGGGAGAATGAGGGGCGCAGACAGAGGGGAAGGCCGCTACACAGCATCACTGTCAGGTCGCTGTTGGTTCGGCTGTGCTGAAGCGCCACTCACCTGGAGAGAGGACGCAAGAGGACAGAAGGTTAAGCATGGACACAGAGGGCAGTCTGTCGGGTCCGTTGTGGCGTCAGTTGTAGTCAAGACTTAGCCGTCAGTCTGGTCCGGCATGCAAACAATCATTCAGCTGCATCAGACAGATGGCGAGAAATCAGCCGGTGACTCACTCAGACAAAAAAAGGGTTAGAAAGCTTTCTGATGGCTGTCACTAATTAGTCATTACCTGTGCACTGCGGCGGGACTGAAACTACCCAACTTACTCGTTTCATTCAAACGCATTACTCCCACATGTGGACTAAAAATACGTTTTGCAGCCAGTGAAGTTCAGAGGCAGCTGAACACACACACACACACACACACACACACACACACATAAAGCGCTCACAGCGGGAGAGTTTTCATCTCTGACTCTCGGGGGATGATTGGAATATGTAGATATGTTTTTGTACCACTTTCATGAGCCACCCCCACGACACCCCCGGGTGTTCTCTGGATTCTGTGTGAGCTTACTACTAGCACCCCCCACCCATCCCTTCCCTTTCACGGACAGCATCAGACACACAAATACTCCCTCAGGCGGCTGTACTTACTCCCCCAGTGATAGGCAAAGCTGGTCGCCACCCACCCGAAAGCTGACACAAACACTGTTGATATTACCACCAGTTGTTGTGGATACAGGATATGTGTCTTTGCATATTAATTATGTGTCACAGCAGGGGTGTGGGGGAAATGTGTGTGATTGTCTGAGTGCATGCATGTTTTTTTTTCCTCTCTGGGAGAAATGTGTGAATGTGTTTATTTGTTTAGGTCTCGGTGTGTGTTTGTGTTCGAGCCCTCAAATGTGTCAGAGATTTTGCAGCCTTGTTTCATTCAGTGAGAAGTGCGGGGGAGCTCCACTAATTCTTCTCCAAAAAACGTTTTTAAATGAGCTCCTTTTTGAAGGGGGTGGTTACCCAGCTGTTCCCACCACCAGCCGCCACAACACCACAGCACCGCGCTGCCACTCAGCCCCGCGCTCACCCGCAAGTCTCGACAGCCCTAGCGCCATCTCACCATCCTGTCACCATGGCAACTGTGTCCACACGCGCAGGCACGCACACACATCCACTCGGTTGGAGAAGGTTAGATGGGGATACTCCACGGAGAGGCGGGTAAACTGTTGCTCATCAAGTGACTCGGTCCAAAAACAGAACAAGTGTTGGAGTGGAGCAAGCTGTTTGTGCATCTGAGTGGAAAGCTGCAAACTGGGTGCTGAGTCGAGGAGGCGTGGGGAGGTGGGGGGTCCCAGATGCACCGAAAGGACCGGCGTGATGGGCGACAACATGGGAAGGACAGACTGTCAGGTCAACAAACATGTCGCCGTCCTGTCCACATTAAAGGTGCCACAGGTTAAAATCTGCATAGGTGCCATGAAAGTGTCAAACAAGACGTTCTTGATGTCACCAATCTGTGTGTCCCAGTTTATTTCCTGACAGGAAGTAAACATGGACCCAAGCAATTCTCCACAGAGGGTGGATGCAGGCATGTTCAGGCATTTTTTTTTTAACATTACAACATGTAAACATGTTCCAGTAGAAACTCAAAAAACAAGTATGAACGTGAAAATAAGCAATAATATGACGCAGCCTTCTAAATAGATAGATACTTTATTAATCCTGAGGGAAATTCAAGAATTCTGTAAGCTGAACATACCCAGTGACCTCATTCACTCATCCTCATTTATATTTTTCTATCAACATGTTTTTTTTCCATAAAATTAATTATGATTATCTCATCAATCTTTTAAACCGGTTCACATCACAGCATCAATACCTGTACAGTTAAGCATAGGGTTAGGGTTAGGGTTTCTGACGGATTAGAAAGAAAAAAAAAATAGAAATTAATTCTTGCCAATTAAAAAAATAAAGAAGAAGAAACAATATCAACACTTAAATTTTCCCACTTACTATTTCAAAATATCTTTTCAAGTTCCAGACGGTATTCAAAAGGTCTGCGTTTGTCTGACTTATGACTTTTTTCTGCTCCACCTTGGCTGCATAACAACTTGTCTACAATCCAGACGTCTTGCATAAAAAAAAAAAATCTGCTTGTCCTCAAATGACTCCGACACTCTTGTCATTTCGACAGCTCTTATGAAAAAGGTTGTCAAAATAGACCTAATGCAAACTTGCCCAAAAAAAAGTACAAGAAAACAAAGAGCACAATTGTGCATGTGGAGGAGTTTGCAGAGAAATGTCTTCTAACAGAATCCTCCTACACTGTGCAGACGAATGCACACAGAGCTGGAGTTTAGCTGGAGCTACTGCGCTCCTGGCATTTACATATATAACATCTGACAGAGCGTAATTATATCACAGCAGTGAAGCACGCCTCAAGGCTTTCGATTTGCTCTACAACATTTGTCACATGAATGCAATTTATCTATAAGGTTGAGTTCTTAAAACTGATATGCAAAAATTAAAATACAGCATGTTTGCAAACAAAATGCCAACATCCTTTAACTTTCTTCCAGTTATCGCTCTATATCTACTTGCGCCGCTCCTCCTCATCCCGCCTTTTCTCTGCACGCATTTCTCAGCAAACTGCCGAACATGCTCATGACTGCAAACCTCAAAAAAACAGAACTGCAGAATATTACATTTTTTCCTACTTTGCTGTGAATAAAGCATCAACTGGTTGACCCAAACTGCTACAGAACTAAAGAAAAGCAGCTCTTTGAATCCAAAAAGAGCAGTTGGAGAACGTGGGTTTGATGGTGGAGTTTGGTACAGTTGTTGTGACGTGACGTGAGAACTGACCTTAGTGCAGGCTGAGCAGGCATCCCAGTTCTGGCAGTCATTCATAATCCAGTCCTCCCAGCGGGTCAACCCACTCCTCAACTCCCCACTGTGCTACACTGCTCCTCCACAGCACCGCCAGCCAGTTACAACACCCGCAGATATCAGCAGCCTCCAGCTACACACTGCCTCTGATCTCTGTGTGCATGAAATAACAGCAGCGAACCCACCAAACTGAGGGAAAGAACTGAGAGCCTGCATGTGTGTGTGTGTGTGTGTGTGTGTGTGTGTGTGTGTGTGTGTGTGTGTGCAAAGGGCTGAGGAAATGAGTAATATCTAGCAGTGAGAAACATGTCTGCTATGCAGAGCCACACAGGCAGACCAGTTGCTGCTGCCGCCCACTTGCTTTAATCACAGTGAGGGATACAAACATGCACACACACACACACACACATATTTATATATATGCACACACAAACATACACATACAAACAAAACCATCGAGGATGCAACTCATCAGATTATATATTGCCTGTTCACTATGTAACACCTTTGTTGTGTTTTAACGTGAAAAGTCACGAGTTAATCGTCCGTCAGATCGCTAATCTATATTTCTGAAGACATGTAGGATGGAGGGACGGCGGGGAGACAGTTGATGAGAGACAGTGAGGGACGTGGTAGGAGGCTCGTCCTACACACACTCTCAGACTTTAGGTTTTTTTTTTGCTGCTGACTCAAAACTAAACCACACACACACACACACACACACACACACAGAGAGAGACACACACACATTATACTTGTTCTTTTTGTTTATCTGAATTTGCGGCCTTTGTTCTCAGCAAACCACTTGGTGAGAACCTGTTGTTAAAAGAGCTTTTATGAATACATTTGATTTGACTTCACACACAAACACACACATTCATGCAGGGCTCGTACACTAACAGGAGCGCTGCAGGAGAGATCTGAATGATTCGCCTCAGTGATTCAGTCGGTGCAAGTAGCAAGTGTGGCGGTATGGCTAGTTAGGACTGGACTGGAGAGAGCAGTGGAGCTGATTCACCTGTTAGTATTAAAAAATATTAAAGAGACACATGGTTGAAAATAGTAGTAGTGCTGCTCCCCATCGAAGAAACAAAAAGAACCCTCAGTTCAAACAAGCTTATGTTCATGAGGAAGGCATAAACTGGGGCATGGGGGGATAAGTGTGTGAAAAATAAATAAGGATTTACCAAAGCAATCTAATTATTAGAGGTGGTGAATTATAAAGTGCAATATTTCCTTCTATAAGATAACCCAGTGTTCACATCCACCAGTGTTTAGGAATCAGAGGTTGACCTTGTCTAACTTCTCAACCTCTATAGAAAGGAAAGCTAATCAGATTTGAATGTGTGTGCAGACGCATCAGCGCGAAGGCCACGACAAAACACTCTCAGCGAGAAAGTCTCCTCTGACATTTAGGAGAAGATTACTTTTATTTGAAGTGAACGCTGTTTGAGAACGAGGATGTGTGGGAATGAGCGCTGTCTGCTCTGCTAGTCGCTGTTTCTGTGTGGGTTCGTTACAAGTCTCACAATTAAAAGAGCAAAGATGCAGACTTTCTAATCCTGGAGCATCCTGGATTGAGATTAAACTGAGAGAGTTGTCTTGTTGATAGAAGGGCCATATTGATGTGTTTTTTGGTTATGTAATCAATATTCAGTCTTGGTGGACAAAAGTAACAACAGCATCTGGGTCTTAGGCTATAAATAAAATTAAAATTGATATGAAGTAAAAATCCATCCGCTCATAAGTGCATTAATTCAGTAAAAATGATCTCAGGTTTCTTATTTATTTATATGAGCTGGTTTACAAACATGTTTTTAATTAATATTATTGTAATTATTTTTTTAAGGATTAAAAACCTTAAAAAGTCATTTAAGTTTACAGTTGACTGCATATAAAAATAAAGCTGCCACTGTGAACATGCAAAAAAAACCAAACTCAGTAGTAAGGTGTCGGAGTTGACTTGTCCAAAATGATTATACAATGATATACAATGATACAGTGATATTTAATCTCAAAATTGGGGGAAATCATACCTTTTTAATGTAAACGAAAGGTGACACAAATCATATAATTACTTCCTTCTAGATACCATTAACACCTCTGCGATGTGCTCAGCATTCAGTGCAAATACAAGTTCGACATAAATCCATAAATCACTAGCCTTGATTTGAAAAAAAGAAAAAAAAATATGTAAACATTAATTTTAAAGGGTGACTTGTTAGACAGTGTCAGTGTTGGATATAAAATTCAACACAATAGTCCAGTCATAGTGAAAGAGGAGTAAATAGCGCAAGCACCGAGTTCATCAAAGCGTGTTTACTACAATGTGAAGATATAGAAATGACTGTCATGCTCCACTTATGCAAGCACACTTTGATATTTAGCATATTGAACACCAACACAAGCAAACGGCACAGTGAGCGGAGTCACACTGTGCTGTCAGTCATTTGCATTCAAGCTTGCTGTTCGTCTGTTTCTGGCTCTGCACTTTTTATCTGTCCATCACACAAACATTAACACACACACACACACACACACACACACAATACACACAGGGTCAAGTGTGGACAAGAAAGGTCAAATGAGTCACATTAAAACCAGCAAATCATAGTGGGGGGAAGTTTAAAGCAGCAAAAGGGGTCAAAGACTGAAGATGATGTTCTGAAGCCTCAAGTTCAGCATTTTATCAATCGCCATTTTTCTTGTTCCCAACCGGAAGTGAAACGAGAGGGAAGTACTGAATAAAACATATTTAGGGGACCAAAAAAAAGCTCCAACTTTGATGAAGTGAAAACACGCTGAGAAAGGGTTAAAGTACCAAGAGGAAAACACACACAACACATAACCTACCAGATAATTTACTAAATGAACATCATGCTGTATTGATGAAGACTAAGAATGAGACCATAAAGTCAAGTTTACAAAGTTTACAGAGGGAATAAATCAAGAGAGAATTATGATCATTTTCTATTAGACTTCTATACAACCAGAGGAGTCGCCCCCTGCTGGTTGATAGAGAGAATGCAGGTTGAATGCTCTTCAGATGAGACTTTACAGACTTGGATTTCCTCCCTTTCCTCAGCAGCTTTAATTGAACATGGTTTCATGGTCTTGTTGAAAACATTTTACATTTTGCTTCCCACCACCTTCCTTGTGCGTATCCTCGTATGGGGTGTCTGATCACGTTTCAGGCTGAGGGGGGGATGGACGTCTGATGCAGCAGAAATTTGTTGCTGAATGTAACGGATCTGAACAGAGAGGAAAGTAGAGGACATAGCATATGGATAGATAGATAGATAGATGGATAGATGGATAGATAGATAGAGGGATGAGGTGATGATGGGAGGTGGAGAGGGGAGGAGGGGAGTACTACTCGTCGTGTGTGGTGGCTTACTCCACAAGGAGCCGGGCTAAGCTGATAAAAGGACAGGGTGATATGGCCGTAGCTTATTGGGCAGAAGGCCAGGTCAGCCTTCAGCGCTGTGACCCATTCTTCAGCAGGATGAGCAAGCAGCCCTGCACGCAACTCTTTGTGGAGATGTGCTCACTCATGACAGACTCGAACACCTTCCCTCCACCCCGACACCATGCCACAAACTAGCAAAAATATCTTCTGATTTAATGAAGAGTAAGATCATTGTCATGCCGCAAAAATAACCTGCATCAAGTTGTAAACAGAGCACGCTAAACACTGTAAGCTGATTGGAGGAGTAGAGCGGCGTGAGTGATGCAGACTACAGGGTGACGCCTGTAATATATGGCTGGGTTAATCCCTGTGAATCCCCACTGGTGCAGCCTAAGGAAGGCTTAGTATAGTTCTGGGAGGAAATCCCCCTGTGTAGTGGTACAGGCCATTAGCCCCTTGGGTATAAATAGGGCAGCTATGGCTCCTTAAGCTGGCTTTTACGCAATATCAGTTAAAAATATGACTTGACTAATTACATGCAGGTCAGCCAGTCAGCAGAAGCAAAAATTCCTCCACCTCGCTCAGCTCTTCTTCCTCTGACCACAGCAGACTCCTGCTACTGTTCCTCTCTGCTTATACATACAGTAATATGACGCACACAAACATACGCTGCACATAAACTACACATACTATACATACTAGTGCGCACAGAGGTCAGCAGGGAGCCAGTGGGGGAGGTATTCTGCAAAGCAAGTGGCTAACATTTTCCAAGGTGGGTGTTATGCTGTTGTCGTTCATTGACATTTAAGTGTCTATACTGGTGGGAGTTTCATTTTTGCACTTTTCTACCATCTCAGTCTGGTGATAAGCTTCACTTTATTAACACACTGCGCAGCCCAGTGGGTTAAACTTCGGCGCCCCACTATGATGGCAGTAAACCTGGTTCACTGAGCAGATTCAAACAAAAACACATGATTTGGTTTAGGACTGCTGTGTTTTTAAAGTGAAAAGTCGATGGTGGAAAATACATTTAATAAAGTACTTCTGGAGTATTTTTCATTTTGTACTTTATACTTATACTCCACTACAAAGATATGGGCAGATGTTGTCCTGCATTTATTTAATACCCTTAGTTCCTAGTTATTTTGCAGATCCAGATTAATAATACAAAATATAATCAACAAAAGTGATGATGTATAATGCACTTTATTGATCTGTGGAGGTAAATCCATAAACTACCCCACAGTGTATATAAACAATGATGTGGACACTCATCCACACTGTTACAAAAATATAACATCATTATAGACTTGGTTTATTGTTGACTTTTATGTTTGTTTAATTCAGATTATATAGGAACCCTTAAAACAAGTTGTAGTCAGCCGACCGGAACTAATTGCTATGGTTGCTATGATTGCCACCGTCCAACCAACAGGGAGACACTCTGGTGCCTTTAGCCAGCTCGCTAGCTAGCTAGCTAGCTAGCTAACATTACCACAACAACAATGGTGGAACTAAGTTATTTAATGTGTTATTTAAAAAAAAAGTTGAGGAGGGACACTCGCCAATGTCTCCATCAACTGAGTCCATCCAGCCCGGTTCTTTACA
The DNA here is from genome assembly GCA_029721515.1 of Synanceia verrucosa. NCBI lineage: Eukaryota > Metazoa > Chordata > Actinopteri > Perciformes > Synanceiidae > Synanceia > Synanceia verrucosa. Next base: position 2,784,863 of record CM056561.1, on the reverse strand, counting down.
CTCATTAGTCCACAAGAGGTATAGCCCGGCCCGGCGGCCGCTAGCTCCCAGACGTCGTTGCTCACTTCCGGTTAGCCCGACGCGACTTTACCTGCCGATGAACTAGGTGTTTGTGCATAACAGAAACGTTTCACAGGACAAGTTTAATGAATCGGGACCATCTTAAAGTGATGCCGTAGAAAACGGCTCAAGGTAGGCTCGTTTTACTCATCTTTCACTGCTTCATATCGTAAACAGGTTTCATGTTAATCAGTGGTTTGTTAGCCGAACAGTCCTTCTGTTAACAGGCTGCATTATTATTAGCTCATGTTGAAATTTCAGCCAGATTTTATTGCATGGAGTGGCTCATTTAAGGAGTTTTGTATTTTGCAAACAATGCTCGGCTGGGAGATTTGCCTTTTGCTGCTGATTTGTGTAAACAGCTGCTTGGTATTTGTTGTTATTCATGAGCTGACCATGGTACTGAAGCAACAGTGATTTTAATGAATGCATGGATAACATGGAGGATAATGTGTTCACATGTATGCTTTCTGTGTGATGCCATAGTCGTTCTGCACATTCTCCTCCTCTGATTGAATTCATGTTTTGTTGCCACATTTCTGCAATCTGCAAATACATTTTAGGCTGAAGAGGACGTCTCAGATAGGCTTCTGTCTATATTCTTATATGCAGCATTTGTACACTGAGCTTTCTTGGATGAGCATGTTGTGTTGGCAGCATTTTGCTGTTGTCACTGTATTTCCACTTTCTGTCCTCTTCTTCTGCTTTTATGGTTTTTATAACCCTAAAAGACGACACACCCAAGTTTCTATTTCTGCAGTCCAACCAAGCACAAACAGCTAATCATTTATGATACTCAGCAAGAAAATCTCCACAAATTAACTTTTTCTTGATTTTGAAGCAACCGGCAAAAGTAAAATACTGACGTGTTTTATGTTGTTGAGAAAAATAGAGTTGCACAATTAACATTTTACACGGTCACTTAAATGTGTTTCAGTAAAAATAATAATAATGTCATGAAAATTATCAACTCATGTCACAATTGCAATATCAGTCAAAATATACACAGATTTGTACTTGTTCAAAATTGTGCAGTAAAAGTAAAATCTTTAAACCCCATTGACTTTGAGAACTTATTTCAGGGTTTTAGGACTTGTCAGTATTTGACGCCCTCTGGGCATCTGCGACATGCAGCTACATTGTCAACTGCAAAGAGACGTCTTTGGTTTCAATCCGCTGGCATCGTACACATCTCAAAGACGTGTGCCAGGTTGGTTGCAAGTGACAACTTTACGCAGGTGTGTGGATGTCATGTTACACTGATGAACGGCCATGCTTTTGTGTTTCCAGTCATATCTCCAGCTCAACTCCACGGGCTCACAGGTAGCACTTCCCCTGTAGCTTGTTATTTGACTAGCATGTAGCGCTCTCTTGCTCCATAAGATCAGTCACTCACAAAGTGGAGTCTGAGAGAAGACAGACTCTGAGAGCGAGACAATGTCTGACGGCAGCTTGAAATAGAGAGGACAAGCGTGTGTTTCGTTCCAGAGATTTGTTTTTTGGCGCCGTCCCCTGACTGTGACTGACTGTCAAACAAAGCTTTTTGTTGGTTCTTTAGTTTAGCAGCAGTGTCAGCAGGCTGCAAGCAAACACCGTGATGACTTCTCCATGGAGAGAGCATGGTCAGGTCTCACGTTGGAAGCTCAAGCGCCCTTCATTTTCAGAGAGACTGTCTAGACTGGCTTCACAGATACTGTCTGGAGTACCTTTATCACTGCTGGTATTCAAGGCTGCATTGCTATACACTGCCATTATTGCTGTTGCTCTACAACCCACTCCTACACCAAATCTGCTGCCCAGCCACACACTCATTTACTCAACACATGACGGCTTATGCTGCCTCGTTAGAGAGGGAGCTGCAGTTTGTATTGAAATAGGATTGAGTGGGCTTAATGCTTGTTTTCACAATGAAAATAGGGAGACTCCCACTCGAGAGAGGACCTTTATCACGCAGATAATCTCTGCTAATAATTACAAGAAATTAAATTAAAGAAATGAGTGATTTTAATACATGAATGTTTAAAAAAAAAGAAAGGAATAAGGATGCAAGGGCAGGGAAGGTAATACACAGCTTCAGGACAGGCTTTCAGGACACTATTGATGCTATAGGCTACAGGATGTCTCAGATGTTACACTTTCTGTACTGTGATACCAAAACCGATACTGTACAATATGTTGTGTTTGTGCACGTCTGGGCTGGAGAGCACATTTACTGATCTGCTGGGCTCCAGCAGGCACAGAGGCAGGCCCGGCTGAATAAACTGTGGGTGTGAGTGGTGGGTGGCAGGGTCGAAAGGTCGCTGACCCCCATTGTAGATGAAGTGTGGAGGAGGAGGAGAGCATACTGCTTGATCATACACAAGGGTTCGTGAGTCAGGGTCAAAGAAAGCGATCAGAAAGACTTCCTAAGTAACTGACAGATTTGCATGTTTGCATCACACACACTCGCAGTCGCACGTATGCATCACTTCACCCGTTCTGTGGGCCTGCATGTTAACTCATCCTCCCAAATACCACTTCCTGCACCTCTCTCTGTCTTTCTCTCTCTCTCTGTCTCTTTCTCGTGGGACGCCCCCACCGACAGGTGTGTCTGTCACCTTAAAGCAGTCTGGCACCGTGTCAACTGTACTCAAACACCTGCCTCTGTTTGGGATTATTCATCACACTCCTGGCTCCTGGCTGAGCTCCCAGGCCAATTCTGGTACCCTTCAGCTGAGAGAGTGCTGATCTGGGAACAGTGGGCGCCGAGGTCCCCTTGACTGTTTCAAAAAATGCCGTAAACACAGAACTTATTCACGTGGACCTCAGGAGAGATGTGTGCAGTACCACTGACATGCTGCACTGATTCCTAAATAACTTACAATGCATATGAATTTCAGTGCAGTTTTTCTATATTTATGTTAGGGGTGGGGAAAAAATATCAACACAGCAATATATCACAATACTTTTTTTTCTGATATAAAAGTCATATTTTCGTCCGATTGTAAATCCAGAACAACTTCTACATGTTGAAATAGAAATTTAAACAAAAAATAAATTTAAAAATATATATATATAAATAACAGGGATATTACTTGATATCAGTTTCACATATCAGTCATCAGTCAGTTTCACATACATTAATTAAATGAAGTACAATAAATGCTGTGAAAATATTGTTGATTTTAGTGACATTATATGCTTAGCAATTAATGGAATTTAAATTAAGATTATGGCTTCTGACAGACAAAAAGAGACATTTAGTTTGCTCTTAATCAAGCACACCCTTCTCCTTTCACACTGCTCAGCTCGCTGTGGGAGGCTCCCCTCGTAGAAACTCCCTGGTGTTTGTCCTCCCTGGTGCATTTCCTCCGTGGTGGAAAAGCTAAGCATGAAGGTTCCTGTTCTTGTTGTATGGTGCCACCAGAGTTCTTAACTTTGCTCTCAAAGTGCACCAAACTGATGCATTCAGCTTTAAAACCTGGGCCACAAAATGTTTCCAAAGTCTGATCGTGTTAAATGACCGTGGTCTCAGTAATGAGCAGAATAATTATGACTGGAGCATCTGTAATAGTGGGGCAGTGACGGTAAAGAAAATGACAAGGGAAATGAGGTCGTGTGGGGTCAACGTAAATGAAACAGGCTCGAAGGGGAGAACTTTTCACAGAGCAGACATATAACATACAGGACAAAAATAAGGCATGCACAAATCCACACAAATGTGTAGTCTTTGTGTTCACTGTCTAAGTTTTCCCTCTTTGTTTCTTTCACTTTCAGTCCCCCCCGTCGCCCACTCGCTGTCTTTCCCTTTCACTCATGTGGCTGTTTGAGAGCTCACACTCAACGTGGGTGAGAGTGCTGGAGTAGAGTATATGACTGTCAACACAAGGTGCAAGGTGTGTGTGTGGTGCTGTAGGTGGAGAGGCACAGCAGGGCGTGAAGGAGCGCTGCGATAATGACAGGCCATGCATTATATAACATGCAGATTGCATAAGGAGAAGATTATTTTAGGTCCAGATATTGACGATGTATAAGTAATTCTTTTTTTTTTGGTTTACGTGGGTGTGTATGCCCACCTTTAAGTGCAATGTTTGTGTAAAAATGTTCTTGTGGTTTCTTTCGAGGAGTGTGTGGGCGTACGTAAACTATTGTGTGTTTGTAAAGAAGGGGGCATGGATGTTTTCAGATTTCTTTCATGGCTATCTGCATATCAAAACAAGTATGTGGGAATGTTGGCACATTTGCGTACAGTGTGCTCCCACTCATTATCACTTTTAGACATCAGAGAGAGCCGGTTTATTTTAAAGGGGCTGATTCGACATGTCGGGTTTGTGACTTCTAGTTTTGGTGGTTTTTCATTATGGGAAATAAAAAACAAATATGCTCTTGTATCTGTGCCAGCCGAGCTAGTTTTATGAATGTCCCTGAGCCGCTCAGGAGCAAGGTTATGGTTGTATAGGATGTGTGGAGTCACAGAAGTGAGGCGAAGCAGAGCCTCCTCTGAGCGCCTCACTCCATGCATGAGTGTGCCCCAGTAAAAATAGACCTCTTAAAGGGCCAGCAGCCGCTCAGCCTTCTCCCACAAGCCCATGCTGCTCTTCAGGGTGACAGTACTCGAAGAAAACACGGGATGGGAGGACTCGCTGCACGGAGACCAAGTTGTTGTTTCTGCCTTCCCCTGAGATATGGAAACATTCAGTTTCTCTTCATCATGTCTACATCATTCATGAGCTCCATGTTTCTATCAGCGAGTTGCTATCAGGGCTGCACGCTTAATCGAAATGTTATCGCTGTTATTCGTTAAAAGCAAAATGAGAAGACATGTTTGGTACAGGTCCCTGCAAAAAAACCCCTCCATAATCATTTAAATAAGTTTTTATGAAAATACGAACTGTTAGCATTCCCTCTAATATCACAAATCATATGGAAGTCACAATATCAGTCGAAAACAATCACAATTAGATGTTTTCTAGTTACTATAAAACATATTAAACACAGGATACCTGACCACTAGGAAAATCAAATATCACAATATGTTTTTTTTAACAAATATCTCAATATCGACATTGTGACGATGTTGTAGGGCTGCTGTCTGCTGGTGAGATTTTTGATAAATAATCATCCGTAGTAATAATAATAATAATGACAAATAGGTAAAGGCAAATAATAGAATGACGAGAAGAGTGTGTAAGTTCAGAAAAATTCAGTCACTTTGCTGTTATGTGGCCTTTAAAACCAGGAAAACACAACACTTAAATTACTGTGCGATGTCCAAAATTCAAGACAATATTGATATAATATTGATTATGTATTGACCACAGCTAGAGCCCTGTCTTGTCTTTGACAATCCCAACACTAGAAATGACAAATAAATTGAGCTCATTTGCATAGGAGGAGGCACACTGTGTATAATTGTGCACTCAGGACGGGCGTTTCTTGAAGCCATCTCTCAGTGACATGTTACTTCCTGTTCGCTCCAGCAGAGCGTCCTCGTAATTGAAATAAGTGAATTAAGTCGGCAGGGACAAATGGTTGTGCGTCTCGCTTGTGAGTCGTCTATATAGCCGAGAACAGTTTGAACCTGTGAAAAAAAGCTCCTATAGACGCAGCATATGGGGTATCACTGCAGCAGGAGGAGCAGAAATAGACATACAGAAATCATAACTGTGTTCTGGCGAAGTGGTATTTCTCCGCCGAGAAACGAAACGTGGCTCGATCCCAGCAGAGGAATGCTGGAAAACGGGACAGATTTAGTCCTGGACCATGTGCAAAAGTTGTGATTGTAAATCTTTCAGAAGAAGTTATCACACCTGCACCCGCACAGCCTCCTCGACAGCATCAGCACCTCCTCCCTGATTCCACCTCTTTCCAGATTTTCTTCCCCCACCCTCCTGCCTCCACCAACCCCACCCTCACCCGTCTCATATCAGTCCCTCCCAGTCTAAGCGGGCTCCTCCAGGGCCCCTGGCTATCTCTGGACCAGGGCTATTTAAGCCCACTGCTCTAATTCTGAAAGTCCTGAACTGCCGTCATGCTGAGTGATGAACCTCCACCTCTCTCTCTCTCTATCGTTCACACTCTCTCTGTTAACACTCCCACACACAGGTGCTGATTTACATATACGCTCATTCACATGCACACATTTCAGACATTTATAAGTAATCCAACATGGTCTATAGAGAGAAAACCCTCCTGTTTGCGTCAGAGCATTCCCACACCTTGGTGTTATTTAAAGTTGCCAACACACCTGTGCTCTCTCTCTTTCTCTCTCTCTTTCGCTCAGGAGGAGGAAGTGGTGTGGTCACATACCTCGCCAGGTGCCTTTGTGTAGCAGGTAGAGGAGAGTTCACTCATTGGATCAGGCGGCGGCGGCGGCGGGCGGCTCGTAGGAATATCCAGCTTTGCGAGCGCGAGTCTCTGCTGCGCCTCCTCTCTGCTGCTCAGCCTCCCTGTTCCTTCATCCTATTCCTGCCTCTCCTCCTTCTCACTCTCTAAACGCCTCTTTGCTCTATCTCGCCGTGAGTGTGCTCGCTCTCCCTCTCTCTCTCTCTCCCTCTGTCTCTACAGCTCGCTTGATCTCTCCAACCCCCTCCCTCCTTCGCTCTAACTGACACACACCTTCTATCTCACCCATGCAACTTCAATCTACACTCATCCCTCTGAGTAAGTCGCTCTGACACACAGTGACACTTGATAACTTTTTCTTTCCCTACCTCATATGCTCCCCCCACCTCCCTCTCTCTCCCTCCCTCTGTCGATCTCTCTGGGAGTGTATAATTAGACAGAGCTCAGTGGTAATACAGTCAGGCTCATTGTGGGAGCCTTAGCGTTGCCGCTCATGTTTGGCCCGTAGCCCAGCAGCTTCGCTCATTAACCTCCCTTCGAGCTGCTGCAGAATGGACCGGCCCACGCCCTCGCGCGCTATTTGCTGCAACACCTTACATCCCATCGACCAAACGGCATGACGGGCGCTCACGTCGCCGCAGGTGAGCTAAGACACCAAAACATGTTACCGGCAGGTGAGGAGTTAACAGCACCAGCTGGTCAAATCTGACAGTCATAAGGAGTCACTTCTCCTTTTTTTTTTTTTTTTTTTTAATATAGAGCAAATCACTTGATCATGATCACTGGCGTCATGTGCTTTTCTTTCAAACGTGAAACCACAAAAGACCACTCACACGTCTTGTGTTGAAACCACTGCGAGGTATGAGGGATATCCTGCATGTCAATGTGGCAATAAGTCATATGCTGTCTTCACTGTACGCCCGATACATAGGACCTGGTATAAACCCTTTAGCAAGGCTTAAATAATTTTAATTTTCAACAAAGATACTCTTCTGCTAGATTATAAGTAGGACTAGAAATTATTGTGTTAACACGATTAATCAGCGTTAATGTACCACTCTGCTTGGATGCGTTGCCAGGGATAACAAGCACTGTGTTTATGAAAAGACAAGAAAAGATTTCCGTCCATTTCATTTTACAAATAAGCACTTTAATAATGCTCTTTGGTGGATTATTTGTTTGCCGAATTACAGGAGAAGCCAGGACAGATTAAAAAAAAGATGGTTAATCTAATTTTATCAGCATGTTTGATCGTTAATTATGACTGTGTTGTTATTTTCCTTAATTTTTTGAATGGAGCTTCACATCTCTAGTGACATATTTCGAGCAGTTTGTTACTGTTGTTCACGTTAACGTTAACAAGATTAATCTGCGTTAATGCTCCAATTTTGACAATCCTAATTACAAGTGTTTGTTAAGGTTGAATCCAGTGGGAAACTAAAAAGTGAAGCCAATCAGGAAGTGTCTTCAGCCTGTATTCTCTGTATCAGCCAGCAGGGGGCGACTCCTCTGATTCTATATCAGTATATACTTCTCTCTTGATTTATTCCCTCAGTAAACATTTTAAACATGATTTATGGTCTCACGCTGTAGTTTGAAGTCTTTTTCAATACATCATGATGTTCATGTAGTAAATTACAGTTTACAGTTCATTTAGAGTCAAACAGACCATAAAGCAGAGGATGATTTAGGGTGAGGTTCAGAAAATGTCCTATTCAGCATTGGGTTATATTTTTCTTCCTCTCGTTTCACGTTTGCAAATTTCCAAGATGGCGACGGACAAAATGCTGAAATTGATGCTTCACAACAGCAGAACCAGTGGGGTTACATCACAGTGATCTATGGTTAATTAACCTGCACACAATTCACTGACAAAATATTTACTTTGACACCATAAAACTACACATGCACTACTACTTTTTTTTTTTTTTTTGCTGTTTAAATCGTCCATTCACTTAAATCGCCCTTTTTGTCGTTGCAGTCATAACTCCAGGCATGGAAAAAATAAAATTCTTGGTAAAACATAAAGCAACTACTTGGAAAACACATACATACAATCGTATTTCTGCTTAAAAATAATAAAGTTCTGCGTATGCTCTTGATCCTAAATCAGTATGACCAGTTCTTAAGAGAGCCCATTTCAGGTGTTGGTCAAGTCCAGGACCAGGTCCAGTCAAGCCTGACTCAAGACCGAGTCCAAGTCAGGTTCAAGATGTTAATATATAATGATTATGGAGTCAGGATGGGCAGAAATAAACCCTAATCCTCTATACAAAATATTGACCTAACAATCGATCACAAATCAGCAGCCAGGAACAACAAGCCAGAGTCTGAGACAAGTACAAGATCCCTTGAAAACTGGAGTACTACCACCTTGATACTGAAGCCTTTAAATAGTTTTACGCCACATACCCAACTTTAACATCGATATAATGGCAACCCTAACAAGCAGAAACAATATTAAATAGAAAAGACAGAGCAGTATATTAGTCATTTAAAATGCTCACTCTGATAGAACACTAAGGGAAGTTCGACAGTTGCAGTGTAAATACTACACAGTGACATCCAGTTTGAAACCACTGATAATCTCTCATAGTTTTTGTGCTCCGACACGCATCACCAGGCTCAGTTGGGTAACTCTAAAAATAAAGACGTTCATTGAGTGCCTTATACCCGCAGATCTCTTTTAATCACAGATGTTGTACGCTGTTGTAGCTTTAGATTTTGACTCATGTCTGTATTTTTTCTCCATGCTCAGAGAGATTATTTCTCCTTCCATTGCTATACATAAATATATATATAAAATGAATATCTGTGTTTCAGCAAAGGTCATCACTGATTTTATGCCGAGCAAGCGTTATCTTTTGAAAGTTTCTGTTTGACTGGATCTTGGAGGAGATAGTGATCAAACAAGAGAGTGGGAGAGACTACAGCACTAATCAAGACATCACATGGTGTGTGTGTGTGCGTTTATTATGCATGCGTGTATCTTTTGCTCTTGTGATCATTAGGCGCTGCACAGGCCGAATGTGTTAGTATCATTTCCTCTCATCCTTCTCCCTCTCCCATTCTCACTTCTGCATTCGCACTACGACATCCCATAAACACCCATGGAAATAGAACTGGGAACAAAAAACATATTAAGCCGCTCGTCGGGTGAAAATTTGTTCAACCATCGAAAATGAGAGATGTGGAAAAACAGTTGTGGTTCTTCAGTTCATCGATGGTCGCTGCTGACTCAGCGAGGCAGTAATGATGATTCACTTTATCAATACGCAGCAAGTTCTGCTGCTAATGCTAGCTTAGCTTGTTCCTCAGATCCAGATGTTTTGGAGGTTTCTACCAGGAGCCGAATTATCTACAAAGGTGTCCTCCTCCCCAGAACAAATGGATTCTGTGAATAAAACTGGCAAAAACACTGAGAAAAGCCGATACAATTATAATTTATATTTATATTAATTTATATTTATATTAATCAATAATTTCTTTGATGCTATTCAGCAGACACAGGCACTACCGCTAACACTTGCTTAGCTTGTTTCTCCAATAAATTCAGATGTAGATTTTCGAATCCGATCTGGTTAAAATATATAGAAATATAACTTAAAACTTGAATAATTCTCATTAAAAAAAAGTAAAAAATATTTTCTGGTTTCTTCATTTTTTTAATTTTTAATTTTGTTAAAGTAGGGGTTGGTATTGGCAAGGACTTCACAATACAATATGATGTGATATTACGATACTCTACACAGAGAAATTTAAAATGCAGCTTAAAATACAAGTTGTATATATGTACACGTGTGTGTGTATGTACACATACTGATATATACATACTGTACATATATATATTAGGACTGTCAAAGTTGCCATGTTTATACTTTTTTTTTTTTTTTTCAAATATTTTTTATTTAACTTTTTATTTCAAGGTGTGGAAGTTGTTCTGGACTGAGAGCCGGCCCATGACTTTTTTGGGGAGGAAAATCAATATCAAGAAATTAAAAATCAATATTATATCAGAAGAAAAAGTATCGCGATATATTCCCATATCAATATTTTTTCACACCTCTAGAATAAAGTGTATAAGAAGTAATATTAACACCAAAACCCTATTAGAATAACACTAAGTACACTAAAATAGAAAAGTCATATTGTGCCTGATTTTGGGACTTTGTGTTAACTATGGATGAAATTATGGTGTTAATAAATTGTTCCCCTTTTTTGTTGGAACCCCCTGAAGGACCTCTGGGGGTTCCCAGACCACACATTGAGAACCGCTGCTCTAAAACCCATTGAGAAAAAAAAGGTGCCTGAGCTTATAAAGGCACAGTGACTGTTGTGGCCAAAGATGGGAAGTCTTTGACTGTAATCTGTGTGGACAAACGGTGAAAGAGAGTCAAGCACATGGCAGCGAGACGCAAACCCGTGATTCCTGCCCACACACACACACACACACACACACACACACACAGTCAGCAATGACAAGGCCACTGTGAGGCAATATCACAATGTGTGTGCGCCTGTGTTGTGTCTCTATACTGTATATGCATGTGTATACGCATGAGTTGGGATGTGTGTGCGTGAAAGTGACTCACCCCGTGTCAGTTACTCCTCTACTAAAGTGTCCTTTCCTTTTTTACTTCACACCTCTCCAGTTTGCTATTTTTGGGCCATGTTAGCAGAACTAGTAGTATATACACTCACACACAGTACAACATGCAAATCCCATTGGGAGTGTGTTTTTTTTTTTTTTTGGAAGAGCCGAGAGGAGACGTGCATCTTTTATGGCGCACCGGTACAAGAGCTGATTCGGTGGAGCGGACAGAAATATCCAGGGTTACTCGCAAAGTGAAAAATATCGTATTGCATAAGACGGTGAAAGGACCTGACCACGTAAATGCAACAGTAGCTCTCTCCCACAAAGGCACGCACACACACAGCGATGTCCTAATAGCGTCCTGCAGGCAGGCGGGCAGAGGCGGGCCGGGGTAGAGAAACTGGAGCTGAGGCGGAGTGCTGACTCAGGGAACAGCCAGCGAGGGAGGCAGGGGGTGGGGGACATTGTGCTACGCTGAGGCCTCACGCCTCCTGTGCCGACCCCAACGTCCCGACCACCACTTTGTGTAGTTTCACCTGCCGCTTTGAGGCGTTTAGAGCCGAAGCCGTTTATTCCATTAAGGAAAAAAAAAAGAAGAACTGCGCTTTTGGTTGTATCATCTCATTTGTTCTTCTGAGTAAACACTTTGTCAGCGCTGTGACACTCAGTCAGAAGTCAAGACCTGGCAGGAAATGTGAGCAGTCACATTTTCACATGATCCAGAGAGGTTTTAAACAAACTCAGCCAAACATTCCTGGAAATTATTGCAGCTGCAGCTGTCCGTTGGTATTCCTACGAAAATCATTTCGTCAAGTAATGGTGTTGCTGTGTCTGACTGGCCTTGACAGTGGCAAGTCAGCTATTTTTCTTTTTGCACTGTTTTAGTATATATTTTAAGATTTAGTATTTTAGTTTTGTATATTATAACTATCTTTCAAATTGTATCAAGACATCACTAACAGTTTAAAAGTTTTTTGGGGAGGATCCCCCGCCGGAGGATTCTTTGTCATGAGACCCGATGAGACAGAGAGGCGACTGTTGGTTCTAAGCAATAACCTGAAGACGTTAGCGTAGCGTCAGTCGGGAAAGTTGTTTCTGTAATATCCAAAAACCCAAAATGTCATCCAAAAGTGAGATAACATACTTAGGATTTCAGAATTCAGAAGTTTGTGTAACGTGGCCACGGTGCTCCAGCTGACAATTATTTTCATTATCAAATCATTTTTTTCATGAAATTTTAAAAATACAATTCCTGAAGTGACGTCTTCAGATGACTGGTTTTGTTCGAGAAACAGTCCTGACGTGTCCTCGGCCAGTTCGACATGTTTCTCAGCGGGATCACAGGAGAAATTCTGGATTGATTTTCACGAAACAAAGTATTTTTCAGTATTTTTTAACATTGTGGGACATGACGGGGCCTTAGTAGATGTCTTTTGTTTTCACTACTTTAGCTGTTGGCAGCTGTTTTTCTCACGACTACAACTTGTTTCAGAATATTTCATATATATATTTGTTCACAGGTTGGTGGGCAAAGTGTTCTCAATAGAAATCACCCAAGTTGTAACTTACCAGATTTATCTTTTAATTCTTGGCTGCATTTATGCACACTTTTAAGTGTGCATTCGTGAGGTGTGTGTATGTGAGTGCGCTAAACAGAAGAGCAGCAAGTCAGCAACATCCAGGTGGTTTTGGTTTACCCTCCGATTTCTCCCTCCCTCCCTTCCTCTCTCTTACTCGTCCCCTTGTTGTCTTTCCTGCTTCATTATTTGTCCTCTCTCTCTCTTTCTCTCGCTGGCTAAAAATACTTGCTGCCCTGTCACTATAACAGATCACCTCAGAGGAAATGTGCTGCCAGCAGTGGACAGTGTTTTGATGCAGCAGCGACGCCACCCACTCCACACGTTGAACACATACCACGAGCCTCGGATCATAACGGTGTCAGTGGATTAGTATGTGCGACCGTGGGCTTGATATATAAAGCCTGTTTGTGTGCGTGTCAGACAAACAGGTGCAGCAAACCTCATGAGGCTGACGGAGCTGTTGGATGCTTGACAATGTAGGCGCAATAGTCACATTAGGTCACAGCAGCCGGAGCGCTGGAATAGCAGATACTATCTCACTTTCACGCACAGACAGGGTGGCACCTGCACTTCAGAAAATAACAGGAATGTATATATTGTGTGAGAGAACTACTGCCGACAAAGAATATGTGCGAGCGAATGTCCACCAGGCCTACGTGTGAATTTTTTCCTTTTTTTTTGTTCCCCGTGCAGGAAGAGAGTGCGAAAAAGAGCGGGGTTGACAGGCCACTCGTAAGACAAATTAAATAAACAACAACTTCTCACTCCTGCTTTCACACTCGATGTGCAACTCAGCCGAGTCTGTCAAAGACGGCGTAAGGTGTCACTGTTTGGTGCTCGGGTGGATTTTTTTTTTTTTGTGTGTGACTCCTCTGTTCCCATGGAAACTGAGCGTGTACGACCTGCGGTGACCTGGACGGGAGTGGGGAGGGCGGAGGTGAAGTCGTCCCTCAGCGTAAGGCCGGTGGTTTGGATATTATGGCATTCATCCTTTCTTGCAGGTCGCTGGGTTCGGTAAAGATGCTTCACTGCGAGTCGACTTATAAAAGAGGACCGGTTTGTTTGATAGTCATTCATCGCCTTTGTTGTTGTTTGTGCTGTTTTTTTTTTTCCTCCCTCCACACCACAGCCCTGCTACCTGCCCCTCAACGGGCCCCGTTGTCTCATTATCAGAGTGACATTTGTGCAGTCCTGCCGAGCCATCTGGATGCGTCCCACACACATGTGAGAGAAACCAGCCTGGGTTTGGATCTGACTCACATAAAACAGCCTCTCTGCCCACACACACACACACACACACACACACCAAATACAGACGGCACAAATAGAGCAGTTTCCAGAAGCCAATATCTGACATTTAACGAATAGTGAGGTGAGATTGATACCAATTTTCCAACTGACGCTTTCTTCATCTTTCCACTCACTGACATAGACACGTGTGCATATATTGTATATGTATAAAGCACAGAGAAAGGTGACCTCTCTGCTACTTCAATGTCAGTCTCAGTGGTTTGTTGAGTTTATATGAAATGTGTGTTCGTGCACGGGACAGCCCCACCGTGAATGCAGATGGGTGTTAAAATGCTGCAGAGTTGGAGTTGTGAAACTCCCTCACTGGCACAGAAGAAGATTAACATCAACTGTAAGGTCTGATTATCTAGGAAAGCCCCAAAAATGAAACGTGATCAAAGCGAGTACTCAAAGTAGTTTCAACGAGATTAAATCACTGGCTGAGAAATAATATAGTATTGAAAGAAGCAAGGGTGGCAGTGAAAAAGCCATATTTGCATGAATGTAGCTTATGCTGTTCATCTAACATATACTGTAGTCAGTCAGTGTACGAAGGGCAGGCAAAAGGCCCCAAACCGACGAGTTAACTTCAATTCAACAGCGCTGCATCTGGACCAATTTTATATCCTGGTTTCGGGACGCTATGACTGTTGCTCGACATTTGTGAAAAGACGCGGTGCAGTTTCGCTATGACTGTGTCAGCACGGCGACCCGTATAGGAAAGCACAAGTGCACAAACCAAAATGAACCGAGGAGCTACAAAGTTAGCATATTGAGTCATTATCAAATAAATGCTTTCGGTGCGGTCTGGAAGGTGCATTCACGCTTAAGATCTCTCTCAATGCAAAATCATGGGCCTCGATAGTCCTTTTCCTGTGCAGCTCAGCATGCAGGTTTGCCAAATGCCACTGTGATTTTCATTGACATGCTGAAGCTGCATGCAAGGTAGGCCTCGCTTTATCCCCTTCATCTCACTCTCTTTCCCCCCCTCTCTCTCTCTCATCTATAATTGATTGCTCCCACTGTACCAACTTCATTTGCTGGCTGTGAATAATGAATGAGACAGAGTGGAGGCGCTTTTTCTTCTCCGCTGGTTTGATACCCGATTAGCCATTTACAGCGTATCTATGCTATCCATGACCACGACCCGGGTTTCCCAACGTGCACGGCCAAGGAGGGCAGCGCCGCCTCGGGGAGAAAGGGCACGACCACATGAACAGGAAAAAAATCAATCATGTTGATTGGCGTTACTAAAAAACAAGCTTGATACCCGAGCAACAGGCACGTGCTGAAGCGACAGGCGTGTTGTTTCAATGCATGATTCAAGCATGTGAGGCGGTGGCATGGAAATGAAACCTGTGACTTATGGTGAGTGCATAATTCCCATTAGGGCAATGTCACACTTTTTGACACACATGCAAAGCCACATGCACAGAGACAAACTGTCCGCCGAGGTGCTCTTCGGAGGTGCATGCCATGCGACGCACACTCTGCACAGCTCGATGGACTCTCAAGATGCGTCCAACACGCACACTCAACTCACTCACACTCAACTCACACATAACCAGGATTATTAATAGCGTGTTTCGCTTCCACAATGCGCCGGAGAGAAGTGCAAGCAAAGCAGTTCTGAACTCTGGGGCCAAAGATGACGTACTGTTTTTTTTTTTTTGTGGGGGGGGGCGGGGGGTAAAGTTACATCAACCAGCGACTCAAAACGGCACTTCCTGGAAGAGCTGACATGTCCTCCCCTCCCCACACACCCTGCCTTATGCACCAGCCCTACCCTCCCTTACTATCCCAGAGACTTATTCCCACACACACATCCTCATTCATGGAAAAAGCTGACACAGACACATGCAAACAGATAAAAGAGCCACATTGTTGGCAGTCTGCTGTTGGAGAAGGTTGTAGCTGACAGAAGAGGCTCGATGTGGGCAGCTGACGACACTTTCTGCAACCTGGTGGATGACATGAGATGATGTGGATGTGGATGAGGAGGATGAAGGTGGAGGTTGGAAGTGAGGATGGTCTCTCTGGTAAATCCGTCTTGGTGTTCGGTCGTACACACATTATGTTACGTATTGCGGCTAATCAGCGCCATGTTATAAATAGACCATATGGAGAGTTGATATACAACACAATCATATCAGGGATAAGTTCCACCCTCTGGTTCTGGTAAACCATATTTATTGTCATGTTGTTGTTGGCCACACTGGATACATCAGGTGGCCTGAACATGACGGCGGTGTTCTGGGTGGTCATTCGGTTGGTGTCTCGTCGCCATGGTTTGGGGGATTCATGTTAATCATCAAACCAAACGATCCACTTGTGGTCCGACATCTTGACTTTGATCGGGTGGAAAGCTGCAGCTCTGCTCAACCAGAGAGGCCAGACTCATCAGATCAAAGTAAGCGCTCTACAGATACTGAGCTTCACCTTTCCTTGTGAAATGTCCGATGGGGTCACCGATGGGGTGAAATGTTTAAAGCTAGGGTTGGTAATCTTGGACCTGTGTTGCCATTGCTTTTCCAAAGAAAGTCTTGGGCTCTAAAAGTCCCTGAATCTCGCAAGAAAGTCTGTGACACTGATGAACCGTCACATCAGGCCGGTAAGGCAGGTAGCTCATTACCATCATCAGTGCATTTGATTTACCGAAGAATATTAGCAGCTTCAAAGGTGTGTGATCTTGAGAAACTGAGAAGCAAGACTGTGCTAGATTATTAAAAATGATCCAACTGAAAAACTGACCCCAACTCTTTTCAGAAACGAGGCTTAAAAAAAACATTTGAGGAATATTAACTTACATTGATATATTTATACGTCAAAGTGATTTTTCGGTGGCTGGAACCAAAGAGCGCTCTCACACAGCCTGTGAGTCATGTTGGGGCTTCTGGGAGATGTAGTCAGAGCATAAAGAGACGGTATACACCACAGAGATCAAAACAGGAAGTGGAGACGATCGAGATTAGAGAGCAAAACAAACAGAATCTGGAGAAAAAGTGTTGATTTTGGTGAAAGTGTCCTCTACTCTACCTCTGATAAAACAAGAATGGAACAAGGTAAAGACAAACACTTTTTTCATGATGAAAGAAGAGAGTCTCTTCTTTCATTTGAGCTATTCAGTGTTTTCAGAAACATAATGAAATAAATATGACTCAAAATGATCTGGAACAATGCACTTTCTGTTTTATAAAACCCTCAGTGAGGTAATAACGCTGGTTTTAAAGGCATTGAGTGCGATCGACCCCAGTGTTCGCAGCTCTTAGCCAATGAAAGTCACGAAATCTAGAGAGAAAGTCTGCAACACTAACATTACTATTGGTATGAATACAAACATACGTAGCTCTTATCATTTGATTTGATTGCTGTTGAGATGTAAAAACAAATACCAAGTGGTGTCTGAAAGGCACCAACATCTTTCTTTTCCATTGGCATCCCTGCTTCCACTCCTCCTCCATGTCTGCCTCTTTCTCCAGCCTCAAATCCACTAAAAGAGACTTAACACAGAGAGAGAGAGAGAGAGAGAGAGAGACCCTGAGTGTCTGTCTGAACCTCACAGAGTCTGTCTGAGTCCTGATCTGCAGAGGTAGTCAGTTATAAAGAGAGAACACAAGGAGTGCGTGAGAAAAGAGAGAGAGATGTACTGTTGGGAAGAAAGTAAAGAGAGAGAGACGAGCATGAGAGTGTGTGAGGGAGATAAATAGAGACGGAGCGAGCAGGAGGAGGGGGAGCATCAACAGCAGAAGGTTCACTGGGTTCAGTGTGCAGCAGAGGAGCTGAAAGACGGGCATCAGAAGTGGAGCCCAGGGGGCTGGATAGTGGTGCGTGACTCACATACTCATGCATATATTCACGCACACTAACGCTTATTTCCAAACATGAGCTATTACACACACAAACCCCAGGGAGGCGTCCATAATGGAGCCGTTTGAAAAGGGTGACATCTCTTTCTTTCATTATTATCATTATTATTACATGGTATTTTTTATTATTACAGTCCACATCAGTATGAGGATAAATAGATCACAGTATTATCAGTCTTTCACTGCTAAATAAACACCTCTGTCTACATACATACATACATATATATATATATATATATATATATATATATATATATATATATATATATATAATGTACAGAGCTTAACAAACAGAGCATCAAAAGCCTCCAGCATCATCTCAGAGCTTTAATTCAGACTCTCTGAGTTCCCTACGCTTCACCATTTCGAACAGGAGCGAGGAATTTAAACTGAATTCACCTTTTATACCCAAGAATTAATCCAGAATAACAAGCAACCACTAAAACAGATTTTTCTGTTCAGGGATAATAACTGCAGTTTTCTATCTCAATCCGAAAATAATAATGTGCTTTGACTTTTTTTCTGCTTTTCATGCACAGCAACAATAATTATATTGTGATGAAAGAGCTGTACATACTGGTGGATTAATCATTACAGAATCATGAAAAAATATTCTGGTGATTATTTAATTTAGATCAGGAAGGGCAAGCACCTTACACTGAGTGCAGGGATAATAATAAATGTGTTAAGCACTGAATATAATGGTCTGTTTATGTTGGGTTGACTCATAAAATAGGTAATATCTCACATAAGCATGATCTGACATTTGACAGCGATCACAGATTATAGTTGGCCTTTACATTTACAGGTCACCCAAACTATTTGTCTTTCTGTTTTATTGTGTGGTTTGCTATATTTTAATATGACAGTGACTAATATCTGTATGAAAATACTTGTGCTATATATCAGTGGCTCAGCGTGACAAGTCAAAGCGACACCGTCAGTCACTGAGGCCAGGCAGCCTGTTTTCTCTACATGACTCACTGGATCTCATTTAAGCAGTGAACAACATCACAAACCCAGTGTCAGTCACCCAGAAAGCGTGTGCGCGCTTCCTGGGTCTTCCGCATGAACGTGCAACACAATTAAAAATGTTTTTTTTATATTAAGTGGACTACAATATGCACAAACCTCTGTCAGGGACTTTATCTTTATACTACAGCTTGCTGTGGTGTTTTCTTTGCAAGAGTGTTTGGCACAAATCCTGCAGCAGTTTCTGGATAATTAACACTTTGATGGAGCTCCGTTCCCAGGGAACAACAGGCGGCGTCCCCGCCTGTCGCCTCTCTCCATCCCGGCACCTCGGTGCTGTCTGAACGGGGGAGAGGCTGCGAGCCCAAAGTAACGGAAACGCCGGCAGGCAGGTGTGCGCGCCTTCTCTCGTTTGCGCTTGGCACTTTGGATGTCTGTTGCCATGGTGACCCACAGACTATCCCCATGCAGCCTGTGATATTTTTAATAAAGTTTAAGCTGCTCTGACTTCCACTGTCTGCTGGAAGATGTGAGGCTGTGATGTGTGTTAGTGCTCATCCAAAGTGTACCAGGGAATACTAACTGTACTGAATAAGTGTGTGTGTGCACATGCGCGTGCATGTGCAAGTGTGTATATTTACCACAGTATGACTCACGAGCCACATTAGAGACAGCTCTGCAGAAAAAAATGAGACTACACAGTTTCAGAGAGGAAGCCAAGCTGAAAGAGCAACAGGCACACACACACGCACACACACACATGCATGCATGCACATGCACACACACACACACACACGCATGCATGCACATGCACACACACACACACACACACACACACACACACACACACACGCATGCATGCACATGCACACACACGCAGTAACAGAGTAAAACAGTGACTGGAAATCCCCTTTTAGTTTGCCTTGAATGAATCAAACCTGGAGTATCTGAAACGTGTAATACACATTTTTGTTGTTAATTTCCGAAAGGAACATCTAATGAAAAGCGGAGCAGGGAACAAACTTGATGATATTTCACTGACGGAGGTGGAAAAGTCATTTTTTTGTGTGTTTGTTGAGGGGAGTCATTGTGCTGTTACAGTATAGTGACAGTTCCTTCACAGAACAGGTGCTACTTGACAGTAATACACAACCTTCACCAGCAGATGCCACCATTGACTCAGCACTGAGGTTAAAATCATTATTTCCTTCTGCGCAGTGGGGTGGTTTTAGGCAGCAACACTGGAAAAGCTTCTGTCACATGCCAACAGCCACACTGGTTCATAGATGGAAGCAGAACGGGCCATGAATCACCTCATATTAAACACCTCATATTATCTCCTCGACGTCGTCTGCAATGATTTTTCCGTGACATTAGTGGTTGGAGAGGAGCGGCTTCCTCCAGCTGATGTGTGATGTAACTGGCTGTTAGAAGCCTCTTATTAGGGGAGGGGGAGTCAGGACCTGCAGGAATCCATGCTACTAAGTGCCTATTAACCCCCCATGTGTGACAGTTACAGTGTACACCAGGGTGTGCATTTGTGGGGATTTGTGCATCGCATCAAGCAACAAGAACAAGAATCTGTTTTGATTTGCACAAAAAAACGAAAAATTCTTGTTTTATTGAATTTTTAAACACAATTCCTCACTCGGTAAAAGATCCTGGGTTCCGCTGCAATTAATTCATAATTAATGGGCTACTTTCTAATAAGCCATGGAGCTGAAATGTTATCTGACATCAGCTGAGGGCAATGAGTTCCACACCTTTTAATTAGCTGTCACTTTTGTAAATGTTAACAAGTTGAGCTGACGCTACGCTGAGAGTCCTCCTGAAGACAAAGCAATGCTAGAAGAGAATTTACACCAGTTAATAAATAATAATAATACATTTTATTTATAGAGTGCTTTTCTAAAGACACGTAAAAATAGCCAACTATAAAAAGAACAAATAAAATATAATGGATTTTCTGCAACCTGGGGTCAAAACACATTGATGGCTTGTTATTATTCTTTATAGCTGCAGAGCAAATATGATTAAAAAGTTATTTATTTATTTTTTTAATTTATATTGAAATGTGTCAGTATCCTAACATGAGTGCATAAAACAAAAATACATGTTTCGTGGTGTGCATAATGAAATTTGCAAGAAGAGAAATAGGAATTAAACATAATTTGTTCCACAAGCTTGATCCTGCATCTTTAATCAAAATGTGCAATTCAGGGTCTCCAGAGAATAAATTGCAAAAAAATGTTGGTGATTCCTTTACCTGTAGTGTGGTGGGATGATCAAGCCAGAAATCTAATTTTACCCCTCCCAGCAAATTCCCATCAGCCTGACATGCACCTTGTGTTTAATGGTGATTAACTCTTTGAGTGCCAACCGTTTTATAAAACAAAAAGTGTCTTGTTCCAGTGTTTTTTGTCCATTTTGAGTCATATTTCAAGACCCACAGAATATTTTGTACTATGTCTCTGAAAACAGTGAATAGTTCAAATGAAAGAAGAGACTCTCTATTTCATTATGAAAAAATGTTTGTTTTTACCTTGTTCCATTCTTGTTTTATCAGAGGTAGAGTAGAGGACACTTTCATCAAAATCACCACTTTTTGTCCAGATTCTGTTTGTTTTACTCTCTAATCTCGATTGTCTCCTCTTCCTGTTTTGATCTCTGTGGTGTATACCGTCTCTTTATGCTCTGACTACATCTCCCAGAAGCCCCAAAATTACTCACAGTTTGCAGGAGAGCGTGATCGGTGACCCACTGCCGAAAACCACTTTGATGTCGAAATACGTCAAGGTTAACATTTTACCTGCATTACCTCTGTGAGCCAGTTAGCATAGTGGTGTTAGCATTTAGCTTCAAGATAGCCTCACAGAGCTGCTAGCATGGCTCAGGATTCCTCATCTTTATGGAAACACTATAAATTCCTTGAAAGCTTGTCATTGTGTTAATCTGCTTTCATCATTGACATGTGACAAAATTATAAAATTTTATGTCCATCACCATTGTAAGAAGACTAATATATATACAGTACTACATACACATATATAAAAATTACAGTAAATTTTGGATTATTATTTTGCATTAATATTATTAGAAGTAAAACTGAATAGATTAAGTAGAATTTAGGCAGTGCATCCTCTATTATCACTTTTATCCTCCAACAAATTATGAGTGCAGACAGTAAGAGGAAAACAAAGCATGTTCTGGCAGAAACACAAAATACAAGTATGAACCTGAAAATATGATGCGCAACAATATTAGACCTTTAATAAATAATCAAAATATACAGTTTTAAACAAATGTATTAGCCCACCACCCAGCCTAAATTAATAGCAATGCTGATTATCAGAATATGTTTTTAATGTTTCTGTTATGGGTAAATCACCAGTACAAGCTCTTTAATCTCTAATGCTAAAATATAATTATTGTTGTCATCCAGGAATTTCAAAAATTAGTGTTTTACAAAAAAAAACACAAAAAAATCTCAAAGCACATTATCATTATTTATTGATTGTGAAAAATGTGTTTCAGTGGTTGTTTGTTATACTTGATTCATTTCTGACTTCTCAGTGAATTCCAGTGTTCTGGATCAAATTTGGGTCTGAAAAGGTGAATTCAAATTAAATTCCTCTCCCCTGTGGTGGGGCAGGTGGTCTAATAAATGAGTTCAGCACAGGAGGGGTTTAGTCCTGGTATGTTCCTCAATATTATGTAAGAAAGCCTTCCTGATCCTGTTGACCCCCGTGTCGTCACCACTTGGTACAGGCCACAGTGCCGTAGCCCACTATCATTCCCCCCCCTCATCCCTAAGCTGCACAGCTCCCCACAACCAGCCGAGATGAGAGGGTGAAGCAGCGACTGGGAAAGCCTCGAAAGAAGAGCCGAGGCGATCAGGAAGGGGGAGGAGGGAGACCGCGAGCACAGCAACAACAGAAAAAAGGCAGAGCAGGAGCAGAGGAGAAAGAGAAGTGTCATGTCTGTGGTAGTCCTGCTGCCAAAGTCCAAAAAGATGCAATGACCAGATGACCAGACACTTCACACACCAGCATCCTCCAACCAGACCCACATCCACTGGAACATGTCGTCTAGCGGGTCAGCCAACCACAACAAGCGCCTGGCATGTGAGTAACCAGCTGGACTGTAACTTCATGTCCTGTGTGGGGATTTACTCTGCATCCTTGTTCTTATAATTTGACTTATTTGTTTGTGATAAAAGTACACAAAAAAGATTAATTCCCTACATAATGTGAACCACAACTTTCACAGTGAACCGTCATTTTCTCAGAGCTGCGTTATTTAATCTCCCAAGGCTTTATTATAACTAAAAATGACTCTTATTCAGCTTATCCTTTTACATTTTGGTCCAACCTTGACCCACGTCTTATTAGCAAGGCTTATTGTTTTCTTTCTTTTTAACTACATTAGCCTGCTGATGCAGATGAGGTTTAGTCACAGTGAAAGGGTAACAACTACTTCTTAGAGTCTGACTAAGCTCCAGGAAGAAGGTCTTATATATAGAAACAGGGAAGACGTGCTAAATGCTGCCTGCTTTCTAATTGGACACATGACCTCACAGGAGATGTTTAAGTGTCAAGAGGATGATTTCTGCTGTTTGTCAGTGTGTACAGACTGTAGAGACAGATCACTACAGTACATATGAGCTCTGTGGAGACTACTGAAAGCCCTGTTATGACTGACCTAAATCGGGAGCAGTGGACTGGAGGTCATCTTTGCATTTAGCCCCGAGTGAAGTGCCTTAATGGCTTTGGGAATGGCCTGGGAATACACAATCTGATCATCGCTGAGGTTCGAAGGTGCATGAAGACGGGAGTAAAGTGATGATGTGTGTGTGTGTGTGTGTGTGTGTGTGTGTGTGTGTGTGTGTTTTTGTCTGCAGTAGTAGTGGAAAGAGCTGCTGTCTGGATTCACTTTCTACTACAGGTCTGGATACGTGTGCAGGGTTGGGGTTGGTGGAGGGGGGGATGTGGCTATTGTGGCGCAGTGATCTCACTCATAAATGATTTACGCTTGATAGATCGCTGTGGCCACGAGGCCAGCAGGAGAGAGTGATTGGCTCGGTAAATAACAGCAGTAATACCTAAAAACGTTGTGGCCGAGTTGGGGGCTGCAGGTTTGAGATAGATGGGCTGTCAGCTGTGATGCATGACATTGCAAATGTGTCTCTCTGTCATGCACAAACACCCGTCTCTGTTCACTCGAAACAGAAAGATGATCATGGGATTTCTCTCCACTTGCCACAAGCGGACTGACTGCTTCACCATGTGACTCTGGTTCAATGGGAACATTTGTTCCTTTGGACTCTTGATGTGTGACTGCACCATCAGAACGACACAGAGCAGCTCATGACGCAGGTTGTCATCACAGAAAATACGCCGATAACAGAGGGAAACAAGTGAACGTGCAGACGTGCAGTTTGTCACGTTTTAAATAAAGTAATAAAGAATAAAAAGAGTGGAGCGGCTAAACGATCAGACTGTGGAGGAGTTATCATGTGCTTCACCTCCAGGGCCAGCCAACCACCCCCACCCACCATGACATCCAGTGCTAGACAACGTAAAGACGAGCTTATGATCTGATCAACAGCAGCGCAGGCGTGAAAATATCCAGAGGAGAAAGAGCTGGTACGGTTATGGAAATGTGCACTATTTAGAGTAAAAAAAAAGGGTTTGGTGTGATTCTAAAGGCAGTGAAATTCCTTCTATTCAGCAGTGGTTTGCCTTGACACAACAAATGCACAAAATGCACTGCACATTTGTTTTTGTCAGAGTGAGACTTAGCTGAGGCAAGCAGACCCAGTAAAGCTCTTTGCCTCAAATCACTGACACTACAGCTACTTTATACGGGGAATAATGCACAGCAGGCTCAGGTTACGTAACACCCCATTCTCCTGTCTTTGACAAACTTCCCTTTTTTTCCCCCCTTCTTCCTTTCCTACAAACTGAACCAACATGCATGAACACACACATACCCTGCAATCCGGTAGTGTTGGTGTGCAGTGGAGGGATTGATCGGTAAGCTCTGGGTAATTAGTGTGGGCTGAGATGGAGCAGGGATTTGTGGGAAGGGGACACAGGTCTGGTGACTGATCACAAGTGTTATGGAATTTCAGAGAAATACTGTAAAGCTTAACCCCGTCAGTGGCCCAAAAGATTTGTCTTTTATGTCTCAGGTGATGTTTTTTTCCAGATTGTGACATAAGATGAACGTGCAGGAGCCTCTTAAAACTGTCCTGGTTATGCTGTAAATTTGACCAAACTTTGCAATGCACCAGATGCAAAAGGATGCCAGGAATAGATATAGTTTTCCACTGATTAAATCCATCAACTGAAGCCAGAAATACGTCTAACGCTGACTAAACTGGCACATGAACTCAGCTTTATCTACCCCAGACTTTGTTGTGCATGTTTTCTGGAGAAGTCTGCATATTTATGTCTTTGCTCTTCCTCCACTGGCATCTTAGAAATGAGACAACATTTGGTATTTTATCCAAAATGTGCCACTCATTTTACTAACTTTAGGAACAGCGAGTCTCATGTAAACAAACTCTCTGAGGCTAAAGGTACGGTCACAGTAGTGATAGTTCACAGCATAATTTTTGTAGCCTTTACAACCAAAAGCACAAACCAAAAGGAAATTAATAAATGAAACTCTATGTAGCTGCTAATCCCAATGCCTCTGAAAAACCTGTACACTTTAAAGTGACAATTTCTTTTTGAAATAATGCCGCTGGACAGACTGATGCTAATAAAGTGTAAACCTAAGCCTGAACCCTTATCCTTAACCCTAACCATCGATGGAGGCACTGTCACTTTAAGACACGGGAAACTGTTTGGAACGGAGTTCAACTCAACATATTAGCATAATAGACTAACTATCTTCCTACCAACAGTAACACATGCTTGAATCTTTGTGTGTTGATGGTCAAACATGGAGCTTCAGTCCTCTTCAGTCCTCTTCAGTCCTCAGACCTTCACCCTGAAGGTTGTGGTCCTTGAGCGTGTTTTGCGGTGGTGAGGGTCAGGTGTGGGTCATCATGAGCAGAGACAGGTAGAGATGGTAGACACTGCCAGAGCAACAGTCCTACTGAATTATTAATTCTGTAGGTTTCTTTTCAGATAACATTGTTTTTACTGTCTGTCAGTGGTTGTAACAAAGCCATGATGTGTTTCAGTGTCAGCAGTTATTAGATATTCATTACATCTGCTAAAGCATTGTGTGGACCAGCAGGTTTAAAGCCTGCTACCTTTCCTCCTCTTTTCCTTTCCTCTTCTTTCCTTTTCTCTCTTTTCCATTTCCTTTCTTGTTTTTTTCTCTTCTCCTCTCCTCTCCTTTATTTCCTTTCCTTTCCATTTGCTTTCCTTTCCTCTCTTCCTATGTTCTCTCCTTGTTTCCTCTCCTCTCTTCCTTTCCTTTCTCTTCCTCCTCTCTCCTTTCTCTCTCATCTATTCCAGTCTTGGTTTATCTCTTGATTCATTAATTAAGCGATTAGTTGTTCGGTCTAGAAAACTTCACAGTGAAAATGTGGATCAGTGTTTCCCAAAGCCTCCTCATCACTCATTCATTTTTGCGATGTCCTTTCAGAGTACTCAAACTGATTTAATGGATTATTATCGTTTCATAGTTGTCAGTCTGTTATCTCTCATTTGCTTCTTCCTCTTAACAAAGTCAGCCGTCACAGCTGGTCTCTGTTCATTCATCACCCTCCTCCAGTAAATCCTTTTCATGTGACCTGAACATGGATTTCTGATCTGAACAGTTCGCCTCATTTAACACCACGACTTGCCTTGAACATCACTGTAACCCGTTTACTCGCCATTATTCGTCATGCAAATCATTTTGTCACGACGTGTTCCTCCTTTTGATTTCCTCCGAGAGACTTAAACCTTTTCATGATTGAAAGTGGGGTAAAAGGGCTTTGGCTGATGAAGCAAACAGCCACATAAGGGTAGTGAGCAGTTCATAACCCCTGTCAAATGTAAGGGATTCCCCCTCGGAGGCTATGAACACCATCTGGGTTTTGCAGAGCGTAGCAGCAACGTAACCATAACCAGTTTGCATGGAGACCTCCTACACGACTTCATAGCAGGGGGTTAGAAAACTCAGAGGTTATCTGGATGAGTCAGCCTTTTACATGCATGTTTTTCTCCCACACTGGGGCAACACAGATGGAGACATGCAGCTGAGCTTCAGCGTGGGCTGGGCTCGTCCACTAAGTTCAAAATTTGACTTTAGAGAAAGAGACAAAAGAGGAGAAGAGAGAGAGAGAGAGGCCAGCAGGCAAAGTTTACATAAGCTGTGTAGTTTCATCATCAGAAGCGTCGTCATCACTGTAACAGCCTGTAGTAACTGGTTTATTCGTCTCAAGCTGCGACCGAGGCACGTCAAGGCCAAAGGCACTTTTTCAGACACTCTTTAAATTAAAAATAACTGCACAACAACAATAAGTTCTTCAAGAGTATATTACAAGTTACAGTCCAATTCAAGGTGACTTTTTAAAAGTACCAGTGATACCAGTATCAGTGATCTCCACATTGAGGGTCAATAAAATGCTCTGACTCCTTGCATCTTCCAGAAGCTGGACCAGAAATCTTAAATATTATTAATGTCTGGATGCTGGTTTGTTTTTAAAGAGGCAATCTCAAAGATTCCCATTAAAATAAATGATTCTATTCATTGTTAAGGATGGTAACACAATGTTGACTGATGAAAGTATTGCAATATTTGCAATATTATTATGGTGTCTGGTGACATTTCCAAGAAAAAAATATTAAAGGTTTTCCCCAGTGTTTACAACTATGGGCACTATTCTGAAACCTTTAAGTTGTTGCTGTACATAGAAATATGTGTGTTTATATTCATGTGTCAACAAAAATCATGATGCCATTGTTTGCCACTCAAATCCTAAATCAACCAGGACTGAACTCTTGCAGATTGCTGACACTGTAAGCTTTATTTCACTGTTCTCAGCTCTCCAAGTGAAATATCAGCCAGAGGGATTGTGAACCGCAGAGTGGTGTCCTGCCTCCACACACAGCTTGAATGACAGGATAAAAGGCTGCCGTTAGTGCCTGATAGTGGACACAAACACCCCTCCAGGGCTGAGCGAGACTGACTGACACATTGGTCTGGCTGTGTCTCCAGAGATGGAGGGCTGTCTGAGGACGGGAGGCGTGTTTGCTTTCAAACAAGCAGGAAAAAAGTGACCGACTAAGGTGAACGTCGTCAGTGTTAAAACTGTAGAGGCTCGATACACACTGGTAGATTAGCACACAGCTATGTGCATGAATGCATAAGCACACAATGTGTGAAAGTGTATCCACGCACACACACATTAAAAGACTGGTGACATGAGTCAAAGTGTCAGCTCATGGAGCCCAGTGGGAGAAGGCACAATGTGGATGCAGCCCAGTTATACAACCACAGCGGTCAGCGAGGCAGAGGTCGACGCTGGGGGTGGACTCTTGTTTTTCATAACACGCCTGCACTGAAACTGAAAAAGAAATTAAAAAAAATATATATTCTGGTAACGTCGCATGTTGGCAGCCAGGGGATCTTCAGAGATTTGAAAGCTTTGCAGCTTTTCCCCTTCTGACAGTTCAAATGAGTCTGGAAACACCAACAAAGATGTAAATTCAGCTCAAAGATGGTGCTTGAGTTAAACCCTTAGGGACAGTTGTGATTCGTTTTAGCACAGTGGTCGACACACCTTTTCACTGTGGGGACCCCTAAAGTGAGGCCCCATTTGATAAGATGTTATCCCAGAGTCCCTCATCTGAGAATTATGAAACAACATCACCAAGATACTCATAACAGAGGTGGTATTGAACTTCATTGATACCAAAGGGAAATATGTGAAATAAAATTAAAAAAGTAATATTGTGCATGATATCCTGTCATTTTTATTTATAGGTGGAAATAAATTATTGCCCTTTTTGCCGGATACCCTCTGAAACCCACTTCACGACACCCGGGGGTCCCGAACCACACTTTGATACCCACTGTTTTTGCACACCGTACATCTTTATATGCACAGATCTTTGCATGTCAACAGTTTTAATGTTGTTATAATGTTGATTTTAATGTTTGAATGATTCCCATAAGTTGTGATGTTGAAATGTTGCTGCAGCAGCAGATTTTCACTTAAATATTCTGTTAATTAATTCTCAGACTGTGTTTGTGTTTGATCGTGGCCACTAGAGGTCAGACTGATACAGTCAGATAACAGACAGATAACTGAGGAAAAATAAGGAATCAGAAAGGAGAAGGGTGTCAAGGTATATTATAGGGGCTGTGTGATGCAATCAGTATATACATATTTATGCAGTCAAAAAATGTTCTAACTGCAAGTAAATTTGTGATTTAGAATCTATGATTACAAATCAATTTCCAATCCATCCAATGTGATGGGCAGGATTATACTGATACATGTGAGACACATTTTTCAACATAGGATGAAATATTTCGAATCCCAAGATTCATCTGACCAAACCAAAGTTTTGATTTTTAAATAAAAATTTCTGATTTTTAAATAAAACTTACAGATTTTTAAACAAAACCTATTTTAAACAATATTTTTTTTTTTTTTAAACAAATCATTCAGATTAAAAAAAAAAAAAACATTCAGATTTTTTAGACAAAACTTTGTGATTTTTAAACAATTTTTTTTAATGAAACATTCAGGTTTTTACATCCCTAATACTGAAACAAAAAGAAAAGTGAAAGAAAAAAAATCCAAATCAGTGAAGAGATGTAGAGAAATAGAAGGTAGAGGGGGAATCCAAAGCTGTGAAAAGTGATTAATATGAATGATTTTTTTGTCTCCTTTGTCTCAGTGGAGACAGACAACGCTCAGCAGCTGATGGACAGTGAATCTGCTCACCTGAAGCTGAAGGACAGACAGCGCTTCTTTGAAGACGTCTACCAGCATGATGTGGACAACTACCTGCCCTCCGCTCACCTGCAGGTCGACTGTAGGAAACGTGAGCCACCGTCCAGTCTGTGGGGCGTAAATACACAAACATGTTTTTGATTTGAAGTCATCAGAATCTGGTTGTGAAACGTTTTTAGGAAACTATTGACAGGTTTAAAACACGTGTGCAGTGTTTGTCGCTAGCATAGCCTAGAAACATGTGTCACACGTGCTGTTCTGTGTGTATGTGCAGCTCCTATGGGAAGTATCTCCTCCATGGAGGTGAACGTGGACGTCCTGGAGCAGATGGACCTGATGGACATCTCTGACCAGGAGGCCCTTGACGTCTTTCTAAACTCAGGCTCAGGGTCCGATGAGGGAGCGTTGGCATCTCCACTGCCAGGTGAGCTGATGGAGGGATGATGTGTCATCAGATATGTAGCAGTAGAAACCAATAAGTCTTAACTACTCCTTTATTATCATGACATACTGGTTTTGGTTATGAAGTTAAGTCTCATTACCTGTTTAGTATTGCTGAGAAACAATTGTTGTAACGAGACCTAAAACTTTAAACGCTCTTTTTGATTTACCTCAGCCTGGATGAATGAGCACCTGCACCGATATTGCTGTGAAAATCCTGCAAACTACATTTTACAGGATTGATAATTTAAACAAATAATTTTTCTTTCATTTAGTTTATTATTGTAAAAAAAATGGCACCTTCCATGTTGAAATCGGGAGGACGAGTCCCTAACAGCTAACCTTAACTAGCTCTGGTTTTACAGATTTAAAGATGGATTTTTATCAGGGGAAAATTTCTCTGATCTGGGCGAACTATGACCAATTTTGCCGTCAACTTTGTGCCGATGTGTACATGACCTACCTCCTGCCACTGTACTAGAACTGTTTGATTATGACACAAACACGGTTTAATTGTGCAGATTAATTTCTGGATATAAAACCAAGAGTGCTATTGTGAAACGGATAATAATTTTATGTTGAGTATCTTCTCTTTTAATTCTCTGGACTTTCTTAAGGCCACTCATGTCATTAATTTTACTAAAGCAACGTGTCACTGCCAAGATATATGTCTGATTTATGACTTTTCATTATTATTCACTATTTCATCCTTGAAATGTTTGTTTTTTACATAATTTTTGGGGGCAGTTTGTGCCTTTTTTGTGTTTACAAAAACATTTAAGTGGCAAAATTATATAAATTGAGGTAAAAATAGCTCTGTATATTTATTTAAAATGTCAGATCCTAAAATAAGTGTTGAATCAAACTCTTTGTTCTGTTGCAATCAAACCATCTAATCAAGAGAGGTGGATATAATTATGTATAATTGTGAATTTTTGAGATTGTTTCCTGCAGGTAGTGAGAAGTAATTTGTGGTTTGTCAAAACTCCAACTCAGTAAAGAGTCAGCTGTAAAATAGTAATTTGTTTCCTTCATTAGGGTAGTCTGTGTCCAAAAACACCTGCGCATAATTGCACCTTTTCAGCAGATTGGATTTATTAGTTAGCTCGTCTATTAGCATGTCGTTCATATTAATTAATCCTCTGCAGCAGGTGCAGACATGTTCTAACAGCTTCTGTCCACAGAGGGTGAGGATGAGGAGGAGGAAGAAGAAGAAGAAGAGGAGGAGGATGAAGATGCTGAGGTCGTGTACAGGGAGCGTGCACCTCTGAAGCGACAAGACGAAGTCCACCGTGGCTCAAAGTCCCGCATGTCCTCCACGTCGTCTGGCTCCAGTGACACCAGCAGAGCCGAGACGCCCGTGATCCAGTCAGACGATGAAGAAGTCCACGCCGACACCCTGCTGCTGACCTCTGTTCCCCACGCCAGGGACGAAGAGACAGAGGAGGAAGACGAAGAGGAAAGATGCCTTGTGATTAAATCTCCATAAAGACTGAATTTTGCTCTGCTTGGGTGAGAAGACTCTCTATAATCACCACATTTTGTTCAGGGGGAAACCCCAGCATGGTTGACCTGGCTGTTTAAATGTTTCCCTTGAAACTGAAAATCTATTTTTCCTAGTCGGTGTTAAAGGTATGATATGCAAGACTTTCCTAAAAATCCATCCATCCATCTGCATGGATGTTAATGTCTTCCTATTGTGCTGTGTTCAGGACTCTCCATCAGAAAACAGTTTCAGCCGTTCAGGTCGTCACGTACCGACGAGGCCCAAGCGACGATTTTAATGGATGAGAACAGGTTGTTTTTTTTTTTTTCCTAGCATTCATTCATTATCTGGCATCTTCCTATCAGGTTGTACACTGCAAACACTAAAATCTAAGTGGGATGAAATGTCTTAAATCAAGGCAAATTAGCTTGTTATTTGTTTGACAAGATGCTAGAGCATTTTAATAGTTTCCAGCTTATTTGCCGTTAATTATCTGAATAAGAATATCAAGGAGATTATAATTTTTTACTGAGATTTGTTGCCGTTAGTGCCGTCGCCTCACAGCAGGAAGGTTCTCCCTGTATTTGCACGGGTTTCCTCTGGTTTCCCCTCGGCGGTTGCGTCACAAAGGGCATCCTGAGTAAAACCGATGCCAAATTAATCAATATGTGGTTCAATGATCTGCTGTGGCGACCCCTAGACTGAGATTCAGCAGAATTATGAATCAACTGTTTTGTTGCATCTCCCACCACAGGACAGCAGGCCTTTATTCAGACACTTTTCATATCAAACCCTGAACCACAGCTCCATAACTTGGGCACAGTTGTCATAAAATATGAATAATCTCTCTTGCAGCCAAATTTGAACACAGCCTGTTTACAAACACAAACGGTTGGATATCTCACCTTCACACACCCATTAGCTGTTGACACTTTTAGTGTTATGGTGTAACAAAAGGTGTTAACATTTGTATAAAATATGCAAATAAAACACATCATCACGCACTGACATGTTCTGGGCAAGATATAATGTGAACTTCAGTTTTTGAACAGAGTTTAGTTCCTCTCACTGACAGGAAACCTCCCTCCTGTCCATCCATCATCTTATAAACAGGAAGTCTCAGAGCATCTTTGATTTAGTTTCTGGGGGAGATTAGTTCTATTTACAGAGCAAATATAGGAAAGACAAGTACCAGGAAAACTGAAGTGAAAAGTGAAAGGTGGTTAAAGCTCTGTAGCTTTACCGACCTCGGATTTCCTCGTCTTTGTTGGCATTTAGCTGAGGGCAGATAGCATCTCTCTCATAGGAGTTAACAGACCTCACAATAGTAACTCTGACTTCACAACAGGCAGTAAAAAAACAACACTTTTCTGTAGTCAGAGGCAAGTTGATGTGTTTTAAAGGGGAAAAATAAAACAATAAAAATAAATAAAAACTCCTCTGGCTGTACTTCACAGCTGAAAGTTATAGCAGGGTTTCCACCTGTCCTGGAAAACCTGGGAAACGGTTAAGTTATCCTGGAAAATTATTTATGCAAACACGTTAAAAGTCAATTTTGATCAGTTTGTATTTGCTCACAAGGCAAGGGGAGGATAAATAATTTTCCAGGATAACTTAACTGTTTTCAGTATATTTGATCTTTTTCCTCATTTTCCATGTTTTCCAGGATGTGTAGGAACCCTGCAAAGGCCCCATACTGTAAAATGTGAGATATTCATGTCTTTTTTATTAAAAATTAGGTTTTTAGTGCTGTATAAATACAGTGAAAGCATCTAAATGTATTCAGAAATAAGCCATAAGGATTTCTGTCCACTAAGTTTTTAACACTCTCCATGTGTCTCCGGTTTATTTCCTGTTAGCTGTGACATCAGCTGACAGGAAGTAAACAAGGAGCACAGTCCTGTTGAGATGTAAACAAATCTTTTCAGACAGAAGGTTAACAAAAGCATACTCATGTTTCACAGCTTTTAGTCGATTTTCTTCAACAATCATGAATCGGTTGCCGTGTGCATGTGCAATCTATTTACAGTTTCATGAGTGGACTGTGTTTGGAAATGCATGTCGTTTTGTTCTTGTTGGTGAATTCATTACATATGTTTTCAGTGATGTAACTCCAGTGTTGCATTCCTGTACTTCATTACTCTGTTCCTCCACATGAGGCTCAAACTGGCAGTTGGATATAAACATCACAGTACAACAGATTTTTTGTTAATCATGATGTGGACAGTGTCTCTTCCCCACTTGAACATCTTTCTTTGAACAAAATAAAAATAAAGTTTAAAACGGACTGAATTTACTGAACGTTTGCCCTCCGTGTCTTTCGCACACTGGCTGTCGGGTTTGAGTTTAAGTCTCTTATGCTGCTTTTTCTGAATGTCTTTCTGAGTAATCAGTAATAAGTGTAAGAAACTAGATGGAGCTCTTAACATGGGAGATAATAAGAAAGGATATCGGTTTCATGCCTTTCATGACAGTGTCTCATTCTTGTGAATGAAATATTCAGAAACACCTGGACAGAAATTTCTTAAAATTTTGCACAAACGTGCATCTGGATTCAAAGGAGAACGATGGGATTTTGAAGGTCAAAGGTCACCGTGATATCATGCCTGTTTCATCCTCATAATATCTCAGGAATTTCCTCACTTGGCACATACATCCACTTGACCTTACTTGATGTTGTGGGCTGTAATTCAAGAACTCAATTTTAATAATAATTCATCAGATTTATATAGCGCTTTAATAAAAACTCAAAGACGCTTTACAAAGAAAAACACATAAGACAGAAGTAACAGGTAAAAAGTTATTGGAGGTTAAATGCTAGCTGAAAGAGGTACATTTCAGAGGGGTAGCATGTAGAGGATGAAAAAGAGGGGACCAAACACGGAGCCTTGAGGGACACCATGTGTTACTGGGATGGTGCAGGATATATAGTTATTTATGGAGATATTGAAATCTGTTCAGTTCAGAAATCTGATCAGATGTGAACCAGGAGAGAGTT
Organism: Synanceia verrucosa; assembly: GCA_029721515.1. Lineage (NCBI taxonomy): Eukaryota > Metazoa > Chordata > Actinopteri > Perciformes > Synanceiidae > Synanceia > Synanceia verrucosa. Next base: position 2,750,340 of record CM056561.1, on the reverse strand, counting down.
GAACCAGTTATGTTGATGATGTAAACAGTGAAGGGGTATTTAGAGCGAGCAGGAGGTCATTGGTGACTTTACACAAATGTCCAACAGGATAAAATGATAAAGCAATGACACTTTGCACAGGTGTGGAGGTAAATCAGGTACAGCTTGACACAACGAGGAGGAGGTTAATGCTAGTTTGGTGCTATAATCATTCCTCCTGTTCATATGTGGATGTTCAGAGGGAAGATCACGATTTTGTCAGGACCAAGAGACCTGTTTTAATGTTCATACGGGAATTAAATGCATATCAAAGTTTTTTTCCCACAGGAAAGAAGAGCAATATATCACACTGATATTAAAAAGTGTCACATGCTGTTGTTTCTGCTCTGGTTTTACAAGTTTGCCTTCCTTCACTCGCACTCATCTCCAGCTGCATTTCCTCAGACACCAGCACAGTCTTGTGTTCGTAGCCCATATCGTGGAGGCTTGTAGTGCTCTTGACCTGAGCTGCACTCCTGTGAGTTGCTTTCGTCATTTGTTTTTTCATCATCAATTCTTCGATAGCATCTTTTGCAGGCCAAAACGTATGAAGAAAGTCCTGCAAATTATCCGCTGGCATGCTTCTCTGAAATGAACGGTCGTAAATTGCTCCTGCTCCTGAGGCATAATTATGACTTATAATTTATCAACATTAAATGTAGCAGACAGACATATAGACGCCATACGCTGCCTCAGTCTTTCACTTCGTCACACTGAAATCCTTCCGACAAGTACATCACTGATGTTTTATTTTAACCAAGCTTTAACATTTAGGTTAATATTTTTACTTCTAACCTCTCAGTAACAACATTAAATGTTATGTCCAAAGAAATGGATATTTATCTAGTCCCACCCCTCTATTTCATTCCTTTATATAAAATACATAATTATAAACTTCATGTTTACTATAAATATACTAATGACTTTTGCATCTCAGTAATTTCTATGAAAGAATAATTTAAACTTGTTAAATATTCGACATGTATTCATTTCCTCACTACAGCTCTTTCATAAATCCACTCGTTTGACTGTGACAAAGTGATTTTCTTTTTCACTTCTCATTTATTGTTTTTTTTTTGAACATACAGATTTCTCTCAGATCACGCTTATTTGAAACAACTTTCAGGTACTATTAGGTGATCATATATGTTTTGCTTTGTACATGATTTCATTGTTTTAAAGTCAGTATATAAGTAAAATCTTAGTGCTTTTGATAAAGAGTGAGTTTCTTTACAATTTTTGTGGCTCTTTTTTGAAGGTTAAAATTTCCGCGCTTCAACAGATTTTGTGTTTTTTGTCCTTCATGTTGTCCTCAGGAAGGACAAACTGGATATTTAGCCCAGGTTGCTAATCTTCTAATGTTTGTGTCAGTCATCCTCTGGGCTCCTTCCTCCTCTAACTACGATCAACCACTAAAATAAAACCAGAGGAAATCGCTCTCACCTCAAGTCCAAATAAACTGTCATTCCTGACCTGAAAAAAAAAACAAACTATAAGCAAGACTGAAGGCTTTCAAAAGGCACAAGTCAACCCTTGTGTCAATAAGAAATGAGTCCAATGAGTTTCTAAAGCCAAGCAGCTATAGTTAATCCCTATATTCCAGTTCTGCAGCGTTGTGATCCCCTTCATTCATAGGCGTTAACTCCTTCTCTTTGAGGTCATCCTAGGCAAAATTCAAGGACAACCCACCCACAGTCCCTTACAATGCAAATAAACTTAACAAGCTTTGACAAGCGTGAGTACCTGGAAAATAATGCTGCAACATGCTCCAGGATATACGTAAGTGGTTCTTACAGAAGGATGGGATCCATAGGAAACCTCAAACAACCTCCTCAGATAATTCTGCTTTCAGTCAAAATAATCATCGTTGTCATGAGAATGGACAAAGCTTGTGTGCGTTGAGTAACAAAGTCAGCTTTAGATTGTGCAAAAGACTTGATGATATAACACACAAATGGAATTTACCTGGAACTTATAGCACATAGCAAGCATGCTTTCTTTTTTCCGTCTCTGTGCAATTACTGTAATAAACATTTGCCTGCAAGACTAACTAGCCCAGGTGCCAGTGTATAGCGTGACAATGGCAACAACAACAATGCAGCCCAAAAAGCAAGGTGCACCCAGGCATGGTTTATGTCTCAATCTCACAATGAGTACTATTACTGTTTCCATGGCAACACCAAAAAGCACAGAAATTTTCCCCATTGTAATGAATGGGGAGATACCGAGGGAAAAAAATCCCAACTGGCATGATTTTGTGGCCTCACACCGTTAAGATACTTTTACACTTCAATGTAAAAGTATCTTAACGTCTTCAAAACTGAAGACGGCTTGTTGATATCTTCTACAGTTTCGCCACAGTTATTGTTTAAGTTCAGGGTGTTTTTTCCTGATGATTTCAGCAATATAATGGGGGTCAAGTGCCCTTAGGCAATGTCAATTGGATGCCGGCTTTGCCAGAAAGCCAAAGTTGAATTTCTCAAATCGACTCATTCTCCCAGCTAAACCATAAGGCATAGCAGCTTGCTGTTTGGATATATCCTAGCTGTATTTTGGAGCTTTTTCAGATGTAGTTTGTCATTTGCTTGTTTCTTTTTCAGAGCTGGTCAGATTCCGAGCCTGCCATTAGTTATAAAGGGACCTGATGGAAAGCAGGTGTGCATGGCTTGATTGTGATGTCATTCTTTGAGGTAGAGATGTGATTTCACCTACTTCCTGACATATGCAAACCATATCTACTCAGGCTGCCACCCTGAAGACATCTTTTACTTGGCAACCATCGTTGGTCCTTAGCCTTGATTAGGGTATAATTTGGAACCTGTATTGTGTGTTAACTGTGCCAGGTTGGCTCCTCCCACAATGTTGGCAAGGTGGGCCAGGTCGGGTCAGGAGATCTAGAAGATTTAAAAAGAATATGCACCGCAGAAGAGTAGAAAAAATGCAGTATAGTGCAAAACCAACCATATAATCAATACAACATTATAGAACGATATACAAGAAAATCTACAAAAACTATAAGAACGTAAGTATGTGAGCGTAAGTATAGAGTGAGCTGCCAAGTGTGAGTTTAAAATTGACATGTGCTGATGATTTGTGTTACAGTAAGTGAGTCTGCTGTGAAGAGATGTGTTGATTGATTGAGAACGTCTCTTTCTCATTTCATTTTCCTCCATTTCACCTTACAAATTAATACTTAAACAACGCTCTGTAGTGGATTATTTGTTTGCTGAATTCCAGGAGAAGCTTGGACATAACCCTAAGACCTCAGAACTGGACTGATGTGATCCACTCTTGGTCTTGGTGCGGACTCGAGCAGCAGCGTTTTGAATCTGAATGATTTTTTAGAGACACCAATAAAGACACCGTTACAGTAGTTGAGTCTACTAAAGACAAATGAGTGGACAAGTTTTTCCAAGTCCTGCTGAGATTTAAGTCCTTTAATCCTTGATATATTCTTAAGGGGATAGTAGGCTGACTTTGTAATTGTAAGATTTCTGGCTTGGTTTGTGATTTTTAACATTGCCGATTGTAGCTGAGCGCTGACTCTTAGTCGCTCCTCCTTGGCTCCAAAAACAATTATCTCAGTTATGTCAATTATCTCTTTTGTCTTTTTTAATTGTAGAAAATTCTGGCACATCTGGTCGTTGATTCACTTACTCAGTGCTTGTAGTGGACCATATTATGTAAAAGCTGTCAGCATAATCATGATAACTTGTTTTGCTGCTTTCCATAATCTGAGCCAGTGGAAGCATGTAGATGTTAAACAGAAGGGGCCCCAGGGTTGAGCTTTGAGGAACTCCACATGTAATATTTGTCCTCTCAGATGTGTGATTACCAATCAACACAAAGTATTCCCTGTCCTTTAAGTAGGACTCAAACCAGTTTAAAACTGTACTTGAAAGTCCCACGAGTTTTCCAGTCGATCTAGTGATATTTTCTGCTCGATCATATCAAATACAGCACTGAGATTTAATAAGACTGAACTTCTGCCACTGTCACTGTTTAAATTAGCGCGTTAACACCGATTAATTTTGACCACCCTAATTCTAATTAACTTTATCGGCAAAGTTTGTGGAAAAATATTGTAATGGTATGGAGCTTAATTAGTGACTTCCAGCAAGCGAGTAACGCTAAGCGCAGTGATGTCAGGATGCTGATAGAAGACATAAGGAAGCTAGTTTAAGCTAATACGCTAGCATGCTATGTGCTAACAGGCTCATGGCATCCACTGAGGAGCTTCCTTATTAAGTTCAAAATGGGTTGAATTTGATGAGTGCTGTGGGATCGCAAAGGTTGAGGGGACTGGTGGGACCAGAGAGGACTAGTGGACTGATGGCACTGGGACCGGGGAGGTGGGACCGGAGTGGACTGGTCGTACTGGGACCAGAGAGGACCAGTGGACTGGTCGTGTTCTCCTTTGAGAATGAATAAGCACCTGGACAAGCTTATGCTCAGACAGGTGAGTAACGACAACAACAACAACACACTGACTGGACATCAGCAAACCACTTTGTTGCCTAGCAACGTAGCGTGAAGAAAAAAAACAGTGGTCAACATAAAGTTTTCAACTCATTTATTTTTACTGGTTTCGTATTTGACATGTGTTGCCAAAACATAATTCTGAAATAAATAAAATAAACAAAGGCTAAAACACATTTTTATACTGTAATAAAACAAATAATGCAATGCATACACACACATACACCTTTTTTCTTTTACATTTCCTCCATAATAATCTTCCATAAAAAAAACTGATAAACATACCACAGGGCAGATACAGATTTTTAATATCTGCCAGATACAACATTTGAGAAAGAGATTGTGTAGATTGTGAATCAGTTTTCCCACATTTATTTATGAGTTTCCTCTGACTGCTCATGATTTAAACATGATGCTTTCTATACGGCTGAAAACATAAATATTGCATGATTAATAAAGAAAAAAATAATGTACAGTGTTTGCGTCAGAAAAATAATCTTAGTATTTTATTTTCATTCTGTCTTTTGTACTAATTCATCAATAAACAACATTTATTATTATTATTTTTTTAAGATTCTCTTTATGATAAGATTAACTTTTATGGATTCCCAGAAGGATAATTTGTTATTTTTTCATTTTGTTCTTTGCAGCACAGGGACAAAATAACAGCTAAATAGAGAAAGTAAAAAAATAATAATAATAATTTGAGGTAAGTAGTAAGTTATTCTAAACAAGTGATTCACGGTTATGTGACGGTGGTGTAATAAATGATTAAATCATAGTGAGTGTGCGCCAAACTCTGCAGATGTTGGTTTCTTTAATAAACCATCACGTCTACTGTGACATATAATTTTGTGCCTTGATCTCTGGCAGTAAAGCAACTGAAATCATTTAAAAGAAAAACACAGACATGTATCTAGATTCTTTGGGTTTACGGTAAAAAAAAACTAAATGTAAAGAATGGTGCACCAGTGGGTTTAAAATGTAAATTCAGTCATTTCATGTTGAACTCACAGGACTTATGAAATTGCCAGGTGATGTCTGTCAACTGTCAGGCATAAATAAGACATGGTAAGGTGAGCTTGGGGGGGGCAGTTCACCTGAGCCGAGCCTTGACTCCGTCCGCACAATAAAGTCAACTAAAACAGACTGAGATGTAGAAGTATAATTATGTAGATTTGGTCCTACACATGAGTTAGATGTTCAAACACAGATGACATAACTGCATGCAAACAGCCCTTTGTAATCCGAAAAGTTAGCCAACCTGCTGCCTGCAGGCATTGTGGGCTGGCTTCTGTTCGCTCTTATTCAGGCTGACTTTGACTCTTTTGGAGAACTCCCACAGAGGATATCAGGTGGAGCGGACCAAGATGAAGACCGTGTCCCTGCTTCTGCTGGTAGGCTTCAAATTCATCATTACTTCCAGTTATAGAGAGGCACTGAACTGTTTTTATTTGGTTAAGTTTGCACAGGAAACCTGAATGAATGTGTCCATCTGTCCATCTTAATTTCACTGCAACTTACTGCTATTTGCACTATTTCTAGTCATAACTGTTACATCATTACCGACTGTTCATCTGTATTTCACTGCGTCTGCTTGTTTATTTGCACAATGACTATCATCACGAGCCATAATTATTTATCAGCTTATACATTTTATTAATTGTAAATTGTAATACTTTTCTATTATTTTTATTGCCTTTTATTTGTACTGTGATTGCATTTCTTGCTGCTGCTACAAAGTAAAGTAATTTCCCAGGTTGGGATCAATAAAGTAATTTTATTCTATTCTATTGTTTTGATAGCTGAGTTTGGAGACTTGTACACTTAATAAGAGCACAGCGATCATGCACCTGCTCAGTCATCAGGTGTGCAGTTAAATATGGAGGAAGACATCCAGCAAAACTAAATACCTGCAATCTATTGTGGAAATAGAGGTTGTGGCCATGGTGACAGACCCCTATGTTGTTGGATTACACCAGGTTATAATGAATGTGTGGTCCTGTTTTTTTGCAGTTGAGCTGCCAGGAAGTTTCTGCCAGGAAGTTCAAATGGATGAAAGCAAAATAGTTTTCAGATGACATGACTCTGTGGTCAGTGATTTCAAGCACTTTAATCCAGAAGAAGATCAGTCAAAACGCAGAAATACAGAATTAAAAGTAAATAAAACGTAATGTTCATGAACTATGACACCTCTGCTGGACACCTTCGTTGCGTCTCATACCTTAAATTCATATATTCCTCTCACATCTTTACTGTCCACTATTGAATGGAAAATTTCATGCTTACTTACTGCAATGAGCTTTTGACTGCAGGCTGTGGAGTCAAGTTATGAGAGGGCAGTGAGATACAGACAAAATATAAAAGTAAAAATTGCTGTCAGTAAAAGGATGCATTGATTGAAGTTTTGTTTGATTTTGTTTTTCCATTATAGTTTCCATAATTGCCTTAATAGGGGTTCATTTCTGTGTGCTCATTACTCCGTACATGTTGTGTTTCTGCTCAAAGTTAAGCAAGTTAACAGAAATTGTTTGCACTGGTTTCCTCACTGTCTCAGTGCAGGCAGGTTAGATCAGTTTAGAACAGGCTGATCTGAAAGTGTTTCTATAAGCATGTTTTCTCTGTAACTGAACTTGACAGGGTGTGTTTTCTGCACCTCTTGCCCAAATGCAACAATTGGATTTATTAGAAGTTCTCTGGAAACAGGAACAAGTGTTACTGTTATTTTTCCTGTTACAGGTTGTGTTAACAGCCTTGGCTGAGTCTCGTCATGTTGGAAACCCCTCCAGGCGCGCTAAGCGGGTAACTGCTTCATGTTTGGAAATCTTACCTCCTCTAAAATGTTTTGCCTCCAGCCGAAGATCATGACCATCGTTTGTTTCTCAACAGGAGCTTCTGGTGCGATCCAAGAGAAGATGGGTTCTGTCCACTGTTGAATTACAAGAGGAGGATAAAGGGCCATTCCCAAAGGAAATATCCAGGGTGAGAGTAACCGGTTAAATTAGCAACCATGTGGAGTAAAATGACCTGTCATGCAAACAGTGAGCGCTCACCGGTTTGTGTCTTCACTCTAGATGTATAATGACAAAAAGGATTCTTCCAGCCAGCTGTACCGTATAGGTGGAATGGGTGTGGATGAGCCACCGGTTGGAGTTTTCTCCATCGATGAAAATACCGGCTACGTGTACTGCCATAAACCTGTCGACAGAGAGGCCTACGATCTCTTCAAAGTGAGCGAACGCCGGATTAACCTCCTGGTGATTAATGCATTTTATATTAACCTTTGACCTTTCCTTCACCCACAGATCAAGTTTGATATCTTGGACAAAGTGACGGGCCAAAAGATAGACAAGGAGCTGGCTTTTAATATAGAAATAAAGGACATCAACGACAACGCGCCGACATTTCTCAACCCACGAATGACGGTTAATGTTCAGGAAAATATGCCAGCGGGTGAGTATACAGTAGCACAACTGACTCCTCCTGATTTCCTGCCTGTGGTCACTGAGTATCACATGTCAAATAGAGACGGTGCAGTGAAATGAAAACCACACCTACCGGAGGGGAAAACAAACAGAGCCACGATATGAAACCAAGCTTACTAGAAACATGTCAGAGGATTAACTTAGAGTGCAGTTGGTAACCAAAATAACGATGGATGAATGTTAAAGTGAACTCTTAGCGAGCTAATGTTAGCTATTTGTTGACAAATTACTGTATTTAGCTTGAGGCTCTGTTTGATTTATCCTCATTCCTCCATGGCACACTTTACATACTGACAAAATGTTTTATTTAACTTAAAGAAAGTTGGCAGCTTTTAGGTCTTTTTCTGTTGCCTGCTAGTAATAATTAACCAAAGAGGCACTTTCATGCAGCACAAAATCTTGCCTTTTGTACATGGTGCTCACGTTATTTTTTATTTTACGTGCTTAGGTCAAATTTATTCCCTATTTAGTCTTTGTTATTAGTTATTTCAGTTGTCTTAAGGGAACCCACAAAGTAAGATTTTTTTTCAACTTTTTTCAAAACAATTTGCACTACACTTTTGCACAGAAATTTGCACTGCTATTTTGTTTTATTTTATTTTATTTCTTCAGGTCACAGCTACATAACAAATAGCAAAAAAATATTTTATTCATCTAATTACTGAATTAAAATAGATTTTCCTCCTTTGTTATTTAGTACATATTGTAAATATTTATTACTATATTATTATTACTTATTCTATTATGTTTTTGCTGCTGTTTATTGTTTCTATATTACTGTAATTTATCTATATAAATTTAAATAAAAAAATCTATATTTCAGTACCTAGTGTTCCCCCTGTTTCTCCTGTATATATGACTATGAACCTCTTGAATCTTGAGTCTTGAATGGGGAGCAGTGGGTCATTTTGACCCCGTTTTGATGTGGGCAGGATCTGAATGTGCTCTGTCTCTGAAAACAGTGAGCGCTCATGAAAAGAACTTGAAACTTTCCACCTGCCTCCTGTTGTCAAACACCATACGTTTTCCCCACTTCCTGTTTCCTCCTGCAGGGTACCTGCCAGGCCAGCTCGAGGTGACGGACATGGACCAGAGGAACACGTCTAACTCTAAAATCACCGTCTCCATGGTTTCCCAGAAACCAGCAGAGCCAAAGCTTCAGGTGAAGCAGCTCAATAACAAACTGGCCCAGCTCACCTTTAAAGGATGTTTTGACTACGATGTGAGACTCCTTCACTTTTACTGCACTTACACCAGCTGCACACACATATACTGATGTGTCACTATAATATCTGAAATACCATCTCTTATGATTGTTTCAGAAAGTAAAGAAGTATGAAGTTATTCTTGAAGCAAAAGATGCTGGGACGCCGTCCCTTTCCTCCACCGCTGTTATTACCTTCAATATCGTCGACACGAACACTCATCCACCAACGTTCAAGGAGACAAAGGCACTCATTTATTATTATTATTATTATCTTTAAAGTTGCTTATTAGACTGATATATGATGTTTAAGGTGTTCTGTCTGTCCAGTACCAAGGTGAAGTGTTAGAAGGGACCACAAAGGATAATGTTTTAAGAGTTGCGGTAGACGACAAAGACACTCCTAAAACTCCTGGATGGAAAGCTAAATACTTCTTCATCAAAGGGAATGAGGAAGGAAACTTCAAGATTGAAACCGACCCCGACACTAATGAGGGGATTCTGAGCGTCATCAAGGTCATTCTGCTTTTTCTCGCACTAATAAAACCTTCATACATGTGTGTTTGTTCAGTGAGTTGACATAATCTTGTATTTCCTCCAGGGTCAGGACTTTGAGAGGACAAGTTTCTCCAACCTGCAGATCGGAGTGGAGAACCAGGAACCTTTATTTGTTTGTGAAAACGGCGTCGTCAGCAGTTCGCTTCCACCTCCAAATACAGTCAACATCACGATCAAAGTGATTGATGTCAACGACCCTCCTTATTATGAGAAATCCAAAGTGGACCTGTACCAGAAGGAGGAGCAGGAGCCAGGAGTGGTGCTGTTCACTCCCAAGATCAACGACGTCGACTCTGATGTGTCCAAAATCAGGTCAGCGGCTCCACACAGCTAGTTTTAGGCTGAAGATATCAACACTTAAGACACTTTGTCCTTTATAGTCCTAGCCAGCAGATATCCATAACCCATTACTGATACGTCTCGTAGTTATTTTGACAACGAAGCCTCACGTTTGGTTTCCAGCAGTTTTTACTTAATTTCCTCCATCCTGTCTTTTATTTTCTGCCCTGCTGTGATCAGACATGTGCTGTTAGAGGATCCAGCTAACTGGGTGACCATTGATCAGAAAACAGGAAAAATCACATCAACTAAGAAGATGGACAGAGAATCGCCTTTTGTCGACGACAACAATGTTTACAAAGTCGTCGTCGGAGCTGTAGATGATGGTATGAAGGAGTCCTTCTGTGTAAACTCTGTCCACTGAACTAAAAGCAAAGATTAAAGCTTTTTTCTGCGTTTGCTGTGGTTACTAAGGTGAGCCTCCAGCCACAGGTACATGCACCGTCCTGGTCCACCTCAGCGACATCAACGACAACACGCCCAGACTGGTCAGCAGCAGCGTCATCATGTGTGGAAACAAGGCCGACAAGGTCATGGTGTCCGCCACCGACGCAGACGTCCACCCTTACAGCGGACCCTTCTCCTTCTCCCTGGGAGGCGACGACAAAACCCTGGCACAGCGATGGAAACTAAGCCCTGCATCTGGTTAGTGCACATCTGGAAACTAAACTAAACTAAACCCTGCATCTGGTTAGTGCACATCTGGAAACTAAACTAAACTAAACCCTGCATCTGGTGAGTGCACATCTGGAAACTTAACTAAACTAAACCCTGCATCTGGTTAGTGCACATCTGTAAACTAAACTAAGCCCTGCATCTGGTTAGTGCACATCTGGAAACCAAACAAACCCTGCATCTGGTTACTGCACATCTGTAAACTAAACTAAGCCCTGCATCTGGTTAGTGCACATCTGGAAACTAAAATAAACTAAACCCTGCATCTGGTTAGTGCTCATCTGGAAACTAAACTAAACTCTGCATCTGGTTAGTGCACATCTGGAAACTAAACTAAACCCTGCATATGGTTAGTGCACATCTGGAAACTAAACTAAACCCTGCATCTGGTTAGTGCACATCTGTAAACTAAACTAAACCCTGCATCTGGTTAGTGCACATCTGTAAACTAAACTAAACCCTGCATCTGGTTAGTGCACATCTGGAAACTAAACTAAACCCTGCATCTGGTTAGTGCACATCTGGAAACCAAACAAACCCTGCATCTGGTTAGTGCACATCTGCAAACTAAACTAAACCCTGCATCTGGTTAGTGCACATCTGCAAACTAAACTAAACCCTGCATCTGGTTAGTGCACATCTGGAAACCAAACAAACCCTGCATCTGGTTAGTGCACATCTGCAAACTAAACTAAGCCCTGCATCTGGTTAGTGCACATCTGCAAACTAAACTAAGCCCTGCATCTGGTTAGTGCACATCTGGAAACTAAACTAAACTAAACCCTGCATCTGGTTAGTGCACATCTGGAAACTAAACCCTGCATCTGGTTAGTGCACATCTGGAAACTAAACTAAGCCCTGCATCTGGTTAGTGCACATCTGGAAACTAAACCCTGCATCTGGTTAGTGCACATCTGGAAACTAAACTAAACTAAGCCCTGCATCTGGTTAGTGCACATCTGGAAACTAAACTAAAATAAACCCTGCATCTGGTTAGTGCACATCTGGAAACTAAACTAAACCCTGCATCTGGTTAGTGCACATCTGGAAACTACACTTAGCCCTGCATCTGGTTAGTGCACATCTGGAAACCAAACAAACCCTGCATCTGGTTAGTGCACATCTGGAAACTAAACTAAACCCTGCATCTGGTTAGTGCACATCTGGAAACCAAACAAACCCTGCATCTGGTTAGTGCACATCTGGAAACTAAACTAAACCCTGCATCTGGTTAGTGCACATCTGGAAACTAAACTAAACCCTGCATCTGGTTAGTGCACATCTGGAAACTAAACTAAACCCTGCATCTGGTTAGTGCACATCTGGACACTAAACTCAGCCCTGCATCTGGTTAATAACTGGTTTGGTTTGTATCCATAAACTTTATTTTGATGGCTACTATAAAGCCATTGTTATTATATAAATATAACAATATTTAGGCGAATAATCGTTAATACTTTGGCTTTATAGATGTGTTTACAAACATTTCTTAAGCGTTAAATAATTAATATGGTAAATAAAATGTCATGATGTGTGCAACCATATATCAGAATTTAACTATCAGCTATGATATAATATGTGATTTATAAGACAGTCATTTCATATTTACCTTTAAGAAATGACGGTTATTATAAAGGATATGATCTCTGCATCAGGTCAGGAAGGCGGTCTCATCATGCTGAAGACTCTTGCTTATGGGAACTACTCGGTGCCGCTGCTGATCCAGGACCAGCAGAGCTTTGAAGGCCGTGAGTCCGTAGAGGTGATGGTGTGTGACTGCGGGGACGGAGACGTCTGTCGTGGAAAAGAGCCGTCATCGTCCGGCCTCGGGGCGGCCGCCATCGGTCTGCTCTCTTTAGGCCTCCTCTTGTTTTTATGTGAGTATGAGGATGAGAGGCAGCATCATCAAAACCATAAAGATCCATCAACCTGCAGAGAAAGTCAGCTTTTTTTTTTATTAGAGCTGGTCTGAAGACAGTCACACACTCTCTGCACACACACCCACCTTTATGTTACCAGATAATAAACCACCATTGATTACACAGCAGCACACACTGTACATTTCAACCTTGTCATTTTATTTATGGTGTGTGCCTGCAGTGCTACTCCTCCTCTTCATGTGTCAGTGTGGAGGGAAGAACTTCCAGCATGTTCCTGTGGTGCACGATGAAGGAAACCAGACGCTCATCAAGTACAACGAGGAAGGAGGAGGCTCCCCTTGCATGGTGAGACGGCGGCAGGACGCTGAGTGACGCCAACAATCACACATATCTTCACCTGTTTCCTGTTCCCTCCTCTCTGGCAGTCTTCGCCCACTCTGCTGCTGACGCCAACAAACACTGTGAACGTGACAGACGGAATAAAAATGGCCACCAAGCAGGTACTCCTCCTCTAAAATCCTCCCAGCCCCTCTTGCTGTTGACTCAGGTGTTCAGGGAGTGTCACGAGGCAATAAAAGTCAAAACGAGTCACACATAATAAAAGTGTAGCTCCTAATCCTGCTGAAAAGTGCATGACAACTATAATCTTTGTGTGTGTAACTGTGACAGATGTGCAGACGTGTGACACCTTTATAGCAAAGATTACAGGCTTTACAAGCTTTGTGGAACTAGAAGCTCACGTGAGTTAACTTTTAAAGGTGTGACTCACCACTCAGGAACTGGACTCCCTGCAGAAAAGGATTACATAAGCACAGTTATGACATGAAATGTGAGATAAAGGGAAGATTTACGAGTATCAGGGATTGTTTGAATTTAATGAAATCTCACTTATTTACTCATAATAAGTAATGAATTCCTTTAAGTAATCATGAATCTACTTAAAGTTTTGTTTTCTGAGAACTGATCCCTCTGCAAACACACCAATGCAGAAAGACAAGAGCAGAACGTTTTATTTTAGTACCAGTATTTATGTTTATTGTGGTGCTTGGCTCCTCCAGACGTCTCAGACGGCTCCAGTGATGGCCGAGGACGTAGACGTCTACAACAGCTCAGCGGCGGCCATGGTGAGTGACGAGCCTCTGAACAGCCTCCTTTATGATGATTTAGAGAAATATTTGATGACACAATCATCAATTATTTAATTCGGGCTTTAATCTTACTTAAATTTTTTGCTAGTTTCAGATTCTCAGAAATGTTTAGTCTTTTTAGCTGTAATGTCTATAAAATACATATTAAACACGTGGTTGGAGAACTCTGCAGGAGCTCATTACTGTCATTGCCATGTTTTTTCTAATTTTCTAATCTAACTAATTTGCATAGTAAATATACATTTTAATTGTTTAATTATTGTGTTTAATTACATTTAAAAATATATATTTTTTTCCTTTTTATATAGTTTATACATGCTGTAAATATTTTTTTCTCTTACTTATTATGTTTTTTCATTGCTGTTGTTTATTTTTTCTTTCTTCATGAGGGATGAATAAAAACTTTTCTATTTTTCTGATGTCTATGGTGGACAGGTGTTTTAGTTTTTGTGACTTATTTCAGCTGAAAAATTAAAACTGAATTTTTTTAAATTTATTTTTATTTTATTTTATTTATTTATTTTTATTTCTCTTGAATTAGTTTACACCCGGGTGGCACGGTGGTGTAGTGGTTAGCACTGTCGCCTCACAGCAAGAAGGTACCGGGTTCGAATCCCGGGGCCTTTCTGTGTGGAGTTTGCATGTTCTCCCTGTGTCTGCGTGGGTTCTCTCCGGGTACTCCGGCTTCCTCCCACCATCCAAAAACATGCATGGGTTTAAGTTAATTGGTTAATTTAAATTGACCGTAGGTGTGAATGTGAGTGTGAGTGGTTGTCTGTCTCTATGTGCCCTGTGATGACGTGGAGACTTGTCCAGGGTGTACCCTGCCTTCTGCCCTAAGACAGCTGGGATAGGCTCCTATGAGGATAAGCGGTAGATAATGGATGGATAGTTTACACCCAGGAAATACTCATCGTAGTTTTAGGTATAGATCTAGATTTAAAAGAATATTCCAGCTCTGCTCCAGGGTAATCTTGTACTTTAAATCCTCTACAGATGAACTCTAACATGACCTCTCTGGGCATGCACAGAAACTATGGAGGGCAGAACAAGGTGAGAGGCTTCACCTTTGACCCCAGAGCTGCTGTTTCGCTTTCCTGTTTCATGTGTTTTATGTCCACCAGGAGGCGCTATCACCTCTGGTTTTTACTGTATGTCCCTATCGTTTGCATGTTTGTGTTAATCTTCTTAACAGAAACTTCTTAAAATAATCTCTGTCTGCTTGTATTTTATTAATTCAATTTATTTTCTCTTTGTGATTTGAGATTTAAATACAGTTTGTTTTTTTTACATATTTTCAACAGACTAGGATACAGTCACATTTAGTTTGCAGTTCTGTTGAATTTGATGGTGTGACAGGTTAAAACATGCTCTATCTAAAAAGAAGAAACACACTGTCTTGCATGCTTTTTGCTCCAGTTTTTTTTTGTTTTATGTTGTGACTGTGAGGTCAGTTGAGGGTAGTAAAAACTGCTTACTTCCCTCTTTTCAGTACTCCACATGGTCAACAACCAGGGCAAACCACTACCAGGTAAATATCACTCTTTTTTCAGTCAACAGTCTTTTATTAAGAGGGTTTATCTTTATATCTGCACTGTATACACATACACATTCTACATTCTACATAAAGTGTTTCTTAAAATATATATAACAGTAAATTCAGAGCTGAACAAAGTTATCAGAGCCTCCAGCGTAATTTCAATCAAAAAATAATAATAATAATGTGCTTTGGGATTTTTTTTCTGTAAGGGTAAATTTGAAAATTCATAGCAATAACGATTTTGATTAAAGAGCTTGCTCATACTGGTGGATTAAAACTATTTCTGTTCATTTAGGGCAGCGCTGGGTGGAGGTCTAATATATTTCTTCAGCTCTGTATATGTATATATGTATGTTTTGGCTGTAACCGTCGTCGTCTCTCAGGGAGCTGAACAGCGAGGATCACTGAGATGTAACCGCTCTCTCAGCCTTCGGTCACATCAGCATCAACATCGGCACATTGCAGATCACATCGACAGGGTAAGAAGCTTTGAGTAACGACCACATGTTGGGAGTCAAAGGTCAAAGGTCAACCCTCGTTTATGTTTACCTGCACCGTCAATTTAATTCACTGAAAACACAATTTTCACACATTTATGTTGACATCTGCTTACTTCAAGATTCAAGAGTGTTTATTATCATGTGAACAGGAGGGAAATGTGTTTCCCTGCGCAATGAAACACTTTCTTTATAATTATATATTGAAAAATAGATAAATAAAGGCAGCTTAAAGACAAATTAGGCAGTAAGGTGATTAAAAAGTACAATATATACGGTAAAAAAAAGCAGTTTATTTGGTACATGAATTGACATTTCTGCTTACTTGAATGCTATTTTCTATTTGTGCTGTTTGTAGTATATATTTTATATTTTAGTTTTAACATGTGCATTTTTGAATAGTTGTGTCTGTATTTTTAATAATCTCTCCTCTGTGGGCTCTGCTGTTCTTTTTGTCTTTTTAATATGCTGCTGATTCGTTGAGTTTCCCACATTTTATTCACTTGCAATTAAAATGATATTTTTCTTCTTTTTTATTTAGCGCATAAAGTAAATATTCTATTATTATTACTTGTTCGGTTGTCTATTGTTTCTTTATTACTGTAATTTGTCTATGCTGCTGTGGCGGGTGAATTTCCGTCAATAAAAAAACTATTTGATTCTATTCTATTCTAAAACAACAAACTCTCTGCTGTTGTTGTAAGTTTTATTTCTATGTAGGATTATTTCCATAATGTTGTCAGTTTCCTCTAATAACAATCCGAGCCCAAAAAAAATAATTTAGTGGCTCAAACCGACGGTGCAGGTTGACCCAATCATTATATTACACCAAACTTCCAGACCAGACTAAATATGATATTAATACTGAAATGTTTGTGGCAAAATGACCCATAAATGTCATCATTAATCTCACAGAGACTTCACATGATTGATGGAAACCAGGCAGGCGACCCGGTGTACCGACCCTGCGAGTACGCCTACGAGGGTCAGGGCAGCAGATGTCAGTCACTGGACCGTCTGTCGCTTAGCAACCTGGGAGACGATCTGATGTTTCTGAATGATTTGGGCCCAAAGTTCAAGACCTTGGCGGGAATCTGCCACCAGACATTTCAGGAGAAAAAAATACAGATTTAAAAAGAGAAAAGGGCCAGAGCTGGACTGAAAGGAAGCTGCTCTTTGTTTACGGACTGATCTCACTGGATCTTTGGAGAAAACATTTACAAGTGTCACATATTTAGAGCCAGATATCCACGGAACACAGATTATGCAGTTAGACGCTTTATTTAGCCTGCTTTAAAATGGAGGTGATGCTTCTTTTAGTGATCTGTCATGCTCTGGTGATCCTGAAATGCTTCATTTTGACGGCGACTGGGTGTGTTCGCTTGTTTTTCTCAACTGAAGATTGATTCCTTCTCCTCAGTGGTTTTAGCATTTTTGGCTCTGGGTTTTTTTGTGTTTAAACTGTAAGTTTATCTGTGGAAACTTGAACAGTTTATAGCATATAAGATAAGATTTATTCCTGCAGCTCAGTATTGTTCAAGAGTAAAAGGAAAGTGATATTATTCCTGCCCAGCTGTAAATATTTGTGGTCTTTTTTTACTTGAAAAGGGGGGGGCACTGTACTTAACTACATGTAATTAAACTAGTAGTTTTATCTCTTGCACTAACTTGCTGCTTAATTTTTTTGTGTTTTACTACTGTAACTGTCAGGTCTCTACTGTCATCGTCACCTTCAGCAGGTTCAAACTGCTTTGGTGGTTAAGATATTGTGTAAGTAGGATTAAAAAACTGATGAGTGAGAAAACAAGGTTGTCCAAAATGGTGAAATGGAAATGTGAGAAATTCATTGAATTTTAGGATCAAATACAATTTTAGAGGACCCAAATTTAATTTGATTATATAACATTCAGGTTTTTTTTTCCAATACAGTTATTCAAGTTCTTCAGTAGGGAATTTTATTTTTGGGGGTTTATTATGTCTGAACAAGTGGACATTTCTTTAAATAAATTAGCGGCATTTCTTTTAGTTTTTAGCATCATCATTTGTTATAATTTAGTCTCACATCTACATTACATTGGAAATTTTATCATTATTTTGCAAAGTGAAGGGTTTATGCAGTTCAGTTTCTTCCTGTGTGAACAGCAGCGGCATGTATATTATAATTTAAAGATTTACTGTTTAACGGCTGCAATTATTTGGATTAATTCATCTTTTAGACTTTGCATGCCAGGCGTGGAGCGGAGAGGGAGTGGTGGCAGCAGAAATGTCACACAGCTCGTCAGAAAGGTGCATCAGTCATTTGTACTCTGTGTTGTCTCAGATAAATCTGTCAACTTTTTAATTATTGTGAGTTTTGTGTTGCTCATCTGTCCTGATTATGTTTCGTATTTCCAGTTCGTCAACACAGCGTCCTTCCTTTTAAAAAGAAAAGTGTGCACATTGTGATGCAGGCCTCTATTAATGTCAGATGAAGACATTTAGCATGCAAAAACAAGACCTCTCTTTCTTTTTGCAGGTCTATTTTTAATGATTTCATGTTCATCCGTCCGTTATGTGCTTTGCTGTTTGTTGCTTCGCTGCAGTTCATCAACACCGTCTAATTCACTGTGAATGTGTGTTGTTTGCTCATTGAGACAGAATAGAATGAATAGACTAGAATGACCTTTATTTTACCTTTATCATTATACAGGTGTACAACAAAATAGCAGAGCTTCTCCTTTTCAGTGCACAATAATAAAAAATAAGTATAAATATATGAGCTAAGAGAATGTAAATACAAAAATAAGCATAAAATAAGTATAAAAATATGAGATGAGTGTAAAAATCAATATAGAAATCTTAGAATATAAATACAGAAATAAGCATAAAAATATGATCATTTTCACACCAATAAATGCTCATGGGTCCAACAAACACACAACTTTTAACTATTTGAGATTTTTACCATACTCAGGTTACATTTAGGTTTATGTGGCTTATTACTATTTTCAGCCTGCCCATGAGGCCTGGTGTAGAAATGAAATGAAACAATGCTTCCCTTTGACTGTCCATGTAATGATCCTGTGAGTTGACTGTTATGTCACCCTGCTCATAATCCCCCTAACACCGCGCTGCATGCTTTTCAAGGTGCTAATTTTAATGTCAACGCCGATGACAGCAGCATTCTCCACTGCTGCTCCTTCAAACATATCATTAACTTCCCTCATCGCTGCCAAAAACCCTCTCACGTCTTGTCTGACTGTTATTTAACATAAGTTTCTGTATTTCCGCTGTGATCTCCTTCTGTAAACTGTTGCCGAGTGTCACAGTGGAGGCCCCTCAGTCTGTCAGCACCAGTGGCTGAACTTGTATTTTGTTTTTTGATGAACGTACACTGTGGGATGCCGGATGTAGTTAAGGTGCGGCACTGAGAGCAGCACTGATCATGACATCCTAGCTTGAACAAACTGATCGTACAGGATTCTTTAAAATACAGTACATCAAACATAAAAAGACATCCTTCCGGTCCTTCCTGCCACAGCAGAGCAGGAAACAATAAATACACTGACAAGGCATAATGACATTATGACTGATTATCTCTTCATATAAGGCATGAAATGAACATTTAGTCCTCAGATCAGGAAAAACAAGAAGAAACAGTGATGTCTGGAGGACTGGATCAGAGCATCTCCACACCCGCAGCGCTGGTGGTCTGTTCCTGGTCTGCAGTGGTCAGGATCTATCAAAAGTGGTCTAAGGAAGGACCAGTGGTGAACCAGAGACAGGGTCAGGAGTGAAGGCTGTTCCTGGTGGTTCCTTAAAAAGTCTTAAAATGTATTAAATTTACTGTAAGTTTGCTGTAGGTATTGAATTTTCTTACGGTGCTTTTAATGCCAATGGGAAAGCACAGCATTCAGAGATTTACTGCAATTTTTCACGTTATTTTGTTCACTTCTTTGTTCTTGAAAGTTGTGAAAGTAAAGTTGTAGGAAAAACGTTAAGTGTTATGCCTTTATATTGTTGTTGCAAGTGTTAAAGGACTGAAAAAAAATCATAAAAAATTACCGGAGATTAATCGGTTATCAGATTTTTGTTCTTGTTTTGGTCAGAATTGACTATTTTCTACCAAAGAAATTGTTATGACATTTTTGGTTCTTTAATTATATTTGCTGAGGTCTGAAAAAATATTAAAATTGACTTTTAAAATGGTGCAATAACCCTGGTGGTCTGATCCAGCAGACCAGAGAAGTTAATGCTGCTGAAGATAGAAAGGAGTCAGCACATGTTGTGTATGAGCGACCCGTAGACGCGACAGTTTTTACGGCAGTTTGCCAACAAGCGGGTGTCCACGGAGACACATAAACATAACATTACAGAATAAACCTTCAGGGGTCAGAGGTCACCAACACTATTTTAGACAGGAGGTCTTGCAAAACAAGACGCACTATAAAGACATTTCTGCACTGACATGTCACCCATCTGATGAAACGTCCACACTGCAAATTCTCCCACAGTTGGTGCGATGCTAGCTGGAACTTGCAGCGTAAATGACAACAGGTGCTGCTCAGAGTTGCTGGTTTTGTTTATCTGCGGTCAGTATGTGAAGGGCTCAGTTTTATCAAGATGTGACTCACTCTCACCCTCCCAACGGAGCAATGCTGAGCTGCAAGCCAGGTGGCAGCTCTGTAGATTTACGTTCACAAAACATGTTATAGAAGTTTCTTAGTGGCTGTGCCAACTCTGCTGTCCTCAGGTGATCTACGGCACATGTCGAACCAAAGTTTCATCATTAATTAAACCACAGTTTCACCATTAAACCACAGTTTCATCATTAAACCACAGTTTCATCAACAGCATCATGCTGTGGATTGCTCAAGAGGTCCTGGTACTATGCAGAGATCTTTTAATTATGTAAAAGTACTCCAAAAGTTCCCAAACAAGGGGTTGGGCCTCTCCAAAGGGTCACAAAAAAATCTAAGGGGTCATGCAATAATGAGACACAAAAGAAAAAAAATGTTCACAGAAATTTTTCAGACTTTTCTCTAATTTTTTTGCTTTTTTTGGTGAAATACTGAAGAGTTGATCCACTTATTTAAATAAAACCTGAAAAATCTGGAGAAAAAAATAAGTTATACATAATAATATTAAAGTGTATTATGTAGTTATACGTATGTTTGCTTTTGGATGTGGTAAAAGTAAAAAAGTGCAATATTTCCCACTGAAATGTGATGGAGCAGAAGTTTAAAGTAGCATGAAATACTCAACAATTTTCTTTACAGTACAGAAGTACAAACACAGTTCACACTAACTAAAATACTGTGTATACAGTGTATTCACTGAATGTGATCAAAAGAAGAGAGAAAAACAGTTCCCTCATTCAAACTAAATGCTAATTAGCTTTAAAATAAACAGACCTCAGGCCAGCTGTTTTAATCCACCAACCGATTATTAAAAGACAAGTCTGTTCATGTCGGTGTAACAACGATTCGACTCTGAACATGAAAACAGACTCAATTATCTCTCTAATGTAGCATAAATCATGTGTTATTGTGTATTATTGTCAATTCTTTTCACAGTAAAACAGTAACTGAGGAAAATATATATAAGAGTATAGTACACTATAATTCATTACCATGCTATATATGGCATTTACAATACACTATATTAATATGTAATCACATGTTTATTTCATGATGTTTTATCTATTTAATATCAAACAGTTTGGGTTTCCATAGTGACTTTTTTTTTTTTTTTTTTTTTTACAATTTTTATATATTGTGTTTTTTATGTATTTTACATTTTGTTTTCCTCATGCTTGGTTTAACACACTGCATAAATAATAATAATAATAATAATAATAATAATAATAATAATAATAATATTAATAGCATTCTGTCACCGTTCTCATATTTCTCTAACTGATAATGTTACAGACTAATTATAAAATTATAAAAATGCCATTATTCTACTCTACATTCAGATTGCACAGTTTGACTTTCTATTTATACTGAAAATATTTTGTATTATTATAGCTGTATATACTGTAAATATTTACATATCTTTCCATAACCTATACTCCGGCATAAGCATATACTTATCGTATGTGTATGTATTTTTTTTTACATGTATGTTATCATTTATTTATTGCTGCTTTTGCACTTCTGGTTGGATGCAATCTATTCTATCTATTCAGTATATTATATATAATATTCTGTAATGTTTAATCACCTGAAACTGAAAATTCGTTACCTTATAACGAGCTGTTTACATTTCCGCAGAAGCGGCAGCCATGTTTCTACAGGAGCCCAGGGTGGACAAACCAAATGTTGTGTCACTGGAGTCGATGATGTCGCTCGTTCTGTCGTTAACCTTTAATAAGACACCATAAACTTCATCTTCAGAGTTCATCCTCTTCATTTTCTCTAAACTAAACTCTGTCTTTTGCTTTCCTGCCTCACCTGTTCTCGCTTTCTCTCTGTTGTCTGCAATCTGCCACCTCACCACTAGATGTCACTAATTCCTCCACACTTTAAAGTATGTTAACACACACGGTACGTCGCCCACACCCAGCTGTTTGTGGATGGACCTATAAAGGTTCATGTGAGATCATTTATTACGCCACAGACCCTCCCACCTCCCACTCTCAGGTGTACTGCAGCCAGATCCTGCACAGGTGTGCAGTTGGACTTTCATTCAGGTGCACCTGAGAAGAAGTCTCTCAGCTGGGGGATTGAAGACTATAATAAGACACCATCTAGATAAAGTATGGAGGCGATACGCCTCAGTCTTTTCCTGATGCTGGTGAGGATTTATCTGCAGTATTTCCACTTAAAATATAAATCAAATGGAGCTGCCTTATATTCCAGAGGTTCGTGTTCCAGACTTTTTGACCCGGTTTTATAAGACATAAGTAATGTGATGTTTCTTGCAGTGTTTGGGAGTCCACAGATCATCTTCAGAGACTTTGAAGCGACAGAAAAGAGACTGGATCATTGACTCGTTCTCTATTGATGAAGGCTACAAAGGAACTTTTCCATACGATCTGGGCCAAGTCAGTAATCCCAGTGCTTACATATAAATATGACAATACACAGGAAGGTCACCACAAAAATGTGCTGCTTTTTTTGTGTGTTTTCACTCCCTACAGATTAAGATTCAAAAGAACTTCACCATTTTCAGGATCCACGGTCAAGGTGTCGACATGGATCCCAAGGGCCTGTTACAAATCCACCCAGACGACGGCGTCGTCACGGTCCACGACCCCATCGACTATGAGAAATTCAAAGTTTTAAAGGTGCATTTGAAATGGTGTCATTGCAGCTCCTGGATGTTTGTGGGGGTTGTTTCACAAGTGTTGTCTTTGCATTAACAGCTCACCTTCCAGGCGCTCGATAGGGAAACACATATAATAGACACACAGCTGGGCATTGAGTTAAAAGTGATAGACGCCAATGACAACCCTCCAGTATGTGACCCAGAAAGCTACAACATCACCTTAAAAGAGTCAACATTACAAGGTGACTTGTCTTTTTTTATCTCATGTAGTTGGCAATAATACTAATATGAATTATAAAATAAAACTCCTTTCTCCTGATACTCACAGGCACTGAAATGATTATCCTCCAGGCAACCGATGAAGACAGCAATGCGGTTAATGGACAACTTGAATTTAAAATAGTCTCAGTCACTCCTCAGCCTCAAAACGATCTGCAGTTCAGCTTATTCCCGAATGCTGACACTGCAACTATGTCATTTAAAGGATGCCTGGACCACGAGGTGAGGCGATGTCAACTACTCTGCATCTCCCGACATTTGAATTACATCAAATCAAACACAGAGTTTAATAAAATGTATTATTCCACCACCGAGTGTAAGGGGTTTGCCACCACTGCCATAAATTAACATTATTACTGATTTAAAAAAATATATTTTTAATGTTTCTCTAATGATTAATTAACCAGTATGTGCAAGCTCTTCAATCAAAAAAATCATATTTTAAAATAAAAAATAATGCAATTATTGTTTTACATAAATTTTCAAATTCATTTTTGTAATTATTTATGTTTCATTATTATTATTATTATTATTGTTGTTTTTGTTGTTGTATTTTTAACGGTATTTATGTTGCTGTAAAAATAAAAATTGATATAAAGAGCTTAACAGATTTATTATTATACCACCCAGTGTCAGGTGTTTAGAATATGCAAGCTGCAAAATTATATATTTAATTCTAAAATATAATTATTATTGTTACCCAGAAATTTTATTAAAAAAAAAAAGCTGAAAAATATATCAAAGCATTATTTCCTGTCATTCCTGAACAGAAAAAAAATGTGTTTTAGTGTTTTTTTGTTATTCTGGATTTATTTCTGACTTCTCAGTGAATGCCAGTGTTCTGCCTCAAATTTGGGACTAAAAAGTTGGATTCAGTTGAATTCAAAGAGTGAACTCAGTGAGGAAGAAAGAGTTAAAAATGAAGGAGACGATGCTGATGATGCTCTGATACATACATCTGTTCAGCTCTGTGTGTTTGATATTTTTTATGCTTTCAAACCGATCAGCGGACAGATAAATACACCATCGTTGTGGTAGCCAGAGACCAAGGAACTGTTGAGCTCTCCACCTCCTGTGTCATCACGGTCAACATCGAAGACGGAAACAACCATCCTCCTGTGATAAGTGGACAACAGGTGAGAAAACGACCTCTTTCATTTATCTCCACGAGGAAGGAAACAACTATAAAATATATAAAACATAGTTGTTTTTTCTTTATCCCAGGGTTCAGGGAGAGTGAAAGAAAGAGAGGAAAATGTTCTTGTCAAAAGTCTGCAAGTTAAAGACCAAGACAGCAAAGGTACGGCAGCCTGGAGGGCCAAATTTACAATCCAAGGAGACACGAACAACAACTTCATGATCACCACCGACCCCGAGACTAACGAGGGTCTACTGTATGTGAAGAAGGTAATTAGTCTTCTTTTCAAGAGACAGTCAAATGATTAGTTGGTAAAAATATTGTTTACAGTTTTGAATTCCTTAATTTGTAATTAAATAATCCTTTAAGGACTTTTCTGCTTAAATTTCTTGTATTCATGTGATTTGCCCTTTCAGCTGCCTTCATTTATCTATTTTTGTCTTTTTATTTGTTTTACACTTTGATTTATTGCTCAGCGTTCATGGTAAGTCAGGGAAACATTTCCTTCCTGTTCGTGTGACAGTAAACATGTCTTGAATCTTCTATCTTGTATTCATGCTATTTTCCGTATTTCCCCCAGGATGAGTAAAATTCTATCTTATCTTATCTTGTATGTTTTCTTTTTTACATATTTCTTTACTTTTATTTCTTCCAGTATCTGGACTATGAGGACAGCCATCTGAAGAACTTGACTATCAGCGTAGAAAATGAGGTCCCCTATCACATGTGTCAGGTGATGAATCGCCGTCCCACCGGTCTTTGGGATGTGGTCACTGTTGGTGCTACGGAGGGTCCGTCCACCATCCAAGTTATCGTGAATGTGGAGGACGTCAACGAGCCGCCGATCTTCGTCTCACCCTACAAACAAGTCACTGTGGATGAGAACGTCAAGGTGGGACATTACCTGGAGACGTTTACAGCCAGAGACCACGACAGCAGCAACACCGTCACGTGAGTCATGACGCTGCTGGAAACAGATATTCTACATTAATTTTAAAAAAAATGTCTTAACACGACACATTTGCCTTTCAGGTACAGAACTGGAGACGATCCAGCCGATTGGGTCACAGTGGACGCCGAGACTGGGAATGTAACCACGTCAAAGACAGTAGACCGAGAGTCGTCCTTCGTGAACGGCAGTATCTACACGACCACGATATTCGCTGTCGACAACGGTGTGACCTGCAGGACTGTTCATACGCTGCAGACGGTGTTCATGACTTTACCTAACGGGTGTTTTTGTTGTCCAGGGCAGCCTCCGATGACGGGCACCGCAACGCTGGAGATCCACATCACAGATGTGAACGACAACGCTCCGTCGCTGCCTGTCAGCGCGGTGGACATGTGCCAGGATGATGGCGTCTCTCTGGCCAAAGTCACGGCCTTTGACCCTGATGAAAAACCCTTCGGTGGACCTTTCACCTTTAAACTCCTGGGGGACGTCAAGGGCAAGTGGAGGTTCAACCCCACGCAAGGTGAGCGCTTATAAGATTATTCCTTTAAAAAGCACCACAATGCTTCACAAGGCAGAAAAACAATAAGGATCAAAGAATCATGAAATAATAATAAAATGATAAATAATAATAATCTGAAAGGGGCAGACAAGAAACATTGCACCTGTTTTTAATTTTCTTCTAAAAACAACAGAATTTTTTTTTTCTTTTTTTTCTACCCAATTTGCTTTTTGTTTTTTTCACTTCATCACTTTTTAAACTTCAAAATATTCTTGCGTCTTAAAAGCATCACAAGATTCTGCCTGTCTGACGGACGTTCAAGATCATAAATCAACCAATATCACAGCTGTTAAAACAAACCTTGGTAACAATAATCAGGATTAATACAAGTTAAATTAAATAAAACTTTTTTTTTTTACTGTTAACAAGCAATGAAATGATCATTCCTAATGTTTATAAATCATTAATATTGTCATAATTTATGGTATTTTGACAGTTTATTGTTGCACATATTCTAACATTTTATATACTTTATCAAATATTTGTCAGTGAGTGAGTCACATCTATGGTTTGTATAAAGTCTATAAACATTATTTTGATGGCTGATGATTTTAGTATTTTGTCTAATGGTTAATAAAAACTTTGTAAAGTGTCTATAAACATAAGGTCCGCAGTTTAAACTTAAAACTTAAGATGTTTTATGGTTCAAATGTGTGTTTATCGCTGTAGCATTTATAGATGTTTATTTCTTAAAAGTTAAAGAAAAGATCATGAACAAATCCATGAAATTATATCCAACATTGTATAATATGTGCAACAATAAATACTTTACCACTATGATCACAATTGGGCAATGCTTTCTAATAAATGTCCTTCATAAATTATGAATTGATAGTCCATTAAACTTTAGTCATTAGCTATTTCACTTTATCAAACAATAATATCCATCTGTCATGTTGTCAATAGTTTGTGTGACTTTAAAAAGTCAGTGCTGAGAAGGTTCAGGAATACTTTCTGATTACATCAGTAAAATATTTATTTCTTACATTTCATTGTCGAACACATTTTTATTAAGTATCTGAAATTATTTTAATCCTTAAGAATGTTTTTAACCTTACAGAGATAATTATTATTAAACATTGTCAAATTATCAAAATTATTAATTATCCATCTAAATATTGTTTATAGATGCTTTAGAAAGTATTCATCAACCATTCAAGATTTAACATAAGTATCATTATCATCAGGTGAAGCTTTAGAATATCCATCAAAATAATCTTTATAGACTAAAATCTAATGCAATGTTCACAAACATGTTCTTTAAACTTTACAAATACTCTTAAGTGTGCGTATAAATTTCATAATATTTGCAACAAAAGACTGTTAAATGAACTTATTATGATTAGTAAACTTTATTAATTATCCTTTTAACAGTGAAATAACTATGACCTGGAGTTTAATCAGTTTATAAATGATGGTTATTATATAAAGTGCTGGTCTGGTTTATGTCACCATATGACATGATGCAGGCTACTCTGTGAACCTGGTGAAGGAGAAGGCCGTTCACTCCGGACATCACAACCTTCTGCTGGAAGTGTTTGACCTTCAGGGCAGGAAAGCCATTCACAACCTGTCCGTCACTGTGTGTAGCTGCCAAGACGCCACCAGGCCAAACTGTCACATCCGAAAAGCTGCGAGCTCGACGCTGGGAGGAGCATGGCTGGCCGTCTTCTTCTTCAGCATGCTGCTGCTGGCAGGTAGGAGCTGAAATGCCACGGCCACAGCACTGTCTTTGAAATTACACGAAAAATAACAGACTTTTACATTTTCTGTGTCTTTGCATCGCAGTGGTGCTCCTTTTGGCAATCCTGGTGTCCTGTAAGAACAAGAGCATCGAGATCCAAGATGGTGTTTCAGCACAACGTCTCATGGATTCAAACATTGAGAAACCAGGAACTGACTGCAAAGTAAAATCTTTCATTTTCAAGACTAAAGTTAAATGCACGATAGTTTTTAATCAAAAGTAAAAAGTAACTTTCTTTGGCCTGGTTTTAATCACTAAAAGCACTAAAACAATAAAATAAAATTAAAAATTAAAAAAAATAAAATAAAAATGGCTTTCATCAGGTGGTATTTGAGCCATTTGGAAAAGGATACAGCCAGTATGAGGAACAAGCTGCATCAATAAACCAGGTAAGTGATGAAACATATACACTGATTTCATATCTCACTTATAATATGTTATGCATCATGACAGATGGACAATTACATTTTACCATTAATAACATTTGATCTTTATTTTTTTTTTTTTTTTTAACAAATGGACATTCATTCATTTATTTCTTCTTTTCAAAGTAAAGTTTGACTTTTTTTTTTTCCCCCAGCAGGCGAACGACTCAACCATGGAACTAAACTTTTCACGTGAGAACTCCATGCGAATGGTACTGACTTGATTTATTATTATTAATATTATTATGATAATCATTGTTATTATTAGAGGCTGATAAATTAATTTAAACTCTACCATATGTGATTTTGCAGTCAATGGGAGCATCAACAACCATGAGAACAACATATCAGCTCAGGAGCTTTATGCGTGGGGTACTGAAATTTCCCTTTTAAGTCCATAAACCTGATATGATATTTGGAACTTAAAGGTCCCATATTGTAAAAAGATAGATTTCCATGTGTTTTATATTAGAAAGCAGGTCTGTGTGCTTTATAAATAATTTGAAAGTATCACAGCAGCGCCAAATTTCTTGTCAGGGAACCCCCTATCCTCATATGATACCCTAAAAGGAACTAGTCCCACTGAGTATTATTATTATTGTTGTTATTATAATATATTGTTACAAAGATGACAACAAGGTTAAAGGACAAATTAAATACCATAAAAAGTAGCAATGCATTGGACAGTTAACTTTACTTTGTGTTGATCCTGCTGCTGTAATACTCTGACACACCAAACCACAGCTGGAAAGAGTCTAATAATACATAATATTTCCTCAAGCGTAATGATAGCTCATGTTGCATCATGACAAATAGACACTAATTTTATTTATTACATCTTTTCAAAGTGAAGTGTGGTCGTACTTTGTTTTTTTTTCCCAGCAGGCAAACGACTCAACCATGGAACAAAACTTTTCACGTGGGAACTCCAGGCGTAGGGTACTGACGTTATAATTTTAGATTTATTACTGTGATTATTATCGTTATTGTTATTGTTAGAGGATCATTAATTCATTTCAGTTAAATGCTGCCACATTTGATTTTTGCAGTCAATGGGGGCATTATCAACCATGACAATGACAAATCAGCTCAGGAGCTCTATGCGTAGGGTACTGAAATTTCACTTTTAAATCCATAAAGCTGATTGGTTTTTTTTTTTTTAATGCTGGACTAAAATCATGTGCTTCTTATTTGCCAGACTTGGGCTGGACATCGTAGATATTCTGCAGATCAAGTGTGTGCTGTGCCGAGTCGTGCAGATATACTCAAAGTGCTAAATATGGTAATGATAAAGTAATTTGATCAATCCTCCAAAGGCAGGATGATTCTGTTTCTTTACATTCTCCTTTTCTTTGCAGATGCTGAACAACATGGAGACACCTTCACAGGAGCTTGGTGATTACGCTCCTCATGTTTACGCTGAGGAAGGAGACACAAAGACCAGCGTTGAGCTTGATGCCATCTCCATCCCCGACGTTTCCTTTGACCCGGACATGGAGCTGGATTTCAAGTTCAACACTCTGGCCTCACTGTGCATGCCTGAGAAAAGCAGCACCTCCTCCTTGAAGTCTCCAACTGGAAAGGAGTAAATGAACGTTTGAAGTTAATAGTCCTCAATGTTACTTGGATGTGCTCTTAGGATAATCTTTCACAGTTCTCTCAAGTTAAGCTACTTTATAGCTAAACTTGAAGGATTTGTTTACATTTATTTCATGTTTTTGGAAATTAAAGGTCCCATATTGTAAAAAAAAAAAAGAGATTTCCATTTGTTTAAGCACTGTGTGAAAGTATCAACATGCTCAATCCATGAATAAATCATGTTTATGTCCACTTGTGATGTCACTAATTTACAAGATTTAAACCGTTTCATTCTGAATGGGCACCAGTTTATTTCCTGTTGCAGTGGATGTGAATGACATCAGCTGACAGGAAGTAAACATGGACCCAGGCTGTTGCCTAGGCAACACAAATCCATCGCCTTTCCATTGAAATGGAAATCAGACAGAGTGAACACAGGTGTATCCAGGCAGACAGAATGAAGGAAATTACGGCTTTTCTGAACACGTAGAGACCTAAAAATGCTCAAAATATGGGACCTTTAACACCAAACATGCATAAATCATGCTGCACAACACTTTCCCTTCGGAGTCTCTAATCTGTGACCGATTTAAAACTGAAGGACAACTGTTATATTCATTTTGGTGCAATATGTTTTATGTGTTATTGTGTCCAGCAGAGTTTTCTCCTATGTGTGGATGTTTGCCCTTCTGTTCTCCAGCAAAGTTGATGGTTAAGAAGAAATAGTTTAAATACTGATTCTTAAAGCCTGGAGCTAAAACGAAGCCGAGATTTATCTTTATTTCATCACCTGAAGACAAACTGAATGTATGATTTTTTTTTTTATTATTATTATTATTCATGGATTTATGAGTTTTTGAGTTTTGGTTTGGACAGTGATGTGTTTATGAACCATTAAAAGACGGGGACTATATTCTCTAGAGAAGTCAAAGAGAAAGAGCTAAAGATGAATGTTAAACAAACCTACTCTGATTTTATCTGTAATAAAAAAAAACACAACTACAACAACAACAGAGTAAGAGAAAGGAGACATGAGGGATGTGGAAGTGGCTGCCAGGAACATTCAGCTGCAGATACATTTTGTTTCTTTAACTTTTTAAACTTTAATTCTTTGCTTGGATGCTAGGCAGCTAACTTGACGTTAGCAATGAGGCTAGCTGAGCTTGACTGCTGAAAACAGCTAACAATGCTATGCTAGCTTAGCAGTTAGCACTGTAGCTCTAACTGCTTTCACACACAGCTAGTTAGCTCACTCTGTGACAATTTTCATATTTTAAATATTGGTTTGCAGATTGGGAAGGAACTGGGAAGTTTTAATTTTGCTCCAAATACATTTTGTTTGTTTAGCTTTTTAAACTCACGCCTGGAATTTTTTGCTTCGCTGGTCAGATGATTAATGTTGAAATTATATTGCATGACATGATAAATAAATATTTGTCAGAAACTGGACGTTGGAGGCAAAGTTAGTAAGTGAAACTTCTCACCCCGCGTTGACTTTTGATCCAGAAATGTTTTTAAGTACAGTGGGTAACAGGATGTCGAGGACTGTTTCAACTGCTTTAATGCATTGCGTTGTTGTAGTTTCCAAACCATGTCTTCTCTCCAAATGTAATGTCAATATTATTTAAAAATCCATGTTAACTCTGTCTGTCTGTCACCTACTGGAGCAGAAACTACTGCAGAAGTGGTTTCAAGAACTTTGCCTGGACAGACTTTGTCAGTGTGATGGTATCGTAACAGTGCAAGCTGTAATCAGTCATTGTACGTAATCCAACTAATCATGATTGAAATGACAATAATAAAACACAACAGTACCTGCAGGCTGACAACACAGAGCAGAATGCTGCCTGTAAGACTGGGACTATATAATACTTGAAATATTTTATGAGCGACCCTTTCCTCTTTGGACTGATGGTCATTTTTGTCAGAATCTTATCAGCCATTTTCATCATGAAAATGACGAATTTCTGTCCCAGACCATCTCAGTTGCAAATAGATGAGTGGCATAATTGTCAGTTTTTTTGGAGTTTAAAGATGGGTGTGAGTACAGGTGCCAGAAGTTTCATAAACAGCATCTAAATGTTATTATTATGTATTATTATTATTATTTCAAGGTAAAGTGATGGCCCAAGGAGGGGAAAAAAGCCTGACATAACAAACCTAGAATGAAAATAATGCCATTCCAGAGAATGGAGATGGAACAAAGGAAAACATAACTCTCTATCCATGCGTACATGATCTAAATTTCAAGGTCAACAGCGTTAGTATTACAATAACTAGATCCCATGGATAATGATGCAACCAAATGTGCTATCCTTATCTTAATTACAAATGTAAGTGTAAAATTCACTTTAAATTTGATCATTTACAAAGTTAACAAATATATACTCAGTTGGTCTGCATTTTTTTTGCCATGTTGAGTGTGTTCTGGGAGTTTTACTTCAAAACACAATGAATATTGATTAATATTCATATATAAACTTCATGCTGTTGAAAATGTGAATGTGACATCACATTGCTGTGCATTTTGGCTGTCAGCGCCATCTTGGAAGGAACGCAAACAAACAAAAGCGATCATGCAATCGGCTGTAACAGCTTTTAATACAGCAATACTGCCCGACCATGGCTGCATCCTGCTCTTGTGCAACCGGATCACGGATAAATTAAGCCAGAGTAACCAAGATAACCCGGCTTAATCCCTTATTCTAGTTGTTGTTTCCGTATGCGATCCTCGGTTTACCAGCTCATAACACATCTGGATCTTTAGCTTGCTGGCTGATCATCTCCACCAGCTAGCTAGTTAGTTAGCTGCTAATTTTTCATCATCTGCCATTTGATGCTAGGCAGATAACTTGTCATTAGCTTAGTAGTTTTCAGTCAATGCGGTTAGCTGAGCTTGACTGCTGAAAAACAGCTGCTCTTGTTTAAAACTGACATATTAAATCTGTCGGCTAATGCTATAGAAAGAGGCTAACAGTGCTATGCTAGCCTAGCAGTTAGCACTGTAGCTCTAACTCTGCTTTCACACACAGCTAGTTAGCTAATATGTAGCTACACACGGTTAGTTAACTCTGTGGGTAAGCTCAGTTACCACAATTTCATATCTGTGTTTAAATATTAGTGCTAAAATATAGCGTTAAATGGTTTGTGACTCAGTGCTACGTTCCCTGTCAACTGGCAAATTAGAATTTTTCATTTTGTTGACTTTGGATTGTCTATACCCTTTTGTACATCTATCTGTGGATATGTAGCTATGACGTTTGTATGTGCAAAATACCAAAGTGATCAGATAGAATCGCTGACAATGGTGTTTTTCGCTAATCCAATATCCGAGTTGAAAGGAACGCATGGATACAGTATGTGTTATTGTATAACCACTAGGTGTCAGTATTTGACAGAAAATAGACGAATGAAAGAGATGATTTTTGTGAAAAATTTAATCGCATGAGACATGAAAGGCAAAAATAAAAATAAATGTCGGTTTGGAGTGTTTTGTTTTACATGGCTGTGGGTATAAGCTGCATGCATATTTAATGATATGATTGTTATGTGTAGAGACATGGATGTGTACACACGAAGGACACACAAATACACAACTGACAGGAATAACAGGAATAGCATCAGATAGCATCAGTAATCATCACACTTCCTTGTAAGTGCTTTATTATTTACCTGCATATTTTTGACATTACACAGAAGATGCAGTTTGATTTTAACCTCTAAAAGAAATATCAGCATTTTGAAAATGGACTTGAATAAATGACAAGTTTGTACAGCAAAAGCTAAACAATTCAATAAAAAAGTAAAATAAACACCATCTCTATGTCATTAATATAGATCATCATTGATGTAACATTTAGTGAAATAAATATGCAGCTATTATTTTTTTTTTTCATATTTCAAATTCAGTACTTTCTGTGATCTCTAGATAATATTGTCATGTAAAGGTTAATAAACACAACACTGCCCAGATATTTAGGGTCTGACTTTGAACACACAGTCATCAGAAAGCCATGAAAATAAAGTAATAATAATAATAATAATAATAATAATTAAATGTAATAATAAAATGTTTTACCAACCAATCCCAAAAGGCTGTCCTGATCTGGTGGCTGCTGTGTCACATACTTTCTGTTCATGGACTTCACAGTTCATGTCTTCTCATATAAAACTTTTTGTTGTTGTTCATGTTTATCATTTTTTTACTTCTCTCTCTCTCTGTCCATACTGCAGCTCAGCATGAGAGAAGAAATGAGGAGGAGGGTGAGGAAAGAGCCAGAAAACTAAGTGACATCGTCTGCATCACCATCTGGAAAAGGTGTCGACTGATTGTCATGTGGCAGAGATATTTGTGTACTAATTTGTACTAATGTGTATACTGTGTATACATTTGGCTCTGCAGGCATCTTGCTAGAGAGACTGGAGAGAATATTCACTTCCTTCACCGAGTCCTTAAGGAGAGGAGAATATTCCAGGTAGGAGATCTCTAGCTGTGCCTGTAAAGTAGATTTTTGCATATTTCAGACAAAGGGGAGCAGCAGAATATGACCACTTGGTTTACACTGAACCTCTTCAAGATTCAAGATTAACTACATGTGAATGATAATGAAAGAATGCAATTATTTTGTCTGATATTGCAACATGATTTCTATGTCATCATTCTAATTTTGTTGAAAAATATAAAAATGTGTACGGTGTGATTTTGTCGGGATCTGTTCCAAACAAAGGCTGTCTGTGCAGCACCACACTATTCAATATAAAATGTCATTTTAACACATACCTTGCCTTTCACAAATACACCCTGTGATTTCAAAATTGCAGTAAGCCGTATCACAATGTCAGTAAAACTTTAATTTTGCAGGTTTAAGATAAACTTTATTATTATCTCTCATTGTGACTCATGATATTCACATGGCACAACAAAACGATGCTACATCTGGACAAAAACTCCCCCTGGAGGACAGATTTGCATATATGTATGATACAGATGCACATATGGGGTAAAGAGATTCACGTCATGCTGGAGTGCAAATAATCCATGAACGAGGATGAGGTTATCAGAATTGTCTTAACTTCACAAATGGTTGCTTTGTCACTTTTGTCTGTTAATGATCCTGGTGCAGCAGCCCCTCATGGTTTTAAGAGGACTACCTTCAGGCCTCCTGATCATCCATTAACATGCTTGGTACTATATTTTAGTAATATTATCACTGTGTGGGATCAAATGGGCAGCTGTTAGTTTGTAGATGCTATATTCATAATATTCATGCTTGTGTATGTTGTTTTTTTTCATGGCCATGTTGTTGATGCTTGCTGAAGCAAAGTCCTCATGGAGTCGGACCAGCAGCTCCCATCCAGTGTCATCTGCACACCACTGGATCCTCCAGAATCTGGCTACAGCACCAAGTAAACAACACACATACCGTATCCAATGGTGTCCAAGTTAATAAGGTCTAAGATTATATTTAGGCTCAAGAAATCACACAAAAAAAAAAAAACTACAGGCGAGAAAAGTCAACCAAATATTCCCTGTTCAAACAGCAGTTCATGATCTGAGGTGAATGTCACTGCCATTTAGATAACTTTATATTCATTTATGTTATGAAATGTTGTTTGTGGACCATAGACACAGGTTGTGTCATTATCAGTGTATAACCAGCAGCAGCTCAATGTGATGCTCAGCTATTTAAAATGTGATACGCATGCCCTCTGCTGGTTCATGTAGGGGCTGTGCTCCTGATATTCATTCATTCTGATAGTCATTTTTATCCAAAAAAAAACATGTCAGAACATCAAGCAATAATAATCAGTGAATCCATAATCAAACACAACTATTAAATTCTGTTTTATTTATCAAGCACTTTATAACTGCATGTATAAATGAGAAAAAAATGGCCGGTAGCACAAGAGGAAGTAGTTTTTACTACCACCTAGTGGGTTTGTCCCCCTGTAGGTAGCCGTCATATAGTTCTCTGAGGTGGAGGATGACCTCCTCAGTGTTCTGACCCGTTAGTGCCGACACAGGGATGACCCGATAGGCAACATGGCTCTTTAGAGTCTCTAGCTTCCCCCGGGCTTCCGGTAGGTCCATTTTGTTAGCTATGATAGCCTGAGGGCGTCGGGACAGACCAGGTTCATACTGGTCCAGCTCGTAACGCAGGTGTTGAAGCTGGAGCCAGGGTTCTGGATCCGTCAGGTCCAGAACGTAGAGGAGGAAACGGCAGCGCTCTATGTGACGCAGGAAAGAGAGGCCAAGGCCTCGATTCAGATGAGCTCCTCGAATGATGCCGGGGATGTCTGCAACTACAGAGCGAGCATGAAAAAAAACATTAAATTTTTACTATACCGTGGTAAAATAATAGGCTGTTTTCTGTTGCAGAGAATTTCTCAATCTAAAGTGTGATTCTGGAGGTTTTTACCACAGAGGTCTCCTCCTCTCCAGAACAAACAGATCAGCTGACTAAAAACCACATCAAACAGTTTTTTATGTTGAAATCAGTGTTTCTCCAACTCTGTCTGGCATTCACATAATGTCTCTGGTAACGTTTGTTAAGCTTGTTTCTGTGACAGACACCTGATGAATAAAATCAATCACTAGGTTAAAATATTTAGTTAACCAAAATCTAAAACATGTATTGTAAAAATGAAATACTGTACATTCCTGACAGTTTTTGGCATACTCGAAAAAAGGATATGACGCCAGAGGAAAGGGTACCTCATTGGGTTTGAAAATTGTTGGAAACATTTGGGATAATGCACACAACTCGACAAAATATATGGACATTTTAGTGCAGAAAGGGTACATATTATAACTTTAATTGTTTGCTTAAAATGATCTACCTGCAACTTGCTCATGATCCCTGTAACTGACGATTCCTACGTGTGGGTTGAGTGTAGTGAAAGGGTAAGCAGCCACAGCAGGCCTGGCATTGGAGATGGCTCTCAACAGTGACGACTTCCCAGCGTTTGGAAACCCCACCTGATAGATAGAGGAAATTTTACATACAGTATGTGGTGTCGAAAAGCAACATCCTAATCCTAAAAATGCTTGAGTTTTCCCTCACCAGTCCGGCGTGGGCCATGGTGCGGAGCTCCAGCTGGAGGACCCTCTCCTGGCCCGCCATACCCGGGGTTGCCGTCATTGGAGCGCGGTTCTCATTGGACAGAAAGAACCGGTTCCCTTTCCCTCCGGCTCCTCCGAACACAGCCAGATACTCCTGACCGTGCTTAGAAAGGTCCACTACAGTCTGTCCCTGTTCCTTCACCACGGTGCCTAACGGTACCTTTAGCAATGGAAACAAAGGTCAGGTCAGACAGGCAGTTAATGGATTAAAAGATTAATTATTGTCATTTATGATTGAATGCATGAACTCACTGAAATATAGGTTGAGCTGCCATTCCTGCCGTAACAGTTCTTGCTGCTCCCTGACTGCCCATCCTCTCCCCTGTAAACTGGAACGACTTGCGCCAACGATTTGACGAACTTGTCAGCTGAAATCATGTAAATAAGGAGTCAATGACAGAGCTCAGTCAGTGACTGCTGTTCACGAAAATCAACAAACTCTAAATACGTTTCAGCCAGTCAAATTTTAACAGATTAAAGCTAAAGCTTGTAACTTTGAGCAAATATCATTTAAAGAATTTTTTTTTATTTTATTATATCTTGACAGTGGTACATGAGACACTTTCTGAATATATTTTCAAGAATTTTGCATTACAGTAACAGAATCTGGATTCATATTTGATCAGCGCTACCTAGTTTGACCCAACTCGTCACTTTATTTTTAGCATCATTTAAGCATTTAAGCAAAGAACTACATGGCTGGGCTTCAAACAACTATGTTTGTACAGTAAAAATGACTTTGAATGTTGTATTTGTTGGACCAATCCTCGTGTCTTTTTGCTCTTTAAACTCCGTCACCACAGACCTTTAATAGAAAGCCTGGTGCATTTCATATTGGCGCTAAATGGTGTCTTGTGTAGAGGTGCTGAATGCCGTAAGCTGTGTTTAAGTGTCTGTATTTCAAGATTCAAGAGTCTTTATTGTCATTATACAAGCATAACACAATTTTGTAGAGTCTCTCAGCTTAAAGGCGCGCATAAATAAGAAATAAATATAGAGCTATAAAAGGTACAAATATACATAAAACACCCATATTTACAGAGGTGATGTAATATTTACAGCAGAGATTTAATATTTTATATAATATATATTTAACCCCCTGGGGTGAAAACACACACACTCAGGATGTTTTATAAAAAAAACTATTTGCCCAAAGTGAACGTCTGCAGCTTTAAAGTCTGTAGAACAGATGTGATGACAAACAGACCAGTATTATGCCTCACACCAGATGTCATCCATCCATCCATCCAACTCACCCTTGATAATGATGCTTCCTCCATCACCTCCGTTGCCTCCATCTGGTCCTCCCCACTCTTTCCGTGGCTCACTGTGAAAGCTGCTGACGCCTTTACCGCCTGAGCCGGCCAGCAGCTTCACACGCCGATGATCCACAAAGTGACGAGTCTACGGGCCCAACAAAGAAATACTTTGATAGACAATCCAATAAAACAACCATAGGATGGATTACACTAAATTATTAACAAGAGCTACACTGAAATCAGCTGTACATGAATTTTGAACGGTACTACATTCTTCTGAGAAATTATAATGTAATATAACAACACAAATATCACGTGTTGCACAGTTTACAGTCACTAGTAAAAAACCAAGTCATTAAAAACAGTACTGTACTCCGTACTTTAAGCGCTGTTTAACAGTTTATCAGTATCAGAAATAGTGTGTTGATCCAAAACAAAAGTAAGTATAGTTGTTACGTTTTAGAATAAAAATGACATAACATATAATAATAGATTATTAAATGTAATAATAATAATGTAATGTATAATAGAGATTAAATGTAAATATGTGCATTAGATATAAATGTATAAAAATAAATGCAAATATGAAATTAACTATCAAGTAATAACAAAAACTTGACGCATATGATATAATTCTTTTAATAAATACATTTTCACATTTTTTTATTAATTAAAAATACTTTTAAGTTCCATGTTCTGCCATCTATTTTTTCCATTACTATTTCAGATGTTTAATATATAATAAAAACATGTAAACTAAAGCTGCTAAATGAATGTAGTGCAGTGAAAAGTACAGTATTTCCCTCTGAGATGTAGCATATAAATATAGCATTATGGAAATACTCAAAGTTACTTAATTAATTTAATTTAAAAATTAATCTAACCAATTTTTTTTTGTTTTTATGGCAACATATGGACAGATTATATTTTTTTATCAGTACAACAATAATAGGTTTTACGGTATTTATTGACATACCAGCTGCTTCTCAGACAGCTCGCTTTTCTTCGGTTTTCTTCGAGCTTTTCCGTACAGCGTGCAGGAAGCGCTCACATCTCTGGTACCGGCGGTGACTTTCCGCCTCCACAGTCCCGGTACCGGAGACCCACCGAAGCTGAACAACCTGAACCCATTTCCTCTGCCCTCCCGTCCTAACACGGACCGTAAAAGTGTGTCTGGAGAAAGCCAGTGAGGGCTTTTAACTCTCGATAACGTCGCCAACATGGTGCCGTTCAGCAGACAGTAGCGTTAGCAGACGGCGGGTTGACAAAGTCACCTCGACCGTTGGTCTGAATACTCATCAGTGGCAGCGAGCAGAAACACGGCTCATACAAGGGAAGTACTCGTTATAATGTAAATTTACGATGGACATGCTTCATTTTTATAAATGGCATAGCTGTGACATATTCTCACCTACTTCATGTTTATCTTCTGTACAGGCACTGTTGTAACTACGGAACCCGTGAAGGGACAGTTAATATTACGCGATTCTGTTTATGTTTGGCTCTCTACCGCCACCGTCAGTGCTGGAGGCCTATGACAGGGACGATACCAAATATTTAGAAATATGCTGTAATTTACAACAAAAGTAGGGTATACAACATATACAGAGCTTAACCGCTCCAGCATCATGTCCTCCACTTTAACTGGACTCTTTCTTCCTCACTGAGTTCACTCCTCTTTGAGCCAATACACTGGAATTCACTGAGAAGTCAGAAATGAATCCAGAATAACAAACAACCACTAAAACACATTTTTTTTTGTTCAGGAATGACAGGAAATAACTGCAATTTAACACCTCAACCAGAAAATATTAATAATGTGCTTTGCTGTCTTTTCATCTTTTTGTAAAACAGTAAATTTGTAAATTTCTGAATAACAACAATAATTATATGTTAGCATTAAAGATATAATTTTGATTAGAGCTTACACATAGTGGTGGATTATCCATTTCAGAAAGGGTGGTAGTCTAGTGAATTTGTTGAGCACTATATTAATTTTTTACAACAACACAAAGACTGTTGAAGCTTGAATAGAATAGCAATAGTAATGCTATAAACACACGTAATTTAAAAATAATACAAAATGTTATAATAATAATAATAATAATGAAAAATAAATAATTTCAAAATTAGGAGGCAATAATTACACTAGTATGCCTCTAATACATACAGTATCTACATAAAATCAAGTCTAAAGTTTGAGACATACACAAAACTAAACACTTTCCCGGATTTTAGTTCAATAAGTTGCTACAGAAGGACAATTCCAAAATATCTGATGATTATTTGCATCTTTTATTTGTGCTGTTATATAGGCAGTTATTAACAACCCTATACCCCTGCCTCTGCATACATCTGGCTCTGATACTAATAGTAACAACAACATTATTATTAGTATTAATAATAATAATAACAACATCGTTATCATGTGTGAATTCTGACAAGTCCTTAATAAATCCACAAAATACAGACATAAAAAAGGTGAATGTCAGTTTATTTTTTTATATAACAAACAGTAACAAAAGACAGCAGAAAAGATCAGGCAATGCAGTCTTACAATAAATAAGTAGATAACATTCATATTTGGATGATGCACACCAAACCTCTCTCGCTCACACTCACACACTCTCTCTCTCACACACATGCAAACAAACACACACACAAACATGGCGTTCCACCCACATCAGTGATGACACACTACATAGAACTAGAAAAGATTTTCCACACATGTTCAGGTCACGATAAAATGAAACTCAGATACAAATCCAGTGTAGTACAGAGAAGCCTGTGATTGTCACTGTGTGGTACATATTAATTTGGCTGTTTGACAGCCATGTATCTCCCATTATTGATTAACCCTGCTGCAACTGTTGTGTTATTTTCCCCTCTGAGATAAGCTGAGTTACTACAGAATGTACTGCAAAGCTGGACCCTCACAGCCACATTAATAATCCTGCTCAAACTGTAAGAAACAGCGATAAGTGAAATGACCAGAGCTGTCGTCGGACTTCTTATGAAATACATAAATCAGTAAAGAACATAACATATGCTCATTTTGTAATCATAGATAGATAAAATGGATGGATAACCTTGTCTTATTTTGTTTTACATTATTCTCTTCATCCGATACAAAAGATGACAATAAAAGTTTTCACCGAAAAAAACAATACTGAAGCCATAAGCTTTACACGGTCCATAAGTCACATTAATACAGAAAAATCATTTCCTTAAATATGACATGTCAGTTGAAACCTGCAACGCAACATTTCATGACATCAGACAAACCCGCCTGGCAGTCTTTGCCTTCACTGCGTGTCAACAAACGACAAATAATGATGTATAAGAGCCAACCTCGACATGATGACTGAGTGTATTGCACTTATTGAATTAGGTACAGGA
This sequence comes from Synanceia verrucosa, assembly GCA_029721515.1. NCBI lineage: Eukaryota > Metazoa > Chordata > Actinopteri > Perciformes > Synanceiidae > Synanceia > Synanceia verrucosa. The sequence goes on along the minus strand of CM056561.1, from coordinate 2,708,804 downwards.
CACGCTAACGTCCTGTTCCTGTGTTACTTTGGCGTTTTGAGGATCATTCGTTAAAAACAGCCTGAATTGCACAACAATATAAAATATCAGACAATGTCACTGCAAAATAAAGTGCAGACAAAAGTGGTAATGTGTTGTTTTTCATGAGTGATGGGCATCAGAGTAATGGGACCCCTCTTAACCCTTAACGATATGTCTGCGTAGAGCAAAACCACTGAAAATATCTGCCCAAAATACTACCACGCTGTATGCTTATCATGGACAATGATGCACACTTTTAAGTCTGGGTCTGTCAGCTAACTATTGTGTCTATTAAAGACATACACAGAGAGTGAAAACACATTATGTCAGACCACACAGCAACACATCACAGTTTGACGAACACAAACAAACCCCCCCTAACCAAGTCAGGATTCAGGCCCTCATCGTGCCATATAGCAGTGTCTCACCAAGGATCAGGAGCAGAACCTGTAGTCTGTTAGATAAATATCAAGGAACATTTCCTTTAAGGCTAAATTACTTTTTATAGCCTCATTGTCACAAACCATGGCCCTGCGCTGTGCACCAGAAAAAGAATAAAAAAAAGAGGGCTGGTAAAATAACATTAAAATCAGGGGATGGAATAAAGGCAAAAGAGAAAGATACAGGCAATTTGCTGAGGCTCATTGACTGAATTTACTGCTCATTTTCAGTCCCCATATGGAAGGTTTACTTAACTGCCACACTTTCGCTTCACACCTTCAGCTACCAGCTACAACCCTGTTGTGAGCAAACAGACGAGGACAGCAACACACAGACTATGTATATTTAGAGTGATGATTAATGAGAGGAGGATAAATCTGATGCAGCCAGATCCTCCAATCCACCGTAGATCCAGCGAGCCAGTGTTGAACCATCATTTTTTGTCCAGCAGGAACACAGTGTGGCGCCTTATTGCTGATAATTTCCATACTGACCCTGCAATGTAAAATGATTTAGACTTAAATGACTCCATTATTCCACATGCATCCTCATGTTTTTAGTAAATTATGTGAGATGATTAGATTTAAAAATGCAGTGACCAAACCCAGCTTTGGGCGCTGTAGGGAAGTCTTAATAGTATTCATGCCTTGAGCTACTTAAAAAGGAGTTTGGTTGTGTGCTCTATCGTACACCGTGCTACATCTTATTGCATTTTAATTTGGTAAATCAGAGAAAGGCAGCATCAAAAATACACCAAGCATGGTATGAATCACGGGTGTCGTTATAAAATGGACAGGTGAATTCCATCCAAAATAAGCATTTATCAGGGATTATCTAAGAGCGATTGGGAGCATTTCCATTCTCAACATGGCGATGGCTGAGCCTATGTCTGGCAGTTAACAGTGCTAACGGCTCTAATAGTGTCAGTCTGGGGGTTAGAAATGATGCTGTAATGCTCACATGCACAAACATGCATTAAAAGCATGCACAGCCTGCGCAGCGTCAAAGCACAGATATGGATTGAGGGTTACTCCTCTATATCTTCAAACAAACAGTAGTTGTTTGCTGCTACATTAACTCTTTGAGTTTCATTGATGTATTAAAATGTTTTTCTTTTTTTTGACAGATTATGGTCTCTTACAGTCTGTGAGTAATGTTGGGGCTTCTGGGAGATGTAGTCAGAGCATAAAGAGACGGTATACACCACAGAGATCAAAACAGGAAGTGGAGACGATTAGAGATTAGAGAGCAAACCAAACAGAATCTGGACAAAAAGTGGTGATTTTGGTGAAAGTGTCCTCTACTCTACCTCTGATAAAACAAGAATGGAACAAGGTAAAAACAAACATTTTTTTCATGATGAAATAGAGAGTCTCTTCTTTCATTTGAGCTGTTCAGTGTTTTCAGAGTCATAGTACAAAATATTCTGTGGGTCTAGAAATATGACTCAAAATGGACAAAAACACTGGAACAAGACACTTTCTGTTTTATAGAACGGTTGGCACTCAGTGAGATAACTGTCTGGATATCATATAGAGTCCACCAGTTTCAGAAAATCTAGAATTGTGTACCTGTTCATAGGCATAGGGCCTCTGCGTTGGCGCTCCAGGGCCTCCCTGGGAGGAGCGGTAGGAGCCGTACTGTTGGCTTTGACCCTGCTGATACTGAGAATACTGGGAGGATCCTCCCTGGCCCGGACCTGCAGCAGAGGGGGTGCAATCAGTTTATTTTTTTGTTTGTTTTGTGTGCGTGTTTGTGCTTGTGTGAATGCACAGGATAGGCTTTATGTTGTTCTAACCGTATCCCTGTGGCTGTCCACTGTAGCCTTGTTGAGAGGAGTACTGCTGCTGGCTGAAGGGCTGCTGCTGGCCAGAGCCCTGCTGATACTGGGCCTGCTGCTGACTGTACTGAGAGTTACCTGGAGGGTTATAAGCACACATGTGCACTGTAGTGTTATGTTAAAAGAAACCGAGGTCGTGAGGCTCTCAAGCACAGGGTTTAACTGTTACCTCCTTCATAGTAATGCTGTGAAGACTCATCAAATGATCGATCGTAGCCCTGCTCACCATATGAAGACTGTTGGTACGAGTACTCCCCGTGACCTGTAGAAAACACTGTTCAACACGTGCACAAACTCCTCTGCAAAAGCAAAAAACCCACTTTACATCCAGAAGAGAAATTATTGTTCTCAGACAAACATTTCCAACACTGAAGTTTGCGCTCTCTCCTCAGCACACTGTCTGAAATCTGAAATTTCGGCACACCAAAGGGGACAGTATGGACACAGACACACTGGGAGGAAACAGTCTGGCAAAATCCAATACTTTTCCTCTGTCACAGTAAGGTGTAAAAAGACGATGATGGGAGGACGAGCTGCAGTAAACCTGGCTCGGGCCTGTGGGATGGCGCTAAAAGGAAATGGCATGAGCTGTGATGTGTGTGTTTGAGAGCTGTGTGTGTGGCATTTATGGACGTGCACGATTACCATCAGGGTAATATTGCCGGTTTATGGGCTCGCTGGAGCTCTGAGTGTGTCCATACTGCTCTCCGTAGAACTCGTCCTGCCCCGTGTACTGCTGTGCAGATCCTGTAAGACAGGCGACACCACCATTCGTTAAACAGTTGGTTGGACCAATTGGCTGCTTGGTTGGAGACTAAAGGGGCCGTGTCCGTGGCAATTTAGGCAGCCTGAAAGTGTGTGTGCATGAGAAAAGCTTCCTTAAGCTTAAGCTTCCTTGGATGGTGTCATTGAGTTATGAGGATATTATGAATACTTATATTAATATTGCCAATTATCATCTTCTTCAGTAACTCATTTCTGTACTGTGAATTTCACTGGAGATGACTTATCATGTGAAGGAAGCTATTCTGGGCCAACCCCCCAAAAAAACACTAATTAAAATGGAGCAATTACAATGAATAATTCCATGACAAATTACAAGAGGTGTAATTTTAGAGGAGAAAATGAGGATTACAGAAAGCCAGTAATCAGGAAGGATCTCATCTCTGCTTGGTGGTGGTGTGCAGAAACTCCAGATTCCACTCCTTCCTTTTCCCTTTCACTTTTAGATTACAAACCAGCAGAAGAAAAACTTCCTGGAAGATGCATCGAGGAGCCAGTCTAATCTCCTCAACAAACCACAATCGACCCAATATTTGAAATACAAAGCTGAGCAAAAAAAGCAAAACTATCTCAGAACAATGCAATTTCCAGTATGACCAAGGAGCCCCAGCAACAGAAACAACCAATCAGGGAGTGGCTAGTGAGCGAATAGCTTAAAGTCGGGAAGTTTGGGCAAACATGATAGAAGTTATTTTTATACATTGGTCACGATTTCCTGTCAGGAGTGCATGAGGCAGATAATAATTTAATCAAATCCTCTGTCTCCTCACACCAAACCATCAAAAAATTGATCTCAGACAATAAATAAATTTTCCATCTCATACAATAAACCAATGTTTCCTTTAACCTGCAGTTGCTCTCACAGTCAACAGGGGGCGACAGTGTGATAGAAAATGATCCTACTTCTCTCTTGATTTATTCCCTCAGTAAACATTGTAAACATGAGTCAGTGGTCTCAGTCTATAGTGTCAAGTATTCTTCAGTATAGTGTGTAATACTGTCAGGATATAGTGACAATTATAGAAATACTTTTTTTTTAATCATATTTGCTCTCGACTGCTGCTTTAATACGGACCCGACCGTCTCATCTGGAGATGCTTCAGCCAGTCATGCAAGGATAACCGGGGTGGATGAGGACATGCAATCACAGTCTGTTGCCCTGGAAACCGTCCCATCCATTTTTATACATCTCAGTTACTACGTGCCTTGTCTGCACCCTTCAAAAGACACAGTAGCGCAGGGTGGAGTTATTATTAGACATATGCTGACACAGCACAAGTTAAGGAACCAAATGTGACACAAATGCTACAGCTACAACTGATTCAGTCCAATTTACAGACCTTCAATATCACATCCTCAAAGACAAAAACTAAAGCTGAACAATGCACGCACTAAACGAGCAACAAAAAAATATTTTTCCATTGTTTTTTTTTTTTTGATGATTGCAAACTCTGACAAACATTTATAATACTTTCACAAAATCTTCACAAACACCACTTTTTATGAAGCAATCGACTAAACGACTAAAAAGCCAACATTAGGCTATTAAAGAGCTATACCACGCTAGAGCTGGCATTTAGTAGTCACATCTAGCCACTTGCTAGCAAGCAATTGGGATATTTACTACGAAATATTAAAATCTCTCTTAACCACAGACATTTCAAGCATTTAACTCCCATCGACTTGAGACGAGAGAACCGTAAGTGCTAAAATTTCAACTCATTTCCTGCAACTCTCTATACCTCAGCAACAAACTTTCCATTGCCATCAATTTGGAAACTGCCTGTCCGGCATCCAGAGTAACACTTAACAGAAACCATTTCAGTCCAAACAGCTCCAAGCACTCAAACACAAACACCAAACTGGCTGTTAGTCTTACCACTTACCTTGCTGTGAGGGGCGGTAGGATCCCATGGGTCTCTGAGGCATCATACTGTTTCCTTGACTGCCCTGAACCATTATGCCCATCGCCTGCTGTCCCTGATAGTGTTGGCCCCCTGCCTGGGCTGAGGAGTAGTGAGGAGTGGCTGACTGTTGGTGCATCATGGAGACTGAGAGGAAGTGCGATTATGGGGGGGAAGAGATCTCATACATTAATAAATACAGGCACACTATGCATTTAAAAGCATATGCAGCATTATCATAACTGAGACTGGCAGAAATGTGCAGAATTAAAGGAGGTCCATGGCAATCAGGGGTCAGGGAAAAGCCAAAAGGGGTCCACCAGCAGTCAGGGGTCTCTTAAAGAAAAACTCTTTGAGGAGATGCGTTCAAGATGCTGCTCTTAAGTATAAATGCAAAAAAAAAGCCAGTGAAGTCAGTGCATAAGCAGAACTGTCCATACAGACATCCAGGGAGAGGAGGGCTGCATCTCAGGGATTAGGAGAAGCCTGGAGCCGCAGGAAGAAGGGAGGAGGCAGCCTCTTTTTGATGAACTGAATGCGTTTGCTTTGGACTAGGAGGGAATTTACAGATCGATCGAGTACAATGAAAGCAACTGTTTTAAGTGAGATCAAGAAATCATCCAAATGTTTTACCACTGTGTCACACTGTGAACACTTGAAAGGCTTTCAGCAAATGCTGCATCATCCCTAAATAACAAAATAAAAAGAGATGAGAAAAGATCCTGCATCCCGCATTAAAAAAATTCTTCCTATGTTATATATAATTTTTAGTAGTGTGTTAAAATTATCTCCAGAGCTTCCAACAACATTCGAACCAGAGAGGTCCTCGGTTTTATTTATGGTAATGATCTGTTTCATTTCATTTCCCTGAGAGGCGAGATTTTTAACTGCTTTATTCAATGTTTCAGTTTTTATTCGATTTGGTGAGAAGGAGACCTTTGTGGATAATTTATCTCCCGGTAAAAACCTCTTGAATGTCTGGAGTCAGAGAAACAAGCTGAGCAAATGTCAGCCACAGTTCTTCGCAGACATCCTTTATCCAGCTGCTTTGTTCAGTGTTTTACTGGTTTTAAATACTGGGTCTGTTTTTTTTGGGGGATAATTCACCTCCTGAACGATGACAGCAGTGGTGTTGAAGACAACAATTCCCCGATCTCACGCGTCATTTGTCACTGTGTATACTGAAGTCATTGAAATATAAAATATTTTATTTTTAACAGTATATTTTATGATAATAAACTCTTGAAAGAATTCCTTCCCATTAAAATATCCTGATGATTAGGCTCCTCTATATCTGGCTCACCTTGGTTGGTTTGCATGTTGAGGTTGCTGCGGGAGGAGGAAGAGGAGGATGAAGGTGTAGAGGAAGAGGAGGAGGAAGAGCCATAGCCGGGCCCAGGGCCCTGGATCATGCTGCCCTGGGAAGAGGGCGCAGCGTGGCTGTAGCCGGAGGCTGAGGCTGAGCTACCGTAGCTGCTGGCTGGCAGGCTGAGGGATGCGGAGGGAATAGGCTGCTGACCAGACTGCTGCTGCATGGGAGCATGGCTGGGGCCTGACGACACACATGCACAGTCAGAGCAGCCAGCAGTGGAGCCATATAGAGTTTTAATCATGGGCCCACATTCAGTTCATCTTTACAGGAAGCTTGCGTGCTTCTACACGGATGGGTAACGAGTGTTAATGATGATGTGAAGATGAATTAGAAAGAGAAGCGCGGAAAGAGTCAAACAAATCTGACTGTCAGACCTTTTTATGAACTTAAAGGGTTACTTTGATATGTTTTGTTTCTCCGTGTCTAATGGGGACAACACTTAAATCCACTACTGATGGAGAACACTGCAGCTGCTAAACATCTGCAATGAAATCATTTGGGTCGACCTGCACCGTCAGTTTACATCCATGAAAAGTTCTTGCTCTTGTGCAGCATTAGGCCCCAATCCTGGACCAGTTTTAGAAAGAGTTGTCCCCATTTGTCACTTGGAAAAGTACCAAAGTTCCCCTTTAAGATCAGCAGATATTTGCAGGCAACACTGTGGTATCTGCAGACAAACATGCATGCATTTAAAGTGTGCACACAAGTGTGGAAAATAAAGTTCACATGCTGTCAGAGGTCACCAGGAAAATGCACTTTTGTGTTAAAATCTCACCGTTGCTCATTTGGCTCTGCATCATTGATGTAGGAGGAAGTCCTGGTGCCATGTTGTCGTTGAGGTTGATTGGAGCGTGTCCTCCACCCTGGCCCATCCCACCAGGACCCATGGACATGTTGGCAGTGGGAGGCTAGAAAGTCAAAACATAGCTGATCAATGAAAACAATGAATGAAAGAACTCCATGTCCTTATGCTCTGATTTAATTTTGACTCCTATATTGTCTCATAAAGTGTATTTTTTGATTGTTATACAGATTTATGTTCACATTTACTTCTCTGCCATACAAACTTAGCTTTGTCTGTCTGAAAATGGACTTATCGCGAATATTTCCATTGAGAAAAGGGATGCATGAGCAGAATGAATATGATGAAGATGGGAAATGTAGTGTTAAAGCTCATGAAGGACTCACTGCAGGTAGCAGCGACTGCATGTTCTGATTCGAATCTGCTATCGTGGCCAAGTAAACAAGATTTCTGTGCAGGATCTGCTGATACCTGTCGGAAAGGGAAAAGCTTCATTTACTAACCTTTACCTTAACTGACAAGGCTTCAGTCAGGAATAAGAAAGAGCACTTACTGTGTGCATTCAGCCGTCTTCCCTTTACTTTGGTAATCCATTATACATTGTATTAAATGATGATTTTCATCCAGCATCTTTGGGAGAAAACAACCTAAGTTAAATTTCACTGTTAAGACATTGCAATGTTGTCCTGGATTCTCAGAACTTCAACCAGCCTTTCTGGGTCAGGTCTATTTTTTCCCCATAATGGAGCCAAATGAGGCAGCAGCTTGTCACAGTCTTTATTTAGGACATTTTAAAAGTCCCTGTCTGAAGGATGGATGGTGCGTTTGTGCCAGAAACATGCAGGGATGAAAGCAGCACACTGTTACTCAGTTTCCCTTCATCCTCCACTGCCTCTCACAGGATGTTTTTGCAACAAAAGCGCGTGTCCATAATCATAAATCATCCATTAAACCTGTCTGACACCTGGCACCTATATAACAGATAAAACCCAGGTGTTGCGCCTCAGCATTCTTGGAAACAAGTCGCTCAATTTCAAGCTGAGATCCATTTAAGATACAATACAAATCATGATCATTGGTCGGGGAAAAAAGCAGCGAGATAAGCCTCATCATCCCCAGCTCCAGCTGGGGATGATGAGTCTGGAAGCGTCGCCTTCATCCCCGTCGTGGCTTTGTTTGGTACGCACCTCCACCGTTAACAGCAGCCTACCAGTTGCCATTCCCTCCTCATATTTACCACAGGCTACTTTCTCTGCGCTGGCGACCTCCCCACATACTCCCATCCAGACTGGAATATAATAATAAGCACAACAAGCATCTCCGTATTTTGGTTTTACCTTCTGAATCGTCTGCTGTGTCACCTCCCCTTTACTCCTGGGGCGCGCCGATGAAAATGCCACCGACATTTTGTCATATGGGAAATAAAGGCGCTTCTTTTATTCTAATATTTATTATCCCGAGCGCAGCCCTCTATTTGGTTACACAGTGTGTCCATTACAGGGATATGGGAAGGGGGGATATAGAGGAGTGACATCTCTGTCATGAAAGACGGAGAATAAGGAAAAACTGGATTTATCAGAATGGAATTAAAAAGACCACAGTAGAAGTTATTTATGGCGCACATGCAAATAATGGCACAGATTATTAACTGTAACGCGATAATGGGGTGGTCCACCTCCCTCTGTGCTTGGTATAACCCAGACAGTGAGTAGCCTATACCACTTTCCCTCTCTGTAGATCCTTTGATTCATGAAAGCCAATCAGTCCTCATTGTAGTCTGCGCGCTGCTCGGTGCGCAAAAGCTGCGCGTCCCATCCAGAAGAATGACCGGCAAAGCTGTGTTAGAAGCAGCTTCCGAAACTAACTTTACATAGAACAAAAGCACCTGTTCCTTATTTTAATTTATATAATAATGAATATATTGGCAGTGGTGAAGATATTTTTCTCTCCAGGTAAAGAGGTGAACATTTTAAACTGATAGGCATAACCAAGTTGAACATTTATGTCATGTTTGGATATGCAAAGTAGACATTTTCTCATTTAATATGATTCTGATGATGTCAACAGCTATGATCGACACCCATTTTTACCATAGTTTTAGGTGTAAATGTTATATGAAACATTTTAAGAAGTAGAGCCCTCTCCACTCATAAATAAAACATTTTAATCTTTAAGTTTTTAGAAATTGTAAACAGTCATGAGCAGGTGTACCTACTGACAAATTCATACAGCATGTACTTCTTACACCAGAGCCTTGAATGTGTACTGTCCACCTCACGGTTTACCTGTTTGAATCTCTTTTTCTGCACAAGTAACTGATTAATATAATGACAATATAATGTGATTTATCCTCAGAGAGCAGAAGACAAGTGCACCAGCTATTTTCAGTTTATTTACAGCGGCCTCGTGTTGCCAAGAACAAAGCAACGCACAAGATTTATCCTTTAAATACATTTAAGTTTAGTTCATTCTCAGTTCATATTTATATTTTACAACAGCTGTTAATGAAATAAATGCACTCCCAAAGCCAGTTTTTAAACATGAAACAATACACGTTTGGGAGTGAAATTCTTCCAAGTAGAGAACAATAAACAAAAACAAAAATAAACCCTCCCCTTTTAATGGAAAGGAAATATCCTGGGAAAGAAAAAAAAATAGTAATTGTCACACACAGTGGATCATTTAGTATTCAAAAATGGGGTCAAATGATTAAAAAAAAAAAGGCATAAATAAAAATACTATCCTGGCATTGTGGGAGGCAGGTTACCTGCCTCAGGGAGAAAAACAAAACAGAAAAATATCCTTCTTACAGTGACAACACAGCTACTTTTGCTGATTATAACAATGCGTCACAGTGCTGTTTGTTACACTTAAAGGAAGCCATCGTTGGGAGATTCCTTGCAGTTACACGCCACTCCTGGTTCTGTAAGAAGGTCCAGTCAGAGCGATGCCCCGTCCTCTTCGTCCCATGTAGCCACCTCTGAAGCCTTGGCCCCTCAGGAACCGTCCAGGGACCCCAAAAGTCTCCAGATTACGCTTCCTTTCCTCCGCCCACGTTAGTCTGAAATCATCAGATGACACCAAGACAGGCACAATGAAGCTCCAGTCCACATACAGGAGAGACTGCTGTTTAAAATTTAAGAATATTAAAAATAAAAAAGGGGGGTCACTATTTTACCTGAACTTATTATCAGATGAAATGTTGTCAAAGAAGGACTTTGCTTTGTCGTAGTAGCATTTTGGGCCAAAATTATCCTCTGCAGTTGAGAGCAATTCCTCTTTTTCCTTCGCTTCCATTTTGTGATTTCCATCTGCAGACAGAAATATACACTGCTATCTACCTCTATGTACTACAGAAGATCTTTTTTTTATATAAAAAATAAAATACAGATTCGGTGCAGATTCACTGATTTTTTTTTTGATGCTTTTCTTTATTTACCACTCCAAGTCCCTCACTTGACACTAAGCAGTAGCAGATCAGACTAGTTTAAGTCTCACTTCCTGGTTTTGAGTTTGTTTCTGTGCCGAAATGGAGACAAATCTTAGCACATGTGTATGGAAAAGACAGAATAAATGACCAAATAACAGCACCAGAGTCAGTATTTTTTGTTGTTGCTGAGTCGGCGCCAACAGCCTGAAATATGTCAAAGCTTATTAAAATGCAGTGATCACTTTACCTTTGATCCTGTCCTGCACCTCCCTCTCCAGCTCCTCCTTAATAAACTGTGCATTTGAGGAATCAAAATCAAAGTCGGTGTCAAACTTTAGGACCGCAGATGGAACAGTTGCCACCATCAGCTGGCCTCTGCTACGGTTCCTGCGCCTCCGAGCCCCTAAGATTAAGTCAAAGGCAACACACTGATTGTTAACAGGACTTATTTGTATCTAGGAAAGTCTAATTATTTTTTTTTTCCACATGTACCTTGTCGTCTTCTAGGTGGAGGCCTGTTTTCATAATTCTGCTGCCGAGTGTCCTGCTGAGTGTTGGGCACACCTGGGCCTGACTTCACTTCAATTAAAAACATTGACACACTTTAAGACTGCTTGAAAATGCACAGACTGTTGGAAAACATTTGAATAAGCCAAGCTCTTGACTTGCAGGTCATTTAGTGAACATTGTATTTCTATTTTGCCTTTTATTACTGCCATTTTGTTGTGCTTACTGGCAGCTCCAGTGCCCCTCCTGGGCAGGGAGCTCTCTCCTCTGGGCCTCGGGGGCCTCCTTCTCTCCCACTGCTGCTGGTCTCGCTCCTGGGATGCAATCAAGCCTCCTCTTCCCTGCCTGGATCTATCCACATGGAGGGTTTGGACAGCCTTTTCCACCATGGGGCCCCTTCTAGCTTGTAAGCCTGGAAGTACAGGCCCTGCATGACAAACAAACAAATACTGCAGTATGCAAATGGACCACTTCAAAGCCTCACTAATGATGCTGGTTTGTGGTCAGTTTACCAGCAATAAATGTGCCTTCATTGACCTACCGAGGCCAAGAGCTGCAGCATACTGTTGATTAAGTAGAGAGCTGGCAGCAAGCTGGTTGTAGGCGGGCATCCTGAGGGGACTAAATGGTCCAAGAGCGGAGTAAACACCCGGAGAGCCTGAACTGGATGACTGAACGAAAGAAGTTCAAACAATTTAACACACATTACTAGGATCCTTTGTCCACCTTTGAGTTCTCTACTCCGGTTCACCTGTACTATTGCAGGATCCGGGGGCAAACCGTGGTGAGATCTTGGCGGTTCACACAGCGTGATGTCCTTGATATCGTTTCCTCGGAAAGTGATGTACTCATATATGTCGTCTTTGGGTGGCGTTGGTCTGTCAGTGGGTCGTCCCTCCGTTCCAAAACACTTGACTAGTTTGAGAGAAAACGTTTGACGAAAAGCAAACCAAATTGCCGGCAGTTGGTTCTTACAACAATAAAAGCATGTTGTTTTTTGCCACACCACTCACCTTTCGCCAGCACCACCGTGGAGTTGACTTTATCGATTGTGTACAGAATCCCCTCATAACGATTCTGTGCTTTTGAAATTAGCCCTATTTTACAGCCAATGTAGGGCTTTGCTGAACTCATGGCTGGAGAGAATTCAGGACAACAGTGTATAGACTTCAACAAGAGCAACTCAGGTGGCAGCATTCAAGCTGCACGGGGCAACCGGAAACAATTTATAGGCGTCTTCAGGTGCCTTGAAGCCACGCCCACTGATTTAGGCACCAGCTGGCCACTAATTCGCCTTCATTTCTGACTCGTATTGTCAGCTATTTATCATTATGCTATGGCTATCTGCATATTTGAACCGCGTGTGAATGTTCATAACATGTATGAGAAGTTGTCACAAATGCCAGCATCAGAACAATTATGTAAACTGGTATTTATTGATGACAGATAGCCTCACTAACATCACTGCTTTCTGTCTGTGAGCCCCGAGGCAGCTGCTGCAGAAAAAATAGCAACAACGCAGCCATTTTGAGTCCTCTACGATAAAGGAAAATGGATAGAAGATGCTTTATTATTCTGTAAATACATGTTGTTTAAAACGTTAAGTGTATCCATGAGCCTCCCCGCTGTGGTGGAGCCCCACTAGAGGCAGCTCTGTGGGCAGTTTGGTTGTTTTCCCGTGGAGCTGTCACACGGAGCTGGCAGCTCAGTGCGAGCTGTGACCATTTGTTCCCAGCCTTTATTTTCCACGACCAGCCAATCACAGGGCTCGGCAGAGACGCGTCACGCAAGGCGCATCCAATCGGCGCATGCGTCTCACGAACGAGCGCAGCTGGGCAAAGATGGCGGCGGGCTCCGATTTGCTGGATGATGTTTTCTTCAACACAGAGGTGGACGAAAAAGTAGTTAGTGATCTCGTCGGGTCGCTGGAGTCTGAACTTACCGGAGCAGGGCACGTCAACACCGAGAACAAGGTCCAGTCTGCGGCAAATCACGTCGGCAACTCGGCTGCTGTGAGTAACTCCAATGTTCAAGGCAGCAAAATGGGACTTTCACAACAAGAGCTCGCTAAAGCAGGTAAGATAGCTGCCCACTCCGGTTAGCTAAGCTAATTTTGGTCACGTTTTTCCAACTGTTTTTTTAAGCTAACTTCACTTTTGTGTGTTTTCCGCAACTAATGTGAATCGGAGAGTTGTTAGAAACACACACCCCTTTGTTTTCATGTGTTTCCGCCGCTGTAGGGACCGGAGGTGTCATTAACAGCACGGGGTCCCACGGTTCAAGCGTGGATGGAGCAGCCGGGACCACGTCGGGACAGTCCAGACCGACTGGCGGAGCCGTTACGGTCGTGTCAGAGGCGACGTCTGGTGTCGGGAAAACTGGACTGACTGGTGTTCAAACTTTGAATGGAAGCGCTGTGGTGATGAACTGTCACATCACCGGGGGCAGCAGCAGCAGTGGAGGCGGCGGCAGCAGCTCGCAGCCCGCCGCCACGCTTGTCAACAACGGACCTGTTTCTGTGAGCGCAACAGTTTTGTCCGCAACACCCAGTACGATTATCCGAACTTCTTCAGGTGCTGTGATTTCCTCTCAGCCCTCTGTGAAAAGTGTACCAACTGTCACGCTTGTGAGGCCACCTATGCAAAGTCCCACCAACACGTCCCACAGCAGCGGAGGCGCAGTGTTGACAGCACCAGCCGGAAAAACCGTCGTGCAGGCCGGCACACACATCCTGAGTTCAGCTGTCGCGACAGGGACAACAACTGCGACCATAAGGAGTCCGACTGTTATGCAAAACCTGAGGACTTCAGTGCCGTCGAGCATCAGCGCCACTGCTGCAGGAGGGATAAGAGCTATTGCTCCACAGGTGTTGGCCCCTCGACTCACTCAGCCTCAGCAGAACATCCAGAACATCCAGCTGCCTCCAGGTAACCTCAAGTGTGCACTTTAACAGGCATCTGTCAAGTTTTGTCTGATGTGTTGGATGTGTAACATTGTGTTTAGGCCAGCTCACCCTGCAGTAACATTGTCAGAAACTTATTGTTGTATTATTTGTTGACCTATCTTAGCTGCTCTTTTGTGAATGTGCAATAAATAAAAGAGGGGGACTTACAGTGTTACAGCTGCTTAGTGCAACTTTACAAAAAAGGGCATCAAATATATATATATATATATATATATATATATATATATATATATAGAGAAGAATCGAGCAGAATCAGTAGAAGAATCGAGCAGACAAATGTAAAGCGGAATAAATAAAAATGTGTTAAAGTAGGTAACAGAAATAAAGTAAACAAATCTATCTTTAAATATATGTGCAAAAATATGATAAGTGAACAATGGATCCTAAATAAAGTGCAACATAAATGAATAACCAACTGACGAATAAGAGAAGTATTACACACGTGGAGAGGTGTAATAGTGATGTTGCACCTTAATAAATAAGTGAATTAAAATAATAAATAAAAATATTGCACATGAGAGACCAGATAAATGCCTCCAGAGCAGTCCTGTACCAGCCTTCATGAAATCCTGCTGAAATCTACTGATTCTTATTGATTTGTGTTGTCAGAAAAAACTGCTCTTTGGGCTGGGAGAAAGAAGGTCTCCTATCACCTTATATGTCATTTTATATCTACATAATATCTGTAGAATAGAATATATCCTGTGTGTGTGTTAATTGTGCGACTGCTTCTCTCTGATCAACAATTGTATCTCCATGGTAAATTAAAGGGATATTTTTAGCTTTTCTTTGACATAAGGATTTATCATTTGTTAAAGTCTACTAATATTAAATGCACAGAAATGAGCTGTGTTTGCTGTATTTGGATCAAATGGTCAGACCTTGATAAACTACAACAAAACAGGGCAAACAAACAACATCATAACGTATCTACCTGCAATCTTTGCTTCTTGATCCTCCTGGACGCTGTCTGTAGAACTAGGTATTAGCTTGTTGAAGACCAGTGTGTTAGCACGTACATCCACTTATCACACAGCCAAAATGGGCCAAAATATACTGGCCTATAATAAAGTATCAGTTTTACTTTGCTGTTGCGCTGTGTTGCTCACAGCATCTAATTACACGTTGTTGTGTTGCAGCTTGAAATGTTTTTGATTTTTTTGTTTGTGGCTCATTTTTGTCTGACCGGTGGCTGACCTCCCGGTTGAGGTAACGTCCGTGCCTCCCCAGCCTACAGACGAGTCATTCCTACCCTCTCGTGTCAGAAGCAACATGCATACATACTGTCTATTAAGTGAGTCTAAACTGCTCTGACCTTTGACCTCTTTGTCCTGTTGCAGGCATGGTCTTGGTTCGCAGTGAGAGCGGACAGCTGCTGATGATTCACCAGCAGACCTTGGCTCAGATGCAGGCCCAGTCGCAGTCTCAAAGCGCCATGACGCCACGACCTGCAGCCCCCACCAGCAATCCACCTGTCCAGATCACTTCTCTGCAGGTACCCGCCCTGCTGGACACGACTCATTCACACAGTTAGGCTCATTGTGGTGTCTAAAATATACCACGTTACTGTCTTTTTTTCCTGAGTTTAAAACAGCGTATATATTGTAAAATCATGTCACTCAGGATCATAGATACATACTGTGTAATCAGCAGCACGTCATCATTTGTTCCATTATCGTGCTGCTCATATAGTGTCACATATGTAGAGCCTCCTGTCATATCCTCTGCTCTTCTCCAGGCTCCAGGTACGTCACTGCTGGCTCGCCCGGTTACCCCCACCACCATCATTAAACAAGCCTCCACGGTCCAAACCACTGTGACAGCCACCACCACCCTGCAGAGGCCTCCTGTTCTGCAGGTAACGCCACCATACATTGCTTTAAGGCATGCAGGGCATGAAGTTATCAATGCCAGATTGGTCTGTCAGGCCCTCTCTGTTTCACCAAACCTGGTTCATGCTGCCAGTAAACAGTCTGTAACATACAGAGGTGTAAAAGGTGTCCCTTTTAAATTGCTCCACCAATAAAACATTGTATTTTTGTCAATTTAAAACACAATTTTGCAGGTTTGTTGTAAATCTGATGAAGTATCAGACAAGTATGCTACACGTCTAAAAGTTGCTTCAGTGACGTCTCACTGGGATGAACTCACATCTGCAACTTTTGCACCCAGGCTGATTAAAAAGTCTAAAGAGTCGCTGGATAAAACACATCAGGTCAGCTAAGTCAGTTTTATTTGTATAGCCCGATATCACAGGATATGAAACCTTCTGTCCTTTACAAAACGGCCCTCACATTGACTGAGGAAAAAACTCTTTAACCCTTTATTAAGAGTTAAAAGATAATGTAACATGTGAGCATGGTGTATTAGCGTCATGTTCACTGAGCAGTTTCACACAAAACTAAAAGATACTTCAACAAACTGAGGCTTTGCTGATTCGCAAAATTCTGTTTTAAATCGACAAACATTATGTGTGATTCATGGTGTAATTCAAACAGGATCAAAACAGTATTTGTCTCTTTGTCGTGACTCCTGCACACATTTTTGTCTAAATTTATGTCCCATGTTGTGCAGCGGTAGGGGAGGGGCTTTGCCTTTATGAAACATGCTGTTGATTGACAGCACATTACACTTTGAGAGCAGTATTAGACATTTTGACCGGCCACACTGAAAGCAGCACAGCTAGCTTAGATGACATCATAACTGCCCTCCTGCCCACATCGCTCTAGACATAAAGTATGGTCTTCATGAGCTCATAAAAACCTTCTCCTGAAGTCCAGTTTCCACTAAAGGATCTTTTCTTTTCTTTTTTTATGTTCCCTGCACACAGTTAGTCACTAAGCTTTGCTTCCCTCCTTGTGGTCTGGCATCACTTAAAAGACATTTGCTTCGGTTAGGATCAAAATCCAGAACATGAACATGAAATCAGACATTTGTATCTGATCAGTATGTTTCAAGACGTTTGTTGTTATGTTGAATGAAATCTTCCTCATATTTCCACTCACTATGGAATGTGCACAAACTTTTTTGATAATAGTAATTATTTAAAGAAAAAAAAAGTCAAAATTCTCTGATTCCAGCTCCTTAAGTGTGAATGTTTTCTGGTTTATTTTCTCCTCTGTGACAGTGAACTGAATGTCTGTGAGTTGTGGACAAAACAAAACATCTGAGGATGTCACTTTGAGCTTCAGGAGCACTCACACATTCATATTCTTTAGCAAACATCTAACAGATTAATCAACTGTGAATATAATCCTTGCTTGCAGTCCTCATAGACGGCTTTTACTCCTCTTCCTAAAACATCTCTTTCTCTGAAATACCTGATTTAAAAACTGATCCAGAACCTGTTTCATAGGTTGAATGCTCGTCTAGTTTTTTTTCATCAAGGCCAGCGTATTTGTCCTTATTTCTGTGTCTTCTTTAGGTGTCTCATCACTTTAAAAACCATGCTTGTCGTGTTCATTTTTCTTGCTGTGGACTTTCAGTCCGTTCAGTAAATTTAGTTGATCCTCATTAACAGGATTTCTTTGTCTTTTCTGTACTCAGTGGTTTTCTATCACAGTGAAATGATATGAGAAGAAGAGTAAGGTGATTATTTTCATTGTTGGTTCAGCTGCAGATTGTTTTCTTGATTGATGGATTTGTTTTTGGGTCTAAAAATGGTGAAAAAATGTAGATGAAATGAAGATGACGTCCTCAAATGTCTCGTTTTGTCCACAACTCAAAGATGTTTAGTTCACTGTCATAGAGGTAGGGATGGATATTGATGACAACTTCTTGATTTGATTTTGATTCTGAAGGTTGCCGTTTGATTCGATTAATTGATTTTTGATTCTTTTATTATTTTCATGCCCATTCAAACATGTCCGACGTTAAGATTTCTTCCTACTTGCTCTGTCTAAGAGAATCTTTTTGTCGCTGTAGGGCACATACTTTCACTCGTGACTTATTTTAATAAAATCCATTTCCCAGGTTACAACACTTTTTTTCTTCAAAAAAGTATTCAAAGAAGTATGTTACGTTCAGTTGGGCTGCTGTGTGTCACTTTGTATTTTTTATTCTGTTGGGACAAAGAGAGTGCTGTAAACTAGTCAAATTCCTCATACGTGAAAATGTACCCGGCCAATAAATTTGATTATTTGATTGTGATTCTGATTATTGCTATTTCACATTTGATCAATAGCAGTTCCACCCTCCATGCCCTGTCTGAACAGGTGAGCCACCTGTTTAACACCTGATCACCAGTTTTGTGCCAGTTCATACTTAAAAAGAACCAGCTCAAAGTTCAGTTCACAGTCCTAAAAATTAACTAGTTCATGTTCATAGTTCACTATAAAGTTCAATCCTAAAATGTTATTTTTATCTCGTTCCTGGCCTTGACTCTTCCTTGATCTCATCTCATGGCTGCGTATTGTCAAACAGAACACCATCATGCTGGGAGGAACCGCCACCACCACCCCAGGTCAGCCGGTAGGGGCGGCCGCCACTGTGCAGCCTTCTTCTGCAGCCACAGCAGCGACGCAGAGGGTCTCTGCGACCGCCGTCACTCCAACAGCTATCACAGCTGTAAGAGAGAAGTACTAACCCTGAACGCTTCTGTCTCTTTGACCTCACAAAACGGCCTTCTGTGCACATTTGTGCTGCAGGTCTGATGCGTATATTTGATGATGTGCTTGCAGGAGACACTGGAGAATGTCAAAAAGTGTAGAAACTTTCTGTCCACTTTGATCAAGCTGGCCAGTGGAAAACAGTCCTCTGAGACGACAGCTAACGTCAAGGAGCTGGTCAAGAAGTTGCTGGTACATCGCTCTCCTCCTCCTCCATCATCTTCCTCACCATCTTCTATGTTTTTTATTCTGATCCTGTGTTTATTTTTATTTTTTGTACAACAGGAAGCGAAGATAGAGCCAGAAGATTTCACCAGTCGGTTATACCGGGAGCTCAACTCCTCACCACAGCCGTACCTTGTGCCTTTCCTGAAGGTAAGAGGAGTGACACATATAATGGTTAAACACACACTATGTCATTTTAGCAATCAAAACAATAATGATTGTGTAACAAGTGAGTTTGGTGAAGTGGGGAAGTAGCAGGGGAGTTTCCTGGTTAGGAGTCCTTCAGGTTTTGGTAAAAAGTGGCTTAAAGCTGAATAAAAAGCACATTTATGACTGCTTCTGGCAGAAGACCACAGCTGGCACATTGACAGGGGACCAAATGAAACAGTTTTTTACCATTTCTCTTTAAATTTCCTCAGATCCATATTTTACCGTTTAAAGCTGCATGTTTCAGGCTGCGTAAACATATTTTCTGAACAGGAAGTAGATTTGCGATTTGCATGATCAATGATGTGTGAGTGCATTTATTATCAGGTTTTATTAACTCTAATAATCACTTCATCAGCATGAAAGTAAACTCAACATTTACTATGCCTGTATTCAGAAGAAGCTGATACTTGTATGAGCATGAGAGTAAACAAAAACACCAACTAAATACAAAACTGTACTGACCCTTTTAAATATAAGTGTTCTTATTCTTGAGTATTCTTAATGTGTCCGTCTTACTTCAGGTTGCACTTTACATGGACGTTTCGTTTGTCAGCTTACAGGAAGTAAAAATGGACCCAAGCTGTTGTTTAGCAATGCAGTTTTGTTGAAATGAACTCAGAGTGTAGTGCATGATTTAAATAGCGTTTCTGAGGACTCTGGCCTGGTTGTGTCTGCAGAGAAGTCTCCCAGCCCTGCGTCAGATGACCCCAGACTCTGAGGCCTTCATCCAGCAGAGCCTGCTGCCTCAGCCCAGCACTCAGCCTGCTGCAGCCGCCTCCACTGCCCTCACCGCCGTGGTGCTGCGACCTCCTCTCTCCACCTCCACCACCACCACCAGCAGCACTGCCGCCACCAAAACCACAGTCATCAGCCTCACTCAGACGCCTCACAGCAAACCTGGACTGGTATTTATTCTCATCACCTCTACCTGAACTCAGTCACTGGCCTGCACACACAAGTGCAAACCTTTTTTCTTCTCTTCTGCTCTGTGCTTTCATGAACGTGTGCAGATAGTGCCCCAGCAACAAGCAACGATGGTGAGGCCACAGGTGACGCTGGCTCAGTCTCCCCTGGTAACGCTGAGAGGCCAGCCTCACAGCCGCATCATTGTAGGACAGCCACAGGTGGTCAAACAGCTGCAGACAGGTGTGTGTCTTTTATTTCTTCTCTATATGGTGAAGTGAATTTGTAATTTATTTTGAAGGGGACAAGGCACGTTAATGAACAGTGAATGTAAACACGCCGGATTGTAGCAAAGTTGCTAATTTCCATCCACAGTCCCAAAAACACAAAATAATACTATATATAACACTAGAATAATACAGCAATAAATACAGTAAAATGACAAACAAACAAGTGTTAAAAACTAGCAATAAGAGCAATTAAAAAGTAAAAATAGACCATAATGTTCTGTCTGTATCTGCTCTTATTATTTTATTAAAGTGCTGTCACCCTGTGGAAACTATATGTAATTACAGGACACTGAGCTTCCAGAAAGATGCCAGATTTGATTCAAAAAGAAATTAGGTTCAGGTCAAAGTGCATATTTTAAACTGCACTAATTGTTGCTCATTTTCAGATTCATACATGTATTTTGTGTTTCTGCTAAAATTAAAGCTGTATTATTCAAAAATAACTTTATTTTCCTGCCTGAACATGCCTGTATTCACTCTCACCCTGGTGCTACAGCTTGGCTTCATGTTGACCTCCTGTCAGCTACGAACAGGAAATTATCTGGGACACATTTAAAGCATTTTTAATCTTCTAAATATTGTAGATTTGTACCTACTTTCTACTTTTCTACTACTTGGCTGTAACTGTGTTCATTCTGCTTAGTCAGTACCAATAATGATCTGTTTCTGTGTCTTCATGAACTCCAGCAGTGAAGCAGACGTTGGCTCCAGGGGCCAAAGTGCAGCTCATCAGTCAGACGCCTCTCAGCGTCGCTCAGAAGAACAAGCTGAAGGAAGCAGGAGGGGGAACCTTTAGGTACATTTATATTCATCTTCATATAAATATCATGTCTCTTAAATAACCTCTAGCATGTACTGTTGAATTAATCATCAACTATTTCTTTATTTATTCTGGAAACAGGTAAAAATTAAATGTTAATACTTTCTTGTTTCTTTACTCTTCTATGAATATATTTTGACTCTCAGGATGTCATGGAACTAAATATAACCACCATCAGAGGGCACCATAGATAAGAATGATCAATGCTGCATATAATCACATTGGATTTTGATATATTATGAAATGAGCTGATGGTTTATTTGCAATTATTATGCATCATAATTAACTGTCTTAGTATTTATATTTTTCTCGCAGCTAGTTGATGTTTATGTTTGTCTCTCTCTTTTCGTTTCTCCCAGGGATGACGATGACATCAATGACGTGGCCTCCATGGCCGGAGTCAACTTGTCGGAGGAGAGTGCCCGTATCTTAGCGACCAACTCGGAGCTCGTCGGCACGGTGACTCGTTCCTGTAAGGATGAGACCTTCCTGTCGACCTCTCTCCTCACCCGGAGAGCTCTGGAGATCGGTGAGACGCGTTGAAAAGACGAGCTTTGCCGCTTTTGAGGGTCGACACCGTCTCACTCTGTCTACGTCTGTATCCTCCCGTTGTGACAGGTAAGAAGTTTGGCGTCAGCGAGTTGGGCACAGACGTGATCAACTACATTTCCCACGCTGCACAGCAGCGACTACAGAACCTGCTGGAGAAGGTGTCACAAGTGGCCCAGCAAAAAAACATGACCTTCAAGGTGATCGTCACGGTAATATGATATGATATAATATGCTGTGCTTCTCCCCTCCTTCATTGTGACGTCTTGTTTCTTTGTTTTCATCCATCAGGAGGACGAGCAGTGCGAGCAGGTCAGCGATGTGCGAGCTCAGCTGAAGTTCTTTGAGCAGCTGGATCAGATGGAGAAACAAAGGAAGGAAGAGCAGGAGAGAGAGATTCTTCTGAAGGCTGCGAAGGTCATATCAAGCATCACATTGATCATCTCCACACATATACGGCAACAAATGAACATTTAGTCCTCAGGTTCAATGTTAGAAGCAGGAAAAATGTTCCAGCATGAGGATTTTTCAGAGAAGTTAATGCTGCTTCTGAGAGAAAGGAGTCAGGACACACAGAGTGGAGCAGTTTGGTGGGTTTAGAGCTGTTCTGGCATCACAACACGAGGTCATAGTGTTATACCTGACTGGTGTATAAACAAGGTAGCATAGTGTCATTTATGGGAAGACGACTGCACACGACCTCAAATGCTAAGACGAGTGAGTGAGTGACCTCTGGTAAATGTCTTTAATATACAGCTGTGGACAGAGTGTGTGTGTGTGTAGCTGATATCAGCTAATATATATAATCATTGTCAGCTGTATTAATTGGACATACCCATGTTGAAATATTGAAATGTCCTCTATCTTTCTGCAGTCTCGGTCACGGCAAGAGGATCCTGAGCAGCTCAGGCTGAAACAGAAGGCCAAAGAGGTAAGCGTGCCCTGTCATGAGTGACTGTTTGATGTCTCTGAGGCGTTACGAAGAAGCGAATTTATCTGTTGCTGCTCGTTTCCAGATGCAGCAGCAGGAGCTGGCTCAGATCAGACAGAGAGAAGCCAACCTGACGGCGCTGGCAGCGATCGGCCCGAGGAAGAAGAGGAAGATGGACTCTCCTGTGAGAGGATCCAGTGCTGAGGTGAGGCTGTTTAATTTAGACTAACAGCTCACATCTGTCTAGATAAAAGTGATCAATATAAGTGGGTAATTATTACAGTCAATTTGAGTTTTTCTTTACTCCTCATGCACCAACTAATTGACAATTGATTACAAAGTCATGAAACAAACAGCTTCACTATTTC
The DNA here is from genome assembly GCA_029721515.1 of Synanceia verrucosa. Lineage (NCBI taxonomy): Eukaryota > Metazoa > Chordata > Actinopteri > Perciformes > Synanceiidae > Synanceia > Synanceia verrucosa. The sequence continues at coordinate 2,685,836 of CM056561.1, read as the reverse complement.
TTTTGGCTTTTCCCAAATCAACAATTAACAAATTAGTTATTTATTATTATTTATCATTAAATTAATCAGCATTTTTAGAAATAAAATAAAAAAAATCCAGCTTCTTAGACGTGATTTTTTTTCTGTTTTTTTCCCCCTCTATGAAATTAAACTGAATATTGAGACATTTGAGGACTTTGTCTTGATTTTTCTGACATTTTATAAACCAAACAGCTAATTTATTAGTCAAGTGTTTCTACCAGAACATGTTTACATGCTGTACCGTTAAATAAACAACTTTATTTTCCTCATACTGTCTGTCTGAATGTGCCCATATTTACCTTCTGTGTGAAATGTCATTTACATCCACTGCAGCAGGAAAATTAACTGGGACACATTTAGAGCGTTTTAAACTTTGAAATGGTCTAAATATTGTAGATTAGTGACGTCACAAATGACAGAACACAGAAATGTGTTGATTTGTCTGTGGATTGAGAAGTTTAGATACTTTCACAATATCTATTCAGGGCTAAAACCTGTTGATATACTATAAAATGAAAATCACAACGTGGGATAAACAGCCTTTCTAATGATTCAGTTCATCACTAGAATAGAATAGATTTTTATTTATCCCCCATTGGGGGAAACTCACCTACCACAGCAGCATAGACAAATTGCAGTAATAAAGAAACAATAAACAACAGCTAAGACATAATAGAATAAGTAATAATTATAGAATAAATATTTAAATGATGTACTAAATAAAGGGAATGAAATGTGAAACACAATTGTTCAGCAGTTTCCACCGTACTTGAAACCTATAAATAAGATGTCAGTCCTGGACTAAATGTCTTTTCTGTGTGCTCTGTGTTTCGCCCCAGGGCTCAGGGTCGGGGCCCTCTCAGCCCGGAGGCTCCGGTGGATCCGGATCCAGACAGTTCATGCGACAGCGAATCACCAGAGTGAACCTCAGGGACCTGCTCTTCTGCCTGGAGAACGAACGAGGGACCAGTCACTCACAGCTGCTCTATAAAGGCTTCCTCAAATAGCAGCCGAGTCACAATGACTGGTGTCGCTCGGTGGCCTTAAAGGAAGCGGCGCTGACTGTCGCCTCCTTCCTTTGATCGCCCGCTGGAGCAGCGAGGAGACGTCTCCAAGCACAGGTCTTTTGTATTTTCACAGGAGCGAATATTTGACCTCGGTTTGCTGTTCAGAGACCTGCTGCACCCAGCCACACTTCGGTCACGCACTGCCTCATGTTGCACGTCATAAAAGAAAAAAAAAAAATCTCTAACTGAACTGCAGATCTCGTCGGCGTTTCTCACGCCGACATCCGTGTTGTAGCAGTTCCCGTGATGCGGTTCCCGGTTTTACGTTGATGTTCAGCATCCTGATTTCACAAAACTGCAGCACTGCGCTTAACTTCCTGATCAGCACTCAGATTTTAATTTATCACATACCTATGCTATGTTTTAGTGCAGTTTTAAAGCCTGTGGATGGTTTTAGAGACTACTCTCTGCTGAGTTGTTGCCTTCTTAACAAATTAAGCCATATGGATTAGAACGATCAGCTTCACTAACTGCATCTATCCAGCTCTTGTTGTGCGCTTTATTTTCTTTCTTCTTTGTCTTGGACTGGAAACAAGTAATTGTTTATCTGTTATGAGTTGATGTAATCACAGGTGTTGGACTCAGGTTCACATTTTAGCACATTTACTACAAAGACTGCGCTCCATTCCCATCGATCCTTTCTGAAACACACCGTATTCGTTCAGATTTGTTCCCACTCTTTCCATTCATTTATTCACTGGACCCTCTGTTACAGAGAACATCCTCTTTAAAGTAACTGTTGTTCACCACTTTATCGTTGCAAACATTCATTTGAAAAGTCTGCAGATTTTCCGGTGTGTTAAATATGCCAGTAGTGAGTTATTTAACACAATTTTTTGTCATTGACTTAGGAAGGGTTTTGCATTTTTGAAGTTAAATTCATAAATCTGGTGCACTGAAAAATGAAGAGGAGAGATATGTGAAGAATAATTTAATCATAAATACAGATGTGATATATGTAAAGATATGAATGGTGATGGCACGCACAAAGCGTAAAACAGTAAACGAGACTCTGAGGTTTAAGACGGTGAAAGTGAGCTGGATTTAAGCACAATAATCATTTTATGTTGATTATCTTGTTTTCATTAATCGTTTAATTCGATTAATCGCAGCGCTCGAGCATCTCGTCGTCCATAGATTTAGAAGAATAAACAAAGTACTTTGATCATTTTCAGTCTCCTAAAGAGCTGCAGACTTTTTTAATATGACTGTGGAACGTTTCAGTGAAATATCTGTGGGCAGGATGCATCTCAAGCACATCTTAGTCTTAAAAAAAAAGATAAATGAAGTGGAAATAGATAAAAACTTTGGAGCCAGTGTAGTTTGACTGGGAAGTGAAGGGTGCAGACTTTGTAGCTCATGGGCTTTAATGTGAATTTGAAATAAATGAGTTGCAGTAATTTTTCCTATCAGTTAAATGTTCACATTTTATATTTGTGAATGATGGAGGACGATCCTGTCGGGCATGAAATGCAGAGCGAGGGGCGCACTTTGACATGACTTTTTCTAAAACTAGTCTATCAGATATGAACATACCCACTTTATAACTTTTTATATTTTTAGTGCACATACTAATTTTGGTCTTTATATCTTTGTCATTTTATGAAAGAATGTCTATTGGCAGATTTTATTACTGTAAATATTTAAGTTTGTAGGTTTGTCAGCGGACGACTTTGAATCGGCAGATTTGTCTTGTTTTTTAGATATGACAAATGAGACAAATATATGACATTTTGTTGCCAATATCTTGTACATTTTGCACAGCCACTTGTTTATATGTAAATATCTGAATTTAAAGAAGTTTTTAATTGCTATTTTATAATGGATTGAAAGAGAATCATCTCTATTAAAAGAACAGATATGTTGATTATCTACACTATATTATTGTGGCAGCTTTGTTCTTTCACAGCCGAAAAAACACCCAGAAAGTTCTGGAGCTTTGTTCTATTTCCTTTGACCTGTCAGCAGTTTAAGGTAGAAAGTGGAGAGATTAAGAAGAAAGAAATCATTATTATCAATCTGGATTTGATGCAAAAAGAAGCACAAACAACTCATAAAAACACATTTGAATATGATTAAATATTAAATACATTCTTGTATTTGCACAATAAGACATTTGTTACATAAATTATTTTTTCTGCAAACGTCGCCATATTTTCTTCACGATTTGGTGGATTTTTACTTTATTATTCAGTAAAAAACCTTCAACATATGCAAGGAGATCAGAACCGAAGGTGATGCTTTCTGTCCTGTTTTTGGTTTGTTTTTTTTTCAGTTATTTATCTTTTATTCACAGGATCTATCAACTGATCCGTCCATCACTCTCTGATGTCACGATATATTTAAAAAAATGATTTAAATGGGAAAAAGTTGAGATTTTCTGTTTTGCATCTTTTTAATTAGAGCAGTTTGAGTTGACAGGACACATCAGAGAGCTATTGATCGATTTTTATTGTTCCTGCCTTACTAGAGCAAAGATTTATGGGGTAAATAGGCTGAAAATCTGACATTCTCAGACATTTTTCTCTGAAATTTTCTGTCAGAAGGGTTGATTAAAAAGCACAGAACACCTGGAAAGAGTGAAAGATTACCACCATGTACGTTACAAATTGCATTTTGATATTTAGAAGAAACATTAGTGAAACTTTTAATGACTTCATGAGTCACATCTTTAGTGCTCTATCTCTAAAATAATCATCTTATGTGTGCATGCTCTTCACATAAAATCCATAAAAATTATCCCACAAACCAAAACGTCCTCCCAGAGGCAGAGAAATGTTGTGTTTTAAAAGGCCATCAGGTCTTTAGCGGCTGTACAAATTGCCAAAATACAATCTGTCGTGCACACGCATTCCTCTTAAAAAAACATCATTTTTAATATTGTGAGCTGGAAGCTCAGTGAGCAGGGCTGCAGAGGGAGAATGATGAGGACAAGTCCTCAAAATCAAATAATTAGGAGCCCATTACTGCTGGATAAGGCAATTCACCGAGGATGGATCTCCATGTAACCTTGAAACATGATCACAGGATGTTTTGTCTGTAATAAATAAGATTTGAATCATTGGCTGCGACTATCATCTCCCCATTCCCTCTTTATGTAACTGGATGGTTATGGGTTCCAGGTTTGTGACATTAGAGAGGAAAATTGACAGATCGATATGATTTAATTTGAGTTTAGTGGTTCATTCAGAAGTCCTCTGCAGGCCACCTCATTCTTAAATCCCTGTGAACAGTGACAGGAGGTGGAGGAGACTGACTGATGCTGAACTAAAGAGGTGAGTGTTGTTTATTTTCTCAGTTCAATATTCACACCATTAAACAACTCTTTGCTCTGTAAAGATATGGAGGAGTAATGAATCAGAGTTTCTCCTTGTTGTGTTGACACAGCTGGGGTGGACTCACGCATGAACACCGTCAAGCTGACGGCTGCTGATCTGCATGGCGGTCGCAGCTGAGTGACGGCGTCCTGAGTGACGGCGGCGGTGGCGTCCCATTTGATGGAGCTGCCCATAGCACTCACCCTCCCTCCCAGGTAATCACTGTTATCTTTTTCAGCACTTTCACCCATCGTTAGCACTGTTAGCACTGTTAGCTTCCAGCTGTCACCATGTTGAGAGCCGTGCAGAGGCAAAAGGAAAGCTCCCCGTCTCACTTGTCGCACCTTTTAAAGCGTCTCGAGCTCTTTTTCTGAGTCTGGGTGGTGACAAAAAAAAATACACAAGAACATTTTCTTGTCACCATATTTGAAAAGGAGTGAGAGGAAGTAAAAAAACATACTGATTACTTATAGATTACTTGGAGCTTCACCGTCATGTGACCTTCAGAGCTGAACAACAGATGAAATATGTAATTTTACAGAAAGCACGCCACGTTTATATTTGTAAATGTAAATATTCTTTATTTTTTCAGCCCTTTATAACAACCATTCGGCAAACCAAAGTGCTTTACAATAGATAAATAAAAGCAAATTAAAAACAATAAGAACAATAACATAAAATAGAAATAAATAAATAAAATAAAACAATAAGTTAAAACAGAAATGACGTAAAATAAAATTCCAAGAATAAAACTCCTTGACAAAAACCTGTCATGCAGTGGTGTGATTGAGGTAATACATTTGTGTACACACAGTTTACCTGCCTATATAAGCCAAAAATTAATTAGAAAATGTAAGAGTGTATACCCACTTCCTCCTCGATGACCTCCGACCCCTTGGAGCTGCACCCTCGTCATCAACACGTAAAATCTCTCAGTCCTTTTGTTTTATCTTCACAAAGAAAGTCTGAGGCAATAAAACTAATATTTATGAGTTGTGGGATGGAGTGAATGAAGCTGTTCATGGTACAACAGTTACCGTACTCCAGCGTCATTATTCACTGGCTGCTGTGACATTTTATGGATGTGGGATGTTTTAAAGTGATCTACGGCTCAGGGCTGAGGCTCTCCGGTTTTACGCTGATGCAGAATACTTTGGCTCAAAATCAAGCTCCTTATAAAACAACGTGGACAGCTTTTACATTAACCTGAGCTCCCGTGACGAGGTGTCTTTTATCGTTAGTGTTGTCTCAAGTACTGTACATGGTTACATTTCAAATCTTGTCCTTCACACAGAAAAAAAAAAAGGATGTGATGGAGCAGCCAGCGAGCGTCTTCATCACTAACGCAGATCACCTTCAGACAGGTGAGTACAGAAACAACACTGATTATGAAGGTTGCATGAAGGTCAGCTGCTTCTGCTTTTATTCAGCTGTTTGTTTATATCAGTAATGTCAGTGGCTTAATAACGCTCACCGTGGTGTCCGCTGCTCTTCTTATTTATTCTGGAGAGGCCACACTGAGGGAGGAGGCTGTGTATTTATGTGTATTTATTAATCTTAACTGCTCACTGGCTGCACCTTCTATAAAAAATATTAGCAATATATGTTTGTATTTTGATGTCTCTGTGGTGTGATGTGTAGCCTGCATGCTGACATATTACTGCACTTTATTTTGTAGCATAAACATGTCGTTAAATAGGTCTCTCACATCATTTTATTCACTGAATATTTCCCTTCCACTTTTAAAAATATAACCCTGAGTAGGTGGCATCTGAACTCGTCTATTTTTTAAAGTATTCTAGTTTTCATCCCAGCTCTTTTCCTTCTATATCACAGCTGCAGAGTGTTTCCATTTTTACTGTAAAGTCATACTCCTCAACCATTCAGATTTTTACTCTACATTTGTAGCAGTGTGCAGCGTGAGCTCATGGGAGTTGTAGTCAGTCAGCTTCTCCTACCGCTAACGTTTGCTCAGCTTGTTTCTTTCTTCTGATCACTTCACATCCAAACTAAAATCCTTCATCTAATTAAGATACAGAGTCAAAAAGACCAAGATTTCCTGTAAAAATGTGTCTAAAAACTGGATATAAATTAAATTTATGAAAGCGTCTAGCAGAACGAGCAGAACAGGGATAAGATTCAAGATTTAAAGTGTTTATTGTCGTGTGAACAGTAAGGAAACATGTTTCCCTGCACTATGAAATATTTTATTTGCTATCCACAACGAATGCAGAGCAATAAATCAAAGTGTGGATAAAAAGATTAAAAATAGATAAATGCATGTTAAAGGCAAAGAAGGCAGCAATATCATAAAACAAAATATATACAATAAAAAAATATAGACCGTGCAAAGAGACAGCCCATTAACTTGATTAATATTATGGAGTCTAGTCATTTTAATGTGAGAATGTTATATATTAGTCTACTTTTTAAAGTAAAATATCAGAGTACTTTCTCCTCTACTGCGCTTCTGTCCGCTCAGTTTTAGTCTGTGGTTTTTCAGTGTAAAAGTCAGTGATTGGCAGGTGTCATCCCTGGTGTTATCCACAGGAGGGCAGTGTCGCACCACCTGAGAGCCAAACAGCTTCCTGTCCGAACATGTCGCCTCTCATCAGCTCATCTGACCTGCTCTTTTAGCACCATATGCTAGAGCTCCTGCAGAAGTGCTGCTAATTAAAACAGCTATATGATTTAATGTTTTTTTTTGTTTTGGAGTATCTTTAAACACAAAAAACACACACCGATGGACACATCCTTTAAGATCACATCGATGCACTTTGTCGTCGTCGTCCAGATTCGGTGGATTTGAGGCTTAGAAACTTGTTTGCTCGGCTTCAGCTGCAGACACGTTTGTAGTCGATCAAACCGTTGTTTCGGTTCTCTTGATATCCAGACATAGGCACACTTCTAAGTCTTCTCCAATATGAGTTGTCAGGCTGTATTTGCTTATGTTACTCTGGGACACCAAACTCAATTCCACTGTCTTGTTTGATTTTGCATAATGAGATGCTGCCGGCTGCTCACAGGATAATGTCTTTGAGTGACAGCTATGAAAACGAGGGAATACATTTCACACAGTTTGATGTCTTCTAGAGGTGCAGTTTTCCAGGCTTCATTGAGCCCTGATACCACGTCCACACAGCATCCTGGTGATTATTAATGAGTTTAAATATACGTTTTTATGTGGAATAGGCACTCTGACAAATACATTATTGTTACATTACTCTCCTGCTGTGAGACGATAACGAGCCAATAAGACAAATTAGACGTCAACATGTTCGCTGACAGCCTCAGTTAAGAAAAATATATTTATATCAGAAGTGAAACTCTCCAGTCATTGATTGCTATAAATATAACGCAACGTAAACAACATTAAATATGTGTAACTGAGCAATTAAACTGTGAAATGCGTGTGGAAGTACAGGACGTAATGTTTTCCCCTCCCTCTTCAAACCAGAAGACAAAAGCTGCCTTCAAAATCTCACATTTTCTTTTTGCTGTAAGTGTACACACTGCAAATAAAGGGGCGTCTAAAAACAAGATAAATACATTAAATCTGAGAAAAAAAAGGCCCTCAAAACAAGTGAAATTATCTGTCCATTCAGGGAGGTAATTTCACAGCTCTCAAATTAAGATGATAAATCTAGAAATAAGATGTATTTAGAAAACTTAAAATGATGTTTTTAATGACAATAATAGTAATCAGCTTATCATATACACAAAATCTGTCCATTTAACCCAAAATATGTGAAGTATAACAAATATAGTAAATAGAAAATGTTGGTTTTAAGATGAGATTACTGAAAATTTAACTTTTTAAAGACCCAAAATATGTGAAATATACTAAATATAAGCAGAAAATGATGGTTTTTAAGATGAGATTACTTAAAATTTAACTAAATTTAAAGCAGAACATGTTTGCAGATGGTTTTGTAGTGACTCTTGGATCAAACAATTTGAGTTTGTTTCTGAATCTTAAAATAAGATTTATTTGATGAGTCTTAGGGGGATAGATCTTATTTTAACAATTATTTACCTCATTTTAAGATTTCCTGCCTATTTGAGGCAAAAAAAAAATGATTTAAGATTGCAGCTGCCTTTATAAAGTACTGCGTGTTGCATGTAGTATGAGTATAACTGGGAGAAGTACTACTTCCTCATAGCATTGCCTTGATCTTTTACCTTCTAGCTCATAAATCTACTGAGACTTCTGGTTCTCTACATGTGACGTGCTCCATCTTTTTCTGGTGTACTGATAGTATGGTAGTGCGGTGGCTGTGCTGACATGCTTTCTTAGTGCTGTCTTAATGCTGTCTTAGTTTCGTCGTAGGTTTGTCAGTTGTCCTGCTTAAAGTTTTGACCCGATAATATTAAAATTCATCCTGAGGGCGACATGAACTCAGAGTGTGGAGGCTTTAAGCAGCTCCTTCAGCTGCAGATTCAGACCTCCACCCTGCTAGAAGGAGCTGCTGCAGCACATTGCCACCATCAGCAATAAGACTTTACAACATCAGCATCACTGGCCTTTTGCACAGAAATTTTTAGTTTGTGACTATTTCCACAGGTCACATCCACATATCAAATACATTTTATTCATCTAATAATTGTGTGTCTATGCTGCTGTGGCAGGTGATAAATAAAAAAAAAGTTTTATGTCAGTGAAAGTCAGTTATTATTACTGATGTGAACCTGCCTGTGCTGTTAGAGGAAGAGTCAGCAGAGTCATTTAACTTTGTCATAAAACTCCGACACAATAAATTATGAGATATGTCAGTCAAACAAACATCAGAGCGACACTCCATCCTTAGAGAAGCGCTGCCGCCACTGGTGTGAAATAACAGTGTTCAGGAGGTTTTAACATCCGTCAGCCACCCTGTGTTTTGAACTCTGCTCCCATCAGTTTGGGATCATGTTGCTGGCTGAGCCTCAGTGGTAAGAAGGTGAATACTGAGCAAAAGCTGACTTAATCAATAATTCAACACACAAACAGGTAGATTGTAAAGTAAACCCTGCACTAAAGCCTACCGCCATCAAGTGAGTCTTCTGGTCTTGAAATATAAAAAAAAGTTTCACTGTTTTTATTAGCGCAGCATCCAGCGTTTTGTCGCCAGTTGCAAAACATATCCTGCCAGATGCACCTTTGACATTTTGAAACTCAGCATTGTGAGCTGGAAGGACTTTTAAAGATTAGACGGAGCAACACAAAGAAAACATTTCAGGTGAAAAAGACATGAAACAGAAGCTCGACTCTGGACAGGAAGAAGGACTTCACATCCACATCCTGTTAAAACGATCAAAACTGCCATCAAAATGAGTGAATTCTCATTTATTTGTAGCCTTTGTCCTTTTATATGACATTATATTGGATGTGATGTATAATAAAGAAAGACCAGCAGCAGCTCAGTGACTAAAAAAACTATCTGACAACGAGAAGAAAGTCAAATATATCTCAAAGTGAATTTGGACGTTGATCCATTGAAAATGAAACGATAGATGTCAGGATTATACACATAGTTTTTTGTCTGAATCATAAATGCCAGTTTGATTTCCAACTTTATAAATCAGCAGAACAAAAGTCCGTCTTGACATTCTGTAGCTGTCAGATATGAAAAGTTCGCTTTGGGATCATAATGAGAAACATTCAAGCTTTTATATAATATAATATAGAAGAAATTTTGCTTCCATAACATGTTGTTTTCACCAAAATACACATTTAGCTGTTTATTTTATTTGCATGAGTAGCTTTCTGCTAATTTCCCCAAATATTAGTGTTAGATAAGGTTTCATTTGCGTATTGAAACATAACCTTTCAGAAAACATAGTCGCCTGATATCTACTCGCTATATTTGTTTACATATTTTTGTTCACCTTTAGTGAATTTTATAATCCACTTGTTTAAGCTGATCCATTTTCTCTCTGCTTACATCCTCCAAACCCTCCACTTTCATTCCTCTCCTCTGTATTATGAAGGTTTTTATAATTAATTTATCACTCAGAGCCAAATTTATGCAACATTTTATTAAAAAAGAGTCAAAAAGATTTTTTTTTATGTCTATTGACAGTGATAAAAGTGCTTAAAGAGTCAAAGAACGTTTGACTTCAATGTGCATGTTTCATTAATTAATCTTAACATAAGCAACTGGGGAAGTCCAGTATTAATAATAAAATTAAATAATAATATTTACCCTTTCTAGGTGTTGTATCTCCCCAGAGAGACAAATAAAAAAAAATCACTGTTTTCTGCACAAGTTAAAGCACAGTTTATGATGTTGTCAACAGCTAGAAACAGCTGGTCGTTCCCACACATGATTGACTGGTTGGAGTGGTTTTACTGGCTGCAGGCGTGCAGGAGGACGGCTCCTAAATCACATTTTCCTCTCAAAGGTCAGGGTAAGCGCCCATGCTGTCGAGGAAACTTCGCTGCGTTAAATCAGTCTGAGGCTAGACGACCTCTCATCGCTAACAATAACATCACAACTCTGAGTGATCGCCCTCATCCTGTAGTGCATTTTTCTTGTGTATTGGATGGCAGGGGCGTCACTAGGTTTTAAGGACAGGGAGGCGTAGCCCCCGGGTTAAGCTAATTGTTTGTGTGTGTGTGTGTCTGAATACAGTGGTGTGCAAAGACTTTTTGAAGGGTAGGAGCAAAAAAAAAGGCATTTTTGTCAGCCAAGAGGGCACTTTATTATGTTTTAACCAGCCAACAGGGCAGTTTAGTGTGTTTTGCCAAACAGGAGCAATTTAGCGTACGTATTTGGCTCCAAAGAGGACACATTTTTCAACAATCAGGCCATGAGGGGGAGTGACTACCCATCTATCCATTATCTACCGCTTATCCTCGTAGGTTCAGGGGGGCTGGAGCCTATCCCAGCTGTCTTAGGGCTGAAGACAGGGTACACCCTGGACAAGTCTCCAGTCCATCACAGGACACATAGAGACAGACAACCACTCACATTAAACTAAACCTAATTTTGGATGGTGGGAGGAAGCCTGAGTAGCAGAGAGAACCCACACAGACATGAGGTGAACATTCAAACTCCACACAGAAAGGCCCCGGGCCGGGAATCGAACCCATACCTTCTTGCTGTGAGGCGACAGTGCTAACCACTACACCACCGTGCCGCCCGGGGGAAGCAACTATATTTAAATGATTCATGAATAATGCGAGATTATTTATTTAAACTCATATTCTGGCACTTTTTGTAAAAAAGAAAAAAAGAAACCAACACCAAATTATTTAGGGGAGCTTAAAAATATTTTAAGGGGGCTTCAGCCCACCTAAAATAGGCCTAGTGACGCCCCTGTTGGACGGCGGTGCTCCACTCAGCACAGTTACTATACCCAGTGGTTTCTTGGACATAAGGAGTTACAGTGGCAGTAATTAGCCTTTAGCCTGTGTGAACACCCTGAACATCTCTGATGCTTTTGTTTCCTGTATTTCCAGCATGCTTTGTGTGTCATGTATTGGTTTCCATGGCTCAGCTCATCCTGAAAGAGAAGGGACAGGAAAGAGGAGGTCCCTCCGGGGCTGAGAAACAACCTCCGCCTGCATCCTCTGTGCATAATTGAACAAATTAGCCACGAGCAGCTGTTACCTGTTAAAATGACCCGCTTTCATTTTATCGCCACGGACAAGAGGTCTGATAGCATCTGCACGCTACAGCTGTCAGCCATTCTGATTAGCTCGCCGATTCCTGCTTTCAATATATCATGACAAACATAATTACCTCAACATCTCTTTTTATGGATTCTACAAATCGCCGGGCACGGAGCATGCCAAGCGTCCATAAATTACAGCCACGGTCTACTTGGCTGCTCGGACTTTGAAGCACTTTCCTTTAAAAGAGAGAGGGTCTTTAATGTGAAAGCCCAACGCTGCTTCACTTTTTAAACTAAGACTAGAGAGTGTGGTCATTGTCGAGGAACCTCATTGGTTCAACCTCCTGCATCGCTGTGGATCGGAGAGAGAGAGCTCCTGCGGTGACATTGTCTCTCTGCTAATCAGCCAGAGTGAGTTCAAGAATGAAGAGCGAGGCAATAATGGCCATTTCTAAAGTTTTAGCATTCACACGGTGGACGTTAAGTGGCTATAAAAGAATAGTTCTAATGTGTCCCTGCAGGTTAATTGTCTTAAAGTGACTGTAAAGAACTGACCGGGCGAGGCGGTATTAGACATAAGTGCACCGTGAAGGTGGACATTTCCATATCTGGAAGAATAAACTTTCAAGTGTGTCGATGAGGTCAAAGGTCAACTGGAAGGTCTGATTAAATAAAGAGCTTTTTAAATCTTGTCTTGGAGAAAAAGAGAAAAGTTCATGCCGCAATAATGAACGTTTTTATGTTAGCAGAAGATCAATTGATTGATTGATATGTGATGTCATGAACACACATAGAATTACCTCTCAGCTATATAATAACAGCCGATGGCGTATGCTACCGCTGCACCACGCTCCATTAACCACAACATAAACCCATCTGAGACATAGTTTTAAGAGCTAAAGGACACGTGAGGTGGTTATTTCCTAAACCTAACTATAGTGGTTTGATGCCTGGACCTAAAGCGATGCCATTTGGCCGTATGCTTATGTCTTATAGCTCATGATTTTACTATTTTGGCTCCCTCTTGTCATCAAGTAGAGCTAAAGGGAGAAGCTAAAATAGAAATAAATAAAAATAAAAAATAATATAATCAAGCGTCCTCTCTGTAAACCTTTCCTAAAATTTAATTTGGTCTCCAGAAATGTGTAAAAAAAAAAAAAAAAAGATCACAATGATAAATATTAAAAGAACTTTTATTCAAAACACCATTCATATGTGCAGAAAATGAGAAAAAGCTTTTTTCACAGCATGAAAGGATTATCTGATATGAAAGTAATGAATTTAAAGAGCAGGTGTCTCTTTCTGTCATGATGCTAAATCTGTATTATTGCTGCAACTTCCATCATAGTTTAATAATAATGTTTCCACAAAATTCTCACTTTAATCTTCTTCTGCCTTTTTATGGCAGTAAACGTGAAAATTTATTGTCATTTCTCTCAGGGGCAGAGCAACAACAGGAAGTACTTTAAAACTTTATTGTAGCTTCATGTTCAGATCAACTGTACGTTTTAATATTTTCACTTGAACTATCGTTTTTCAGCTACTGGGGACATTTTGCAATATATGGGGAGCATCTTTTTAAAAGATTCACAGCAGTTGGAGGACAGCATATTATCCAGTGTGTCATTTTATAAGCGTCTCAAATCATCCTCATCCTTGATTATGTGGTCGTGCTGCGCACCAATCAGCCGCTGACCTTTTACGGTCATAAACACATCAGGCGGGTTTGATCTGCACGTCTTCTGCAGGATCGTTTTTCTGCAGATTGTCTCGTTTGTGCAGAAGTCGATATCTTTTTGGACAAAAACGCTGTTTAAACTCCAAACTTCCAGTCCTGGAGGCTGCAGTGAAACATAGTGAAAAGAGCTCAGTAGTAACATTAAACAAGCCAAAAGAAGACAGAGACTCAATTAGTTAAGTCGGCCATACGGGAAACTGTAACCTCTGGAGACCCGCATGAAGAAAATGGAAGATTTGGAACCGAGCGAGCGAGCACAAAGGGGATTTGAATGTAAGACATTTCACACCAAGCAAAACAATAAGAGAGATTTATTTTTGGCAGGGTTTTTTTTCTTTCTTCAGCCTGTCTGCTGTACTTTTCCAATTCCCACTTCTGCATCCTCAGATTAATATTTTAGATTTTTAGTCGTAAAAAGCAAAGCGTTTGTTGTCACGCTAAGATCTTGTAAATCAAACATGTCAGTCCACTTTCCGCTTTAATGGGAAATAAATCGTCTGGATGTGGACTGCTTATTCCTGATGAAAAGCTTTCATCAGAGAAAAAAATAAAACACTGTTCGAGCTTGTTAATAGAGTTGATGCAATAACTGTGTTATCTACACCGAAGCAGAGAGGACGTCGAACCTGATGAAGAAGCTCCATCGAGGCCTCGTCTTGCTGACAGATGGTCGGATCGTGTTGACGCTGTGTGCCTATGAGAGTGATAGATAGCTACTCTGTGAATAGCTGTGGAGCCTAATATGATTTGGATGTAAGAATGGAATCTAAATGTGATTTCAGGCGGTAGTATGGGCCCAGCGCTTCACTCCTTTAACTCCGTCCCTCGCCGGCCATAATGTGGTCAGCTGCAGCTGTTCTCTCCAGGGCGGAGGTCCCACTGACCCAGGAGGAAACATTAACCGCCTCCAATCTCAGCTTTTAGACGCCTTTATGCCTCTTTGAAATGACTCTCATCGTGGCGTGGCGATACCTGCCGCCGCCATCCAGACTGTGGCTCGGTGCGAATCGAATCTCTTTTTGTTGATGTGACCGGCGGAGAGGCCAGCGTAAACTCCCAGGATTGTTTCCCTGCATGGTTTTGTGGTTCTCTTGACTGTTTGAACCCTCTCTCATTTCTCTGGAGAGCCTCCTCCCACCTCCCCTACAGTGCAGTTACTCTCTGAAAGGATTATATGAGGAGTTCACTGGGGGGGCATCAGGCAATCTGCATACAACAGCCCTCCGCTGCTGTGAATAAATCAGCGCTGATGTAAGACAATAACGCCAATGCGGTGCAGCTATTTGTTTATTCTTATTACGCAGAGAGGCACACTTTGCATCGTTCAGAGTATAAATGCATTACATGGAGAGGACTCCCCCCGCCAACCCTCCACCTCCATCTCTATTTCACTCTATGTGCAGCATCTGGGTCCAGAGGCGCTCTGCTGGTCCACTAAAGGAGCCATTACATAGATATCCAATCGGACTGGCGTCATTCCCTCCTTCCTGCGTCCTCTTCTGTCGCCTCACATCCTCCGGCCATCATAGAGGAAATGAAAGTCACTGATGGAGAATATGAAGAAATAGTTTGGCTAGATGGATGACTGGTCTGACTGTGTCTACAGGGCTTCCTCAGGGAAGATAGTCTCTCTCTCTCCTTATATATATATATATATATATATATATATATATATATATATATATATATATATATATATATATATATATATATATATATGTATATATATATATATATACATATACAGTATATATGTATATATATATATATATATATATATATATATATATATATATATATATATATATATATATATATATATATATATATATATATATATATATATATATATATATATATACACATATATATATATATACACATATATATATATATATATATATATATATATATATATATATATATATATATATATATATATATATATGCTGTATATCAGACCACCACCCAGTGTCAGGCGTTACTGATTACCAAAACATTTTTCTAAATGTTTCTGTAATAGTTAATCCACCAGCATGTGCAAGCTCTTTAATCAAAATACTATATTTAATGCTAAATATATATTAGAGCCTGAGTCGACTGCTACAAGCAGCAACGAGATGCTTGGAATTATTTATTATTTTTCTCTATTATTCTCGCCACTTTTTCAACGTTACGATACCCCAGACGTGCTCAAAAAGTCCTGACATTTTGCGTAAAATTTATGTATTTTGCCGAGCACATTCATGGACAAAAAAAATACTCAGTAGCGCTCCCTTTAGTTTATTATTTTCAGCAAATTTGACGTAGGACTGTGACATTTTGTACATGCATAGTGCTCTTCAAGGCTTGACTTTGCGCAACTGGACTTTTCTCTAAATCGCACATGCAGGGAAGGAGCTACGATTTTTTTTCATCTGTGACATTTGGATTTTTCTCTCATCCATTTTTAGTTTCTTCTGTGATAACTTAGTGTCAAAGTGATGCTGACAAAATAGCTCTGACCTCTAGATGGCACACAAGTGAGAAACGTTTTTCAAAGTGTTGTAACTCAGCCATTGTTGCTTCAAAAAAATCTCAAAATTTCTAGACTGATGTGCCATTTGCTCCCGAATGTAGTGACGGAGATTCACTTTTTGTCCACAATAGCGCCCCCTAGAAAGTCCAGAAAACCCCCTTTTTTTGTTTTTATGAACAGCTCCTGCTGACATTGCTTTATGGATATCCAAAGCGCCGCTTATCAGTATTTTCTAATTTACTGTTTTACAAAAAACAGAAAAAAATTGCACATTTTTTGATCGAGATGCCAAATTACAGTCAGAAAAAAATGTGTTTTAGTGGTTGTATGTTATTCTGGATTCATTTCTGACTTGTGTCCTGGCTCAAATTTGGGAATAAAAAGGTGAAATTCCTCACTCCTGAAGGAAAGAGGTTCCTGATTAAAGCTCTTCATGATGCTGGAGGCTCTTTGCTGCTCTAATATATTGGTGAAGCTCTTATATACTGTATATGGTCCAGGTTCTACGGTAAAGTTCGGTCACAAACATGAGGAAAAAGTGCACACTCTCGATAATAAAGTTTCTAATTTAGTTTTCAAAGCAAATGGGAAACATCTGGAACATCAGTATGAGACTATTGTCAGCTCTGATTTGGAGGCTCCCCACAGACACAGTCCTCTCCTCTGTGAAATAATCTAGAAGATGTTAATATTTGGATTTAGCGGTTTAAGATTTTCTTTCTGTTATGATGTTTATCTGCGACACTTCATTACGTAACCGAGTGAGAGAAGTAAACAATGATAGTTTGTGCTTTATTTCTATGATACCAGTTTGAGAACGACCCCCATGTGTTTTAGGAGGATAAGTATGTTGACAGAAATTAAGACATTAATTAGCTAAGTTAATGAAGTCGTCAGTGTAACGTGTTGTTTTTAATGCTTGGGTGGGACAGATTCTTCTGAAAATGTCTGTTCTGCTTTCCTGAAGCATCAAAATGTTTGTGGTTTCTGTCAAAACACACATCAGAATAACTTCAGATTAAACGTCGTCAGGGTCATAAAAAGTGTGAGTGAAGAGGTAAAGCAGATAAAACAGATGAACGTTTGTAAAATGCATCTCTTATTGGATTTCTTTCCACGTCGACTGTGCTGCTTTTATCAAGTCAAAAGAATACAAAGAAATACACGCTCACTCCTCAGGAGAGAATTCGTTTTTCCTCTGTATGTTTTGTGGCTGTTTGTTAAACAAGAGGACAGGAAAGAATTCAGATTACTTTCAGACACACTTTCTTTTTTAAATTGCAGGCTTTGTACTGAAATGGAAAGAGGAATTGGTGCCTTTATGGAGTGTAGAGTTTGGTTAACGCTGACCCGTTCATTCAGCACACATATAATAAGTTTTTACAAAATGCAGCGCCTGGTGATGTCTGTGACATTACAGTCATGGGATGTTCAGGTCGAGCGCACAAAGGGAGAAAACGCAGCACTTAATCTCCTCAACTTTCACTTTATATGATCTCAAGTCTCAGCGCTGTTAGTGTGTTGGTTGTGTCAGGATCTGCGCCGCCAAAATAAAATCCAACCAGATGGAGATTTTATTTGAGATGATGCTTTTGTGTGTTAATGATACAGATCCAGGCTTTTGTGTGGTGTCACATCAAATTAACTTTTAAATTATAAAAAAAATTATTCCCCTTCTTGTTGAGAGTAAATATGATAACACTGTTTTATCTCTGTTAAATATAAAGCTACATCCAGGCCACAGTTAGCTTAGCATATACCCAATCAGGCAAAACAGCCCTGACCCCTGAAGATGCACTGCAAATTATTTGGTTCTTACCAAGATGGAAAAACTTAGCTTTATTAGATAATTTATCTTTGTTTTAAGAGTTAATTTCTTATTTTACAACTTTACACTATAATCTTAAACCAAGCACAACCTTATTTTTTGTCTCAGGAAATCTTAAAATGAGATAAATAACTGTTAGAATAAGATATAGTATATCTCTTCCCCAAAGACTCATCAAATAAATAATATAAATTATATAAGTTTAGTTATTTTAACTTATATTTCACATATTTTGGGTCTTTAAAAAATACATTTTAAGTAATTTAATCTTAAACAAGCAGGTTTAAGTTAGATTTTGATTGATTATCTTAAAGGGGTGGCTGTAGCTCAGTTGGTGGAGTGGTCGTCCCTGAACCACAGAGTCATGGGTTCGATCCCCCTCCTGTCTATAGTGTCCCTGATCCAGACACTGAGTCCTGAACATGGCACCACTGCTCCCTGAGGGACGGGTTAGATGGACAAATTTTGTTTATATGACTAATAAAGCTGTTATATAAACCAGCATTTTATGCTTATTTTCAGCATTACGAATCTTAATTCGAGAAATCGTGTGAAATTATCTCGCTGCATGGACTGATAATTTCACTTGTTTTTTTTTGTTGCTGTTTTTTGTTTTTCCTCAGGTTAAGTGTTTTCATCTTATTTTTAGATGCCCCTTTTTGCAGTGTGTGTGGTAGTATCTGACACCTTTGGCCTCCCATGACCCTCTGGTCTGTGGTTCACCACTGGTCCATCCTTTAGAGGTTTTGAGCTTCATTTACTGTACAGACCCAAAAAGCACAACGGAGCTCCTCATCAAACTCTGCAAGAAAGCCAGTAGCATCCTGCAAATGTAGAGCGAAAGTAGCAAACAGCACAACCTCCAGAAGTCCCTAAATTTAGCAAAAAATTAGGCACATCTGCTGAAGCCAAAACTATTGTAATAATGATCATAAAAAAATCATAATGAATGTGAACACTGGACATGGATATTTTTTTTTGTATGGATGACTGGCAGGTAGACAGGCTGTTGAATGAAGTCTTTGTCAGAGCCTTTGAACATTACCAACCCTTCCTTTAATATGAGAAAAGATCTCCAGCAGTCATGTCTGGTATTATGAGGATGCAGTGAAATTACTGACCTGCAGAACTCAGTGAAGGTGGTAAAATAAGCGTGCCTCAATATCCATCCATGAGTATGAATAGGCAGGCTCAAAATTCAGCATGGAGCAATTCTAATAATAACAATAATCACTGGACTGTTGCCTGAATTAATCCATCTTGACTGGTCCTGTCATCCCTGCAGTCTGGCTGCTGGGAGGGCAGGAGAGCTCTCACTTCAGCCTCACTTTTCAGTTTTGTGAGTCCATGAGTGTAACAGCAAGGCTTTTTCTGCCTGCATGTGCATTGACGTGCCCTGACAGGTCGATCGATAAGGAAGGGAAGCAGTCCGCTGGTGGTTCATTGACCTGCTGTGCTAAAAGAGAACAAGTTGGGTCATGGAATCCCACTCGACACGCCGCCACGACATCCTGCGATGGTTATTAACAGTTTTTCCTCTACCTTCAGGTTTCTTCTGCTTTTATGGAGCCGTCACTCAACAAAGATGTCAGGTGCCACATTAACATCACATATAGGACTGTTTAGAAAGCTGAGATTTCTGAGAGCGAGGTATCCTCACACCAATGTTAAAATGTCGCAAATTAACTTTTATTTTTACTTTTACTGTTAAAGTGTTTAAGTGCAATCATGGCTTTAAAAAAAAAAAAAAAACTAAAATAAAAGTGCTTCTCCAACTCAGTGCTTTGCAGTTTACAGATGAAAAACTGTAAAACCACTTAAACCATGAAGCCTGCTGGACTTCTTCTGCCTCACTGAATTACAACTCTGTGGATCTAAAGTCTTTGATTCACATTTTTGTTTTAGTTTTAAAATTTGACTGCTCTTAACAAATGGCCACGACAGTATGACTTTATGTATGTGAGGTGAGATTTATTTTCAAAAACTCAGATGCCACTTTTATGTAGCCTTGTGTTTGAGTTTTGCTGCTTTGTTGTGTGTTTGTTTTGTATCTGTATCTGTTTATCATATTTGTTTTTATTTTTTACTTCTATAGATTGCCTGTGTTGTCCTTCTGTACTTTCATTGCATGTTAGCATTTTATTTTTATGTTAAGAGGCACATTTGTGCTTTTAATGGAGACATTAACATTTACCTCAAGAGAAATTTTTAGTTTCTGCAGATTAAAACGACTGATTGATGAAAGCTTCTGTCCTTTAAGTGGAGGCAAACTAATTAAACAGAACCGCCTGAGACGTGGAGGCGTGACATGATAAATGTAAAAAGCAGCAGAGACATCAAGCAATACTAAAATCAGAGTTCTGTGTGAGTCGCTGTTGATCTAAAGGTCATTGATTAAGAGCTGTTTCGGTGCTCTTAAACCTCATTGGGATGCATCAAATATATTGTGAACTGGAAGCTATTCATCCACTCATTCATGTGCCGGTTTTTCCAAGTATTTTTCTCTGAGAGGGAAGATTGGAAATCAGTCTGTATTTATTAATTACAGATCAATCTAGAGTTTGTCTTCAACAGAGGCGAGATTACAGCACGCTTGAGAGAAGCAGGGTAATTGCCAGTCTGCAGGGAGCCATTAATAATATTTTATGTTATTTATAAAGCTGCAAAAAACAGATTTAAACCATTGGTCAGGGATCGAATCAAGAGAAGAGATGCACGACTTCAGGGGATGAATTACTTCCTCCACATCTTTGGAGTTTACAGTTGCGAATGAAGATGCTGAGAACGTGATCGTAGTTTGGTGTGAGGGTGAAGTGATCCTAGATGTTGCAAGAAATTAATATATATTACCTCTAATATGGTAGAAAACAAACAACAAATGTTTAAAGTCCAGCAGATTTATTATTTTTAGATAGATAAAATAATTTCATAGATTTACAAATCAACTTTTGTCTATCTTACTTTTTTCTTTTGTCTCTCAAAGGTGCCTTTGGTCCTTGTCCACCACATCATATGATGTCAGAGTGGGTACGTATGCTCTGAAAATCAAACAACATGTCGTTATTTCATTGAACAATATTCATTTGTTCCAAAGAGAATTTTAAATAAAAGAATATCCATCTATAGTAGTAAATTTCAACAACTATGTCAGCTGTTATTTCCATACCAAGATCTCTGGAAAAGCTTTTTATTGGTGGACCTGCTCACAAATAGTTTGAAAGGACATAGAGTTGTTATCAACATGGATATAAAAATCACCCTAAATGACAGTGTGGTCAATATCAATCATAATTTTGGTTAAAAGCTCACCAAATTCCTCCAGAATGATCAATTTTCAGAAGCACACCAAAAGATACAAAATTAATAAACAAGGTAAAAGACAGATTTACAAATACAAAATATCCCTGTCCTGTATAACAGTGATGTTTGCTATTTTTCAAAACAATGTCTGACAAAATCTTCTGTCAGCTTCAGTTTCACTTGATTGTAATGATGAACGTTCTAGTCAAAGTGGCTTTATTGGCGTGTCTGGGACCAGACAGTCAGGCAATGAGGAAAGAGGAGTAACTTTGAAAATGAGGGTTTTATTTTACCCCAAAAGAAGTTCACAAATAGATTAAATAAAAAAAAAAAAAAACAAAGTCCAGCCCTATGAAAGAGGTCAAACAGAACTAGACTCAAAATGCTGACCTCACAAGGGGACATTCATGAGACAAACAAGATTTAATATACAGAAGATAAAACTTTACAATGTAAAAACATGTGGACCCATTCAAACAATATAAAGTTAAAAGGAAGTAATTTACATGGCAAGTTAAGTACTTAAATCAAACAGTGCAAATGAAATGTTTGGGGTGTGGCAGGCAGCAAATAAAACTAATTTGCGGATCTACTGACATTGTGAGTTTGTAGTACTTTACCCTGTTGGTTACTGTGTGGCTGTAGGCATTTGGTGTGAGAATTAAAAAAAAAAAGTTGCCAAAGCACCAAATGACCAAACAATGAGCAAAGGGTGATATTTGGTGTGATGGTCCTCAACAGGCACTTAGATGGACATCCAAGGATGAAGACCTACAGAGGAGCGACATGGTGGGCCAGAGAGGAGCTGGGTTGAGGTGGAATTAGCAGAATGGAGGATTGAGACTGTTCACACTGAGCTAGTCTAGAGGTACAACAAATGTGTGCTTTGTTCCGTGGAGGCATCGGGTGGGGCCGATTGACCTATTTAGAGACTGGACATGGACCAAGGCTATTCTGTTTCCCTCAGAAACCGTCTGTTATCTTGAGGTAGAGAGGAAGACACTAATCATTCATACCCATGGCTACAGCAGCCAGCAATAGCAGAGCTGCTGCAGCAGCAGTTGTTGGATTGAGAGAGATTTTGCTTCTAGCCAATGGCTCATGAAAAAATAGGATCCAAGAACAAGTCAAAACAAGGAAATTGTTTTGTAAAATGTCAAAAGGTAATTTAGAGGCTTTATATTAGCGTTTGGAATGAATTGCATGTAAGATTTGATCAAAAAAAGCTGAAAAAATGTGAAATAATAGTATGTCAAAAATTATGTGAAAATGTCATGTATGTTGAAAAAGTCAAAAAATGCCATTTTTTAAAAAACTCGAAAAAACGAATTTAGAAGTCTTATAATGGCGTTTGGAATTAATTGCAAGTAAGATTTGATCAAAAAAAGCTGAAAAATGTCAAATAATAATATGTCAAAAATTATGTAAAAAGGTCATACTATAGTATGTCGAAAAAGTAAAAAATGTCATTTTTTTAAAAAGTCTAAAAACTAATTTAAAAGTCTTATAATAGCGTTTGGAATGAATTGCAAGAAGATTTGATCAAAAAAAGCTAATAATAGCCAAATAATAGCATGTCAAAAATTACGTTAACACGTCATATGTTGAAAAAGTCAAAAAAATTAATTTTTTTTTAAATGTCCAACAAACTACTTTAACAGTCTTATAGTAGTGTTTGGAATGAATTGCAAGTCAGATTTGATCAAAAAAAGCTGAAAAAAACGCCAAATACATACTATAGTATGTCGAAAAAGTCAAAAAATGTCATTTTTCAAATTATCTAAAAAACTAATTTAGAAGTCTTATAATAGCATTTGGAATGAATTGCAAGTAAGATTTGATCAAAAAAAGCTGAAAAAACGTTAAATGAAGCTAAGCGAAAATTCAGACAGGAAGACTGAACACATTGAAGCCTCTTCCCAGTTCTCCCGCTATCCTCTCGCTCCACCCTCGTCACCTAAGCAACCAATTACAGTCGGCTATCCTCCTTTCTCTTCCACCAATCGGTCATTAGCTGTCAAATTTAAAAGTGTTCTCTCTCTCTGCTGTCTTTTTGCTGTCAGTCAGCCGAAACTCCAGCCCATCTTCACCCCGTCACTAACTTCTCAAGATACTGGCTGTCATTGGTGGGTCCTTCAACCGGAGGTTCCTCAGCAGACAGCCCCATGCTCTACCACCACCAGTGTCTAGACCCGGGGGAGAACCTCTTCTCAGATGGCAGCATCTCTTCCCTCGATCAGTCACTATACTGATCTCCTACCCGGTGTCTGAGCGCCAAATAAATTATTGTTCGCACAATGAAAGTTATCGCACTTTCCAGCTGTCTCTTTTCATCTTATTAGTCTGTCCTGATTGAAACAATACTGTCAGAAATTATGTAAAAATGTCATACTATAGTATGTTGAAAAAGTCAAAAAATGTCATTTTTTAAAATCTCTAAAAAATTACTTTAAAAGTCTTATAATAGCATTTGGAATGAATTGTAAGCAAGATTTGATCAAAAAAAGATGAAAAAATGTCAAATAATAGTTTGTCAAAAATTATGTCAAAATGGCTGCTTCTGGTTGGTGTGGTGGAGAGGAGGATGTGCTGCCCACGCTTCTTCTGGTTGGTGTGGTGGAGAGGAAGACGTGCTGCCATGGCTTCTTCTGGTTGGTATGGTGGAGAGGAGGACGTGCTGCCCAGGCTTCTTCTGGTTGGCGTGGTGGAGAGGAAGACGTGCTGCTCATCCATTGCTGATAGCTTGATGATGCTCTTCATCCTCTTCGACACTCTCATACAATTCTATATATACACAGTATATTAGCTGTTGTCATATTGAGTTGGACATTTTCATACAATGTAGTGTTAATGTGTTTTCATTGTTGTTATTCTGTACACATGGCATCTATTGCCATGTCTGTCCATCCTGGAAGAGGGATCCCTCCTCTGTTGCTCTTCCTGAGGTTTCTTCCGTTTCTTTTTCCCTGTCTTATAGTAGCGTTTGGAATGAATTGCAAGTAAGATTTGATCAAAAAAGCTGAAAAAACATCAAATAATAATATGTCAAAAATTATGTAAAAATGTCATATTATACTATGCCAAAAAACTCAAAAAATGTAATTTTTGAAAAAGTAAAACAACGAATTTAGAAGTCTTGAAGTTACGTTTGGAAAGAATTGCAAGTAAGATTTGATCAAAAAAAAGCTGAAAAAACGTCAAATAATAGTATGTCAAAAAACGTAAAAATGTCCATACTATAGTATGTCGAAAAAAAGTAAAAAAAACAACATTTTTTAAAGTGTACAAATATCTACTTTAAAAGTCTTATAGTAGCATTTGGAATGAATTGCAGGTGAGATTTGATCAAAACAAGCTGAAAAAACGTCAAATAATGGTATGCTAAAAATTATGTAAAAATGCCATACTACAGTATGGCATTTTTACATTTTTTTTTACTTTTTCGACATACTATAGTATGACGTTTTTACATAATTTTTGATATTCTATTATTTGATATTTTTTTTTTACCTTTTTTTTGACCAAATCTTACTTGCAATTCATTCCAAATGGTGCTATACGACTTTTAAAATAGTTTTTTAGACATTTTCAAAAATGACATTTTTTGACTTTTTCGACATACTATAGGATGACATTTTTACTTAATTTTTGACAAACTATTTTTTTACTTTTTTTTTTCACATTTTTTTTGATCAAATCTTACTTGCAATTCATTCCAAACGCTACTATAAGACTTTTAAAGTTGTTTTTTTATACATTTTCAAAAATGACATTTTTTGACTTTTTCGACATACTATAGTATGACTTTTTTACATATTTTTTGACATGCTATTATTTGTAATTTTTTCACCTTTTTTGATCAAATCTTACTTGCAATTCATTCCAAACGCAACTATAAGACTTTTAAATTAGTGTTTTTGGACATTTAAAAGTCTTATAGTAGCGTTTGGAATGAATTGCAAGTGAGATTTGATTAAAAAAAGGTGAAAAAATGTCAAATAATAGTATGTCAAAAATTATGTGAAAACGTCATACTATAGTATGTTGAAAAAGTAAAAAAATGTCATTTTTTAAAATGTCCAAAAAACTAATTTTGAAGCCTTATAGTAGCGTTTGAAATGAAGTGCAAGTAAGATTTGATCAAATAAAGGTAAAAAAAAAAAGACAAATAATGGAATATCAAAAACTATGTAAAAATGTCATACTATAGTATGTCGAAAAAGTCAATAAATGTAATTTTTGACAATGTCTAAAAAACTAATTATGCAGCCTTATAGTAGCATTTGGAAAGAATTGCAAGTAAGATTTCATCAGAAAACGGTGAAAAAATGTCAAATAATAGAACATCAAAAATTATGTAAAAACGTCATACTATAGCAAGTCGAAAAAGTCAAAAAATGTAATTTTTGAAAATGTCCAAAAAACTAATTCAGAAGCCTCATAACAGCATTTGGAATGAATTGCAAGTAAGATGTCATCCAAAAAAGGTGAAAAAATGTCAAATAATAGAATGTCAAAAATTATGTGAAAAAGTCGTACTATAGTATGTCGAAAAAGTCAAAAAATGTCATTTTTTAAAATGTCTGAAAAACTACCTTAAACGTCTTACAGTAGCGTTTGGAATGAATTGCAAGTAAGATTTGATTAAAAAAAGGTGAACAAATGTCAAATAATAGTATGTCAAAAATTATGTAAAAACGTCATACTATAGTATGTTGGAAAAAGTAAAAAAATGTCATTTTTTAAAATGTCTAAAAAAATACTTTAAAAGTCTTACAGTAGCATTTGGAATAAATTGTAAGCAAGATTTGATCAAAGAAAGCAGAAAAAGCATAAAATAATAGTTAGTCAAAAATTATGTAAAAACGTCATACTAAAGTATGTTGAAAAAGTCAAAAAATATAATTTTTTAAAATGTCTAAAAAAAACTACTTTAAAAGTCTTATTAGTAGCATTTGGAATGAATTGCAAGTAAGATTTGATCAAAAAAGGTGAAAAAATGACAAATAATAGCACGTCAAAAAATATGTAAAAAAGTCATACTATAGTATGTCGAAAAAGTCAAAAAATGTAATTTTTTTAAAATGTCTAAAAAAGTACTTTAAAAGTCTTATAGGAGCGTTTGGAATGAATTGCAGGTAAGATTTGATCAAAAAAAATGTGAAAAAAAAGTCAAAAAATAGTATGTCAAAAATAAGTTTAAAAATTCTGTAAAAATGTCATACTATAGTATGTCGAAAAAGTCAAAAAATGTAATTTTTGAAATTGTCCAAGAAAGTAATTTAGAAGCCTCATAACAGCATTTGGAATGAATTGCAAGTAAGAGTTGATAAAAAAAGCTGAAAAAACATCATCTAATAGTACGTCAAAAGTTATGTAAAAACGTCATACTATAGTATGTTGAAAAAGTCAAAAAATGACATTTTTTAAAATGTCCAGAAAACTAATTTAAAAGTCGTATAGTAGCGTTTGGAATGAATTGCAAGTAAGATTTGATCAAAAAAAGCAGAAAAAACATAATTTAATAGTATGTCAAAAATTATGTAAAAACGTCATACTATAGTATGTCGAAACAGTCAAAAAATGTCAAAAAATTAAAATGTCCAAAAAGTAATAAAAATGCCTTATTATGGTATGTTGAATGGATTCATAGCATAATTTGTGTTTAAATGTTTTAAAAAAGACAAATTATTGGATGTCCAAAAAAAACTTCCGAAAAAAGAGTCATACTATAGTGTGTCGAAAAAGTCAAAAAATGTCAAAAAATTAAAATGTCTAAAAAGTGATAAAAATGCCTTATTATGGTATGTTGAATGGATTTATAGCATAATTTGTGTTTAAATGTTTTAAAAAAAGCCAAATTACAGGATGTCAAATAAACAGCTCCTGAAAAAAAGTCATACTATAGTATGTCGAAGCAGTCAAAAAATGTCAAAAAAATTAAAATGTTTAAAAAGTGATAAAAATGCCTTATTATGGTATGTTGAATGGATTTATAGCATGATTTGTGTTTAAATGTTTTAAAAAAGCCAAATTATTGGATGTCAAAAAAGAAGTTCCTGAAAAAAAAGTCATACTATAGTTTGTCGAAAAAGTCAAAAAATGTCAAAAAAATTTAAATGTCTAAAAAGTGATAAAAATTCCTTATTATGGTATGTTGAATGTATTTATAGCATAATTTGTGTTTCAATGTTTTAAAAAAGCCAAATTATAGGATGTCAAAAAAATATCTGCTGAAAAAAAAGTCATACTATAGTATGTCAAAAAAGTCAAAAAATGTCAAAAAATTAAAATGTCTAAAAAGTAATAAAACTGCCTTGTTATGGTATGTTGAATGGATTTATAGCTTAATGTGTGTTAAAATGTTTTAATAAAGCCAAATTATTGGATGTCAAAAAATACTTCGGAAAAAAAAGTCATACTATAGTATGTCGAAAAAGTCAAAAAATGTCAAAAAATTTAAATGTCTAAAAAGTGATAAAAATGCCTTATTATGGTATGTATAATGGATTTATAGCATAATTTGTTTTTCAATGTTTTAAAAAAGCCAAATTATAGGATGTCAAAAAAATAGGTCCTGAAAAAAAAGTCATACTATAGTATGTCGAAAAAGTCAAAAAATGTCAAAAAATGAAAATGTCTAAAAAGTGATAAAAATGCCTTATTATGGTATGTTGAATGGATTTATAGCTTAATGTGTGTTAAAATGTTTTAGAAAAGCCAAATTATAGGATGTCAAAAAAATATCTGCTGAAAAAAAGTCATACTATAGCATGTCAAAAAAGTCAAAAAATGTCAAAAAATTAAAATGTCTAAAAAGTGATAAAACTGCCTTATTATGGTATGTTGAATGGATTTATGGCTTAATGTGTGTTAAAATGTTTTAATAAAGCCAAATTATTGGATGTCAAAAAATACTTCAGAAAAAAAAGTCATACTATAGTATGTCGAAAAAGTCAAAAAATGTCAAAAAATTAAAATGTCTAAAAAGTGCTAAAAATGCCTTATTAGTGCATGTTGAATGTATTTATATCATAATTTGTGTTAAAATGTTTTAAAAAAGCCAAATTATTGGATGTCAAAAAATAGCTCCTGAAGAAAAAGTCATACTATAGTATGTCGAAAAAGTCAAAAAATGTCAAAAAATTTAAATGTCTAAAAAGTGATAAAAATGCCTTATTATGGTATGTTGAATGGATTTATAGCATAATTTGTTTTTCAATGTTTTAAAAAAGCCAAATTATAGGATGTCAAAAAAATAGGTCATGAAAAAAAAGTCATACTATAGTATGTCGAAAAAGTCAAAAAATGAAAATGTCTAAAAAGTGATAAAAATGCCTTATTATGGTATGTTGAATGGATTTATAGCTTAATGTGTGTTAAAATGTTTTCGAAAAGCCAAATTATTGGATGTCAAAAAAATACTTCCGAAAAAAAAGTCACACTATAGTATGTCGAAAAAGTCAAAAAATGTCAAAAAATTAAAATGTCTAAGAAGTGATAAAAATGCCTTGTTATAGTATGTTGAATGGATTTATGGCATAATTTGTGTTTAAATGTTTTAAAAAATCCAAATTATTGGATGTCAAAAAAATAGTTCCTGAAAAAAAGTCATACTATAGTATGTCGAAAAAGTCAAAAAATGTCAAAAAAATTTAAATGTCTAAAAAGTGATAAAAATGCCTTATTATGGTATGTTGAATGGCTTTATAGCACAATTTGTGTTTCAATGTTTTAAAAAAGCCAAATTATAGGATGTCAAAAAAATAGCTCCTGAAAAAAAGTCATACTATAGTATGTCGAAAAAGTCAAAAAATGTCAAAAAATTAAAATGTCTAAGAAGTGATAAAAATGCCTTGTTATGGTATGTTGAATGGATTTATGGCATAATTTGTGTTTAAATGTTTTAAAAAATCCAAATTATTGGATGTCAAAAAAATAGTTCCTGAAAAAAAAGTCATACTATAGTATGTCGAAAAAGTCAAAAAATGTCAAAAAAATTAAAATGTCTAAGAAGTGATAAAAATGCCTTGTTATGGTATGTTGAATGGATTTATAGCATAATTTGTGTTTAAATGTTTTAAAATCCAAATTATTGGATGTCAAAGAAATAGTTCCTGAAAAAAAAGTCATCCTATAGTGTTACGGTTCCAGCCTTTTGGTCTGTTCTTTGGTGTATGTGTATGTATGTGTGTGTGGGTGAGTGTGTGAGTGAGGATTCAGAAAAGGTGGAGGAAAAACGGACCGGGCAAGCCCTGCTGCAGCCAACCAGCGATGGCCACGACTAGCTTCAGATGACGAGTGAGCCCGGGCGGAAACCAATCAGGGAGCGCTCCTATAAGATGACTTCCATCTGTGCGCCCGGGGCGCGCATTTGGTTGAGCCACCGCGCCCGGTGCTCCATTGTTCCCTGGTGTAAGCTGCGAACTGTTATCCTCCTTTGCCTGTTGCCTTTGTGAGTTCGTTTAGGTTCTTGTTTTTTTTTGTTGGTTGTAGTTTACTTTCTAGGATATTGGCTTGGGTAGCCTGGGTTTTGGTTTGTCATTGATTCGTTTGTGTTACTGACTGTATCCGCTTGTGTAGCGTGAGTTTGGTTTTGGGTTTTTTTTGTTTACCATGTGTTTTGTTTCAGCAGCGTGGCTAAAGCCTGTCCCCTACCAGTAAGCCCGCCTGCTTGTTTTATATTGTAGTTTTGGTTTCCTTTTATCAGCTCCAGTAGCTCGCTTTTTGTTATTTAGGATATCTTGTGTGTTTACGGTTGTTCGGTTTATTTCACTTGATTCAGTCCTTTGGACTCATGGCTTGTGTGTGTTTGTTTGTTAATCTATTTACAATAAAACCTTTTCTTTAAAATCCCATACCAGTGGGTAATTTCTTTGTTACCCCTGCCTCCCTAGAGCGGGGCATAACATATAGTATGTCGAAAAAGTCAAAAATGTCAAAAAAATTACAATGTCTAAAAAGTGATAAAAATGCCTTATTATGGTGTGTTGAATGTATTTATAGCATAATTTGTGTTTAAATGTTTTAAAAAAGCCAAATTATTGGATGTCAAAAAAATAACTCCTAAAAAAAAAGTCATACTATAGTATGTCGAAAAAGTCAAAAAATGTCAAAAAATTAGTGTCTAAAAAGTGATAAAAATGCCTTATTATGGTATGTTGAATGTATTTATAGCATAATTTGTGTTGAAATGTTTTAAAAAAGCCAAATTATTGGATGTCAAAAAAATAGGTCCTGAAAAAAAAGTCATACTATAGTATGTCGAAAAAGTCAAAAAATGTCAAAAAATTAAAATGTCTAAAAAGTGATAAAAATGCCTTATTATGGTATGTTGAATGGATTTATAGCTTAATGTGTGTTAAAATGTTTTAAAAAAGCCAAATTATTGGATGTCAAAAAATACTTCCGAAAAAAAAGTCATACTATAGTATGTCAAAAAAGTCAAACAATGTAAAAAAAATTAAAATGTCTAAGAAGTGATAAAAAATGCCTTATTATGGTATGTTGAATGGATTTATAGCTTAATGTGTGTTAAAATGTTTTAAAAAAGCCAACTTATTGGATGTCAAAAAATAGCTCCTGAAAAAAAAGTCATACTATAGTATGTCGAAAAAGTCAAAAAATGTAAAAAAATTAAAATGTCTAAAAAGTGATAAAAATGCCTTATTATGGTATGTTAAATGTATTTATAGCATAATTTGTGTTTAAATGTTTTAAAAAAGCCAAATTATTGGATGTCAAAAAAATAGTTCCTGAAATAAAAGTCATACTATAGTATATCAAAAAATGTCAAAAAATTAAAATGTCTAAAAAGTGATAAAAATGCCTTATTATGGTATGTTGAATGGATTTATAGCATAATTTGTGTTTAAATGTTTTAAAAAAGCCAAATTATTGGATGTCAAAAAATACTTCCGAAAAAAAATCATACTATAGTGTGTCGAAAAAGTCAAAAATGTCAAAAAATTAAAATGTCTAAAAAGTGATAAAAATTCCTTATTATGGTATGTTGAATGGATTTATAGCATAATTTCGCTTTCAATGTTTTAAAAAAGCCAAATTACAGGATGTCAAAAAAATAGCTCCTGAAAAAAAGTCATACTATAGTATGTCGAAGCAGTCAAAAAGTGTCAAAAAAATTAAAGTGTCTAAAAAGTGATAAAAATGCCTTATTATGGTATGTTGAATGTATTTATAGCATAATTTGTGTTTCAATGTTTTAAAAAGCCAAATTATAGGATGTCAAAAAAAATAGCTCCTGAAAAAAAGTCATACTATAGTATGTCGAAAAAGTCAAAAAATGTCAAAAAATTAAAATGTCTAAAAAGTGATAAAATTGCCTTATTATGGTATGTTAAATGGATTTATAGCTTAATGTGTGTTAAAATGTTTTAAAAAAATCCAAATTATTGGATGTCAAAAAATACTTCCGAAAAAAAAGTCATACTATAGTATGCCGAAAAAGTCAAAAAATGTCAAAAAATTAAAATGTCTAAAAAGTGATAAAATTGCCTTATTATGGTATGTTAAATGGATTTATAGCTTAATGTGTGTTAAAATGTTTTAAAAAAATCCAAATTATTGGATGTCAAAAAATACTTCCGAAAAAAAAGTCATACTATAGTATGCCGAAAAAGTCAAAAAATGTCAAAAAATTAAAATGTCTAAGAAGTGATAAAAATGCCTTGTTATGGTATGTTGAATGGATTTATAGCATAATTTGTGTTTCAGTGTTTTAAAATCCAAATTATTGGATGTCAAAGAAATAGTTCCTGAAAAAAAAGTCATCCTATAGTGTTACCGTTCCAGCCTTTTGGTCTGTTCTTTGGTGTATGTGTATGTATGTGTGTGTGGGTGAGTGTGTGAGTGAGGATTCAGAAAAGGTGGAGGAAAAACAGACCGGGCAAGCCCTGCTGCAGCCAACCAGCGATGGCCACGACTAGCTTCAGATGACGAGTGAGCCCGGGCGGAAACCAATCAGGGAGCGCTCCTATAAGAAGACTTCCATCTGTGCGCCCGGGGCGCGCATTTGGTTGAGCCACCGCGCCCGGTGCTCCATTGTTCCCTGGTGTAAGCTGCGAACTGTTATCCTCCTTTGTCTGCTGCCTTTGTGAGTTTGTTTAGGTTCTTGTTTTTTTTGTTGGTTGTAGTTTACTTTCTGGGATATTGGCTTGGGTAGCCTGGGTTTTGGTTTGTCATTGATTCGTTTGTGTTACTGACTGTATCCGCTTGTGTAGCGTGAGTTTGGTTTTGGTTTTTTTTTGTTTACCATGTGTTTTGTTTCAGCAGCGTGGCTAAAGCCTGTCCCCTACCAGTAAGCCCGCCTGCTTGTTTTATATTGTAGTTTTGGTTTCCTTTTATCAGCTCCAGTAGCTCGCTTTTTGTTATTTAGGATATCTTGTGTGTTTACGGTTGTTCGGTTTATTTCACTTGATTCAGTCCTTTGGACTCATGGCTTGTGTGTGTTTGTTTGTTAATCTATTTACAATAAAACCTTTTCTTTAAAATCCCATACCAGTGGGTAAATTCTTTGTTACCCCTGCCTCCCTAGAGCGGGGCGTAACATATAGTATGTCGAAAAAGTCAAAAATGTCAAAAAAATTACAATGTCTAAAAAGTGATAAAAATGCCTTATTATGGTATGTTGAATGTATTTATAGCATAATTTGTGTTTAAATGTTTTAAAAAAGCCAAATTATTGGATGTCAAAAAAATAACTCCTAAAAAAAAAGTCATACTATAGTATGTCGAAAAAGTCAAAAAATGTCAAAAAATTAAAGTGTCGAAAAAGTGATAAAAAATGCCTTATTATGGTATGGTGAATGGATTTATATCATAATTTGTGTTAAAATGTTTTAAAAAAAAAGCCAAATTATTGGATGTCAAAAAATAGCTCCTGAAGAAAAAGTCATACTATAGTATGTCGAAAAAGTCAAAAACTGTCAAAAAATTAAACTGTCTAAAAAGTGATAAAAATGCCATATTATGGTATATTGAATGTATTTATAGCATAATTTGTGTTTAAATGTTTTTAAAAAGCCAAATTATTGGATGTCAAACAAATAGGTCCTGAAAAAAAAGTCATACTATAGTATTTCGAAAAAGTCAAAAAAATGTCAAAAAATTAAAATGTCTAAGAAGTGATAAAAATGCCTTGTTATGGTATGTTGAATGGATTTATAGCATAATTTGTGTTTAAATGTTTTAAAAAGCCAAATTATTGTTTGTCAAAAAAATAGGTCCTGAAAAAAAAGTCATACTATAGTATGTCGAAAAAGTCAAAAAATGTCAAAAAATTAAAATGTCTAAAAAGTGATAAAAATGCCTTGTTATGGTATGTTGTATGTATTTATAGCATCATTTATGTTTAAATGTTTTAATAAAGCCAAATTATTGGATGTCAAAAAAATAGCTCCTGGAAAAAAAGTCATACTATAGTATGTCGAAAAAGTCAAAAAATGTCAAAAAATTAAAATGTCTGAAAAGTGATAAAAATGCCTTATTATGGTATGTTCGATGTATTTATAGCATAATTTGTGTTTAAATGTTTTAAAAAAGCCAAATTATTCGATGTCAAAAAAACAGGTCCTGAAAAAAAAGGCATACTATAGTATGTCGAAAAAGTCCAAAAATGTCAAAAAATTAAAATGTCTAAAAAGTGATAAAAATGCCTTATTATGGTATGTTGAATGGATTTATTGCTTAATGTGTGTTAAAATGTTTTAAAAAAGCCAAATTATTGGATGTCAAAAAATACTTCCAAAAAAAAGTCATACTATAGTATGTCGAAAAAGTAAAAAAAGGTCAAAAAATTAAAATGTCTAAGAAGTGATAAAAATGCCTTATTATGGTATGTTGAATGGATTTATAGCAGATTTTGTGTTTAAAGGTTTTAAAAAAGCCAAATTATTGGAAGTCAAAAAAATAGCTCCTGAAAAAAAAGTCATCCTATAGTATGTCCAAAGAATCAAAAAATGTCCAAAAAATTAAAATGTCGAAAAAGTGATAAAAATTGCCTTGTTATGGTATGTTGTATGTATTTATAGCATAATTTGTGTTAAATGTTTTAAAAAAGCCAAATTATTGGATGTCAAAAAAATAGCTCCTGAAAAAAAAGTCATCCTATAGTATGTCCAAAGAATCAAAAAATGTCCAAAAAATTAAAATGTCGAAAAAGTGATAAACATGCCTTATTAGTGTATGTTGAATGTATTTATATCATAATTTGTGTTAAAATGTTTTAAAAAAGCCAAATTATTGGATGTCAAAAAACAGCTCCTGAAGTAAAAGTCATACTATAGTATGTCGAAAAAGTCAAAAGATGTCAAAAAATTTAAATGTCTAAAAAGTGATAAAAATGCCCTATTATGGTATGTTGAATGGATTTATAGCATAATTTGTGTTTAAATGTTTTAAAAAAGCAAAATTATTGGATGTCAAAAAAAAAGGTCCTGAAAAAAAAGTCATACTATAGTATGTCAAAAAAGTCAAAAAATGTCAAAAAATTAAAATGTCCAAAAAGTGATAAAACTGCCTTATTATGGTATGTTGAATGGATTTATGGCTTAATGTGTGTTAAAAAGTTTTAAAAAAGCCAAATTATTGGATGTCCAAAAAATACTTCCGAAAAAAAAGTCATACTATAGTATGTCGAAAAAGTCAAAAAAAGTCAAAAAATTAAAATGTCTAAAAAGTGATAAAAATGCCTTATTATGGTATGTTGAATGGATTTATAGCATAATTTGTGTTTAAATGTTTTAAAAAATTCAAATTATTAGATGTCAAAAAAATAGGTCCTGAAAAAAAAGTCACACTATAGTATGTCGAAAAAGTCAAAAAATTAAAATGTCTAAAAAGTGATAAAAATGCCTTATTATGGTATGTTGAATGGATTTATAGCAGAATTCGTGTTTAAATGTTTTAAAAAAGCCAAATTATTGGATGTCAAAAAAATAGTTCCTGAAAAAAAAGTCATACTATAGTATGTCGAAAAAGTCAAAAAATGTCAAACAATGTAAATGTCTAAAAAGTCATAAAAAAAAGCCTTATTATGGTATGTTGAATGGATTTATAGCACAATTTGTGTTTAAATATTTTAAAAAATTCAAATTATTGGATGTCAAAAAAATAGTTCCTGAAAAAAAAGTCATACTATAGTATGTCGAAAGAGTCCAAAAATTAAAATGTCTAAAAAGTGATAAAAATGCCTTATTATGGTATGTTGAATGTATTTATAGCAGAATTTGTGTTTAAATGTTTTAAAAAAGCCAAATTATTGGATGTAAAAAAAATAGGTCCTGAAAAAAAAGTCATACTATAGTATGTCGAAAAAGTCAAAAGATGTCAAAAAATTTAAATGTCTAAAAAGTGATAAAAATGCCCTATTATGGTATGTTCAATGTATTTATAGCATAATTTGTGTTTAAATGTTTTAAAAAAGCCAAATTATTGGATGTAAAAAAAATAGGTCCTGAAAAAAAAGTCATACTATAGTATGTCGAAAAAGTCCAAAAATTAAAATGTCTAAAAACTGATAAAAATGCCTTATTATGGTATGTTGAATGTATTTATAGCAGAATTTGTGTTTAAATGTTTTAAAAAAGCCAAATTATTGGATGTCAAAAAAAATAATTCCTGAAAAAAAAGTCATACTATAGTATGTCGAAAAAGTCAAAAAATGTCAAAAAAATTAAAATATCTAAAAAGTTATAAAAAGGCCTTATTATGGTATATTGAATGTATTTATAGCATAATTTCTGTTTAAATGTTTTAAAAAAGCCAAATTATTGGATGTCAAAAAAATAGTTCCTGAAAAAAAAGTCATACTATAGTATTTCGAAAAAGTCAAAAAAATGTCAAAAAATTAAACTGTCAAAAAAGTGATAAAAAATGCCTTATTATGGTATGTTGAATGGATTTATAGCATAATTTGTGTTTAAATGTTTTAAAAAAGCCAAATTATTGGAAGTCAAAAAAATAGCTCCTGAAAAAAAAGTCATCCTATAGTATGTCCAAAGAGTCAAAAAATGTCCAAAAAATTAAAATGTCGAAAAAGTGATAAAAATTGCCTTGTTATGGTATGTTGTATGTATTTATAGCATAATTTGTGTTAAATGTTTTAAAAAAGCCAAATTATTGGATGTCAAAAAAATAGCTCCTGAAAAAAAAGTCATACTATAGTATGTCGAAAAAATAAAAAAATGTCAAAAAATTAAAATGTTTAAAAAGTGATAAACATGCCTTATTAGTGTATGTTGAATGTATTTATATCATAATTTGTGTTAAAATGTTTTAAAAAAGCCAAATTATTGGATGTCAAAAAACAGCTCCTGAAGTAAAAGTCATACTATAGTATGTCGAAAAAGTCAAAAGATGTCAAAAAATTTAAATGTCTAAAAAGTGATAAAAATGCCCTATTATGGTATGTTGAATGGATTTATAGCATAATTTGTGTTTAAATGTTTTAAAAAAGCAAAATTATTGGATGTCAAAAAAAAAGGTCCTGAAAAAAAAGTCATACTATAGTATGTCAAAAAAGTCAAAAAATGTCAAAAAATTAAAATGTCCAAAAAGTGATAAAACTGCCTTATTATGGTATGTTGAATGGATTTATGGCTTAATGTGTGTTAAAAAGTTTTAAAAAAGCCAAATTATTGGATGTCCAAAAAATACTTCCGAAAAAAAAGTCATACTATAGTATGTCGAAAAAGTCAAAAAAAGTCAAAAAATTAAAATGTCTAAAAAGTGATAAAAATGCCTTATTATGGTATGTTGAATGGATTTATAGCATAATTTGTGTTTAAATGTTTTAAAAAATTCAAATTATTAGATGTCAAAAAAATAGGTCCTGAAAAAAAAGTCACACTATAGTATGTCGAAAAAGTCCAAAAATTAAAATGTCTAAAAACTGATAAAAATGCCTTATTATGGTATGTTGAATGGATTTATAGCAGAATTCGTGTTTAAATGTTTTAAAAAAGCCAAATTATTGGATGTCAAAAAAATAGTTCCTGAAAAAAAAGTCATACTATAGTATGTCGAAAAAGTCAAAAAATGTCAAACAATGTAAATGTCTAAAAAGTCATTAAAAAATGCCTTATTATGGTATGTTGAATGGATTTATAGCATAATTTGTGTTTAAATGTTTTAAAAAGCCAAATTATTGGATGTTAAAAAAATAGGTCCTGAAAAAAAAGTCATACTATAGCATGTCGAAGAAGTCAAAAAATGTAAAAAAAAATTAAAATATCTAAAAAGTGATAAAAATCCTTATTATGGTATGTTGAATGTATTTATAGCAGAATTTGTCTTTAAATGTTTTAAAAAAGCCAAATTATTGGATGTAAAACAAATAGGTCCTGAAAAAAAAGTCATACTATAGTATGTCGAAAAAGTCAAAAGATGTCAAAAAATTTAAATGTCTAAAAAGTGATAAAAATGCCCTATTATGGTATGTTCAATGTATTTATAGCATAATTTGTGTTTAAATGTTTTAAAAAAGCCAAATTATTGGATGTAAAAAAAATAGGTCCTGAAAAAAAAGTCATACTATAGTATGTCGAAAAAGTCCAAAAATTAAAATGTCTAAAAACTGATAAAAATGCCTTATTATGGTATGTTGAATGTATTTATAGCAGAATTTGTGTTTAAATGTTTTAAAAAAGCCAAATTATTGGATGTCAAAAAAATAGTTCCTGAAAAAAAAGTCATACTATAGTATGTCGAAAAAGTCAAAAAATGTCAAAAAAATTAAAATATCTAAAAAGTTATAAAAAGGCCTTATTATGGTATATTGAATGTATTTATAGCATAATTTCTGTTTAAATGTTTTAAAAAAGCCAAATTATTGGATGTCAAAAAAATAGTTCCTGAAAAAAAAGTCATACTATAGTATTTCGAAAAAGTCAAAAAAATGTCAAAAAATTAAACTGTCAAAAAAGTGATAAAAAATGCCTTATTATGGTATGTTGAATGGATTTATCCATAATTTGTGTTTAAATGTTTTAAAAAAGCCAAATTATTGGATGTCAAAAAAATAGTTCCTGGAAAAAAAGTCATACTATAGTATGTCGAAAAAGTCAAAAAAATGTGAAAAAATTAAAATGTCGAAAAAGTGATAAAAAATGCCTTGTTATGGTATGTTGAATGTATTTATAGCACAATTTGTGTTTAAATGTTTTAAAAAAGCCAAATTATTGGAAGTCAAAAAAATAGCTCCTGAGAAAAAAGTCATCCTATAGTATGTCGAAAAAGTCAAAAAATGTCAAAAAAATTAAAATGTCTAAAAAGTGATAAAAATGCCTTGTTATGGTATGTTGTATGTATTTATAGCATAATTTGTGTTTAAATGTTTTAAAAAAGCCAAATTATTGGATGTCAAAAAAATAGGTCCTGAAAAAAAAGTCATACTATAGTATGTCGAAAAAGTCAAAAAATGTCAAAAAAATTAAAATATCTAAAAAGTTATAAAAAGGCCTTATTATGGTATATTGAATGTATTTATAGCATAATTTCTGTTTAAATGTTTTAAAAAGCCAAATTATTGGATGTCAAAAAAATGGGTCCTGAAAAAAAAGTCATACTATAGTATGTCGAAAAAGTAAAAAAAGGTCAAAAAATTAAAATGTCTAAGAAGTGATAAAAATGCCTTGTTATGGTATGTTGAATGGATTTATAGCATAATTTGTGTTTAAATGTTTTAAAAAGCCAAATTATTGGAAGTCAAAAAAAAATAGCTCCTGAGAAAAAGTCATCCTATAGTATGTCGAAAAAGTCAAAAAATGTCAAAAAAATTAAAATGTCTAAAAAGTGATAAAAATGCCTTATTATGGTATGTTGAATGGATTTATAGCATAATTTGTGTTTAAATGTTTTAAAAAAGCCAA
The DNA here is from genome assembly GCA_029721515.1 of Synanceia verrucosa. NCBI lineage: Eukaryota > Metazoa > Chordata > Actinopteri > Perciformes > Synanceiidae > Synanceia > Synanceia verrucosa. The sequence continues at coordinate 2,646,560 of CM056561.1, read as the reverse complement.
ATTATTGGATGTCAAAAAAATAGGTCCTGAAAAAAAAGTCATAGTATAGTATGTCGAAAAAGTCCAAAAATTAAAATGTCTAAAAACTGATAAAAATGCCTTATTATGGTATGTTGAATGGATTTATAGCAGAATTCGTGTTTAAATGTTTTAAAAAAGCCAAATTATTGGATGTAAAAAAAAATAATTCCTGAAAAAAAAGTCATACTATAGTATGTCGAAAAAGTCAAAAAATGTCAAAAAAATTAAAATATCTAAAAAGTTATAAAAAGGCCTTATTATGGTATCTTGAATGTATTTATAGCATAATTTCTGTTTAAATGTTTTAAAAAAGCCAAATTATTGGATGTCAAAAAAATAGTTCCTGAAAAAAAAGTCATACTATAGTATGTCGAAAAAGTCAAAAAAATGTCAAAAAATTAAACTGTCAAAAAGTCATAAAAAAATGCCTTATTATGGTATGTTGAATGGATTCATCGCATAATTTGTGTTTAAATGTTTTAAAAAGCCAAATTATTGGAAGTCAAAAAAATAGCTCCTGAGAAAAAAGTCATCCTATAGTATGTCGAAAAAGTCAAAAAATGTCAAAAAAATTAAAATGTCTAAAAAGTGATAAAAATGCCTTGTTATGGTATGTTGTATGTATTTATAGCATAATTTGTGTTAAATGTTTTAAAAAAGCCAAATTATTGGATGTCAAAAAAATAGCTCCTGAAAAAAAAGTCATACTATAGTATGTCGAAAAAGTAAAAAAATGTCAAAAAATTAAAATGTCTAAAAAGTGATAAAAATGCCTTGTTATGGTACGTTGTATGTATTTATAGCATAATTTGTATTTAAATGTTTTAAAAAAGCCAAATTATTGGATGTCAAAAAAATAGGTCCTGAAAAAAAAGTCATACTATAGTATGTCGAAAAAGTCAAAAAATGTCAAAAAATTAAAATGTCTAAAAAGTGATAAAAATGCCTTATTATGGTATGTTGAATGTATTTATAGCATAATTTGTGTTTAAATGTTTTAAAAAAGCCAAATTATTGGATGTAAAAAAAATAGGTCCTGAAAAAAAAGTCATACTATAGTATGTCGAAAGAGTCCAAAAATTAAAATGTCTAAAAAGTTATAAAAAGGCCTTATTATGGTATATTGAATGTATTTATAGCATAATTTCTGTTTAAATGTTTTAAAAAAGCCAAATTATTGGATGTCAAAAAAATAGTTCCTGAAAAAAAAGTCATACTATAGTATGTCGAAAAAGTCAAAAAAATGTCAAAAAATTAAACTGTCAAAAAGTGATAAAAAATGCCTTATTATGGTATGTTGAATGGATTTATAGCATAATTTGTGTTTTAATGTTTTAAAAAAGATAAATTATTGGATGTCAAAAAAATAGGTCCTGAAAAAAAGTCATACTATAGTATGTCGAAAAAGTCAAAAAATGTCAAAAAATGTAAATGTCTAAAAAGTCATAAAAAATGCCTTATTATGGTATGTTGAATGGATTTATAGCATAATTTGTGTTTAAATGTTTTAAAAAAGCCAAATTATTGGATGTCAAAAAAATAGTTCCTGAAAAAAAAGTCATACTATAGTATGTCAAAAAAGTCAAAAAATGTCAAAAAAATTAAAATGTCTAAAAAGTGATAAAAATGCCTTGTTATGGTACGTTGTATGTATTTATAGCATAATTTGTATTTAAATGTTTTAAAAAAGCCAAATTATTGGATGTCAAAAAAATAGGTCCTGAAAAAAAAGTCATACTATAGTATGTCGAAAGAGTCCAAAAATTAAAATGTCTAAAAAGTGATAAAAATGCCTTATTAGTGTAGGTTGAATGTATTTATATCATAATTTGTGTTAAAATGTTTTAAAAAAGCCAAATCATTGGATGTCAAAATATAGCTCCTGAAAAAAAAGGCATACTATAGTATGTCGAAAAAGTCAAAAAATTTAAATGTCTAAAAAGTGATAAAAATGCCCTATTATGGTATGTTGAATGGATTTATAGCATAATTTGTGTTTAAATGTTTTAAAAAAGCAAAATTATTGGATGTCAAAAAAAAGGTCCTGAAAAAAAAGTCATACTATAGTATGTCGAAAAAGTCGAAAAATGTCAAAAAATTAAAATGTCTAAAAAGTGATAAAAATGCCTTATTATGGTATGTTCAATGTATTTATAGCATAATTTGTGTTTAAATGTTTTAAAAAAGCCAAATTATTGGATGTCAAAAAAATAGGTCCTGAAAAAAAAGTCATACTATAGTACGTCGAAAAAGTCAAAAAATGTAAAAAAATGTAAATGTCTAAAAAGTGATAAAAATGCCTTATTATTGTATGTTGAATGTATTTATAGCATAATTTGTGTTAAAATGTTTTAAAAAAGCCAAATTATTGGATGTCAAAAAAATAGGTCCTGAAGTAAAAGTCATACTATAGTATGTCGAAAAAGTCAAAAGATGTCAAAAAATTTAAATGTCTAAAAAGTGATAAAAATGCCCTATTATGGTATGTTGAATGGATTTATAGCATAATTTGTGTTTAAATGTTTTAAAAAAGCAAAATTATTGGATGTCAAAAAAAAGGTCCTGAAAAAAAAGTCATACTATAGTATGTCGAAAAAGTCGAAAAATGTCAAAAAATTAAAATGTCTAAAAAGTGATAAAAATGCCTTATTATGGTATGTTCAATGTATTTATAGCATAATTTGTGTTTAAATGTTTTAAAAAAGCCAAATTATTGGATGTCAAAAAAATAGGTCCTGAAAAAAAAGTCATACTATAGTACGTCGAAAAAGTCAAAAAATGTAAAAAAATGTAAATGTCTAAAAAGTGATAAAAATGCCTTATTATTGTATGTTGAATGTATTTATAGCATAATTTGTGTTTAAATGTTTTAAAAAAGCCAAATTATTGGATGTCAAAAAAATAGGTCCTGAAAAAAAAGTCATACTATAGTATGTCGAAAAAGTCAAAAAATGTCAAAAAATGTAAATGTCTAAAAAGTGATAAAAAAAATGCCTTTTTATGGTATGTTTAATGGATTTATAGCATAATTTGTGTTTAAATGTTTTAAAAAAAGATAAATTATTGGATGTCAAAAAAATAGCTGCTGAAAAAAAAATCATCCTATAGTATGTCCAAAAAGTCAAAAAATGTCAAAAAAATTAAAATGTCTAAAAAGTGATAAAAATGCCTTGTTATGGTATGTTGTATGTATTTATAGCATAATTTGTGTTTAAATGTTTTAAAAAAGCCAAATTATTGGATGTCAAAAAAATAGGTCCTGAAAAAAAATTCATACTATAGTATGTCGAAAAAGTCAAAAAATGTCAAAAAATTAAAATGTCTAAAAAGTGATAAAAATGCCTTGTTATGGTATGTTGTATGTATTTATAGCATCATTTATGTTTAAATGTTTTAATAAAGCCAAATTATTGGATGTCAAAAAAATAGCTCCTGAAAAAAAAGTCATACTATAGTATGTCGAAAAAGTCAAAAAATATCAAAAAATTAAAATGTCTAAAAAGTGATAAAAATGCCTTATTATGGTATATTGAATGTATTTATAGCATAATTTGTGTTTAAATGTTTTAAAAAAGCCAAATTATTGGATGTAAAAAAAATAGGTCCTGAAAAAAAAGTCATACTATAGTATGTCGAAAGAGTCCAAAAATTAAAATGTCTAAAAAGTGATAAAAATGCCTTATTATGGTATGTTGAATGTATTTATAGCAGAATTTGTGTTTAAATGTTTTAAAAAAGCCAAATTATTGGAAGTCAAAAAAATAGCTCCTGAAAAAAAAGTCATCCTATAGTATGTCCAAAAAGTCAAAAAATGTCAAAAAAATTAAAATGTCTAAAAAGTGATAAAAATGCCTTGTTATGGTATGTTGTATGTATTTATAGCATAATTTGTGTTAAATGTTTTAAAAAAGGCAAATTATTGGATGTCAAAAAAATAGCTCCTGAAAAAAAAGTCATACTATAGTATGTCGAAAAAGTAAAAAAATGTCAAAAAATTAAAATGTCTAAAAAGTGATAAAGTCATACTATAGTATGTCGAAAAAGTCAAAAAATGTCAAAAAATTAAAATGTCTAAAAAGTGATAAAAATGCCTTATTATGGTATGTTGAATGTATTTATAGCATAATTTGTGTTTAAATGTTTTAAAAAAGCCAAATTATTGGATGTCAAAAAATTCTTCCTGAAAAAAAAGTCATACTATAGTATGTCGAAAAAGTAAAAAAATGTCAAAAAACTAAAATGTCTAAAAAGTGACAAAAATGCCTTATTATGGTATGTTGAATGGATTTATAGCTTAATGTGTGTTAAAATGTTTTAAAAAAGCCAAATTATTGGATGTCAAAAAATACTTCCGAAAAAAAAGTCATACTATAGTATGTCGAAAAAGTCAAAAAATGTCAAAAAATTAAAATACCTAAGAGGTGATAAAAATGCCTTGTTATGGTATGTTGAATGGATTTATTGCATAATTTGTGTTTAAATGTTTTAAAAAGCCAAATTATTGGAAGTCAAAAAATAGCTCCTGAGAAAAAGTCATCCTATAGTATGTCGAAAAAGTCAAAAAATGTCAAAAAAATTAAAATGTCTAAAAAGTGATAAAAATGCCTTATTATGGTATGTTGAATGTATTTATAGCTTAATTTGTGTTTCAATGTTTTTAAAAAAGCCAAATTATTGGATGTCAAAAAAACAGCTCCTGAAAAAAAAGTCATACTATAGTATGTCAAAAAAGTCAAAAAATTAAAATGTCTAAAAAGTGATAAAAATGCCTTATTATGGTATGTTGAATGAATTCACAGCATAATTTGTGTTTAAATGTTTTAAAAAAGACAAATTATTGGATTTCCAAAAAATACTTCCTGAAAAAAAAGTCATACTATAGTATGTCAAAAAAGTCAAAAATGTCAAAAAATTAAAACGTGTAAAAAGTGATAAAAATGCCTTATTATGGTATGTTGAATGGATTTATAGCATAATTTGTGTTTAAATGTTTTAAAATCCAAATTATTGGATGTCAAAAAAAAAGGTCCTGAAAAAAGTCATACGAAAGCATGTCGAAAAAGTCAAAAAATGTCATTTTTTGAAATGTCTAAAAAAACTACTTTAAAAGTCTTATAGGAGCGTTTGGAATGAATTGCAAGTAAGATTTTATCACAAAACGGTGAAAAAATGCCAAATAATAGATCATCAAAAATTGTGTAAAAACGTGATCCTATAGTATGTCGAAAAAGTCAAAAAATGTCATTTTTGAAAATGTCCAAAAAATTAATTCAGAAGCCTCATGACAGCATTTGGAATGAATTGCAAGTAAGATTTGATCGAAAAATAAAGCTGAAAACATGTCAGATAAGAGTATGTCAAAAATTATGTAAAAATGTCATACTATAGTATGTCGAAAAAGTCAAAAAAGGTAATTTTTTAAAATGTCCAAAAAACTAATTTAAAAGTCTTATAGTAGTGTTTGGAATGAATTGCAAGTAAGATGTCATCCAAAAAAAGGTGAAAAAAATGTCAAATAATAGCATGTCAAAAAATACGTAAAAAGTCATACTATAGTATGTCGAAAAAGTCAAAAAATGTTTGAAAATGTCTACAAAACTAATTTTGAAGACTTATAGTAGTGTTTGGAATGAATTGCAAATAAGATTTGGTCAAAAAAAGGTGAAAAAATGTTATATAATATTTTGCCAAAAATTATGTGAAAATGTCATACTATGTAAACACGTCATACTATAGTATGTTGAAAAAGTCAAAAAATGTAATTTTTGAAAATGTCTTAAAAATTTTTTTTTGAAGACTTGTAGTAGTGTTTGGACTGGATTGCAAGTAAGATTTGGTCAAAAAACGGTGAAAAAAGGCCAAATAATAGTATGTAAAAAATTATGTAAAAAAGTCATACTATAGTATGTCGAAAAAGTCAAAAAATGTCATTTCTTTAAAATGTCTGCAAAACTACTTTAAAAGTATTACAGGAGCATTTGGAATGAATTGCAAGTAAGATTTGATCAAAAAAAGTGAAAAAATGTCAAATAATAGAATGTCAAAAAATTATGTAAAAACGTCATACTATAGTATGTCCAAAAAGTCAAAAAATATGATTTTTGAAAATTTCCAACAATCTACATTAAAAGTATTATAGTAGCGTTTGGAATGAATTGCAAGTAAGAGTTGATCCAAAAAAGGTGAAAAAATATCAAATATTATGTAAAAACGTCATACTATAGTATGTCAAAAAAGTTAAAAAATTTCATTTTTTAAAATGTCTAAAAATATAATTTAGAAGTCTTATAGTAGCGTTTGGAATGCATTGCAAGCAAGATTTGATCCAAAAAAATCGGAAAAAATGTGAAATAATACTGCGTCAAAATTTATGTAAAAACGTCATACTATAGTATGTTGAAAAAATAAAAAAAAAAAATTTTTTTAAAATGTCTAAAAAACTAAGTTAGAAGTTTTATAGTAGCGTTTGGAATGAACTGCAAGTAAGATTTGATCAAAAAAAGGTGAAAAAAAGGTGAAAAAACATCAAATAATAATGTCAAAAATTACGTAAAAATGTCATGTCCATGTCGAAAAAGTTGAAAAAAAGTCACTTTTTAAAAAGTCCCAAAAAGTAATTGAGAAGCTGTATAATTGTGTTTTAAATTAATTGCCAGCAAGATTTGAAGAAAAAATTCTGTAAAAAAAAATCCAAATATAGCACATTCAAATTGGCCAAAACAAGTCACAGTATAGACTGTCAAGACAATTTTATTTGTATAAACAACATCGCAAATATATTCCTCAGAAAACTTTCCAATCTGGACAGGATATGACACCCTCAGCTCTATGCACACAACCTTCACAGGGAACCTACCAGGGAACAGACAAACAATAGATGTCGTGTATAGAGTAACAACAATGAAAAACCACAGACACCATATAACAATGGTAAATACATCTGAAGTTTTATGGAGATAAAGTGTCCAAGTGGATGAAGGGTGGCGTCGAGGTGTCGGCCATGGATTCTCAGAACACATCCTCCTCTCCACCCTGCCAAAGCGATGGAGCCTGTGCAGCACATCCTCCTCTCCACCACGCCAACCAGATGAAGCCTGGGCAGCAGGCGAAAAAGTGAAAATAAATAACTTTGTCCCAAAAATACTTTCAAACCTTTTAAATATCTTGAATGAATATGTGAGTAATTTAGGAGATTAAGAAACCCAACACCAATAAGAACCTATTTAAAAATAAGAACGAGATACATAAGTAAACAAGTTACATTAAAGTGAATTGGTGGCAAAGGAAAATAAAAAAAAAAACAAGTCAAATTAGAGTACCTGTGAGGAACTCTGTGGTTCGTGGCCTTGTATCGATGCCTCTGTCAGTCTCTCCATCACATCTTGACACAGTCAGAGGAAGTTCTTCCTCTTTGTTCACGGTGGTCTGCAGGACGTCGTTGAGTCTGAGGGAGGAATAACATCCTGTTAGTCAACATGAACCTGGAAGCCATGTGTTGTTGTTCCTTTGGATCAGAGGCTTCCAATCTGTGTGCTAACAGGAGTATCCGACTTCATGTTCACACTTTGTGTTTCCTTAAAAAGGAACAAAACATAAGCAGTGTGACAGGACCACAGCGATAAGGGTTTTTGGAGACAGATGTCAATAATTTGCATTTTGCAGGAAAAAAAATCCAATAACTGATAATAAATGTTTCATGAATTTTTTTCAGCCCTTTTACCACTTGCAACAACGATGTAAACTGAAGGCATAACACTTACCTGTTTCTACAACTTTAACTTTCAAGAACAAAGAAAGGAACTCTGTGAACAAATTAACACGCAAAACTGCAATAAATCTCTGAAATAAAATGATGTGAACATCAAATGGGTTAATAAATCCCACATCAAAACAACTAAATGAATAAAACAAACAGAAAAAACACCTTTGATTTGAAACTGGTCTGAAACTGGTACCAACACGTAGTGACGTACGGCGCCCTCTGCATCCCTAATTAATGTTCGCGATTCCGATTCATCACTAGAACACCTTGACAAACAGCTTCCCGGCTTTAAGGTGACCTTCACTACTTCTACACAACGTCTACCGCCGACCTGCCATCTCCCAAAAAATGTACAAAAACTGATGGTGGAGAGTAAAAGGTGAAGAGTTTAGGTATAAAGGTGGATTTTATTGAGGGAAAGTTTTGTTGTGGTGATGCTTGATTTAATTAATACCTTCAAAATAATAAGAAAGTAAAGCTTCTAATGATAACCACTGGGGTCTGACTGACATTTTTATGTTTGCTTTATGGATGATCGTGAGAGGATTTTCTCTGAGCGTATGGTAAAGTTGATTATACATAAAACTGAAGCTTCGGCACCTGATCTCCACTGTGCAAGCTAACATCCATCTTTTATAGAGTCTCTGGTCACAAGGGAACTTGAGTTTTTTTTTTTAATATTACCTTTAATACTCACAGGATGAACTCACAGATTAAAAGACAATCGGTACAATTATAAAGTCCTCATCCTCAAAACTGAGCAGATATAAACATTTACACATACAATACAAGGTAAATAAAGAATTAATCGTAAAAAGTATGACACGAATAAAGCAAAGATGAAGTAATTATTAGTTATAGAGTCAGATAACTTTAAAGTTATATCACGAGAGCTTTGGCATATTTGGATTTCATTAATTTCAAGGATTTAATATAAAGTTGAACGACACTACAGGAACTCCAGAAGAAGGGCAGAGCCTTCAGGAAGTTTACCTTGTGAATGAAGAATTTGACTAAAATTAGTAAAACAATCATACAGTTTTTGTTCGTGACTTATTTAAAAAAATCTCTCTTGATCCCTTAAAATATGACTTCATGATTATTTATTCAATCCAGAGTGACATTAACTGACCCAGTATAAACTGTCTGCTCAGAGTTTGTCTTGATATAATACTCAAGTTTAACAATAGCATTTCTGCAGATGTCATTTACATAATTAGATTTATTTATTTACTACCCTCCTTTCATAACTTTAAAGATAACGAATGATATTGGACTAAAATTAAAAACAAAATTTAAAGAAAGACATTTCAAAATGATCAGAACTGTTTAACAGACCAGACCAGTTTTCCCTGATTGTAGCATGATATAGAGCATTTTTAAATATTTTTATACTGGCATTTTTTTATGTGACTGCATTTAAATTTCTTTAAACTTTTTTGTGGTGAAAAAAAAAATTGAAAAGCTTTATTCTGTTTAGTTATAAATGGCCATAATTACATGATTAGCTCCATGATCAGAGCAGCTAACATGTTTTAGTTGTCAGATGGTTGAATCAGGAGGAAATAAAGTGATTAAATACACACTTCTGTCATATTTTCTGATCACTAAACACCACCAGGTACTCACCTCTCCATCTGTCGGGTTGAGCTCCAGCCTCTCCGGCCTGATGGCTCCGGGTTTTTGCCTTCGTGGTGCAGATCGAGTGTCTGCTCAGCAAACAGGTACTGCTCTTAACGGTAGAAATGACGCCACCGAGCAGCAGCCCGACGGTTTAAAGCAGGATTATTCTTCCTAGTCGGTCCAGGCTTTGGTCGGTCCAGGCTTTGGTCGGTTCCTCTCGGTCCCTCAGCTTGTCTTTATCCACAACTTTGTTCGTTTCTGGAAACTTCTGAAGCAGAAATGGGACCCAACGTCCCAATTTTTACCGCCCGCCGTCATTCTGTCCAGACCTACTTCACTACATCGGGCACTGATTACCTGTCTGTGTGCTCTCACCACTAGCTCCCCCTAGAGGCCAAAACAAATATGACAAAACACCATAGACGGTAAATACAAATCACAGAGCCTCTCTAGTAATTACTAACAGACCACAAAGTCTCCTCTGCTGAAGTGCATCGTTTCATACAAAGCCCAGAGTGCTTTATCAATCAATCAATTAATCAATCAATCAATCAAACCATGAATATCACCTGTCATGGAGGTTAGTGCAGTTCAAAGAAAAAAAATCAGAAAATGTGACAAAAACAATTTAACAATGCTACAATTTCAGACAATAAAATGATGAAAATGTCATAAAATAAAATGAAAAGCAAAAGCCACAGTAATACTAGTAAACAGTGTGAATTACAAAACAATAAAATATGCAAATTAAATACAATAAATAATTGATTAATAAAATAAAAAATGATAAAGCTTAAATATAATAAATAGGTGATAAATGCATTAATGAAATAATAAAATATATAATATACAAATGCAATAAAATATCAATACAATAGAGTACAATTATGCAAATTAAATACAATAAAATAATTGATTAATAAAATAAAAAATGATAAAGCTTAAATATAATAAATAGGTGATAAATGCATTAATGATATAATAAAATATATAATATACAAATGAAATAATATATCAATACAACAGAGTACAATTATACAAATTAAATACTATAAAATAGGCAAAAATTACAATGAAATACAGTATAATTTTACAACTTATGACATAAAATGATAAAACAAGTGAATAAAATGATAACCATTTCCAGTCAAAAGGCTGAATAAGTGAATTAAAGCTTCCAGCAGCTCCTCAGCGAATTGTAGCATATAATAATAAATAAATTATATTATAGTGGCTAAAAGCTGCTAAGAGGACCTGAGGGGCCCAACTGGTTCATACACTGTAAGCGTGAGACGTGGCAGACTATGACGTGCTTTTATTGTGAAATCATTTTAAAACCAACAAAGAAACTGACAGAAACTTTGACTTTAAGAAGCAACTTCACCGACTTGTGTCTCAAATACCTGTTAGGTCGCGTAGAATCAAATACATCCAGCATAAATACAGTTTTCAGAGAAATTATTTTTTTTCATATTACATCCAGTTTCCTGTTTATTGGGAACAATTATTCAACTTAAACGATATAATTAATGAATTCAAATTAATTCAGATTCTAGTGTGCTATAAACAACTAAAACTTAAACACTGTTCGATTCCCATTAGATTGACAGGCATCAACAATTTCAACCATTTTATGTAGAGCTCATAAGTAGGAAAAAAAGACAAAGGATGGAAGGAAAATAAAAGGAAATATGTGCTGCATTTCATGTGCTTGAGCTCAGAAAGACTTCATTATTCCACCTTGAAGACGTCGCTGACAGGCACAGCTGACAAAATGAACATCCTTAATTGTGCTGATTATTTTAGCGTATGTTTGCTCACGGCTGGCACTAAAACAAATTTGGAAATATGAAAGTCAATCATCATATATTAAACCACCGTGAACAGAAACAAATAACGTTTTCAAATATTTTTGATTCCAACATTGTGAAAATGTCTCTGCGTCTGTATTATTGTCTTTTTATGCAGAACTAAAAAGATCAGTTAGACTTTAGTCTTCATTTAGTACACCGTCACAGTGACGTGCACGTGTCTTAATGAGACGAATATAGATGGACTGTATGTACTCTGGTTCTCATAATGTATACTACGAAAATACACACTGGGAAAACCTGTTTGATCACATTTTCTGGAAACATTTCCTCCTTTTCTCCTGAGAATAAACAGTCTGGTCTTCAGCTGATGTGTTCTCACAGAATAAATCAGCTAACATGCTGTTTTAGGAAAGATGATACTACATATACTGAATACTAATATGTTTTAGGACTTCTGCAGGGTTTAAGTAATATTACTTTTGTCCTTGCCATAATAGAATAGTTTTTTATTTATCCATCATTGGAGGAAATTAACCCGCCACAGCAGCATAGACAAATTACAAATTACAGTAACAAAGAAACAATAGACAACAGCAATGACATAATTAATAAAAAACATAAAATATTAATTACGTACTAAATAAAAAGGAAGAAAAATATATATTAATAGTTGCAAACAAAATGTTAAACAATTATCAGATGAATAAAATGTATTTTTATGATTTGTTATGTGGATGTGACCTGTAGAATGAAATAAAAAGGCAGTGCAAATTTCTCTGTATATCACAACTTATTGATGGACGATGCCTCACCAGAAGAAACCAGTGTAATGTAAAACTTTTAAAATAAACTGTAATGTAACAGAGTGCATCATTGCCTGAGTGTCATGTACATTTTCTCAGTTAATTTAACAATCTGTGGTCGACATAACCACGGGTGCGAGGAAATGCATCGTTTGCAGAAATCCTGGAGTGAGCGCTGACAGAAAAGACAGGAAGCAGTGTTTTTATAAGGAGGGGAAATTTTATTTATAACACATGGTGCTGACAGGGAGTCTCCGGCTCAGCGTCTATATTACAAGTTTGATCTGCAAGGCTGCGCTTTTACTGTACGGTATCTGGAAACCAAGATTGCAGTGGCACTATAAACACACGCTTGAAACAACAGATTCTTTCCCTTTTGTTTTGTTTTTTTTCTGAATTTTCTTACAAAATGGTACAAACAACAATACAAAATATTTGTGCTGTTGACAATTTACAAAAAAAGTACTTTGACTTGATAACTGTGCAATATTTTTTTTAATATTTTTTTTCTTCCTCTATTTGAAACTATGTGAGTATGGTACACCAGAATTCCTTCTGGATGGCAACCTCTGTCATGCGGGCTGCGACACATTTTAAAATGTTGTATGGTTACTGTAATAGAACTCATCTGTCCATTATAAAAAGACACATGCGAAAAGCTCCAATTGTACAGGTACAGTTTGCCTAACTCGGTCTGTTTAGCTTCAAGCAAATACTACATTATGTACACTCGGAGTGGAGCAGTGTTAGGAGAAGTTGCACGAAGCACTGCTGCCTGTCTGTCTTTGTAGTTTTGGCCACAGCAGAGAAAAAGTCTGGCTTCTGCTGGAGCCTCCCCGTCACGAGTGTCCATGGTCCGGCAGCGTCCCGAGCGAGACCAAATGTCCTTTAACTAACGCCGGTCACAGAGGCAGAAGACAGTGGTGGACTACAGCAGTGCGACCTCCCCTCATTTCAATAAGACAAGTGGACCAAGTATGTAACACGTAATGATCAAACCTCCTTCATTTCCCCTCACAAACTGCATTTACATGGGGGTCAAGTATGACCGACTCCACTGCTGCCACGTGTCGTTGATAACATTCACTATCATAATTGCATTGTGTCATGACTCTATGAATGACACACTTATAAAGGTTGGTTATCTTGTGTGAGGCGTGCAGGCCATGTTTGGCCCTGAAGCCCGTCTGAATGGTCTGATCAGAAAGTATTGAACACGCCTTGAATACTGGATGGCCTTGAGTAACGCCGGCGCCCTGCAGCTGAATTCAAACACTGCTGAAAGGGGCTCGTATAACATAAAGCACTCACATATATACAATAAGGCCTAGAGGAGTGAGTGAGTGCTAGTATATACTGTACAAGTTGGTTTGAAGTGGAACTTTTTTTCACCACGATGAAGCGAAACTCGAACAGCAAAGTATGGCTGTAAGCTCGTCGCAGAATCACCCCGATTCCCTTAAATGGCTTTTTGTGGTGATAATAGTACATCTCGCCGAGTATTCTTTGAAAGCAAGAGAAAAATGCACGAGACCACACAGAAATCATGTTAGCAAATGTATAAAAATGACCTGTATGTACAACGTGTGTGTGTGCCACATGATCACAAATAGCAGAAAGTAACAGCTGTGTTTATTTTGTGGAGATATCCTGCAGGCTGAGGAGCGATCGGATAAGAGCTGACAGCTATCCTGTCAGTTTCTACAACGGAGGGTACTATTTGCACCCATTTATGTATTCAAGAGACTCCTACCCTGTTAACCTTATTAATTATACTCTGACCTTCCTTCCCTTGTTTGTAGTCCAGTCATCTCATCCTTCTTTCATTGGCAGGGACTGTTTTCCGTTTAAGTGAAGTAGACTTACAAGTGTTATTACTTGTGAAAAGTAAAAATTAGATACAGCTGGATATTCATATGAGCTATAAGCAGGTGAGGAATTGTTGAGGATCATCTGGAGAAAAATGAGAGGTGGAGATCCCTCCAAGCGTTCATCATATTCATAATTAATAGAAGATCTGGTCAATCCACATCAAGCTGAAAGTGGCAGCGACTGAGGGCTGTTTCCACGGGCGCTGAGAAGATAAGGAATGATTAAACCTTTCTATCACTCAGCAGCATCTCCCTGGTCCCTCTTTGAAATGTTTTGCACATTTAAATAATTTAACACAAAGACTAAAGCTTTTTTTTTTTTTTTTCCAGATCTCTATATGCAGTTCTCAGGGTCTGATATATGATTATAAAAGCCCCAGGGGTAGAGCTGCGTTTTCATTAAGTCACAACGAAACTGTCTTTCAAAAATGTCTGTCTATTACTGAAGCTTTAGTTTTGCTTTGATAAAACCGCAGAACTTCATACACAGACTTTCCCTTTTTTTCCCTCTAACTTCTTTTCAAAACCTCTTGAACTCGCAGCCAAACATTTCAGGAGAAAATTTGCGATGAATGAAACGCTGCCTGAAGAGAGACAGATTGTGAAGGCGCTAAATCCCTGGCTGAGTTTCTGTGACAGGGACCAGCACCAGAGTTTGTATATTAAAAGTTTGCTGAGAAACAACAACAGAAAAGCAGAGAGAAAGGGGCTCGCACTTGTCATGTTACGCTACCAGAGCTGTTTTTCCCCTCGTGTTTGTACAGTTTATGTAGTTTTCTTTGACACATTTACCACAATAACTGGTGCCATGTTGATTACCTTTGGGTGAAGGGATAAACATGCAAACCCTCGATGATCTTCAAGGCAAATTCTCCTTAAATAACCCTTCATATAGAATAACGTTAGAGAGGTAACACACACATGACTTTTTCTAACAAGCCTTACCAGGTTTGTGCAAATACTGAGCGCTCAAAACAAACACAGCTGCTGCTGAAGCCACATTAAACAAAGACAGTCCCATAAGGAGCACAGAAACGCCTGACTTGAACAGTTAATGATTTGTCCATAACTTACAGACACACTGTAGGCCTATGTACAGTACGTCCACATAAAGCCAGGCAACGCTCCTCTGAAAGCGGCACTGACATCTCCTGCAGCTACCACAGCCCTGCAGGACGATAGAAATGACAAGGGAAGGTCGGAGTTAAAGGGTACGGGGTCATATGGGGGCGTGAGAGCCCAGAAAATGGCAACCAATCCTGAGTTAGCGGGAGTCTGCTAAAATACGCACCACTGAAGGCACTTTTTAAACAACAGTGCTTCTGTTCTAAGTAATTCAAGTTCAAGAAAGAATAAGCCAGGGCCCACCGAGCAGGAAGGACTTTCATATCTGTCTTCCTCTTCTGTTCCCCCTCAGACAAAGCAAGCAGCTCAACCTAAAGCTTCTGCAGGGAGGCGAGGGGGAAGTGAAAACCCTCAGGAATAGTGAACGAATCAAAGTGGAGCAGGGACGAAAAAAAAAAAAAAGCTAAAGGAAAAACAAAAATCTGACTACTGAAATCTAACATCTATCATAGAACCCAGAATGAAGCACAAACGTCTGGAAAGAGAAACGAGGAGAAGCCTGGGAGCTTCTCGTTCAGTCTTAGAGCAGGAGACGGCCCTCTGTGGTGGGTAATTTGATTGGTTGGTTGGTCAGTGTGAACATGTCGTAGTTAGCTTCAATAAGAGTGAAGCAGCTCCACGTGTTGGAGGGACGGAGCATGGCAGGCCAGCTGACGGGACGTGGGCCTAACTGTGTGTGTGTGTGTGTGTGTGTGTTTTCATGTGTGTGTGTTGATGTGTTTGACACTGACTGGTCCTCTTTAATCATCGTCCCCTCCTCCGTACATGTCGGCCAGCTTCTTGAAGCGGGGGCCCCAGTCGTTGAGGTAGTCGTAGTCCTGGTCCCCCGTGCTGGACGAGTTGAGGGAGCTGACGGAGCCGGCGGTGGAGCCGCTGCCCTCATAGTCGAACACCAGCAGGGAGTCATAGGGAGGAGCGGTGGGGTCGTTGTCCGCCGCTCGGAGGCCCTGAACAGGACAAAGACGAGAAGCAGCGGTCAGTACGCACTGCAACGTGGTCGTCCCTGAACTCCAGGGTCATGGGTTCGATCCCCTGCTCCTGCTCTCTGCTGCCTAAGTGTCCCTGAGCAAGACCCTGAACTCAATCAAATCAAATCAATTTACATGTGAAATATAAGCAGCTGCTTCAGAGCTTGACTTCTATTTTGTTTTAATATAATACTTTGGTTTAATATAATAAAATGCATACTATTTTATCAGCTGATATAAGGGTATAATGTCAATAATTTACTTCTAGCAACTATATCTAAATTAAAAAAGAGAGAAAGCATCTCAGGATGGGCTATCTAGTATTTTCTTTTCCCTCATGTTTGGACAGTTTATATTAGGGATGGGTACGAATGGGTGTGATACGAATAGTAATACTTGAGTGCTCAGTCTAATATGTCTGAAAAACCTCCTGTATGCAGTTAAATGACAGGGAATTTAAATACATAGTACTGTTACTCTGTCACACAGAGCATGACAGCATTTCATACTCTCAGTATTTCTAATAACAGCACACACTGTTTGTCACCACACTTGAGATCTGAGATGAAATATAGAACATGTGACTTTGGTGAATTTTGAATAAAGAAAACAAATAAATGAATCAACACCACTGGCTGGTGGTAAAACTGGGTAAGTCTAAATTATTACAACCTATATTTAATCATGTAGTCTCACTGAGATCAGGATCTGTTTTAGAAGAAGTAGAGCAGGGATGAGACACAAACACAAACAGCATCAGATACATCAATAATGCAGCACAAGCAGGGTGGACATAAACTGAAATCTTCATGTATAAAAAGCTATAAATATATATACAGGTGATGCATTGGTCAGGTCTGAACTTGATTCATCAGTATTTTTTCATTAGATGTAAAGATATCTGCATGTTTTTTCCTCTCTGAGAATGATAAATGAGGGCCGTTGACCTGCAGGTTAGGCAGCTGAAGAGAATGGACTTCATCCACTTCACTGAAACACCTGAAATAAAATAGTGAGAGAGGCTGTGGATGGAAACCTAGAAAGCCTGAACCCCCAGGGGGGCAGTGCGTGGCAGGAGCACCATGTGTTTGCTGTGTTTGTGTTTTACCAGCCTGCTGAAGCGAGATCAGGTGAGTACATGTGTGGCAGAGAGAGAGAGAGAGAGAGAGAGGGAGGAAGAGAGAGAAAGGGAGAGGGAGTCAAGGCTGGATGGATCAAAGCTGAACAGCTGCCAACACCTCTCGAGTGTGAACGTGTTGTCACGAGTCTGTCAATCAGCATTTTCTCGCACCACTGTGCCAAAGATGGAGCTGTGTGTGTGTGTGTGTGTGTGGCGCCATAAAAGCAGCTGTAACATAAAACAAATCCGTCTCCATGCTGCAGTTTGCATATTGAACGGCATCCAGAAATGAGTAATCGCATTAAATGTCAGATCGATGAAAAGTGGAAGTGAGAGGCCGGCCGGCCGGCGGGGGGAAACGGTTTAATGGCGGTTGTGCATACGAGATGTGATGCGTGTGACCGCTGTGGAGGTGTAAATTCACCTCGTGGATGAAGTCCCCGATGTCTCCAGGGTGGGGCACGACAGGTCTGATTGGGTACTGGGACTCGGGGATGATGGGGCGCTCGTCCACCCTGCGGACGCCAGGCGGCTTGCTGATGATGTGCTCCAAGGAGTCAGGCTGCTGCAGCTGGCTCAGGTCGTAGTCCTGCACATCCACACGGGTAGACAGATGTGAGACGGTGCAGGAGGTCAAAACAGGAAGTGTGCATGTGCAGATGTACATCTCTCACAATCTCACCTGGTCCTCCTCTCCTCCTCCCTCTTCGTCGTATTTGAGGATGTTGTCTCTGACATCGTCTTCAGGGTCGATGAGCAACTGCTTGGTGTGCCGCTCCTTCTCCCTGCGCTTGATCCACACCACAAACAGCAGCACCATGCCTGTAACGACGCATTCAGGAAGCTCCATCAGATGTTTTAACCCAGTCATCAATAATAGGAGGCTCAGTATGTAGCATGTAGCTATTTGACCATGTTAGCACAAAGAATAGCTGAGGCTGATGCTAATATCATTAACTCATTTTAGAGCTTCTGGGAGATGTAGTCGTAACATGAAGAGATGGTATACACCACCGAGATCAAAACAGGAAGTGGAGACAATCGAGATTAGAGAGCAAAACAGAATCTGGAGAAAAAGTGGTGATTTTGGTGAAAGTGTCCTCTACTCTACCTCTGATAAAATAAGAATGGAACAAGGTAAAAACAAACATTTTTTTCATGATGAAATAGAGAGTCTCTTCTTTCATTTGAGCTATTCAGTGTTTTCAGAGACATAGTACTAAATATTCTGTGGGTCTAGAAATATGACTCAAAATGGTCAAAAACGCTGGAACAAGACACTTTGTGTTTTAAAAAACTGCTGGTACCCAGTGAGTTAATACTGAAGGTATTTGTTAATTTTCAACAGTTTGACCTGATGATGGCATCAAAGTTTAAAAAAAATCAGTGGATAACCTGTATTTTTATAATTTATCCTGCTTATCAAATGTGATGGAAATCCATCCAATAGCTGCTAAAACCAACTAGTGGAAAACTGGAGATCACCAAAGTCTGTAGGAGTCCTGACGGTTTGTGCCATTATATTTAGGAGAAACTGGGATATTTTGTAGGTGAAAACTTTGCCTTGTTTTTGCTTCTAGTGGGAAAGTCAGAGGATCATAAGTTCACAACCCTTGTCCTGCCAGCAGCCAGTGCTGTTTTCTTTTAACCCAAACTTGACAAAGTAGTTTTTATTTCACTCAACAAACTTGAACTAAAACAGAGGCTGATCAAAACAGTCATAACATTGACACTGTTATGTCTATTATATAACATTACTTTTGTAACTCTGTTGTCTTCCCTGTGTGTGATTTGTTGTCATTGACAGATAGATGTGGGCAAATAAGCATAAAAATATAAATGTCAAGAACTTCCAAAACTTATATCGGTGGTAGTAGAAATAATGAAAAGAATGGATCATTCACATTGAATTTAACATCCAACATTTTAAAATATGCAGGAAAAACCCTGCAGCAGCAGGTGGATTCATGTACAAGACTGAAGATGGAGTAAGCCAGCGGCATGAAGCGCTGGCATGACGGATAGCAGCAGATATTTACCCTACCAGGACAAGAAGACAGGAACCTCGTAGTCTAGAGATGCTGGAGAAGATTCCAGCGGTCGAGGCGTTAATCCATTATACAAACTGTTGTTCATGTTGTCCTGGTGAATATTTAATGACTGCACCCTGGGCTGCCCCTTTTCTGGCAGAGAGGCAACCACAGGTGGCTTTAACTTTTTGCTTTGTGTATCTACAGTGTGTGTGCTTAGACGGCTGATGCTCACTGAGGAGTATGATGATGCAGATGAGGATGGAGATGATGGCGCCGGTGCCCAGTCCGGCGGCCGCCACGGCCCCGAGGGTGGTGCAGTCTCCATGTTCGTCGCAGGGACACACCTTCACCTTGATGACCGACCTGTTGGACAGAGGAGGGTTCCCCGAGTCCGACACGATCACAGGGATCTCATACACCCCCGGCTCTAGATACACCTGGTAGTGCAGCCGTAGACGGGCGTAATCACCTGAGTAGAGCCAGGATGAAAGTTACTATTTTATTACCTATTAACAAATTTAAAAAAAGTTACTTCTGACCAAAATCTGATCAATAACACAACATTAATTAGAATGTTTCCTTTCATTATCAATATATGCATTATGGAAATTCTTTATCTTGTATACATGTTAAAAAAATTAAATAAACACATAACATTCAAAAACGTCCTTATGCAAAACAAAAACAGATTTTAAATTACAATTTGCATGAAATCATGGAGTCGCACAATCATATATTGATCATACCACCAGACTACACACATTTCATGCACTAATCACATATTAATTTTCACGTTCTACTCAGAAACCTCCTGACCAGTGAGCCGGGAAATCGTCCAGTTGCGCTTGATGCTGGTGGGAAAGTTGGGCAGCTCAAAAACGAAAGGTCCGGCGTTGGGGTCTGTGTCGGCGTCAGCGGCGGTGATGTTGACACCGTGGATGTTCTTGTTCACTCGCTCACAGATCTGAGACTCCCTGGGTATGAGCGCTGGGGGGTTGTCATTAATGTCTATCAGATAGATCTGCAGTGTTCCTGTGCCGCTGGCCGGAGGAGAGCCTGGGAGCAGAGAGAGGGAACACAAAATAGTTTCATGACGGGAAGACAAGAGGAGGCAGAGGCACTGAAATAAAACAAAGAGAGGAGGTGAACGGAGCAGATGAAGCTAAAGGTGGGGAGGCTGGAGAAACTGGAGGAGGATATCTGCCCTTGACAGAAGCACTCCTGACAGTTGTGCTTTCCAGCTCCTCTTTTAGCCTCAGAGCCAAATCAAACCCATCAGAGTCGATCCAGATGCAGGCACCGCACATCCAATCGCCCAGAGGCGCCTTAGGTACAATAATGATGACTGTAACACAATCAAACAAGTCCTTGTCTGTGTGTATTTACACAGGATTAGGAGAGCCGGCTATGATCCTGCAGATAAAGGCCCGTCTGCTTGCACTGCTAACAATGTGTTTGTGAAAGGTGAGCAGGGCATCCTAACAGCCCTGCATTCCTGCATGCATAATCTACATATACATAAACATATCTACATGCACTTGCATATGCAGACACTGCATGCATATGCGCTCATGTGTTGACTGTATATCTCCACTGCATGCTCACATTCATACATAGAAAATGACTCCCCGCTCTCACACTATCAATCACTCCTGAAAATTATTTTCTCAGCGTGAAAGCAGTAGTGACACTGCAGACTACAGCAGCCTATCACTTAATGTATTTTATTCATTTAACACAGACCCCATTCATTAACTAAACTGTTCTGTGATGGAGTGTCAGATTTAGCATTTTTTTCTGTCTGTTCTTCTCTGGCTGGTTTGAAGTCAGCAGACCCACTGAGTCATTACAGCTTTTTAAAAACAATGGTTTCATTTGTGACTAAATCAGTAAAACTGACTCATTTTAGCCTGGACACTGGACTGGGTTATTATAGTCACGTTAATTAGACAGCTATATTAAAGTAGTGATATCCTCCGCTCATCCTCCTACCAACCCACAGACCCCAGAGGTATACTGGTTTTTGTCATATCTCAAAAATGCTTTTGTCTATCATTCCAATTTTTCATGACTTTGTTAATCGACGTCCCCAATGACTTCATAGCATTGTTTTCTCTTTAATTAGACAATCAAGGTCCGAGGGGACCTAGTCAAAAGCAACTGCAGCCCAGTTAAAATGGATATAATAGCAAATAAAGTCCACACAATATCAGTTTTACGTTTTCTAAATTAATAATAATAATTTTTTCCCTTCAGATGAATAATTACAAAACTAGTAACGTAATGAGAAGAAATAAGTTAACTCTCTGATACGATGGGTGCAGACGTCGATGCTGTAAGTTTGTGGAAATTATTGCAGCAAGTGGCGAGATTTGGTCCAAGGCGACTGTGGACAGGCGTTGCAGGTGCTGCTTTGCCACAATATTGTCAGCCTTGGACTGTAATAACATGCACCGATGCACACAGACACACACCTCATCTGCAGACACAATCCTGAAGCCCTTTGCATTGATTGAACAGAGCAACGGACCATCAGCAACGGCATTTTAGGGAGAACTGGGAGTGAAGAATGGACACTTTAAAGAATCAGAGCACGGTGACAAATGCATGGGCGTGTACGTGAGGTATGGAAATGTGGCGCAGAGAAATCTGAAGGGAAAACAGAGCGCTTAGCTGGATAGAGCTCAGAGGTGTTTATTGAGTGTGTGTCAGGGGGTGACGACCCTTAGCTGCCTCCAATTACCAGTCATTTCCCCGCCATGCCCCGACGGCTCAGCTACTGGATGGAATCAAGCGACCCCGGGGCCCATCTCTGGGATGAGATAAGGGCGATGTAATTTACAGAGATTTATGCAAAGCTGACAGATCTGCCAATTAAACATGGCAACAGAGCAAGACATTTGCCACGAGAGGAGGAAGAGACGGTTAAAGACGGGACGCAAGTCGACAGTTTGAGTTCTGACTGACTGGTAAATACTACGAATAACCCTGCAGATCACTATGATTAACCCTGCAGATCAATACGATTAACACTGCAGATCAACTGATCAAAGGTATGAAAATAACCCAACAGGCTAGAAAATATAAATTTTAATTTCATTATTACCTCATTAGGGCTGCGAAACTAGTTCTGGATCTCATACACATTATAGCCATACCAAAACTAAATCATAGTGTTTATTATCATTACATTATTGATTAATCACACCCTTTAGTAAGCTATATTACCAGGTATAACTCACTTTTTAAAATATCCAACAGCTTTGCAAGCTAATTAGAGCTATTTATTCAACATTATCAGTTTTATATACAGTACATACTTAATGTAGAGTATTCAATGCAAATTCAACACATGCATACTGACCTGTAAATATGCGTGGTTCATAAACACAAACACACAAAAAACACACACGGAGGCTTTCCCATTCTGCAGTTTAGTTAATCCCAGCCATGTATGGGGGACATGTGGAAGCAGCTTGCCACAGCTGATAGGAGAATTATATGGGTTTTAACCAGCTAAATAAATAATTATGTTTGTGTAAATTCCTCAAAAGGATTTGTATTAACTTCCTTTTTTTGACGGGGGCTCAGAGATGTGAGGCACGGTGTAGCAGGCTTTGAAGAGCATATAAACATTACTGTAGGTGTCCAGGAAGTGAGAGTGTCAGACGGGTCTGAGGCCGTCAGATTTGTGTCGGGGGGGCATGAAAACACCAGTATTCTTCTCACCATGCCTCGTCCTACTATCGTCACCGTCTCATAGCACTTCTTACCATAATCCTTCTCACGTTATGACAGCTGGCACTCCAGCAACACCCACAGTCAGACTGATGAACACACGACTTTAACTGATGCTTTCTCATCTTTTAAACCTCCCACAGGTACAGTATCAGCCAGCGCTACACTGCAGCCATTACAGAGGTCAGTGAGGAGGTAGTGAGAAGAAAAGAAGTCCAGGAAACGACAGGGAAATAGCTGTGGAGTTGAAACATCGCCCTCTAATCCCGCTGCCTCCTCTTTCCCATCAGCACAGCAGGTTTACGTCATGGTGTCTGATATTGTCAATCATCCACCCCAAAATAGAAAAAAAGGACACACTGATGCTGCTCACACCAGTGTGTTTCAAATGAGATCATTCCTCACACATATAAATACACAAAGCCAGCTCAACTTAAGGTAAACACCAGTGCACTGCACGTCACTGATAAGGCAATTTGGGGAGAAGCAGGGAAAAAAAACACACTTTTTTAACTTTAGTAAAAAGCACTCGCTTCCACTTGAGAGAAAAGGGAAGTTATTTGTTTGCTGTGATTGAGTTTGTGCTCAGTTAAACTGGAGTTTGCAGCAGAACAAATATATATGGCACATTGTGAGAAAAGGGAAGCCATGGACAGGAGATAAGGAGGATGAGGAGAGAGGATCAGGAGTGTGACCAGGTTGTGTGAATCCAGGATTTCCTCTAACTCTACCCCAGCTGCTCTACACTTGAACGCAGCAGAGCCTCTAAATCCACTCAAATGTGTTCAGCAACATTTGTCATGTATTTACAGACACATCCGATCATTTCCAGCAATAACTCAAACTGTCAGGTGACCTCCTCGTCATAAGAAACGTACACGACGGAGGCAATGTGAGAGTTTTTTTAAGATGTTTCATGTTTTTTTTTACAGTGTACTGTATATTAGACTGTTGTACCAGGGAGTGGTCTGAATCTGAAGAGTACTGAGGATTTGGAGGATCCACTACCATAGTTTTTAAAATAAAAACCGAAAAGAAATGATCACTAATGAACAGGTTCAAGAGAGACAGGAGAAAACATGTAGTGTGTTGATTATACAATGTGTGTTTAATAGGGGTGGGAAAAAAACCATCAATATGGCAATATATCGTGATACTTTTTCTTATTTTTTAATAATAATAATAAAAATAATATTTTTTATATACAACTTGTATTTTAAGCTCCATTTTAAATTTCTCAGTGAACTATGTAGAATATCACAATATCACAATAATGTATTGCATCATGACAGAAGTTATATATTGAAGTCAATACCCACCCCTAATAATTAAAGCAAATGTAATAATAATAACAACAGTAAAACACATTAATTGTGCAGGAACTGTGCAGGAAAATGTGGGAAAGAGGAAAAATATGGCCCCAAAGTATTTATTTCATTCTCATTACTAAGATAAAATCATTGCTTCTTTATGAGAGGGAGCCTGACAGACATCCGACCCTCTTGAGTCAAAAGCTTGATGGACAAAACAGAGCAACAGTACCGTGGATTAATCTGAGTTTTTCTTAAAGAAATGGCTGCAAATGACCGTATGGAACAATCATTTGCTTTTCAAATATTTCACTTGATGATCAAGTTGATTGTCTTGTCTTATTGTGAGCTGGTTATCTTGTGGACTTGAGGACCACATTGGAAATCTGCCTTCAGGCTTTATTATGCTTTTATTGATGATGTTTAATGGATGTAATGATTGTAATGCAGTTTGTCTTCTTCTAATCATCAGATGAATTCAATCAATCAGAAAGAATAAAAAGACCTTAATCGCTGATAAAATATATGCATTAAAAGACGTTCCTCTTACCGTTGTCGGTTGCCAGGAACGTGGCCTCATAGACGTTGTTTTTGACGTAGACAGACTCCCGGTCGAGGACCGCCGTGGTTACGATCTGACCGTTGCTTCTGTTGATGGACAACCAGTCCGCTGGGTCGTTCAGCTTTGAATACCTAAAGACACACAAGGACGAATTGATGAAGAAGTTAGCTCGAGCGTTTCCGTCTTTACAAGCAATTGAAAATTTTCTCTTGCATCTGTGCATACAGAGATTGCCTGCACACACACACACACACACACACACACACACACATTCACAACAGCCTGACCTTCACACAGTTTAATTCTTCATTGACTTCTCCTCCAGAGCCTGCAGCCTACAGTCAATTTCACCTCATTTTTCACTCCTGTGTAGCAGCCACTGAAGTCAATTACCTCCCTAGTTAAGCACTGCTGCAACTGCCTGTGTGTGTGTGTGTGTGTGTGTGTGTGTGTGTGTGTGTTTGCTGCATGTACATATTCCAGGAAGTGTTTGCTTATAACTGCTGCTGCCTGGCAGGGTTAGAGCGAGGCATGCATGTTTCACTGATGTGGTGCACTGGGTGGAGACAGGATGATAGGATCTGGGTACTGGGCGTCAAACAGGAAGGTGGATGAGGTAGCAGGTGGTGACGTCCCCTGGGACAAAGGGCAGGGAAGGAACAGGGCATCATCTCTGGGATTGAGTCCCAATCTCACTCTCATCTAACTGCTCTTGTTTCGGAGGCGTTGGTCGCTTTCAGCTCGTTCCGCTCTCTCACTTCTATCAGATCTCTCTCTCAGCACATGCCGCCTCACCTCATCTTGCCTCGCTTTTGTATTCATACATTTTCTTATCCCAGTCTGCATCTTTTCATCCTCCTCTCGTTCCCTCTGCGATGCAGATTTCATTAACCATTCGTGGACATGTGAAGCCTTGGCCTTACACAACAAGGTTTCCACAGCAATCCCACTTCATTCAGTGAATGTCAGCTCGGCCGATAAGGCCATGTTATGTGACAAACAAGTCCAGCTTTTAAATCTGTTCAGATGGAAATGGACTTGACCTCAACCTCGCTTTTATATTTATGGAATCGTGGTGTGTTTCCTGTCAATGTGGACAATGTTGGTTTACATACTGCATGTACATTTCTACTACTGAGAGTGAAAGCTTGGAGGGTTGGGTGGCGAAGGGGGGGTGAACAGAGAGTATAATCTCTCTCCTGCAGTTAGGGAGGTGGGATTTTCCCAGCAGGCAGCGGGAATGATCCCAGGTGCAGCGCAGAGCGGGGAAGGGGATCATAGAGATGACATTCCCACACTCTACGGCTTCACAAGCCCACCGCCCCTAAGGGATGGACTGTGAAATCAGCACCAGGACTACAGTGAGTCCATCACAGAGGGAGGGAGGGAAATAATCAGGAGGTGGGAGGTGACGTTCAGAAGTAGCACCATGGCTTTAATGTCCTCATTAAGGATGACTTGATGTCTTTCCAGTGGACGACAGACAAACTGGTGCCCCTTTTATAGAGTGGACAGAAATAGATCTCTGCAGGGATGATGTGTTTTTTTTTTTGTACGCCAACCAGGAAGTTAGTATAACCCTGGTTGGAGTTTAGATTACTGCAGAAAATAAATGCTTTTAATACTTAACACGCTGTATTCAGCAAGATCTCAAATGAACTCCACTATTGAGACTTACATCACGGTCACATCAGTACAACTAATGAGGCTGTGAAGGCAGGCGAGATGGACTTACCACTTTCTTAAAGACACAAAAAAGCTGGGATGCTTACTGACTGACTTTATATCATAGAACAAAACATTAAAATTTCTTAGAGAACCAGAAGTGTGCTTTCTTTTCAACTGTTAGAAGAGAAGATACGTATGTACCATGTGGCTAGAGTCTTAGCATTAAGACGGGAGCACGCTCTGTCCAAAGTTTGAAGGAGCTGCCCATCAGCCTAATTAACAAGCTAATTAACACGGCATACTGCACATCTTGTTTGCTCAAAGTGGAGTCCTGCTAACAGCCTGGAAACCTCACAGTGACAAGACACTGGTCTCTGCCTGGAAATAGTCGCCACAAAACTCCTCGTAAAAACCACAAGTTGCTGTTCTTTCACTTCAGTGTGTGTACAAAAACAAAGCCTGACGTGTTAACAACATGTCTAACATGGCTAGCATGGCAATTAGCTTTAGAGGTGTATAATAATTTATGAAAACTGATAAAGCATGTGCTTAGTAATTTGGATGAGCTGACCGTTTAGAATCAGGAGTGTTTCCTCCATAAGGGGCTGGGAAACAGCAGCAGAAGCTCTCTGAAAGCTCTGTCCACCACCACACTTTAATTAAGCTTCCTAAAAGGCCCTCAGTGCAGATGTAATAAACCTTATATGACGCAAATGAAGCCAGGCTAACGTACAGCATTATTAGTCCTGTTCTGGAGGAAAGCTGCAGAAAAGCTGAGGTCAGACCACAGCTGGCTTTAAACCAGCGTTTTCACTTCCTCCACTTTTTTGCGACGGCGCTCGGTAAGTGATCGGCGACACCGGCCATTAGAGTGATGATGGTTAAAAACAGCCACAGTGTTTCTGAGTCACGGCTGTCAGCAGTGTTACTGTGGGCACATGGCAGTCCCATCACTAACTTTTTAATGAAGTGCTACGACAATTTCTATCGTCTACCTGGAAAGGTAAACAGTGTGTTTACCCTGATGTTATTTTGGAATAAAAAAGTTTAATTGTTCCTTCCCGTGGCTCATTTCCACTGCTTTTCCTGAGATCTCCTCCACCTGAAGCCTCCTCTCATGTGGGACTTAGCGAGCGTCGAGCTGGATGTATGATTAGGCCTGGCAGGTTAGTGATCTCAGCAGGCAGCAGGGAGAGCTATGACATTTATTTTTCAAACCCCTGACCCTGAGGATGAAAAATGCATGTCTCAAGCTTAGCCAAGGAGGTTTGGGTAATCATTTATGCCAGTGTCTCCAGTCCCACGTCTCGACCTTACTGGGCGGATGTCTGACAGGTGATGCATGATGCCTCCCGCCCTCCACTCCGATCCATATCGCCTCCTCTCCAATCCCAACAGGACACTGTCAGTCGGTCCCTTCTTTGATAAGCACCTCTCTGAAGTTCAAACCTTGACCTGGAGTCAGCTCACCATCTTCTGCCTCCCATAGGTGTTTTTTTTCACCTTTCTGTCCACTTTTATGGCTCCCTGTAAATCTCCTCCTTGTCTTCCTCCTATTTCTGCGTCTCCACCGTCCATTTACAAAAGACACACAGCGCTTTGACATATGCAAAGACGCCGGTTATAAATTACACATAACACAAAGTGTGGTCTCACATATAAATGTGCAAACACGCAGTCAGATAACCATTTGATCGATGGGGTTTTGAGGTATGCTCTGTGTGATAGAAGCTGGGAAATGAAAGTGAAATAGGATGACGCAAACACTTACAGGGCTTTAGCTGATTGGCAAGAATGAGCCCCTGAGTTTCTTTTTTCTTCAGGAATAATGAGATTCAAGAGATGGAGAGAACAGCTGTGATTAGTGTCCTTGCATAACAGTCTAGAGTAGATACCTTTTATGGGACTGGTGTAAAGCAGGGGGATTGATAGTGATCCGATCCAGATGGATCCATCTCTACTGTTCTGCTTCCTCGTTCAGTGATAACAGAGGATGGAGATTTGGTTTGTGTTAAACAGAGCGTGACAGACCACAGCCTAACTTTTTAGATAGATGTGAAATACAGTCATCTTATACAGGTCAAGCAAAAACAGGGAGGAAACCAAAAGAGGTCAAAATTCAACAGTGTGAGGCGATGAGAGAGAGACTTCTTCCTAAATTTTAATTTACACCCAATTTACTCTCATTTGTGGTGAAATTAGCTGGGAAATTTGTTCAGATCTTTTCCCCAGAGAAAATGGGAAAGAGGTAGCATTAATATCACGGCCGTGTTATCAACTCAATTTGCTACACTATACTGAGCCGGTTATACACTCACCACTACCTATGAGGACCTTGTACGAGTGACCATGAGTGGATGCAGACCTAATCTAAAGCTCTCTCTCTCTGCAATGTCAATACGGAGCAAAGTGTACTTAATAGATTACCTCTAAGTTTGAAAGGCCGTAATGCAGAGGCTGCTACTGTCAGGCTGACAGCAGGGCTAAGAAAGGCCTGCTGGTCATTTAAAGGTTGCTTTACATTTACGGTCCGGAGGGGCTTAGCGCAGAGGAAGAACACTGCAGGTGGATATAATGCTGTGTCAGGCGTTTGGGCTGCAGCCAGCTGTTCTCTTTATTCTCCACCCTCCCCTCCTCATGTATGTGCTCATGAGATCCACACACCTCTGATTACCCCAGAGGCTATTGCTCTCTATTAACCTCAGCCTCCTTACTAAGAGTCCTCTGGTGCCTCATAAACTTCACACGGTGAGACTTTGAGAGATGGGAGATGCCAAAATATAGTCCCCTTGTTGAACTTCGACACCTAAATACTGACATGGAAGCCATCCAAGAGTCTTTTTAGCCTGCTGTTAGTGCTTACGGAGGGATTTCTGCCAGGCTTACACTATTTAGCCAGACGGGATACTTTCTCTGTATCCAGAAAGTGTCCGTATGTAACGCAGCTTATCTGGTATGATCTAAATGATTTTGGAGCAGGGAAAATTTAAAGTAATGGCATGCTATTAAAAGGTCTGGGGTGTGATCTATTGCAGTGACTGGGTACCTGATTATCTGCTGCATCTGCAGCCGGTCGGGATCGGAGGCTGAGAAGGTGGTGAGGCTGGTGCCGGCGGGGACGCCCTCCTCATAGCGGATCGTTTTGGGGTTCGTGGGGAAGTAAGGGGGTTCGTTGACATCCTGGACTGATATGGTGACCCCAGCTGTGGACTGGAGCGAGGACTGGATGCCGCTGGCGAGGTGGGCCTGGTTGGACACCACCACCGTCAGCATGAAGGCACGGTTCATCTCAAAGTCTACTGGCTGGAGGAAGGAAGGAAGATGATGACAATTTCAGATATTTTATTACAATATAAACATGGACAAATATAGGAATGTGCAGAAACACACACAGAAAATGGACATTTATAGCAGTGTTTTATCATATTTATCACTATAATAATAATATATTATATCAGTTTTTCAGTGACAAAAACATGATTTTTTTTTTTTATTGTAAAGAAATAAATACACTCCTGAAGCTACAATCTTCGTTATTGATTTAAAGGTGGAAAAAAAGGAAAAAAAAGCTTTTTTCTCATCACAGTGGTGACTGATTATTACTACAATTTGCAGGATGATTATAATTACAATATTTTTTCATGATGGCCAAGCATAGATCACGCTGATGACGGTGTGAAAACCGCTGTCATTTCTCTCAGGTGGCTGGGGAATACACGCTGAACCTTGGTGATAAAGATAAAGGACGTATAATAAATGAACAGATGTGGTGTCGAGGGTTCCCCTGATGAATTGGACCCATATTCTCTATAAACTCCTAACCAGCACACACTTCCTGAGGGGAGGCGGCAAGGCTTAGACTATTCATAGGGTGCTGTCAAGGCTCTGCCTTTTGTGTCGTCTACGGGGGGTTTTAACCGCTGAGCTTAAACCACAGTGACAGGTCTGTGCTCTCCTAATGAAGACTACACGATCAGGTTCAAATGACAACAACAACAAGCAGGGAAATAAAAAAAAACAGGGAACAAACACCGCTCGTAGGTCCTGCTGGCACATTTTATAAATAGGCAGCTGCTGATTAGCGCTGTGCTGCGGTGTTTGATGGTGACGTTAATGGTTTTGAGCACATCTGCGTATTGCATCGTGAGTGTTAGTTTATGTATATATATGTGTAAACATTGCTTACCAGGCATTGCTGTGTGTGTTCAGATTTGTAAATGTAAATGTAGGGAGGTGTGTATTGGTGTGTGACCCCGTTGGTGCACTGGGAGCCCATTTATAGGCGAACCACGCTCGAGGCTCTTTGATCTGGGGCCGCTGGTATTCAGAGCACATGGGGGGTCCAGAGTATAGCTGTAGGCTAACGAAAGCATGCATACACACCCTGAGGGAAGCCAGAGGGGTGAGAGGTCAATAACACGGCCATCGCATCTTACATCTCCTCTGTATCGCTTCACTCTTTTCCTCCTGGTGAATTTTTTTTTCCGCCAGACTCCGTCTTAACTCCCCACCTCCACCCACCGGCTGTGATCTGCGCTCTCTGACAATCCTCTGAAATCTCTCTTCACCTCACTTCTCTCCTCCATGTGTATCACAAGCTGTGATTTACATATCTTAATGACTCGTTCCCAAACCGAGCCGCTCTGTTTGTGTATTTTCAGGCGTGCTTGTTTGCAGACCGGCTCTATTAGCGAGCGGGAAAATGAGAGGGGGTCTCGTAATCTCCCTGGAGAGCGGTGTAAATGTGTGACATGTTCTGGTTAAGACCTCAGCCCTTGTTTACAGAGGAGCCTGGGTCCCTGGTGGCGGATAGACGCTGCATACCTGGGTGTCGGTGTGAGCCCACGTTACCACGTTTCTGTGCTAGCAGGTAAAAAATAGGAACACATACATGGAGGTAGCACCTTCTTATAGCTTCTTGACATTCACTTTACTGGGTCTGATGTGAACTATTCCAGCTCCCTGGTCCCAAAGCAAGCTGAAGCCCCCATGTTTACTTGCTTCTCATTTCTTCCCAGGGGGTGTCCTGTCTCTTATTTTATGATTTCCTGATAACCTCCCTTGGGTCTCCATGGAAGCTCACGGCTACCCGGCTGCCTGCTGAATTTTGCATCAGGGAGTGAGAGGAATGGATTATAAGAGGCAGCCATCTAGAGATAATGAAGAGCAGCAAAATGCCAATGCTCATTGCTCAGGGTGCTGAGGGAATTACTGGGCGATGTTATTGTGCTATTTTTTAAACACTGTTGTAGGATGTGGGATGTGATTTGCAGGAGATGCATGAGGAGAGTAGCCTGGGGTCATTCGGGGTCAGGCGAAATAAACAAGTTTCAACAACAATGCACGCGACACGATAAGAAAGATTTAGCCACTCATGCATGAACACAGAAACAGAAATGCTGAAGGCCATAAATCTAAAACCTTTACATACACAGTGACATACAGATTTCATCCTGTCGTCCATTTGTTTTCCAAAATGGGTTAAAACCCTCCAGACAACACAGCAGGTTGTTACAAGACGTGGTTTTGTTGTCGCTGCCATTTACCACAGCAGCCAGAACATTATGAGTGCATAAAAACCGTTGCCTTTGTAATTGAGAAATCAATACCTAATTTGCTACAGTGGTCTGGCCAGCCATTGTGTTTAAAGCTGTGTGTGTGTGTGTGTGTGTGTGTGTGTGTGTGTGTGTGTGTGTATGAGCTGTTTCTGAAGGGCGTAGCGGCCTCAGATCCCTCATTTGGACACGAGGGGGCATATGAAAGACAAAAGACCCCCAGCCTGTCCAAATTTAACTCTGTGGTCTATTATTATTGCTTGTGTTTAAATCCAGAGGGAACCAGCACAGAAACAGAGATGACACTGTCTTACCTTCACCACGGTGACCATGCCGTCGTTGGAGACGGGGTCAGTGCGGATGGTGAAGTGTCCAGACGGGTCTCCGCTGATGATCCGGTAGATGGCGTTCCAGTTGGGCGAGTGCGGTTGGTCGGCGTCTATCACCGTCAGATTAGCCACCACCAGATCCACTCGGTTCTCTGGGACCTCGCCGGAAAACTGCAGAGAGAAGAGCAAAGCGTTACTTCCTGATCTGTTGCTTCAAAATATATTTTTAGCTGAGGTCTTTTGGGATCCATTTAACCATCTCAGTGTGGCGATCCTGACAAAAAAAAAACCTCTAATTTCCATTTTTTTCTTTACAGGTTTTCAGGTAGAGTAAGTTTGACGACTAAGTTTACTACAGCTGAGTAGCAAACACAGTTGCACATCATCAAGTACATGCACACAGGGGCGTTGTTCCAGTTTCAGTGCTTTCTGCTGCTGTGTCTGCACTCCCAGTGCCCACCCTTCAATAATATTTCATGCCTTTGAAAAGTGACAAAGGAAGAGAGGATGGGTGAGCAGAAAGGAGCCAGTTAAAACAGCTGTTTGAGTGTATATGAGTGGCTTTTAGTTGTCCCTGCGCTGTGCAAACACATGTGCTTTGTCCTGATAAGCCTGATGAGCAGTGAGCCGCTGTCTGTCATGTGTCTGTTATGGCGGGGATTGATCAAAGCTGCACAGACTCAGGGGATAAAGCCCACAACAACAGCAACGACCGCTTCGACCACAGCTACACCTACACGGACCGATGGCGTGGGGTCGGGAGGTGAGCACGGCGGCACGTCTCCACCTCATCTGGAGGCAACAGGCGTGCAGCATCACACGGTTACCGTGTCGCCACGGGTAACAGGCGTGGAAGAGCCACTGAGCTGCTTATGTGAGTGTAGGATATCAAAGAGCAAAGCCCCAGACCAAACACTCCAACAGACCATAATACCCTGCCTGGCAACCCTCGCATCACCCAGCAAACAGCCGACAGCAGCGGGCAGATTAGGGGGCTGCGTCAGGAGAGCTGTTCAGAGACTCAATGACATTCTTAAGACAACAGACGAGTCCGGGTGGTCGTGATGCGCTGCCTGCACCGGATAAGTAGGCCGGCATCGTATGTTCGTGTCTGAGTGTGTGTGAGCGGTTTATTACCGTGGTTGAGTTCAGGGACTCCCCGATGCCAATTCAATAAAATAAAACTTCAGAGATGGCTCTTGAGCCCCTGAGGGCCCTAGAGCATCTTCTTTCTCAGCACACAGTAACAAGTGAGAGCAAGAGTTATACGGTGAGATAGACGAGTCGACGGGTCGACCTCAGTTTATGGTTTCTCCTCTGATTAGCTGTTCATGCGGTGGGGGGAGTAACAGGGCCCCCATAGGAAATGTCACATGGCACGGCAGGTTTTTAATTCCCTATAAGTACAGAGCACAGCAGGGATGATGTGTTTTTGTAGGTCAATCTGGTTCCCTCGACAAAAAGCCCAATGGGAGCAAATAAGCAAATAAGCTCGTTGGTAAACAAGTTTTATGCAACAACAATCAATATGATGATGTTTTGTCGTCTCATTTGGCCACTTTTTAGCAGCCAACACACCTAAAATTCAAGAGAAAAACATCTCTAAAAGTTGTTTTAACTACAGATCTCAGCATTTCAGCAAAAGCCAGTTGACTTACAGAAGTGTTAAAATGCTCATTTCCAGGTTTTAGGACTCATTCCAGCAGCTCTCTATGTCATCAGTACAATTAATTCCAACTTACAAGACTGTAAATACCAACTTCAAGTTCATGGAGTCATCTATAAGAGTCCTGAAGAATGTAGCATAAGAACCCTCCAATCACTGAAGTTAAGTCATCTGGGATTTTAGGTTGCCATGGTGAAGTGTTGAGAATATGCATGAACTCCACACGCTGCAGCTCTGATTTAGATACTGTGATATTAAATAACAACCACATAGCAGAGCTCTAGCACTCCCTCAGTGAGTCATTACTGCATTGTATTTGGAGAAGTACAGTTACCAGACACACAGCTCGATCGGTGATTTCAGAAGTTTTGAAGAATTTGTCGCTGAATTAAAAATGTTTGCGTTCAAATTACAAATTAATACTTTTATGATGCGCTTTGGTTGATTATTTTTTTGCTGAATTCCAGGAGAAGCTTAGACAGATTCAGAAAAGATTAATTTTATCAGCATGTTTGATTGTTAGTTACGACTACATTGTTAGTTTTCTTGATTTTTTTGAATGGAGTTTTGCTTCATGACCTGCAAGGCAACACATTTCATTATAATGACAACTGAGTAAATTCATACCTTTGTATTTATTTGCAATGTTCAACTAAGTCTTTAGATATGAAAGAATAATCCCTGTCGCACTAGACTGAAAAAGATACGTACATCCTTGATTATATTGTAAAGTGCACAATACACAGTCAGATCAGCTAGTTTCTCTGTCTAAGAAACTATATCTCTGATCAGGGTTGGCACATCTCTTGAAAACACTCTCACTATTAATCCGTCACTATTTCAGCAGTGAGAGAAGACTGAAGGAGGCAAGGGGGGGGAGAGAGGAGGAGTGATAGGGAACTTCATCATGGAGACTTTACAGTAAAGGAAGGAGGCTCTGCAGTAAATCCTGACTGTAGGTCACCGGACAAAAACATGCCGTACATTGTGAGGTACAGATGTAGCTGCACTGTATGCATAAACAAACAAAAAGGATGAATCATCTTTTTGTTGTTTTTTTTTATCTTTATCACAGAAATAATGCAAAGCATGCATGCAGCGCTGCATAAGCACCCAAAGCCTTCACATCCCACCACCACCCTCTGAAAAATAGGGCAGCCTCTGATGGGCGTGATGAAATATTAATCATCAACATTAAAGACAAATTCCCCAAACTTTATATTTCTGGGACACATTGAAAGATCTATGGGGCTTATTGCAAACACTAAATATTTGCATAATGGCCTGCATTCTCAACAAAATGGCTTTTATGATACCCCACCGCTAAAATGGGTGATTTATGAAGGGAGTGGGCTCCAAAACCTCCACTAAAGTTTATCATCAATTTCTATGATGGTATTAACTCCCCTCTGTGGCGATGATGGAAATGCACTTAAACATGGTGGAACAGAGTTGGAGAATATCAATCCATTTCCAGCCACTATCATCAGCAGGGAATCTTAAATCAGGGGAGGATGCCGAGTCAGGAAAGGCCTTTGATTTACAACGGGGACATGTCTGCTCTTTATCACAAAACAGCTCCCGTGACCAAATAATCCCTCACTGTTTCTCACCCCACCATCATCCTCTCATCACTTCCTGTCTCAGGTCTTCATGGTGGTCGGCTCGTCAGCTCTTTTGTCTTTTCGCTTCCTCTTCCCTCTCTCTGTGTGATGTAACAGCTCTTTGATGAGCTCTATGGTGGACACATGCTCACTGCCAGCACTAACTCATCATCATAAGGGTCTTTATAGCCCCCAGGGCAAATGCTAATGCTAGCTGCTCTGCTACCACCTCAAAGGGCCGAGTCTACTGCGCTGCTGCTATCGCCTCAGCCTCCACCCGTGCAGCTGCAGAACTAAGCACCTTATCTCTCCGACAGGCGGATGCTCTCATCGCCACAGAAAGCGAACGTACTGAATAATTCTGACACCTCAAGCCAAACTGACACCAGGACGACTTTTCATCATAACATGAAACTACAAGGCAGACACGCCAACTCCACTTCTGACCGTCTTTACCGCGCTAAACAAATACAAACGTGACTCTTGAGAATTTCATTAAAAAACATGCAAATAATAGTGTTTTCCAGCTGCCACCTCAGCTGTTCCACCTGCACATATAAATGAATTCAGCAACTTAAGAGTGAGTGGAATAAACTGACGGTAACTTTTTTAAACAGCGTTAAATCTCCCGCGTCACTTTTTAATTTAGCAATGATGTTGCTGAATCGCAGCGCTCTGATACATTACACACACAACATTAGTTTACATGGACTTTTAATTTTTACCTCGCTCTTGGTAATGACCTTCTGTAATGTAATCATCATTTTAAATATCACCATCGCCACAACAATCATTAACGATTTGCTGGCTCTAGTTTTCTTGCTGATGAAAGTCAATAATATGGATTAGCTTTCCCTCTGTTGTGTGTGTGTGTGTGTGTGTAGCCACCCTTTGCACTTCATGACCCTCCTTCACTGTCCTTCACTGTAAATCTTCCTTAGTAACGTCATAACAGTGCTGTGTCCTTCCTCCTTTCCTCGTTCCCTCCCTCTCTTTTCACTCTCCCATCCTTCCTTCCTATCTCTTCCTCCTTCCCTCTCTTTTGAAGCTCCTTTTAACAAGTCACAAGTCTGTTTTTGGAATTCGAATCAGAGTGGAATTAACACTTTTTAGCCTGGTTTGGTTTTTTTTTTGGCACAAAAATCAAAGTGAACCAAATAAAAAAGTAGAAGAGCTGCCATTTCTATGCAAGGAATTGCAGATTTTGATCCTGGTTGAGTTTGTGCTCTCTGATTTTGAATCTCTTCTTTTCTAGTTTATGACTCTATTAACACAACTATTTTTGCAGATGTTATTTAGCATATTCATATATATATGTGTTCTCTTTGCAAACATTGGATGAAGTGTCTGCTTTGCCTGGAAATAGTGCGATATCACACCATGCAGGCAGTCTTGGTCTGCACTTGAGTCTAATAATTGCATCCACCCCCCCCAAAAGAAACCAGAGTTTAATTAAAGCGGACTAAATGTTGGCCCGAAAATATTTGTCAGTCTCAAGTTTCTTTTTCTCTGACTTTCTAACCCTCTGAATTTCCCCTCGTTCATAGAAACTCACAGTTCTGGAGGTCAGCATGGGAGGGTTGTCGTTGATGTCCGTCACAGTGATGATGGCTGTGGCCGTGTTGGAGAGGCCAAAGTTCAGGTTGCCCTCCATGTCCGTGGCCTGCACGATGATGGTATACTGGGACACTTTCTGTAAAAAAAAAAGGGCAGAAACAGCATGCAGTTATTCATCTTTCTCAAAGTGCTTCCCAGAGGAGCGCTCTGCTCTGTAGAAGCTGTCCGTGCTCCTGTTTGAAACACAGAACTCTTTCATTCAGCTGAGCTGAAACGTCCTCATAGACTTCACACCGTCTGAAAGATCCCCGTGGGTACGTCATCAAAGACGTCGCCACTGATGGACAGATGTGAAGACAACGATCCAGCTGACAGAGATTAATAGACTATCTATGGAGCAGTAATACGAGGGGATGATGAATGCCGGTTCGTCGTTTGAAAGCACACAGTGTCACTTCAGAGGAAGCTGAAATATGGCTCTCTTATTTGGATTTTTGTACTTGGGTGCACTCAGCATCCTCCATCTCCTCTTCTGTCCCACGGTGCAGTTAATGGGCTGCAGGAAGGATGGAGCCTGGGAGACGACTGTCTGGGCGTAATGCGTCTCGTCACTGAGATTCCCAATTACATTCCCAGAGTCTCTCTCACCTGCTAATTACTGAGTAAATATCCCAATTAGGCCGGGACGCCACAACAGGAGGATTAGACAGCTCCTCTCGGCTGCTCTCATCTCAATGCTCGACGAGATGCTGAACTCCAACCCTGCACACACACTCTCATTAACACACACACACACCTCGCTTTCCTCATATATTGTTCAGAGGCAGAGCTTTTCCTGACTGTCCCATCAGCCAGTGTATGGCGTGTGCACAACACTCCCGCTAATTAGACAAGGGAGTAATTATGTAGAGCTCCTGTGAACCTCTCAGCGCTGCAACAACACCACAGCATAGCCAGCTTCCTCTGGAGGACTGAGGTCTGTTACTGTCAACAAGCGCTTAAAAGTCCACCGCAGACCAGTGGAAACCTTTAGAAGAGAATCAGTGTGGGAGTTTATAAAGGAAAAGGAAGAAAACATTTCAAATGTGAAGAACAGAGGAGAGGATAAGAGACAGCGAGTGATGCAGCCGAGGCACAAGGGAGGAGGACGACCAAAAATAGATGCCTGTGTTGTTGTTTTTTTATTTCATTTTGCAGCACCTGACGCCTCCAACACCCCAGCCCAAGAAGGGAAGGGAGCTGCTGAAACTTTCAAAGTTTCAAAGGGCCAAAGTGCTGACTAAAAGTGGACCAAGGAAGCACTGCAGTGTGCCGTGTAGCATCTTTTTATGAAGTGTACGTGCAATACATAAGCTCCATCATTTCTGCTCCCTCAAGGTTTTCGACTTCTAATTTGCTCTATAGGAAAACTCAGCTATTTATATACTAGGTAGTACAGTAGGCTTTGTTCACATTAATAAACATTATCGCCTTCATTGTGATCTGATAATAGCAGATTAGATGGCACCAAACATGGCGACGGCCTTGACTTGTTGCTCCTTTGTAGAGGTGAACGGTGCTATAAATGGTCTCTGCTTCTATAGCTTTTCACAAATGACCTCGTATTTATCCAGTCACACACAGTGTGAGCTGCCATGCACACCACGAGCCTGGATGACATCTCCAATAATATGCAGTAAAACAGAGAAAAGCAGATTATCATCACATATTTCCATGTTGAATCAACTACTCATAACTATTCAGACGGTCGGCACTGACAGCAATACAGTGTAGACGTCAGAAAAACGTATTTTAGCCACTTAAAAGAAACGGCCAGCTAAAATTATTGTTATCTGTTCAAGTGTGCGCTATATTTACAGTGAACTGAACTGAATATTATCTATAGCGTATCAATACTGTATTTAACAGAGGAGCCAGCTGGCTTTGGAGCATTAATAAGTTTAACTTTCAGTTCTGTTTGCTGCCAAACAGCAGAAGGAAATCTGACGGCATACAACCTTGATTCAAAGATTCAGATTTTATTACGTATTTTGTAGCATGGAGTGTTAGAAAAGGCTTGATCAAGTGATATTACTCAAGCAGAGAACAATAGTCAGCAACAGTATGTATGAGAAAAACTGACACAAACATTTTCCACTTGAATTGAATAGAATAAATAAAAACAAATTACAGGACTCGACTAGAAAATCCGCATGCTGTTTTTTTATGACACGTGATGAGGTTGGTCAAAATAAACTTCCTGGTTCTGTTCCACCACAGAAAACCTGTTCATGACAAGTTTTGATCTCAGTTTCAACATCTTTTCCAACTTTAACGAAAAATGGTGGCACGTTGTTAGCACCTTAGCACAGCTGCTGGATAGAAGAGCTGGACTGGAGTCTGGAATGGACTGATGCTATCAGAGTGATAATATGGAAGATTTTAGATGCAGGCAGATAGTATTTTTTGCTGATATCGGACCAATATCCGATATTAATATTGGATCGGGACACCCCTAGTCCAGACTGTCAGGTGGAAATGCTTGTGAAATATATATATTTTTAATTATAAAGCAGGTTTTAATGCTGTATAAATACTGTAAAAGTATCAAAATACTCATGTGTGATGTCACTAATCTAAAATATGTAGACAGTTTCACAGTTTTGTGTCTGATTGCACTGTGTGTGAATGGCATCAGCTGACAGGAAGTAAACATGGACCCAACTGGTTGCCTAGCAACAAAATTCCATTGAAATGCACTAATATAGTGTTGGGGGATGGGAGTTTAATCCTACATTGAAGGGTGACTGGCTGGATTAGCAGCATCCAGATAAAACATGGTGAAAATAATAAAAGAGTTGAGCTGAGACATTTTTCCCTCCATGTCTCCACTCACACCTCTCCCTCCCTCTGGCAGCATCACGTCTCCTCCTGCTTCTCTGTCTCCATCACTATATTTCATTGCCAAATTCACACTCACTTCCTCCCAACTCATTGTAATGCCCCGTCTGCCCAGCTCTGCTTTTGTTCCACTGCTCCCTTCAGTATTTTTTTTCTCCACCTCGGTTGCCTGTGTTTTATCGAGTGTAGATGTGATTATATGGGCCTTTGTGTTTGTCTGACAGGTGTCAAGGGCATTCCATCCCAGATATTTCCACTTCATCTTTACCACACAAACACAAACAGCACAACGGCAGGAGTCCACTGCAGCGTGATGTGCTGTTAATAGGTCTGTCACTGGTGACAGTCTGTCTCTGACGTTTCTCTGCACATCCATGTCACCAGAATAAACACATTTGGATCTTGTCACAACTTTTATAGCTCCATAAACAAGGTGACCGCAGAAGAAGGCAATTCACTGTAAACAAAAAAAGATATGTGTGCGGACAGAAAACAATGCTGAGAGGAAGTGTGACCATAAACGAAATAAAGGTACATTCACACTTTAATGACTAAAAGTAGTATGCAATCTGTCTTTGTGATCTCTATAAAACTTTTTAATTGCTTCAGGAAAGAGAAGACCGACCTCTCGATCCAGACCAGGAGCCACGGTCACGATGTCTCCCGTCTCGCTGTTGATGGTGAACATGTTCGGGATGGGGCTGTGCGGCGTCTGGGACAGGATTCGATAGCGCACCATCCCGTTGGCGGTGGTGTTGTCGTCGCCGTCAAACGCCGACACGTGCATCACGTACGTCCCTGATGAAGAGGACAGCATCGGTCAACATACAGTAGGTGAGGAAAAAAAAGATGATGCTTCCCTTTTAGCATGAAGGCGGCTAATGTTCGCTAACAAGCAACTGCCTCTTGTGGGATGGGTGCTATCCAGTAAAAGGAGCATTAGTCCCACTATAATTTTTATAAATACATAGCCTAATGGCTTCCCAAAAAACAACTTACTTATCTCTAACAGTCATTTTGTGCTATTGTGTCTTTTATTGCATCGTTTGAAGTAAAACAAAAATGCACTGCTCTGCTTTATCACCATCCTACAAACAGATGTTAAAGACAGATACAGTCTTGGTATTAATCACATGGATAGTAGCTCACGAGTCCATAAACATGGCTAATAAACCACCTGGATATTCTATAACAGATTACATCACAGCTACGATGTGAAAGGATCTTTTTCAGGCTTATGTTGGTAGAGAAATGAAAAATAATAAAGACTCCAGATGAACATTTCTTCTTGTACATCCTAAAACAGCAGATATTGCTCATCACACTGTTCTGATAATGTTAAAGGGGAAGTGCCGTTTTTACAAATTGGGATAAAATACTGTCATTTACTCACCCATTTCACTGTGGACTCATTCCTGACGATTTTGGATTTGATGGTATCCATTTAACAGGAGTGAACGGGGCCACGAAATGCAGCCAGTAAATGACACAAACAGACTCTACTTCCTGTGTTTTATAGTTTACTAAGGACCTCTAGTGCCCACCTATGTGGCCTTCACAGTGCCTGAACTAAAATACTTATTTGAGATGTTGTCACATACGCATACTTTGGTTTAGTTCAGGCACTGTGAAGGCCACATAAGAAGAAGAAGAAGAAGAAGAATTCCTTTATTAATCCCTCAATGAGGGAAATTACATTTTTTCACTCTGTTAGTATATATACATATATTTTTCAATTGCACATTACACACACAAGTCATGCACCTCTCCTCTAATGCATGTGCATTAGAGGAGAGGTGTCAGAGTGAGGGGGCTGCCCCTTATCCAGGCGCCCCGAGCAGTTGGGGGTTCGGTGCCTTGCTCAAGGGCACCTCGGCAGTGCCCAGGAGGAGGAACTGGCACCTCTCCAGCTACCAGTCCACTCTCCACATTTTGGTCCGACCTGGACTTGAACTGGCCCTCCGATTCCCAGCCCAAGTCACTACAGACTGAGCTACTGCCGCCCCTAAACCATCGTCCCTGGGTGGGCACTAGGGGTCCTTAGTAAACTATGATACACAGGAAGTAGAGTCTATTTATTTACAGACAACTCCTGACTCAAATGAGAATAGTAATAGTGTAGCAGTGTGTATTAAACATCTGTTATTTGAGAAATGGTCAAGTTTGTGTCATTTACTGGCTGCATTTCAGTGCCCCATTCACTTCTGTTAATATCAAATCCAAATATCGTCAGAAATACTCCAAATGACTCCAAAATGATATGGGTGAGTAAATGGCAGTATTTTATCCTAGATTTATCCCAATTTATCAAAAATGGCACTTCCCCTTTAACACTATATATAAATAAGCTTGCTGTTTGCTTATATCATCTGAAAGCTGTTCTGTAAATGATCAGCTCCAGGAGGCTCAGACACACAGCATTAAGCAGACCCTGTTGGAGAGAATAAGCTGCTATCCCTGCATGAAAGCACCACTTGTTTGCTGCCTCCTCACACTCATATAACTCTGTGGGATCACTGCCTGTCACCCAATCTCTCCATCTCCCTCTCCCACTCCCTCACAGCCCATCCTAATTGCCTCAGATAGTGATATCATACCAGTGACAGCCCCTGTCCAAGGATAATTGTAACCGCAGCTCCCATTTCAAACTTCATTACATTTCAAAGCAACATTTGTCAATGACTCGGCCACAGGGAGCACTCTAAAGGCCTCTCAGCGAGACAAGGGGAAAAAAAACCCGGCAGGAACAGAGGGAGGAGAGGGAAAGAGAGAAATAGAGGACAGACTTCATATTTGGTTGGTTTCCAAGTGGAGCGATTCTCAGTCCTCGGCCCATCGCTTTTTTTTTTTTCTTCTCGAGATGGAGGGATAGAGAGGAGATGAGGAATCACAATGTGTCACACATCGCTGGGGTAATTTCATTAAGCTGCGCTCTTAGGGGGTTTAATGTGGACCCTTTGTACGGGCGTCCTAAGCTGTGCCTGACAGGATTAGGTCCCCATGATGACTCTTTAATTTGCAAACTAATTCAAGTCTGTAATTGGCCTTCCATTGAAACCACTGGAGCTCTAAACTCTAAAACTCTCCTTTCTTTATGATTATTGTTCAGCTGAATGTCACGCATGCCACAGAGACTAGTCTGCTGTGTGAGGCTGGGGAGGGTACAGAGCAAAGAAAGAAAGAAAAGGAAATGAGAACACAAACACCTCTTGAGATCACCTCTTGGTGCAATAAACTCTGGCTCATCGGGCTCATGTGCAGCAGCGTGCACACAGAGAGCTCATCTCCGTGATTCTTCCGCTCTGAGGTTGGACATAAAATGACCCAGTGGTGCTACAGCGTGGTACATTTAATCCTCAATCTCCTCTCCAGCCTGAGCACCCTCTTTGGTTTATGGCCGCCGCTGCAGCCGGCTCAATGACGAGCCACTGCCGGAGACAGATTCTCCGTCTGTCTGCTAAATCAAGGGGAATGGAAAAATCCTCTGATTGAGCGTTGTAGTCAGACTTTTAACGACACCAATCTCCCCTGATGTACCGGTCGCTCTTCCTCTGCGCACCCATATCCAAACACATCACCCCTTCACATGTTTTTTATCTTTACTTCCTGTTCCCTCCGTGCTTCAGTACCTGGTTTCGAGCCTTCGTCCACAGAGCCGTTGTACACCTGGTTTTTGAACTCGGGCCTGTTGTCGTTCATGTCGATGACGAAGATGTACAGATCGATGGGGTTCTCAACCTGGTTCCCGTTCATGTCCACAGCGTGGGCTCTCAGCTGGGAGACACAAAAAAAACCCACAAGAAATGAGGTATCAGGCAGATATACACAGAGGATGGAGGCTTTTCATACTACTATTTTTGTCTTTTCCAGTTTTAGTTTGTCTCCTCTGCCTGATAAAAAAGGTGAATGCTGGTGTGTAATTTTAATTTTTTAAGTTTAAGTCATCACAGTTTTGGTTTCTGGTCACTTTATTTCAGTCTGTTTTTTTGTGCGGTTAGTGGTTTGGGGATGTAAATACTCAAACAAAGAAAAGGTAGAAGCAACATGAATAAAACACCAACACAAACTGAAAATGCTCTTATTCTTCAAGGTGACTACTTTCAAAGAAGCTCTGAAGCGAAACAGGAAAAACACCTCCGCTCTGTTTTACGAATTCCTCATTCAGCTCATGAATACAGAGGCTGATAAAATCTTTATTATTGAATTATACAGTTTCAGAAAGATTTCCTAA
This sequence comes from Synanceia verrucosa, assembly GCA_029721515.1. Taxonomy (NCBI): domain Eukaryota; kingdom Metazoa; phylum Chordata; class Actinopteri; order Perciformes; family Synanceiidae; genus Synanceia; species Synanceia verrucosa. Next base: position 2,602,320 of record CM056561.1, on the reverse strand, counting down.
ACTGACACAACAGCATGAGGCAGGGTGAGAAGTGAAGTTCTGGATATTTATATGGATGTGTTTTGCAGAGAAATGGCCTTTTCGATCATGTTCTTTCTCCAGGCTTCTTATCTCTTTTACACTCTGTACCAGGAAGTTTTTTATCTCAGCAGAAACCAAAACAAGAAACATCTTATTTTACTGGAAGCTGGCTCTATTGTAAAGGCAAGGTGTCTGTTTCAGGATCACTGTGTTGGATCCCAGGCCAACATTCTGTCGGATTTTGTTTGAAAGAGACTTGTGAAATCTCTTCGCTTCCCTCTGAAGCCACAAACACAGGCAGCCCATCTCAAATTCAACACAGCTGTGCTCAGATCAATGGAATCACCATCCAGGATTTCTCACAAAGTTTGGACACAGAGTTATTACTGGAATCAATACGTGCTGTAAAATGTGTAAAAAGTCTCGACTGCTTTCTCTCTCCAGAAGAACAGGAAGTGAATGAATGAGAAAACACCTGGATTATGAGGGGAAATGTTGAGTTTAAACAAACTCTTGAGGTTTGTGTTTTCACTCCGTACTTGAAGGTCAAACTCAGACACTGAAAAGGCATTTTCAAAATGAACTCTGTGGTTTTCTCTAAAGCTGTTTTGATTCACTTCACCTTACCTGGGAGTGTTTATATCCCTGAACATGACTTATTCAGTGATACATCCTGTCAGCTAAAAGCACCGGGGATGTTTAGTTTATATGTTTATATCATGCAAGTGGTGGAGCTCAGACACCGTCTACATCCTGCTCCCAACAACACAGGATGGTGAATATTTATTCAGTTAAAATGTCAGCAATCAATTTCAGGCCTCTCCACCTTATTTGAAGGAAAACGTGACAGAAGTGGAAACTGAAAACATGTCAGGAAGTGATAGAAAAAAAGATTTTGTCTTCTTTTGGTCATGTACAGATCTTTACATTGCAGCTTGTCTGATGGGGAAACTGCTGCATGGCCGTACTGCTGGAGAGCCAGATAAGTAGAAGAGCCTGCAGGCTTGTTGTGGCAGAATAAACAGAATAAACTGAATTCTCTACATTCTCCTCCTTCTCCCCAGGGAGGCCAACATGCTCGCCTCCATCTCGCCACCGTCTGCTTCCACTCTGCACCTCCTCCAGCATCACGTCTTCAGGTCTCCCCGGGGTTAATTTGACTTTACTTTTTCCCACCGCGCCGTCTGATCTGCCCTGCACCCAATATCCGAACGCTACCGCTGCATCGTCCATCTTGGCCAGCCGCCTTATCTCGACCCGCCCTCATCCCTCCATCCCACATGCACCCACACCCTAATTCAATAAGAGCAAGTAATCAGAGATTAGCGGCATGTTTAAAGAAGGCAAAACGTAACGCTGGGTCCACATTAAAGTTTTTATCTTGAAAGGCGGGGGAGGAAACAGAGCGTATTGAGCAGAGCTCAGCATTTGGCAAAGAGGTAGCATCCTGATACGGATAATAACACAAGAAGCTCCAAGGTTTTCTTCCTTTCATAAGCGTGCATCTTGTTGCATGGTCTCTTTTGAATTTCAGACTGCTCATTCTCTTGGAATAAGAAGGACTAGACCGTAACTTTGCTCCGCCCCTGCATGAAACATGAAGTAAACAAAAGAAGGAGCACAAAGTCAGATTCAAACTTTGCGTTTGTGTTGAAGCTTTCCAGGATGACGGTGGTCAGTAAATAAGTTCTTGGACTGACTGTTCATGTTTTATACAATCCAATTTAATGGCTTCCCTGTTTCCGAGCAGCATCTGGCGTGAGAAGCCTTTAATTAAAGTGCAGCAGCCTTCTTCATCTGTTTACACGTACATCTTTAACTTGTCTCATCTGGTTTCTCCCCGCAATTTGTATTCCACACCGACAAACGCCTTTTCCCCTGCAACAAACATGGAGTTTAACTAGAGCAGCCTCTGCCTTTCTTAACAAATCACCTCATTGATCGGAGTTCCTCCTGGGTATAAATCTGCTCAGCTCCCACTAAAAGGTTGGGCTCGCCAGCTCACTGTAAGTCAGGACTTGGTTTCCCATATGAGCACAGGGATAGCGCCAGACACAGAGACAGGAAGTGATGAACTCAGTGTGGTTGCTCACTACATCAAAGCCTTGCAGCAGAGAGACCAGCTTACGACAAGTCAGTACTGTTCTGATCTATGAACGCACTGTTTGTTATTCCCAGACCTCGACCAGGGTGCACAGCACAAAGGTGAGAGGAGAGGTGTCGCTCGAAATTTAATTCTAATGAGGCAGCGCCACGACGGGTGTCTTGTCTAATTTGGTTTCGGATCAGCACGACATGGAGGAAACAAAGACCAAGAGCATTTTTAAATGCCTGTTTATGCACAGGTCAATAAACAAAGAATGCAGCAACTTTAGAGCTGCACTTTGGAGAGTTTTTGTAGTTTAGTCCTCTGCTGCTGGTGGAGAGAAAAAACACTGACGCTGCTATCACCACTGTGACAAATGTAAATCCACAGTCTGAGTGGGTTAGGGTGGTTTTTTACATCATACATCATTTTGTTTTAATATTTCTGTTTTTACGTGCAAACCAGTGAGATTCTGAGGAGCTTGTAGGCAGGATTTTTAAAATTTAAATTTCCCCCTGCTTCTAGCCTTTATGTTTAGCATGCAGACTATAGGAAATCACATTTCCCTGAATGTTCAACTGTTCCTGAAATGCACAAACCTGAGAGTGGTATTTCTCTTATATTCATCTCAGACAGAAAGGTAAATAAAGGGGACGTTGCATTCACGTCTTGTGCTCCAGTGTTCGTGCTTAATGTAATAACGCAGCGTAACACTGTTCTGTAACGCTCACAGAATGGATTTAATTAAATGATTTCAAAAGAATAATAAAAGCGTACATCAAATCTAAAGCGATTCCTATGCCGTGTATATTTTATTTTTATTAGAGGGGGGCTTTATATGTTTTATGTATATATATGAAGGTTAAACTTGTTAACCCTTTAACTGGCTGTATGATAATGATCTATAATAGCTGAGACACTCACATGGTAAGAGGAGCGATGCTCTCGATCAAGAGGTTTGGTGACGAACATCTTTCCAAGCACGGGGTCGATGTTAAACACCTCGTTGGGGGGTTGATCTGCTCCCACCCCGGTGATGCTGTACCGGATTGAGATGTCCTTGTCCTGGTCCGAACGAATCTGCAAAGAGGATCAATCAATCAAAAGTTTATTTAATGTGTCATACTGTGTTTCACTGAGCCTTTATTCCTCTCTTGCACTGAGCAAACTCAAACACACAGTAACCACGGCCGACCTCCACCTGCTGCCGGCGCTGTGAGGTGTTTATTATTCAAGGACCAGTTTGTGATATACAGCCCCTGAGTTTAATAATTTTGTCCTTAGTGCACAACCTCAGAAATCTGATATTGCACATTATTCAGTGGAAACATGCGCAGGCGTACACACACATTCATCACAGTTTGGCATTTGGAGCTAGCACATACTCAAGGATTCCATTAGTGCTGCCGCAGGGAGCGCTACGCTTCCTGTTCGGCAGGATTGGACCGCTTCAAAGAGAAATTTAAATTTAATATTTCCGGGGTGGAGAGAGAAATGAAATCAACATATATTTACTGTTAACTGACAGTCAGGTGGTGATTCATTAAAATTTGTCTGGAGCCAAGCTGGGAATGCAGACAGGTTGTGAACAAAAATGACAATTAGATGGGAAAAGTGAGGCGGTAATTGTTCAGTAATTAGGGGAAGCAACAACAGGCAACACAACGATAAACAACAATTTTGAGGAGGCTGGGAGAAAATATAACGAGTCAAATCCAGGGGTGCAAACGAGACGAGAATTATTGAATGAGTGTGGGAGATGGGGAGCAGAATATTCTTGAAGAAATGGGCTGCTTGTTGCTTCGGCGTTCCTCTCCAGATAGACAGCTAATAGGTGCATTAAGTGCACTGCTAGGCCTGTGATTTGCACTGAAGTGCTGCATAATTGGGACTCATTTGGAGGAGTTTTTCAATTTAGGGGCCCAAATAAGAGTGCAAGCATCCCATCTCTGTCCATTAACTGCGTGACAAACCGTGAACATCAGCCGGCATATCAAAATGACTCAATCATACGCACAAATACACACACACACACACACACACACACAACCTTTTTCTTCTAATCAATGACTATTTCAGCAGTGAGGCTGAGTGCACCAGGAGAGGAAGAGTGTCCAAAGTTGTCTCCATCTTTCACCACTCTAGAAACCAATTTAGCCACACTTTTGACACACTGGGAATCCTGCCCTGCTGAGAAAAGAGCTGGAGCAACTAACAAGGACAAGCAACGGACATACAGTATTAGACAGGTGTCATCCCGACTCTACCCATTGCTGGAATAAAAACCTGTCACCGTCATCGACAAGTTGCTGTTATCACAAATTTTCCTCCTCCCTCTCTTCATCAGCACATCCAGTCGAGGTGTGTCTGTCTAATCAAACAAATGTGATCAGTTATCGACGGCGTCCCCGTACGAATGCAAGAGGAGCTGTCACAACATCCCTCTAATGCTATTTGTGAACGTCTGCATGTGTGTTTTCAGTGGGGAATAGAGGGAGGAGAGCGTCAGGAAGCTCTGCACATATCTCTGCGAATTACTGCTGACAGCTATGATAATTAACGAGCTGCAGGCATCGGCTGCAATTACTTCAAAGAAAGTCTACCCGTTAAACACCAACGAACTAACAGACACCCAGGCGGCGGCTCGGCTGAACTCTGGGTGTAGCGCCGTTACCCTCCTCTGCAGCACAGCGACTCCATCTCTCCTGTCGCATTAGAAAATACAAGCAATTATTACACATCGCACTGCCAAACTGCATCCTCCTGTCATTCTCCTCCCCTCTCCTCGTCCCTCCTTCCCTCTCATCACTCCTCCTCCCTCCTTCTTTCTTCCTTTGCTTCAGGTCTCCGTGGGGACAGAAGCCATGCATGGAAAATGAAATTACTTCAATCCGTTGGCCTTGGCAGCGCCGTATAAATCCTCACCAGTTAGGAAGTGATAGCTCTCCATAATTCCTTTTGGGTTTTCCCCGCCCCCTGATTTCCCACCCATTTCCAAATCGTCCTGCTTGGGGGGAGGGGGACTCCTGAGGGATGGCGCCAGCATTTTCCCCCCAAACATTCAAGCATGCACAAAGTTTTGTCTGATTATATAATGCATGTAATATGTCACATGGTCAACCGATCCAAAAATAGACGCAGCACATTATCAGTTTCCTCCTTTTATCGCAGAACATGGTGACAGGCGGGATGTCATTTCAGCTCTCTCGCTATCATTTTAGCTTCAGAAAAAGGGAGGGGATGCGTTGAAAGAAAGCCCGGCACGAGGCGAGCTTTGTGTAACAGCATTAGCATTTTATTTCCTTATAATGAAAAGAGGGAAACTCGTGTCTCTCTTGCTACGCTGCCGCATCGCGTCCCCACACAATAAAACGTCTCTATGTGTCTACTGGGTAATAAATAACACAGGAATTCATTTTCAAGAGCGACAATAAAAATAAAAAAGCAGTTTTTCAGATTGTTCCTGTTAATTGTTCCTCTATTGTCTGTACACAGGGAGTAGGGGAGAAGCGCTAAGCTAAGAAAGAGGAAGAGGCTGCAGAGCCATGACTGTATCATCCGGCATCAGAAACCAGACACTGTCTAAATGACCTATTTGTCGACGGATCAAAGCGATTCCCTTCATTACTGACAACTTGTCTGCTTCTTAAGGAGATCTTATCAGTGAGCTTAGCTCCCTTCTGCCAGGCAAAAGTGAATCAAATGAGAAATTATCATGGCACCGTCTTCAGGGAAAACAGAGAATAAGAGATGAAGAAGAGGGGAATGAAGAACACAGAAGCAGAAGCAGCAGTTAATGGGCTTCAGAGGAATTAATTCTCACTTAAAAATGCATGTTAAGACATCAAACTACCACTCCTTAGACATGCGACTATAAGACGTCTTATATACTCAAATGAAATGACTCCAGCTGACAGGGTAACATCAAAACAAAATTGAAACTAAAAAAAACAGATAAAAAATAATAAAAATATCCAAATTGGACGAAACACTGGAGACGCTCGTTATCCATTTTTTCCATTTTCCATTTGTGCACAAACTTGGAAATCAGAAAAACGAGTCCTTATGCATTTGTTTCATTCTAGTTTTAGGAACAAATATTGAGAGAAAAGTTATTATTTTGTTTTTTTCGTTTCGGTTTTGTTTTGAAAAACGAATGAATGAATGATACACAGATTTTTAATGACTAGATGCTATTTAATCCAGTCCTGTAACCATGGGGATAAAAATAATACTGGAAACAACTTTAAATATAAGGTCATCCAATGAAAAAGCATTTTAGGGCACAATGTATTTTCTTTTGCTTTAGTTTTTCTAATTTTATAAATAAAAAAGGTGCTAAATGTGAGATTTTATTGCCTCTGCACGCTGACTGATCCGACAGTTGGACATCGTAGAGAGCAGCTTTAAAAATTTAAAGCCATATAGCTCTGCTCTACACCACTGGACTTGTCCTGGCTCTGTTTTTTAAGGTGAAGGTGAATGAAGGGCTTCTCTGCTTGGTGTGATAGCAGAGCGTTCCTGAGCATGTTACCGTTTTTTTATTTTCAGCCCACACAGCTCTCACCATGGCAGATTAAACATGCAAACAAAGGGGAGGAACATGGAGAGGTTCAGGGCTCCACCACACTCCATTTCTAAAGACAATTTCCACTTTCCACAGTCTGTGCCAGTACTGGAAAACAAATGATCACCATGTTGTAGTTGTTTGCCTCCACCTACCAGTCAGAAGATCATAACTAACCCAGAAACACTAAAAGACATGGTCTGTTACCTTAACCAAGCAAGGAGAGATTATTGTGCTCATGATGGACGAGGAGGGCCGATGTGTGCCAGCCAGACTGATGACCTCACAAAACCACTGACCCCTTCCATTTAAAACCCATCAGTCATGACAACAAGCAGTCCATCTCACTGACAAAACACTAGTCATGAAACAATTAGCGCCCCCAAAATCAGCACATGCACTGTGTATTCTCAGTGGTTTATTCTAGTGGGTATACTCTGACCACATGTGTGGCTGCATAAAGTATGCAGGTATGTACAGTATGTATTTAGCCCCATGAAAAGAAGTTTCACTGGTCCCTCCTCTTGACACTGTTTAACATCAAACTATGCATTTTAGTGATGTTTTGACTATAATTTCCCATATTTGTGAAAAGAACAACATGACAGTTACTTGGTAGAGGAAGCACTGAATGAATAAATCCAGAGTTTTCTTCAGAAATATGAGCTAATTAGCTCATAAACTAGGACTAGCTAAGAGGCTAATGTTCCAGAACTTTCCATCACATGAACCATTAACAGACCCACCTTACCTATTGACAAACTGTCGACCCTTCATTTCTCTCTTTTCTTTTTTCCTCCCTGACTTCTGAGGCATCCTGTCGTCTCCTCCTCCACTCTGTCTGAAAAGTTAACTCTCTGCAGGCTGTCTGATGGAGCAGCTGGACTGAACCATTAAATGTAAATAGAGGGGGGGACTGTGTGTGACTGTGAGTTTATTACTGATCGTCATATTAATTTGTCAGTATTATAATTGTATTAGGGGCCTTTCTGGGCTCCTGTCCATCATGGACCCCTAGAATCCATGCTGATATGTACCTTTGCTCATTTGTAGCTCATTTGGTTATACAGTAATTCGGGACATTTTCTGGTGAGCATATCTCATATACCTGCGTATCACGTAGACTACACCACTGTTTATTCTGTATATAGCACATATTGAAACAGATTTAGAGCAAATCACCTCTCATTTAATCAGCAGACTACCTGACAGATCTGATCGGGCTTTAATGCTGTTTTACTTCTATACTGTATATAAGTTCAGTCACTGTACACCAGGCCAGTGCACATTACAGTAGATCGTTCCCATACTGGAAGCTTTTTGGTAATCTGCAGTTTAGCATGTACATAGAAGCTCACTTACCATATGCATTGCTGTAATACTCTTGGGGCAGTTGTGGGTGAAAAGCAATTACCATGGAAATGATACGACAGGTTTGGGATGGTGCTTTAGATCCCTGCACATCCAGGAAGTTGGTGGAGAAGATGGGTCCTATTTAAACAATCTGCAGCGTGTGATCTAAAGTGTATTAAGGTGCTGTCCAACACATTAGCAGGTTAAATGGTGCAGAGTATGGTGACAAAGTAAGACAGTAAGGGGCAAAGGGGTCGTATTTAGTCTCTTCAGTAATCAGAGGTGTGTTTTAGGTGTAACATGAATCAAACCAATCACAGTGTCATCTCCCATTCACTTTAAAATCCAGCAAGAAGAGATTTTCTGTTGAGTGTTAAAAACAGAAACTCTGTCTTGAAACAAGAAAAAAACAGTTATGATATCTGCCTCTTTCACCGCATGTAAGACAGAAGAAGAGACAGGTGTTGATATTTGAAGTGGTTTAGTTCAGTTCGGCCTGTTCTGCTGCAGCACAGGACATAGGATGTGACTGACAGTGGTTTCAACATGGAAACAAACTGACCACATCTTATTATTGTTGTTGACAGACAGCGGTGCAAACAGAAACCACAGTGAGACTTATATCATATCCTCCAGACGGCTTCAAACGACGACTTCAACTCAGGAGACACCTCCAGAGTCATTTTAATGAAAGCTCTGGAATAAACATGAAGGGATATACATTATTACCTTATATATATTCAGCATCCTTATAAATGTTTATGTTCATACTGTGATGAATATAAAAACAGCGTTATGAGATGCAGCAACAAGCTGCTTTGAGTCAGGAGTTGCAGAAAATGTTCAAAGTAAAAGTCCCTATCTGGCTCCTGCATGTCATAGACAAACATAAAAAGAAACACAGACTGTCATGAGAGTGGCAATTAGGTGCACCGTAGAGCGCTGCTGGTGCACAGAATGACACTGGTTCAGTGAGCGCTAGGACAGCAAAGTAACAGCAAACCCCTAAAGAGCTGAAAGCCAGGCCTTTCACAGCTCCAGAGCCAGACAAACAGGGAGAGCGCCTCCGAACACAGATACAGAGAGAAACACTCCGGTAAAATCTAACAGGCAGGGAGCGACCGACGGGTCACAAACAAACTGGTTAACTGTGAGGAGAGAGGAGGGTTTTTAGGTGGCGTTGCACATCACATGCACACACCATCTGTCGACTGGTGCAGGCACACAGGTAAAAAAAAAAAAAAGACACCTTGTGTGTGTTTTTGCTGCGAGTCAGCAAAGTGTCTGCATTAAAAGCTTTCCTGTGGCCTTTTTAAAACACAGCCTTTGATGTCGAGCATTGTACGTCTTCAAAAGGCAGCGCAGGTTTGACGCCGAGTTGGGATTTTCAGAAATGAACTCACTAACTTAAACAGGAAACTAATAAACACTGGTACTGGAGTCCACCACTTTGGTCCAGACTGCAAAATTATCAAGTGGTTTGATATGAAGTTTTCTACCCAAACCAACCAAACCTCTAGCGCCACCATGAGGCTGGCATTTGTGGCTTTTATAGATATATTGGATGGATTACTAAAACACTCCATACAGCCGTCCCCCTGACGATAATCTGTGATAACTTTAGTAATGCCGAATATTTTCATCCGTCTGAGACGATCATGCTGAACCAAGCTGGTGAACAGTTGAGTCTCAAGAATAGATGAGAATAGTGTGATGGACTGTATCGGCATTTTAAAAAAGAGTGACCAGAGTTGTTTCGAGACAACAGAAAGTTGTTTTAAATCCCACACTGTAAAAAAGGGTGTCTAAAAACAAGACAAAAACACTGAATCTGAGGGGAAGGGCCTCGAAACAAGTGAAATTATCTGTCCATGCAGCGAGGTAATGTCACTTGACAAGATTTCAAGATGTTAAATCTAGAAATAAGATGTACAGTATTTAGAAGACTTAAAATAAGCAGAAAATGTTGGTTTTAAGATAAGATTACTTAAAATTTAACTTTTTAAAGACCCAAAACATGTAAAATATACTAAACACAAGCTGAAAATAAGCAGAAAATGTTTGCAGATGTTTTTTTTCTGCAACTTGAGTTTATTTGATGAGTCTATCTGCCTATTTGAGACAAAAAAGATAAGGTTAATAACTCTTAAAATAAGATAAATTATCTGACATGTCTAAATCTTTTAAAAAAGTTGTTTTTTTTCATCTTGGTATGAACCAGATAAGTTGCAGTGCTCACAGCTCCTGGTCAGTGCTTCTCAAAAGGACAGCTTTATTCCCATCTGCACTAAAATGCAGCCAGAATGTCATTTCCAGCTCTAAAGAGGGGACAAATAGAGAGCCAAATAGATGTGTTTTCAGATGCTGGTCTGTGTGAGAGTGTGACAGAACAAAATGGAGAGAAGGTGCACTTTTGTGTCATTTGAATGACAGCGAGTTAACTGTCAGGAGGTGAGATTATTAAAAGACCTTCCTCTGCATTAGTGAGAATAACATGGAGTAATGGAAGTTAAGCTGTGAATGACTTTTCCAATTATTGCAGTGTGAAAGCAGGCTGGTCTTTAATAGTGCAGGCTTATGGCAAATTAGAGGTGCTATTCTCCCCGGAGGTAACAAAGGAAAGACTCGCCCTCCGCACTCCCTTCTTCCAGACAGCCAGAATGAAAATAAGGCGGCCATTGTTACGGCGGATAAAGAGCTGCCGCACCCTTTAGCTTCGGCTGTGTGTGAGGGCTGCCGTCTCACTCTTACCTCACTCTGTCACTCTCTTTCATTAGGGGATTGATTAAATTGTGAAATCTGGAGTGTGATGGATGCATGAATGACTTCTCCAGTCGCTCCCCAGGCGGTGACAAGGACAACACCAAGGAGCCCCTGTTACTCCCTTTTCTTCATCCCTTCATCCCCAGGAAACCCAATCTGGGTAATTAGAGGGAAGAGTGTTGAGGGGGGGGGGGTGACGGTGGCACCAAATCTGCTGCTGGTGCACTTTCCCCAGTCATTTACCCTCCCCTTCAATGCTGATACATGCACATGCACTTTTGTGTTTGTCCACCTTTCAAACACCACTTCCTTCTTTTTCGTCTTCTCGCTTTCTAAATCCATCAGGCAGCAGTGAAGGGGAGAAATGCAGACTAGAGGGAAAATGGAGGGAAGAAAGCGTGAGGAGTGAGCGCAGGAGGGAGGGAAAAATGAAAGTGGCTGCAAACTGCCTGCATCAGCAAAACTCTGTGGCAAAGCGAGAGCCCTTTCTGGCTGGAAACCTGGAAACAGGAAGTTTAGAGAAGTTGCCAGGACTTGTTTGACAGCACCTCCGTTTGGCAGGATGGATGAGTAATTGTGAGAAAGAGGATGGAGCTTTTTTCCCCTCATCTCACATGGTGTTTTTAGTCGGTTACATCACTGTACGGCCACGTTTCCAGAGGATGCAGCTGAAGGGATGGTTAGAGGGAAAAACACACAGTGCATTCTTCCAAGCCAACGGGAGGAGACACTTCCAGGTATGGTGAGGTAAACAGATGTCTGTGAGTGGAAAGCAAAGGAGGAAAGGTGTTCAGGTAGTGGAGGGAGCCGTGTGCACGTTTGATGTCGACTGGAAGCCCGACAAACCGAGCTGCTTCCTGCCAAGCACAGGCAGAGACTGAAGAGGGGCTGGACCTCGCCATGCTGCTGCTGGGCCTTTTGAAGCATTGCACATTCACGTGTACATGCACACACACCAGTGGACATGCAAACACACACACACACATGGCCGCTCTGCAGCCTCTAAGTGTGTGTCACAATGTTTCCCAGGATGTTCTGGCTTCCACTAACCAAGCGAGGGATTCTGCTTGGCAAACTCCACCTCAGCCAGAGTCCAGCTGTCATGTTGACAAATGGACCTTGGAAGAGTGAGGAGGTGTGTGTGTTTGCGGCGCCATGCGTCTCTGGACTCACACCTGCGTGTTTTTTAGCTCGAGCACAAACGGACGCCGTCGTATGGACGACGTGCAGATGGTTGGCGAGCTTTTCCAAAAGCAGCTGGCCTGTCACTCCCAGATTGATACAGATCAGAAAATGGATCGGAGCCAGCCGAGGTCAGCCTCTGCAAACATCTCTCTATTCCCGGATGTCATCATGAAAACGCTGCTGAAAATCTGGAAACGCACCAGCCGGTGATGACAGCGAATACATAACAACCAGAACAAATCACCTTATATAAAGAAGCGTTTTGCACGGCCTCAGATGAACCATAACATCGTCCCCTGGATGCAGCGATGCCAGGCGCTGCGCAAAGAGCGATGCATCACTCTGCTTTTATGAACAATGTGGGACATTAAAGCTTTTATAGAGCGTTAGGAGGAAATGTTCTTTTTCTCCCAAAAATGAAGAGCAAATAAAAATGTGTAAAGCAGCATCAGGGAGTCTGAGAAACCTGCAAAGTTAAAGGACGAGTTATAAAACAGCAGCAACTTTTTATATCTGCAGCTAAACTGTTTGTATTTGGAGCTGTTTCATCTTAAGATGCTGTAAAGCATTTCACTGCACACTGAGGACTTTTATTACACTGATGTACGCCTGTTTGCTTGCTTGTACCAGATCTTTATGAGTGTGTGTGGTTAGCAGGTTTTTACCAGCGTACAAAACATGACAGCGTCCATTATACTCGCCTGAAAAGATCCTGACTGAGGCCTTTTTCATTTTAAACGACAAAGTAAATAGGATCAGATTATTCTGGCACGGGGCCCTAGCTTTTGATTTTACCTCCAGGAAAGAAAAGAGCCAAGGATGGGGAAATGGAAAAATACAAGCACATTAAGTGAGATTAGACTTTCACATCACATGACTAGCATCCAAAAGCGCTTCCATTCAATTCAATCTCATGCCCAAGGACTTTCCCCATCGCAATTACTCTTTTCTTTCATTTGCTCTACATGCTCTTGCTTTGTGTTCTGATTTTATTACCGAGCAGAGGTGGGAGGAAAGTATTGCCTGATGGGACAACCGCCATGCTTGCATCCTTTCCTCTGGATCTGCTTTTCAGCTCTTCGTCAGTCTGTTGCCGTGTCCTTTCTATCTGACCAACCTTCTCGTATCACCAGCGATCACTGCCACCCCCAGTCGGCCCTGCTTCATCACTGGTCCCCTCCTCCCAGAGTCCCCCTCCGAATATATTTCTTCCAATTTCACTGCACATTATTTTTTCATGTCTTGAGAGGAAAAGAGATTCTTGGCTCTCCTTCAGCCCGCTGATCCACAGGGTCGCCGAGGCCAACCTCCAGGGGACCAGACAGAAGCTGTTTGTTAAGCTGTTATTTATCTCCTTCATAAAGTCCTCCTCATCTCCTATTAAAGAGCCCAGAACTGCTGCCCTTGACTCACACACAACTCTTGTGTCTTTTGGTGAGATGATTTACTGTTTAATTTAACACCAAGTGAACCCAGGAGGGAGCCCGCCTGGTGCTGCCTCATGTCATATCAGAGAGGGAGGATTTGTGAAAGTGTGTGTGCTTATCTCTCTGTGTGTGGGTGGCTGAGGCAGGTTTTTATTTATTTTTTTTTGTAGTTTGTTTTGTTACTGTAAAGCCGCGGTAGTGTTGGCTCTGGGCTGGCTGTGCAGCGCAGCGAGGCCACGGCTGCAGAGCTTTAAAAAGAAAAAACGCCTGACGAACACGTTTAGCAGGACTTCACGCCACTAATTTCAAAATAATGAGATTAAACAGTGAAAATTACATTTCGGTCTCACTTCCCTTAACACAACAGGAAACAAAGGGCAAACGCACCTGACGAATGTACGAATGTAGGGACAATTTGTCTTTCTTGTCAATACCAGGAGACAGTGGGAGACTCCATTTCCTGGGGTTGATAAATGCAATTATATTGATCGTGCTAATTTCATTAGAGGAAAGGAAATGAAGCTAATAAAGTATTTTCTATATGCCAAGACATGACTAATATACAGAGAGGGGGTCTTGCTTTTAGGAAAATGACACAACAACATCCATCCATCCATTATCTACTGCTTATCCTTATAGGGTCGAGGGGGAACTGGAGCCTATCCCAGCTGTCTTAGGGCAGAAGGCAGGGTACACCCTGGACAAGTTGGACACAACAACAATCAGAGGTAAATAAAAACCATCTAAAGATCTGTAAAACTCTCAAATCTTCCAACTCCTACCTCATACTCCATCACCTCCATGCGTGAGCGATAACGTGCTCACCTCAAATTGGTTTTATGTTCACATGTTTCATTAATGATGTGACATGTTGGAGTGAGCATGTTCCACGATGACAGAGACTCCATTAGTAACGGGAACAATGTCAAGCACTCCCCACTTCCTCTGGCGTTCACCTCCTGCCATCACAGGGGCACAGCTTTTGTTTATTTTAAGAAACGGTCATATCAGAATGGACTTTCAAATATGCACTGATGTTTCCAGACCATTGCTGAATAAATGTCAACAAAAGAAAAGAAAGTCTTAATTTTAGGGTGCAGAAGATTTGCAAGAGTCACAACTTAAGTGCAAAAATAAAAAATAATCACTTTGGCTTTTGAGAGTGTGCACACAAAAATCCCAATAAATCTGAAGTGAGTTCAAATCTCTGACAAATGACTGCAGAAATGACTGGAAAGAAGCAACTGAGTAAAGAAACAATTTAATCAAATTCAATATATCTAAATGTGGAGAGTGTGACTTTAAAATATTAATATTTTATTTATTAATTATTATTTTATTTTATCTGCTGTTTAAGTCTATCTAGATCTATCTATATTCTACACTAGATAGATAGATAGATAGACGGATGGATGATGGCGATGGATGAACGGATGAATGGATGAATGGTGGATTGTTGGTGGATGGATGGATGGATAGATGATGGATGAGGGATGGATGGATGATGGGTGAATAGATAAACAGATAGAGAGAAAGATAGATAAACAGATGTTTATGTAATTCAAATTCAAATAAAATACTACTTTTAATTACTCTCACTTCTTACAGTGTTGCTCACTCCATCATTAACTAACATCCAGAAATGTGAACTGCTGCTGGTTCTAGAGCAAAAGTCAGGGGATCAGCAAAGTCAACAGACTTCATCTGCCGAGAACAACAGTGTTGAGTTTCATGGCGATCCATCCCATAACGGACAACCAGCGCTGCCGCCCACAGAGCAAGTATCAAACTATTCCTTCAGCACGGGGTTTGTTAGTGCTGGAAGAAAACTCTCAGCTGGGGTTAAAAAAAGGAAACACCTCATGTGAATTCTTCAGGAAGAGAAATCAAGGAAGAAAGCCAAGAGTTTAAACGAGCCGGGCTGTGTGTTACTGAGTAAAACACAGAGCAAATGAGATGCCGAGCCGCCTGTTTGCTCTCTTCCCCCAGAGTGGACCAAGGTCTCTCCTTCATTTTTCCTCCCTCTTCGTACTCTACAGGAGGTCTAGCCATATCTGAGAGAAGTTTATTGTTTCTTTCTTCGCTTTCCCGACTTGATTGAGGTTATGCAGTGAGTGTGTGAAGTGTGTGTTGAAGTTGTAGGTCTGCCAAGAAAAAGGACCTCACAAGAACATAGAAAAGAATGAAACAGCCCCGAACAAAATATGCTTGAAAAGACACAGAGCAGTTCACATCCTGTACGGTTCATGTGTTTGATAGAGTCAGTGTGACCACACATTTTATTCAGCCCAGAAAATGAGTTCAACATCGGTAAAGTGGTCCGTATGGGCAGCAGTGACCGACGGATCCTGAAACACTTCCTGTGAATCCCTGCGTTTCGCCATCCTGCGGCTTCTCTGGTGGACGAGGTTGAAAGAAAAAAAAAAAAAAAACACAACTCAAGATGGAATCCTGTTTTGTTTTTTGGCTGAGCTTTTTCTTCTCTTTGTTCAGGGATAAAGCAGAAATGCAACCAAACAATGAGCATATACAAAGGCAACAAACACGGCACATGATCCTTTGTTTGCTGACTGTGTAGGACAAGTCCTTTCTCTCTGCTTGTGTATGCATGGGGATGTTTACTCCTGATTGGGTGTGTGAGCGTACACTTCAGCAGGAGGGAGGTGGAGGGTGGAGGAGGGCGGATGGGAGCGGTGCAGTGCCGCCGTTGGCCAGGTGGTGGGCGACTTGAGGGGATCTCCAGGAAGTCTATCAGACCTAAACACAAACCTCTGATCCTGGTTCAGGTCTACACTCCCCTTCACTCCTTTCCTTTCTGGTATTCTCGCCTGTCAAAATTCCTCCAATGCAATCATCTCCAGTTCACTTGTTCAGTGTGTTGTTTTTTGTTCCTCCTTTTCTCTCAGATTCCTTTCTTTCTGCGCCTCTCTGGTGTTTTTGTTGTTGCTGTGTCTGTCAGTGGAGCGGAGCTGTCATTAATCACTGGTAAACGTATGCAGATACCTCTGAACGCTCTCCATGGAGAGACGTGCAGAAAGTGGAGCACAGGTGTAGTGAGTACAGTAAAACACAACCAGATGCACTGCAACACACATCAGATCAGATGCAAACATCGCTATTTTCTGCACTATTTAACATTCAGATGAATTTTTATTAGACACTGCTACCAAGACATGAATGCCGACAACAAATGGCCGTACAAACGACTCGTCGATAAAGGGTTCAGGATATCAGATAAACCTCTTTCTCTTCATATCAGTCAATAAAGGGCTTTAGACAAGTAGCCATCTATTTGGCTTATTGCTCTCCCAGCTGCTGCTCCTCTCCATGGTGCTGCTGTCAATATAATGCCCTGTGATTATTGAGGGATGCAGCCACTCTTTGTCAGGATATCTGCCGCTCCGTCCTTGAGATGGAGCGGCAGAGAGTGGCTGCAAAGAAGACATGGCCTTAAAAGAAGAATTTTTCTTCTAGGGAAATATTATCTGATAAAACATTTTTTCACATCCCTCACTCCAGCTCTCAAAATAAATGTCTTCTGCCTCTGTTAGACAAATATTAAATATTACCCAGATCATCATCTGTGCCGAAAACTCATTTCTACCTGCCGTTAGTTTGGTTTGTTCATGCAATTTAATTCTTGTAACTTTTTCTTATAAGTAGCAAAGCTGTGACAGAGGGCGCTCTAGTCTGAATCAGAGTGAAATTAATACTATTGGTTCATTTTCTATTTAGTCTGGTTTCAGGCTGCACAAATTAAAGCAGACAAAATAATAAAGTGAGTTTCGTCACTTTGGTCTGCTGTGTGTATGAAACCTCCTCCAGTAAACGAGGAAATGTCACCACTTTTTTGGTCTTCATTTAACATTTTGAAATCTTTTCTTCAGACCTGAATGTCATGCAAACATCAGACAGCAGAAGTCCAGGTCAGTCCTCTCCCACTCATTTCAACCTGTCGTTTACCTGAGTCGCTCTCAACCAATGGACAGCAGGGTGACCCATAATCCCCTGCGTTTCGCTTCACTTCCTGCAATCAAACCAGACTACAATATGGCAATATATCATGTTACTTTTTCCTCTGATATAATATTGATTTTTAATTTCTTAATATTTTTTTTCCCTCATGTTTTGGGCTGATTGTAAATCCAGAACAACTTCTGCACGTTGGAATAAAAATATATGTATATATAAATATGCATACATACCGTACATACAACTTGTATTTTAAGCTGCATTTTGAATTAATATCACAATAAATCACAATATAGCAATAATGCATTGTATCGTGATTCAAGTATCGTGATACGTATCGTATTGTGAAGTCTTTGCCAACACCCACCTCTAATCCAAACAACCTGCACCAGAGTTTGATTGAGACAGTCTGGATATTGTCTTAAGAGCCAGACTCAGACTCAGCTTTATTAGCTGGGTATATGAACACTCACTCTGTTTTTTTTACAGCGCTCACTGTGTACACTCAGCACCACATCCTGAGCTTGTTAACAGCTCAGTCACTGTCTTGTGGAGAGCTAGATGAGAAGATCGATACCGCCGTCATATCTGCCCTTTATGTGAAGTTACAGCCAGAAGACAGCTAGCTTAGCATGAGGAAAACAGAGAAAAACAGCTAGCCTGGACGTCTCTGTTCAAAGATGACAGCACCCCACAAAACTACAGCTAATAAATGATCACAGTACATCTAGTTTGACACTTAGACACCAACGAAAAGCCAGTTTTCACTCTTAACAACAGACTAGTAATGACAGGTATGAGATGACCTGATCACAGCTGAATTATGTCCCAAATCTGCTAACTACTCCTTTGAATCTGTTATGGTAATAATCAGGTATAGTGTTTAAAACTCCTGAGTCCTGACCTGACCTGGACACACATCCCTCTCAGTCAGCAAACAGCACAATAAAAAAGGCATTTTACTGGACAACTATTTATTTACACCCCGTCTTGCTCTTCGGCTAAATTGTTGTTTCATCAGGGTTTTGTTCATTTTTCTGCTGACGGCTGTTCTAATGGAGGGTTAAGGGAGCTGGGTGGGGGTGTTGTGGGGGTGGTTATGTTGAGTCTTTATTTACCCGAGCAGAAGAAATCAATGGCTCTCTGCCGTAGGAGAAGTGTGTGGATCAATGGGAGGTTTCAAAAAGCCTCTGTGAAAAATCAATGTCCCTTACATGCTATTGATGGCTGTTTGGCCGCAGAAGAAAGAGAACGACGGAGAGCACCGTTTTATTGTGAAAAATGACTCCCCCTGCTCTTTGTTTTAGTCTTTCTGGATCTTTTCTTCTCTTTGTTTCCTCCAGAACGGTCTTACTTCTTTTCTGCTTCCCATACACGACTCTCTTTGAAAGACTTAAAACCTTATTCACACTGACCTGTTGTAAGCAGTTACTCTGTGCTAACGGTACTTCTTATGGTAATTTTACTGTGTCATACTTTTTACTCCGGAGTAGTTTTTTTAGAGAACAAAAGAGATTTATTACTTCATTCATTCTTTTTACTCTGTTATATTTAGATGCTTTCATTGTTCTACTTTTATTCATATTTACGCATTTCTGCACATTACATTGAGAGACTGGTGGAAATCTGCTATCCTGCAGCCATTAACCACTAAATTACTCAAAAATTACTCATCATGTTCCTTTTTTTATCTAATCAGCAGATGATGATGCATCACTTCATCACAAACTGACCACAAATGCAGGTGTGTGTTCATTTCTTTAGGTAAATCTGATAAGATAAGTCCTCCTAAGGGAAATTTACATGTCATAGTTGCAAGTAGCAAGTATATAAAAAAAAAACAGAAATAAGAAGCAGGGAACATCAGTAAACAAAAAGACTAAGTAGAAAAATAAATGCTTTAAAATAATAAAGTGTGTGTAAGTAACAGAGTGTTAATAAAACATTTATGGAGGGGAAGCTTCTGTGTTTCACATGACATCACTTAAAAAAAGTGCTAAAAATTCTTCCTTTTTCTTTGACTTATGAAATTACTCATGTAAGTATTTGAATGAGTACTTTTTCTTCTAGTTGCTGACCTTGCACAGTTTCTGGATTCATAGTGCACACACTGCAGTAGAGTATTTCTTTCTTGAATATTCACATTGTTCTGTGTTAAAAGGTCAGGTTATACAGTTTTTGGGCTCTCTGGTTGTGAGGAGGCACAGCACTGCTGTCCATCCAAGCTGGATCAGTGATGCTAATAGCAGGCTACATCCAGCACAGCTCTGTGACACCAGAGGCCGATAAGGTCTAATATTAAGCCACAGAGTTACAGCGAGAGCACGCTACTTGATGTACAGCAGAGGAGTGTGGAGCAATTATTCCAGCGCTGCTATTAATAAAACGCAGTCAATAACATCTCGTTGAGCTCTGACACTGACTTGGCATTAGAGAGCAGCGGGGAGTACACTTCTGCCAAGACTTTACCTACGCAGTCAACATTTCCCTGGAGCCACGTCAGGCTGGGAGCTCAGAGGCCAGTCAGTCGGGCCTCCGTCCTGACGCCTGATCAAAGTGACAGAGCTGCAGACCTGCCGAGATCCAGGTGAGGGCTGCTGTCACCGCCCGCCTGTCCAACTGATGGCAACTTGGTCAGGGCGGGGAGAAAAGCGGCGGGATGGTGGGGAAGGCCGCTGCCTGCATGTCAGTCAGCACGGCGCTGGATGACAGAACAGCCCATTAGGAAAGGGACTGACTTCACAGGCCATTAGGGGAGGCATCACACAGCCACAGCACACAGAACTCAGAGCACTGAGTAATGGCACAGTTGGAGGAAGACAGGAGAGCCGACACCGGCCAGCTCTGCTGCAACACGTTTCCTATAAAACATGACAATTAGCACATTAAACGCCCTGTGAGAGTGAATAAAAACAAGAGAATCTGTTGTTTCCAATGTAAGGGAAGCCTAAAGTCCCAAGAGAGGTTACAAAAGTGGAGTAAATGCATAAACAATAAGTACTGCAAAATCATTCCTATGCCATCCACCCCCCTGAGCTGTCTCCTTGTTAAAATGTGTAGTTCTCAGTATGGCCCTGCCTGCCCTCCAGTCATCATTAACGAGAAAGACGGCAGCCCGAGAGCCCAGCAGAGGCATCAACACGCATCACTTCTCCTCCGCTCTGAACAGCGATCCACCAGCCCCTGACGGACTTATTTACTGCACAAAGTGGATTGTGTTTGGCTGCACACTATACTTCCAAATGTTCCTTTGATACCCTCTTTCTATCTCCCTGCCCCGTCCGCCATGTCCGTCTCTGTTTCTTACCGGTTCTGACCGGACAGCAGAACCGCCTGGCTGCTTTATGACTGGCGTAGATCTACTGAAGGGCTCAGCGGTCGGAGATGAGAGCGCCACACTGTGCCAGGCTGATGGGACACACTCCAAGCCCAAAACAACGACAAACAAAGACAAACTCTCCCCTCTTTGACTTTGTTTCACTGTGAAATAAAATAGGAAAAAAAAGTTTCCTTCAAGCAGCTCCCCAGGCTTTTCCCTGGGGATTGGATAAAACCCGGTAGAAAAACAAAGAGCAGAAACAAAAGCACTTCTTTTGCACAATTTAAGACCCAAAAGAGATAAACTGTGAGAGATTTGTAAACAGCGAGGAAAGGCTGATGGCTAGTGTAGATATCCACGATAAAGACAGAAGGAAAGTGGGTGCAGGGGATGAAGCGGCGCTCTGCTGGAATGATGCTTTTTGATGAATTACAGCGTGCACCACAAGCTTAGCGTCTACAGCTTCGCCATGAGAGAGACAAACTGCACATTCTGTTGTGACAGAATCTCTGAATTTTAAGCACTCTGCAGCTGCAGCCTTTTGCACAACAACACATTTACGCAAACATTTATTCATTCATGTTTCTTTTTCTCTCAGACAGACTCGACCTCCAGCCCTCACCGTGTTGTGTTTATATTTTGCGCTCATCAAAACCCACAGTTTTGCATGCATCTAATTTGCAGTGACGGCAGTCAGTTGTTGTTGTTGCCACATTCAGATGCTGAATGCTAAATGAGGACAGGTTTGCTGAATAGTGATGAGGCACCAGCAGCTGAGGTGTTACTACTCGTATATTCCTGGTCGATTCTTAAGACGTGGATGCACTTTATTGTTCAAGTTATTACCTCTGATTCGTGGAAATTTAAGCTGAGGCCGTGAAGTACCGTCTTGCTCTTTTGGGCCTGAATAACAGCTTTTCATACCTTCTCCTTATATCTCACAGGAGAGCCAGAGTTATGGCTTCAGTAAAGATTCTGTGACAAATTGTATTGTTATAAAGGAGCTATTAAAATAGTACTGAACTTCAGGCAACCTTTCTGAAATGGCCTGATAAAGGGAAGAAAGGAGAAATAATCGTTGGTTTCACTGTGAACCCAATGGACCTCACACCGTGGGAGAGTTTACCTGCTTAGCCTCTCTGGGCCAATGAGGGCTGTTTAAACACCTCAGGATCTAGTGGCTGGAATTAGTGCTCCTTATCACCCTCCAGATATCCCAGCCTGTAAACTCAGAACAAATCAGTGATCAGATCTGTCACTTACGCTGACGAGCATCTGGGGAAACGGTCCTCGAGAATTTTCCGCCACGTTGATGGGTGGGATCACCCAGTCCCTCTTCTGCCTCCTCAGACCCTCGAAGGTGTTCAGGCTGGACCCGGAGAACATGATGACAGGAGGAGGCGCCTCCTTCTCCTCTTTCCTCCCTTCTTCCTTTGTGACCTTTAAGAGAACACAGGGCTTTATTTAGAAGGCTGACTGTGCTGTTAATGATAACTGAAGTCTTTCCTGGCTCAAAGCAGAAATTTACAGGAGAACAAGAAAAACACTTTAGTATCACCTTCAACTCCTGGAGGGCGCTGAGGATCAGCCTCCTCTGAGACTCTAGAGTGAAGATACTTGTATCAATGAAACTAAAACACGGGAAAATCCACACGACAGCTCCATCTGTATCCAGCCAGCATGCCAGGAAGGAGGCTAAATAACACTCAGTTTGGCGAAATCTGACCTCAAGATATGTGAGTGAAAATTCACACGAGACTTTCTGAAACTTGACATCAGTGAATGAAAGAGCTGTTGTGTCCTGGAGCATCATGAAACTTTACAACCACAAACTGGAGACTGAAATTCACAATAAGACAGTTTGTGAGCAGTCTCTAGGTCAGTGCTCATCGATGATGAGTACTTACTCAACTTTATTTATAAAGCACTTTAAAAACAACCACAGCTGAAAAAACTGCTGTACATAAAGAACCATAAAACAAACAGTAAAAAAAAATAATAAAAATAATAAATAATAAACATAGCAAAACAGGAAGTCTCATGCTGGATCAAAAGCCAGGGAATACCAAAGGTTGGTGTCTTAATGTGATATTTGATGGATTTCTCTACGATTATTTTTGAATTGGTGATAGAGATGATAGAAATGAATAAATTCCGTACTAAATCTGTGCCCTTATAAATTAAACTTATAGATTACAAAATTTAAATTAATATGTTTTATTTTTGTGATTTATGACTGAACAATTAGACACACGGTGCTCAACCACAAATTAATCTACTGCTTCCCAGCTTTCAGATCATATCTCCCCCTAAAACCCGTCCCAAAAAAAGACAAAAATGTCTCAATGAAAATGTGGTTTGAAGAGGTTAAACTGATATATTTAAAAGCTTCATGACGAGGTGAATAATTCAGGTAACCCCAGAGAATACTGTTTCCAGCGGTGTGGTTTCCATGGTTTCCTTGAGGCCAGGTTGGAAAAAAAAAACTCAAACACAATGCACTTATCTATTATTTGTTTCTGTCATCTACAGTAATATTGTCATCACTGTGGCTGTATGCATGACGTGGCCATGGAAACAAAGTACTATGGATCCAGGAAACCCAGATCATTCATCTCCATGCTCTGATGGTGCTCAGATACTCTGCACGTACAGTATTTTACAACAAGACTGTGTGGTAAATAAAGTATCAGAGCAAAATGTGGCAGGTGCATAAAATGTAAATGTACTTTTACAACAACCGTTTGGCAAGCCAAAGTGCTTTACAATTGTAAATAAAAAAATTAAAAACAATCATAAAATAAAATAACCACACTACTGGGTATTAAAAGCCATCCTAAATAAAGATGTAAAGTCTGGAAATAGTTTAAAGTTTCAGAAAAACGATGCTGGACCTTTGTGACACCTTTACAGAGGAAAGCCCACTGTAGTCTTCACAATCTTTGAATTCTCCAACATACCAAATGCAAATTCAATTTGTCAGATGCTGCATGATGCATCAGAGCATGTTTCTGAATAACCCATCTTTCTCTAAAGAAGAGCATCTTAGACTACTGCATGTGTTGGGATTCAGTTCAGAATTCTTTTTCTTTAACCATGTTTGGCTCTCAGAAACTCTGAAAGAAAGAGAAGAAAGGATGGTGCAACAAAAGCAGCCTTTAAATGAATGCATATAGGCTATTTATTGTGTTTAATGACAGTGAATAGGAGATTTTCAAAACTGGCCAAGGGCTGAACAAAAGGCATATAATTGATGTTTTAATTATTTTACATTATTAGCTGAAGCTAAACGGCAATTAGCAAATTCATTACGATGAGAAAACACAAGCTAAATGCAAATTACAAGCTTATATGCTCTATTAGCAAACCAGACATAAAGCTATCATCTGTTTTATTAATCTACACAAATCCTTCCTTCAGTATTTAGCATGTTTTGCTCTTACAAGTAGTGATGTACTGTCTGCAGTGTGCCGTATAAGCAACACAAATAATCTCATGTGGTTCATTTGTGTCATTATGCAAAGTGACAGCACACACCTCTGTGAACGCTTTGTATGTGCACACGAGCATACATGTGGAAGAGACCGTAAACGATGCACTCTGTCAACAGCGGGTATAAAAAGCCTATTAACTCATCCAGTATTCTGCCATCAAACATCTCCCTGCCTGCAGGCAGAGAGAAATGACCGCCACAAACCTGTCTTTTTGAAAGATGCTCAAATAAGGAAGTTGAGAGGAGCCCATTTCCCATCTCCTCATGAACATTAACTCACCCCTGAGTCAGAGGATCTACATCAAATGCTGAAGCTACCCGGCATATCATGCCCTCGTGTGGAAACGCTGCCAAACACGTGAAGCTGAGTGTCACAGATCGTGCCCTCTTACAGAGGCAAACATGTACAGTAAGAGGCCTGTAATTGCGTGCTCCAGGGCTAGCTAAGGCGCCTGAGTGCAGATAATCAATTTCCTCCTAAATGCAAGTGCGTTACACGTATCAGCACGTCTGTGTCAAGGTTACTGTGCACGAAGCTGCATCACCTCAAGGCTGAGCTACATGCTCAGTGTCCCAGGGGCTGCACTGGATATACAAGTGATCTAAAGGTTAGAGTAAATTGGCAATCTGGAGAGTTGTTCCACAGTAAGTTCACCAACATATCTCAGAGTTACAAGTCAGTGAAAACATGTCAAGAATTCAGTCACAGGAGCTATGCATCATTTGTACTCGCTGTCTCAATCAGGTTCCCCTGAGTGATGCCTTAACCCCCCCACTGCCTTTCTCTCACGGTCTTATTGTATTTCAGAGTCTCTCCTCCTCAACAGCTTGTCTCAATAACAGAGACACCTGTACCAAAGACTGCTAACACCAGACCCCAACACAGCACCGCTCACTCAGTCTGCATTTACACAGACAGCAGCTCATGCATGAGCGCTGCACAAACACAGGACTACAAAAGCAAAACATTTAGGCACATTAGAATGGATAATACTGATAAAAGAAAAAACTCAAAAACGCCAAACTGGGTGTCTGCTAGATTAATCTGTCATGTAGCTTCTACCATATCTAGTCATGTTTTGTGGTTGAACATCATGAAGTAATTTTATTTTAGCTTGATGTGAAATAACTTAACATGTGTGCAAATTGATTTATGTTGACAGAACCTAATGCATTTTGGGTAAGATAGTAAATTGTGTGTACACCTCCAGAGCAGAAGGTGGCAGTAGTGAGCCAGTTCTTCCTGAAGTTCAAAACAACATGCTGAGAGTCGTCAATGAAGACACAAAAAACACATAACTTGTTACTGTCCGCTCTATAATTGTGAATGTGAATTTTGATAAATTTCATCACTGAATGTTTTCGTAATGTGCTCACTAACCATAACAGCATTAGTTGCTGGTTAGCTACTTAGCATTTGCATCACTAGCTAAATAAGCGTATTATAATTAACTTTACAAATTTTTTGTGTGTTCATCCAACAAATAATTATTATGTTGGATTTACCTCTCGTAATTAAGTAACAGTAACGGCAGCACATTATTTTGACTCGGCATATTTACTTTAATTTCACTCAACAAAACTGTTTCTTGCTAATTTAGCGCATGATAATTGAGTGGAAATACTTTCCATAATGTTTTTATGTTCCCCTAACAAATGATTATTTTTGAATAAATATGCATGTTGTTGAGTACCTGCAGGGGTGTAAACAGTAAAGACATTTATCGGATTTAATTTATGAGTAAGGCTATAAATGAATTTGATGCAGTCGAGCCATGGGTCTGCTGTTTACATCTTTTTATGTTCATCTTTAGCAGGAAAACTTCAGTGAGCTCAAATATTGTGATTAGACATCTGTTTCGCCTCGAGGCTTCTTTACTTGTTGGCCACGGGAGTGTGCAGCCAGTGTGTCTCACATAAATTGATTTATAGTTAAATGTTAGCCTTTTTGTTGCTTAATGAACTCCAGAAAGACTCCAGAGGTGCAACCCTAACAGCACTACTGTATGTTACACGAAGAGGTGGTGAAGGGTGAACAACTGGAAAGCAACCGCTGGAGACGACAGAAAGAACTAAAATAAAACAGCAAGTGAGGAGTGTACAGCGTATGCTGGGTCCATGTGTGTGGGAGGGAGGTGTTCATGTCACAGTGTGAGAGAAATGTGCTCTTGTGGATCCAGGAACATAAGAGAAAGAGGTTCAATCACCATGCATTTACATAATGAAAGTGTTTTAATACCACTTTAGGTTTTTTTCATTTTACATTATTTCTGTGCAATATGTAGCCGCACAGTTCCTCCCTAGCAGCTGACATTTGAGAATAAAAATAAAATATAGGAGCAGGCTACAGTGCTGGAAGACGCCGATGGCTTCTGGCACGTACTGAAAGTTTTGGGGTCCTGTAAAATGCAGTCTATAAAAAGTGTTTTCTCTTCATCTCTCTCTGTTTGTTCTCGCCTGGTCAATGTCCCTCAGAGGGCTGGCTCGTATCTGCCAGCAGAAACAATGCTTTCAAGGCCGACTTCATTAGACGGACGCCCAGGAGAAAAGCTTTTAAGGCGGCTTTAAAGGAAATGTGTCAAGCAACCTGGCATATGGTGCGTATGTGTTTGTGTGGGTGGGCAGGGGTGTGGAGGGGCTAAGGTGTCATGTTTAGTTTCATCACTTCAGACAGCATGTATTGTTCAGTCCAGGGCGCTCTCAGGAACAGTGCAGGAGGAGAGGTGGTTACACAGGTAAACAAATGTGGCATTAAGCTGAAAGGAAAACAGGATTTACTGCTCCGTCTGGGTGAAAAAACGTTCATCATTTCGCCTACAAACATGGTTTTTTAGCCACTTCAGCGCTGCAGAAACAAGCTGTAAATATACCACTACTCTTTAAGCTGATAAGATCTATCTGTTAATGTGCATCTGTTGAATGTAAATCCAGCAGTCATTCTCCTTTTAGCTCCGCTTTGGTCTCCACCACCTCCTGAAGGCTAGTTGCTGTGCTGTATGGTGACGTAGCGCACAGTGAGTTTAAAGAAAATTTGGGTTTGTCACTATGAAAGCCTCTTTTAATATTCAGTAGACTTTAAACACATTTTAGTACTGGTATAGAAAGTATATTATATATAAAGCAGTATTTTGAAGGTCAAGAATGAACTTTCACTATCAACGTTTGACTTAAAAAGGTCAAAAAGTGCTTAGAAAAATGACGTACAAAAAGACAAATAAAGAGACTAGAGAAACATTTCAAATTCAGTAAGATCAAACAAAATGTTTAAACTATGACTCCATGACAAAAATGATGATACACGATGTTAAACGTGCCTGATGAGTTCATTAACTAGCAGATGTGTTATTTATTCAGTCTGTCAGTTTTATTTTGTTAAATGAAGGTTAAATGACTGTTGTCTGACTGGAGTCTGGTGGCTTTGACGGTCGTTTTAATAATCGTCCAAATCCCTGTTGACTTTATTTATTGGAAAAGACAGTTGCAGTTTTTTGCCCAGGGAATGAATGCTGACTGTAACCTTTCAAAAAGCCAGATGTTTTAGTGTTTTTTTCCAGTGGGAAAGGGCTTAAAGGAGCTAAACCCCCTGAAACACCAGTCTTACATGTCTGAGCAGCTTGCTCTCATGCTCACAGCCCAAAAAGCACCAATACTCCATCCTCCCCCTCCTCCTGCATCCAGTTGGCAGTCATCATAAGAGACAGACCAGCCATCCAAACACACATGTGACCATCTTCCATGTTCACTGAAACATGCTCATGATCCATTGCATCCTGTCCATATTCAGGAGAACCAACCTGTGCCAGGAGCAACATGCCTGTGTGCACAAACAGGGTTTGTCAGCCGAGCGGGATGAGCCAGATGTGAGCAGGGTCTGGATTCCTTTCCTTCAGAGGAGGAAGGCTTAGCGCTGCTGACTGCAGGGGACGGCTGCCCCACATCCCACCAGTCGTGGGGTGGGGATGCAGAGGTGGGGTGAAACATGTTTGGGATGAAATGAGGGAGGATGAGGAAGGGTTGTCAGAAGCAGATGTGGCCCCTCCCCCTCCCCTCGTCTAAATAAGTCATGCTCCAAATCCTTTTATCTACACATGCTAACAGGTACTAGTGAGTTCCCCGAGGATGGATGTAGGGAGAAGAAGATGGAGAGAATAAGAAAAACAGAGAGGGCTGTGCCCATCGCTCCTGCACAGGGCTTAAGTGGGCTTTAATTCTGATCAAACCCTGCAGCTCACATTCACCCTTTCTGCCTCAGAAAGAGGAAAAGTACAGGAAGATGATGAGGAAATAAAAAAAAGAAAACAGGTTGAGTGGAGATGTTAGCGCACATATTCAAACTATTATGAAAGATGGCCTCTTTGGCCTCTCACCTGTTCGTTAAACTTCTGATATTGACTTCCTGTAGCTGGACAGCTATCATGAGCTTTATGCTACTGTTATGTCATTGCTGTTAACTCTTTGAGAGCCACTGACACATTTCGACATCATTTAAAATCTGACGCTGCCATCGACGTAATAATAAGTGTTTTTCAGTAGCAGGGACTGACCATGGTCTCCTGCAGCCTGTGAGTAATTTGGGGATTCTGGGAGATGTAGTCAGAGCATAAAGAGACAGTATACACCACAGAGATCAAAACAGGAAGTGGAGACGATCAAGATTAGAGAGCAAAACAAACAGAATCTGGACAAAAAGTGGTGATTTTGGTGAAAGTGTCCTCTACTCTACCTCTGATAAAACAAGAATGGAACAAGGTAAAAACAAACATTTTTTTTCATGATGAAATAGAGAGTCTCTTCTTTCATTTGATCTATTCACTGTTTTCAGAGACATAGTATAAAATATTCTGTGGGTCTAGAAATATGACTGAAAATGGGCAAAAACGCTGGAACAAGACACTTTCTGTTTTATGGCACTCAATGAGTTAAACATACTGTCAATTTAGATTCACTTTTTATTGATTGTGCACATTTGATATTTTGACATATTGTCTTAGCTTATTACTCCAATCATGAGACACTTGATGCCCAAAAGAAAGACACAACCACACAAAGCTATTCGAAATTTACGCAAAAATATGCACACTCGATCCGGCATCATCTTTGAAAAAACAAATCAGACTCTTGCAGAGGGACGCCTGCGCACACTGACGCTATGTGAACAGGAGTCACTGAGTGTGAAATGGATGCGCCCCCCCAGTCCTGGTGCCTCAGCCAGCTGGCGGTGGTCCCAGCTCTTCCTCCCCAAAACCCTGCATGCTTTGATATCAGCCAGCCCCTGGCTACGCAGACATCTGGAAGTTATTATTCAACAGAGCACACCACAAAGCGCCATTGCCATAATGAAACATTACATTTGGTTTCAGCGTCCCGCTTTCTGCTGCGTACATGTTTGTTTCCGACGTGCAGAGTACTGCTGACCTCTGACCTCTTCTAGCTCTGCTCCATATTAGTTGACTCAGTGGAAAGTGAAGTATAGTAGCCAGTCAATTGACCCTTAACATATTGTTGTTGAATAGTGCGGCTCAGTCACACCACACTAACCAGTGAATCATTTCAAGCAGCCTAAGCTGCAGAAGTGTGAGAATAAAGGCCAACCTTTTCAGAGCCAGAACAACACACTCATCCTTACACCCACCAGCACTAATAGATCCTCTGTTGGCCAATGTCCCACCGCCTCCCTAATTCTCTCCATGATTCTATTACTGACTTTGTGCCACGAATTCTTTTTCATGCACACTCCAAAAGAAAACCCAGCTTGAAGCTTCTGGTTTTGAACACTTTTTTTATGCGCTAGCTCTCCGAATGTAAATACTGAAAAGAAGTTGAACTACCGGAGGAGTCAGACATGTTCAGTTATTCAAACTAACCTCGCTGGCATCAGAAAGGCTTTGCCTTGATTTCATTTTGATCTTTTGCTTACAAACATGTCTGACGTTCTATTTATTATGGGATACGATTAACTCACACCGGCTTCTGAAAATCGTCTGAAACGTTCATATATCTGACTGATGTGTGAGAGGCTCTGCAATAAAGTGACGTCTAATGTCAGGGTTAGCAGATATATGTCACCCTGAACTGGAATAACCAAGTAAACAGAAAAAAATATATAATTAAGGACCGAAAAAGCATCTTAAATTACTGTGATGACATTAAAAGAGCATTGATTTCCTTCCATGATGCACTAACTAGGTGTTTATTACAAAGTGTTGCAGAACATTAACATAAAATCAGCTGGTTGTAAAAGAGACCCCTTCCATGCAGGCTGTTTGTGTCCTCTCTTCACCACATTCAGAGTCATTTTCACTCTACAAACATATCAGGTTTAAGCCCTGCACCATGATGCTCTTTACTAAAACTAACCACAGAGGTTTTGTTGGGTTGTTATGTAACGTTGTCGTGGATTTACATCATTATTTGAACACCAATCATGCGTTTCTGAAATTCAGCATCTCCATGGTTTGCAGAAACATTTTTCTTTTCTGGTGGCTGGGTTGAAAAAAGAGGATCCTCGTCCGTCATTAGTAGGGGTGGGAAAAAATACTGATATGGCAATACATCGCAATACTTTTTCTTCTGATAAAACTAAAAATTTTCAATTTCTTACGTATCGTATTGTGAAGTCCTTACCAATACCCACCATAGTCATTAGTGACGTGTGAAGTGATGATTCTGTCTCAGATTCAGAAACTCGTCAGAAACTTACTGGTTTAGACTCATGTGTTGTCGCCACCCAGTCCGATCAACACTTGTGCTGATATTGACAGAGCTGGTTGTGTAGTCATGGTGACGGTCGAGCTCAGGCGCCTCGGTCCTCACCTGACCTCTGGACAGCTTTTAAATAGAGGAGGAGGACGAGTGGAGGACCCCTGGGGTATCCATGGCGCAGGATGTTTTCCAATAAGAGCTTATGGCTGAGAGGAATCATACTCCCCCTGTGGCTGTGGATTCTGTCACTCTCAGCCACAGCTACTTGTTTCTGCTCCTGTCTCTCTCTCTCTGAAACCCTAAGGTGTTTTGACCTGGTTCTTGGCTGTTGCTATCACCAGAAATTTGATAGGAAGAAGAAACTCTGCCATGATAAATTAAATTTGAGGCATGCTGTGTTGTGTCAGCGAGGGTAAAACTCACCTCGTTTTCGGCATGTTGAGGCGACGGAGGGTTGATCGGGGCCAGCTGAACCACCGTCTCCCAGACTTGTGAGTCCCGACCGCTCGCTGTCAGTTTAAACTGGACCGGTTCGTCCAGGCTGGCGCCCTCTCGCTGGGCGAAGATGGACCCATCGGTTCGCACACTGAAGATAGGGTCACTGCTGTGGAAAACCACGGCGTCGTTCCCAGAGCAGTCATCGAACTTCACTGTGGAGAAAAAAGAGATTTAATTTACTAGTCATTACAGCCTGTGTTGTCTAGTCATGTGGCGGAAACACAAACACACACAGGAAGTAGATAATAGACAAAGAGGTTGAATCATTGAACATGGTTTGAATCTCTATCAGTTTCTATTAGTGATAAATTCAAACAAAGACGGCGCTCTTCAAGATCGCTCTCTTCTGCTGCATGAGTCTTACTGGAAAGCTTCAGTTTAGTCATTACCTGCTACAATTAACTCTTTGAGTGTCATTGACGTAACAATACGTCAAAGTGGTTTTTCAGCAGCGGGTCGACAATCACGGACAAAGCAAATCAAACCGATTCTGGACAAAAAGTAGCGTTTATGGTGAAAGTGTCCTCTACTCTACCTCTGATAAAACAAGAATGGAACAAGGTAAAAACAAACATTTTTTTCATGATGAAATAGAGAATCTCTTCTTTCATTTGAGCTGTTCAGTGTTTTCAGAGACATAGTACAAAATATTCTTTGGGTCTAGAAATATGACTCAAAATGGACAAAAAAACGCTGGAACAAGACACTTTCTGTTTTATAAAATGGCTGGTACTCAATGAGTTTTACTCCAAATGAAGCTGGTTACTTTTTAAAGAAATGCAAACTGAACCATGAAGGGAAACTAAATGATGAAACACAGGGAGAAACCTACAGAATCCAAACTGTCAGCCTCGTCCAGCTCATTCATATCCATAAATAAAACAGACTGTGGTGTTCTGTCAGGAACCATTTTAACGCTACTATGCCTTTATTTTTTTCCTTGACTGCCATTACTATGCTTTTAGCTTTTAATGTGAAGGCCAAATGGCTGTATTTCCAGTCTTTCTCCAGTTATCTCTGACAGCTCTCAGCCATGAGGTCGTCTGCAGTCTTCTCTCCACACTTTGTGTTGACACTGAAATGAGGTAAACTAAAGACACATACGTGGGAAAACAAACACTCTGCCTGACATGTCACATCACTATCTCACTGTAAAATATATTTCAGGCGCCCAGCTGGAGGAGGGATCATTGCATGTCTTCAAATCACAAATTTACATTGATTCAGTCCTTTTCTTAAAGCGTTCTTCCACACGTCCACAGCTTTAAACACCAGTATTTATGTTTGTTGTCCTTGTTGTGAGGCACTGCAGTTAAAAGAGTCTGACTATCAAGTTTTCTCATACGTCCTCACACCTAATGGCCCAGATCCACTTTTATCCTCCTCGGTTGGCTCGTTGTGTATGTATGAGAAGATTAAAAGAAACACTTCAAACCTTTATTATTAGTAAAGCCCACTGTTTGGCATTCATAAAGTCTCACTAAACCATCAGTGCTCAAAACAACTCTGCAGAGAATCATCTCCCTGCGCTTGAAAGGCGACACTTATATGTAAAGCACATATATATAAATATACAGTCAAGTCAGTCATATTACAGAAGAAGTTTGCCTCAAAAGACTTTTCAGTTTGAACAGAATGACACTGAATAAAAGAGAAAAACAAAGTGTGTGTCTCTCAGTGAGTGTTTCACAATATGACGTGCGTATTTCATGGAAATGTTGTTTTAATTAATGCCCGACAAAGAGACGCCATATTGTACAGAAACACAGAGAGTGAGGCTCTAAAAGTTTCAAAAAGAAAAAGAAATAAGCCAGAACAGCAACATGAAAAACCCAAGCGTCAATGAGCAGAGCATCCCTGCACGACACGATTACTGATCGTAAATAAGTGAGCTTGAAATATGAAAAAGTCTCTTTCAGAAGCTCAATAAGCAGAAGTGACGCTCCAGAAATAAGAGGGTACAGACAGAGGAGTAATCAGAGGGGGTTTTATGTTCACTGGAGGCATTAAATCCTTTTTCTAACATGGTTCTGTAGTGAACCGGCTCAGTGTGGAGCTTCCTGTTTTCATTTATCTCTTATTAGACACTCTCACAGTTCATGAGAAGATGAGAAGATGAGTCAGAGCAAAGTGTAGCCAGCATCGGCCTCCCGTCCTCATCTTCCTCCCTCACGGCGCTCGCAGACTTTCCTCTCTGGGATTACAACGTCTAGACGGCACATCGTAGGAAACCCTGAGCTGAAGGTTGTAACTCACCTCTTCCTCTCTTCCCACGTCTCTACGGCAGCTCAAACAATTGGCATCCATTACAGGAAGTAAACTGTGAGTAAGCGCGGCTTTTTACTCTGAATATGCCTGTGATCATGTCGCTGCCCTAGACGTCCAGACGGCCACTCAGCTCTGAGTCAGAGTGGACGGCTCTTCAGCTCAAGAGTCCTGGTCCAGACAGGACATTTGAGACGGATTACATCAACCCAAAAGTCTTGAACATTTCCATCACAAACAAACCCCTGAAAAGGCCTGCTTGCTGCTTTCTGTTTGACTCATTCCCTTTTCGTTTTTTGTTTAATCCCATCTCGTTTCTTTCATTGTTATTTTTGAGGATTCTCAAAGATTACATTTGGAAGGTGCTGGTGCTGGGGGCGACAACAAACACACCAGTTGGCAAACGTGCCTGTACAAATAGAGTCTTTGGAAGGCTGCCTGATTATAACAACAATAAGAAAATCAAAAATCAAACTCAAAGCATGCTTTATTGTTTTTGTAAGTCCTCATATCGGCAAACAGTGGAAAAAAAAACAAAAAAAAACACAAGGAGCAGGTGGTTTGTTGTCCCGGCTCTCACTTCCTGCCAAATTATTGCCTCGTCTTTGTGAGACTGGCAGCGCTGCAGTCAAAGGCGCCTGGGTTTAAACCAGGGTTCACTGTTTATTTTATTTCAAAAATAATCATCTGCATTTTGAACAGAAATATGTGTGGGTGCTGCAGTGGTTAAAGGACCTCATGGCAATAAGGTTATGCTAATAGTTGTGTGTCGATAAGTGACGGCCCTGTGATGGACTGGTGTCCTGATCAGCTTCAGCCCTCCAAAGAGCCTGAAAACAGGGTAAAAGGTGGATGCCACACAATGAACTAGAAAAGCACTCAGAGAGCACAGACCTCCACCCCGACGGCAGCAACTTTTTTATTTAAAGTTATATTAACCCCTCCACCAAGGAGGTCATGCTTTCACTGGGGTTTGTTTATTTGTTTGTTGGTTTGTTTGTTGGTTTGCAAAGTAACTCAAAAAGTTATGGATGGTTTTTGACGAAATGTTCAGGGTTGGCCGGAAGTGGCCTAACTTAAAAATGATTAATTTTTGGTGGTGCCGTCGAATCGGATCCAATCACCACCAAAAATTAATCATTTTTAAATTAGACCACTTCTGACCAACCCTGAAAATTTCGTCAAAATCCATCCACAACTTTTTGAGTTATTTTGCAAACCATCAAACCAACAAAGAAACAAATAAACAAACCCCGGTGAAAACATTACCTCCTTGGGTAATGAATGATAAAGATACAATCTCTTTAATTTAATCTGGTAAAAACCAAAACTGACGAGCCAGTAAATGAGGTAAGTAACGGTGTATGTTGTAAACGGTCTGAGTGTGTGTGTGTGTGTGTGTGTGTAGGCATTTATTCTCTATGATTGCCTGCATGTCTGAACAATGACAAGCTGAACTAACTGCACCAATACCCACACACAAATGGAGTGACAGGCTGTGCAAAGAGTACCCAGAGGGTCTTGTTCCTGCACCAATTAAAGAAAAAGAAAAAGACAGTCCTTCATCAACACACACACACACACACACACACACACACACACACCTCAATAGCTTCTCTTCCATTCAGTCGGGTCGATACTGCTATGAGAGAGATTATAAAATTGGCCAACAACAGAGCAATGAAGCCCGACGGCGCAGTGCTGCACATTAACAAGTGGTCTAGCGGTGGGCCCAGGTTGAGCATTGATCTGACAAACAGCACAGACATCCCAGTGTGCCAAGCAGCCAGACTGGATAGTCAATGGATTTCCTCATCGCCATGACCTGGAATGACGCTTTGAGTGTCGCCTGGATGAAGTCACACCCAGGAAACCACATCTTCCCCACTTTTCTAATTAAAGCTCCCATCTCCCTCCAACAAGACAAGGACAAGGAGGAGAGCAACGCTGGAAGAGCTGTGACCTTCCTCCTCTGGACAGTGTGACAGGAAGTGGGTGACAAGTGTTGAAAGGGAGGTGAAAAAAGGGATGGGAGTCAGAGTAGAGAGAGGAAAGGTGAGAGGAGGGATTGATGAGAGGATGGAGAGAGTGTGAGGAGAGAGTGAAATGAATGAAAGACCATTAAAGAGTTTACAGCTGCAGACATCTGAGCTGAATTTAGCTTCCATCTTCATAACAACCAGCATAAACTAACAGTTAATAGTTATTTTACTGTTAACAAACAATGACATGATAATTAATAATGTCCACTAATTATTAGCACTGCTATCATTTCTGTTAATCTTGTGAAATATCAAATAATTTGTTTATAAATTCCCAAAAAAATGATCATAGCTGATTACAGAAAAAAAACAACTATATAATGATTACATTAGTAAACATTAGTAAACTTTTGGTGAATAGCAAATGATTTGCATTATTATTAACCAACTATCTATTTAAATATTGTGTGTAGATGCAGTATATGAAGTATTATTTCAACCATTTAACATTAACATTCAAGTGTTAGAGCCATTAAACTAATGTTTGTGGACGGTTTAACAAACCAGTTAAAACCATTTAGTGCTACAGATATCTGCCTGTGTAACTATTTAATGTTTACAAAGAATATCTTAGTCATCAACAAATACTTATCTATATAGTATATGAAATATCATTTTGTTGTTTGTTAGCAGTAAAATAACTATGAATTAATTTTACTTAACTGTCAGTTTAGCACTTATAAATGGTGGTTATGATAAAGTGTTGTGGAGGCTGGGCAGTGATGGGGTCTGCATGGCTCTGGGATCCTGGCTCTCTCTCAGTCGGCCATGTTGGAATGGACGGATGCTCAGATGGCTGTTTAAACAGGTTAATTGGGCCGGCCTCCCGAGACTCGGGGACAGATGGAGGGATGGGT
This sequence comes from Synanceia verrucosa, assembly GCA_029721515.1. Lineage (NCBI taxonomy): Eukaryota > Metazoa > Chordata > Actinopteri > Perciformes > Synanceiidae > Synanceia > Synanceia verrucosa. The sequence goes on along the minus strand of CM056561.1, from coordinate 2,565,770 downwards.
AGCATGAAAGAGGAGAAGAAGACAGAGCAAAAGAGCGACAAAGAGAGAGCGATGAAGCTCAGAGAGATGGAACCAGGACGGGATGAGGAGAGGGATGCTGGGAGATGAGTATGGCCTCCGATCAGAAGCACCGTGGGGAGTGGGTGGTCTAATCAGAGTGGAGCGGCACTCTGCAGGTCCACTATGAAGGGAGACCAGCTTCTGATGGAAGGCTGTTTAAAGCCATGCGAGAATCCCACTGGGGAGCTGGAGTCATTGAAGCCAATCACAGAGACGAGCTCATCCCTCCATCAGCTGCAGAAACCAACACATGCATGATGGCAGCGAGCAGCATCACACCCAGACACAAACTGAGAGGGAACATGACCGTCCAGAAACACAGTGCAGAGACAGTACATCAAACCAAATATGTCTCCACAAGCCAGCTGCCAGGGAAAAGGATGTTTCTGCAACCCACGGATATGCTGATGTAGCATCACAAGATAATGTCACAACGTAGCATCACAGCGTAGCATCACAAGATAATGTCACAATGTAGCATCACAACGTAGCATCACAAGATAATGTCACAACGTAGCATCACAGCGTAGCATCACAAGATAATGTCACAATGTAGCATCACAACGTAGCATCACAAGATAATGTCACAATGTAGCGTTACGTCGTGACGTCACGACGTAGCATCACAAGATAATGTCACAAGATAATGCCATGATGTGGCGTTACGACGTGGCATCACCACGTGGTGTCACAACGTAGCATCACAAGATAATGTCACAACGTGGTGAGAAAACAGGTCATGGCTTGGTGTTTGAAAAGTGAAGATGACACTGGACTTTGTGAACATGTGACATGACCTAACAGCTGTGCTGCACGGGGCACAAACAGCTGGTTTCCTTTCGTTTGTTAAACCCCCCCACCATGCCCGTTAACATTCAGAAAAATCGCTGAATTAGCAGAGAGAAAGGCAACATTTTTTTAGGCACTTGACTGATTTTCATTCTTTTTATATGACAGGAAAGAGAAGTAATTAAGTACAAACATATTAAGTATGACACAAAACTAAAAGCTACTTATCAGTCAAATATGCATCAAAGGAAAGCCATTACATTAGTTCAGCTTTTTTACGTTGATGCAATTATCAGACTGTTTCATGTTTTTAGTGCATTTTGGGTCCATATGCTCATGGGAAATTCAAAGAAGGAACTGCTGTCACTGCTGTACTTTGACAACTACAAAGTGACAAGGGAAGGCGAGGTGAAAGGATTTAACTCTCAAGTCTGCACAGAGATGTGATGCTAATGTTGATCACAGCGTCACTGTTGTGTGGAAAAGATGGCTTGTAGGCATGAGCTGGATGTTTGCTGTCAATGAGATTGAAAGAAAAAGTGCAACCTGCACACTTAAATATTTTTGCTTTATCTGAATATTATATCCAGTTATGCCATGTTCCTCTAAATGGCCCTGGCCTTGCACATGCAGCAGTGCACTGTGCACCATAAAGTGAATGCAGAGTTGTCTGTGTGTCCTGGATATGGATGGCCTGTAGTGTCTTCTGTAAAAATAAGCAGCTTTACTCTGGGGTTTTTTTTTTTGGTTGAACACCAGCACAGTTTACTTCACTGCTCTGCTTTCTCTGGGTGGAAATTCAAAATGTCAGCATGAAATATTAGGTTGCAGATAAAGTCGAGCAACTGTTTTTAACCTCAAAACACCTCTCTTGGCTTTCCACAAAATCCTTTATTATTATTGTTCCACATTAACTTTTAATGAAATGAATGAAAGCTGGTTCAGAACGAAGGAAGGGCTTGAGGCTAACACAAAGCTGCTAATAGTGGCGTGCATACATCTGCTTTGTTAATCTGTGGAGGTCAAACCCTTCCATAAAACATCTGTGCTTATTTTAAACCTCTTTGTCAGCAACAGTTAAAGACCAATTAAGAAGATGTTGTGTTTCTACATATACAGTATATATACACAGTTCAGCTGACTCGTGCAGTGTAAAGTCAAATCGTTTTCATTAAACAGTGTTAGGCACTTGTAATTTGTATTGGAAGTAGAACTACAACTCCAGCCAAATTTACAGAAAAAAAACTTTATTGTGAGTTAAAGACCCACTCTGCACATTTTTAAGCAAAATGAATTAATTAGCCAACCTGAGCTGCAGGAAACTTGGCGTACTGTTGGTGGTAACAGACTTAATTATTGTTTTTGTGTGTACACCTACTAATGATTTGTGTGTCCAGACTTTCTGCTGTGTGAAACTGACAAATCAACATCAGTACTTGGGAAGGGAGGACCAATCAGATGGGGTCTTACTTGGTTGCAATCTGCAACCATCTTTACTTAAGTAGAAGTACAGATATGTGTGTAAAAAGAGACTTAAATAAAAGCAGAAGTACTGATTCAACTCCTTTACTTAAGTAAAAGTAAGAAAATACAGGCTCGGAAATTTACTTAAGTACTAAAGTGAAAAGTAAAAAGTTTCCTGCTTCACTTTCATCCATATCGCTGTTGGTGTTTTTCTCTTCTCTTTAACATCAAGTCGTCATTCGAAGGTTTTAGGAAGTAACGAGACAGTTTTTAAAATGTGAGGAGCACAAAGTAGAGATATTTGTGTTGAAATGTAGGGAGTAAAAGTAAAAAGTCTTCAGAATAAGACGTACTCGAGTAAAATACAGTACTTAAGTACAGTACTGTACTCTGTCCCTTTAAATGAGCATTGTTAAAAGGAGCTTTTCATTGACTGCCTCTCTGTAATTGTTGTGCATACAGCAGTAAAGAACTTGAACTAAATCACCAGGCTGATCGTTACTGTGCAAAGGATGTATAAATACTAAGAATCTATATTTGTGCATGTAATGCAGTACAGCTCACTAAAGTATCTGCAAGTCTTTAAGCTCATTAATCAATAATGCACAAGGACACATGCACATTCATAGTCATCACAAAGAGAGCACAAAGACATTCTGACTAATCAGCATCTAATGACTGATTAGTATTCATCTAAACAAGCACAGAAGTGCCTGATTGGCCGTCATCAATTCTCCACCATCTCTCCCAGCGAGAGGAAGCGAACTGCTGCCTGAGCTGATGTCAGGACTCCAAACAGTCACAGTGTGTTATCATCTGAATCAGTCAGACAGAAAGAAAAGGCAAAACCATGTATGAACACATTAAGCCTGCAAATGATCAAAATAATACTTTGAAATATGCAAACAGATGAATCAAACCAACACCAGACTCACCAGTCTAACATGAAAATAACCACTGAATGTAAAAGGTGCAGGACTTCCTGTCGTTATCATGATACACCTCAATCAAACCAAATCCACTCAGATTTGATCCATCCTGTATGAAGCGGCGACGAACGATTATTTTCAGAGTTGATTAATCTGTTGATTGCTTTCTCCATTAATCGATTATTTGCTTTGTCAATATGATGTCAGAAAATTATGAAAAATGTGTTTCCCAAAGCCCAAGATGACATCATTTAGAGAATTTAGACTTTTTCACTTACATAGTTGAACCAAAAATATCAAAATAGTTGCTGATTAATGTAATAGTTAACAACCAATCGATTAATCGTTTAATTGCTGTACTGGTTCCACGTCTGCAATGTGGTGAGGAAAATGGAAGGGAACGAGACGGCAAGAAAGAAAACATGAGTAGGAAACCATGTCCTTTGGCAACTAGGGCTGGCTTTAGAGGTGATTAGGAGAGAAGGAAGCAAGAGAGGGATGGAGGGAAGGAGGGAAGGAGGCCTCTCCCAGGAAAAGCCCCTTTGTCGAAAAAAAAAAAAAGAGGAAATAACATCAGTATTTAAGTAACCACAAACTTCCCCAACTTTCTTTACAGTAACAGACTGTCTGCAAGTTTACACACACACACACACACACACACACAGTGTAAAGGTATTTACAGAGCAAACCACAGCTCGTATCCCTCCGCTCCTCTCCTTCCCTCGCAGCTTTCGTTTGGCCTTTTACCCTGCCTCTCTGTGGTTGGAGGTGGTTGTGGTTCAGTGATCTTTCTGGATCGATACAAATTCAATGACATATCTGAAAGATACAGTATACCTGATCTTTGGCCCACTGCTAACGTACAACTATTCTGCGAGCCCTGCAGCAGCAGATCTGATGCAATCCACCCAGGACCGGCAGTCTGGTCTAACATGGTCTGGCGTCTGCAGGACTGTTTGTGGAGCTTGAGGTCTGAGAAACGATGTTGGAGGAGGAGCTGATCCAGGACTGAGGAGGGGTGATGGCCGACTCGTCTTTAGGAGCGTACACATGTTGTTGCATGTGCAAGATTTGGGCTTGCTTTTATGCATTTTAAATCTGCTAACCTTGTTCCATCACTTTGTCTGTCGGTCCACCCTCAGCAGCAGACCTTTGTGAGTGTGTCCCAGTCCCGATCCACTACACTAACAGCTGCATGGCTTCATATCCTCAGTCACAGTGGAAAACATGAGGGAAAACACAGATACACCAGGCAGCTTTGTACAGCCCATAAAAAAAACAAAGGCTTAAACTTTGCCTTTATTTCACTTGTTTGCCTGCAAGCATCAAATATGCTGGCTGTAAAGACAAAAAAAAATAAATCATTTTCATATTGTTTTCTCAAACCTCCCCAAGGAAGCAAACAGCACAAAATTGCTTTCCCCAACTGCTGGAGGAAATACAGGGTGCATTTCTCAAATCTAATCAACATCTCTCCATCAAAACTTTAAGAAAAGGTTCTGTTTTTCCAATTGTCGGGGTCAGAGCGTGAAGCGGAGGATTCCCTCTAGCCTTTAAACCGAGGAAAAACATACATGCAATTACACAATCTGTGTGGAGGATAAGGAACATGGTTTTTCAGTAGTAAGAGGATATATCGCTCCTTTATTCTCTTGAAAGATAGCCATCAGGCTGTGATCCTTAAATCCCGGGGCTGATGGTGGACTACGATGGCTGAACCACGCAATTAGTGGGTCTGAAGTTTCACTGAGCCGAAAGTTCAACAAACGGCCAAATCAGTGGCGTGACTCCAAGGACGAGTGAGAAGACCAGAAATACAGAGCAGCAATTATCAGGAGCTTCAGCTTGGTTAGGTTTAATTAAAGATCATTGTTTAGGTCAAGACAGGCGGCCCTGAAGCCAAACTTCTGCCACTTAGTTTCTGTTGAAACTTCACCATACTTGCAAAAGCTCATCAATGCGCGACGGACAAAAACACCCTGAAACCCCGTCATTGGACTTGTGTTTTTTTTGCAGAGTGAGTCGGACCTTCAGTCTTTGTTACAGCCAGGATTTCTCGTTTGAAGGTTTTATTTTGCTTTGTGTGTTATTCTTTGTACTGTGACAACACTAAGAGTCTGACTATTGAAATAAGCCTCAAAGGGCTGTAATTCAATTTTGTATAATAGAGTAAAAAAACAACTTTGTATTTAAACTTGTATTACTGTTGTATTCATTTCCCATTTTTCTTAAATTTGAACAATTATTTTTCAAAAAGATGACAGCTTCACTTAAACCAAACGACTCAGTGAGTGTGCCAGCAGTTTTATAAAACAGGAAGTGTCTTGTTTCAGTGTTTTTTGTCCATTTTGAGTCATATTTCAAGACCCAAAGAATATTTTGCACTATGACTCTGAAAACACTGAATAGCTCAAATGAAAGAAGAGACTCTCTATTTCATCATGAAAAAAATGTTTGTTTTTACCTTGTTCCATTCTTGTTTTATCAGAGGTAGAGTAGAGGACACTTTCACCTAAATCAAGGTGGTGTCTTGCCTCATGGTGACGTTTGGTCATCAGATTTTACCTTCTAGTCCAACATCAAGTCGAGCTGAGGAGCAGCCTACAGAGGTCTGGTATCTCACTGCTTTCTAGCTCCACTCAGATTTGATCTATTTCAGTCTTGTAGTGTAACGCTGACTCATGTGACATCACTGGAGGCTGTTTATTATATTTCAGGCGAGTCTCTGGAGCCAAAACAGGCAACTTTTCACACATATGCAGCAGCAGCACTCTGCAAGACCTGCAGACAGAAATGTGTTTCATATTGTCATGTTTTATATAAAATGAGCTGATGTGTAAAAGTGGTGGAGCTGACTTGAGATCCTGGTCAGAATCAATTCATGCCTATAATTGTGGTGAAATCCTGTTACAAAGGCAACCAGCGGTGACCCCTGAGCACATAAAGGATTGTTTACAGCGTCATGGAGCAGGCTAAAGGACAAAGATTAGTCACTGATGATTACCAACAACATCTTCCTGAGGGCATCTGTGTCTTTATGTGTGAGTACATGATGTTTTTCTATTATGTAGCTGAACGAGCGGCCTTTACATGGAAGTGACGGATGGGTGTTAAAACTGTCAGCGAAACGTGTCTTAGTGCTTATGGACATATAACAGGGCACAGCCAAAAGGAAAAGGGCTGAGAGGTTTAAGTGTGTCCACATGAGTGTGTGTGTGTGTGTGTGTGTGTGTGTGTGTGTGCGCACAGGTTGAACGGTCCAAACATCTCTCCTGGGGGTGAAAGTGTGAAATACAGGAGCGCTTTGCCACAACTGTTGATAAGGTGCACACTGATATGACGGGCCTCTCAGGTAACACCTGTACACTGGCAAACACCCTGAAAGCCTCACACACACACACACACACACACACACACAGCTCCCAGAGGTCTGAACAGAGACAGCACACAAACACAAACACGTATGCTTTAGCAAACAAATATCCGTGTGTCATTTGTCAGACTGTCGGACGCGGTGCTAACCTTCATTGCGGCTAATTGTTGTGCAATCTAGCCGGAGAAGGCCCTGAAGCGCCGTGTGCTCAGTGTGTGTCTATGTGGATGTACACATGAATGAGCACATGTTCGTCAGTGTGAGTTAGTGTGTGTGCGTCTGGTCCGCTCATGGTATGTTTTGTGTGTACAGGGGAAATAAATTAGCAGTGCTAGCAGGTTGCACTGACAAGTCCTGTTAATGAGAACATCCTCCAGAGCCTTTTGGGCTGCAGAGAGAAACCAGAGGCCGCCATCATCTGTTCATAGATAGGCTGCAGAACAGCAAAGAGCCTGCACAATTAGACCACACCATCTGCAGAGGAGGTGCTAATATCTAGCTGGAACTCTGAAAACCTTTACTGTAGAGAAAGAGGACCCAGAGGAAATAGGATAAAGTTGTGCGCAGACGGCTGGATGTTAACTAAACTGAAGGGCTCTGTTTAGTCCGTACATTTGCACACATAACAGTAAAACAGTCAAATAATTTGTCGTTGGGAAGCCAGAAAGCCCCTCGGCAGACATGCTGTAGTGATGTGCTGCATTGCAAACTGCCAAAGGCATGTTGTCCCCAAAGAAAGTGTGACAGAGTACGAAAAGTACTTTGAATATTACAGAGAGATTCATGTGTAAGTGCGATATGTCTATGAATATCTGTGTACTGCACACAAGCATGGGTTTGTGTGTGTGTGTGTGTGTGGTCAAACACACAGTATGCGCACACACACACTAAGTTGCCAGTTTGGCTGCAGTTGACTCACCTGCACCTGGCTAAGTGAGGCGACGCCAACTGGCTCCTCTCGTGTTTGGAAAATCGCAAACCAAGTCGAGGGGTTTAGAAATGCATGAGGCACTTCGCTGTGTAGCATTACCATGATTCATCTTCACAAAACTGCAAAAGCTTGTGATAATCGCTTTAGCTAATCCTTGCACGCTTCAGGCGAACAAGCATGGAGAGAGTGAAGGGGTGTTTTTTTTAACCCTGAGGGGGGGTGACGGAGCCGGAGTGGGTGAAACACGGCCGAGGGAAAATTAAAAGCATGAAAACTGTCCAGCTGAAAAATATCAAACAAAATTTTACCACAGGTGCTTCAGGTTTTGGTGCAACCAAAAACAAACCTAGTGTAAGTGTCGTATTTTCTGCCTGCCAGAGAAATTATTTCACACGACTGCACTCTTATAACCCCAGTGCCAACAGACGTGTTGAATCTGTTTGCATAGCATCATTGTCTCGGCTCACACTGTGCATGCTATCGTCTCTATCCAGGCATATCCATCATTATCTATCACTCCTTTGACACAAACATCTCGTTCTCAGCTCTGCTTGCATTGCAGAGCCTCACCTGCGCTGCTTCTATTCCTAGACTTTGGATGCCTCCAGTAGAGCAGAAGCACAAAGGTTTTGCACCCAGACTGACACTTTCCTGGGATATGGCCTATAGACATGGCCACCAGATCACCTCATTAGCATCAGAAGGTGCTCTGCTCCCTGACAAGTGAGACTTCACTGCAATGCTCTCTGAAAATAATGAGCAAATATAACCTCTAATGGCTAAATATAGGTAAGCGTGGTCTCAAGAGACGTGGAGCAGAAACCACACACTGCAGGCGGCGTCTCAGGCCTCTGCAGTGTGGGCGTGAGGAGTGCACAAAGTAAACAAAAGACTTTAAGAGGAGGAAGTGATAGTTGAACAGTGTTTGATGAGTGCTCTTAGCCTGTAGCTATAGCGCATTAGGCACAGATGAGCCCCAGCCAGCTCCCACACTGTTAATGTGAAAGACATTACAACTGCACAATGAGTTATGATTGCCATTAAACAGCAAATGAGTCAGACTTCACCGCTGGATTTAAAGGGCTGCGCCTGCTGTGCCCTGTCCTTTCTCCTTCCTGCCCACGCTTACGCCAGCAACGCCATAGTGACAATCACTCCTGCAGACTCACCTCGCTCTCAGAGAGCGTCTCCTCACATTCGGTACAGTTTCTTTCACTTTTGATGCCTCTGCTTGTGAACCTGTGTGCGTCACTCTCTATGGAAGGAACCTTGAGATGTGAAGTGCATCATTTTCACTGTGAGGAACAATAAATACAGCCTCTCCTTTGAATACTACGTGAGCTTAACCTCTTGAAACATCCAAGTCATTTTTTTCCTCTCTAGCAGGAGTCCTAATAATGGCATCATGCATTTTGGTGAAGCATGAGGGAGGGGTAGATGGGGACCAGGAGGGGTGGAAATGGGAAAGGGTGGAATCACAGACGAACAAACCTCTCTTTTTGATTGGACTCTCTTTCTCGCCCACATCATCCTCTCTCCCTCTGGGGCTAGGAGGCTAGCTGTGAAATGAATGAGAGGCAGAGCGTGGGCAGACGCTAACGCTAAGATAATGACGGTGTTTTGTCAGCCCTGGCCTAAAGCTCCATCTCTTGGCACATGGAAGAGGAGGGAGGTGGCAGGACGGTGTGATGGAAGAGAGGCTACGCGATGGTGAGCTAACAGCACTGAGAGTGTGCTTCTCAAATCTCCAGACGTCCGCCGTAAACAGGACGGAGGAGCGTTTGATTATTAGGAACACAGCTAACAGGCTACAGGAGCTTTCACACTGTGTCCAAAGTGTCAGTGGTCAGAAACCTCAACCGCTTCTCTCCATTTACAGTGCAGCTGGGCAAAGCCGAGAGCAATTACAGCGAGGAGGGAAAGTTTCCCTGCAAGAACATGTAATGAGAAGCACTTGAGGTACAATTCCTACTGTTTGAATACAAGGGCCCAGAGAGCTGGCCTTGACCGCTGTGGAGGAAAAGAGGAAGAAGAAACCTGCATTTGGTTATTAGGCTGCGATTCAAACAGTGAAAATTTGACCAAATGAAGCCGTCAAAGCAGTGATTGGTGCTAATTATCGCTGCTGTTTAACATCAGACAAACAAACAAATAAACACACTGCAAGTCTTAAATGTGTTCTCCACGGGTTAGGACGAGCCTCATTTATTTTAAGTCCTGCTGGAACGTGATTTGTGGCTGCGAACGCCCATGCTGTGCATCAGATACATGGCAGATGCTTGGTTACGACTAAACCAGTAAAGGCAACACTTAACGGTACAGTCACGAAACTGGGAGGGGGGGCACCAGAAAACTGATAAGCTGTGAGAAAAATCATAAAGTGCAAAGCTTTGAAAACAGATAATTAGATCTGTGACAACAGAGCACAATAACAGTGTCAGCGGGGATTGAAATGCCTGCATCGCATGAGACGACGGCGCAGTGCGCCTGTCTGAGCAACTCTAATATGCATCCCATTCAGTCACTGAGTCATATTTTGCATCATGCGAGCTGCTAATATGACTAACGAAGCAGAGATGGAGAAAAGTTTATTGTTCGATAAATCAGTTTTTTTGGCAGTCCCCTCCCTGAGTCATTGGGTTTGCTCGCTCTGTCACAGCCGATCAGCGGCTGAACAACAGCACAGTAAGAGACAAAAGTCCCGTCAGTGGCTCATTAGGCTGCTCATTAGGAAGCTGGCTGTTCAAACACTCTCCACGCCTGACCATTCGAGTCAAGGCCAAGTCATCTCTCTCGCTCTCGCTCGTGAGTCTCGGGGCTCAAGGTCAGCGGGATCCGTCATTATTAGTTCCGTTACATTTTCTCTGACTGGTCCGGATCTAACGATGCGATCCCGGGTCAGAGAGCCTCGGGCCCTGTCTGCACGCCTTCCCCCCCTCCTCGAACGTACAACTTTGCATTGTCTTGATGCTGTGAATCATTTCCTGTCATTTGGGGTGCATGACCCTTGCCTGCAAGCCCCTGACAGTATAATTGGAACAACTGCCGGAGGATACTGTAGCGTACATGTTAGAGAAAGTAAGATCAAACAAAGCATTATTACTGGATACGTCACTGAAAAGACAAAAAGACAACAGTCAGGTGCATCAGGTGTGACGGCCTGTTTATGTGTGGTGGGTTGCGTCCTCCAGTATTGGCTGCAGCTGAGGAAGGACATGAGGAGGAGGAGGAGGAGGCACTGTCGTCTCCTGCCAGAACAACTTTTCTGCCCTTGAGGTTGGCACCTGACTGCCTGGCAGCGGAGCTACACATGAGCTTCCCTCTGGTAAATAATCCATATTCCTCTGGACACAAAACCGTCGCTCTTTATACATGTTGCCTCTTTCTGCTTCACCCTCAACATCTTTTTTCAGCAGATTTTTAACATGCGCCACCTCAAAGAAAGCTTGAATATTGTGTTTTTTAATCACTTGTCTCTTTGTGTTCAGATCACCTCTAGTCTGTGAACTGGGGGGACGTGCAGCAAGAAATCCCTTCATTAACTCACTGAGTGCCAATGATAGGTATACACGTCAAAGTGTTTTTTCAGCAGCAGGCAGAAGAGGGCGCTCTCACACAACCTGTGAGTAATGTTGGGGCTTCTGGGAGATGAAGTCAGAGCATAAAGAGACAGTATACACCACAGAGATCAAAACAGGAAGTGGAGACGATTGAGATTAGAGAGTAAAACAGAATCTGGACAAAAAGTGGTGATTTTGGTGAAAGTGTCCTCTACTCTACCTCTGATAAAACAAGAATGGAACAAGGTAAAAACAAACATTTTTTTCATGATGAAATAGAGAGTCTCTTCTTTCATTTGAGCTATTCAGTGTTTTCAGAGACAAAGTACTAAATATTCTGTGGGTCTAGAAATATGACTCAAAACGAGCAAAGTGCTGGAACAAGGCACTTCCTGTTTTATAAAACACTCAATGAGTTAAGTGCCTGATGGTGGCGTCAAACACCTCCTACTGAATTACACATTCGTATTCTGTATCTGCAACGACTGTAGTACATTATCGTCAAAACACTAAATTAGCCCTGATACCCTGAATGGAAGCGTCTACATCCACTCTCCACTCAGCTGTTCCAGGTTTCTTTTTTCACTTTGTCACCTATCTGTGTACAGAAACAAAAAAGAAACAAACTCTTTGCAAATTACCATCAATCTGCGAGGCGCCAAACAATGAGGTGAATAGAAAGTAGACAGAGACATCAATCAGTTTCCCATCAGAGCAGACGGGATGGTTTCAGTCCAAATGTGAACAAAGAAGTCAACATACTGCACATGTAAAGAGGTCCAGTGGACACGCTGGCTATTTGAGAGGGAGGGTGGAGGTGTGGATGCATTTAAAAGACCGGGTCAGAGGTGAGGAGGATTGTGGGTGATGGATGGACAAGTACATATACACCTCCTTCTTTTCCTCCCTTTCTTTTCCTTTCCTTTCCTCTCCTCTATTTCAGAGTTCTTAAATTAAAAATAATGCAGCACTCTTTAAGCGTATTCATCCATTCAGCTCTGCCCTGTGGCTTCAAACCTCTCTGGGATGTCACCACCATATAAGTTGAAAATCCCTTTCCCACCACGGCCTATTAAAAATCAAATTGCATTAGAAAACCTGAGTCCCCATTCACGCTGAAATGGGTTTTCACACTTAAATGGTGATATTGAATAACAGAATAAAGAACTGCACAAGCCTAATTTGTGTGCTCATTTGTTTTTGTGTATTTCTCTTGTTTAATCTGCTTTTTTTTCCCCCTTCGCAGTTGGTTTGAGTGTGGCGCACACTTACAGAGACATAATGAGTGGATCTTTGTGCCATAATTACTGGGTGCAAAACAAACTGTCGATTCAGTCGAGAGGGCGAGAATCCACACAAACACAAGAATAAAGACGTGGTCAGGAGCAGGACGTGAAATCGCCTTTCATACGAGCATTGATCTGTCCGTTCAGCTGCTCCTCGGCCGGACAGAAGGTGAAAACAGAAGGTGAAAGCGGCACTTTTGTTTACGCTGCTGTAAATGTTGAGAAAGCCACAGCGATATCAGCCAAACATTACACAGAAACAGTACGGCTCTACGACAGAGCTGGAGGGGAAATGAGAAGGAGGAAATTTAATTTCTATCACTCCAAACGGGATTAGTGACTGGCTCAATTAACAAATAAAGATTTAGTGATTTGCTGTTAGAAAAGGGTAGGTGAGCTCCTGTTTCATGACGCCCTGTGGGCAAACTATATTTAGTATACGAACCTGTGTTCACCCTGCCTCACCAGGTGAAAGAAGAAAGAGAAGTACATGAAGCTGGATAAGAATATTTAGCACAAAGAGTTCAAATAATCCTCCCACGGTGAGAAAAGTAGTGAATATACTCTTAATATCAGACTGAAATGTCAAAATATAGAACAGCAATAGATATGTGGGTGTTTTTTTTTCTTTTTTTTTTATACCAATCAATCAATGAGTTCAATTCAAGATCAAGTGAGATGTGGATTAAAAAAGTCATCTTTCACAGATAAAGTTTTAGTTCATAGACAGGCAATGTTGAATTCATTAATCATTAAAAGATAAATTCAGCAATCCTTTTAAAAGTGTGCTGCCTGGTCATTTAACCAAAGTAAACTCAGAATAAACACTGACTGAAAAGTTTTCATGAAGCAGCACAGAGGAAAGACAGCGACAGCCATGCAGAGCTCTCATGCACATAAAATGTAATGCCATGGTTGAGCCAACAGAGACTCTTTCCCAATTAATGTTACTTAGCAGCACTCCAGTCTGAAGTACCAATTACTACTGGCAAAACCTGAAGACGGTCCCAGTGGAGCTCTTCTCTCTGAGTGAAAACACACACCTAACCCCACCAACACACAGCGTGAGCGGAAACAACAAGCAGCAGCAAGGGGAGGGAACTTCCTGATTTTGTAGGGAAGGAAGACAATCCAGTCGTCCTCTGGATCCCCTCTGAGGATAATTCAGACGAGAGCTGTCACCGACAAACCTGCCGACACCTGAACAGAATCAAACTCCTTCCTCTGCTTCATACAAACAGCGAGTGATGATTTAAGAATGAGCCCAGGCGAAGGTCCCTTATAAAAGTGGACTGCAGCCAAGGGCAAGGGTAAGAAGATGAAGGGTGGGATGAGTGTGGTTTCATCCAGCTGCGTCTTTCTGTTTGTCCCGTGATGATGCTGTTAAAGAGAAAGGCAAGGATCTACATTTACTCTTTCATTATGATGTGTGCTGGAGCCTGAAAACAAGCAAGAAATAAAGAGGAGAGGAAAAACACATGGAGTAAGTGAAGTGCTGCACTGGAGGGTGGAGGGGGGATGTGTGGTCACTGTGTGGGGGGTATAATCAGAGAGAGGGAGCGCTGCATCATTATTCAGAGCGTGACGCCTCCAGAGAGGCACTGAGAGGTAAACTAGATGATGGAGGAGCCATCCATCTCTGGCCCCGAGTCCACCTCTGTGAAACCCTGAATGTGGAGCTGAGGAACGAGGAGACCCATCACTATCACTGCAGGAGAACACGACGGAACATTTCCTCTTAAATCAGGACATGGCAGGGGGTCGAGTGAGCTCATTGACTTGAGTGTGTGTGTGTTAGTGTACAGTATGTAGTGTGCACACCTGTATGGATGTACCTACGATATATCTACCTCCATACTGTAGTTCAGCTGACTGATCATTCATTCAGAAATGTACGCAGATGTATGGTGCAGGATAGTGCAAAAAAAAGCAACATAGTGCAAAAAACAACAATATGAGCAACATAACAGTATATTTTATTCTATAAAATGTAAAAAGAGTAAAAAGTGCTAACTGGAAGTGCCAAAGTGCTGCCGACCTCTCTATTGTCAATATCTGACAAGCTGGAATCTTATGAATAACTACGATGGTATTAGGGAAACACTGAGATTTTTTTTTACAGACTTCAGGAATGAAATCATTATTTATGAGAAAAAAAAAAAAAACATTATCTACAAGAAAAAAGTCAGTTACTAGAAAAAAAGTCATTATTTACAAGAAAAAAGTTGTAAATTTACATGGTTAAAGTCAATGTTTCAGAGAATAAAGTTATTACTTACTAGAATAAAGTTGTTATTTAAGAGAATAAAGTCATTATTTACAAGAATAAAGTCATTATTTACGACAATAAAGTCATTCTTTATGAGAATAAAGTCATTATTTAAGAGAATAAAGTCATTATTCAAGAGAATAAAGTCATTATTTACAAGAATAAAGTCATTATTTACGACAATAAAGTCATTCTTTATGAGAATAAAGTCATTATTTACAAGAATAAAGTCATTACTTACGACAATAAAGTCATTCTTTATGAGAATAAAGTCATTATTCAAGAGAATAAAGTCATTATTTAAGAGAATAAAGTCATTATTTACGACAATAAAGTCATTCTTTATGAGAATAAAGTCATTATTCAAGAGAATAAAGTCATTATTTAGGAGAATAAAGTCATTACTTACGACAATAAAGTCATTCTTTATGAGAATAAAGTCATTATTTAAGAGAATAAAGTCATTATTTACAAGAATAAAGTCATTACTTACGACAATAAAGTCATTCTTTATGAGAATAAAGTCATTATTCAAGAGAATAAAGTCATTACTTATGACAATAAAGTCATTCTTTATGAGAATAAAGTCATTATTCAAGAGAATAAAGTCATTATTTAGGAGAATAAAGTCATTACTTACGACAATAAAGTCATTCTTTATGAGAATAAAGTCATTATTTAAGAGAATAAAGTCATTATTTACAAGAATAAAGTCATTACTTACGACAATAAAGTCATTCTTTATGAGAATAAAGTCATTATTCAAGAGAATAAAGTCATTACTTATGACAATAAAGTCATTCTTTATGAGAATAAAGTCATTATTTAAGAGAATAAAGTCATTATTTAAGAGAATAAAGTCATTATTTACAAGAATAAAGTCATTACTTACGACAATAAAGTCATTCTTTATGAGAATAAAGTCATTATTTAAGAGAATAAAGTCATTACTTACGACAATAAAGTCATTCTTTATGAGAATAAAGTGGTAATTTAATGACGTCGAGCACTGAGGACACATCCTTCCGGTAAAATTGCGGTTGTAGCTCATCATGTGCCTCATAGTTTTTAACTCCTCATAAAACTGACTTTAATCTTGTAAATTATGACTTTATTCTCATAAAGAATGACTTTATTGTCATAAAGAATGACTTTATTGTCATAAATATGACTTTATTCTCATAATGAGTTATTCTCATAAATAATGACTTTATTCTCATAATGAGTTATTCTCATAAATAATGACTTTATTCTTGAAGTCTGAGAGTTTTTCCCTCATTGTGGCCCTAATACTCCATCGTAAATAACAAACAATTAATTGATCACAAAAAATGACTTCAGCCATATCCATTTGTTGTATCTTGACTACATAACAAATCGGCTAAATATATTTCAAGATGTGAAACTGATTATCTGCTTTACATCTTCAAAGAGACACAAAGCAGCTTTGTGCCTTGAAACAGATAAAGCTTTTTATCTTCAAAGACAGGTAGGCAGATGGGCGTTAAGTGAACAGTCTGCTCTCCATGATGAGAACAGAGATTAATTGAAGAGATGGCGCTCTCATTCATACTTGAATTGTCCTTGCAACAGATCTCAGGAGCCAGAAGAATTACAGGCTACAGCAGAACAATTAAGTGAGCCTCCTGTCCAGATGCTATCAGCGCTGCACACAGTAAACAGCAGCAGATAGGACCAGGCCCCAGGAAGTGAAATGAATCACAGTCGCTCAGATAAAAGCAGCACAGCTCCTGCCTCACGCCTCCATTCAGCCAAAGAGCTTCATCTGGCCGGCGACATGTTTTCGAAAAATGGAGAGATCGCCACAAGATTTAAACCCTGATGAGCTTGGCCTCCACTGGGTCTATTTAATAAGTGTGGACTGTCAGCAGAGTGAGTGTGCATGTTTCAAGTTTATTCAGTAAAATAAAAGAACTATGAAGGGAAGTGTGTGGCCTGGCGTGACGTGTTCGCAGGAGCCGCAGGGGCTGCTGAGCGCCGCCATCTTGACTCTTCATGTGCAAAACAACAGAGATGGAGCCTGAATGTTTGTCCCACATACATACAGTGTGTATGTGAGCTTCTGCAGAGCACAGGGAGATAAAGATGACACATGGGCAGACAGACAGAGCTGAGATAGGCTCTGTCAGCCCAGAGGTGGCTATCTGCTGCCTCACAAGTCCTCTCAGCTCTTCCCAGCAGATTAACTGTCTGCAGCGCTCAGTGCAGCTCTGAAGCTGACAAATGTCACTCTGCAGCACTGTTTGTGACACGGGATGGATGGGTGAGAGGCCTCCAAAAAAAAAAAAAAAAGACACCGGAGAGCAAGAACATCAACAACTGTTTTTTCTCTTTAATTGTCTCTGTGCTTCCTGGAGTTTAGTTTGAATTTACGGCTAAAAGAGAGAGAGATTAAGAGAGGCAGCCACATGGTGCAGAGAAGACAGAGTTCAAATATATATATATATATATATATATATATATATATATATATATATACGTGTATACTGTATATATATACACGTATATAAATATATATATATATTTATATATATATATATATATATATGTATTTATATATAAACTGCTAAAATAAGAGCAACAGTTATGAAAATAACATCTCTGTCTCTTTTCCTTTTCGTCCATTTCACGTTACAAATTAATACTTTAATGATGCTCTTTGGTGGATTATTTGTTTGCTGAATTCCAGCAGAAGCTTGGACAGATTCAGAAAAGATGGTTAATCTAATTTTATCAGCACGTTTGATCGTTAGTTATGACTGTGTTGTTAGTTTCCTTGATTTTTTGAATGGAGTTCTGCTTCATGACTCGCCAGCATGTCTCTATGTGTATAAGTAGCTGAATATTTCATCAGCTACTATTCATTGTTCTTTTTTTCATGTCTTGCATTGAAATCCAGCCGACTTGTTCTTACTTATTCAGGATTTCTTCTCGAACACATGCACAACAGGATGAAGTAATGACAGGGATGTGATGTTTGAGCTTCACTCTGTCTTTATTCCTGTGCTCGTCTCTCCAGCCCTCTCTGTGCGTGTTTGGTTTGTTGAAAACAATACCTCTTAAATAGCACACAATGAATCTCAAGTTTACATGCAAATCGAAATGTGAGAGCATGAAAGCGAAACATTTTCCCCCCACAGACATCTGGAAGTGAGCACAGTTTGCACCACATCATAATATCGCCCCTGACATCAGCAGCATCCACAGCGCCGCTTCATGAATACAGTCATGTTTCCTCGCTGCTGTGAAGAGGCACTCCTGTGTGCTGCAGGATGACGCTGCCTTCAGTCGTACGGGGAACAGGATGCAGTTGTAGACCTGTGAACTCTGTCATCCTTTATTGAAAATGACATGTACTTTTAGCACATATCGCTCCCAGGCTTTCTCCCCTGCACTGTCGCTTTTAAACACACCACTGGGAGCTCCTGCTGCAAAACAGAGAGCTCTACAGACACACATAAAGCACACAGCAGCTCAGAGCCTTTGATTCAGGACATAAAACACACTTAGATACAGATACTTACTGTACACACACACACAGAGTGATTTAAGAGTCTCCTGGGTCGTCCTTTTCTGTGCAATAATCCTTGTTAGAGATGCAGAGGCGTTGTAATGACAGCCATAACCGTTCTGAAGCAGTTAGTCTTAGCACCACCTCAACCTCAGAGTCTGCTGGGAAGGCTACTTCACACACTCTTTTATTGCCTTCATGACCATTAGTATCTCCATTTTATTGCCGTCATCGTCACCATTTACCTGACAAACGCACCCTCAGCAGGATTTCTCTTCTCCCCGGCTCTCTCTATCGCACATAAACACAGATTAAAACATTCCTAATTAGGCAGATTTATGATATCTGGATCAAAAGTAATCATCTGGACCTGTACGAAATGTTTTGGTTAGTGCTAAATAGTTTACTCACTATCGATAACCTCATCGATTCATGGTTTAACCGACAATTCCAGGAAGTATTTCTATTGCCTCTGCATGGCTCTCAACATGGAGACTCTGACATGACTCCTCTATATCTTTACATAAAGAATAGTTTTTAATATTTTGTTGTTATGGACTCAGGTAGACATGACTCCTCTATGTCTTTACACTGGTTATTTCCTTCTATATTAACGGTGTGATATCAAACAGGGGCCCTGTAACGTTCGCTTAATTAAAAGAGTACGTTAGCTTGCTTTCCTTCATTTCACACCACAGGACATGTAATTATTTTGTGTTTAACGACGTTAACGATTTGGAGAATTGGCCTCTGGCTCTGGTTGAGAGTAATAATGTGATTGTACATTTTGTTTTTTATTTCACAAGCAATTAATTCATAGGAAACATATTATATATACTCGGTAGCGGTAGTGGTCGTGGCAGTCCTAGCTGAGTCCAGTGACAGACACACTTTGACATTAGTTTCAGTTGTGATCACATCCTTTCACTGTTGTGATATTGCTCATAAAACAGAGTCGTACAAACATGGAGCATCAGGAAATCATCAGTCGTTTCTCCTGCAGCAGCTCTTCCAGGACAGAAGACAGTGGTGCAGACGAACTCTTTGGGTCATGTACTGCTGAAATCAATACCGACTGATCCTACTGTGCTGACAGGCCGCTGCACAACCCTCCCTGGACCCTCATGCCTGGCCCCTGGCCTGATAAATGCTGACTTCCACAAACATGACACTGCTGTGATGGACAAGCGTTTGCGTGAGCTTGCGAGGGAAGACGGATGCGAACAGAAGGATCTCCAGGGCGGCTCGGATCTATCGAGGAATTACTCTGTTCATGTTCGGCATGCGATGGCGGCGGCTAAGTCCGGTCTGGCGGTATGTCTCGGATATCCTGGATATCCTCTGGATCTACCTCCTTACGCTTGGAGACGGCACGCAAACCATAATCCACAAAACACCTCCTGTTCCTGCAGCTCTGAGGGCAGAAGGATTTCCTCTGGTGCAGGTGCTACGATTTCTATCGGTGTGTGTTTGTGTGCGTAACACCAAAATGCAATTACAGAGAGATTAGAGCAGATGATGTGCTGGCCAGAGGTGGCAAACACACACCCATACTGAATGTGAGGATTAAATCAAAAGAGGGGCATTAGTGTGTTTATTTTGGTCTACTAGTGCAGCGAATCCTCAGACGACGGTGCCTTTGACATCTTACGAAAACATATTCTTTATTTATTTGTGTATTTTCCAACAAATGTCAAGCATCACATCTAGTTCAGCTCCTTACGATTACAGTCTTCTCTTTCTTTTGGCTTAGGTTTGTATGTCAGCATTCAACTTTTTAAAAAGTACTTTTTTTTTAAATTCATAACATATGAGTCCATTATTTGCTCACTTTTTTAGCTCGAGTCTATCATGACCAACAAGTGGAGAGAAGCTGAAATGCTCCGCAGAGCGGATAACTTAATCATTGGAGTGATTTCTAGAATAAATATTGATCTAGCCACTGTGCTGTCTTCTTATCTGATCTGATATCATGGATAATAATAAGTGGACTGTCCTATAAATCATATATAGTATGGGAAATCCTGATCTGCTGGCAGAAAGAAGCACCTGGCACCAGTATATATGCTCCTTTATTTCCAGTCCACTCCAGAGGAAAACAGGATCTAATGAGTAGCTGTGCTGCCTTTAGTTAAGTAGGAGATGTATGCTAAGAGTAGAAACCACGCTGTACTTAAGATAATACATTCTCCATGTCAGAGTTGAATGTTGTGCCTCAGGCCATCCTCTGCTCTTCCTCGGCAGAAGGATCACCTCCGTTTGTAAGAGTCTGAAAGCCTTGAGTTCAATGAAAAACAGCCATCTGACAACCACGCTGAACTTCACCACTGCAACCTTTTAATCCCTGCTGTAAATACATGATTTCACCAAACATGCACATATTCACAGGAAGTGTCTTCAATTAAATAAGCGCATAACTCAATGCAACGTTGCTTCTGGAATTGATTTTGGAAGTAAAAGTAGGGACGTAATGTCAAGCCTTTTTTTTCAAAAATGTCATCAGAATTGTGAGTGGAGTCATTAAATCAACAATGGTAAACAAACTGTCAATAACTGCGATTAATCTGGAATATATGAATATTGTCACTCGTCTAAAACCAAGAAGCCAACCCTCTCCCAGGCCCTAGCAGGAAGTGTTCACGTGTATTGAATTCATATATGTGATTATGTGGCTTGTTATCAACAGCATAGAGATGATTCTGGAACAGTTGGCGATAACCAAGTCCTACAAACTGTCAGAGAGCGCAGACCTCCGTCAGCGAAAGTGAAAAATAATTTTCTGTACTGCTGCTGACAAACAGACGAAAAGCAAACGGAAAATAACAACTTCCTTGTTGGAAGTAATAATGAATTTCAATACAACTCGGGACATGCTGCCAACAATATTGTGAAGTGAGTGTTTAGTTTGACGGCTCACAAAATATTCCTCATTCATACTTTGTGTGTCTCCTGTGGTTATTACAGTTTGTTGTTATGGATTATCTCACTGTTTACACCTACTTGGTTTTCTGCACCACATTTCAACTCATTTACATGAAACACAACTTACAGAATGAATAAAGAAATGCTCACTAAAGGAAACTTCACTGAAATTGCAGTAAGAGAAAGAAATTTTAATTAGAGTAAAAAAAAATACAGAAAGTTATTAGATTAATTTTTAAATTATGCCTTTCAGACTCCATCTTTAAATACATTCCTGGGGCAGATCCTCCTTTTATTCAATTGCTGAAAGCATGACTGTGATATATATTTAAATTTCTGCAATTCATATAAAGCCTCTGCAAGCACAATTCTCTTTCTGTTGCTGAGAAAAGTGCTGCACAGCTCAGCAAACAGTCGGACAGGAGGCAGATTGAGCCCAGAACCTGTGAACGCAACTTTCTTATCCACGCCGAAGCATTGTTGATAAAAACTGTCACGTCTGGAGGAAGAGGTAAAATTAAACTAACACAGCTCTCTTCTCCTCATCCTATTGCTGCCATGTCTTTGAAGAGGACGCTTTGTTCAGCTGTGTTATTACATTATTAGCCGACAGACAATTTGTTTGACAGTGCTTCTAGAGAGAAGTGTGATGTGCAGTACACATCGCCTCCTTCCCTCTTCCCTGGTTTCAATTAACAGTTTTCTGCTCTCCAAAAACAGTCGGTGCACTTTTTCTTTTTTCATCCATCTTTTCAGTTAAGGACAGGCTGTTAGGAATCCGCAGAGGCGGCATGTTCACTCACACATTAATTGCTTGGAAGAGAAAAAAAAAAAAGTTAGAAAAAGTAGAAAAAAGCCAGCATGCAAATCCTCACTGATGGTAACAGGGTTAACAGCCTGGAACAATACAGAGGAAGGGTTTGAAGATAACACTCCTCTCACTGCTGTCATGTGTTAGCATGGCTGCTATCTTCACCGCTGCCACGTGGTATATATATATATATATATATATATATATATATATATATATATATTTTTTTTTTTTTTTTGTAGCATCCCATGTTTGTTAGCTCATTGTCAAGGTTAACATGCAGCAGGAAGCAGGACGCTGTCAGCCGGTTTATGTGGAAGTACAGCAGGTGATTTCCAGGTGCTCGATGATTGTTTGACCAGGTGACTCCTAATTAAGGCTCACACAGTGTCAAACATGTAGTTGACTTATTCCCTCACACTGTCAGTGCACCAAGAAGACATCCATTATAGATATTTCAGGTGTGTTGGTAGAAAGACATGTCCAGCTCTCCTCAAATGGAGAAAGTCTCATTTCTTTTTGAGATGGAAATCCTGCAGAGGTACTGCTTCATTATGATTCCTCGCTGAATAAAACCGCTGTCTTAACACTTCATAGGCCTCAAAGATCCTTTATAGGTGCACGAGTGCAGACAGACACACAAGCACGCAAACCCAGCGGCTGTACGCTCTGAATGACAGAGTTATACAGGCTTTGCATGAGAATACAGATAATGCAGTCAGATGGCGAGGGAAAGCCATGTCAAACAGACAGGCCTTCAAACGAGGCGCTGAGCCTCCCAGTGAACCGACAGCCTCTGGCCTGAGATTCAAGCAGCGTCAGGATGTCAAACTCCACCACGTTTTGACACCCACTGCTGTCCTCAGCAAAAAGAAAGAGGCAAAGCAGCAGCGGAGGATTTAGTAAACACAAAAATTCACAGTCCATTTCTGTTTTAGTTCCTATTGAATGAGCAAACAGGCCTCGCAGTGAGACACACTGGAGAGGCGTTCGCTGTAATCAGAAAGTTGGTGTTTGTGCTCATGCCTCCAGCATCCTGTTTACTGTTTCTGGCTCAGGTATGAATAAAAGCAGTGAAAGTGCCGGCTCAACACTGTGACTCTTATGTAGAGCGTTTTGCATGCAGCGCGGCGGCGTTTGAGGAAACTCTGCCGTTAAGTGCTCCTTGATCACAGAGATTGTTCAGAGGTGGCAGACTGAACTCTGAAGAGACCGAGCTCATGACACAAACTACCCTCCTCGAGTTTCCCCTCAGAGTGGAGGGTTAAACAGTGAAGCAATAAACATGTCTCACCTAAAACCCAGAGTCAATATCCGCTAACTTTTCCGTCGTGGACACCTACAGCCTGAAAGTAATTTCTTTAACAGATAAATGAAGGCAGCAGTGTTAGAGTCCATGACTGAAAGCAGCTGGATTAGATAAAAAGAAGCAGAGAGAGAGAGGGGAGATAAAGAGGGAGAGAGACTGAGAGCAAATCTATTACTGATAGTGATTTGGTGCTTGCTGGAGAGGATGTGGAACAGAGGGGTCCATTCATGGGGCTCTTGTCCCAGCAGAGGAGATAAGAGAGTAGTGGAGCTCAACTAACTCTGTAATTACACTGCACACAAGTCTGCAGAGAGGCTTTTTTCTCTTTATCATGGAGCTGGGAGCGCCACATAAAAACACTCTAAGGGTTAAAGGCTTGGTCTGCAGTAATGCTAAAGTGCTGTTATCACCTCTGCTATCTGCATCCTAACCTGTGTTGCTATGTATGTTTCCACCACACTGCTTCCTACAGTGTGCAATCCTTTCATCCCATCTACTGTCACAGGAGCGCTGACAGCAGGTAATTTTGTGATGTTATTTGGGTGATTTTATTTGCACGGTAGGGCACCTTGCCCCCCGACCGCCAGCGACACATTTCTAGCTCCCCATTGCAAAGCCCACCTGAGACATGGTAGAATAAGAGTAATGAAGTACACAGCACACTGGCAACGGCATCAATCAGTCGACAGCAGGAGGACAGACGACAGAGGAGAAGAGAGGGAAGCAGCACGGAACAAGAGAGGAGAGGAAAAAGAAAGTCAGTGGAGGGGATCGTAATGTGAAGCAACATGGGATGAAAAAAGTGACGCTGCTATGAAATATTACACAGCCATACATTAAGAGGACATAACAGAGAGGCATGAATGCGAATGGGTGTAGAAAAGAAGAACAAGGCGATCATTGGATATTCCCGTTATAGACGGCGCTCCCCGACAGCTTATTAAAGTTTTATACTAAAATGAGTCAATATTAGAGGCAACATTTTCATGGTGAACGAGTCTGGAGCGGATATAGGGACTGGATGAGGTTCTATCTATCTATCTATCTATCTACTGTATATACTGTCTTTTTATCACATTGCTGCCATATTTGTCTTTAAACTACTTTTATTTATCTATTTTTACACCTTCTTGCTCCACATTCATTGTCTATCATATCTAGCCATCTATCTATCTATCTATCTATCTATCTTTGAACAGTAATTCAGATCATTTGGTAACACTCAGTACATAATATTGGTTTGTTTGTGTTACTGCTCTTGCAAAAAGACATCATTTTAATACCATTTTCTCACTATTACTCACACACACACACACACACACACACCTTTTGAAATACAAAGCTTTGGATCCCAACACTCTTCTCTTATTCCTTACATTCCTCACCTCGGTTTGCCATATCTGTGCCTCATTACTTCCTCTCTGTGTTATTCTCACTTTGTAAGATGTCTTGATCACAGGCAGCGCAGAGACACAAAGTGACTGGGATCAATCTGTTCTTTGCAAACCCCCGACGTGAAGCAAAAATCAGTAGTGAAGGTGGTTGTAGAAAAAGATCCCTGGGTATTTCCTTTCCTTTGAGAAGTGTGGAAGAAAGCAAAGACTACATTTAAAGATGAAAAGTGTTCACTCCGTCAGATACGTACTTATAATTTGTTAAATCGTTTGAAGCTGAGGAGGCAGGGCGTGACATGGAAAACTGTCAAATGTGGCAAAATGATGCTGCTTAAGTTTCGCACGAGACAAATGTCATCCTCCACTCTTTCATCCGTGTCTGCTGCACTTCCTGTCGAACCTTTAAAGAGGTCACCTGAGGGGCCTGAAGCAGGAACCGAGCGGCTAACAATCACAGCGCCTAACCTTTCATTTCCTGGCTTCAAGTGGGAAATCAAAGGCATCGAACAAATGATTCAGAGAGGAAGGGGCGATGGAGACAAGGGGCTTTAAAAGGCAGCGATAAGGGGAGTTAAAAGGGGGAGGAGAGAATAGTGAGAGAGATGATTGACAGTAAAAGACGGAGGTGACGGGCTCGGCTCTTTATTTCAGAGTGAAAGGGCTCGTGCTGAAGCAGCAGGAAGCCAGAAGAATGGGCACACCAATTAGATGAAATGGTTTAAAGTTCAAAATCCTCTTTCTATTCACATGCTCGGCCTTCGTGAGCTCACACACACACACACACACACACACACAGGCTAGGGGACGCTTGTTAAGTCTATATCCGTATAGATCGGCTTGATTAGAGTGAGCGGCCGTACAGGAAGAACTTATTCTCATGCTGTTTCTTTCATGTGGCATTAACACCGAACACAAATTACACACGCCACTTGCAAATTAATGCAAATTGTGACTGGAGGTGCGATCTCGTCGGAGCCGTTGGCAAATATGTGTGCCGAGCGAGCACATCTTATTTCTCTCTTTACACACGATCCGCGTCGCCTTGCTTTGATCTGCCAATATCAATCAACATGGCCGCCTACGAGGGCGGGGCCGCGGACCAGATCAGACGTCTTTTTTCATCTTGTCTTTTTTAATCGCTGGATATTTGGAGAAGTTTCCTGACGATAGGAAGGTGAGTCAGTGCTGCATTAGGTGGAGAGGAGGAGATAGTGACGGGTGGTAGTTTCACAATGTTTACTGCAGCTTCTGTCAAATGTGGACAGTAAAGAAATTACTGAGGATGTGTGTGCATGTATGGGTGTAAGTACACTGTGTACAGTTTCCAGTGTGCAAAGGAGGAACTGAGATGTTGGGATGTTGGCATCTCTCCTCTTTAATGAGCATCTCTGGAGATGGCAGGTGCATGTTCAGCCACTCTTTTACAAGCTCAGCAACAAACAGGCCAGTCCTCTCGCTCTCTCTCCCACTGCAATTACCTCTGTCATTAGCAGAATCACGTTATCAACAACACCAAACAAGTGATATTGCTACTAAACCCACACGAAACACTTCCAAAGCTCCGGCATCAGCAGGCACACCTACAGCAGATCTATCACAGCGATTTCAAAAAAGAACACGAGTGTCGTCAAAGACGCCTCCTGATGTGTTTGCTTCTGAGCGAGTTTCTGTTTTTGGATTGACCTCCCTGATGAGTTCAGCCTCCGTCGCTATCATCTCTTACAGCTCTGTTTTTTTGTTTTTGTTTTTGTTTTTTTTTAAAAAAACATTTACGTAATTATCTTTACTAAATAATCCTTGAATGGCCTTTCATGTTTTATTTTAATGATTACTATTTTGGCTAATTTGCAATCTCATTTTTTTCTTGTAAATTTAATCTTTTTTATTATCATTTAGTCACTTAATGTGCTCTGAGAATGACTATAATGCCAATAATGGTAATGCGGATGATTCATGGTCGCTCTATTAGTAATGGTGTCATTAGCAGTGGTGTGATGAGACTTCTCATTCTCATCCAGCCTTGGCCTCACTGTGGAGGCAGATATTTGGAGCAATGCATCCCATAGTAACGCTGAGTGGGACTCAGCCCCCTGAACCCCAGACACCAATAGGTGAACTCCATTATTATGTTTACTCTTTAAAGCCAGAGTGGTAGCAGGGGAAATCTTCTCTGCTAATTCCTCTCGCTCCATGTGTTTCCTCTCTCTGGCTAAACTTTGTTCCTTAGACTATAAGAGTAGAAATACCTCCTGTGAGGAGTCGTTAAAAAAAAACAAATAATGAACAGATTTGGAATTTAAAACTCCGAGGAGAGAAGGGGGCAAATATTTGGTGTCATCAGCTTTTCAGTTTCCAGTTTGAGGTGAGTTTGTGGCCCTCCAGAAGCACCACTGTGCATCCTGGGTGTGTCGCTCTGCATTGATTAATGGTAATAACCCAGGGGCAGGAGGTCAGAGGTGGAAAATATCCCCTGTCTGACCAGGAGGCCAGGTTCAGCATCCGCTTCACTCAGTTAAGAAATGCATGATGGGAATAAAGTGAGAAAGTGTGAGTAGCTTGGTTAACCAGCGGGAGCATTAAACTCACTGGGTGGTCACTTCTAGATGGAGGATCACACAAACAGCCACCTCCCACTCCCTCCGCTGGGTTCGCTGATTCAGTTGAGCAGGAGTGGAAGGCTAGCGGGAGTTCATCCCTTTGATTTCCAGGAGCGACTGGAGCTGTATGTTTTGTGCTGTCAGAGCTCACCTGGGCTGCAGGGACCTCTATTTAAAAGAGTGGCAGGCAGCCCTAATTGCTTCACGGCCTCCTTGAGCCGTGTGATGCGTTCACTCTGAACATGGACGTCTCACAGAGAGAAATTAAGGGCCAGCAGCAGGGAGCATCGCCCATGTCCACTTTTAAAGGCATCCTTGGATGCAGCCATGCACAGAGCGTTGCACCGACGCACAAACAAAGACTGGAGCCGAGTGCTTTCTAAAGGCCTGACTGGACCAGTGTGAGAGCCACAGAGAGCTTAAGCACAACAAAACAGGAAGCACAACCCAGCAGAGACTCAAGTTCAGCCCATCCTCCAATGCTTCATATCATAACGAGGCAGCTCTGTTACACATTTCAATAGTGTCCAATGAAACTAAAAGAGAGCGCAGCACATTATGCCGATCCACACACGCTGCATAAACCCTGGTTTAATCAAGTCTAATTGTTGAGATTATGAGGACTTGTGTATGTTAATGCCTCAACAAACACCAGAACTGGAACATGTATTGTCCCTGAGGAGGGAATAGACATTTTCTTCTGCAATTAGCATGTGTTAAGCTGTGAGTCAGCCGAAGACAAATATGATAATAGCTAGTGGATTAAAATTAGCACTTCATCATAAAAAAAGTCATCTTGCTTCATTCATGACTGCCGATGTCAAACTCTGGGTAAAAGTTAGGACTTTTTTGAATAATTAAGACATGTTGACATGTTTTGAACTAATTGGGGGTTCACTTCTGAATCAAATAATATATTCAGCACTCTCTGGCAAGTTGACGATTACCTATTCACTTTGCAATTTGCACTAAAACTTTATCCTGCAGCCACTTCCCTTTTGAAAACTCCCATCCAAACAGATAAGAAAAGCATCTGACAGGCTAATTAATAATGAAAGCTTCCCTCCACCCTGGAATTCTATTCCCCCAATAGGATTTCTATTAATGTTGATTGACCCTGGCTCTCTCAGTGCCACTCTGGCACTACTCACTGCTCCCCTTGTGTCTTCTGAGGTGCCAGAGCAGGTTAGCTGATACATGAATAATTCCCAGTGGACATTAACAGTAAGAAGTAGGGCAGAGGATTCAGTGGTGTGCTCCTCTTCCCACCCTTGCTCTCAATCCCCTCATCAGCAGGCTGTTAATATTTAATTATACAAGCTTCATTTCATACTCTCCAGCTGAAACCGTGAGGTGGAGATGGAGGTGCAGGGAACCACTATGAGCACAGTGATGAAATGAATACTGCGGGTTGAGGAGGTTGGCTGAGGATACAAGGAAAATAGGAAAGTAGCGCGCCGTCATGCCTGCAAGTTTAACCAGGCAATTAAATACTTCTGTGTGTGGTGGTCCCATAAGAGGGGAACAACTTTGTTCATCAACACCTTAAAAGCACTAAATGCAAGATTGTGAGCATTTCAGCTGCAAAACTGCAGAATTATTTTTAGTTGTAGTATTACAGTACTAGGAGTTACTAGAGGTGGGAAAAAATATCAACATGGCAATAATATCTCAGTACTTTTTTCTGATATAATATTGATATTTAATTTCTTAATATTGATTTTTTTCCCCCAAAAAAGTAATGTTTTGGAAAATCCAGAATGACTTCTGCATGTTGAAATAAAAAGTTAAATTAAAAAAAAAATCCACGTCAACGCTGCAACTTTGACAGCCCTGACAGAAATAATGTGTACAGTATGTACATATATAAATATGTGTACATATACATATATAGTATTTTGTTTGTAATTAATGTCATCTATGTAGAATATTGCAATGTATCACAATATCGTAATAATATATCATATTGTGACTCAACTGCTGTGAAATGTATCGTATCGTGAAGTCCTTGCCAATACCCACCCACAGTAGTTACTAGTAGTGAGTTACTGTTACGAAACAAAACAACAAAGCAGCAAAGGAACTGCGCTTGAGCACACCACACAGCTTTCAGAGCTAACAGTGCTAACGATGCTAACAGGCACTACGCTGCAGTGCACACTTATTGCAACACACACATAAGGAGAGCAACTTCAGTTACTCTTTCAGTATAATGCAGAATATTATTTTATGTTTTGGCTGGTGTTAATATTATTTACAGTTATCAAAGGGGAGTCCGTGGTTTCATCTGCATCAGTTTTTGGGTCCATGAGGTAAGAGACTTTCTTTAGAGATCCTGTAGTTATGCAAAAAGAAACCACTCATTTTTCATTGTTTCTATTTTTCATATGGTATAGGGCATGTATTATTCTCCTGGATGTTAATAGGCTGATGTCAGTCCAGTGCAAGAATCCATCATCCCTCCTCATGCTAATGCAACACACACTGTTGTCACAAATAGCCTTCCTGATCCGCTATCTTCCCCTTTTATCTCCATGCTCAGGTTATGTGAAGGCTTTTCACACTGCTGGTGCCTCCTCCATGAATGTACTTTAAAAACTTTGTGTAAAGTTCAAACTATAAAGCCCAGATAGTGTCGGAAGTGTCAGAGCAGAAAGTTTCTAATCTTTGAACCATAATTAACTCTAATAACACGATCGGCAGCTTCTTGTAAAATGTTTTCTGGTTCATATTTGCTGTTTTTTTCGTAGCAGATAAGCGCTAGGCTTTTTCCACATCACACATTATCTGACAGAGGAAAGGACTTTAATGATACAAACAGACAAATTAGGCTACACGAGGATGCCCTCTGTCTTCCTTCACACTCTGTTTACATTTCATACATGGCCAATTTGGTCTGGAGCTCTCCTGTCAGGTTCCACGAGCTAATGATGAGTGGGTTAAAAGCACTGCGGAAACTTTCTAGCAAAGCGGAGGCAACGTGCACAGTTTCCACAGAATTATTCAAGAAATATGGAACTCACATGTAGAGTATTTAATGTTGAAAATCCATCCTAATATTAGACCTCTGGGCTATTTCCTTTTTAACAAATCTTGTAGGAGTGAGATCTTGCAGATGAAGTGGTAGAGCATTAATAATTTATGGTCGAGCCTTTTTATAGAGCGCAGCCCTTGAGATTCATAATGCTATCATTAGGTCTGAGGAAAAAAGTTTAAGTTTTAATAAATAGGTATTAAAACTTTAACTGATATTAATAGCACCAATTAAAGGGCATGCTGTGAAGTTATGCATCATTTCTGTACTAGCAGAGTGGAAAGCCCACTCAGCAGAACCTCCCTCGCCTCTCCCTGTCTTTCACTCACTTTATCTTTCTCTCTCTTTAATTCTCACACCTTCTTTATCTCACTTCATCACTGTCTGCTTTCCAGATGTGAGGTAATGCACACAGTTGACATTCCGTTGCAGAGATTGTGTGGAAACATTAACATCTGTGCAAACCTTTTAACGGCCGTCATGAATAAAGAAAAGGTTCGGTGTGCTATAAATGCGTGAGACGCAGCATTTTCACTCCACCTCATCATTCCATAATCAATTCACGGAACATTACGACTACAAGATGAGAGCGTCTGACCATCCGTGGTCGTGATTGATGAGCAATTTCGCTCGTCTCCCACATCATCGTTTCCTGCAGTGTGCCTGGTCAAATGGTGTGTTAGCCAGCCAATAGTCATCCATTCCGCTTTATGAAGTGGAACCTGCCGCTGGATGGTCATGCCATTAAAGACATTAGCATGCACGTTTTTGCAGGTACCGAGCACCTGCATGTCGGGCTGTTTTAACCAAAGCTCTATTTCACAGGTGACTGAACGAGGCTGCATGTCGCCTCCACCGGCTCTGCAGTACAAATGTAGCAGGCCCGACGCCATGGCCGGCTTTAGAAGCACTAGAGGAGCAATCTCTGTGGGATTTTCTCTCTCAGTCTTTTTTTGTTTGCTCTGATGCACTACTGTGCCCGCAGATATTTGGTGGAAGGGAGAAAAGAGTGTGTTTCCTTTATTCTGCAGCTCTGAACATGGGAATGTAATGTTCTTGCCGGAGCCAGGAGAATGGCTTCTGTCTTCTAATTTGTGTAGGGATTTATCCTGCTGCTTGGCTAGCGTAGTGCTAAAGAGTCCTGTGAGCTGATCAGTGCGAGGAATGAGATAGCACAGAGAGGAAATGAAGACAGAGAGGATAAGAAAGAGACGAGCTCAAAGAGAGCGAGAGAAAGGGTCTGCTTCTTTGCTCCGGTGATTGCCGATGAAATTGATTCTCATACCTCCAGAGATCCCCCCACTGTCCCCTTTTCTCCCTGTCGTCCCGCCTCCATTACATACCTGTCCACAGGATGAATGACCTACACATCACTCATGAGTACTGCTGACCGCTACACGCATCAGTGACTTCCAGTGCTCAGAAAACACCAGCGACGAAAGAGAAGAGGAGCACGGGAAAGAGGAAGTTAAATGGAGCGAGGGGGGGAAAAATGAGGAGACGTACAGGTGAAGACGAGGGGGCATAATAGAGGCAATGAGTTAGTGTATTAAGAGGAAGGGGATGACTTTGAAATAAGATTAGGGATTCCCACTGGAAGATCAGATGGAGAATGAGGGTAGGGGGGTTTACGCTCCTCAGAATAGCTTGGAAGGAGGCAATCAGGGCCTGTAGCTTCAACCCTGCAGTTCACTGCTGCTCTCCCGGGGGACGGGTGTCACTTGTGTGGAGAAAGAGAGCAGATACTTTAATGAATGGAGCTCTTTATCTGAGCCTGAGCGGCCAGTTATTACCTACTGAGTAGACACTGTGGAGTGGGCTGTGTTTCCACAGCACCGATCCCCAGGGTGGGGAGGGGACGAGGGGTGGAGAAGGGAAGAGGAAGCTCATATTTGGTGCCTTATTTTGTAACGGGGGTATGACATATCTGGCCTCCATGCTGTAACAAAGCCCTGAAGCATGGTGGGGCATGGCTGATGAGAGGAGCATTAGTGTGGAAGGCTGCAGGAAAAGCACACAATAATAACACCCGCTGGGAGGGCCTCCACACTGTGTTGACTCTGTGTTCGGCTTGCCTCTGCTTTCTTACTATGGAGATGGGATTGTTTTAAAAGTATTCAAGCGAGCATCCTCCGAGCACGAAAAGAAGGTTTTATCGGTCTAATCAAATAAGGTCATGCCCAAAAAAAGGAGGGTTTGGAGTCACCAAAGTAGGACGCAATTTCACTTGTATGAACACTGGGAGCGAGTTAAGTCTGAATTAATTCTCTGTTGGATTAAACTCAGTGAAATGTGCATATTTGAAAGATCTGAATACAGTTTAAAAAGCTATAGAGCAGGTACATATTACCCATAAAGCCTGTGGGGAATGTAAACGACATCCCACGGCCAGAGGGTGATGGATGGAGACTCTGAGCTGCCCTGGAGAATAAGTAGACAGTAACTTTGTCTACATGTGTTAATAGAAGTGACCTGACCCTCTGCTAGTGTACGCTGCAGACCCAGCCTCTAGCGGCCATATCATTAGCATAATAATCTTTATGTATTATCACATTAATGCACAAAAAACTAAAACACAGATGCAAAAATGTGAGCAGAGGATTCTCCCTGTATCATTTAGCAGAGTCTACCTGTATCTGGAGGATGGAGGATGGAGCGATCTAAAACCTCTGAACACTGCCTGGATCCCCTGACGCCGCCTGATGCATTTAATTGGTCTCCTTTGGTTCTGAGCAGAGCTCAGGAATCTCTACCTACTAATGGAGCGAGCTGCAACCAGAGTGATAACTCTCATATGCTGACGGTGCACACACACACACACACACACACACACACACACACACACACACACACACACACACAAAGCAAGCATTTAATCCACTCGGGATCCCCTCCAGTCTCCCTTCTCTCTGCATTCAGACATAAATCCATACGTTTGAAAACCTGCCATAAAAATCTGATCCTGTGTGAAAATATACTTCCCCCCCACATGAAAAGTCGAGCTGTTCCAGGAACTGGTTGTTTGATTTCTACCTGTTAGAGGGAAGCTTTCAACGGCTGTTTCCATCCAGTGAGGGGTTAAACAGACATTACTGCACCTTTTCCTGTTTTGTGCTTTTTTCCTAACCTCTGGTGGGCTGAGAGATCCTTCACTACCTATGTATTATACTGTTATATATATATGCTATATATTATATTAACTTATAAATACATATTATTTTTCTGTGCAATAATTCCATTTCTGAAATGTGCAATAACTTTATTTTGTAATAAATGCATCATGTAACTCAAAAATAATTGTTTGAATAATCATGATTTCAATACTGACCACAATAATCGTGATAATGATTTTTTCCATAATTGACTCAAAATGGGCAAAAAAAAACAAAACGCTGGAACAAGGGACTTTCTGTTTTATAAAACGGCTGGCATTCAATGAGTAAAGCTCGACTATTTTGCACTTTTTTGCACCATGTGGAGCAGTGCTCCTAATTTCGTTGTATGCACTGTCATATAATGACTTGATTTGATTCGATAAGAAAAAATGTATGGAAGAGTATCAATAAAACTTGTAGAGAGAGCTGTAAAATAATTGAAAACTGTTTTTATCACTAAGTTGTACTTGGTGTTTTTTTTAATAAAAAAGTAAGAAAATGTTGTCTCTCAGGAGAATGATTACGTATGTTATTATTCTCGTGGACAGATGCTGTTTGTACTGAGGAGACCATCTCCAGAGCACGACAAGATGAGAGAAAAAGAGCAAGGAGGAGACAGACAAACAGACTGGTCCTCCTCTTTATATAATGAGCATCAGACAGACTGAGACCACTCCCTGTCTTGTATCGCTCAGGTGGGAATTGCAGAGCCGAGGACGAGGAAACCGCTAAAAGCAACATCAACATAAACTCCCAGCAGCACAAACAGACCTTGAAAAAGTACATGAAAGACAAACAAGGCGAAATCGGCCGAGGCTAAACGAGAAGGAAACTCAATCGCAAGCGATATCGAGGAAAAAAGGAGATCTATACAGCGGGTGCGTGATCTTCTTTAGCATTGACGCTATGTGCATTTACCGACTGAACGAGAGTACAAGTCTCCTGTGTGTCTGAAGTGCAAAGAAACAAAGCTGACGGAGAAGATCAATCCTGGAAAGTGAACACACCCCGGCTCCAGCTGTCACTCTAATTGCCTCCCTCTCCTGTCATCTTTAGCATCAGTTGCATGCTCATGCTGCACCAGGTAGCACTGGTTAAAACAACGCACTTCTTCTAATGAGCAGTGGATTTCCATATGCAGTGGAGCAAAGTCTTTTCCACAGACCCTCTGTATGTGCAGTTAAGTTGTGTACAGTATTGGTGCCATTATGGCATGGTGCCAATCTGGATTCTTAATGGGCTAAGCAGTGTTTACTTTTCAAAGACTTCCACATGAATTATTGATGGCTGAGAGCTGATTTGTGCTCAGAATTAGCCTAGAATAATCCATCTGGGCCTATCTTGCTTCCTAGGTGCCATGTCTCGCTCTCTCCGGGGTAAACAGGCTGACTGGAAACTTGCGTAGCTTTGCACAGTAATTTGTTATCCTGATTCCTGCTGAGTGGAAAACGGTTACTCAAAGCTGAGCTGAAGAGGACGGGCCCTGTGAGCATGACAGGACGATGCCCAAATGGCTTTACCTGTCTGTCTGGAACCACAAGACATGCGTGGATGATGTCAAAAGTTTGTTTCATTAT
Source organism: Synanceia verrucosa (assembly GCA_029721515.1). NCBI lineage: Eukaryota > Metazoa > Chordata > Actinopteri > Perciformes > Synanceiidae > Synanceia > Synanceia verrucosa. The sequence goes on along the minus strand of CM056561.1, from coordinate 2,530,778 downwards.
ACAGCGGACTCATCATTTTGATTTTATATAATTTGCCAACGAGTAATTTCTTAAGAGACCTGGCGATGCTCTCCATAACGTAATGAAGCTTTCCTCTTTCCACTCCTTCTCCTGGTCTGTTTGTTCACTGCCTCCTTTTACCTCGACGATGGTCTCCAGACGAGATTGCCTTCCGGAGCTTTTCTTTGTTTGGTTTCAAAGCAGGGAGGGAACCCTGGGGATTCAACGCTGTGGGAAGAAGAGCCTAAATACCTGATGTAGCGAATCCACCTCTCGACGTGATACTTCATCATCGCCTCTTTTGCTCGTCTCTCTTGCTCTCTAATAGAACAAAGCCTTATTACATGAGCCCCAAGGGGAGACAGCAGCGACATAATGATTTGCTTTCAATGTGTCCATGTGGTGGATCACATTGTAAAACATCAGCCCGGTCGCACTGAGAGGCGCATGAACGACACGGCGATTTGCAAGTTGCTGTTCTTGCTGGTGGCGTCGTTTAAATGGCATCATGAATGCAGCTGAGTGTTATGGTGAGTGTGGACGGGTCTGACAGGACTTTCAACAAGGAAACAAGGTGTTTACTGCTGTTCTGCAGATATTTTACTTAGTTTAGGTACTTTTTTTTGAGATAGTGGACATGGAAATGCACACTTACGCACCTTCCCATGAGGTGGGCCTGAAAGCACAGGCTCAACTGAAAGCACTGTGAATCCAACGCATGGTCAAAGTGAGAACAGTTATCAGAGGAAGTCTGAACGAACATTTGAGAGTTTTGAGAACTGCGCTGTGCTTGTGTGAGCGATGCCAATTTGTCCAGACCCCGACTCATTTTCTTGGCCCTCTTTGGTGTCAGGAAATGAAATAGGCTTTGCATCTGAAGTTTGGTAATAAACTCTTGGATCAGATCCATCCCTGCTCGGACAGAGACGAAGCCGCCTGAGCAAAGAATAAAGACACGTTTCCTCAGCAGTCTGTCAGAGGCAACCGGCTCGGCGTTCTTTTCCCGTTTGTGAGTTTTCAACTATTCGACTTACTTACTAATGTTTGGCATGAGAATACCCATCTGCCATTACTGTGGTGACATGCTTTTGAGCTGTAGATGAGGTCTGAGAGCACGGCGCTGTAGAAGGAGAAAGCCTGCCTAATTAGTGCGAGTGTGGAGTCAGGAGATGTGTTTATCTCATTACAGGCATCTGAATGAATATTCATGTCCTCGCTGAGAAAAACTAAAAAGTGTGAAGAAGTGCTAAACTATTTCAATATGAAATGTAATGGTTTAATTGTTGCATATTAATACGTCTCGGAGTTTAAAGGAAATTAAAAGTGGGGTGGTTTCATGTTTCACTGTGTGAACAAGACTCACTGATTCTTTCTCTCAGGTGTCTTGTGTACTGAGCACAGATTGATGTACTCTGTCTTCCACTCTCCATCAGCCCCTCCCCATCGATATCCCTCCGTTTCACCCTGCTGAGCTAATCCAAGCTGGCCAAATCCCTCCACCGAGCAGGCCCACATAGGAGCAGTCCTGCTGGGCGCAATATGCCACCCGCTTCCCTGGCAATGCCAGCCCCGTAGGGCTTCGAGCCCAACTGTGGCGTCTTGTCAGTAAACAGACAAAGACGTATGAATCATCTAAGTGACTCTGAGAAGGTAGTCCCGTGACAATAACATGTTGTCAAGCCATGACAAAGACTTATTTGCCCCGTGGGATTACTGCAGCTCCGTCCCTGGGAGACACGACAACACGAGCATCCCTGGGCTTGTAATCTTCCAGATACCTGCCACCCGGCATCAGATACAGAGCTGATGCACCTTTTAAATGGAAGCGCTCAAAGAGAGAGCAGTTATGATAAGCTGCGGTCTATCTCCGCATCAGTCAATTACACTTAGCCTGCATGGACGGCCTGAGAACTCCATCCACTGGAGCAATCAGTGCTGCGCCCCGCTGAGCAGACCACAGAATAGCAAATCAAGTTCATCCGTCAAGGGACCAGCTGCTCTCATATCTAATTGGCAGCTGAGGCTGAAGAAGAGGATTCTCTAAGAAAGAGTGGTGATCAGTTTTTGTCGGACTCGTCTCTGCTCTTATCTGCTCTCCGTCTTTGCATGAGAACCATTTCAATGCCCAGACAGCCTTAATGAGTCTAATATGTGTGTCTCTTTGTGCGGTTTTGTCTTTGTCTTTATCGCTGACGAACACAGTTGGACATGTTGCAGGGTTTTAGCCTGGCAAACAAAACGCATTATCAGCCTCTTGTGAACAACAACGAATTATTGCAGAAGAAGAAGAAAAGGTGCAGAGGTGACTTAATTTATTTCTTTTTTCACCAATCTTGTCACAGAGATTTCAATTATGCTCTTTGGGGGGTTTCACAGTGAACTCTGTTGGCATTTTAATCCTATATATCACAGGCATTATTAGTCAGCCTGAGGGAATCAGTAGACAAGCTCATGTCGATAATGACCCCTCTCTCCTCAGCTGAATAAAAATAATAATAATAAAAAAATTAAGGTCAAAGTAATCATGGTTGTCATCGCAGGGATCCAGAGCGGCTGAAGTAAGACGCAGCAGAAAGCAAACCATGCCTGTTCACACATACTCATTCAGTGATTACAGCGACATGGGAAGCCTGAAAAACAACTTTCCACTGTTACTGCAGCAAACACACAGCTCTGGGCAGTTTAACTGCATCCAAGAGAAACGTGGGAGTAAGTTGATGGTAGTTCAAATACATTCAATTAGATTAAAATGGTAGTGTTTTCTTTGTGTGGGCAGTCTTGGACGACTGAAGCATAGTTCTGAGCAGGAAGGAAAACTTAGAATTCAATTTAAGTAGTAGTTTGGTGATATAATTTACATAAAAGCCCATTTATGCCGACTGGAAGTAGGGGTGGGAATCTCAGAGTAACTCAGGATATACACCGCTACCTGTTAGCTCTGTTATTTAACCACAGGTGTGTAGTACTGTTTCAATCACATACAGCAGGCTCTATTAGCCTGGTTTCATACTGTGAAAATACAGATGGCAGACTCGCCTTGCTTACAGGAGCGCATCCTCCATGTTAAAGATGCTAGCGTAGCTAATTATTTTTTTCAACCATCTCAACAGGAGATGCTGTATGTTTTAATAATTTATCAATATTTGGTGCCAGTGTATCAATAACTTTTCTAAAGAGGAATGCTACATTATACTATGGTATACTACACGATACAATGCTATGCTATACTACACTACATTAGTGTATACTACTGTACTATGCTATACTACTGTATACTATGCCATACTATACTATATTATACTACACAAGTGTGTACAACTGTACTATACTATACTATACTATAGTACACTACCGTATACAATGCTATACTATACTATAGTACACTATCGTATACTATGCTATGCTATACTATACTATACTATAGCATACTACTCTATGCTATACTATACTATACAGTGCCATACTATACCAGACTATACTATGGTATACTACGCTATACAATGCTACATCATACTATACTATAGTACAATACACAATGCTATATACTATACTATAGAAAAATACACTACACAATGCTAGACTACGCTATACTATACTATGGTACACTACCGTATACTATGCTATACTATAGTACACTATCATATACTATACTATACTATACTATAGTACACTATCATAGACTATACTATACTATAGTAGTTACTGTATACTATGCTATACTATACTATAGTACACTATCATATACTATACTATACTATAGTACACTATCATATACTATACTATACTATACTATACTATAGTACATTACCATATACTATGCTATACTATACTATAGAACACTACTGTATACTATGCTATACTATACTATAGTACACTATCATAGACTATACTATACTATAGTAGTTACTGTATACTATGCTATACTATACTATAGTACACTATCATAGACTATACTATACTATAGTAGTTACCAGTATACTATGCTATACTATACTATAGTACACTATCATGTACTATGCTATACTATACTATAGTACACTATCATGTACTATGCTATACTGTACTATAGTACACTATCATTGACTATACTATACTATACTATAGTAGTTACCATATATTATGCTATACTATACTATAGTACACTATCATATACTATGCTATACTATACTATAGTACACTACCGTATACTATGCTATACTATAGTATACTACTGTATGCTATACTCTAGGCTACTATACTACACTATACTACACAGTGCCATCCTATACCAGACTATACTATAGTATACTACGCTATACAATGCTACATCATACTATACAATAGTACAATACACAATGTTATACTATACTATACTATGCTTTTCTATGCAATACTTTATTATAATGTAGTAGAGTGTAGTGTCAGAAGATAAAAACTCTTGGAATAAGAGGTTAGGGAAACTCCAGAGATCAAAGTACAGTAATTAAAATTCAACCTCTGGAGAAAATGAACATCTTTACCAAACTTCATTAAAACCCATCCAACAGTTTGAGAGACCTTCCCTAAAAAGCTGATAATATCAACCTGCTGGTGGTGCTGTTCAAATCCATCCAATAGCTGTGAAGACATTAGAGTCTGAACCAAAGTGGTGGTTTGTCCAAACGACCAGCCAACGCTGCCATCCCTAGAGCCAAACCACAAGCAACACTTCAAATTCATATGCTGAATAAGTGTTACTGTCATTGTCAAAAAAACAACACACTAATGATAAAGTAGTTTAGTATGTACACTGAGTATTTATGGTTGGAAAACCATGTGACTCAAAGAGAATGATCATATGATGGATGTATGACCAAAGCTCTGAACACAGATGTCTGAAAAGAATCAAAGTGATGACTTCAGCTCCTATTATATAATACGTTAAAATATCTTCACAAGGATATGAAGGAAGTTAGTTGCCACTGCAACACATAGATAAGTTGTGTTTTATTATTTGTCCATTTTGCTGTTGCACGGCTCATTATTTATTGTTTGAGTTAATTACAGTTTTCACAATGTAATTACTGCTGGCCAATCCAGTTAACAAACAAAGGAAGGAGAAAATAATTGCACCATAACAATATATTCATGAGACGTTTGCTTTATCGAAGGAGAGAGTCATCTGAATGAATTTAAAAGAAAACTGCAGTAAAGATGATAGATTAGACTGATTGTGTCAAAACATTAAGTATACTTGAACCAAAGTAAAGCAATGCTCTTTAATCAAATAAAATAACAAATCACTCCCAGTAATAAATGTGGAATTTTGGAACAAATGAAGCGATTAATTGAAAATGACAAACTTGTGTACCTCTTATGCTTCTTTAAGCCACGGAAATATGAATAAAAGTGTTTTCTACAGTCTGGAGTAATAAAACAGGACACTCTAATCCAATAAAACCCAATAAAACTCAAATGGCTTTCAATCTGCACAATCTGCACTTGGTATAATGTGAACATAGAAAAGTGTATTTTAACTAGAACTGAAGAGCCGTAGCTGTCACAGTCATCATTTCAAGCATAACTGTTATAGTTTTTACTCAAATTATATAAATTGATCACAACCAAATCGTTTGCATTGTGAGAGAAAAGGCTCCTTGGCATTATTTTGTTTTTGTTGCCACGTTTACTCTCATTTATTTAACCAAATAAAACCAGCTAAATTAGAATAAAAATGTGAAGAGAGGTTAGGAAGCAGTGTCGAATTTCAGGTAACGACCACAACTTCATGAACTCTTGAACGCACGAACGGTGGTCAGGACAGGATCAAGAGAGCATGATGAGCTTTTAATTGCATTACTTTTTTAATGAGCCCAGACACATCATTATTAGCAGCGTAGCTAGTAGCCAATTAGCTGTTTATTATTGTGTCTCTGAACAACAGAGAGGCTGTGTGGACGTGGCTGAGGATAAGTATGATTATCAGTTTGCAGAATAAAGCTGTGGGCCTTTCTAATTGCTGTGTTAAGAGTGCAGGGATAAAACCAGTGGCCTTGTTTTTGCACTCATATTTTCTCTATTTCGGTTAAAGACCCTTGTTTCTTATTTGGATGTGTTGTGCTCTACTGCCAGGAGGAGCCTTTAGCTAATTGGAGAGCTACCAAAACCCTCACCAGAGGAGGGAGGAAATGATGAAGGTCAATTATTTATAGACTCATATAGAGCTCAGTGACATGGACTGACCTTACGCAGCATTTGTCCATCTTAACAGACAAAGTGATTTACTTTTAGTCTCACCCAAACAGTCTAGACAAGTTTCTCTTTCAGTTCTTCATTGGAAAGATCTGTCCAATGGCAAGATCCAGCAGTAAATATCCTAAATATTTACAGTGTAACTTAACAGATATGAGCCTTTCTTTTGAGATATGTTGGCATTTTTTTGTCCACTGTAGTAAAATTGCTTTGCTTCATCTCCAACTCCATCCACTACTATGGAGAGAAAACACCTAAACTATCCCTTAACAAAACACATTTTAAGCCAGAACATTTAAAGCCTTTTCATAGTTAATTCATCCATATAAAACTATGTTTTCAATCAGTCTGACAAAGTAATAGTTAAGGAGGATTTTCAAAACCAGAGATAAATGAGAAACTGGTCTGGGAGCAGCAGCAGGACAATGGAGGAAATGAACATGCATTTCTTGCATCTTAAGTTGCAGCTAAACAGGTAATTTGACAAGAAGGAGAGGAAAATATGTTCTCTATTTAGAAGAGGAAAGAAGATAATGAACCAAATGTAATGAGGAGGAGATTTAAAGATCTAGAGAGGAGAGGGAGGAGCAGAGAGAGAAAAGTTGTGTAGTTTCCTCATGTAGATGGAAGCTGATTAGCACATGAAGCTAACCGAGCTAAAAGCACTCAAACACACACTAACAACACACACTCCAGCACATCTGAACCTTAAGCTGGAAGATAACTCCATCTAACAGCATCAGGAGTCAGACACAAACCTGAAATTTTCAAAAAGGTTTAGGGATGTCGGCCTTTGATTGATCTTCTGTCGTGCTCTTTTAGCAGCATTGAGGAGCAGTAAAACATCATGGATCACAGTGTGCATCATTTACAATCTGCTCATCAATGCCATGGGTGATGTCTCACTTTTTCTTCCCTCCACCTTCCTGCACAGAACAGGAATCAATAGCCAGTTTGCTTGTTCTCTGACTTTGTCTTTTTCTTCTTCCAGTCACCCTTGATGCCATTTCAGTCATAAACCAACACCTTGGCAACGTGGTCACACAAATGTGTGTGTGCACTGTATGTGTTTGCTTAGCTGGTAACGTGCACATGCATAAATGTTTTAGGATCAGACCACAGTTGCTTATTCCCACACATCAGTGTGCCTGTCTTCTCCAGGCGGGTGTCTGACTGTTTCATCTAATCATTAAACGCTGACAGGCTTCACAGAGTAGCACCGCTGATCCCCGTCAGAGGAATACAGGGCCTGACTTCATTAGCCCTGTTAGTGCTAAGCTGCTTTAGCCTCGCTCACGCCTGGCTTAACCTGAGCATGGTGATAAATGCTGAGAGGAGGGGAAAAGATGGGCGAAACAAAAGGAAAAGCAGAGACAATGGCGTTTAGAAAGAGCGAGACAAAGGTGCTGGAGTCAGGTGGAGGTGAGCCATGGGAGGGGGAGGGAGCGTGTGAACCTGGAGTTTACAGAGGAAGAGGAGGAGATGAAGCTCAAAGTGGCGTTTGAACTGAGAGGGATTTGCCAGTGCAAAAACAAGCAAAACAATCAATTAACTTGTGTTGCAATTAATCAATTATTACGCCGGCGCTTTGACTGCCAAAGTGCTTCGCTGAGAATCCATCGTGAGGCTCCGACGTGCTCAGGAATTAGCATTGACCTCCGAGCACACATATGCATCCGCATGCTAATTCGTGCCTGTGCATATGCATCTACATGCGCACACATCTTTGCTCTCAGCGTACTTCTGCAGTACATCCATCTGGCTCCCCTCCCACCAGGAGCCCCCTTCCCCTCTCAGCACTCGTCTTTCTCGGCTGCCAGCAGAGGTTTTTGGCTGGCTTAAGTACGCCCACAGGCCCCCGGGGGACAGCCCGTGACGGATGGCACTGCGTGTGACTCCGATTCGATTCAGCCCATTTGATAAATTTATTGCTGGCATTTTGAAAATGAAATTAGAGGGACGTCTCCTGCAGACTGTTTTTCCAGCACAGGTGCCATAAATACACTTCATTTGGCAGAGACAGGGAGGAGGAGTGTAAGGAGGTGGAGAGGTGCTGGATAAAGGATGTCATGGTGGAGGGGGAGCAGGGGATGTACCACAGAAATAGAGAACTAAAGAATAAGGTCACGTTATAATGAGGTCCTGTATTAATCATGATGTTAGCGAGGAGTAATAGTGAAGGCTGGAAACTACCTGGACCTACTCTGTGCTGCCCTTCAGTGTGTAACACGGCACTGCAGCATTATTCTCCGTTAAAAGACATGTTGAATATCACGCTCAGACGTTCTGCTCTCTCCATCTTTGATGCTCAGGCACACAGCAAAACACAAACACTCTTTAAGAGACGAGCACAAACACACAAACACATGCTTTATGTACGCTTCGTTCGCCTCAAGGCCCCCATGGCTCTTGGGCACCGATGACGCTGTCATAGCTGTGTAGCCATCTATAACTCACAGTGTATAAATGAATACCGCTGGTGATTTTTCTCCATGGCACCGAGATACATTGAATGTTTCTGTTGAGGCTTCTGACTGAACAGATTTTGGACGAGCAAGAAAAGAAAGACGTGGAAATGCACGGACATCAGACACGGACAAACACGACGGCTAACAAAAGCCAGCGTTCATTCACTGTCAGGGTTGCGTGGCCTTATTTATCTCCCTCTCATTCAGGAATGTATGGCTGTGGAGGGATGATGTACGCCAAGCCAGCCTCTGCTCCCCTTCAACATTCATCAGAGAGTGAGGCTGGGCAAGCCACATCACTTACCTTTATAGGCTCATCTGACAGCATCGTACAGCTCATCGGTGTGTGTGTGTGTGTGTGTGTGTGTGTGTGTGTGTGTGTGTGTGAGGGCACACTAAGTGTAACCCGTCACACTACATCAATGCCTCTTGCGCTGTATATCTACAAGCCGCTTGCACAGATCTGAAGCTTCACGAGCTGAAAAATGTTGCCGCCTCCCCAAAGACACACTCCTGCTGTTTAGGTTTTTCAAATATACATGTGTTCTGCACATTATATCAGATCCAGGTGACAATGGAAATATTTTCAGCTGCGTTCTGCTTTGGTAAGAGCTCATACAAAACAACACCGAAGTTCTCGTGAGCGCGGCGGGGAACAGAAGAAAGTTTCAACAGAATCAGCGGGGAGCTCTTCTGAATGATTGTCTGCTTCTGCTTTGCAATCACAGAGCGTGACACACCCTCCGCCATTAATGCATCCCTACGATGAAGAGCAGAGGGATCGACGCCTTCAGGCTGCCACTCAGAACAAGATCCCCGGAGCTGTTTAGACACTCTGACTGTGTGGTCCCATCATCTAACAAAATCAAAACAGCCTACAGGTACGTCGTCATCCCCTCCCCCACAGCTCCCTGAAGAGCTACTGTGCAAAAACACCACCTCCCCCACCCTCACATTAACATGCACATGAAAGAGTGGAGGAGTCTAAACAGAGGTACGATTAGTCGGAGCAGAAAGCGATGCGAAACTCACACCGTGGGCTCTGGATCATCGTGGGACAGAGAGATAATTCAGTCGAGGTGTCAGTGGGTGTGAGTGATTGACTTTGTAATCAAACAAATCGTTCCGTGGCGGAAACGCCGAGTGATTCAATTTCGAATCAACACCAACAACACCATGAATGTTTTTCATCTCATTAGCAGGAGAAGAGAGCGTGCACACGGACACACAGAGTGAAAAGGCATGGGCATCCACAGGTGATTGATTGAGTGCTGTCTTACCTTTTTGTGATGACACCGTGGCATCTGCAGATAAAAGAGAGGAGATGTGTTAGGAGCTGACAGGCTGCTGTACGGCGGTTTGCTGAGAGGATAAACAGACAGTGGGGTGTCTCTCATCTCGCACTTGTAAAGAATATCCACTTTAGGGCCCTCATGAACGCTTTGCTGTGTCTCAATATGTAAACACACACAGGGACACATGTCTGAGTTTCAAACCAGGACGAACCAGGTGGGAGAAAAAAGCATGAGGGCAGGCCTCAAGTAGAAGTTGAGAGTCTCCAGATCTCCTGCACAACTCACCCAGGGTGAGCTTTCTAATAGGAAAGAAAATAAACAAGCTAGGTAGAAGTTTGAGGTGCAGTGAGACAGAGCGAATCAAATCCTTTCAGTAAGCATTTTAGCTTCTCACTCAGAGCCCACAGGAGACACCCCAGGCCCACGAGACGTGGATCAAAACACGGACCGCTAGGAGGGAAAGAGGAACTGCAACACTGAACATTTGCTAAAGAAACCCCAAACAAAACAAGGAAAAAAATACATTAAATTTAGCTTATTGTTCTCATAAAATATTTACCGGGACGGTGCTTGTAAGCTCCCAAGGTTTCATTTTTATTTAATAGACTTGTCAAACTTGCAGGCATAAATAAAACGCAGAGGGACTTTGTACTTTCAGCAGCTGAAATCCTTCAGAACATTTCTCCACTGGATGTGTGCCCATAAAGCCCAAATGGCCACAGACATGGGGGGGAATAATTGAATCCGGATGGATTTGTGGTGTGCTGGGCTGAGGAAGTGATAATCCAAAGCTCTGCCTAATTGCCAGAGTAAAGATGGCGCCCATTGTGGGGGTGTCCTCAGCGTTTATCAAGGCAGCGTGGCGTGGGATTGGACTGAGCATTAGGGCTTTACACACTTTTGTTTCGCGAGGTGTTACAGTGGATTTGAGCAAATATTGGCCCTCTGGTTATTACATGGTCTGATTGTCTGCTATGCGACTGTCCATAAGCTCTGCATGTCTATCCTAATCTGAGAGGAGGCTTCAAATAATTAGCTAGTGAAGCACTCTCACAGCCCGGCGCAGTCAACCTTATCACTAAGAGAAAATCCTTGGTCCATTTCCTTCTCACCCCGAAGGCTTACAAACTCTCACCGCTGTTAAAGCCTTCAGGGTAGAAGACAGACGATAAAATATTACCCAACATGTCACAATCACTGGCCCATGTCCCACTCCTGCTGCACTGTTATGTAAAATAAAGAGTCCAGTGTGTCAAACACAAGAGTCCTGCCAAGTGCTTGTAGAGCAAGTAGACTGTCTTCAAAGTTTCCAAAGCTAATGAGTAAGAAGACGATCAGCTTTTTTTAAAGATATTCAGAGAAACACAGAGAAAAAGAGGGCAGAGAGAGAGATATTCCCTTCTGAAACGTGAAACGTGATTAATACAAATTAAAAATGTATATTTAATTGTGATTAATCTAAATTAATCCACAACAACCTGTGATTAATCTGATTAAAAAATTTAATCGTTTGACAGCCCTATTAGATATAGATAATAATCATGTCTGCTGTATCACATACAGTATATCTGCACTCATCACGATGAGATGAAGCTCCATTTTACAGACAAATGTCATCACAAATGGTTTTTCTGAACTGTCCAGCTGAGAATCAGTTTGAGTAAAACACAGTGGTTAACAAAGAGTCCATGGAGATCTCTGGAAAACTGAATATATTGAGGCATAATCTCAGTTATGGATGAATTAAACAGTTACCTGCAGTAAACAGCGGGGTGAGTCACTTTATCTCTGGACACACCCGTATAATCGATTGCACAGCACACCCTCTCTGTTCCCTGTTTTTGTGTCCTAAATAATGAGCGCACACTCTGGTTTGGTGATCATCAATAATCAGAAGTTGTTCCCTCTGCTGTTTAGGGAGGTAAAGAAACCCTCCGTCATTGATTACTGCATTTCTTCCAAGCTATCGGTGGCTTATATGGATTTGGAGACTAATTTGCAGTAAATATGTGAGTGGTGTTTTGATGCACAGCAAACTCCTGTCGGTCTGGGTATTATGTAAAGTAGGCAGCGTTTCAATGCAGTCGAGTACGTATGGAGGCTGAGTCGAGGTGAGACGTTTAAAATAAGTGAATAAACAAGTGTTTGGCTTCAACTTCCAGACTCTCGCTGTCACAGATGATGAAAGACTCTTCATTATTCAGCAAACCGTCTCATGGTTACACTTTCATGTGATATGACGTCTATAGTTTGAATGGAAAACAAGTCAGGAGGCAAACAGAGACCATTGTCATGGTAACAGAATATTCATGATGACGTTTGTAACATTCAGTGCTCGTTAAAATTACATTTGTGCATAGACAGCCAATAAACAGAGAGGCGAAACTGTTGGACAGGGTTCTTACACCATTTTAAAAGTCAAATGTAATACTTTTTAAGACCTCAACAAATATAATTTAAGACCCAAAAATGTCAGAACAATTTCTTTGGTAGAAAATAGACAATTTACTTAGTTATTTATTACAATAAATTTTTTTTTTAACAACGATATAAATTGAAGGTATAACACTTGACGTGACGTGCAAAACTGTAGTAAATCTCTGAATGCTGTGTTTTCCTATTGGCATTAAATGCACCATCTGAAAACTCAATACCTACAGCAAATTTACAGTTAATTTAAGACCTTATTTACACAGATTTTAATTTAAGACATTTTTAAGGAACCCTGCTCTAAATGACAGCCTACATTCACTGTCGACTCACAGCAGCTTAAACTGGTGAAAATTCAGCCGAAAAAAAAAACACCAACCTGTGAATGTGACAGAGGATTGTAAATAAAATAAAAACTGCACACAGCAGGAGGTTACCACTGATCCTGCCAGATGTCAACATCTACTGCTGGCACATTTAGGACTAGAAAAGCACACTCTACGAACTCTATGAAAGAACTCAGCTTCAGCTGCTTCACCGTGTTTTTTTTTTTTTCCTGGTGAACGTGTCACGTCATGAAATACAGACAAGTCAACTTAACTGTTTCCCAGCGTGGTTCCTGTGGTCGCCATGGATGTGTAAAGTGAACCACCACCAAACCAAAGTGCCAGCCGTCGTCGTTCAGCTCGTCACTTCAGAGTGCCTCAGCGGCAGTTTGCTTTGGTGAAGGCAGCAGCCTGACAGAGGACCAATCACAGCTTTCACTTCATGTCACTGCAGCAGTCGAGTCTTTTTTTGTTTGCAGTCATTTTCAGGAAAACCACAAGAAAAAAAAATCTATTGACTGGCATTTTTTTTATATTCCCACATAACAAATGACACAGAAGTTGTGAAACTTGCAGAAATGCTGAGTTGTAAAAGTTGACACGTTGTGCCATGGATGCGTGTCAGTGTCGGTTTGTCGTCAGCACTTTTCTGCACAGTTTGGCACATTTTGTGCCATCTGTCACTGGTGAGCATCAAAATATAGAACATTATATGCAAGGAGAGCTTCAACTTGATTGAGGAGGACTCCTCTCTTTTGTGACCAATGAGCTGCTGCTTTCTACATCTAAATGAGGGATGGGCACACCTGAGAGTGAAGCCACGCTCCCCCTGTGATGGATTTAACTTTACTTAATGATGATAGCGAGAGGTACAGCTGGAGCTACACATTTCTGAGATTTGTTCGCCTCTTCTTACTCTCGTCTTCCTCGCGTGGAGTTACACTCCTCCAGATGTGAGCACAGCTGGATCATTTCGACACACTAATGTCGCAGAGCTGCTCTTTTTGAGCGTGAGTTTGTTCTGTTAATAACGTTAGATCTTTGAAATTCTCTGTTTGGTAATTAAAAGTAGCGCACTTCTTTTTCTGATTGCTGCTCAGCATTTTCTGAAGTTTATACAGTTGGATTTCAGAGTTGCTGGGATGCTCGCGGGTCATTAAACTCAGCACGACGACGATAATGTGAACACAAGCACTCTAATAATTAGTGCTGAAATCACACTGGTGGCTCATCTGGTGCAGAGGAGCTCCAGGAGCCTGGGCTGGGTTCTTGTCGCAGTGGCCCAGGTTTGGGTTTTTATCACATGGGGGGTAAAAGCACAGTTTTAGGAACATTTTCAGCTCAAATGGACCCACAGCGGTCGCTGCATCCTGTACTGCAGATGGTTCATTACAGATGATGAGCCATATCCTCAATGTGATCCTTAACATACACTATACATCCCCACACTGATTGAATCAGACTGCTATAGGAAACCTGTCTTCTATTGACCTCTTAAAGTTGTGGCCTTGCAGCGCTCCGCTGCAGGATTAGTTTTAATTACAGCCAGAAATTGGGTTCGATTTTATCGCCATTATGAAGTGAGGAATCCTTACAGCGAATCATCGCTTCATCAAGACAAATGAAAACGTGCATGTATGAATATGTAATCATGACTGCATGTGTGCGGTTATCACACATGTAGCTGCATATGAGCTGCACACAGAACAAAACGTGCAGCAAAGTGTGCAGACGGCCCAGGAAACAAATGTGGCTGTCTTCACATGATTAAGCGCTATTGATATATCATCTCTATAATGTAATTAGGATGAATTCCAGCACTGTAGCTGCTCGTCTCTTAATCACACTCAATGGTGGACGACGACAGCTCATCAGTTAAAGTTACCAGCGAAAGCAGCTAATATGTGATGGATGGTGACACCAGTCAGTTGTGACTGTTGACCTGGATGTTAATGATTCTAGGAGGAGGATAGGTGGTAAATAAATAACAGGAAATCATCTAACATGGACAGAATCCATACATTTACGCCTGAACACACTCAACAATGGGCATGGTCTGTGGTCAGGGTCCAGGTCAGGGTGCATTGGAAAATGGTGTGAAATAATGATGTCGCTCCTGCTTTACAGCTTCTTTCAACCAGGAGGACGACGATTTGTTTTGCAATTTTAAATGTACTCTGTTTCTGTAGATATTTAACTTACTGTATTTTAAGGCTAACGCCACCTGTGAATATGGAGTTATTGCATCACACAGCTGTAGTTTTTTTACGGCGCTTTCGAATGCAACTTCTTGGCTTTGATATTCTCGCCTCATGAGGCGAAACATCCTGGATGTTCACAGTGGATGATGATGCTTCTCCACATCTCTTGAGAGACAGGAAAAAAAGTGGTAACCACCGTTAGTGACGACAGGCGACCTGAAGATGTTACCTTCAGCAGGAAGCTCCAAATCAGCCCAGGTGAGAAGTCAGTGACAGGTAAAGACCATCGTCCAGACGGTGGAGACAGCATGTCACTGCCTTTAATCATTATATTTAAACTGGCTGTGCCAACCATGATGGGAAAGTTTAGAAAAAAAAAAATGGTAACCATATATAAATTGTTAGATAATAACAGTAATAATATGATAGCAAAGTGTTGTGTTGCTATGTAATAACGTGCAGTACAGGACTGTTTTATTGTGTCTTCCCCGCTGACGTGTGAAGCCTCTCATCCTGCACCATGATTCATTAAAGTAATGTTTTAAAAGCATGCGCCTGTGCTCCTTTCACAGAAGAAAACAAGAAGACAGAACACAATCCCAGGTTTTAATTAGCCGGGTGCGGCGCATGCTCGTCCGCTGCGTACTGCACGGGGAGCGCTGCCTTCTCTGCTCATTATGTACTAATGAGTTGTCTATTAATGAAAATGGAAAGCATTTATTTTGTGAGCACAAAGGGTTCAGCTGGATTAATTACTGCACTACAGCAACAAAATGAAAACAGAAAGTGCGGCATCACTCTTGTGTGGCACATTACCCATTAACCAACTGTTATCAAGGCCTGGCGGATGGCGCTGCGCGCGAGCCGCTCGCACAGACCATTAAAACTTCCTGTGAGCTGCACTTTCGCCACCTCCTTTAAATTTCCTGTGACACATTCAAAGATGACTCTCATCCTTAAAAACATCTGAAACATCAACACTTTGCAAGATCATGATGACGCCGATTCACCATGAGTTTCACAAACAGCTTTTCTTGTTGTTGTTTCTTGTTGTGTTGGCATCTGTATATGCCAAGAGAAATGATCAAACTGGAGACAATTACCAGCTGAAAAGGCTAACATTTTCATTCAAAAATATCCATCACTGTTGGAGAGGAAGTGGAGATTTAAAAAAAAACAAAAAATAGCAGAGCATGTGATCCATCCATCCATGGAGATGAGCAGTGAAAGTGTCACCTCTGTGAGGATTTTGTTGTGCTACATTGCTTTTCAAATGGTGATCAGACTCAGTCTAACTGCCCGCTAATATAGCTTGATTTCCCACCGGGCTCTCCTTGGAGAGGTATGCGGGGCGTGAGGGCTCTGGCATCCTCAGCAGATGGTTCTAGATCAGATATTAGAGTGTGGGCAGCGAGGTCGTCTGGCCTGCCTGGGGGATAACACCCCGGCTCCAGCTCTGGCTCCAGCTCCAGGCCAACGTCTCTGTGTCCCAGCCAGACTGCAGAGACGCTGGAGCAGCGATGGACTGCTGTCCTAAAGCCTCACAACAATCTGGGCAAACTAAACTGAGAAACGTGCCGTCTGCTGTCATTATTTTCCTCCAGGAATTCACTTCACCGTGTTTGTCAGGCTGAGCATGATTCCATGACAAATGGTTATGTAATTGCCAGCGCTGTCTGTTCTTTCTTTCTTTCTTTTGTAAAGAATAATCACAGTGATAACCAAAAATCCTGCTTAGCTGGATTTGAAGAGACACTATCCTTTCATTTCCATCACTCACCATCTGTATTGTCTGGAGGAAATACAAACAGGAATACATTTAAAAAATCAACCATGTGCTGTATTATAGGACGGGAGACAGAATAACAAGGAGGATCAAGTCTTTGTTATTAAAACTGAATATTAATCTGAACATGTCAGTGCGTGTGAATGCCTTTTGAGAGAAATAAGAACAATACGATAAATCCTACTTAGACATCTCTGAATCATCTATTGACATTCCTGTTTTCTTGCTCCCCGCCTCGTCTGTCCGTCCTCCATCGATGAAGCCAACGAAGAAAGCGGTTGGAATAAACACGACGATCTGCGCTTTATTTATCCTTTCCCCTGTGACAGTGGCAGTCTAAATGGCAGGGTTTCGGATATGACCTTCACTTTGAGTGGTTCTCCATCAGTCATCGCTGCCACCCACATATCAGAGTGTGGATGAAGAGTAGCGGCGCCCTCCATCCTCCTCCCTTTTTAGCCACCCCCACAGCTGTCCACAAGAGCCTTCTCGCTTTTTTTACTTTCCTGTCCCCCATTTTTTATTTTCTTTCTCTCCTTATGCTACCCTTGACCTGTCTTTGTTTGGCGCCTTTCTCTTTGTCACCTCTTCCTTTTGTTTCCTCTCTGCATGTGCAACAAGCATGGAGCCAAAATAAGAGAAATATGGTTTATTATACCTCAACACGAGGGAAGTGACACAGGGAAGGAGAAGGACATGTGTCTGATTACAGCATTTAGGTATTTAAATATGCTATTTCATTTGGAAGTAAAGGGTAAAGCGGATGTTACTGTAGCAATAGACGCTCTTACGGTAGATAAATGATGAAAGACAGTCCTCAAACCAAGACGAGTGAACGATCTGAGGGTTTAACAGCTGCAGCACTTCTCATCCACATTTTTACTGAGCCCATGCTGCAATAAATTATTCCACAAAATAATATCTGAAGCAATAATCCCTGTCTGAAGCATTTACCACAAAACGGCCTCAAGAAAAATGTTTTGTTAGATTGTTGCCCTTTTTTAAAAATATGTTTTATTGCTTACAATTTCATAAACACAAACATATTTTCATAGCAAATGTTCTTATTTTCACCCTCGGCGTCCTTCTTCTATATAACCTCAATAATAAAGTCGAGGTTTGAGACGGAGAATTAAAGGCCTCGGGCTACACTGTGCATCTCCAACCTAGAGCTCTGCAGAGTTTATCCTCTGTGAGGAACACTTTGGGATTAAATATAATGCTAATGTTGAGCATAACAGTGTCTTATTCTTGTTATTGACAACATATGACAAAGAGCTAAATAAACACATGCTAGTGAGGTGTAAAGGTCAATGCTTTCATTTTGACAGTCAGAAGAAGTGGGAAAACATTTCTAAAAACACTTACTGTGGATGAATATTAGAAAGTAAAAGGGACAAATAGATATCAACTCAATTTTGCTGCAATCATGCATTAAAAAGCTATTTTATAAATCGGTTTAGGTTTATAATAGCTCCACTACATAGAGTAGTCCTGACGACTTCTGCCAGTCGCTGCCTCTCCGTGAAGAAACTTTCAAACCTTGAAAAAAACCACACACCACATCAAGAAAACACTCATGACAGGTGGCTCCATGTTTTCCAAAAGTTCACCAAGCCATTAGCAAAAAGTAGTGATGTAGATTACTAAATAAACTAATTACCTCCGTCAAGGACCTTATGTTTTCACTAGTCAAAGTCAATCAGAGATGACTGAGAAAGCAATATACGAATCATCACTTTCCATAATGGAGACCTCCATTGATTCAAACATAAACACAAACATTCCTCATTCCATGATGTCATCTGCATTCTCTGGACCATGTGACCCCTCAGATCAAAGGTCCTAAAGGTTCTAAAAACTTCAAAGACCACAGAGAGCTTCTGACATAGGCATCACTTGTAACAGACAAATTACAAAAGACACTAAACATCTCTAGCATCTGCAGCCAAAGACAGAGAACAGAGGCATCATGTTTGATCACGGTTCAGAAAGTCCAAATGAAGATCCCACCAGACGGATCGAAAGCAAACCCAGTCCTGACAAGAGGATCCCCAGGATGTGGATCAGGCTCTGTGAAGGTGAATATCTAACCACCTCTGAGGAAATCCTGGGACAGGTCAAGAGGAAGGTTACAGAGGACGAAGAGGAGCTATTGGAGAAGAAGAGGAGAAGGATGGACATCCTCAAGTATGGAGAGAGGTCGGACAGTGACAGCAAAGGAGATGTGAAGGAGAGAGGCCTGAAGAGGAAGGCCGACGATGAGGAAAGTCAAGAGAGGAAGAGGAGGAGGATGGAAAAAAAGAAGCGCAAGACAGAGGCCAGACTGCGTTTATCTGAGCTCAGAGCTGAATTTGAGTCCAAATATCTGCAGCTGGATCTGCTCGGCACAGGAGGATGTGGATCTGTGTTCGCTGGTTATCGGAAATCAGACTGTTTACCGGTCGCCATCAAGCACATTCCAAAGGAATGTGTGGCCAGCAAACACAAGCTAAGCAGCGGGAAGCTTGTCCCCATGGAGGTCGCTGCCATGTTGAAGCTGGCAGCCGCAACAGGAGGAGAGGTGGGGACGTCGGGATCAGTGTCCCTGTTGGACTGGTACGATCTGGTCCAGGAACTGATCCTGGTTCAGGAGAGACCAGTCCCCTCCATGGACCTATTTGACTACATCAATGAAAAAGACGGTCCCTTTCCAGAGGAGGAGGCGAAGATAATCATGAAGCAGCTGGTTGACGCTGCCATCGAGCTTCATGATAACAACATCTTTCACCGGGACATCAAGCCAGAAAACATCCTGATTGAGACCGGCTCAGACGTCCCACGCCCTCGCCTCATAGACTTTGGACTGAGCTGCTTCTTTAAGAAACGATCTTGTTTCCACATTTTCTGCGGGACCCCAGAGCACATTCCTCCAGAGTTTCTCAAGGGTGGTGCCTACAAGCCCGGTCCCACTACAGTGTGGCAGCTGGGAGTGGTCATGTTCAATATGCTCCGAATGACTCAAGGGTTTGAGACAATCCCGTTCCTCCAAAAGATCCTGAAAATCAACGACAAATTGTCTGAAGATTGCCAGGACTTCTTACAGAAGTGTTTGGCTGTAAACCCCAAGACACGCCCGACGCTGGATCAGCTCAAGCTGCACCCGTGGCTCAGATAAACCTTTGTCTTCTGAGAGTGCTCGGACTGGGTCAAGATCTGCTGACATAGACTAATGTGAAATTAGTCATTACAGTGTATAATGTGATATTTACACTGTAAAATAACTTAAACTTAAATGTATAAAATGTGACATTAAGTGAACTTCAATTAATGAAATAAAATTGCATTAAACTTAAAAAGGAAGGTTCTGACAATACATGCTGATAAACCCTGCACAGATGAGACATCCTAACCCCCTTATTATTACCTCCACCAAGGAGCTGATGTTTTCACCAGGGTCTATTTATTTGTATGTTGGTTGGCATAATAACTCAAAAAGTTATGGACAGATTTTGACAAAATGTTCAGGATTGGTCAGAAGTGTCCTAACTTAAAACTGATTCATTTTTGGTGGTGATCGGATCCGATTCAAGCTTATCAAGGTCAAATGAAAGGTCACACCATAGTAATGTATGGGAGATTGTGCGTATGTCTGAAAGCTCCAGGGTGAACAATTTTCAGCCAATCGTCACCTAATTTGGTATATAAACTAATACAGGAATCCAGAAGTCACCGATCCAGTTTGGTCAAGATGAGTAAAAGGTCAAGGTCACCAAGGTCAAATATGTTTTTAACCATAACTTCATGTAGGAAGGAGCTAGAGCAATGCAACTGGTCTGAAGACTATCTGAATTCTCAAATTGTATTTGCAGAGTTTTACTGGTATTTGTTCTTTTTTAAAATTCAAATTCAAATGTGACAAAATACGAAATATAAAATAAATAAATAAATAAATAAATAAAAAAAGTACATGATATTAATGTGAATACAATGTTAAAGTACATGATATCAATGTGAATACAATGTTAAATGTGGGTTTCAACGTGTGTCTAAATCAACTCATCCACTCTTAGTTGTGGGCTTGCAGGAGTATACGCTCTCTCAGAATGCTGCCTTGGTGGAAGTCTGCACTCTCTGAGTGCGTTTCTAGTATATCTTATTATGTTGCAGTGCTATCCACTTGCTATTTTAACAATGTAAACTTCACCATTTGTGCAACGCCTGTAATATTACCTTGTCTTATCTTATCTTATCTGAACACACAGCGGCCGAAGAAAAGGAATAATGGTTACACTTTTTTTACACTCTGACTGCTTTTCTAGTTGTAAAGACGCATTTACTGTGAGATATTCTGTATTGCACTTAAAGTAAAGTTCAAGCTGCAGCCACATTACAGAGATTTGCACCTATATATAAAATATGACAGGAATATTGACCAAGGAACTTGTAACATGTAATGTTTTGTCTTTTTTTTTTCTCTTTTACCTGTGTCCTTTGGTAGCCAACTCTCTGCCGGTTTGATTTTTATTTATTTATTTATTATTCTTTTCTCCTTTTTTCTGGGATATTGGTTGATGGGAATAACGTAGCAGCTCACACTCTTGATTTCCAATGGCACTGCCTGTCTCTTTCCTTCCCCACCCATCTTATCTCATCCTGTCTATTTCACAAAGGTGCAGCACTTTCCTCTCTGGCTCATAATAAGAAAATCCAATAAAGAACGACAGCTTAGTTTCCAGGGAGGACTGGTGATGGTCACACACATGTACAAAAATATTAATACTTTTCTGTAACATTAAAAGATGCACCAATCCCATAAATAAACTGACACCTCCCCATCTTGTGGTGTTTAACAATGGGAACAGGTGCTTACAAAAAAAACACACAATCTTTTCATGAAGCTAATCAAGTAGTTGTTGTTTAATTTTGCAACATTAAACTGTGACTGTTGGGACTGTAAACACAAAAAAATATTAAAATGTCTATTTAAATTCCTTCCAATGAGATCACCTTGACCCTGAAACCAAAAAGCTGCTCTGTATTTGAGTGTTTGACTTTGAGATCAATAAGAAGAGTTCATAAAAACAACCTGAGGATGTTTTAACAGGTGAAGGAAAGTCAATCAGATGACTGAGAAAGCAATATATGAATCATCACTTTCCATAATGGAGTGGAAGACCTCCATTGATTCAAACGTAAACACAAACATTCCTCATTCCATGATGTCATCTGCATTCTCTGGAACATGTGACCCCTCAGATCAAAGGTCCAGGTTCTAAAAACTTCAAAGACCACAGAGAGCTTCTGACATAGGCATCACTTGTAACAGACAAATTACAAAAGACACTAAACATCTCTAGCATCTGCAGCCAAAGACAGACAACAGAGGCATCATGTTTGATCACGGTTCAGAAAGTCCAAATGAAGATCCCACCAGACGGATCGAAAGCAAACCCAGTCCTGACAGGAGGATCCCCAGGATGTGGATCAGGCTCTGTGAAGGTGAATATCTAACCACCTCTGAGGAAACCCTGGGACAGGTCAAGAGGAAGGTTACAGAGGACGAAGAGGAGCTATTGGACAAGAAGAGGAGAAGGATGGACATCCTCAAGTATGGAGAGAGGTTGGACAGTGACAGCAAAAGATGCAACATGTCTGCAGAGGAGGTGAAGGAGAGAGGCCTGAAGAGGAAGGCCGACGATGAGGAAAGTCAAGAGAGGAAGAGGAGGAGGATGGAAAAAAAGAAGCGCAAGACAGAGGCCAGACTGCGTTTATCTGAGCTCAGAGCTGAATTTGAGTCCAAATATCTGCAGCTGGATCTGCTCGGCACAGGAGGATGTGGATCTGTGTTCGCTGGTTATCGGAAATCAGACTGTTTACCGGTCGCCATCAAGCACATTCCAAAGGAATGTGTGGCCAGCAAACACAAGCTAAGCAGCGGGAAGCTTGTCCCCATGGAGGTCGCTGCCATGTTGAAGCTGGCAGCCGCAACAGGAGGAGAGGTGGGGACGTCGGGATCAGTGTCCCTGTTGGACTGGTACGATCTGGTCCAGGAACTGATCCTGGTTCAGGAGAGACCAGTCCCCTCCATGGACCTATTTGACTACATCAATGAAAAAGACGGTCCCTTTCCAGAGGAGGAGGCGAAGATAATCATGAAGCAGCTGGTTGACGCTGCCATCGAGCTTCATGATAACAACATCTTTCACCGGGACATCAAGCCAGAAAACATCCTGATTGAGACCGGCTCAGACGTCCCACGCCCTCGCCTCATAGACTTTGGACTGAGCTGCTTCTTTAACAAACAATCTTGTTTCCACATTTTCTGCGGGACCCCAGAGCACATTCCTCCAGAGTTTCTCAGTCGTGGTGTCTACAAGCCCGGTCCCACTACAGTGTGGCAGCTGGGAGTGGTCATGTTCAATATGCTCCGAATGACTACAGGGTTTGAGACCATCCCGTTCCTCCAAAAGATCCTGAAAATCAACGACAAATTGTCTGAAGATTGCCAGGACTTCTTACAGAAGTGTTTGGCTGTAAACCCCAAGACACGCCCGACGCTGGATCAGCTCAAGCTGCACCCGTGGCTCAGATAAACCTTTGTCTTCTGAGAGTGCTCGGACTGGGTCAAGATCTACTGACACAAACTAATGTGAAATTAGTCATTACAGTGTATAATGTGATATTTACACTGTAAAATAACTTAAACTTAAATGTATAAAATGTGACATTAAGTGAACTTCAATTAATGAAATAAAATTGCATTAAACTTAAAAAGGAAGGTTCTGACAATACATGCTGATAAACCCTGCACAGATGAGACATCCTAACCCCCTTATTATTACCTCCACCAAGGAGCTGATGTTTTCACCAGGGTCTATTTATTTGTTCATTTGTTTGTATGTTTGTCGGTTTGCAAAATAACTCAAAAAGTTGTGGATGGATTTTGATGAAATTTTCAGGATTGGTCCAAAGTGGCCTAACTTAAACCTGATTAACTGATTTTTGGTGGTGATCAGATCCGATTCAGCATCACCACCAAAAATGAATCAGTTTTAAGTTAGGCCACTTCTGACCAATCCTGAAAATTTTGTCAAAATCCGTCCACAACTTTTTGAGTTATTTTGCAAACCAACAAACAAATAAACAAGCCCCAGTGAAAACATAACCTCCTTGGCGGCTGGGGTAACTTAAAAAAAAGTCGCTGTCGCCGCCTTGGCGGAGGTCATTTCCAGTTAATAAGATGATGAATAATGTGAAAATGATTATTATGGTGAACATAGTTTGGTGGCTTTCAAAAGAGTGATGTATGTATGTAAAAGCAGCAGAAAGATGCATTTTAAACACATAAAAAAAACAGAAATCAATGTCAGTTTAAGTGTATATTTAGATATGTATAGACAGTAAATTATATATGCAGTTTATTTAAGGATGTATATGCAGTAAATTACATATGCAGTATATTTAAGGATGTATATACAGTAAATTATATATGCAGTTTATTTAAGGATGTATATACAGTAAATCATATATGCAGTATATTTAAGGATGTATATACAGTAAATTATATATGCAGTTTATTTAAGGATGTATATACAGTAAATTATATATTCAGTATATTTAAGGATGTATATACAGTAAATTATATATTCAGTTTATTTAAGGATGTATATACAGTAAATTATATATGCAGTTTATCTAAGGATGTATATACAGTAAATTATATATGCAGTATATTTAAGGATGTATATACAGTAAATTATATATTCAGTTTATTTAAGGATCTATATACAATAAATTATATATTCAGTTTATTTAAGGATGTATATACAGGAAATTATATATTCAATTTAAGGATTTATATACAGTAAATTATATATGCAGTATATCTAAGGATGCATATACAGTTTGTTATGTGTTGTTTATTGAAGGATGTATAAACAGTAAATTATATATTCAGTTTATTTAAGGATGTATATACAGTAAATTATATATGCAGTTTATTTAAGGATGTATATACAGCAAATTATATATGCAGTTTATTGAAGGATGTATATACAGTAAATTATATATGCAGTTTATTTAAGGATGTATATACAGTAAATTATATATGCAGTATATTTAAGGATGTATATACAGTAAATTATATATGCAGTATATTTAAGGATGTATATACAGTAAATTATATATGCAGTATATTTAAGGATGCATATACAGTTTGTTATATGTGTTGTTTTTGAAGGATGTATAAACAGTTAATTATATATGCAGTTTATTTAAGGATGTATAAACAGTAAATTATATATGCAGTATATTGAAGGATGTATATACAGTAAATTATATATTCAGTTTATTTAAGGATGTATATACAGTAAATTATATATGCAGTATATTTAAGGATGTATATACAGTAAATTATATATGCAGTATATTTAAGGATGTATATACAGTAAATTATATATGCAGTATATTTAAGGATGTATATACAGTAAATTATATATGCAGTATATTTAAGGATGTATATACAGTAAATTATATATTCAGTTTATTTAAGGATGTATATACAGTAAATTATATATGCAGTATATTTAAGGATGTATATACAGTAAATTATATATTCAGTTTATTTAAGGATGTATATACAGTAAATTATATATGCAGTATATTTAAGGATGTATATACAGTTTGTTATATGTGTTGTTTTTTGAAGGATGTACAAACAGTAAATTATATATGCAGTTTATTTAAGGATGTATATACAGTAAATTATATATGCAGTATATTTAAGGATGTATATACAGTAAATTATATATGCAGTATATTTAAGGATGTATATACAGTTTGTTATATGTGTTGTTTTTTGAAGGATGTATAAACAGTTAATTATATATGCAGTTTATTTAAGGATGTATATACAGTAAATTATATATGCAGTATATTTAAGGATGTATATACAGTAAATTATATATGCAGTATATTTAAGGATGTATATACAGTAAATTATATATGCAGTATATTTAAGGATGTATATACAGTTTGTTATATGTGTTGTTTTTTGAAGGATGTACAAACAGTAAATTATATATGCAGTTTATTTCAAGATGTATATACAGTAAATTATATATTCAGTTTATTTAAGGATGTACAGTATATACTGTGTATTATATATGCAGGAGAAACCTACATCAATTCATGCGAGTGAATCTATGAAAGAAAACTCATTTCGGTGTGATTCTTTGCCTTGTGCTGAAAAGAGAAGAAGAGCAGCATGTCCTTATGCTGGAGGTCTTTGCACGGTAAAGAACTTATTTATATTTACATATTTATGTCTCTTTTGCTTTCCCAGAATGCTGGAGGACACAGCGGGTGAAGCTAATCTGTGCACACCAAACTAGCACACACCTACATGTGTGTGATAAGACTGAGCTGCATGCAGTTCACGAGGCTCTGGCTGCAAGTCAGCGAAGTGGAAAAGTCAATCAGACTTACAAGTTTGACACAGGCCGAGTCCACTTTTGGGTTTTCAAACGAAAAATTTAAACTAGAGGAGTCAACTATATAAAGCACAGAGATGACCACCATTAGTAAATCCTCAGTCTGTGCACCAACTTTTGTTTGTTTTCCCAACAAATCAGCAGCTCGTGATGCTCTTTGTTACACTGAGAGTCAATGAGAGACGCAGCGAACAGTCCCGAAATAGTAGATAACAACAGATTGTCTGTCAGTGTGAAGTCCGGAGAGACATTTTCTGTCAAAACGTGACGCACACAAAGCACAGTTAATACTTCTCGCCAGCATTGTGACAGAGTTTCTATAAACCACTTGTGGATGCGCCGTAGCAGAAGAACATGAAAAAAAACAGCCTCAGGGCCAGCAAAAGAGCGACGGCGTCCGCTACCTGAATGTCTAATTCAGAGGACGGATCCCCGGGCTTCACATAGTATCCGGTCTGAGAGCTGCAGCCTGTTGTCACACCACTGTAGCGGCATCTTTCTTTAAATGCACAGCAGTGATAAATGATGTACAGCAGATGCCACATCATTTATCAATGCTGTGCATTTATTTTCACCTGAAGAAATGTGTGGTTACATCCAGGTTTGAATAACAAAAGGCTTTCCTACTGAACAGCAGCCTCCTGGCATGTAATTAGAGATGTCCTGAGATAATCCTGAGGCTTTTTCTTTGCTGTAATATACTGTGTTCTGTCCAAAGCCGCTCTGCTTTATGACAGCTGGGATCTTTTGTGCGAGCATCCTGCTGGGTATAATGTGAAAATAAGGATGATGCAAAAAAAAAATATTGCAGCTTTTCTAGTTCCGTCTAGCGTTACAGTACCAAGCAAAGTGATAACTGAGCCTCTCTTTGTAGCGTAATTCAGAACCGCGCAGATCAGACGGTGTTTCCAGGAGCTAGTTCAACACAGAAAACCTGGCTTCAGACCCGGACACACCCATCATCTCATGGACGGATCCTTACATCGTCCAGCGTGTGGAAAGAATGGCTGTTTAGCAGAGAGCTGGTGGATCTGCTGCTTCTATCTGTCCTCACTAAGGTAAACCAGGTATCGAGGTTGAGGAAGGAACGAGTGTCCCATCACAGCTGTTCTGCTCGTCTCTCTCTGCAGAGAGAACTGTTAGCATTCCCATGATGACAGATTAGACTGAGAAAAGTGAAAAAAACACAACAAAAAGACACAAAGTCGAGACGACCAAGACGCATCAGCCCGGCGATGGAGATGAAGAGAGTGAAGTGGTGTCGCAGCCAACAGAAACGCAAAAACACATTTATAGTTTTGCATAAAAAAACCTAACATGATCACAAATTAACTCACATTACTGATAAAACATGGTCAAACAGACCATAAAGCAGGAGATGATTTAGGGCGGGGCTACCTGCTCATTGACAGACCACGGTGATGACCAAAAAGCAAAACTCAAGCTTTCAAAATAGCAGTCTACAAACGGACGTCAAAGTGACTTCATCCACCTCTGATAGACAGTCTGTGTACAGCCACTTAAGTAAAGTTACGTAAACACCACGGAGGTAGACAGAGAGAGTGACACCTAGTGGCTGGATGTCATTAATGATTTCAATAGCGCCTCTGACACGCTCATATCCAGTATAAAGAAAAAGACCGCACCAGTAGCCTTGAAGTTTCGATGCATTTCTCTTTTTTCCTGCACTTCTCAAAGTGCAACAGATCTTTTGTGAATCTCACCAACCACTGGGTAAAAGAGTGAAATGAAGATGCACATTAAGCCTGCGAGTTTCAACAGTAAGAGCTCTTTTCTTCCGTCAATAAGTGAAGGAAAGAGGTGAGTCACAGAGTGATGAAAGTGGTCATTACTTTAATTTGTCTCCCGCTCCTTTACATGGTTTACTGCATTGAAACGGCACAAAGAAACACTTGAGGTGGAGCTCGCATCCGTCTGGGTTTTGTAGCACAGTGTGATGCATGAGAGGTTTTATATATATATATATATATATATATATATATGTATAGGGGAATAATGCAAATGTCCATGTTGGATTACTTTTAAAAGGCTACAAACAAAATGGTTGAGTTGTGTTAAGGACGAGTCACAGCAGTTGATCAGATAGAGAGTAAATCGAACTTGAACTTTGAATAAATGAATACAAACCTCCGCTAATGAACCGCTGGTTCTGCTGTTTAGGCTTTCATCAAGTCTACTGGCAAACAACAGCAGCACCTGCACACTTCATAAAATAATGTTTACTGCAGCAGAGCCAGAAGACACTTGAAGCTTCGACCCTCATGGAATCTTCTGGAAACTAATTTTATTCACAGCATTAACCCTGTTATCACATACACATATTAAACCACGCCAGCTCGTCCAGAAGAACAGAGGCAAAGCTTTTAAGCAAATGGCAGTTGTGTAAACTAAAATGGCAATGTTGAAAGTCAATTCAATAATAGCTGAAAGCCATTACAACATTGTCATTAACAAGGTTGCTGGAAATGCAATTAGCCCCCTCACACTGC
Organism: Synanceia verrucosa; assembly: GCA_029721515.1. NCBI lineage: Eukaryota > Metazoa > Chordata > Actinopteri > Perciformes > Synanceiidae > Synanceia > Synanceia verrucosa. The sequence goes on along the minus strand of CM056561.1, from coordinate 2,502,079 downwards.
TCACGGCAACAAGCAGGGAGACGTTTGTGTGAGAGAAATAAAAAATAGACCAGAGAAAAAGCACAGAGGGACTGAAAGGATGTTGCACTTTGAAAACACAAAGACGAGATAATAGAGAGGCTGAACAAACTGTAGGGAGACATGGACTGAGTCCAAATCCACAACTGAGGTATGACGGAGGAGAGAGCATCTACAATAGCCTCCAATTTTCTCAAGATTGAATTATTTATTTCACTCGGTGCTGCCTGGCCGTACGCTCAACCGAAGGGGAGGGGGGGGTTCACCTCTACTGGGTCCATCTGATCTGGATTTACATTCATCAACTATTAACTGACAGCAGGGCAACAATACGCTCTGAGAGCCAGGCAAAATAACACCAGCTCTTCTAATCTGTCATATCTAATGATGTGTGACGCTGCCTTACAGCTGGTGTTAGCCATCTTTGTGTTTACTAACCGTTTGGTTTGTTGGGTTAAAGCAAAAGTGGCAGAAAAGAGAAAGCACGTTTTGCTTTCGTCCTCCCTGCCGCCAGGGAACTACTTCACTGGGATGAGAGCAGGTTGCGTCTCCTGGAGACGGACCTTTGGTTCGCGCCGGGGGATGTGATCCTGTGGGACTGGACCAGACTCCCTGCTGGATCAGCTGACTCTCTGTTAGCCTGCTGGGACTGGCAGCGCTGGGGTTTGAGTTGCTAATTCAAACTGAAGGTCCATCCCTGGAGCTGCTGCCTAACGCCTCCTGGCTAAAATAGGAAGAATCTAAAACATGGGTGGGGCGGCACGGTGGTGTAGCACTGTCGCCTCTCAGCAAGAAGGTGCGGGGTTCGAATCCCAGGCCTGGGGCCTTTTTGTGTGGAGTTTGCATGTTCTCTCCGGGTACTCCGGCTTCCTCCCACCATCCAAAAAACATTGGCACAACATGAAGACTGTAACCTCTTCTCATCTTGTTGATAATGTACTTTTTAAATGTTTGAAATTCTTAGCATGAAAATGAGGCAGCTGAAGGCCTGAAAGAACAGGTTTCTCCTTCAAGGTTTTTCTGCTGTGAGATGTGGCCGATGGTGGGGTGTTTGTGAAGGAGGATGAGGTCACAGCTAAATGAATGATAGGCATCACTGTCGCACAGCAGACTTCCAGCAGGTCTCCTTGGAGATAAGAACCAGCTGTCTGTCCTCAGCTCACTGTTGCCAAGGTCACTCCTCTGCTTATGATGGAAACACCACTAAAGCTAATTCAGAATAACAAACTATTGTTCCTTCAGAGAACACGTGATTTTCTTTCAAGATATTTTGACCCAACATCTCTTTTTTTTATATATAAAAAAAATCAGCCCTTTTAATAAATTAGCACACTTTGTGTTAATGCAGTAAAGTTACCTGAACTTACTGAGGAGTATGTGAAGGTGTTGTGGTGGTAGGTGGTACCCCAGCGCAGCACTACAGCAGCAGACGGGAGGGTAATGAGGAGGCAAATATGATAAAAACCATCTCCTCAGGCTGCCTTGGACCTGCCATTAAACCTGCGGACACTCCTTACACCTAATCCATCACACTGCTTAGCTCCCGCAGAGAGCAAGGAGAGAGGCGACTGTTTGTTCCAGCCCCCTCAAACTCCAATCTTGTCTCCCTAAAACATAACTAACACTCCAGGAGGCCCACTCTTTATTAAGGATCTGCCTCAAAAGATCTCCACACTGGACCCAGGATTTTTAGCATGACAGCCCCACGCAACACACATGAGTTGGCGTCTCAAAGTATAAATCTTCAGAGAAGTGACGGCAAATAACATAAGCTAAAGTTCTGTTTGGGAAATAAAGCGAGAACCATTTTCCTGACGATGGAGCGTCTCTGCCAGGACACCTTAGTGTGTGAAACGGTGAGTGCCAGAAACAATAAATTACACAGAAAATATGCGTGAAATAACAGATCGAGATGCCAGATAAACACACTGGAACATGAGCTAGTGTATTAATCCCATCAATTTACCTGTCTTTCTACTGTACGCATTAAACGAAGCATATACGGTGAAAGAGAACTGCACTGTTTTTCAAAGAAATGCACAAACAATTATTTTGGCTAGTGGGGATAAAGCTGATGGAGATGTGGCTAATCTCAGCTCCTCTTGTCCTCCAACACCAGCAGCTCCTGCAGTCACACCATATAATCCCCTGAAGACACAAGAATCACGGATTACAGCTGGAGAGAATCCACAGGCGGCTCGCTGTTGAGCAGAACATGTTGGATTGTTGTGCAAAGCCTGTAGCGTAATTATCAGCAGGAAGCATAGCCTGTGGAGAAATAAGGCACTGTGTGCCCCCGGCCCTTTAAATGAGCCCTGCAGACCAGCTGAAAGATGCTGATGCCTCTCTTTACTGAGGAAACGAGACGCAGTTCTATTTAATGAACGAGGACTCCAGGTCTGCGAAATGAGAGCGGAGCACTGGAGGAGCTGCATGAATGTGACGGCAAATGGAAGCAGCCATAACTGATAATATACCTCGCCTGTGTGAATGCACAATGCCTGAAGAAAGAGGATATACTGTACGGATGTGTTACAGGGTTCAACAGATCAACATCTAACAGCCAATCAATAAGAGGTACATTAAAAATGTATCTGTAGGACTTAATAATGGCCAGCAGCTGTGGGTTCACTTCAGTGTGTACTGAATGCATATACAGGCACACAAAACAACTGTGCATGGTCAGGATCCAAGGACGGCACATTTCTTTATGTTGTTGCACTGAAAGAGATGTTGCTGTGTAAAAAAGTCAGAGTGGTCTTTCCTTTTCAACACCTATAGAAAAACAACACATGGTCTTCTTTCTTTACGACAGCCACACTGAAACAAGTGAATGGATGCTCTCCTCACACTGCTCTCTGCTTTGTGCCGAAAGAAACGTCGACCAAAACCACCATCCACACCACCCAAAAACATCTCCAAAGGCAAACCCTCATTCTGAGATCAAAATATGAAAATGAACTGGGATTGGTAAAAAAAATACTGTTGTGGCAATATATCGCGATCATTTTTCTTCTGATCTAATATGGATTTTTAATTTTTTAATATTCAAAAAGTCGTGCTTTAGGCCGACTGTAAATAAAGAGCAACTTCCACATGTCAAAATCAAAATTTATCCAAATCCAAAAATAATTCATGTTAATGCAGTAACTTTGACAGTGTTGTGCTAGTTACTGAAAAATAGTAACTAGTTACAATTACTCGTTACTTACATCAGAAAGTAACGCGTTAATGTTAAAAGTGCTTCTTAGTTCCTCTTTAGGACCCTGGGGAGTGAGAGTCTGCCTTATGGTGTGTTCACTGGAAATCAGAAGTTGGAGTTCTGATCATATTAACCTCAAAGTTGCTCCCAGCTCTTTCACAACAAAACATGGAGCTGCTGCATGAATTCAGGCTGGTTAATACAACTTTCCGAGTTGGAGATCCAACTTCAGAGGGTCCTGATTTCAATTTTGACTGACTTGATTCCAACATTTCTTCATTAAAGCCACTGACTTCCTCTCCTACATATGACCAAATAAACAGTTTTTGAACCAAAACTTGACAGCAATTAACATGATACTAGATCCCACTTTCAAAACCTCCAGGTGTATAAAAGACATGGTGGCAGATAAGAACCAGCAGATATTCCCATCTGAACTTAAAACCACATGCTGGTTCAAAGGTCATCTCACTGAATAATCTGACAGTAAACTGGAATGAAGGAGTTAGATAAAAAGCCGACCATCCAGTGTGAGAGCTGATCTCTGCCTTTTCCATCACTGTCATTGCTTATGAAAAATATTGCAATTATGGCGCAGCACAGGGTAGTGTGTCAGCTGATAGCAGGAGGTGCCCGGACCGCCGGCGCCATCACCATCACCATCTCACTGCCTTCACGGCCATTAAGACAGAGATGATTGGCTGCTCTGTTCACGCAGTGATGGGAAATGCAAAGTTCTCTGACCAAGACGTGAAATCCAAACTGTGATCAGTGATTGATGGGGAGTCGAGGGTTTGTTGCTATGGCGATTACTGTTTGATCTGCTCCCGGGGTCATAATTCAATTTTTACTGCCTAATGATGGCGAGCCAAGTGTGTCACCTTTGTCAGAGAGGATCTTAATGACGACGCCAGGCCGAGCCTCCCACCCAAAATATTTAGCGGGTCGAGCATGTGTGGTGCATTATGGGTCGCTCCCAGGGGGGAGTCAGTTTAGCTGGGACACAGAGAGAGATGAGAGCCGGATAAGTACAAGACCTTAATGTTTTATGACACCCAAGGACGCTTTCATCCCTTCTGCACTCACACACAGAATATAAACACACACAGGAACATATGCAGTCACACACACACACACACACACACACACACACTCAGCAGCCAGTTACAATTTAATCATTTCAGTCAAGCATTGCATTGCTTGTCCGACCGAGCATATCTTTCCATCTCTTTTTCTATTTCTTTTCTTAACTCAGAAGAAATTTCATTTTTGTTGTGTGTGTGTGTGGTGCTCTCCACTACTTTGTCTACATTGGGGCAGCACTGTCTGTACCTCCTGCTTCTGTTTCCATAGCGACTGCGACAGAACATTTCCTCTGCAGCGATGGATTCTAAACGAACGTAGCAGCCGTGATGACACGCAGATCAACTCTGCTGACAGCGGTGATAACTTCCTCCTCCTGAGCCTCAAAAACTCCCGGTGCCCTGAACCCGTCGACTCACTCCACACATCCAGTCATTTGCATGTAAACATTTCCAGCACTGATGGATAAGCATCTTACACGCTGAACTGCAGTGCATGTCAGCCGGCGGTAAAATATCTAGTTACAGACGAGAGTATAATCATCGGGCTTTCTGGTGCGCCATCAAAACTGCAGATGACAGGAAAATGGAGCCTACTCATGAGTCAAAAAATGCAACATGCACAGCAATAAATAATTCTAATCCGTAGCTTTCGCAAGGGAAGCAATAAATCCCAGGAAGGATTTTTCTCATATACCTGTTCTGCTGGTGTAGATTTACACCTCAATGCAGCGAATGCTATAAGACATACTGACATTTCCATGCTGCACCTTTCTTTACCTACACCAGCAGACCCCTGCATGACCTATATGCTTTTTGTTGCCAGCCTAATGAATTTGCCATTATTAATTATATCTTGACAGCAGGAGCAGGTACAGCACGACTGCATGCTGCAGGGCACTAATGGGAAGACTCCACTCCGCTTCCCTGCGCCTCTTCCTTTTGAAGTGGTAATGGGCTTAAGGTGCGTGTAATTTCCTGCCGATAGTGGATGTGGTAGAGGGCCACACCTGGGTGCGCAGGATAAGGAAGTTGGACTCTGGGGTCTCCCAGCGGCGCTGCTCGCCATCCCTGCTATGGTGCGGCTGATAAAGGAGCAGGTGTGGCCCTGAAGTAGGATGCTGATAATACCAGCAGAAGGGCTGTCCTTTAAACCGTGACAGGATGAACTGCCCCAACACCGGAGCTGGGATATGTTGAGTTAAGAGTCGCTGGGTTGATGAGAGCAACCGGTGACTCCAGTTGAATCTCTCTCGTTTAGAGGCAAAAGCTTGTGGTATGATGCAAACTCATGGACTCTTTTCAATGCACAGAGCAACGACACCTTAGAGAGAGTAAACCTGTGGTTTAGCATCACATTTAACCCTTTAACACCTAACGCAGTGACGCATTGCACATGCACAATTTGGGTTACTGTAATTCTGTAACAGAAAAAATCCAACGGTTTCTGAAAGCTGAGATGTTGGGCTTTACAGTCAACATGGTGTCATTACAGTAATTTAATTCATGGCTCTCCTGGAAGCCAGCGAGGCAGCCTCGTGTTCTCTGTGGTAAAAACTGTCCGTATATAGTTTCGACAAAGACTCACAAAATAGTTTTCATACTTTTCAAATTTAAAGTTTAACATGTAAAATGTTCAAATGCATTGATTTTTTTCCCCAAATGAACACTCCTGTAACATGCAGTAAATTGTAAGTGGTTGCCAGATACTGTATGACGTCTGGATAAGCAAAAAAAAGTCCAGTTTTGAGGCTTTGAGGTGTTAAAGGAGACTCATGTGTTGTTTTCTAATGGTTAACGGTGTTCAGCGTTTTGTCGAGCGCTCCTCACTTGAGTAAAACTGCCTAAATATGGATGAGGAACAGCTGGTTAGTTAAAATGAGGAGATCCGTAGGGTGGCACTCCACCCTCCTTTATATTATTTTTAGTGAACAAACTCTCAGTATATTCTGAGGTGCACCAGGATGCTACAGCGTGGTGGTTGAGCATCAAAGCACTTCATAAAACTACTCACTACAGCGTCGCAGTGAAGGTTTAGGGGCATGTAGGTGGCTCAGAGGATGGATGGCAGCCTCTGTGTCCTCTAAAGTCTCCTGTTGTAGGCCAGGGCCGAGTTCACCTTCATCTATCAGCGGCATCGCTGTGACCACTATAACTCATCTTCACCTACACCACAAGATATGAACACATGGAGGTGGAGAGAGAGGACAGGAAGTGCAAGGAATACAGGGAGAGGAGGCTCACTGGTGTCCTCGCTTGAATACTATCAGTGCTGGATTTTACATGGAGGAGGTGTGCCGACACACACACACACAGAAAGACAGAAAGTGTGTGTCAGAGGCTGGCTCTATTGGATTACCTGAGGACACACTGTCTGTCTTTATTGCAAAGGTCCTTGTCGATTAAAGTTGCTGATAAATTGATTATGCCTCAAGGCCACCTGCTGGGCGCCGTCTGGCAACAATCAGCCTCAATAGCAAATCAATATTGCATAAACTGGTTATCATAGCCCATATTGACCTTATCAAGGCATATGAAGGTACAGATCAGGGCTTAAAATATGGTCAACAAACAAAGGGACATGGTTAATGATGCCTGCTCTGTCTCTCTGCAAAGACAACAATAAATAAACAACTGAAGGAAGCAAAAGACTTCAATGATGATTCACTGCGTCTTCTGGTTTAATGCACCAGTGACAGGGATGATGTCATGTGTTGATGCCATGCATATATGTGTGTGTCTTTCTGTCCGAGCAGGTGTTTCCCATCTCCTGAGGAGTGCTCTACATACAGTCACCTTGGGCTGAGGCTGTCCTGCTGCTGCACACCGAGCGCCGGGACGACACGAACGGATAACTTGGGGAATCCTGCGTTTCCTCAGCAACGAGGATGCAGAGAGGAAGAAGAGAGAGAGATGAAGAAAGAGACGAGGAAGACGGACGGGTGATACTCTGCAGCGAGAGGACTCAGACAGGGTGTTAGATCGTAACAACAGTAACTACCTGTCAATACTTTGATATAGCATGGCGTGTTTGTTCCAATTGTAGCTCTGCTATAACACCAAACTGCAGACAAATAAAGAATAAGCAGGGCAGAATGGACAGACAGAGGAACTGAAGGGTCTCTGTGCCCAAACCCAACTTTCACCCTCCTCAGCAGATCCTGTCAGATGAGAGCAGGAAGAGGTTAGTGGAGCAGAAAGATGAACAGAGCAAAAGACAGAGAGAGAGAGAGTCCACCTTACCGGCTCATTTAGCCTCACATACATTTTTAAATCTGCCGTAAATCCTCCTTCAATTAAGAGGAGCGACACATTCCCTGCAAATGGGCTGTGAGAACTCCACCTGGATCCAGTACAGCTTCACTCCATTTCATATTGTTTCATGCAAAACAAAACAAAATAAAAAAAACACAAATATAAAAGGTTGCACTGACATAAGCAACCAAGCAAGTCAAGTCACATGTATGTGCATAACACAATATCACAAATGTAAACTCTGTCCTTTAGAAGACCCTCCCACTGACAAAAGACTGTGGCTTTTAACAGGTAAAGAGAGTAGAAACATCCCTGAGGGATCCCTGATTTTATCCTCATAAAGACATATTTTACAGTTAAAGTGGCCAAAGAGAAGGAAACAGACTGATAGATTGGGACAATGGGGCTAAAAGAAAGTGAAGGAAAAGAGCAGAGCAGAGGAAAGGGGTCTGTTTTTATGTGGTGTGGGGATTAGGGGCATGACACCAATCCAAACCAAGCTAAAGACTATAAAGGGAGTTAATGGGGCACAAACACAAAAGATAGTCACAGCGTCGGTCACTTTGGAGAGACACACATAATAGTTGCTCTGGGAAAAAAGGGAAGAAAGTGAACAGCAAAGTTGGAAGGAAGGTCCAGAAAATCAAAAACCTGAGATCAATGAGAAAAATTAGACGTTTTAGCAATGCAGCGTCATAGAGAGGCTGTGAGCGAGACGTTTCAGAAGCCAAACGTCTTCAGAACGCGATGATGAGTGATGAAACGATAAGGACGGCCCCTGAGATATGCTCGAATGAAAAGGGAGTTTCTGAAGATGCAGAGATACAGCAGACGTCCAAAGAGACGGAGCGGCGATATGTGCATGGAGATAACGGAGAAGCTCTCGCCCTCTTATCACGTTTCAGAGAGCTGCGAGATGAGAGCCTGTTCAATAGTATCTATGAAGACTGACACACCTGTCCGCTGTCCTCCTCTCTGCTTTCTGATCTTTCACTTCCAAGTGTTCTTCGCTGTCAGGGAAAGAAAAGATACGAGGCCACTGCGCCATTTTATCGCAACGCTTGGCGATCCCACAGGCAGGATGTGGCGTTTTAAAAATGCTAAGTGTTGAACAGGATGGCCTGTACAAGTGGATTGGTCCTCCTAAGCCAACTCTTTAGTGTATGTGTGTGTTCTGCTCCTGCGACACTTTAACCTCTCTACCCAATTCTACATAATTTAGTGCACCTCAGGAAACGGGTCCAACGCCGCTCTCCACTCTGAAATGACAGCTATAAAAGCAACGTCCTTTGCCTCGGGCAGAATTTAATGCTACATACCACACGGGCCACTAGTAAATGCCGGAGTTGTGCCATCTAGCAGAAACACCTAAGCTGGAATGCAATTCAAGAAAACGTGCTTTTTGTTATTCCAATCCCATTTCCATTAAAACTGACATTTCATCTAAACTGAACCCCTCCAGGGGAAACTAAGAGCCGTGGAGGAGATGAAGCAATAAAGATCTGTGTGTGTGTGTGTGTGTGTGGGGGTGTGTCCATGTAGATCTGTCTGTCTGTGTGTTGCATGCATGCCAGTGTGTATTTAGTCTGCATCTGGGAGGAAGGAAGAACATGACCTGAATGTGTGCACGCAAATGTTGTGGTGTGTGTGCGTGTGCGCCAGCGTGCTATAATGTCTTTAAAAGGCATCAGAAGAGCCTGCCTGCGTGCCCTCGGGCCTCACGATGCATCCCGTTCTTCCCCTGGATCAAGAGAAATGTCGTTATTCGGAGCCATCAGTGAGGAATCAATGCAATTATGTTTTGAGTCTCCACTCCGCTCTTACCCATAATGCATAATCTGTAAAGTCATAAAGGACATTAACACATGCTCCCTCCAGAGCGCTCCTCCGTTAACCCTTCGTGGTGCCATCCTCTGATAGAAAACTAATCATTCTGTTTGGCTCGCTGTGCTTTTTCCTCACATCTGACGCTGTGATGCTGCAGCCTCAGTGCAGGACTCTTTATTCCACCACGGCAGGATGAGTGACAGTGGTGGAGATGCAACAAATACACACTCTTACTCGTTCTCAGACATGCACATACATTCAGACGAGTGCAGAATGTGGAAGTACATGGTAATGAGCTCAGTGGCGTCGTGACACAACGAGACATACTTGTGTTAGCTTGGAGCGAGCAAAGCTCAATCTGCAGTTAATCCTCAAAAACACCCTGGAGTGTGTTGGGGCCACTGTGTCGACACACGATAGAGACATGCCTCCTCTGCAAACCTGAGGACGGGATCAGCGGGAGCTCATTTTGAAATAAAGGAATAAATTCAAATAAAGCCTGCACAGCAGCGGCCACCTTCCATTCATTTTGAATCACACTCAAAATCATAACAATCACATCAACTGCAGACAGAAAATGTAACGCCCATCTTTTTCTGGCTGGAGTAAAATGTTTGGGCTTTTTCTGTCTTTTGTTGAATTGAAAGGGAAATATGAACCGAGATGGATTTTTGCTTGTTTAACTGCAAACTGTGAAAAGTGAGTTGCCACAGAGAGTGCCATATTGAAGCTGTACAATCTGATGGAAACCTCAGACAGAAGATGGAAGCGGATAAAAGCGCCGATCAATAAAGGAGTAACCTGAGGTCCGTCACAGCGCAGCCAGCCGTGCCAATCATATCTCTTTATTTTAAAGAGAATGCATTGTGGGAAAGTTTCTACAGTGACACTAAAACTCAATATGGTGTGTAAAACTTGGATAAACAAGTTCTTTTTCAGCAATATACAAATTGGAAAAAAAAATAACAACACAAAATATGAACCAGTATGCAGAATAAAAGAGAGCCCTTGAAGATTTCATGTTAATGATGACGTTCCCCATCAGAAACCAGATGTCATCCAGGTCCTCATCACCTCCTAGAGTCCTAGAGCCAAGGTTCTGAGACACTGGTGATGAGCCCAAATACACTTCAAAATCCACCATTAACTCGTCTCTCTGTGAACACCATCTCATCCCGGCTCTCCTTCCTCACTCAAGTACTAACGGGTGAGTAACTCCACATGTTCTTATTCCCTTCAAGGGCAGCACATTCATTGTTCCCTTCATGAGGAAAACCCCACCTGCTCTCTGCTGTATTTTATAGTGACTGATTGCTCTGATCGATATTTGTTACCCACATCCCAACCGTGACATTGTTCCATTTTGCAGGGGCAGATGTGGAGGAATTAAGTTGTACCTTTAAGACTAAATCTCAATCAGCTGCCAAATGAACACTGCACCCTACAGGTACATAATTGGATTAATGTGCATGGTGATTGTGGGTAAAATGAGCCACACTAAATGTGTGAAGTGTGTCTAAAACTGTTGTGTATCAAGGTCTCTGGTAGACCAGTGAATGAGAGTAACATGGCTTGTAAGAGTAAAGTGAAAAACACCAGCCTGCTCTACACCACTGGTCCTCAAAGAGGCGACGACCCTGTAAAAAGCAGGGAGTCAAAGCTTGTTCTTCAACAAGTGATCCAGCTCAGGTTAACGGGAGAGCTCCTTAGGACTAAATATAAAATATATCCTACATACATAGATAAATCTGTCTTACTTTTACTGTTATTCCATTAGGCTCTGGTGTAAATGTGACTTTTTATATTTAGCACATTGTTGTATTTTCATTCTTGTGTTGTTGAAATTCTTGAGTGATTTCTGTCATAACATTAATAAAGTGTTATCTTATCTTACCTCCTCTCTTATGTTGTCATGGTAGAGCTGTAAGATATGAACAAGATTGTATATCTTGATATAACTAATTTTATATCCTAATATAGTATTTTTTCTGATGTAACATCATTGGTCACATTTTTTTCAACCAGTGCCATAAACGACATCCTTGCAGGTGACGAAAAAATGCTACCAAGCAGTAGCGTTGCTGTAGCTACGTACGTTAGCCTTCATACCGTTAACACAGTTAACATGTTTTGAATGTGCATGATACATTTCGATTATCCTGCGGTCATTCAGAGTTGTGCTTTAAATGGCGTATATAAACCACAATCGGAGTAAGGTTAAAGTTAGCAACAGAGCACACGTTAAAATTACAAAAGCTTCCTCTCTTCCTCCAGCTGCTTGTCTTTGTGCTGCAGGACAGTCCTATCGAGCCACACTGTACTGACTGTGGACAGGGCCGTGTCACTTCGCTGTAGCATCAGCTCTGGTGGGAATGTTTGTTTTGGGTCTCTAAACTCAGGTTATAAAATGAAATGGATGTTTTGTTTCTCAGCAGCTGTCACTTCATATAGGAGCATATTCCCCAGGCCACGGCCAAGAAGCTCCCACAAAATATATTAACTGCGACTTTTGACATGTCTTGCCATGAAAATTAAAGTTTATGTTGCAGCCATGGACTGTGCATAAAAACAGACGAGTCCCTAGTTCCTCCTCCCGAGCAAAACTGAAGCCAGAATATCCTGGATGGGCGCTGCCATCTTCAACGGTGATGTCATTTGAAGCCAATCACAAACAAGGCTACAGCTTGTTAGCATGAGAGACACCTAGCAGCTATACTTTACTAGCACCATGCTAACCGACTGACTAAAGAGACACAAACAATAATCATCTGATAGTTAATAAGAGATGTAAAGTGTAAAATCCACTGTGGGTTTTCAGGACCTGCCTGCTGTCATGCTGTGCTTCATATACAACATTCAAAAATGACACATTACAACATCAGCTGAGGGCAGGTGGTGTCCAGGACAGCTATGTGACTTATTCATGTGCATGCTTTAGAATTCATAACCGCATGCTTGGTTATAAAATCAAGATGAGACGAACACTGTTGGGCTTGTAGGTGTGCAGGACTGCTGATCTAAGTCAATCTGGGATGTTTAAATCTAGACGATCATAGACCCTTTTATTCTTAAAGACAGCAGATCAGTGTCAGCATCTTCAGGTTTGGTTGTGTTGGGTGGAATCCATTGTACAGTTCAATCAAAGCCGCTTAAGGTAAGAAAAACACAACAATTGTGATTAATATTATTTTCTCTTTCTGCCTATAGATCCCCCTAAATGTTACAAACTTCCTTTAAAATACACATTTTGGGTAGAGTATCCCTTAACTTAGAGCGGCTACGATATTTTTCACAGACAATATGAAAGATGTCGCTCACAGTGACGAACCTGCACAGAGTTATAACCTAAATCTGGGCTCCCCTCGGCTTTACAGAGCTTTAGCTTCGCTCACTTTCCTTCCTCATGTTGCTCGACTCATCAACTCATCACTATCTCTCTACTCCCACCACTGTTACCTAATGGTATTAAGATTCGTCCGTTACCATCACAAACCATCTGTTGTTGCAAATGTTTGTCATTAAGTCGACATGATAAATGTTGTAGCACATTTGCTCATTAAAACATGAAAATTCCTGCAAATGAAATTAACGTCTCTCAGACGCTTATCAAGCCATTAAAATGAGTTGCAGAGTCTCTGCTTGGTTATGACGTGATAGCTAATATTCACTGTTTCCCCAGAAATAAAAACAAAATGGGAGAGGGGTCAGGGCTCAGGGTGTTCCATGAACCCTTAATGGAGGCTAAATTAGTGGACAGAGGGGGAGCTAATTAAGGCTGCCTCAGACGAGCATGATTCTACCTTAATAATTCAACCTCTTTTGTAAATTATTCATTAAAAAACCTGCATGCGGCCAGTCCCCTTTCGTGAGGACATGGCAAACCCACCCACACCTGTACATTCAGCCAAACTACTGCTAGGAATTTAAAAAAAAGAAATTCGACTCTGCGTATGGGCCTTCAGATCATTTTCTACCTTTGAAGTATCATCTAGATGACTGAATTTTCTTATGTTCAATCTTCACGGTCATTCAAGTGAAAATAAGTGATATGATTTCTGTGTGCACAGAGCATTTACATCTTACACCTCCTCGACCTTTCCTCTTCGAAATTAAAAAGTGACTCATTTGTAAAGATCAAGGTAACTCTGATAAGAAATGCATAATAAAAAAAAAACTTTTTACAGCCATATTTCCATTTAGTTGCTCACCAAACAGTGTTTTCTTTTGATGCAGCTCTGGCTCCAGATGCAGGCTGTGCACTTAAAGCATTTTCTATCATGTATAATTGTTTGCCCTCTGAGTGCTGTCTGTTTGATCAGTGAAACTTGATGTTACACCACCTGTAAAAGGTAAAAAAACGCTGCACCTCTTTCACGTCTGGGTGTGTTCCAGCACATTTCCAGCCTCGACGCCGACACGAACGCACACCACGGTGACGAATATAAAATTGCTCTTTCATCACAAATGACCTCGACGAGACACCTGATAGATAGAGAAGCACAGAGTCGAGCAAACCACTTAAAATTCTGCCCTCGCTGCGCACAGAGCGTTTTATTTACAGCACCACATTCTGGAGCTTCACCTTTATTTGACTGCGCCGACGATGCAAAGCGAAGCCAAGCCTCCACATCTCTGCTCGTGCTCGCTCTCTTCTCCCTCAGCTAAGTAATGTAATCTCTGACAAAAAAAAGGTTACGTCCCTAAAACAAGGCAATCATATTAAAAGCTAATGGATACATAAAATCAAAAGAGCTCATAGGTGATGATTAATCAACTGCTAAAATGTGCTGTGTTTAAATCAGTTTAGACTGAATTAATCCCCAAGCAGCCACTGTTCCTGTCCTCTGGGCAATTCACTGAGAAAATACAATTATGGCCTATGAGTTACACCTCCGTGGTTCATCTCACCTCAGTGCTGCTCCTGTGTGCCAAAACCTGCATGACTGAGTGCTACAGCCCAGATCCATGATTAAAAATATATACATACATTTATCTTAATTTCTTTCTGACTTTGCCTTTCATGTCCATATCTTGCTGCTCGGGTTATGACAGCCTGCTGAGTGGGAGAACTGAAACTATACTTCTGGAAGCATGTTAAAGAGAAGAAGCGCTCTGGGCTCTGCTCTTGTCTCGTTTTTTTTTGCATATATTGCAGAGTTTGAGGGCTGGGGATATTCTCAGAGTTCTTCCTTCCTAATCTGACTTGAGTAAACTCTCGCTGCAGAAAGTCACTCATCTCAGCCTTAGTTTCTCTTCACCAGAGCCCTCCAGGTCTTCCTGCTCTCTGGGTCAACATGCAGATCTTTGACTCCACCCATCCTGGCTCCATATACATGTTATGAGTGTGCATCCACTGTTTGGACTTGTTTACTGTACACTTATTTTATTTATTGAGTTGCCCAGAGAGAAGATGTTTCTCTACATAAATCCCTTCACTATAATCCTCACTGGCTGACCACAGCAGATGCTTGTATCAGGACTATAGCGTCCTAAATATAAACTCTACGACGACTGAACAGCAGTCAATCTTTTCATCAAAAGCAGGGAGCACCATGAGCTGAATATAAAAAAACAACAGATAGAAATGAAGAATATGATGATGTACAGTCTGATAGAGGAACACAACCTACTGCATTATTGGAAATGGAATAAAATAATAACTAAAGAGGCACTCAGAGAGCCCATAACTCTGCCAAGGCTGCAAATCCTCTAAATTTGTTATTACAAATAACAGAAGCTGCACCTTGATCCAGATATGATTGAAAACACACACAGAGAGAGTTTATGGTTATAAACAGGACAAGGACTCCACAGCAATCAATTAAATACTGATATTTTTGGAATTATATCAAAGCCAGAAACACTAATAAATATACTGTTAACTCAGGGGGATGACCAATGACTGTAATGCAGAGCAAAATATATGATAATGTACCATATGTATGCATATCATCCTAATATGTTCCCAAATGAACAAAGACGGTATTAAATAACACAACTCCTCAATCCAGAGACAGTAATTCTACAACTGGAAGTGATTTTACAATCAGGAAGCCCTGCTGCTGCTGCTTTCATGTTGGGAAGTAAAAAGACAATTTTCTGCAAAGCGACACTTTTATTTACATCTGAGCCGAAGCGTCTTCAGGAGACGAACGAGGACGAGGACGGTTTTAATGTTCTCCAGGAGACGGTTTGTTGTAGAATGGCAGCCAGAATCCTTAAAATTCAACAAATTTAAATGAGCATCTCCACTTCAGTGAGTCACCTCTCCTTATTGCTTTGCGTGTTTTTCCTTTCATCGCGGTAAAAACTACACGACGTGTTGTTTTCTCATCTCCTTGAGAGCGTTTTAATGTGAAGGGCAGCGCTGGACTCCTGTGGTATCACTACAGGCGTAAATCACGCTGGCTGTTTATTGGATGCTACTTGTGTGTGAAAGTGTGTGTGCTCATTCTGTCATTCCTGTTCTCTCCACTCAGAGAAACAAATAGTTCCTCCTGTTGTGAGCGTGAAGTGGCCGTGAAGACAGAAACAAAGCAGAGAGAGAGCAGGTAGCGACAATAATCCATCCCTCCTTTCCTTTCCACTCTTCACCTGAACACTCTCTTACCTGCTGCTCTCATTTGCCTTTTTTATGGGGAAACATCCACAACGTTTGACAGTGGAAATGAATTTCAGTATCACAGACTATACGGTGAATTCTTCTGAGAGCGAATCCATTCATCCTAAAGAAAACCCACCATAACTCAGCCCCGACACGGACTTAAAGGGGTTTCTGTACTTTCAGCCCTGCTGCTGATCTTTCTGTGGTCACTCCCTTTGTACAGGGATCCATATTCAGATATTAGGGATTTATGGCTATTGATGTTTTTAACCTCTTTCTGCTGACATGTTAGAATTCAGAGTAGCGTTCCTGGGTAATGGCAAGGCAGTGATGCGGATGCATAGTTTATGGATACTGTTTGAATGTCAAACTGAGAAAACCACTAGCACAGCACAAGAGACAAAAGAGTAGAGAGCGAGGAGGAGGGGGAGGAGAGGCTGGAGTGAGAAAAATAAAAGAACGTCAGATTCAGACAAAGATGGAGCAGATTAAGGGTGCATCGCTGTGTCTCAGCTTCATGGGGATATCAGCTTGATTCATGCAAATCAATGTGGTTGTCAACGTCTAAGACGTGGTCACAATGGGCCTTTGTGGCAGCTAAAGCTCGGCGCTCCTCTTGATCGCTACAGGGCGATAATTATTGAGCATATCCAGCCAATACGCCGCGTCTCTGGATACAGAAACTGTCAAAGCCACATTGAAATGACAGCAGCTCGATAACGCTGGGATATCACGTAAAGCTGCCGCTTTGTACACTCTCACTCCCTCCTCTCTCATCGACTCCTGTTCTCAATTCCATTTTGCCGGCTCTCCGAGCACGGCTAAACACCGGCAAATGAATTCAGTAGGTGGTGATGTGTGTCGGGTACTGCATGTAATAATCCATATTAAAATTCCATAATTGGAGCCTAATTAGAGAGGTAATAAAGTCTCCTCTGGAAACTCAAATGCAGTCGTCTCTGAGCAAAGCAAGCGGGAGTCTAACTTTTCTCCCATGAGGCACTTGAAGGTAGAAGAAGAGCCGCCGTGGCATCAACAGCTCAGCTCTCAGATCAGGTTTTACTTTGAATGTTTCTGTGCTGGAGGTGAGTGCTCAGCTTTAAGAAGACTTCCAGCTTTGTTCTGTTTCATGAACACAGGCTGGATCCATCAGTGACTGATGTAGGATGACCCAGGGTAACAGCCATCTGTCGATGTGCCGTCGCTTCAGCGTTCCACGACGATCAAGACGACACTGAAATACACACGTGTGACAGATATATTTAAATGTGTCAGAAAGTGTCACCAAGGCGGGATGATCACAGGCCACCCAGGTGCTGCTGAGGAACTGCTTTCTTTGCCTTTTTAAATGCATCATTAGCACGAGGCGTCGCAGTAACAGCGTGCGCACACGGGGGGCGCCACATCCCCGTCAGAAGACATGTTTACCTCTGCGAGCGTGAAGCTAACGGAGTGACGCTGGCAGGGTTTTGGCCGTGAACACCTCACAGAGCAGTACGCAGCACCGTTTCATCCCGTCAGCAGTAAAACGCTCACACACGTCCCAGATCTGGAGCATTTGCATAAACTGCCATCTTAAATTATTCACAGCTGCTGTCTTTGCTTTTCTGACTAATTATATGTTGAGCTCCTGTGTTTTCTCTCCACCATTTAAACAAGGACAGAGCCCCAACACCAGCTCCTACAGCCACCCACGCCTCGTGCAGGCATGTTCAGCACCACAAAGACCAGCACTGGTTCAGCTCGCTTTGATAATAAAGAAGATTTTTTCACCAGTATCTTCTACAATATGCATTTTAAGGATGTAAACGTGGTTGTTAAAGCAGTGAAAACAAGTAAAAAAGATAAAGAGAGAAGCTGCAGATCAGTGTTAAAGTCCATTAAAGTCCATTCATTTCTGTTACAGTAGCAGCACTTCCAAACATGTTTGTGTCTTTTTACCCATATTTAAAGCTCACTAGCAGAGAAGCCTCACTTCCTCTCCGGTAAATAGTCCAACACGAGGTCTTAATTAACAACAGAGCATCTAAAGTAACTCTGTGCCCATTTGCATCTTCAACATACGTCTGTGGCTCTGAAGCTAATTTGCAGTAAGCTGAGTAAATCAGCCTGGGAGCGAACGCAAACACAGATGCACGGAATTCGCCTGTGATACTTTACATTAACAAGAAAAAAAACACACACACACACACACACACACACACACACACACACACACACTTAACAGGGCTAGTCAACATTTATTCCACTTCCAGACAATATCTGTGACGATCAATCAAAGCTGGAAATCTGCCGTTCTCCCCTGAACCTCACTTTTTTCCTCCTCAGTCACTGATTTTCTCATTATCAGCTAATCTGAGTTCAATAGCTGAACTCGACAGAACTTGGCAATTCCTTAATTACTATCAGGTCGTCTTCTTCCCTCTGAGCAAACACTGATTCACACATTTCCATTAGAAGGCATTCGCTATCTCCTCCTTCCTTCCTTTCCATTTTCTTACCTCTTTCCTGTCCCGTGTGTGTTTGAGAGTGTGTGACTGAGTGTGTGTGCTGTATATTGTTTTTCATTAT
Organism: Synanceia verrucosa; assembly: GCA_029721515.1. Taxonomy (NCBI): domain Eukaryota; kingdom Metazoa; phylum Chordata; class Actinopteri; order Perciformes; family Synanceiidae; genus Synanceia; species Synanceia verrucosa. Next base: position 2,483,520 of record CM056561.1, on the reverse strand, counting down.
ATTCTATAATATGCATATAGTGATGCGTCAGCGGCAAATGTGCCGCCAAAGGATGTTTGTCATCATCTCCTGGAAGCCACAGATAGATGCTGCCAAGAAGATAATCACACTGATGTTTCAGGGACAAACATTTACACACATGTACAGCACGCGCACACACACGCACACACACACACACACACCTGTTGGAAGGTTTGTATATAGTTTAGTCCTAATCTAATCTGGAGTAAATAACTGAAACACAGCCGCTCTTGATGTGCGTCGTTGCAGGAAATTCTTTGTGAGACGTTATTCTGGGATTCTCTCAGACTCTGCTGTCTGCAGCGTTCAAACCAAGGAGCTCATCTCCTGTTATTCTGGGTACAAACAAGTCAGGAAACAACGGGAGGAAATACACGGTGTCGAAGCGGAGCGATGAAAATGTTCCCTTCTGCTCACTCCGTCTCTCTAGTCATTGTTACCTGGGGAGCCGTTTCGCTGAATAACTATTTCCAAATTAACATCCTATATTGCCCGCTCACCTGTTTTGTTATGCAGGAGCCAAGCACTGCTATTAAATATTAAACCTAAGAGCCAAGGAGAGGAGATATGTCACCTTTCCAACTGTACACACAGCAGTAAAAACGACTTTATGCATCTCCAATCTATATAAATATGAGAGCGGCATAAAGGGCAGTTGGAAAGCAGAGCGTGAAATCACCTCCATAAGTCACTGTGTTTACCAGTGAATGACATCTCTCATTCATCAGACACGTCTGGGCCTGGTGATGAAGCTGCTGCTGTCTGAGGCTACAATAACCTTGTGTGACTGAGTGTGAGTGAGTGTGTGATGTGTTTGGACAGGCCTGCGCTCCCTGGAGGTTACAGCTGAAGTTAGGTAGGCTATTCCTCTCTCACATGGACGTTTCTTCTGAAAACTGTACAACCGACACAAATAATACAACACTTTTCTTTATCTACAGCTGACAACCTTGTGCGCGATGTATTGATTTTTGCAGAGGACGCTCGGCTTCCCTTTCAAAGCTGCTTTTTCTTGCGGCCTTGAGGTTTGACCAGCAGCATCTTCCTTCACAGAAGGACTCGCCATCACTTTGTCGGCTGGAGCGGAGGTTACGCTGTAAACATCTTTTCACTCTGCACTACGCTACTGTCCAGCCTCTGTTGTCCTTGTGTCACGGCAGTGACTGCACCATGATGACAAACCTTCCTGCCTTCTGTAAAGTCATGTGATCACAACTCTTCATAATCAGTGTCTGACAGGAGATCCTGACTTATACAGCTCGGTCTGACAGCCGATGCTACGCCCCGTCATCGTTTACTGTGAGCGCTGGCCTGAGGAAAGACCGTCGGGACTCCTCTGGTCACATAAGAAACATGAGAGCAGGACGTCACGACCGCAGTTTGGAAAAAAAAACAGGAGTAATTATAATATAAATAAATAAACAAACAAGCATAAAAATAAAAACACTCCTCTCTATGATAAAGGTTATTTCCTGTTTTTTGATAACTCAACAGTCTTTATGAAATAACCGCATGGAAAAACTAATTTTGTATAGTCCTATGTGAAATAATCACTCCCATTTAATTCAAAACTTCAGTGTAAAATGATAATGAATGTGTTTCATAACCACTTAAAGACCGTCTTTCCTTCTTTTCCTTCACAGCTTCCAGGCAGAGGAGATCCTCAGATTCTTGCTCTAGCTTTAACATCTTCATATTTTACTTCCAATCGACTTGACAGAGTTTGGATGAGCGGTGCGCTGATAATCACTTCATGGTCTTCATTTCCAGCAGGATTCATCGAGCTCCTTATGGAGTTCAGTGTTTTCTTTCTTTCAAAATTTACATTCAGAATTTGATTTAAAAATGTTAGCGTGTCCACGTCCTCTATATTTTCACCAGGTGGACTGTTTTTCTTTTCAGGATGACTGTTGTTTTGTAGGGATGGGAAAAAATATCAATACGGAAATATACTGCAATACTTTTACTTGTGATATAATACTGATTTTTAATTTCTTAATATTTTCCCTCCCAAAAAAGTCGAGTTTGGTGAATCCAGAACAACTTCTGCAAGTTGAAATTTAAATTTAAATAAAAATACAACTAATTTTAATAATAATTTCGACAGCCCTAATATATAGGTACATAAATATACGTTCTGTACATATACAAACATATATAGTGTATGTGCATCCTGTATATACAACTTGTATTTTAAGCTGCATTTTAAATTTCTCAGTGATCTAAGCACAATATCACAAGATATCGCAATATCACAAAAATGTATCGTATCGTGACTCAAATATCGCGATACGTATTGTATCGTGAAGTCCTTGCCAATATCCACCCCTAATGTTTTGTCATGCTTCAGTTTTTTCCCCACCATTAACTCATTCTAGTTTCTCTGCGTTATTGCTCTTTACTGCTTTATTTAGTCATCGATTCACTCTGATGTTTAATATCTACGTTTGAGGCACGGCGTGTTGCAATCACAGGCAGACCAGCAGCCAAATCAAAGCATGTCAAACTGCGTTTATTTTGCCTTTAAAATGTGTCACAGGCGTAGTTGACTTTCAACACCAAAAATGTCATAAATTGCTGCAGAAAATCCGTCATTAATGACTCTTCAGCAGCAGTTTCCACAGTGATCACACACTGCTGTGCTGCCTCATGCAAAAGACGGAGCGACTATAAAAGAGTGAGAACAGGAAAATGGCAATAAAACGTACATTGCGATGCCCCTAGTCGCCCAGCTAATGACTATGCTGAATGTGGTCGCTCCGGGACTCTTTCTAACCTTTATCCCTCCCTAAATAATAGCTCTAACGCCAGCTAGTTCCAGCTCTGTAATCTAAAGATAATTGGAGGGGGAGCAGCACTTCCTTAGCGGGGAATAGGAGTCTTTATAGCTGGAATCTTCAAATTAAACCCTGTGCATAGTGATCAGTATCGCCTCGAATGCAGCTCGTGCTCACAAGGCTCTGATAGTATGTGTGGCATCGATTCAGGGTTTTACTTTCACCTGCTCTAATATGCAGCTCGGTGAGCAGGATTTCATTTGCAGCGGATATTAAATTGCATCAGCATGAGAGACAGCAAACTGAGATTTCTCTTTCCCTCACAAAAATGGAGATTGGTGCACGTTGTGTGTTTGGTTCAAGGATCTGACCGTCATTAAAAAGCAGCTGCTCTGTCCAAACATTACATTTAAATGAGTACAGCCATAACAAAACACTTGATGACGTTAAGGCATTTTGTTTTTATCACAACACCACAGCCTGACATGTAAACATCCTAAATAAAGAATGGTACAAACCAGCTGTCATCTATAAGCACACCGAGGCGCTTGCTTTGCGTCTCGTATGAAGCAGAGCGAGATCTTCCTGCAGTGTGGAGGTTGGTTGGAGCTCCAGATAAAAGCGACAGGAGCGCGATGGGTGAATACCAAACAGCTGAGCTTAGGTACGACTCTGCAGACAAAAAGACCTTCTAGATCACAACAACGTGGCTGCTGCTGCCATTTTAAGAGAAACTGTCCTCACAACATCAGGAAAAAAGAAAGGGAAGGTTCAGCGTTCAAACAGCTGCTGATAACTGCTTACACAGTGATGCATGTGTGTTTTGACAGACTACCTCATTTCCTCATCGCAGGTAACATTTCATAGAGTTTCTGTCAAAGGAAGCTTTGCATTGTGCTCGACTCATCTGAACTACGACTTCCCTCTGCCCTGAATCAACGGCTGTTAGCATGGACATTTGTTGGCATTTCGTTCATTTGCAAGGCGACAGAAGAGGGACAGCAAAGGAGGAGGGAGATGAGGCTAATAATTCAAAAATGATTATTTTATTCTTACCTGTTTTCCAAGACGTCAGCAAGGTGGAGGTAAGACATGGAAAAGAAGAGAAGAAGAGATTCTGTCAGGAGTATGCTCATAAATACAGGTTATATTAAAAATACATACCAGCATGCATCTACTTGAATTCCATTACAAATATAGGTATGCACAGGTTTAGTTTTATTTCTTGCATTGGCAGCTGAACGTTGGCAGCATCAATACTGCAAGAGATCAAGCCCCGTGCTTTCACTTTCCTCTCTCTCGCTTTCTTTCCTCTCTCTTAAATACAAAGCTGCCTCACACCTCTCAAACATTCTCCAACAGATAGCGCTCCTCCAACAAAATATCTCCATGTCCCCTGGCACCAACAGCCGTGCACCAAAACAGCATAAAGTACTGGTGTGAATAATTTATAACCTGTGATTGTAAAACTCCAGCGCAGTGTATGCGTTGTTACTTTCTATCATGACAGATTTTTGGGTCGCCCCATTAGCTGGCAGTGGACAGATTGTGATTTACATTGTGCAGCCATGCGGCGCTATTCTCGAGCGTGGACAGAGGGCTAATGGAGGCACACACGCAGCTTTTATTAGCTGTGAAATCCAGTGGCATCAAATATTAAACACTTCATTATGGGGCACTGCTTGTCTTGTTCCACAGAACAGCCACTTAAACTCACAACGGCCAGGAGAAAATAAAGAGAAGGGGGAATATGTGATGACAGCAGTAATTACTGGAAATCTATTTCATGAGATGTGTTTGTCATGGGAAATCGCCGTGTGTGTGTGTTTGTGTGGATGCAGACATGTCATGTGTGTGTGCATGTGCCAATTTGTGCAACAAGCACATGGTTGTTAATAATTAATCTCTATACATCAAGGCAACAGTGGACAAAGTGTGTTTAATAAAATGAAATGTTCCCATTAGATGTGACACCACGGCCTGTTGAAGCCTGATTTAGCGGCGTAGGGCGAGCGTAAAAACAAGAGGAGAGAGAGAGAAGACTGGACAGACAGGGGAGTGGAGGAGGAGTTTTTGAGTGACAGCTTCACCGCCGACCTCTGAATGATTTATCTGCGGACGTTCCTCCGTCTATCAGAGCATCAGAGGCCATTAACATCAGGGAACGCAGCGAGTGGCGCCTCGGCTCATCTGTCATCGCTTAAAAGTTGACCATCAGGACGGAGGGACGAAAGCCTTCCGTCCTTCGAGTAAAAGTTAGCACCAGTTAAAGGTCTAATCTTTATTTCATTTCATAAAAAGGATCTGCAACGTAGAGCTGTAATTGATTGTAATCCGGTCCACCTTGACTGTTGCATCAAAGAGCCCGAGGAGCTGGATTTGACTCATCGTGTCATTGATATTCATAAAGGTTTCCTTTCAAGCAGCTCCTGTTTGTCTGCTGCAGCAGGGGTGAACTCTGTTTTGAAATAAAGGCTGCAAAAGAAGCACAAAGAGTTCAAGCTTCCCTCACGCTGAGAGGGAGCTGGCACGCAATTACTGCGGTTGTTTTATTCATTAATGTACTTTTATTTTATTGAAAATTATGTTCGTTCGGTAAGCGCTTTGGCCTTTGGGCCCGACAAACCGCAGCAAGCTGTGCCAAGATTGAGATCGCAACCCCAACAGCTTTGGAGCAGACTGCTGCTTTCCTGTGAATGTATAAGAGAATAAAAGCAAGAAAAAGAAACAGTGATGCTCATACATTTTCATCAACCAAACTCAGTGCTAACAGACCATTAAAACTGTAATGTTTTAACAGCAATTAGCCCTGGGAGAGACAGAAGCACTGAGAGGAGAAGAGGTAAGGATGGAGGGATGACGTCGTGTTTTAACCTGGTGGGAGATTCAGGGGTGCTGGGAATGAAAGACGGAGGAAGTGTTTGGGATTCAATTAGCCTTGCCTCTGCTCGTTAGCGTGGGCCACTGCTGACAGCTGGAGGCCGACAGCCACATCCATCCTCTCCCCACCACTGCAGGTGACTCTGCAGCCACTCGCAGCATTATCAGGCGGGAGATCGTAGACACTATCGACGGAGGCTTGTTTACAACTATCAGCACGGCTGATTGAATTACTGCGTCGAAATGAACGCCTCTGAACATGACGTTCAGACAGATCTGAAACACATCACGTCAGCCGGCGCAGACATAAAAGTTATCTGACTGAACAGCATGTCAAATTATTTGTGCACCACTTCTCTGCAGTCACGGCCTTGAATCGTAGGATCAGCTCAAAATGTTAGATCTCAGATTTGTTTTTGCTCCATCAGCCGACAGAATCAAAATGTTACGTTCCTGCTTCGGGAATGAGAAACTCCCACCTCCTGAGCTCCAAAGAGGGGGAAAAGCCTTGATCACTGACGCCAAAGAGCCAAGAGTTTGACGTGAACTGTGGACAATAAGGCCTGACCTAAAGAGACAGTGGATTATGATGCTGCACCTCGATGAATAATTTGGACAGAGCCAATAATGAAGTCATAAACAGCATCCATCGGCTGCCCTGGAATCAGTTCGGAGCGAGCAGAGATGGGAACCATTGATTTTCTCCGTGGCCCTGGATGTTCTGTGGATCTTGTCTGCAGACTGCCAACTATGTGCATCAATACAGACGTGCCTCGCTTCGCCGATGGCACCCTTCAAAAGGCTGGAGGAGGAGGAGGAGGAGGAGGAGGAGGAGGAGGAGGAAGGAGCCCGTCTGATGATCTACTTCTCTGGTTTGGAGTGGATGTCAAACTACTTTGCCGTCAAGCCGACAAGAAGAATCATCTTTATTGTCATAAACACAGCAACCATTTAACTGTATGTAAACCAAAACTTTACAGAATAAGAGTCTAACCGAGACTACCCATAATTCATTTAGTGTAACTTAACCTGGTTCACGATCTTTATTTCTCTCCACATGTGACAAAAACATCAGTGATTTTCTCAAACGATCAATCATTCATCACATTTCCATCAGTGGTCACTGATACTGATCATGTCATGTTCATGTATTGATCTGCTTATTCGACTCGTAGAGCGCCCCTTTGCTGCTGTGTGCAGACTTGTGAAAATATCATGTTTTAAAAGTAACTAGTAGATTCACAGCAAAAAAGAGAGATGAGATGTTGATAATCCATCACTGAATTGCAACAAAAACACCAAATTCATCCCAGAGAATGCAGCTCCACTGTTCTAATTAAGATGGCAAAAAGCGACAAGGTGTAAGTGACGTTTAGCCAATAAGACGCTGGACGTCCTCCATTAGATGTCCTAATAAAGCTCAACCAGGTGAGAGCGAGCGGCCTAATCAACCATCACCACTGTTTATGCTTTCAATTAAGCTTCCCGCTCAGTCCGCTGCTTTGTGTGCGTCTCAGCCAATCACACGCCTCTCAGCAGGTAATCATGGGACTGTCAGTGACATGCCAGCTCTGATGGGCATCCACCATTAATATTTATGACGCCCTGAATCAGCCCCACACTGAGCACTGTGACAGCAATCACCCCAGTTTTTTAATATCCCGTCCAGATCAATTCTGATTAGCATTTCAAGCGCTCGGCGGAGCCGCACAGTCTGCTCAACTTCGCCTCGTTTTGAGAGACGAAGAGCAAAACCAAGTTAAACCACACATGAAATGTTTGCCATCCAACAACCAAAGCTGACAGTGCTGGGATTCTGAATATGAATAAAGAGGAAACAAAAAAAATATTCATGGTGGCGTGGTGAGTCTCATGCCAGCAGGAGACCCAGATGTAAAAGAGTACATGGGCAGGAATTTGCATATCTTTATTGTTGATATGCGAAGTGACATTTCCTGGCATTAGAGGTAAGCTTCGGAGGCTGCTCTCCGCCGCCGCCGTGGTGCCATTTTCTAAACCTTTGTGTGGACTGAGCTCCTTTTGTCTTCTCCCAAAGACAAACCAATCTGCTTATCTCCAAATCCAGAGGGAGCGCAGGCGTTTGTTTCCGCAGATCGAAATAATGCGCAGGAGAGGATAGTAACCTTCTGAGGAAGTGAATCAGTGGGAGGAGGAGGATTGTGTGTCGATGTGTGTGTGTGTGCGTACGCTATCCACTGTGTTTATGTGTCAGAGAAAGAAGCCTGTGCCGGCCTGAAGGCGCCCCCACAGATGTTTATTTGTAGTGACAGCGAGGTTTGTTCTCTCTGTGTTCCTATTTATCACACTGAGCTGATTGTATGGCTGCAGCCACGTCCCACAGAGAGGACACAATCACCGCCATGACAGATATGCATGAGTAAGCAATACGACTGTGAATCCACAGACAGACTCCATCAGCTCGGATCAGCAAGCAGAAGCAAAGCAGCAGACAAATGCACCCAACATGGAATCATAATTTGGTCTTTTATTTGTATTTGTATTATTTACAAAGGACGCATTGAAAGATTTGAGGTAAACATTAAAAATGGTTTCTGAGCTCCGAGGGGAGAAAAAGTCCCAACGACAGACGAGCTTTTATTCTGGAGGGGGGGAGCAGGGAGGAAGAGGCAGGATGGAGTCGGCACTGGAGCGACTCCTCTGGGGAACCAAATGCTCTTTGTGGCTTTAGTGAAAATAATGACTCACCAAATGGAGCACTTTGAGGAGATTCACACTCAACTCTGTCGACTCTGCTTCCCTCTCGCTGCTCATCTCACTGTTTCATTGTCTTTTAGCCTCCCATGAGGAATATCACACAGCTCCCAAAAAGCACTCTCACTGCTAACACACACACACACACACACACACACACACACAGGTAGGTGGCACACACCTGAATCCCCAGTATGAATCTCGACCTTTTCACATGAGTCATGTTTCCCATAAATATCTTATTTTGTGTCTGTATGTGTGCTTGTGTCTCACTGCAGAGTTGACCTTTCCATCGCTGCTTTGTCCCAGATTAGGACTGACACCGCCCTCTGCTACCGACCACCTGATACACACCTGAACACCGACACACACACACACACACACACACACACACTCAGGTAAAATCCTTGCATTTCCAAAAGCCTCCTTTAAAGCTGGATCAAAAATGCCTTCAGCTCATCCTAAAAGGAATCGAGGTCGACCCGTTTTCCTTCGTTCAACATCTAAACCTAAACTTTATCAGATTTGTCACATACATACAGACTGACCTCTGCATTTAACCCGTCCTCAGCCTTTTAGGCGTCTCGCTCAACACCACCAGGGATCATCAACCTTGCAGTTAACCCTAACGTGTCGCTGGTGACACATCACACCTGCTCACTTTGGATTATCGTAATTACATAATGGTTTGTGTTATCAGAAAAAATCCAACGCTTTCTGAAAGCTGAGACGCTGCGCTTTACAGCCAACATGGTGTCATTACGGTAGTTTCATCCATGCCTCTCCTGGACGCTGGAGAAGCAGCCTGTATGTTCCCTGTGATAAAAAAACGCCTGTATTTAGTTTTTATTTTATGGCTGATTTTTGCACATTTAGAGACAAAGATTCACAAAAATGTATTGTAAATACTTTTCATATGTTTTTAAGTTTCAACTTGAAAATGCAAAATATGTTCTTCATGTTCGATTGCATTGTTTTTCCCCAAATAAATCTCTGTTTGGGGTTTTTCAGCATTCCAAACCATAATTATGCTCTTGTAAAATGCAGTAAATTGCAAAAAATTGCCAGATATTCTAATTTCCAAGTCTTCTGGATAAGAAAAAAAAAAAAAAATCAAAAAAATCAAAAGCCTTTGTTGTCATTATATGACAGTGCATACAATGAAATTAGGAGCGCTGCTCCACATGGTGTTTAGTTAAATGAAAAAAATAGTCAAGCTTAGAGAAAATAAAATAGAAAACACACGAATTAAGTTCATAAGAAAATAAGCTAATATTTACAATAGTAAGGCGTGAGCTAAAAAGGTGAGGGACATTTTGAGGCTCTACCCACTCAGTCACGTCCTCACATAATGACAACACTAATATATTATCGTTTTATTACTGATGCAGATAATAAACAACGAGCACTACGAGCCCAAAAGTTATCAGACTCAACTGTGATTTGGGATCTGTGTGGTGAAGCTTCGTCTCAGTGGAGACGAGAGAATAAAGCTCAGACTGAGCTGAGCAACTCTTCATTTCACTGATCGCTGAGCAGCCTCTCAGCTGCTGCCAGGAGGGGATAGGTTCACTTACCTGGTCTGAAGTCTATCAGTCTCCATCTACCTCTGGTTCACTGTGTGATACTGTTTCTGTGTCTGCAGCTGCCAATGTGAATACATGTAAACGGTTCTGCCCACGGTAACCGTCGTCGGGCGGCTCGCCGCTCGGCCGATGGGTTTTTGAGTCGGCTCGTTTAACCGGAGCGCTGACCCTCATCGCTCAGCGGACCGGTGACAGGAAGGAGGACAGAGAAGTCAAAACCTCTGGATTGCACCACGGGAGTTTTTTTTAAATGTGCAGACAGAGAATACTGATGGAGAAAAATGTGCTCGCTCAGATTCACCTGTGTCCCTTTCATCTCAGACACAGGAGCTGGCTATTTCACTACTGACCTTGTCTGGTTGCTTCTAAAGAGTCTGCTTTCCCAGCCTCTGTTAAGTTTCTATGGAGATGCACAAGGACTATGCCAAAATAGTTTAATATAACAATACTAGCCATCAATGCATCATTCTTTTTTCTTTTGGGTGGTCAAACAATGCAATGTAGATTTTCTGAATGGTATTCATTTAATGCAATTCTGTGTAATTTATGTTCTTTCAGCTCTGAAAGGCAAAGAAACACCATGGAAAGACTACAAGTCAATGAAAGAGATGAACTTCTCCACACCTATGATTAAATTAAGGGTTTCCACTTTGCTTAATGGAAAATAAGTGGAATTTTCCTAAAAACAATGTGTAGACTAGGGACGGGCACTGATATGATATTGTGATATACTGTGATATTCTACATAGATCACTGAGAAATTTAAAATGCAGCTTAAAATGCAAGTTGTAAATACATATGTATGTCAAAGTTACCGCATTATGTGGATTATTGTTTTATTTTTTATTTAAATTTTTATTTCAACATGAAGAAGTTGCTCTGGATTTACAATTGCCCCAAAACAGGTCTTTTTTTTTTTGGGAAAAAAAATCTATATTAAGAAATCAAAAATTGACATTATATCAGAAGATAAAGTATTTTGTACCACCCCTGGTACAGGCTGGTGCAGTGAAAGGTTAACTCATATTTCACCATCCCAAACACTCCCACCTCAGAGCAGCACACACACACACACACAAACATAAAAACTCTGATGGTGTTTTCTGTATCATGAAGCACTTCCCTGTCGTATGTGGATGGAGAGTTAACATTTGATGAACTCTTGTTGTCACTTTGTGAGCTGATGCTAAGAATAAACCAGCCTTTGTGAAAATTTCTAGGAAAGATCCATACAGGAGGAAACGTTAAAACGTCAGCCTGTAGTACAAAGAAAGTGACAAACAGTTCATATGTGCCTTCAGGAAAGGTTAAGAGCAGCGATCTGATCAGGATCGCTCTGTGCAGACTCTGTTTCTTATTCTGCAATCAAAAGCGCCGACTTCAACTTAAATTCCCCTGACGATTTATATCGAGTTCAGCTAATGAGTGTTTAGCATCACTGTGTCAGGACACCATGAAGGCAGAAAGCACAGATTAAAAAGGAGGGAAGGAGGAAAATGGTGTGACTGATGAGGAGCTCTTATAAACATGCTGATTCATTCATCTGCAGGCGCAGCCAAGCGCCTCCTTTGGGAGAGAAGGGTCAAACACATTAGCTGCCTGTGCAGAGCTTTTAGAGCGCCGCCAGCGCTAGCCCGTTAGCGTTGCCCCCCCCCCCCCAGCGTCAAAGTGACACAACTCCAGGGAGCGCGCTCTTAAAAACATGCAAATTAACTCCGTTTGCTTCAACCTTATTAAAAAAAAAAAAGTGCACTCAGGTGTCGCAGGGCATCTTTGCACCGTCACGCCACAAAACAACAACAAAAGCTGGTTTCCACAGGGATGTCCAGTGTTTTTTTTTAATTAGCGCTGGGTAAACACACGTGTGCTTGGATATTTAGAGTTAATAAACTTTTCATATTACTTTTATGTTTCATGCATTTTTCAAAAATCCCCACAGCCCTCTATCAAAGGCCTGGAGGTCTTACTAATCACAGCCCGGCTTTTTTTTTTTTTTTTTTTTAATGAACACATAAATATTAATACAAATACAGAAGAGTGGATTAACACTACTTTAATGCCTGCTGATACAAGTGATTCTGTGCTATGATATGATTAATGGAGAGGATTGTAGTTTATATTGCATGTTAACATTTCCCGCAGGAGTTGGTATGAGTCACAGAGTCAATGGAGACTTCCCATGGCTCATAACATGGTGTAATTAAGTCTGAACACTAAGACACCCACACACACCTCCACACTTTAATTTTAGTTCATTCTGTGTATCCAAAGAAAATGAAAGAAACTCAAACTAACCAAGCCACACTAGTGTACATGTAGGATGTGGATCCAAGAGGTCGAACATGGCAGCTGATCTTAAAATACTGTCTGTCGAAATTAACTCGTTAATGTGATTAATCTGTGTTAATGCACTAATCTGCACAACAGAAACTCTATTTGGACAAACTGCCTGAAATGCGTTGGTAGAGATGTGCTGCAGAGCGACACCACATTAGCTCTAATAACCATGCTAATTAGCTGTTTATGAAAAGAACATTTCTTTCTCTTTTCCTTTTTGTCCATTTCATGTTAAAAATTAATCTTTTAACAATGCTCTTTGGTGGATTATTAGTTTGCTGAATTCCAGGAGAAGCTTGGACAGATTCAGAAAAGATGGTTAATCTAATTTTATCAGCATGTTAGATTGTTAGTTATGACTGTGTTGTTAGTTTCCTTGATTTTTTGAATGGAGTTCTGCTCCATGACCTGCCAGCACGTCTCTGGAAAAAATTTTCAGGCAGTTTGTCCGTGTAGAGTTACCGTCGAGCAAATTAATAAATTTGATAAAGTTGATAAATCATGTTAACGCGCTAATAGACAGCCCTAAAAAAACACATAACATAATCACAAACACCAACATAATTGCAAAAACGCTTGAATGTTAACTCTTTGAGTGCCACTGATGTATTTTGACGTCATTTAAAATCCTGCACTTGAGTGCCATCAACGTAAAACTACGTCAAAGTGTTTTTGGGCAGCAGGTCGCTGATCGCGGTCACCAGTGAGTAATGCTGGGGCTTCTGGGAGATGTAGTCAAAGCATAAACAGACAGTATACACCACAGAGATCAAAACAGGAAGTGGAGATGATCGAGATTAGAGAGTAAAACAAACAGAATCTGGAGAAAAAGTGGTGATTTTGGTGAAAGTGTCCTCTACTCTACCTCTGATAAAACAAGAATGGAACAAGGTAAAAACAAACATTTTTTTCATGATGAAATAGAGAGTCTCTTCTTTCATTTGAGCTATTCAGTGTTTTCAGAGTCATAGTACAAAATATTCTGTGGGTCTAGAAATATGACTCAAAATGGACAAAAACGCTGGAACAAGGCACTTTCTGTTTCATAAAAGAGCTGGCACTCATTGAGTTAAGAGACCTGAAGACTAAAATGAACTGCAGCATTAAGTGATACTTAAGTGACCTCCAGTGTTTGAGACTGAAGGACTGGAGATGTTCCATTTGAGCCAAAGATGTTAAAAATACACTTTTAATAACCAGAACCAGCCAATTATATTAGTTATTTCACTGGTAACAACCAATGACATAAAAAATACCACACACAGCCCCACTTAAACACACCTAAACTATGCATTTAACTATCACAGTGTGGTGGAGCTCTCCTCAGGTAAATGACTCACTCTTATAATTCTTCTTTACTGGAGGTAAACTGTCCCCACAGCCCTCATTTCCTGCCAGTGAAGCCGGCCCACATCCAGCCACTTGAATCAGGAGGAATCATTGTGTGAAATTCACACCTCAGTGCCGAAAACCCCGAGTGGGAAAAGTGTGTCATGGTGAAAGCCATCCCTTCGCCACGGCCGAGCGAGACGTGGTCCCCTGAGTTAATGTAGATCTCATTTATTACGTCTTATTTAAATGTGTCATTATGGCCGACGGGTGACTGTAGCTGCACTGCCTGCTGCTGGAAGCAGTGCATAAATCCAGCGGCTAGATTAGATATTGCTCTCAGAATGGCTCTCTGGAGCGGCGTTCAGGCCTTCTTAGTGCACACGATGGATTGCAATAGCACATCTGTTTCTTCTACTTTATTTTTAGTTACACGTGCAGCAAAGTGTGTTTGTGTGTGTCCAACGGCTTTTAACAAAAAGCATCTGTGAGCTTCAAAAACTCCTCAGCTCAGGATGTTCAAACTTTAGAGGAATTCATTAGTGAACTGTTAAGGTAATCACTACGTTAATTAATCACTTTGACTATTTTTTCTGATCCCAGCTTTCTTAAATATTAAAAATATTAAGAATTCAGTGAACTGAATATCTTTAAGTTGTGGAAAAAACAAGACATTTGAGGACATCATCTTGGGCTTTAGGAAACACTGATCCATATTTTTTTCACTCTATTTTTCACATTTATTGACTACTTCAGCAATTAAGAAATTAATCTACAGATTAATTCAAAGAAAAGAAAACATTTCTCAGTTAGTTGCGGTCATACTAAACTTGCATTTTCCCCTATCTTATCTTTATCTAATTGCTTACCTACCTGCACACTATTTTTCTATTTTTAGTGCATATTTTTTAGTATATAGTTTCAGTTTATATTGATATCTAAGCTACCAGTTACTTCAATTTCTATCCATCTATTTCCTGTCAGTCTGTGGAAAATGTTATCAAGAGGCCTCTGGGGCTCAAATGGACTAATCGGATGGCAAAAATGATTTTGGAAATGACCTTTTATTTTTAGAAACACTCCACTATATCCTGATAAAACCTCCACTAAACAGTGCTGGCTGCTTTGACACCCTGTGCCTCGACTAGGTGGGCGGCTAAATGGAAAGGTATGAAATTAAACAAATTAATTCTGCTCTTTGACTGGCTGACGACCTCAGGGGCTGTCACTGCTGCTTAGTGTGATGCTGAAGGGGAGGAAGAGGAGGAGGAGGAGGTAAAGTGTGGTCACAATGCTCAGCAGGCTGAAAGACAGACAGAAAGAGAAACAAAGAGAAGGATAGAGATGATAGAGGTAACTGGAAAACTCAACGGAGAAGGAATGCTGCTGGTGGAGGTGGTGGAGCAGTTGAAATTTATTGCAAATAACTGCTCCTGATGCTCCGCCGTTTCAATTTCACACAACACAATTCCACAGCTCTGCAGCAAATGTGTCCCTGTCAGCATCGCTTAGGCCTCGGCTGCTCCCTTCCTCCTCCTCCTCCTCCTCGCCTTCATCTCTCCCTCTCTCCTTATCCCTCCCATCTCTTTTTAATGTTCTTTTTAAATGCTTGGTCCACTGCAGACACACAGGCAGAGATAGAGAGAGGAGAGGAACAGGCAGCGAGTGAGGAGACAATAGACTCGATTAAAAAAACAGGGAAGAGAAGATGGAGAGTGAAGCAGCGACAGGAGGGCGAGTTAAAGGAACAGAGTGAGACGTTTAGGGGCAGAAATAGGATATAATATTAATACGTATGTTTGTATGAACACATGAAGCCATGGAGTTAACCCATTACTTCACCCGGCGTCAGAAAAAAAAAGACAAGAAACCTCTGCTGGTCTTGAGGAGCTCTGGATCCACTCTTTTCATATCACATTTATCAGCTTTTGTCAATGTTTTGTAAAGGACAGAGGGCATTGTATCCTCTACAGATTGTAACGCCGGGCTAAACAAATAAGACTTAAACAACAACAATCTGCAACCTCACCACCAGATGTTACACTGCACCTTCCAAAGAGAAAGACACCGGCCCATATTCAAAACCAACACAAATGAGATGAGCATGCAGCAACCAGAGGAAGCCTATTAAAGCTGGGCTAATAAAACACTCACTGTTCATTATGTCAGGATCTGGTGCAGGATTCTCACCAGTCAGCTGGCTACAGCCTCACCGCAGTGGGTAAGACAGGTCGGAGATAAAGGGATGCACCGAGAGTTAAAACTATTATTATTCAGTATTATTATATTGGGCCATGTTGTGAATTATTTATCTCCAGGATGAGGGGCAGCTCTGGATCCATAATGAGGCGGAGGCCACTGTTTGGATGACTTTCATCTCCCGCAGTCTAAAGGCCACTTATCCCTGTGTTAAGAAACACCAAATAAACGCCTCAGTGCAACTTGAACCAGCTCTATATACTGCACATGTGTATTTGTGCCAGTACGCCACAGCTGGATTAGCAGCAGCAGGAAGTGAGTGGAGTGAGGGAATCAGCCGGAGAGACGAGAGGACGGCAAAAGACAGAGCTCCAGTCTGTCTGCAGTGGTTTGATAAGAGTTATTATTTCATTGTCTGTGCCTGGGCCTCATCCTGAGCTGCCACACACTGATATAAACATACATGCATACATAGAGATGTATGCATATACACAGAGAAAAGGAGGTAGGGGAAGCAAAAAAAGGGAATTTTAATGAGGGGGATGAGAAAAACAGGCCACAGAGACGTTGCAATCTTTTACTAGCAGCACATTTATGTGACAAACACAACATGTGAGTCCAGTCCTCACACTCTGCACACTTTAATGCATGGGTGGCAGAAAAGTGTGATTTACGTCCCTTTAATGTGGACCTGATGGACAGATCATCTGAGATTTCTAAAAAGAAGAGGACGTTTGGCTGCACAGCTGATCGCCCGTCGCACTCGGTGATGTGAGCAAATTTAATTTTTCACTTCTGTCATCAGCTTTGTCGACCAGTTTAGGAAAACCTGGATTCAATTCAAAGTGTGCTGGGCTGTTTGATGTTAGCGTCACATCCTCAGCGGGACGTTTGTCCCCATTAGAGATTTATTTGTCCTGCTGTCTGGCGTCGAGCCATGCCGAAGCTGCAGGCGTCTTTTCTTAAAGCTCCACGCCACCCTCACTGTCAAACTAGGAATGAACTTCATAACCACTTCCACAAAAACAAGCGGCCGGCAGTGTAAACCAACCAGCGACATATAAATATCAGTGGAACGGATTTTGTTTTTTCAAATTAGAAAGTCAGGGGTCAGAAAAGGGACACGTCAGGATGGTGACAGTGACCTGCAGCTGACAGACGAGGACCGGACTCCTGACATGTTCAGGGCATGTCACCACGACGCCATGGCAACAGATGTGGATTCACTGACGCATATTAAGAATATGCACTGACAGGTACTGTGGTGCAACACCAGCTGAAACGAATGCACGCCTAAGTGCACAGATCAAAAACTGTGACATCTTCTCTGTCCTTACTATCATACAGCTACAAACAAACACGTCCATGTGTGGAACATCTACTGCCTCCACTTCCTGTTTGCACAGGTTGTCCATGTTTTTGTCTTTGAGTTTTAACTCTTTCACAGCCTAAAAATGTCTTAGTCTGCATCCAGCTTTAACGCTCGTGTTACTTTAATTGCACAAAAGAAAGATACTAACTGTAAAAAATGTACTGACTGCATCCACTTCTTCTTTACGGTCCATCAATGAGACTCACTTTAGCACTGGAGCTTCCTCTGAAACCCTGCAGATCAGCTGTCAGGGAGTTTGGATTTGCTCAGTTAGCACTATTATTGTTTTCAGTCATGTCCTGCCAAATGAGAAGAGGAAGTCCTCCAGAAATTAATTTACGTTCACGCCAAGTAAACAAATAAAATGTAAAGTCAAGTCAGTGTTATGGTCGAACCCATTCAATCTGCTCCTGATTCTCTGCTTCCTTCCTTGCTGGAATATTCTTAATGATGATGGACCTGATTAATTAGTGGATGGTAAAAGGACAGCAGATGAAGCCGATACGAAGCAGCCGCACATGATGTGCTGTCACTTCCTCCTGAAGTGGAGAGCAGACATTAGGAGGGTTGAAGCAGAGGGTGGAGGCTTGAAAGACATGGTGGGACCAGAGCACATGTTTAAAGTGATGCAGTAATAGCTTTGACATTTTTAAAGTGCCAGGTACAAAGAGGCGAGATGCTGCAAAGGAATACAGAGTAATTATCATAAAAGGCCTAAAAGACAAAGCTAGTTTTTTGCTCTTTACTCGTTTAGCAGGATCTCTCCACAGTGACCCGCCTCCCTCCACCTGTCCCTGGTGCAGGTGGAGCTCAGGTGATGGCTGGAGGAGAGGATGCTGGTGCTTGGCAGGAAGCATGAGGCCACGCTCAGCCCTTCATACTTCATTAGTGTCTCCTGTTGGCTCCATCACCTCCCATTCCTCCATCCCAGCCTCATTTATTGCCACAGTCGCCGTGGGAACCGGCGCTCCTTCAGGACGTCCAGCACAGGAAAAGGAGTTTGTGTTTTGTGTGATCAGGTTTAAACCTGATGCTCCCATCTCTCATTAACAATCCACCTTTAGTCAGAATGAAAGGAGCAGCTAGTTCAGCCTCTCCTGTTTCATCTGCTCTATGAAATAATATGACATATTATAAATAAAAATACCTCTGTGCTGCACTGTGACCCTTTTAGCGCTCCTTTCCTTTCACTTGCTTCACTTTCTCTTTCTCACCCCTCACTGCAGCTCTTCAATAAGATGCATTGTGCATCAAAAACAGCTGGAAAAGTAGCCCGGTATGTTGCTATAGGTATTGATACACTAAAATCCAAAAGGATGCAGTAAAAACACACACATCACACTATTCTTATACCAAAGTCCTAACATGGAAACATGTGGATTGCAGCTTGAAAGAGGCCTTTCATGGGTTGTTTTCTTCCTCTTCTATAGCTCTGGGTGGTTTTGTAAAGAAAATGTTCGCAGAGATTTTCAGCATATATGAATATCACCATAACTATAACCATCAGACACCAGTTTTTAAGTTTGTCAAAAAACAAATGTGTTCAATGTGTACTCTGGGTCCAGGAGACTCACCATCGCTGCTGATGCAGGAGCAGCATGAGTAAAATATGAAATATAAATAGTTCAACAACATTTAAGATAAAAAATAAATCATACTAAGGTCTGAGAAATATACAGAATAATTATAAATATATCTTCTCATTTAAAAAAATCCTCTGAGTGAAGATGATCTTTATAAATTGCAGCTAGTTTTGACCTGCTGATGTTTCTCTTCCACACTTAATTTTCTAAATAAACAAGATAAAAAAAAATGAAAGATTTCTTTATCTATGGATGTGTAGGCATCACCTTTCGACCAGCCAATTAGCAAGAAATCTACCTGCCTCAGATCTAACGCGACGCTTTTCTTGACCTAACTGAGCTTGAAAATGCTGATGATTGAATTCCTGCTGCTGTCGCTACACAGGAGACAAAGGGAGGTATTTTCTCTCAGAGACAGATAACGCATTGAGTCCTCTTTAAGCGCTTTATTCCTAAACATAGCTGGAGCCAAAACCACATTACATAGTGGTGAAATGAGAATACTACAGAGTGGTTTGTAGCCAGAACTTTCCCAGTGCTGCTCACTGTGGGAAGAGGCTGAAGACATCTCCGTTTCCCATGATCCCTCCAGGAAAACTGAACCACCACAATGTAATCACGGGGTGAGTGCACAGTCAAAGGTGGCTGTCACCAGGGATACAGTGAGCTGGTCTTAACTATGAGACACAGAAAGTATTCAGAACATGAGGTTGTGTCCACGGCTCCAGTGACAGATCTGTGATCAGTGCATAAAGCTGACCACGGAGGCTTCGCCCACAAGAAACAAAAGCAACACAGAGCGAAGATCAAGGCTGAGAGCAGTAATGGAGCCGAGAGCGAGGGACGAACATGAAGCCCGACAGATTGAAAGTGTCGGCGCCCCTCTTTACAGCAGATGGGGATTTGACGATGCACAGCTCTCCTCTCGTTCACTATTTACTATTTAAGGCTTAGCGAGGAGCAGCTCCTTAGTGAGACTGTCAGGACTGTTGTCTGAATACATTCATACTCTGCAGCAAAAGCCACTGTGGCGATATGAACTCATCAGCAGCAATATACGGATACTTGTGTCTATAAAGGACAAATAACAGCGAGCACATGAGCGCAGAAATCTTTTCTTCAAGCAGAAGAAACCAGAGGCGGTACGGTGTAATTGGCTTGATGCTCACACACACCAACACACACTTCCTGTCGTCTTCTTCCTCGAGGACCGCTGTGGGTTCAGGCGCAGAGCACCCATCGTGGTAATGAGGGAGAAAACTAATATTTGGAGTGCATTAATATTGTTGATCTGAGGTGGCGCTCAGACTAGGACTTGTTTGTGAAAGATGCTGGTGTTTGTGCAGCGGCGGCCGGGCGGCCAGCTGAAGCCTGCAGATCCACTTGTCCACACTCAGCGGCGATCCATCCTAAACCCTCCATTAGTCATGTGACTCATGCTGCATGTGCACTGATGCACGATGGCGTACACCACAAACACACTTAAGCAAAACCAGAGACTCATTCATAGAGTAGAGAAAAAGGTTTGTTGTCATGGTTTCAGGCTCCTCTCTTTCTATCGACCATGATGAGTCATGACAACAATTAATCAATTACCTATGAATTAATATTACTATACAGGTTGTGTATTTTTTTTCCTTCTTAAATATGAATAATTTTTACAATCGAGAAACCTGCCTGAAAATGAGATCATTTTCAGATTAATATCTACAGTGCAAACATTCTGCAGTGTCACTGTTTGCTTTTGGTAACTCTTTGAGTGCCGTCGATGTAATAATACATCAAAGTGTTTTTTCAGCAGTGGGTCGCTGATCGCGCTCACACACAGCAAGGAGGTACCGGGTTCGATTCTGTGTGGAGTTTGCATGTTCTCCTCATGTCTGTGTGGGTTCTCTCTGGTACTCCAGCTTCCTCCCACCATCCAAAAACATGCATGTGGATTAGGTTAACTGGTTAATTTAAACTGACCGTAGGTGTGAATGTGAGTGTGAGTGGTTGTCTGTCTCTATGTGTCCCGTGATGAACTGGACACTTGTCCAGGGTGTACCCTGTCTTTCACCCTAAGACAGCTGGGATAGACTCCAGCCCCCCTGACCCTATGAGAGGATAAGAGGGAGAAGATGGATGGATGGATGGATGGATGGATGAATGGATGGATGGGTCCTGAAATATGACTCAAAATGACCAAACGCTGGAACAAGGGACTTTCTGTTCTGCACCAATTAAACCTCTAAAATCAGATAAGTTTTCACAGTGAAGCCATTTGATTAAAGTCACCTTCCCTGATCTCAGAATTTGAATCACAGTCATGTGAAATTCAGGTAAGCCAAGCGTGTCATGGCTCTTCTTCTTTTAATAAAGGTGTAATGCGTACTTATATTTTTTCCTGAAATTGATGCAAGGCAAAAGCAAAGCAGCATATTTTCTGTACTCTCACCCTGCTGTTATGTTATTTTCTTGTATTTTATACAACTGATGATGGTAAATTCAGATGGTATGTATCCAGCGTTTGCTTGGAGCATGTGGCCACAGCTTACACACTGCACCTTTAAACAAAAGAGAGAGGATTTAGAAAGCTTTCAACTACAGATGTTTCCCTGCTGTGACATGCAACAGAGCAGTGGAGGGGCTGATACGCTATGGGGAATTTGGCCTGAGGTCACACACGGGAAAACATGGGGTGTCGTTTCCATTTATCCTCGACTCCAACAGTCTGGTCTGCAGTGTTATGGTGAATCTGCTGAGCGGAGGGTGGGAAGGAAAAAGCACAGCAGGGAGAGAAGAAATGTTCAGCCATAACTATTACAGGTTTGAGAGGCAGATGAGCTGTGCCGATCCTAATGTCTCCTCGTCTCCTTGTCTCCTCGTCTCCATCAGGGGTGTGTCGCTGTGGCCGTTGCCAGGTCACACACACACAGGTTTGTCTTGTGTCCATGCCAAAGGAAAGGTGACAGAGATGACACCATAACAAGGATGACTCACCCGTTCAAGCTGGGAATAAAGATATCAGCCGTTTGCATTTGTCAGCCCTGGCTTAATTTGTCTTGACTGGAGAAGAAATAATTAAAAAAAAGTGTAGAAAAATGTTGCAGGGCATCCAGATCCTTGTGGACAGCGTGCGTCTCTATTAATCACTGTTATTTTAGCTCTTTCACCTCACCGGACTTCCTGATTAAAAATGAAACAAAAACTAATGAACCTGATGTTTCTCTGGCTAACAAAGTTTCCCCAGAGCACTGAGGAGGCCAACTGTGGCCCAGTCCGAGACCTCCTTTAAACCCACACCCTAAACACACACACACACTAGTAATAATAGCACAGCTTCCATGCAGATTGCATCTCTGGTGCAGCAGTGTCAGGCTGCATCAAGTCCTGGTGCAGGCATTAGCACATGTGGCTAACCAGGGAGGCTGCAGATTGAATTAGGACTGTGCCTCGTGTGGGCCGAATGAGCAGAAACACATGTGTCGCTGCCGCTGATTTAATGAGCACATTAAGCACATCAGCACACTCGCCATAAAGCGTCTGCACAGACATCTGCATGTTGTCCTAATAAGGATTCATCTTTACTGGATGCGAGCGAAAACCAGTGAGTCTATTTTTTTCCTCTCTCTGTGAGGAGATGTCAGTTTAAGGTCAAGATCTCCAGAAAAGATTGGCTGCTGGTTTTGGAAAAAATAATTTCTCTGTCCGCAATAAAATGCGTGTTACAGATGTGGACGAGGTCAGTAAAGCCACGTTAAATAAACTGGTCCCATGTGGAGTCAAGGCCAAAACGAGGAAATTACATTTATGTTGAAAACTTCTTTATCTTATTGAAGATGATGCACTGATGTAACTTCCTGTAAGGAGACGAAGGGAGCATTTAGCACAATAACATCTTAGCTAGCAACCTTCAGTTGGATCCAATCAATAGTTATTTACTCCCTGCAACTGGCCGAGGACAAAAAAGAGAAAGTGAGAGCGAGGGAATATGTGTGAGAGTGAGAGAAAAATGCTGAGTAACAAGGCAATCAATTTCAGTTTTAGAAAAAAAAAAAGAGGCAATGCTGCTCGGAAATGAGAAAACATCTGAGCTAAAAGCAACTAATAAATGTCAAAATGTGTGTTCTTTTATAATCACTCCATCCATCTTGGTCCACATGCTGCTTGATGCTCTATGGTATATATGTGAGCAGAACGCTGGAAACCAATCGGGTAAAACCTGGTCTGTAGACCTGGGCGATGCTGCTCTGTGATAGGCTGTAAAGACACGACGTGTGTGTGTGTGTGTGTGTGTGTGTGTGCGTGCGCACACATGGGTGTAAAAGTGTGATTGTATCAGCGCGTGGGCTCAAAAAAAGCTGTGGGGAGAAGGTGAAGAGGTGTACAAATGAAGGACTGTATTGGCCTGGACTGAGAGAGAGCAGGATGGTGAGGGCAAGGAGATAAGAGAGCCTCAGCAAACAGCCAGTCACACAGAGTAATGGAAAAAAAGGTGAGAGAGAGAGAGGTGTGGGGTGGGCATGAACACCTGGGAAATAGTGAGAGGAAAAACAGGCTGCCTGGCCCTGATATAGAGTCCAACATGCAGACAGTAGAGGTCACATCCCATCCTACACCTGCAGCCTGTAATGGAACAGAAATTAAAGCCAAATAATCCAACGCTGCTCTCACAGCGGGTCTTGAAATATGACTCAAAATGTGCAAAAACACTTTGAGTTAAAGACCTCTTAAAACTAAAACTACTGGTGACCTATGAAGGAGATGATGCCTATCTATCTGCCCAGTAAATATCTACATGAGGGAAAAACTGACTGTATTCATATTAACTGCAATCCTGTGCTAATATTCACATTAATATTGTGTATTGTGATGCTTTAGCTGAAGTAGAGGAATGGGTGGAGGTGGTGGTGAGAAGTGAGATAGTCCAATCACTGTCAGTGACTATGAATTATACATGAGTCGTAGTTTTAACAGTGTCTGCTCACTCCCCCGCTTTGTCACTATTAAATATTCACAGCAACATCTTTGTAGGCCGTTGTTAATTACTCATCGCAACAACAAAAGGTCTCAACCGGAAATTGCTGATGCCAACCTCCATTAGTGTGTATGCGTGAAGCCTACAGATAGCGCTGTCAGATCAGATGGGTGGCGCCACGACTTCCTGTTTCTGTGTCATTGGTTCACATGGCAGCACCTTGGGAAAATCTACCAAACAATCGGAGTTGATGTGAAAAGAAAAAACCCTCTGAACGACTGAGGTAGGTTTGTCTGTGAGCCTCCTGGTCGACCCAGAATGAAGAGCAGGGTAACGGTGAGCTCAGAGCTAAACTGGATTCACTGTTGGCAGGAAAACATTCAGAACAGGCTGAGGAAGAACAGGAGGAACGTTTATATACGACCGGATCTCAGAGTTGGCAAACTGGTAGAATGAAGGGAGGGGGTTTGGATTCAAGGATCAGTTCATCTACAGAAAATAAAAACTTCCACCTGGTGCAGACAGCTTCCTGTTTCATAGACGTCTTTACTGCTCTGATAATGAACAAACATGACTGCTGTAGTAAAATATTAGGGCTATCAATGGATTCGTGTTTAACTGTGATTAATCACATTACTGTTTATCTGGTGGAGTAGAGCACGGATTAGTTCTTTGAAGCCATCGGGCAGCTTCACATGAGAAAACACCAGCTCTGACTTCACTGGGGGAGAGAACAAAGTGAGCAGGAAACAAGAGTTTCTGAAATTTACACACTTTAATCCTGAGCAGGAACCTTGAGCTGTGTGGCTTTACTCTGCTGGT
Organism: Synanceia verrucosa; assembly: GCA_029721515.1. Taxonomy (NCBI): domain Eukaryota; kingdom Metazoa; phylum Chordata; class Actinopteri; order Perciformes; family Synanceiidae; genus Synanceia; species Synanceia verrucosa. The sequence continues at coordinate 2,458,921 of CM056561.1, read as the reverse complement.
CGAGCTAACAAGGCTGCAGGGACGAGCTGGAGAGGTCCTCTTAATAACACCCACTGTGTTTCTGTTCTTACACACAGTGCTGCAGAGATACCCATTTTGCATGAATGCATGCTAATGTTTCACAGCAGCCTGGTGTGGTTCTCTTCTCCAGTCCAGCTGGGTGTGTGTTCAGGGTGGTGTAAACACGGCAGCCTACATGGATTGGGCTAATATCCAGTTTGTTCCCTCTCGCCTCAGCTCCACGGTGGCTGCAACGCAATTTCTTCCAATTGACCTCCCTGCCACCGGCACAATCACTCTTCACCGGAGACACGACGGCACCAGAATACGGAGCAGCCAGCAGCGCGAGCCCGACGTCCTGAAAGGAGGTGGGGATTGAACCGACCACGAGGCGGAAATGAGATGAATTAGAGAGCGAGGAGGAGGAGGCACGGGGAGGTGAAAGAGTCAATTTATTCTGTGGTGTAGTGGCAGTGACAAAGCACAAACATTTAGAGATCAGCTAAGGAGGAAATTAGAAGCATTACAGCCAGCCCGGGTTGTTTCCCCGCTTTCTCTCCGTCCGACTTTTAGTTGTTTCGACCTGAACGTCTGTAATGAAACTGTAAGGCGGCTAATAAAATAAACACACAGCACGCTGACCTCAGCTGAAAGCTTGTAGGTGAACGATACGAGCGTCACCACAATTATCAGAGAGCTGGATTCAAATGTCTACAAGTAACTTTGCAATAATACAAACATGAGGGAATTGCCCAAAGGCCAGGAAGTAGATTTATGAGAGCAATAGTCCAGCCAAAGGCTAAAAGGCTTTATAAAGGAAACAGATTTCCAATAAAAGTGAGGTTGGAGCCCTCTAAGAGAAGCACTCTGGAGTAATAGGATTAGCAGGAGTCAAGAGCACAGCCATCTTAACTCTGAAATCGCTGAGAAGCATCTCTGTGCTGCGGTGCTGATCGTGCAAGAAGCTGCGTCCACCATCGCCATGACAACATCAACTCAAACGTCTGCCACGTTGATGAACGGCCGGAAAGAAGCGCTCCTCTGGCTGCAGGGGGAGAGCAGTTGAGCAGATGTAAAGGGATAGCTGAAAGTGAGTAATATGTGGCGTAATGAATTGATGGCTGCTGGCTTATCTCTCACTCTCACTCCATTCAGCACAAACTGCTGACTGCGCCATACTTCCACCTCAGCTCCTCCCCCTCGCTTCCACCTCGCCCGTGGCAACTCTCCGGGTCCCCTTCTTCTCATTTCTTTAAATGTTAAATGAAGTTAGCGCAATGCACCAGTGAGTCTATTTTCTCCACTAAAAATCACTCGGTAATCTCGGCAGGGCACCTGAAGGTCATCACTGGGCGCTCACCATGCACTTGGACTAAAACCATTGATTTTTTTTGGGTCCACCTCCCTCTCCTCATCCCCCCTGCAGACTTATTCCTCCCTCTCTCTGTGCAGACTTTAGAAGGGTGTGTTTGGCTCTGCATTAGACTGAGGGAGCCAGCAGATCAGTGTGGAAACATGTTAGCACACAAATAAGTGAACACCTGAGACATGCTGCTGCTTCCTCTCTGTAACTCCCCCACTCTGTCTGATGCCCTGATGGGTCTTTTCCTAAGTCTGTCCTCCTGGACAACCACACCAGAGTCTGTCTGGGAGCGCCCATGGAGACAACCTGCCGCTGGGGATGGAGCTGCAGGAGGCTGGAGAGCAAAGAGAGGTGGAAATGTGCCGAGATTTGATTCAGCTGTGAGGAGACGGCAGCTTAATGTATATAAATGCACTATAAGGAGACGATCGAGGGGAGAAAGGCAGCTGCCATCACAAAGCTGAAGAGTAGAGACATAATATAAGATAATTCAATATATTACTACCCTGGCAGAGCTGGAGATGGCACGCTCTGGCTGTTCGCTTGCTGCTGCAGGGCTCATAAAAAGCTGATTTCTTGTGACAGGAAGACATAAACAGATGTAAATAAAACCACCCATTTGTTTCTTTGTTAAAGAAAGTAAAAACAAATAGCTGTGCTGAATTCAGACCATCTGTTGTACAGAATATGCTCCAAATGCAGCAAATTTTTCTCTTTGGCCTTTATGGCTTAACTGTCGTTAAACATTAAGGACCACCAAACCGACACAGAGGAGACCACGGACCCCATTTGATAAGATTTCTTTTCCAGAGTCTGATATGACTTCTTGCTTTCAGATATTTTATCAGAGAAAGTGTAACAAACCCACTCATTCTGCCACTGTTTTACTTCTAATAAAGTCAAATCAAATATTGCCTGAGGACCCCCTGGAGCCCCTCAAGGATCCTTGGACTGTGAACCACATCTACTAAAATAATAAAGTGTTGTTGTATTGTTGATCATAAACCTTTAAACATATTGGTATTAAGTATTTATTAGGGCTGTCAAAGATAGGAAATTAGCACATTAATGCGCTAATTTGCACGATGGTAACTCAACTTGGACAAACTGCATGAAATGGTGGTGTGTTTATGAAAAGAACGATGCTCTTTGGTGGATTATTAGTTTGCTGAATTACAGGAGAAGTTTGGACAGATTCAGAAAAGACGGTTAATCTAATTTTATCAGAATGTTTGATCGTTAGTTACGACTGCATTATTAGTTTCCTTGACTTTTTGAGTGGAGTTCTGCTTTGTGACCTGGCAGCATGTCTCTGGTGATACATTTTAAGGCCATGTGGAGTTACCTGCATTTGTTCGCTTTGTGTGTGATGGTCTGGTGTTAGAGAAGATGCTTCAATCATCAGCTAATTCTTAGCTTTCTTCCTCCAGAGTCGATCATCAGTGATGACGCTCAGATACCCAGAGTGCACCCTGACCCCCTGCTGTCCTCACATCCCTGTCGGCCTGCTGCATGTTCAGAGGCTGGTTGGTCCCCCATCGTGTGGACAGCTAGTCCCTGTCCTCAGCTCTGGGCTCCAGAGTGTCAGATCTGGGCCACGCTACGACACTGGAGGCTGGCTTTCATTCCCCCCTCACACACTGTGACACTTTGTTCACTGTCACACTCCACCAGGACGTGCTAAGAAAACAAAACTAGGACTGTTCAGTCGCAGCTCACCCAAAGTGCAAGCAGACACACACATGTAGGCCCAAATACATGCATTCACACGCACACACACACACACACTCCTGTAAACTACTCAGCTGGAAGAATCCTGTGGCAGCCGTCGCACTATGGGAGAGGGCGGTAAGAAGACTGAGAATAAGCTGAGATAAAGAAGTGAATATGTAGGAGAGAATTCATGAGGAAGGCAGCATGAAAGATGCACGGCGACACGGAGGAATATTTAGAGCTGGAAGAGAGCGAGAGCTCGGAAATAGAGAGAGACGGAGCGACAGACGAGAGAGGGAGAAGAAAGGGAAGGACGGAGCATCCGTCTTAGTTTGTGTTTGGCATTCTTCTCGCCGTCCTGTCTGTGTCTTGTCCAGTTACTCAACTGTGCAGCCTCGCTATTCAAAAGCCTCTCAAGTCGCCTTTCACATCACTGTCTCCCATTTCATCTTCCTATCAGCATCCCTCCATCCCTGAGCCGCCCGTCACCACCTCTCCTCCTCACTCTGCCACCAGAGCAAGCCGGCTGACAGGATGTGATATGTCTGAATATAACACTGACGCTACAGACTTTACTAAACACTGGATAAAAACAGTAAATTCATCCTTAATTTAACTTAGTTAACACTTGTTGATTTACATTATTTACTTTCTTTTATTTGTAAATAGGTACATATATAAATATAGATTCACAAGGTGTAGAGAAATACATTTATAATAAACTGATGATTGCCAGATATTGAGAAAGGAGAAGTAACTCCCTTTTGGACATGTTATGTTTTTGTCTGCTCAAATGAAGACTTCATTCATTCATTCACCTATTTTACTGTTAACAAAACAAACTACTACTATTAATGTTAGAATTTAATAAAACAGAATAGAATAAACCTTTATTAGTTTATTGTTGCACACATAAAAGCTACCAGGTGATTATTATCCACTGACAAACTATTAAGTATAAACATATTATTTATAGATGGTATTTTATAACCATTTAACAAGGTTTTATACTAGCTATCCAAATCAAATATAAAATGTTATAAACACCTGTTGAATCATATTTTTGCTTTGTGTAATACAACTATTACCAAAGTTTATAAAGGATGGTTATTACAAAGTGTTAGCATTGGTAATAATGCACAAACACACTCAGTCCAGTCATTCCCTCTATAACCTCATCCAACAGCTTGTAATGAAAGAGGGAAAGAACTCTGCTGCGTTATAAAAGGCATGGGGTGAGTTTAATTAAACAATGCTAATGAGCAACTAATTAAAAGCTTTCCGATCAAAACAAGCCAGTAATTACCTGGAGCAGAGATGGATAATGAGTGCACTACAATCACTGGCAGACAGGCAAACCCATGGAGACCTGAGTGGATCAATCCCCATAGTATTAATGACCACTCTCTCTCTGCTCTGTCATCCTCAGACTCCTTCACTGAGCCAGACGGCAGTGAAGGAGTCACATGAAGCCCAGAGAGCAGCTCTGAAGGAAATACCACCACATCAAAGCTGCTTCTCATGCCAGTGATGCTCGCTGTCACACACTTCCTGTATTGATGAGGCTTCACATTTCCTCTCTGAATGGCAGTTAGCCGTGCAGAGGGAACCTCTTCTCTCAGGTGACGCAACGGCCTTCGTTTCTGGCTAGCTGTTCATGACTGGCTTCCCTTTCTGACAGGATTCTGACCAGAGGAGTCTCCTCACCCAAACCGCTGTGATGCAATCCTGAATCCATCCAGGCTGAGTAGGAACGACAGGTGAAAGGAGGGAGGGATGAGAGATTGAACAAAAAAAAAAAAGAAACCCAGAGGCCTGTTAGATAATACAGGAGATAATGTGAGGAAGGCGATCAGAAAGTGGTCGGCCACAATATTGAAATATGACGAATGGCCGGAAAGTATGAGGCGAGACGTGGTGGATATGCAGAGATGGATCCAGCGACAGGGAAGAAAGAGAGATAAATGGATGGATGGATAGCAACGCTCCTCTCGGCATTTTTCCTCCCTTTGATTCTCTCCTCAGATTATCAGTTTCTCAGAAACGCCTCAGTCAACAGGGAACAGCATCATCTGTTTCCTCTCAAGCAAAGAGACAGAAGTCTTGATTGTGTGTCACCATAAATGTCCGTACAGCTGATGTGCGAGGACAGTGGTGTATTATCAAATATCCGTACAGCCGATGTGTGAGGACAGTGGTGTATTATCAAATATCCGTACAGCCAATGTGTGAGGACAGTGGTGTATTATCAAATATCCGTACAGCTGATGTGTGAGGACAGTGGTGTATTATCAAATATCTGTACAGCTGATGTGTGAGGACAGTGGTGTATTATCAAATATCTGTACAGCCGATGTGTGAGGACAGTGGTGTATTATCAAATATCCGTACAGCCAATGTGTGAGGACAGTGGTGTATTATCAAATATCTGTACAGCCAATGTGTGAGGACAGTGGTGTATTATCAAATATCTGTACAGCTGATGTGTGAGGACAGTGGTGTATTATCAAATATCTGTACAGCCAATGTGTGAGGACAGTGGTGTATTATCAAATATCCGTACAGCCGATGTGTGAGGACAGTGGTGTATTATCAAATATCCGTACAGCTGATGTGTGAGGACAGTGGTGTATTATCAAATATCTGTACAGCTGATGTGTGAGGACAGTGGTGTATTATCAAATATCTGTACAGCCGATGTGTGAGGACAGTGGTGTATTATCAAATATCCGTACAGCCGATGTGTGAGGACAGTGGTGTATTATCAAATATCTGTACAGCTGATGTGTGAGGACAGTGGTGTATTATCAAATATCTGTACAGCTGATGTGTGAGGACAGTGGTGTATTATCAAATATCTGTACAGCTGATGTGCGAGGACAGTGGTGTATTATCAAATATCTGTACAGCTGATGTGTGAGGACAGTGGTGTATTATCAAATATCTGTACAGCTGATGTGTGGGGACAGTGGTGTATTATCAAATATCTGTACAGCCGATGTGCGGGGACAGTGGTGTATTATCAAATATCTGTACAGCCGATGTGCGGGGACAGTGGTGTATTATCAAATATCTGTACAGCTGATGTGCGGGGACAGTGGTGTATTATCAAATATCTGTACAGCCGATGTGCGGGGACAGTGGTGTATTATCAAATATCTGTACAGCCGATGTGTGAGGACAGTGGTGTATTATCAAATATCTGTACAGCTGATGTGTGAGGACAGTGGTGTATTATCAAATATCTGTACAGCTGATGTGTGGGGACAGTGGTGTATTATCAAATATCCGTACAGCCGATGTGTGGGGACAGTGGTGTATTATCAAATATCCGTACAGCCGATGTGTGGGGACAGTGGTGTATTATCAAATATCCGTACAGCCGATGTGTGAGGACAGTGGTGTATTATCAAATATCCATTACAGCCGATGTGTGAGGACAGTGGTGTATTATCAAATATCCGTACAGCCGATGTGTGAGGACAGTGGTGTATTATCAAATATCCGTACAGCCGATGTGTGAGGACAGTGGTGTATTATCAAATATCCGTACAGCCGATGTGTGAGGACAGTGGTGTATTATCAAATATCTGTACAGCCGATGTGTGGGGACAGTGGTGTATTATCAAATATCTGTACAGCCGATGTGTGGGGACAGTGGTGTATTATCAAATATCCGTACAGCCGATGTGTGAGGACAGTGGTGTATTATCAAATATCTGTACAGCCGATGTGTGAGGACAGTGGTGTATTATCAAATATCTGTACAGCTGATGTGTGGGGACAGTGGTGTATTATCAAATATCTGTACAGCCGATGTGTGGGGACAGTGGTGTATTATCAAATATCTGTACAGCCGATGTGTGGGGACAGTGGTGTATTATCAAATATCTGTACAGCTGATGTGTGAGGACAGTGGTGTATTATCAAATATCCGTACAGCCGATGTGTGAGGACAGTGGTGTATTATCAAATATCCGTACAGCTGATGTGTGGGGACAGTGGTGTATTATCAAATATCTGTACAGCCGATGTGTGGGGACAGTGGTGTATTATCAAATATCTGTACAGCCGATGTGTGAGGACAGCGGTGTATTATCAAATATCTGTACAGCCGATGTGTGGGGACAGTGGTGTATTATCAAATATCTGTACAGCTGATGTGTGAGGACAGTGGTGTATTATCAAACAAAAACTCTGATGAATAGAGTGGAAACTCAATGTTAGTAGAAAAACTTCATAATTTGCAGTTCAGCAAAGGTAATACGTCACAACATATTGCAAAAGTAAAAAAAAAAAGCAAAAAGTGTGTATCGTGACTTCAGTATGGTGAAAATCGTGGGGCCTCTACTGATTCCAACCAGTCCTATTTATATACGTTTTTAAATCCAGAGATGAATAAAAAGTTTTTCCTTAAAAGCGTTTCACAAACTGACCTCTCAGTAGAGAGATCTAGTCTAATCTAGTTGTTAGAGTGGCAAAAATATTGATATGGCCGTATATCGCAATATTTTGATTTGATTCTGATATAACATTGATTCTTAGTTTCTTAAAATCGATTTATAAAAGAAAAAAAATCATATTTTGGGCCATTCAGACACATACAGGACATAAATATGTGTATGCAGTATACTCTCTGTTTGTGAAATTGACTGACAGTGTTTTGTAATGGATTCAGTGCAGTCAATAAATTCACAATTTCTTCAGTGACTCAGATATCGTGATGTATCGTGGATGAAATTTCTTGCAATATATTGATTATATATTGTGATATTATCCTTATCGTGGGTAAAATATTGTGATAGCATTGTATCGTGAGGTACTTGGTGATACCCAGCCCTAGTCAAGCAGCGATCACCAGCTGGTCGTGGATCAAATACTGTATGAAATACTGTATTAATACAGTACAGGCAGGTCTTGGGGGTGATGAACTTTATGTCAGTCCATGTTAACACTAAGCAGGAACATGAGCGGACAGTGGCTGCAGTGTTTCTCACCAGTGATACTGTTGCAGTGTCTGTTGGAGCTTTAAAGGGCAAATGATCTATTCTGAGCTCGTTACATGGCGGCTCACAGAGTCCACTCTCAGCACATTTAAATGAAACCTTCCCTTCAAAGTGACGCATAAACAAGGTGGAAATGATTCAGCAGCGAGCTGTGACAGATGTTCACTTGAGCTGCAGTGTGGGCAGACAAACTCTGCAGACCACAAATAAAGAAGAAATGTGATAACACAGCTACAGGCTCTGTTTGAAGCCATACACTAACACACTATCCATATTTAGTGCCACATCAATAAAGGAGACACTGTTTGACTTTACTTCAGTGTGAGCAGTTTAAGCATAATTAATTTTCAACCTAGTAATTTAATTAATTTAGTATGTAGTCCATAGTGTGTTAGTATCAGTGAACAGCCTGGAGTAACAAAACCTGCACTTCTTCAAACGGCCACTTGAGGCGCCAAAAGGAGCTCCCATGTTAACTCTTTGAGTGTCATCGATGTATTTATACGTCAAAGTGTTTTTTTCTGCAGCGATCATGCTCTCACACAGCCTGTGAGTAACGGTGGGGCTTCTGGGAGATGTAGTCAGAGCATAAAGAATAATAGATATGTGTCTGCTGGATACATGGACTGAGCTTTTAGCAGTGAGGGCTATCCAGTTCGGCTCTGAAGCTTCAGCTTCTGCAGGACAAAAGCAGCAGACTGGCAGACAGCTAGCTCAGATCACACCACATGTATCTACCTCCTCTCTGCACCGCTCTCATCCCCCGTCCTCTCTTTTCCACTTTCCTCCTCTCCTGTGAGGATGGAGGGAGGGGAGGGAAGACAGATAAGGCCGCTTCCTCAGAAATTACCTATCACAGCTCGGCAATGTGTTCGGCACCGCTGTCTGAGAAATGCTGAATTTGTCAATCCAGTTCAACTGAGAGGAATATGTGAGCTCAATTTTAGCTGTCGTTTTGAATGAGTCAAGTACTGTAGGTGTACGGGTATCAGAGCGCACGCTGCATAGCTAAAAGGGGAAATAAATCACGCTCCGCGGCTTTTATTCACATTTGTTTATACTGAGATAAACCCGGAGTGAAGGCCCTCACAACCTACGATCCGAGGACATTCATCACCAGCAGCAGAGCGGCGAGGTAAGATCGCTCCCCGGGGCTGCAGCTGCACACTACAGTAGATATACAGAAGAAGTGGAGCCATGAGAGGCCATCATAAATTATAATAAAACAGCACGGCAACAACCAGCGTGCTGATATGACCAAATCTGTAGCTATAAAGCAATTAAAAAGAGAAGTAATTGTGGTTAATGTGTATTAATGGCTCTGCTTATTTATTATTATTATGTGGGAGGATCCATCCACACATCCTCCTCTTTAATCATAAGTGAAGTCCCGAAATAATAATTTATTCTCACTCTACTTCCATCCATCTATTAAGCACACTTACTTTTGTTTTTACTTTAGTTTCTCACTGTCATTGTTATGCCACTGGGCTCTGGCGGTAATATCACGTCTCATACACTGTAATCTGATTTCTTTTTTCGGGTTTCGTACACTTTCTGTCATAAAAGAGATCAAATGTGGGTTGCATCAGTTTAGGTGAAAGAGTTTTGGAAGTGACTGTCATAGACCAGCAGTTAGTGCTGCTTCTTTAACCCCAAACATAGACGATGAACGCTCTGCCTCGGCATCCATCCTGTAATTTCCTTCAAGTGGACCTCGGGCCTTAAGGGGCCTCTCGCCCACAAAGGCAATTTCAATGATGTTCAGAGGCTGCAGTCACTCTCCCATCTCCCTGACTTTGGTCGACCAAGTGTCTGCTCTGTCTCTGCGTATGCCTGGGAGAGATGTAGCGCCGCTGCGTTTTCGCGTTGATGTTTCATGCTCTATCTGGGACGCATCTCTTAGTAACATGCCGCAGCCTAACTGGATCACAGATGAAGTGATATGATGGGAACAGATGGTTCTAGTTTCGCTCGCTTCCACGCCGGCTCCCTGCGAAGGCCTGAAATAGAACAGAAGGTCTGAAAGGACAAACAGAAATGCCAAACGGTGGCAACTGCTGAGGTGTCGCTCAAGGTGGCGTGTCTTCAAAGACCGACGCGAACAAAGCAATCAGTGGTTTCTGAAGGTGTGTTTGAAGCAGGAGGTTCGAGTTAGTACTAGGACGCATCACTAATTATCTTCATCATCCTCATTACTGACTGGGAGTTTAGTTTGCTTTGCTTCTCTGGTAACTTTGATTTTTAGTGCTGCTGGGTGGACACAGTCACTAAAGGAACATCTGGTACGACAGGACTGATTGTGACATCTGGGAAAAAGGCCTCGCCGTTCACATTGCTCCTCTCCAATCAGGAACACTTTCCTCTCATCACACGAGTGAAATACGACTCTCCATTATTACCTGCCAGCATCCTAAATGTCAGGCTGGATGTGTAAATGATATGCTGCTCCTAATTACACTGATATTTGCAAATGCAAAACAAACCACACTCATTCACTCTCTCTACTCTGCCTCTCTCTGGGGTTTTTTCCCTCTTTTTTATATTTAAAATGTTACTGCCTCTTTGAGGAGAAGAGCAGTGCCATTAGTGCAGGAAACACTTAAATCTAACATTTAGGAACGCTCCTTTAACAGGTGTCCTTTCACATCGTGGGCAGCTCACGTCCTCAGGGTTAGAACGACTGTCTGGAAGAAGTTCACAGCGTCCACCGAGTCCGTCTTGTTTCCAGTCCCCAGTTAGTTCTGGAAGTGAATGAGTAAAACTAGATGTGGGAAAAACTACTGATATGGCAATATATCACAGTACTCTTCTGATATAATATTGATTTTTAATTTCTTAACATCAAGACTTGGGCCGGTTGTAAATCCAGAACGACTTGAACTAAAAAGTTAAATAAAAAAAAAACATATCTGCGTTAATGCAGTAACTTTGATAGCCCTAAATAAATAAATAAATAAATATATATATATATATATGTGTATATATATATGTGTATATATATACGTGTATATATATACACGTATATATATATATATATATATATATGTGTATATATATATATATGTGTATATATATATATATATACACATATATATATATATATATATATGTGTATATATATACACGTATATATATACACATATATATATATATATATATATACACATATATATATATATATATGTGTATATACATGCATGTGTGCATATAGTATTTTAAGCTGCACTTTTTTAAATTTCTCAGTGATCTATGTAGAATATCACCATATATCTCAATATCACAATATAGCAATAATATATTGTACCATGACTCAAGTATCACAATACGTATTGCATTGTGTAGTCCACCTAACACCCACCTCAAAGTAAAATAGACCAAATGATAACAAGATTCACCTGGAACACTGGAAACTGTGGCAGGTAAATGCAGATAAGTACGTCATTCAAAAATGAACGCTCAAACTTTACCGTATCCGTCACCCCACAGTGTCACAGTATTTAAATGCCATGTGACAATGGTGTCTTCACTGCTGATATAGGAGTTCACTGCAGGGGTTAAGAAGGCCTTTCAGGTACGTCCAGTGAGTCTTGTGGCTCCGACAGGCAGCGCTGGCCCTGAGGGTCAAAGAATAGGTCACGCTACGACATCTCACGGGAGATGAAAGATCGCTCCGATATCTTCACCCACTGGGTATCACTATCATCATTAGAGATGTTTTTCACAACATGGCCTTGGGATAGAATAAATGAGCCTTTAGACAGAATAAATGACTGGTCTGAAGAAGGCTTTCCTTCACCACTCCATGAGTCCCTGGCCTCCATTAGAGGACACAATGATATTCTCTTTCTTGGCCTCCCCACGGCCGTCTCTCTGTGCGAGATGATGAGTCGAGTCTTCGGCTGCCGCCACCAGAGAGACTTCAGCTACTACCGTTCACATGTAGAGAGTGGATGAAAAAGTTGACACATTTGAAAGATGATTTGTCTGGAGAGAGGGAAAGAGAGCACATTAGGGCTCCAGACGGTCTGGAAGAGCAGCGTGGGCAAGTCCGCCCTGATCTGAGGACGCCGACAAAGACCCAGCGAGCACAGGGCACACTCAGGCATCCCATTAGCCTTTGAGTGTAAATGTCAGTGTCTCCACTGGCCTAGTTCAGCAGGCTACACCCCCCTTCCCTTCCCCTGAGGCCTGCAGAGCAAAAATACAAACAAAAGCAGGAAAAACAAATCAAATGTCATGTGAAAATACAATGAAGTACAATCTTTGTCTCACTCGCCTCCTGCTGATCATGCAAAATAAAAAAAAAAAAAAAAACACCTAACGATTCTTTTCACTGCAGATTAATCTGTTGATTATTTCCTCAATTAATTGATTACATGCTTGGTTTATAAAATGTCAGAAAGTGGTGAAAATGGCAATCAGCGTTTCCCAAAACCCAAGATGTTTGTTTTGTCTACAATTCAAATATATTCATTCTAAGAAGTGAAAATAAAGCAGAAAATATCCACATTTATGAAGCTGGGATTAGAGAATTTGGACTTTTCTTTCTTTCAAAATCAAGTCAAGTCGATTTTATTTGTAGATTCAAACCTCACAAATTACAAATATGCCTCAGAGCTTTATAATCTGAACAGGAAGTGACTCCCTCTGTCCTTTACTGTCCCTGGGTGTTGAGCAGGAAGCTTCTAGATCACACAGACTCAGGCTGTTTTCCAGTGTATTCATGTATGTATATGGATGCATGTGTGTAGGTGTCGTTGTATTGGTGTCTCTGCAGCCTTGGGTCCTGCCCTCACAGTGGCCCTTGATGCCTGAGTGCTTAGTGACATTTCCTAGTAAAGGCCATCACAAACAAAAGCATCTCCACAAGGAAAAACTGCACAAAGTCTCTAGCTTCCTCAATCTAATCTCTCCTTTACAGACTCCTTCTGCAGCACGAGAAAATCTCCTTGTCCTTTGGTCGTGAGCCTTGGTCTCCTATTACTTTTCCTGTAAGCTCTATTCTCAGTAATATTAACTACTTGTCCAGGCTTTGTGCATACTTGAGGTTAAATATGCAGCTTAAAAAGGGGGAAGTCTTTTTACTTAGCTTTAACTAAACCTCTGCAGAGGACACTATTTAAGATAGATGCCACAGTCGGCCTATTAAAGAGCCTTAACGATGGAAACAAATGGACGCTGAGGAGGATAGCTTGTGAGCCAACATGACGGCGGACCAATTTATTCGCTCTAAACATGGCAACAGAAGCTAACTGGTGCTGCAAGACTCACACAGCACGTTACTGGCATGCAAAGCACTGTCTCTCTGTTTCCCACCGTCTAATTGCACTGCTCTGTTTTAGCAGGGATAAGTACGCTCTGGCCAATTTGTAGGGAAAAAACTTCTGCATTGTACTCCCTGCTCCAAAGCATGACCTGATCCTGATTTCTGTACACTAGTGGTTTACATTTGAATTCCTTTGTGTTTGTCCATCATGTTCACTGAAAACCTTCTGTGGCCTCCAGAGCAGTGTTTGGTTACGTAGAAACATGGCGGAGCAACATGGCGGACTCTGTTAAGAGTCCTTATGTAGATATGAACTGCTGTGTCTCTGTTTGCTTATTTGAGTGCATTCACTCTGAGAGGTACGGCATTTCAGAGCTGTTAAACTGACCGAACAATTTTCAGCTGCTGAATTTGATGTTTGTGACACTCACCAGCTGATCTAAGAGCGCACAAAACAATATTAACTCACTGAGTGCTAGACCCACAGAACATTTTATACTATGTCTCTGAAAACACTGAATAGCTCAAATGAAAGAAGAGACTCTCTATTTCATCATGAATTTTTTTTTTACCTTGTTCCATTCTTGTTTTATCAGAGGTAGAGTAGAGGACACTTTCACCAAAATCAACACTTTTTCTCCAGATTCTGTTTGTTTTACTTTCTAATCTCGATCGTCTCCACTTCCTGTTTTGATCTCTGTGGTGTATACTGTCTCTTTATGCTCTGACTACATCTCCCAGAAGCCCCGGCTGCAGGAGACCACTCTGACGTATTATGACGTTGATGGCACTGAAGTGTCAGATTTTAAATGACGTCAATATACATCAATGGCGCTCAAAGAGTTAACCTGCAGAAATTCAAGCACTATGCTTGTACTGTAAGTGCACAGTGTGCACACAGTAAATACTGTACTACATGCAAATGTACTAATGGAAGCATCAGAGCTGAGACACAGCTAACAATCCTTAGCTTGAGGCGATAATACAATCATAATATGGACATGTACAGTAAGTCAACCTCAAACCTACACACTGGACCTCTAAATATTCTCATCCTCTCTCTCACACATCTATTATTATTATATGATCTATTCCATACATTCGTAACAGAATCTGCCTGTAAAAAAAGGAAACAGTAGGAGAAATTAATGACTAGCGCTGGCCTGTGTTTTTGGCACGGCTACATATCACTCGCTGGCTTTACATTCACATTCACAAAAGGGCAAAAGCAGTGGGAGCCAAGTGCTCGGAGGCCATCCATCGCTTTCCATCTTATCTCATCCCATCCCAAACAGCAATTAGCCATCCCAAGCCACCGAGGTCTAAATCACATCCAGCATCTCAGGCTTGGGTTCGCCATCCCATTACACACATTCCATGCAACTAACCTCCTTTTCATGACACACAACGCCTCCCCGTCTCCGCTCACTCGCTCCATCGAGGTTGCCTGGGTTTGAAGCTAACCTATCCACCATCCAGCCCCGAATGAGCTCTGCAGAGCAGTGTGAAGGTTAAACATCATCAAAGGGAGTACGGCACTGAGCACAACTGGTTTTAGCATCAGCACAGTCACATTTTCTCTCCATTTCAGCCGTTAATGTCCACGGGAAGACATAAACAAAACTGAAATAAATATCATTTTAAATGTCTAAAAATAAAGCCTTCCAGCTACTGCTGTTTGGAAATTAGATTAAGATGCTGTTTGCAACTTTAAATAGAGTGCGTGATTCAAATTAAATACAGAAATACATACATAGAAATTAAATCACGACGCTCCTCAGCTCGATTACCCCTCGTAGAAGTCAATGGGATGTGGAAGCACATAAACAGAGAGAGACAAACTGAGACACGCTGAGAATGATAAAAAATGCAGGAAGCTGGTTTAGCAGTGGCTGCGACGTCGCTGGGGAATTCACACAATTGTTGACTTCCATGTAGAGAGAGACAATGAGTTCAGCTCCATTGACTTCCACAGAGTCAGTGAGGCACAGTAATTACCTCGGCTCAGACAGAGGAGGCGCTACCGCCACCGCCACTCGGCACTGTGGAGGAGTGAAAACAAAACCACACACCCGTTCACCTTAACTACATTTTTAACGAATGCACACAGTCACACAGGGAAATATACAGCGAGCAGGCAGAGATTATTCTCCAGCTCGAGAAGACTAGAAGTAGCTGCGATTGCAAGTGATAGAGGCGGATAAACAATATCACCGGGGCGGGAATGTGCTTGAGAAGAGGAACACATCGAGCGAGAAGTATGAAAAAATGAGGAATGAGAATCCCAAAACAATCTAATCTGTCCTTGAGTGCCCTCCTGCTGCAGCATTGTTCTGTCAGAGCCAGATGAGTTGGGATGCGCTGCAGTGAGCGAACAGAGGAGAGAAAAGAGAAAAATCAATGATAAGAGTCTCCACTTGCCACAGTAAAGAAGTGAGGTGGAGGCTGGAGGGTGGAGGGAGGCCACTGCGAACTAAAGGAGACGTAGCGAACAAGCAGAGGGTGGAGATGAGATGACACACAAACGTCTACAGTTTAGACACACCTTCTCATTTTAATGGTTTTCATGTTTACATCATGGGGTCTCATCAAAACTATGAATGAACACACATGGAATTATGGATTAATAACAAAAAGCGTGAAATAACTGAAAATGTTTTATACTTTAGATTCTTCAAAAACTGTTTCAGGTGACGACCTCATGAAGCTCATCGAGAGAGGGCAAAGCTGTCGTCAAAACAAATCGAAAATATGAAACATATTTAGATTTATTTAACATTTTGTTTCTTTGTGACATAAATCCAAATCTCTGGCTTTACAACGCAGAAAGTAGTAAAAATAAAAACCACTGAATGAGAAGATGCGTCCTGTATCAATAACAATAAAGACACATGATGCACATGAGGCATTTATATAAAAATAAACATCCCATATTATTACTCTCATATGGAGGAATCCACACAGCCTGTGGACATTTAGACCATTTCAGTTTGAAATGATATTCCCCGTCTATTTCCTTTTATAATACAAAGACAAAAATCAAACTTTTGACACCATAGGACCTTTAAATCATATTTTAAAAACAGACATATTAATTCTGTGGCTCAGAAATAGGCAACAGAGAGCAGGAGTCCAAGATAAGCAAATTCCTTTTCCCCTGATGATGACATGAGGAGGCTTTATGCTTAATGTGGAGACATCCCATCAGATAGGTGTAATATATACAACCTCTTTGTCTTCCTCTGCAGGTCAACCAGCCTGGCCTGCTTAATTCATTAAACCCTATCTTAAGTGACTGAACTGATGGACTGCCATTATTCAAAAAAAAGTTTCACAGCAAGTCCTCCAATGCAATTACCTCTGCACTGGTTATCTAAATGAGTTAAATATTTAGAAGAATCACCCTAAAGCTGCTGGAGGGATGGAGCTGGGATGTTTTATGTGTTCATTTCCAAGATAAATCTGACTGCAAACACATGAAGAGGAACATGATTTGCTGGGAGTCTGTTCTGAATTTCCTGAGCGCTGTGGCGTCCAAATATTCAGAGGTTGGGAAGGAAAGAAGGCTTGTTCAGGAAATCTACCAAGACTGTAAGAAGAGAGCAGGAAGGTGATCCAAGACACACCAACATTAGCTGCCATCCAGCTGTTTTTTTAGTCAGCTACACAGATGCTGACAGATCACAGACCACGCTTTACTTTTTAATATCTGAACAAAACTCGTGGTGTTTCCATTAGCTTCATCTGTACTTTGAGAACATGATGGGACATCAGTGGACCTGCTGAACATCAGTATGTGGATAAAAGCATTTAGAATAAATGATGGGAAATGGTCCCAAACTGTTGACAGCAGATGCTGGACTAAAAGAAGACAGCACCGAAACTCCCTTAAGTGCAATTTATTAGCACATCCACAGAGATAGTGTTTCCAGAATCTGCTCATCACTCGTGGATTTGCTAATGAATTGCACTTAAGGGAGCAGCGAGAACAAAGACAGCACTGCTGTACCTAAACACAACCTCACAGTAGAAACTACGTTATGCTCGTCTTTTTTAACATGCTCGGGCAGAGATGTGTGTTCTGTTAATCAGAAGGAGTTTCTCTGTTTTTTGGCATAGATTAGTGTTTCAGCTGTGAGGTAACGACAGACCAATTTGTCAAGAGCGTGCACGGAGCTAATCGCATCAAAGGAACTGCTAGCCAGGCTAATATGAGCCCACGAGCAGGACGCCTCATTCATTAGTCTGCATCTGCAGGACTAATCACCTCAGTGCTGACATACAAAAGCAACGCAGAAGAGAGGCTAAAACTTTATTGACATGAGACAAACAATGCTGAAAACTGATTTGATAACGTGACATTCAAAATCTCCATGTGGTGAAGCGCCGCTGCAATGCACACTGCAGCAATCATGTGTATGCAAATGACTGTGTGTGCACTTCAAAGAAAAATGCCTGTTTCTATATCATGGCACCGTTCCATTCCAAACACCGAGGCGTCTCCTCTGCTTGAGCAGAAACGAGGATCAAACGATGAAAGCCGTTTCCACGTCCTCTCTATAAGGAGGAGCAGGCGTCTATGAAGAATATTCTACCTCGGTGCTTATAATAGAGCAGAGTTGTGCCCTTCGATGCAGCATCATTTGTCTCCATTTCCTCTGTCCAGTGAGTATCACATCCGACTCAGCATTTCCTCGCTCCCTCCTCTGAGAAGACGAGCACTCCTCTAGGGCTTTTCTGGCTGGAGACGATTGCAGTTAACCACAGCTATTCAGACCAAAATGTTGCCAGGGTAGAAACCAAACCACTGAGATGCTTATTTACTTAACAGAGCCATTATTCTGCAGCACGTCAACCACAAGTACTCTACAGTCCAAGCAAGCAAGAGAGAGTATTTTCATCTGTACCAGCCCTGTCAACTCACTGATCTTTACTGAAAGAAACTCTGCTGATATGAGTGTGTGTGCCTAATAAAGTGGACATCAGTAATGAGGATGTGAGGCTATATATATATGTATATATGTATACATATATAAAGCCTCAGTGACTGGCAGCTAATTCAAGCTCATACGTGTTGCCTGTCACATGGCTGAGGCGGTGTTATTACGCTCCGCTTGTGTTGCGTGAATCCTTTTCATCACAGATAGCGACGGCGCTGCTGTTGTGAGGAAGTCTTTTATCAGCGTCCCAATGATTGTCTTTATTCTGCTTTTCCATTTCCATTCGCCTGAAAACCAACTTTCTCAAGTTCAATCTTCACCTCCGATTTTACACAAACACATCCCTGATTCGAAAACCTATTTTCTTAAAAAAAAAAACAACAAAAAAAAAACACACACACACAACAGGAAGTGTCAAATTGTTTTCTTGCTAAACTTTGTGATTTGCCAAACTATGAATAAGTTGTGCATAAATTAAAGGAGGGGATAATGAGAAATGCCACGCTTGTGTGATGAGAGGAAATGAAATGCAGCGGTGGCCAATCAACTCGTGGAGATTAGAAACAACAACCTAACCTGACAAAAAAAAAAAAAACACGTCTGACTGGAGGGTTGATGAGCGTTGGCGGAGCGGCTGTAAACGGAGGGGCGGGGCTTCTGGCCTAGCCGCTAAAGATAAGCCATTTGTCCTAGCTGGGAGGTGTTCTGCTCTGTTCTCTGAGAAGCTTTGAAGCATTCATGCCTCTGACCTGATATCTATCTCACGCCTGCCATGCTGTCCAGCACGAGGCGTTTGGGGACAGAACATGTAAATCCATTAAAAGACGGGTGTCAAACATGTGACCCAAGGGCCAGAACCGGCCTGCCAAAGGGTCCACTCTGGCCCACTAGACGACTAGATGTTTTTACTTCCTATTTTTCTATAAAATTACGTCCAGGCTGTGACACAGCGCTGTCAAATGAAGGGTTTCCAAGAAAAATGGACCAATTTCTTTTGTGCTTAAAAGTGAATCCAGTGTGCTCAGTGTGTTCACTCATTGGAATAATAATAATATGCAGAGGCACTAGAAAATATACAAGACAAAAATAACAAATGATTTGTTGGCAGATTTGGAGGAAACAGAAAATCAACACAAAAATGCAGATCTAAAAATAAGTAAAAAAAATAACAATAAAACATACAGTAGTCTTATAATAAGATTTATTAACTCGTTTTAGTTATTTCTTTAAGATTTTTGCGTCTCATATAAGCATAAATACATCATAACATGTCAAAAAGGCTTATCTCATCTAAAATACCTCTCAAAACAAGTTGATTTCAAGGTTTTCTCACCTAAAAAGATACTCAAGATGCACAGTCTTGAAACACAGCCCTCCATCTTAGTATAAATTTTTGTTGTAAGTGACACTGAAATTAAGTGCGTAGACATAATTTGACTAGAAATAAGATAAATATTCTTGGCAACATTTCGAGTTTCTCCAGTGAACAGTCAGAAGATTAACTCGTCACCTGCTGTGTAAATTTTACATGGATTGTTTGTTCGTTAATTGTGAACATTACAGTATTGACAGGTTGATATGCAGTGGTTGAACTGGTCTGGACTGAATGTGGCCATGAATTAAAATGAGTTTCACACCCTGCATTAAAAGAACTGGGTTAATGTTAGCC
Source organism: Synanceia verrucosa (assembly GCA_029721515.1). NCBI lineage: Eukaryota > Metazoa > Chordata > Actinopteri > Perciformes > Synanceiidae > Synanceia > Synanceia verrucosa. The sequence continues at coordinate 2,438,961 of CM056561.1, read as the reverse complement.
CCACAATGTTACACCAACACTTTATCATGAGGAAGAAACCGAACACAAGCTGAAGGATCAACACTGCTCAGAGCTCAGTGGATGATAATCACAATCATCTCGTTTTGAACCCAGGCCCTCCCTCTGTCTCCCAGTCTTTCTTTCTTTCTTTCTTTCTTTCGTTCTTTCTTTCCCCCCCAGCCCTGGGGGTGTCTGCCTGGGAGGCTCGTCAGTGGTTTCCCCCTGTGGTCCGTCTCTCTGCCACCGCGGCAAATCAATTCTTAATAAACCATCTGAAGGCTTCCTCTGCTATACCTTTCATTTCCCCTCCTCAAAGCTGCAGGGCAAATTAGCCTGCCAAGAGGATGAGAGGGAGCAAGAGGAAGGAGAGAGAGGGGAAAAAAACCCCGACCCAACACCTACAATTAAATTAACAAATCACTGTTCTTAATTAATCAGGGAATTACGAGCAGAACTGTGGGTTTGAGACGTGACTGACATGGCTAGAGCTGCATCTGCTTCTCTTAGTGATGCTGGAGGAGGTAAAGGAGGAGAGGAGAGGGAGATGAAAGCTTAATAAAAACTCTGTGCAGCCCCCAGACCTGAACACTTCTACTCTTCCTTTCTTTGGTTTCATCCTCCACTACTTTGTTTCTCTCCAACCATCTCAATCTATCATGTGACTGACAGCTGGACCACACCATCACTTTTTAATCCCTTAATTTCTGTGTTTTGCATAATGTGCACACACGTCTAAAAGCATGTGCAGCATTTAATTGTGTGTAACTAACCTCTCCCAAAGCCCAGTTCACAGGAGGGCAGTAAAACATTCATCATCTCCAGCGTGCACAGCAACGTGCCAATCACCATGAAGGACCACCAGAAACCATCTTCTGTCCATGCACGGCTCAGCTCCTCATCCCTTTCCACCCCAGAGACGAGCAAACACTGCCCTCCTCTTCCTCCTCTTCCTCATCCTCGTTCCCTCGGCGGTCACAGGATTCACTTTGTTTTTGATCATTCTCCGATTCGGAGCTAGACAACTTATCTGCTTCTGTGCACTCTCCGGGGCCCAGAGGAGGGAAGCGAGGCCTTTTATTAGCCTCGCTCTTTGCCTCCTCCTCTGATGTGCTGAAAAAGACAATAGACCGACAGGGAGAGGGAGAAGAAAGGCAACTCTGGCTAGTGTGCTTTTAAAAGTGTGCTGGTCCTGAGGCTTGAAACGGCTGGCCCACATTTAATCATGGAGTCTGACCAATCGTGGTATTACAAGGTCTTTTTAGCCTTAAAGACAGAGCAGCGCTGCAGTGTCACATGCAGCTCCTGGCTAACGGTTGTACAGAATATCAGTAAAAGTATAATTAAAGTTTCCCACAGCAGTCACCCACTGTATCACAGAGCAGGAAGCCTTGATATTGAAATGAACAAGTGGTTAAGTTGTGAATATTCTGCATGCATGAATGTGCAGGTCCTCAGAAGAAGCAAGAGGCTGCTGGTTGAATGCATGAACACATTTCAGTTTGCTGTAAAAAGCTGATCCCTGCTGATCAAGCAGGACTTTTTACAGCACACGCCTCTATTTTAAATGACTACACTGCAGAGGATTTCACTGTAACCACATGAATGCAGTCATAGCTGAATGTAAGTTGAGCATGTGAAATTTATTAACACGCCATGACAACCGTTGCCATAGATATGATGATGTGTCCATGACATTTCCTCATGTTAAAGTGAAAGAGGTATACCACTAAGTTTCACACCTCCATCCTCTACTGACACCAAAACAAACTGAAACCAAATAAAAACAGCAACATTTGTTAATAGCACACAGAATAAATGTAAATTTAGGTGTGATGATGGTGAATTTATTACACACCAGCACAGTGGTATTTACATAAAATACAAACACGTCAAATTGCATTGACGTACTTGATGAGAAGTGTCTGTCCGTGCCGGTGTGATGCAGAGAACGTTTATTTGTTGAGCACTGATCTCGCTGCCACGATACTGAAAGATTCAATCAACTCAGAGGTGGCGAAACCGCCATGAAGCCAATCTATTACATTAATCAGATAAGAGTTTTAACATGACGAGTAGAGCTGAGACGACTGACACTTGTGATTAGATGACTCACAAAAAAGGGACGGCTATCCTTTGAGCCAAATTTTAAAATATGAAGCTAGATTGAAGCTTCTAAAATGTGAGGACGTGTTGCTTCTGTGTGCAGCTCGAGTTTATCTGGAGACTGATTTGTCGAGTTAGTCAGCAAGTAGTGAATCACAAAGATCTCCACTTAACTGTTCACCCAAAGACGTCTTTGAGCAACAATTCAGCACTCAACGCTGGTTAGCCTCCTAGCTAACCAGCTAGCTCTGCCCTAAACTACCAGAGGACCCTCTCTTTGGGGAAATCAATAAAATCTGTCAAAAAAGGGCATCATCATCATCATCATCATCATCATCATCATCAGGCAGTGTTTGCAGGAATCACAGCTCCTCTGTCAGGCCTTTATTAGCTTTAAGCCTGCTGAATAGCAGAGGTCCACACACCACGGGACTCATCATTGTCTTCTGATTAATTAACATTACTCTGTTTGTCAACCCCTGTCCTCCCTCTGGCCCCGTGCTCCGGCGTGGCTTCCTCGTTCAGAGGCGATGATTCGAATGTGTGCTGAACTTAACGGGGAACATTCACAGGGAGTTCAGGACACAATTAGTGATTACCAGACAGCCGCATCTTCTCAGGGATTTCCACCGTCCGTTTCATCCTCCCTTAACAAAGACGAGGGATCTTCGAGCAAAAGGAATAGCATATGAGGCTGTAATGCTCTTGGATTTGTCCTGCCCACTTTCTCAGAGAGATCACAGACTTCTGCTGGCTGATTAGGAAAAGTGTGAGAAATGGACAGAAGTCTCTTTAATTAACAGTAACGATCTGCTCTCAGTTTGGGGAAACTGCAGGCAGGGAGGAGAGATAATTGAGGAGTGGTTTAGAGGTGAGAGCGCTGAACCATTTTTCATATTCCTTCTTTTATTTTAATAGCGAGGAGTTTTCCTAACAATGGCTGTAAATGAGCTTTTGATTCACTTCTCTTTAATTATGTTTTGCTACAGAAAACTGGAGATTTCCGAGGAGGCGAGGAGAGTTTCCAAACTGAGTTCATGCATTTTTAATCTGCTCAGTGCTTTAAAACAGTAATAGAAATAGAGAGAGACAAAATAATCTTCAGCTGCAGATTGGTGTCACCGTTGTCTCGCAGCACACCGACAGAATAAAAAGTGATGGAGCCGAATCTTCACAGCGGCAGCGTTTCTCACCTAATCACACCTCAGAGTTTGGGACCAGACCAAAGCTAATCTTTTTCTGTGTGTTTGTTTTATGTATTTCCAGCGAGCAGCACCCTGTATGATAACTGGCTATAGCTGCTTTAGGGTGCAGCTCTTATCTTATTCTTCCTCGTCCAGTCTGACATAGGAAAGCGTCTCTATCTCCCTCCTCTACCTCCTCTTTTCCTCCTTGCCCAGCTGAAGGACATGGTCAGTGTGACTCTCCAGCAAAGAGAAAACAGCCTTGTAGGCTTATCGTTATCCTGCTGGTGTAATCCCTGTCCAGGCCTGGGAGCGCCTCGCATTGCTCTTCCTCCTGGTGACAAACTATTTTACTAAAGACAGCAGGGACACCTAACAGCAGCCACTGAGGAGTCTTAATCTGACACCACCGACAAAAAAACATCGGACAAAATGTGCATTAAAGAGAGAGGGGGGGAGCTGGTAGTGTCCCCTTGTCATCTCCCAGCGCATGCAGACCATCTGTGCATTAAAGAGCTGGAGTCCAAGCAAAGTATTTAAACGGGTTTAATGTCTTCAGGAGGGCCATAACCTCGGTCCTGCAGGACCCCAGAAGCCCCATCAAACCGAGGCGGGAGGTCTCTTAATGCAGCGAGCAGACGACAAGGATGCAGAGTTCACACTCAGCACAGAGGAGCTCACTCTGCAGGACATGCTCTCAAAACAAAGGGAGAAGATGTCAAAAATCTCATTAAAGAAATAACACCCTCCACCTGCTCGCCGTCTTTTCTCATTCTCTGCTTGCCTTTCTAATCACCAGCACAGAAAAAAAAACTGGCAAATACCTGCGACACACAGACTGCAGGACAACTGCTCCTCAGTGGAGCACCAAACCTTTAAAACAAGCAGAACAAAAGCACATAAGTGCCCCACAGCAGGGGGTCCCCAGCCTCACAGTATTAATCTAAAAGAAGTCCTGCAGGTGTAAAGCATGTCCCATAAACCACTCATGTCTGGAGAGAAACGCTCAGCCATGTGGCTAAATCATCTATATGAGCCTCTCTGGAGAATCCGCTGAAAACTATTGGACACATTCATCAGGCCCGAGGTCACCCATCGAAGTAAATATGTGTCAACTGGCGTTTGGTTACAGCTCCCCGAGGTCAGATTAGCCCGTGGCCTGAAGAGCACGAGCCAGCGTCTCAGTATGTCTGCAGCGTCTTCACCGATTTAAAAGACGTCCAACAAATGTCAGCCTCATTCCACTCTGTAATTAATAACCACGGATGCGTCTGCGCCCGTCTCTGTGACTGAATACCCCCACAAAAATTAGCCATAAAGCATGTAATAGTTCAAACAGATGGCAGAGAGAGAATGAGGATTTGTGTTGTTATTTTTGCATGATAACAGGAGATTAGCTTGTTATATGAGGGGAGGGAGACAAAACATAAACGACAAAAAGAAAGAATCATAGGGAGCCGGGACTTTGCATAAGATTAGAATAAAATAAGACAGCAAGATCCCAAACTAATAATGAGAGGAAACAACGAGAGTGATTTAGGCAGAAACAGAAAAAAAAACAAAGGAGACGATGTTCCAACAATGTCTGATCTCCATGAGGACGCCTGTCTGCTATCGACCCAGATAAGACGGCAGGCTGGTGTCATGAGGTTTGGGCCGAAAGGTAAACAGCAAGTCAAAACAGTCTAATTGTGTTTGGGGCGGAGGGAAAGAGGAAATTGATGTATCGCCCATCCCTATAGAGCTGGAGAACAGACACTGCATCTTTTATTCAGGCTCCTTGTCCCCACATTACCGCCCTCTGAAGACGAGTTTGTCAGCTTGATTTGGGTTAAAGGGACACTGAGTTTACTCTGAACTCTTTGTCCATTATTAGCATCGATGAGGTAGAGGATCCTGAGAGGTTATCTGTGACACTAAGGTGGTTTTTCTGCACTAAACTCAGACCAACTGATTCTTCAGAAATGCAAAAAGCATTCAGCGAAGCAGTGGATTCTGAAAAATCACAGAGGCAAGTGAGACTCATCACTCGAGGCCCCCGCTGGAAGAGATTTTTGGAAATACTGTCCCGGAGAAAATTCCAGCTCTGAGCGATTTGTTTTATTCCTCCATCTCCTCTGGTGTCTGGTTTCAACAAGCAGGCTGTGAATAGGATGGGATGTGGGTCAGAGAGGCACAGATTCAAATGTCAGCGTATGGAGACAGTGTAGTAAGAAGGTGAGAGGATGAGAGAGAGCCAAATCCTGAGGCTGCCAGGAGGGTTAAGGACAGATATGGTCACCTTAATACAGACATTCAGGCCATTCATTCTGGCTGATGAGTAACTGGAGGGGATCAGATTCTCAGAAAAGAAGCCAAGCGTGAGCGGAGTTTCTAGAAACAAAGTGATGACTGCAGAGAAAATCTCCAATTCCCTCTGAGAAGCTGCCCAGTGGACGTCAGCATTGTTAAAGCTCAGGTACCGACCAAAAGGAGCACATACACACCATCAGGGTGCGCTCCATCCCCCTGCAGCGCCTCACACACACACACACACACACACACACACACACTGAAACACAACCACAGTCAAAGTGAGGGCTGCCCAAAACCGCCAGCAACCCAAACAAAGTCCAAGGTCAGCAGAGTGGGCTCACTGAGCTGAAACCACCAGCGCTGGCTCTCATTACCAGGAGGAGACTCAGCAGAGGGATGGAGGGTCACATGGGACGACGTTATGTTGATTCAAATATCAAACTATCTGAACCAACTGTGCGGTTTGACAGCGCTGAATACCTAAACTGTGCTAAACAGATTTCACAGCAGCAGAAAGCTGCCTCTGTCTCACACATGCAGTAAGTAAATCTCTGTATGCACACACACATCATAAATGAGACCTTTCACCTCTTAAGTCTATTATTCCCCTCTTAAACCCTCACTGTGTCTTTATAGAAAGGCACAAATCAACGTGCTGTTAAAATGTCAAACAGTCTCCAACATCCATGTCATCTCTTCCTCGTCTTATCCCATCAGACTTTTCTGTCATAATTAGCAGAGAGTCCTTGAGTTTGTGAGGTCACGGTGACCTTTGACCTCCAAATCTGGAGAAATCCCCTCCAGATGTTCCTGAGATGTTGCGTTCATGATCTGGGAGGACCAGCAGAAAACAGAGCTCTGGCCACGGCTCATAAAAGCATCATAAAAACACCATCTGACCCAAATTCCTCAATTCCCTCTAAGATTTGCAAGTCATGTTTTTCAGCTCAGACATTAACTTGAGCAGCCAGCTTGTCATGAAGAGAGGGAGAATGTATTCACTCAGCAGGAACGATGAAGAGTTCAGAGAGAGGAGAAGAAGTTAAAGCTGACTCCTGATGAAAATAAACTGAAGATGCTGAAGAAACTAAACTCTCTTTAGTTCTGGACTCTTACTGATTACTTCTGAGTGACTCAAAATCATAACATGTGATGTGTACCACCCCTCCTCCTGTCTAGAACCACACATCCTTCCCATCATGGCCAAGGTCCTAGTTCTGTCCTTCCCCATTATTCCCTTAGTGGCTAACATCATATAGAAATACATATATGTGTCTATATGTGTGTGAGTGTGTGCATGGATGCCATTACTCCTGCCCCCATCTGACGGTTTTGGGTTAAACAATGTTATTATTAAAGCCTCTGCAGAGCAGCTTCCTGCCTCCCTCCAGCGACACCCTCAGCACCTATAAATCAACTTCCTGAGCCCTGAACATCAGTCCGGCCTCTGCAGCTGTGCTCTCAGACACACATGATGATGACATTGCAGCTGACAGCGTGTCACACCTGTTACTCCTACGAGATACAGGAAACCAAAGGTAAATGTGAAATGAAAGCAGACGCTCCATCAGTGGGAGTTAAGAGGAGACTGGACATGAATTAGAGGAAAGTGTCCTGGCTTGCTTCTGTGTTGGAAAAAGAAACACGCTAAAACATCTTTTGTTAGTTGTAAATTGAATTCCTAATGCTGAAAACAACCCTGTTAGACCTCTGAAGATTAGTTTATGTCTGAGCGGAGACACACAGACAATTTCATCTCTCAGAGACCAAAGCGGATAAATAATGCTCTGTGAAAAACACGACTGCTGTGCAGCAGTGATGGCTCATTCTGGGATTGTTTGTGATTGTATTGACACCCCCTGCTGGGCTGAAGACTTCACTACCACACAGAGAGAAAGCCAGCGAGCGTCCCACATCCAATCCCACCTCCAGCCGGGCGACGACACACTGAAGTTAATGAAACACTAAAATCAAGCTCCAGACCTATATCACTCCAGCACAGGACAAACACAAATAAAGACACAAGAGAGACGGCAACCCAAAAATAAACACTGAATCCTATCTCATGGTTGTCTGCGGTGCATGTGTGTGCACGTACGAGCACTCAAGAGATGGAGTCTAGACAGCTGCATCCCCGCCAGGTCTCTCACTGCTAAGGAGAGTGAGAAATATATATACTGTGCAGCTGCCGAAGACGCCGTCGACCCACAAAAGAGCTATTGTGCGCCCACAGCAAAACAATACAGCTTAGCTGAGCTATGAGGAAAAAAACCATTGGGATCAATAGAGAATTGCAATTAGCCCACATTGGCAGGAGCAGCGCCAGATTACACACAGGATGTCGATCCCATTTCCTGCACTAGCGGGCCCACGGTGGAACTGAGGCAACACATATGACAAGGTAAGACGTAGTGTGATGATGATGATGATGATATTAACACTGGAGAGGTTAGAAAAGAAAATCAAGCCTGATCAGGCCTTTTCTGTTTTACAGCTGCAGTGAGGTCATCCTCAGCTTCAGGCACGTGCATCAGATTACAGAACTCAATCAGTTTTCCATATACATAAATGCTGCGTCCCTAATTTGATAACAGCACAGTATTTCCTTTCCACAGAAGGAGCTAAAAGTGAAAGGTCCTACCTTTGCCGACGTCCTGGCCTTGCAGTATATCCCTTGAAATGAGCACAGAGTAGAAGCTCTGTGAGAAGCCGGGTCGGCAGGGACCTTTGGAAACATGCTCGCCATTATTCCTCTGGAGGGAAGAGAACACAGAGCAAAGCATCGATGAACATGGATCCCATTGATTTCTGGCTTCTGTTTTGGCCCCGAGTCTGGAGCCAAAATATATTCAACAAGTTTACCAACTCTATGCCGGTGGAGCTCAGCTCATGATTATCTGATGAGATGCTCTTAACAAACACACACACACACACTCCAGGACATGTTTAAGGGCTGTGCTGGTGCTTCAATGCAGCACAACCGTCTCATCCTGTCTGGACCTGAGCAGTGCATTCTCATACTCAAACTTTGCACCCCACATTTAGTGCTCACTGTTGGTTAAATTGAACGAGTTGCAGCCTCTACACACAGTAAATGTGTGCGTGCAGAAACGCGCACAGCGGTGCCAAGGCTGGCTGGAGTCTGGATGGAGAGGAGACAGAATAACGCACTCGGTCTTCTCCTCCAGGAAGGGAATGAGGCAGGAGTAAGAGAGTAGTGCTCTTTAATGTACAGGACATGAGAGCAGCATGCAGTAGAGACAAAGGCGCAGCAGCTCGGAGATGAAGCGCACCAGTTTTTATTGATTAAATGACGAGAAAAACGTTGAAAAGCATCTTTACAACTCCAAAGGTTAACTTCTTGTTTTGGCTCTAGAAGCCTTAAAGAGGAATGCTCTGCTATAATGACACATAATGGCAGTAAATAAAAAGATCAGCCTGGTGATTGAACTGCGTTGTGATTTGAACTTGTGTTGGATTTTGCAGCCCGGTGACGAACCAGCAGCGACCTGGACTGAATGTGACAGCAGCCTCCTGCATAAATGCTAACTTTCCTACATATTCTTTTCTCGAAAATTCTGAAATCCATTAAGTAACCAATTAGCAGACTTGTCGGGAAATAAGGAGCCGCGCTGCGCCGCAGCAGCTGCGCACTGGACGGACCTGGACGGACCTGGACTCCATCACACCAACGGTGCAGGACTTTAGTCAAGCTTGTGTGCCACCGCTTTGAAAGCCTCTCACAACTTAAGCACACACAACAAGGTGTTCAAATATCCATGCATTTGTTTAAAATGAGAATAAACCTCACCCAGAATGTGTCCAGAAGGAGAGCTGCTGTCAGGACCAGAGCGAAGTCACTTCTCATGGTGGCGAGCGAGCGATCCAGGGCTGCCTGGACGAGGAACCGAGAAAGAAAGCGGGCAGATTGGTGCTGGTTGTCCAGGAATGGTGTGTAATCCCCCCTTCAGTGTGCTCTCCCCGGCACACCGGCTCTCTCCTCTGCAGGTAGGCGCTGCGCTGCGCTCCGCTCAGCACCGAGGCGCAGCCAGCGTCACTGGCCAACCCCTCCTATCACCCGGCGCAGCAAAAACTCCACACACGCACTTAAAGAAACACTCATGAGCACCAAGGAAAGGCTCTGGAAAAGTCATTAACCGTGAAAGTCCCGGCACTGCTTCACCATGTGATAAGGACATTATTCCACCTGACAGGGAACTGATCCAGCACACATCAAGGAGCCTTTCTAATAATGCATCTGCTGCACATTATCATGATTTATCTGGACAATCTGGACAAACTTCACAGACAGACATGGCGGCTGCACGTGATGTCACGTGTTCAGCAGGTGTACCACACAGTGACGGATCCAGACCTTTTTCAGGGGTGGCACGAAGTCATGCAGGATTAGATCATATGTCAGTCACTGCGCATGGGTGTCATTAATCTGACTACTAAAATTAGAAATCTTCAGTGTATAGTTCGTATAAACTGAAATATAAATAGAATTCGTAATCACGACACAACTGAATGGGACAAAATTAGTGTAATATTAATATTTTGTTATTTATGAAAGGTATAAAAATAAACACAATGTAAAAATATAGTAATAACAAAAAAAAAAACTTAATCCTGAAATGTGATTAACTCAACAAGTTGAATGCACACCAGGTCACATCTGACGATCAGACAGTCCATCATGCAATGGGGTACCAGGGGTGGCCAATCAGATTTCACCCCCACCCCCCTAGACACGCCCCTGGTACCACATGACCCGCAGGTGAGCCCAGGACTAGAAATAATAAGCCAGTAATAAAAGCATCTCATCACATTAAAGGCTCTTAAACAAGTATTTAATGATACATTAATGGGGTTGAATAAAAATTTATCTTAATGTGAATATTTTCCTCCTCTGTGACACAAAACTGGACAGATTTTTACTATTTTCTATCATTTTATAGATCAAACAATTAATTAATAAAGACAATAAGAGCAAATTGTTTTATTATGACTGATTCATTTCTCTTAAATATTCAGGTTTTCCCTCTTGTCCAACATTTCTTGTAGATTACTTTTATAAATTAGTTTTCACTTTGTAACTATGTGTTTTTGTGTTTTATCGATGAACTCACCGGACACTAAGTCAGCACTCTGCGACTATAAACAGGAGATTTCATCAAGCATCGAGCAGAATAAAGGTCAGTTCAAAACATTTTCAATGTGAAGCCAAATGAGTCACAAAGAAACTGAACTTGTGTCTTTGAACTGAGCTTCTGGTTGCTGAGGCCATGTGTGTTACAGCGCCTTACATCAGTGATCGATGTCAAAAAACACACGTTACCTTTAGCAGTTTCTACCTGTAGGCTCCTAAGGATCCTCGTGTTGTGTTGCTCTCATTGGCAAACTGGTCTATGGGCTCAAATCCCATCTTTTACCACCTCTCTCTTCCAAACAGTCCTTTTTATTGCTGCGACACGCTGATGATTCTTGTGCTGTTAAATGCTGTGATTGGCAGGTTTGTCTCCATCAGTGTGTGGTCCAGACTGTGATTCAACATGTGGTGAAGTCTGAACGTTAATATTTTGTGATTAACTCAAATGATTCCTGCAGAATCTGTGGATGGATCGACAGCGTGGTTAGCTGATGTTCAGCGACTAAAACCTTTAAAAGTTTCAGGCGATAGGTTTGATAGCAGGTAACAGGGACTGTTGACGTGATGATGTGTTGGAGGATGTTTGATTCACACCACAGTGCAGCCCTTCATCCATCCAGCAGCTCTTTCTGCTCGGACTTTTCCCCCTGAAATATCCCAGCTAACATGAAGAAACAGCACTGTGCTCATAGGAAGTGAACGTAGCGCCTCAAACTAGAAGCTCTCAGCCTCACTGAGGTGAAGTTTTTACAAGAGAGAACCAGAGTAAACCAGTAAACTGAACTAACTCATTCATTTATTCATTCACGCTCTTGTCACAGCTGAGGAAAGTTTCTGTCTACAGATGACTGACAGCTGTAACCACTACAATCATGTTTTTTTGAGTTGTGCTCCTTAATAATCCCAAATGTTTCCAACCATTTGCACAACAAGATGAATCAGTAATTTTCATGAAGTTTGCTTGTGTATGGCGTCTTTGAACATTCCTCAGAGGTTTATTGCGATACAGATTTTTAGATCCAGATTTATTTCAGTTCAGTTTTTTTTGTTTTTTGTTTTTTTACAGTAAAGTCACGTTTGAGGGTGAGATATCTGTGATATTTCTGATACTGAGAGTCAGAGTGTGTGTTCTCCACACACTGCTGGAAGAAAACTGTTAAATTTATCATAACATGCCTTCATGCGTGGGGTCGACATCTTCTGCCTTCCTTCCCACACAGCTTTGGTTTGTCAGTTTAGCTCAGCGTGACACAATTCAAGTTCTCAGCTGTTTAAGTCACATGCCTGACCTACACTGGCTACCAGATGAAATATGAAATAAAACAAAGTCATCCGTGCTTTAGAAGAAGGGCAGAAGATAGCATTAGAGCTCCACTGTGGGTTTGTGTCTCTGTCGTCCTCTGTTGTTTTTAGGACAGATCTGGGAACAGTGTGGACTCACGCCAAACTCCCTCATTCATCTGCAGCAGAACAGAAAACATCCCATAAAACTGAGACTGTCTTTGACTGGATGCAGCAGAGAGAGCACAGGTGGAGCTAATAACATTAACAACGTCTCAGCACCATTTACAGGAAGTCCCAGTCAGAGTGCCATGCCTCAACCTGAATATCATATTCATTATTTATTATACCTATTCAGTTTATTTCTCTGGGACAGTGCATAGCCTACTAATAAACAGTACTGTGTGACAATATATATACAATAATCATGTAATTGGAGTAAATGCAGAACAAAGACATGAGAAGCCAGTAAAAGCAGGTTAGATCACGATTCAACAAAGCAAAAAAACGAACAATCATGAGCAACTGATATGAGCAGTTCTTGCACCATTTTAGAAGTCAAATTCAAGGCTTTTTAAGACCTTGACAAATATACTTTAAGACCAAAAATATCCTAACAATAATACTGAATTTATATTCTCCTACACTGGAAATCAAAACTTAACCTTTCGCATTTCTTATCGCTAATCTTTTCAGTTTTTTGTTGTTTTCAGCCGGCGCCGACCACCTCTGAAAGAAATCCCCGTCCATCCGTTTGTCATTAAATTTGCACTTCCCCATCTTTACATGTACGTACCGTAAAACTGACATTAGTCGTGAAGCCTCTCATTTACTGCACTGTCTGGGCCACTGTGTTTTCCTGTTGGCATTAAACGCACCGTCTGAAAATTTAATACCTACAGCAAATTTAAGACAATTTAGACTTTTTAGGGAGCTCTGTTGAAAGTGGCTGCAGCTTTTCAAGGTTGCATTTTATGTCCAATAGTGCATGTACTGTTCCATGTATTTCCTGTTTCGACTAAATATCTGTCTGTACTATACAATCAGTGTAGTATGAAACTGGGAAATTATTTGCTCTAGATGGGCTTTTGTAAACAACAATAACAAAAAAAAACACTGCTGATGGTTCCTTGCAGCAAAAAATCCACAGCCTCTCTGCCAGTGATGTTAAGTAGCGTCCATTTTTCAGCATGTCTTTGGCAGAGTTTCAGAGGCACACTGTTCATTGTTTGGGCTGCTAATGGAGAGTTAGCCAAACAACTATTACACAGTGATAATGCTGAAAATCATTAGTGGTTTCCTTTTTTAAAACAGGACAGTTTTTTTTTTTAAAAAAAAAGCTCCGGAAATCCTGGGAGCCTGGCAGAGGTTCCTGCTCTAACATTACAGGTTCAATTTAACTTATATCTCAAGATTAATTCTCCAGGTTTACAGGGAGTTTGAAGCTCCATGAATTGCTACTACATCCTGTTTTACAATATATACAGTAGATACCATGATGAGACCACTTCAGGAGCCATTTTTAACACAAACACATGGGAGCAGCCACTCTACAACACAGTGTGCCATCACATATTACAGAATTCAAAATATTCAACTAAACTCAGGGGCCCAGGGCTCTGGCTCTCCTGGTACATTATACCAGGAAAAGAATTAGAGTAAAAATGCAAAGGGTACAAGAGAAAACCCACTAAGAAAAAGACCCATTCTTGTATTTCGCTGCTTATTCCAGGCGTCACACACTGGTCCAGCTTGTCTAAATATCCAACTGACAGGTTTCTGGAAAACTGCATTGTTACAGGGGACGTGGATATGACGCCATCCACTCCTTCTGGATCATGTGGCCGCTGGGGTTTCCTCGTCCTGGCCCCAGCATCCTGTGGTCTTGCCCGTGGTTGACTCAGGAGGCAAAGCCCTCAAAGGTTGATGATGGATTCAAAGACTCATTGACAGATCTGGAACAATGAGGCGGGCAGGGATCGGGGAAACTGTGGGCTCGGAGCAATACAGAATACTATTGTTTGATTTCACATCTTTGATGGGAACACAGTGGAAAGAAAGTGCAGCTGGAGATCCCCAGCGACGCAGCAGAGGCATGAAGCCTTATGATTTTCAGACATCACAAAGCCAGCTGCCAAGCGGTCAGCTCCCACTGCCTGTGAAGCACACATGGACAGAGACTATGAATGGCATGGAGCCATTAACATTCATCTCTTAAATGAGTCATGTAAAGTTGGTGTACTATGTGAGGTGCTATATATCATATTTATACTTTTATCCTTTGAACCCCTACACTTCTACTAGCCCACATGCATCACAATGAACGGTACCAGAGTTAACATGGGCTTTCATGTGCAGCTGTCAGTCACATTTCTACCTTTAGCAGAGCTGGACGGTACGGGAGCAGGCCGGTCTGCCAACTGAAAATCATTTCCCATTCTCTTTCATAAACAAAAGCTCTACTGGACGATGTTGCCAGAGTCTGGGAACCCTGGAAACATGTGCTTTCATGATGCATGTGCAATGCCCCGTGAATGGCCAACTATGAGAGGAGAGGTGCTAAAGCGATTCCTCAGCAGGGAGAATTTTTAGCAGCTATGGGAGGCGTTCGGTGGAGATGCCCCTAAGGCTGATGGGATGCTTTGATCAGAGATGGAGGGACACGCCTGTTAAAAATCAGCAGCCGCTCTATCTCTTTGTATTCCTCTCTTCCTCCCTCCATCTCCTCTCTTTATATCCCTCCCTCTCTGGTTTTTTCCTACCTTCCTTCTACCTCTTCTGTCTCTACTCCTTCATCTCTCTTATGCAAACATAGACATACCAGAGGGTCGGAGGGGTCGCCTTGTTTCCACCATGCTCCAGCACTTTCCAGCTGGACAGATGGCCCATAGAGCTCCCATCATACCAAACGACAGGCGGCGTTAACAAGCACACGACAGGCTTCTTGCACCATTTTAAAAGTCAAATTTACTTTTTTAACACCTCAGCAAATATGATTTAAGACCCAAACATATCATGACAGTTTCTTTGGTTGAAAACAGTCAATTTATTGTAGGGCCTGACCAAAATGGAGATTTTGAGGCCGATGCTGGAAATAAAATCTGATAACCAATTAATCTCTGATAATAATTTTGTTTCAGCCCTTTAACACTTGCAGCAACTATATAAATTGAAGACATAACTCAACATAAATTTCACAACATTTGTGAACAAAAAAATGTGGAAAATTTTCAGTAAATCTCTGAACGCTGTGCTTTCCTATTGGTGTTAAACGCACCATCTGAAAATTTAATACTTAAAGCAAATTTACGGTAAATTTAAGACAATTTAAGACCTTAATTACCTGGATTTAAGATATTATAAGGCTTTTTAAGGAACACTGACACCCAAAAGCACAAACACACACTTATAGTATGTCGATAAACATACACTAATAAATCACACAAATGCAGCTCCGGTGCAGCTTGAGTCCAGATCATTTCTGCGCTGTTCAATATGATATTTAAGTTGCTCTGCAACGTATTTATTTCTGAAAACGCTTTGCCAGTGATTTGGTTTAGTGGTTCACTTTATGTCTTTTCCAGGGTTGGTGCAGTGTGGGGATTCTCCAACACCGAGCAACAGTGAGTAAATTATTCCATTCAATTATCTGAGCATTTGCTCAATATAAATACCATCTGGGTGCTTGAAATAGATTAGTTTAAGGCCATACTAAATTATTAAACTATTCCCAGTGAACGAGTCCCCATTCCCCTTTAAATGAGGCAGACTTATGGGGTTCATACCGAGCCTCTGGTCGTCTAACGCACTTAAATCGTCCCAACAGGAACATGAAAACAGGGTCCGTCACCACTTGACCCTCGCTTCTTTTCCACCGGCCAAACTGTTTTGAACGTTCCCCTGGCCTGTGGCAGGAGGCTAGAGACAGAACAGGACAGGGTAGGATGAGATGTTAGCTCTCTGATTGCAGTATATTACTTCACCCCATAATGTGTTTGGCAGGAAGAGTTCTCCACCACATTAGTACAAACTTCAACATGACCTCAATCACTCTTTCCTCTCTCATGGATTCAGCCCTGCCAGACAACAGACCTTCACAAAGTACTCCTCATTTATTTGGCACACTCCCTCCGGAGGTCCAAATCAAAATGTGAGCATATGGCTGCACTGCGATGTGCAGACACACATACAGTACACTTGACATCCTGCATGCCTTCAGCTCTGTGTTCGCTGGGTTTTATTCGTTTTATAACCTGTGAAGTATCAATAAAACGTCCTTGCCTGTGAACATTGTTCACAGCTTCACTGGATTTCTCTAATAGTTATATTAACATGAGCCTTCGTACTGGATTTACTGGAGTCTTCAAGGAAACACTCAAAGAAAGAATTCAAATGATGTCCTTAAGCCAAAAAAACACTGTTATCATGGAACAATACTGAAGGTATTGTGTCTGAATATGGGCTTTCTACTGGACGAACAATACCAGAATGGCTCCAATAACTTTCCGACCAAACTGAGACCGTCTGAAAGAAGGAAGATGGACTCAGCACCAATGGTTAGAACTGGCACTGGTGTGTATTGTTATTATTAAAAATATAATCACCCTCAGTGAGAGTCGATCAAGTCAAGATTTTATAACTTAGCTGAAGGACTTTCAACCAGATATGATGTCACAGATACCGTATATCAAGTGCTGTGGGGGATTTATGTGAAAATGTGTTTTCATATTTAGCAAATCTTAAAAAAAAATCTAGCAAAGACATGTTAAAAGGATCCAAGACAGGTAGGTAGACAGGTAGGTATTTAGGTAGACAAGTAGAGAGGTAGGTATAGACAGGTAGGTGGACAGGTACTGTAGGTAGGTAGACAGGTAAGTAGAAAGATAAGTAGGTAGGTAGATAAGTAGGTTGGTAGACAGGTAAGTAGAGAGGTAAGTAGGTAGGTAGGTAGGTTGATTTGTAGGTAGATAAATAGGTTGTTTGGTAGACAGGTAGGTAGGTAGGTAGGTAGGTAGACAGGGTAGACAAGTAGACAAGTGGGTAGGTAAGTAGGAAGACAGTGTAGACAAGTAGACAGGTAAACAGGTAGGTAGGTTGGTAGACAGGTAAGTAGAGAGGTAGGTAGGTAGGTAGATTTGTAGGTTGGCTTGTAAACAGGTAAGTAGGTAGGCAGATAGACAGGTAGGTAGGTAGACAGGTAAACAGGTAGATAAGTAGGTAGGCAGATAGACAGGTAGGTAGGTAGACAGGTAAACAGGTAGATAAGTAGGTAGGCAGATAGACAGGTAGGTAGGTAGACAGGTAAACAGGTAGATAAGTAGGTAGGTAGATAGACAGGTAGGTAGGTAGACAGGTAAACAGGTAGATAAGTAGGTAGGCAGATAGACAGGTAGGTAGGTAGGCAGGTAAACATGTAGATAAGTAGGTAGGCAGATAGACAGGTAGGTAGGTAGACAGGTAAACAGGTAGATAAGTAGGTAGGCAGATAGACAGGTAGGTAGGTAGACAGGTAGGTAGGTAGACAGGTAAACAGGTAGATAAGTAGGTAGACAGATAGACAGGTAGGTAGGTAGACAGGTAAACAGGTAGATAAGTAGGTAGGCAGATAGACAGGTAGGTAGGTAGACAGGTAAACAGGTAGATAAGTAGGTAGGCAGATAGACAGGTAGGTAGGTAGACAGGTAAACAGGTAGATAAGTAGGTTGGTAGATAGGTAAGTAGAGAGACAAGTAGGTAGGTAGGTAGGTAGGTAGGTAGATAAGTAGGTTGGTTGGTAGACAGGTAAGTAGGTAGGCAGACAGGTAAACAGGGAGGTAGGTAGGTAGGTAGGTAGATAAGTAGGTTGGTTGATAGACAGGTAAGTAGGTAGGCAGACAGGTAAACAGGGAGGTAGGTAGGTAGGTAGACAGGGTAGACAAGTATACAGGTAGGTAGACAGGTGAGTAGATAGTTATATAGGCAGGTAGCTAGAGAGCCGTCCAATCATTTCATTCAGCCTGAAGCCTTACTACAGTCCTCTGACAGCCACAGGTACTAGAAAGAGGAAAGAATTACCAACCCTGACTTTAATATAATAAATCTATCAAGTGCAGCTGTTAAATTTACACTGTGGCTACAGTAGTTTATTTACATGCTTTCAACAGAGACAGCTGCCACCAAGTCAAAGCTTTCTTATTATTCCCAGTCTTCTTAACCAACTAACACGTTTAAACACTGACCTAAATTGCTCGCTGGTACCCTGAACAAGCTTTCAGGTGCTGTACAAAAGGCTCGTCGGTGGACTCAGCCTCTTCATTACACTCCTCTTACAGATCATGAGGCTGAGGTGTCTCTGAGCGCGACCTCTTCACAATGAAACCCCTCATTCATCAGTTCCACCTAGTATGGAAATGAAAGAGGAAAAGAAAGCACTGCTACCAGCATTTTGGAAACAAGGGCTCAGACACTCCATCAAGCAGCACATCATCAAAACACACTTTGAAAGAAAAATAACTTCTTCTATCTTACCGCAGATCGTGAGAGCCATTTTTCAAAGACCACGTATAATGGAAATTATGAAAAGGCAATTTCACCCTTGGGTAGAATTGGGCCGATCGAGTGCAACGCTGGCATTGTGCTTTATAATGTTGGCTTGTAAACACTGAGACACAGGCCTGCAAGGTGTCGGGATGTTAGCAATAGCAGTGAAATGTCCACAGTTCAGAGGAATAAAGAGGACAGCCACAATAAGCTCACTATGTGTCCTCTCCTGTTCCTTCTATTAGAGCCAAAGCACTGCATTAGATGGGAAAGGAAGGAAGGATTCATGTTACCTGCACACCACCGTCTATGTGTCCATCACTAGAAACACAAGCACCAGAGGAATGAATTATTGCTGGAACTCAATCTTGTATATTTCCTTTGCAGAAATGCAGAAACTCTGTGACATCCTGTGAGAATGAAGTGGTGACCCATGTGCTCTGATGTAGTGCCTAAAGGTGCTCTGAGACGCTCTACAGAGACAGTGTTGTGATGTGATGACTGATGAATGCATCTTATATTTTAATGGAAAAGTTAATGGCTTTCTCGACTTCAATGCAGTCACTTTCATTGAGCCAAGTAGCGTAAGAGGAACGTCAGCTTGACACAGTCATGGACAGGTGGATATTACTTTCTGGAATACAAATATTATTATTTCAAGAAAAAAATATCTAAATTCATCGATCGCCAGTTCTCAAATATTACCACTACGACAGAGTATTGGGGCCACACTGAGGAAAAAGTTCTTTCACAGACTTCCAGAATAAGAAGTCATTATTTACAAGAATAAAGTCAGAAATTTACGAGAATAAAGTCATTATTTATGAGAATGAATTTATTATTTACAAGATTAAAGTTATTATTTACAAATTAAAGTCATTATTTGTGAGAATAAAGTCATTATTTACAAGATTAAAGTTATTATTTACAAATTAAAGTCATTATTTATGAGAATAAAGACATTATTTACAAGATTAAAGTCATTATTTATGAGAATTAAGTCAGAAATTTACAAGATTTAAGTCATTATTTTCAAGAATAAAGTCAGAAATTTTCAAGATTAAAATCATTATTTACAAGAACAGAATAAAGTCATAATTTACAAGAATAAAATTGTTTAAAGAATAAAATTACGAGATTAAATTCGTGATTTTATGGGAATAAAGTCATAATATTGTAACGTGTTATTGTAGAGAAGTTGTTATAATGAAGAAAAAGAAAATACTAAAATAAAATGCTCTACAGATTGATCAACAGTGGGAAAAAAGTACATCTAAATATTTCACGTTCAGATTTTCAACTTAAACTGCACACAGATTGTTCTAGAAACTTGTAAACCTAATCTCCCTCTGTATTCCTACAGTGAAATGCAGTAACATCCCAGAGTATTTAATAAACTTAACATGCTTTTATGCTGCTATCTCCTGCTGGGGATGTTGGATTTATTCATCAGCTGAACCATCAAAAAAAATCTTGGTGTAGTGTTCATGACAATGCATGTTGCACAGCAGGAATATACTGAACGACTCTGACCCTGTATCACCCAACAGCATGCTTCTCAACTTCCTGCTTACCTTCTAGGAATCATAAAAAACATAAGACAGCAAACTTGACAATTATTTAATTCACTGTTTCAGAGCTCTGGTGTGATTTATTCTGCCTCTGTTACACAATGACAGCAGTGCACTGAATCAGCAATGGTTATAGACCCTCTACACCCATATTTTTAATTTATTTGACAAAAAGAGACAATAAAGAAAGTTAACTATGAATTTAACTGATATCAGCTGGAGTGAAAAGAAGAATAGCTGCAATTTATTGATTTTTTTTTTACTGTCTTTTACTCTCCTATATCAGCATCAGCTCCAAAAACCCAGTTTCTGTCGGCTGCAGTATTTTATTTTAGTATTTTAGTATATCTCTGCAAATGGGTGCGTTATTAACTTATGCAAATGAGGAATATACAACATCTGAGGTTCAGATGCTCAGACAGGATATGAATGGGTAACAGTAAATGGATCATTCTCTTTACTCAGTACCAACAATCTTTGGAAAAGCTTTTTTAGTTTTGTGCAACACAGTGGGAAGTCATTCTAAGGAAATCATTGTATATTAAAAGGGCCTAAATACATAAAAACAATGAGGCACTCATGAACCAAACAGGCTGTAAAGTTTTTGAGAAAGACCAAAGAAGCAGTGTTATTTCTTTTCCACACTTTAGACTGTTCGACATCCATCTGCACCTGAGCATTACTCACTATAATCTGCTGCTGTTACAGCATTTCACTCCCAGGCTTTGTAAAAAAAACTGCATTAAAAGTGACATTTAACAGGTTGCAAAGAACACCGCTAACACTGACAGCATGTATGAGATCAAATCCTTTAAAAAGAGGAGTTCATTTATTTTCTTGTCACATTCTGGAGCTCTTATTTTCACCCAAGAAAACTTGTATTAGTTTTCTTTTTGCAGGTTTTTTTTTTTTTTTTTTTTGCAGTGTTGCCACCTTGAGGTGAGAATGTGCTTCCTCCTCTCTAACCTTTGGCTGATAACGCACTAGTCTGGAATTAAGGAGAAACTTTGCCCCAGTCCTGGGTTGGATTTGATATATCCTGCATAAGCTTCCTCTGCTCATATCTGTGTGTGTGTGTGTGTGTGTGTGTGTGCAGGAATGTATTTACACATATTGCAGATCCATTCCTATGAATTATGCATATGGCTATGCTGTTTTAGGGCACTGTCAGTGATGCTGCACTTTATGGGATAGCTAAGGGAAGTTAAACATCTGGACCTAGCTGGTTTTCCTGTCAACTCGGCCTCCTGCTTCTGCATATAATAATTATATTTTAAGAAAATGCATTGTCCTGCAGGATGCTTGTAAACTTGGCTGACCTCATCTTTACATGAGAAAACCATTTCAGCCTTTTCAAAATGCAACACGATGCACCACTAGAGCTCCTCACCAGTACACCTGTAATTAACATAATAAATGCACTCATTAGAAAACAAACCTCAACAACATGTTGTAAATGTTGGTGTGAACTACAGGCTTAAAAGGGTCATGGCGTTATTTCTAGAAAATCAGTTTCCACTCATTAAAATGTAAAAATCTGCAGCTGCAGAGCTGGAGGAAGATCATTCCTAAACAAAAAAAACTGCACAAACTCCGGTGTGTGGCTTCTAATAATGTGTGTGTGCACCAACAGACACCATGACATATGTGGTAAGGAGGACATCAAATGTATTTAATGGTGACTCTAGATACCTTCAATAAGCGACGTTCCGGTTAGTTGCCACTGACGTCTGCAGTTCCAGTGAAAGCAGACGGGGCAGATGTGCATGAGGTCAATAATATGGCTCTTTGTTGTTCTTGTGGTGTGATTAACCTGTCTGGCACCTGTAACTCTGGCTGAACTCAGGTCAGCGACGCTGTTGCCAGGGATTGTTAACCCAGCTGGTGTCTGTGACTCCAGCTACTTAATGCCTGAACCTGGATCGGTTAGACTTATTAGAGCATGGCGGCCCACCTGGGAAGCTGAACTTAGGTCAGTTGGATAGTTAATAACTAAGATCCATTTACCTCTGTGTGCCGTCATGCGGCCCTGGCAGCTACTTTGACCTCATGAGGTGAGTTTTATGAGGCATCGGCCTGCGGTTTGTTCATGCTTAAAGCACATACAGCATACACACTGTTACCATAGAAATGCACTCAAAACATGTAGATGACAACTAGTGAGGCCAGTGACTATAGCGAGCATATGATCCCATGTGAGCACACATTGGTGTTGTGTATAAATCACATGTAAATAAATTCAAGGTCTTACTGAATTCTTCCTCTGATTTTACCCCAACTTGTTTTAATAATAAGGACATACATGTTAAGTAGCCTAACTATAGCGCTGATATTTGCTTATTGCTTTTTAATGTGGCTGCCTCATGAATAAAACACGAGTCGTCCATAGAATAATGTTATCTTTATGTATTCATGTGTATTATACGAGGTGTACTAAAGCAGCGCTCTACACCAAGGACTCAAGGTTACAGATACAAAGCAGAGCTCAGAGATGTGGTGGCGTCTTCCTGCAGTGGTTGTGCAACTTTGAGCAAATACTAATGCTGGGTTTGACCAATCACGTCGGAGCAGGGTTTGTCTGAATGCAGATAAAGAGCAAAAGACTGTAGTGGTAGTTGTAGTTATGAGCCCAGTTTCCATTTGACTGTTGAGCTAATTTTAAGCAAATGTTGCATGAAACAAAAGCAGATTTCCTTCAACTGGTTCGGCGCAAAAAGCTGTTGCACACTTCAGTCGCAGCCTGTGTGGTGCATGCTGTTTATTGCATGTTTAGATATCGTATGATTCAGTGTCACCTCTAGAAAGAGCTGCAAAAGTAAAAGTACATCTGGGTGAGAGTGCAGCAATAAATCACGAGCCCATGTGCACAAATAAAGACAGGACACAGAATACTAATATATAAGGGTGGGTTTCTACGTTTGAGAAGAACTGGAGGTCGTTCAAGAGCACAATGAGGGGATATTAGAAGAAAAAGAGTTGAATTCACAACCACTGTCTTGTCCTTATTCCCTGCTAGTTTTTAATAGTTGAAGAGAAATTAAAGAAACATGCTTGATCGACTCTGAAATTCTCTTGAAAATGATCTTTTCTTTCTGCCCACTGACACCTTTACACATCCATTTCATTCATGAAACCCTGAAATTCTTTCATTGTGATCAAAAGTTATATTATTACAAAAACTAGGCAACTTATCTGAATTGTTATTTCATGAGAGGGAACGATGAAAAAAGTTTGAACTAGTTTGCGCTGAATTCTTCAGGCCTTCGCTTGTCAACTGGGCAAACATTCCTTATTTATGATAACAATAAAGAGGATTTATTGAAGGAATGCTATCAAAGAATACTGTACTCTACTGTATAACTTTTTGTTAAAATAAAAATGACTCTCCGCTTGTATTGAAATCTCCATGTTCAGGACTATTCCTCTCTGCAGAATTAGCTCCTTTAATTTCCTTTTAATTCTTCACAATAAAAGCCCCCTGTTACTTTGATCTGTAAAAACTTTTATTATGAAGCAGTAAAATCAGGAAATGTTCAAATTTAAGAAGCCAAAACAGAGAATTTTGACTCCTCAAACCTACAGACAGCGAGCGCACGCAGGTACGCTCCTACCTTCACACTGATGTCGTGAGGAAGTTAATGTGCCTCCAAACTGTGAGCCTCGTCATCTTCAGGAGACGTCGACAGTGTTTCTGACACGTTCTGCAGCTCAGAAGCACCTCGGCAGGCTGAAGCGTCGGCGCCGCTTCCTGTCGCCGCCTCCTCCTCCTCCCTGTGACCTAAACCAAGCAGAGTGTCACACCTGAGGCACAGGGACCATAAAGAGCACTAATCGGCAGATGCCAGGGTGTTCTGCACTAAGTGCTCCAGCATGACAGTCCGTTCCCCTTGTAATTACTGCATGTTGGTTGGCATCATTAAATATTCATCCTCCATCGGCTGGGAGCTGCTCCAGCTCTTCACAGAGAGATTGCCTTTTCTTTTGTACTCCCTGTTCTCTTATTCACATCTTAACTTTTTACTTTTAACTTTATGCAAAACTTGCCCTTCACACTGTACTCACTTTTTAATCATTTTGTTTCCTTGTTGTGTGTTAGAATTCCCTTAAACTTGATCTCATAACATGGCTTAATTATTCAGTTATATTTACAGCATGTGGAGGGGAAACAGGCAGACGTGAAGAGGAGATGGAAGGTAAAATCTCTAGGAAACAATAAGGCAGCTCTCCTCCATGAATCACACAGCAACAAATGTTGAGAGGGAGATGAAAATCACCAGCATCCCACTGGATTAAGTTGGAGTATTACTAAATCATGGGTACCGTTTGGGTTAAATCTGTGTGAGGGAGGAGCATTTAATATGAGAGATGGGTCAGTTCAATACACTCAGCTTTATTACTGCTATGTGTCTATCAAAAACAGAGCAAACGCCTACAGTATAAGCCAGGGGACATCCGGAGGTTAAAGGTCAGCTGCTCATTTTAGAAAATTCTTAAAAATTCTTAACATAAAACACTGTGTCTAACTGCTGTGGATACTGTCGATCCAAAAACAGTCTGGGTATTTAACTTCTATTTCTTATCATTACGAGCTATAAATGCAGTGCATTATTGGTGATTCTCCCGAGCTGTGCAGCAGCACATAAATACGAGAAATAAAAGCTGTGTGTGTCATGGTAAGGTGTTAAAGAATGACAGCGATAACACAATATTGTAAACCAGCGGCTGTTAATTACTTTGAGGTTGAGACAAAGGTGTGACGGCTTTCCCGGCTTCCTAATTTGAACCCTTCAAAAGTAAATGTTTATTTATGAAGGCCTTTATCACAAACAAGGACCTGTTGAGGCCACTTAAGCAATCAACAACATGTCAAACTAAATGATTCAACAGCGTGTTTGACCATTTGCAGAGCAGGAAATTCACAGGAAGTGGATGAACGGGCAGCTGAATGTAATGATGTAACAGCAAACTGTGGTTGTTGACTTTGACTGTCCTGTTTTGGCCGTTAGCGGTGAATGTGGTCGTCAGTGAGGTTAGGTATCGTTCAATTTTTATACCTGATATGATTAGAGCTTTTCGATCGGTGCTACATAAGAAGGTCAGCAGAGGTATTTATGGTCACACTTCATGATAGCACATATTCTTGTCATTAAATCTGCTAAACAGAAACACTGTTCAATGTTTTCAAACTATGGAAACAGCCTCTAGTCTATTGCCACCATCAGAACAACGACCTGCCTTTGCTGCTTCTATTAAAAAAACTAAATACATAATACTTTTATTATGACAAAGTTATTAGAAATTTAATGTTCATTTCTGAATTAGCAGAGATTTGTTAGCTGCTATGAGCAGTGGAAGAGACCAGGCAGACTTTTATTGTGAAGACTGCAGCTGTAATTCATCTCTACATACAGAGGTACTGACAGTCCACTCAACCTTCAACATGTCACCCAATGACAATGTCACAAAGACGACAAACTATGGGATTTAAGTTGTGCTAAAGTAAGCGTCCTCAGCAGTGGATTATCTCCTAACATTCAGTGTACCGCTCCATGAATGTGTCACAAACAGAAAGGCACAAGCCTTGATAACACGGCAGCTGAATTAAAAAAAAAAAAAACTGCAATGTGAAATAAAGGAACAGGTTCTTTTGTTGTTTTTTAAATAGGCTTACTTAGAGACCTTGGCTCCTTAATCTGTTTATTCGCCTGCATCAAACCACTCAGTTAAGTAGAACAAAAGTGTGACTGTGGCTAATCTGAACAAACACAGCTGCAGTCATGATGGTTTAAAAGGTCAGAGGAAGCTCATGGCAGGACGGCTGAGTCAGAACGACTTCAACTTACCGTGGTTCCTAAAACACAAAGCCCAGCCTCTGTTTTAAAGGCTGAAACTCAAACTCTATCTGCATATTTACACTTAACTCACCCAAACCTGCGGCTGACATTTTCCTCCTCATGCTCACTGACGGACTAAATGCTTCTCAGCAGGAAAGTAGAAAGGTCACCAAAAGGTTTATCCTCATGGCACAATGACAGCTTTTGACATATGATTCTAACACATTATAATGTATATTTTTGCTTGAATGGTGGCAGCAGAGAAAATGACCCTCTGAACCACAATTAATCTGCAGTTTGGAGAATGTATGGAGACATTAGCGGGGACAATTTGATCTGACTATTGTGCTCAAATATCACTAAAATCAATGGGAGTTTCCTTCACTGAATAAAATATATAAACTGTCCACTACCTTCAAGACTCACAGGCTGAGGAAAAATAATGAAAGCCATGTTTCCAGCATGTTCTGCATGTAGAAGTGATCAGCATGCTATGTATCTACACATATTCATTTTTAAAATAAAACATGCCTTAATGATGATAACGCGTGTCATTTGTTAGACTTGCATGCAAACACTGCTCACTTTTCTGCCCTGCTTACTCCTTGAAAGACGTCAGCTACAAGAAAGCTCCAAAGCGTAATAATTTGCTCAATTAGCTCAGTGACAGATTCAATCCAACTTCAAACTGAGAGTCTTACACCACACAGAACATTCACACCTGGGCGCACTTGGTGTCACCTTGGAGTTCATTATTCAAATCCCTCCTCCTCCTGTTTTCAGAGAGCTCCACAGCTCTGCTCTTAGAGGTATTAATATATATGTATATATACGCTCCTGGTTTGTTGGTAGAACGAATCAGAATCGACTTTGCTTGAAAAGGAATTTGAGGACGTAGAAAGTAACATATAGCTAAATAAAACTAACAAGTTCAGTGAACTAAAAAACAGAAAAACACATTAACATTAGGGGTGGGTACTGGCAAGGACTTCACGATACGATACGTATCGCGATACTTGAGTCACGATGTGATACATTATTTCGATAATGCAATATATTGTGAGATTTAAGTTGTTTATACAGTTTGTACATATATATGTATGTACACACATTTATACATACTGTACATATATCGATATTCAGAAATCATTATTATATCAGAAGAAAAAGTATTGCAATATATTGCCATATCAAAATATTTTCCTACCCTCAACTAACATAGACCATGGTTTGTTCATAGCTGAACCTGCAAAAATGAACGCACTGTGATTCATATCCCACAAAATCAATTCAATCCACATGATCCTGAAATACAGAGTGATCAATGGCACAAAGAGAGGAGGTCTGAGTAGATGAAAAAAAAAAAACACCTGACTTTCAGCTAGGTGCTCATGAAACCAGAGGTAAACACTGATTTATTTGTAGTTTTGTTGTCTAAACCTAACCAAGCCGTTTCCTGTGTTGCTGCACATTCAAAGTAAAACACATGAAAAAAAGAATAAGTGAACAAACAAACTGGATCCGTTAGCAAGAGGCTAGCGCTGTGATGCTAACACATGCTAACTGCTATCAGTCACACTGAAGGAGAGGACAGCCACAGCACCAAAGTTTTCAATTAGTGATCGATTAGGATTAAATGAATCCCTGACTATTTTGATGATTGGTTTGAGGATTTTTTTAGGAAAAAAAAACTGACAGCAGTTACCATGTTAAACGTTAGCTTTCAGAGCTACACACCACAGCACACCATGTCCTATGTGAAGCTGGTTAAAGCTTTCCTCACTGGTAGGCGAGTTCAAAATTGATCTTTTTTGTTGAACTTTGTCAAGAAAATACACTGTTTGCTCCATTTTCTCACCAAGGTATTACTCAGTACCAATGCAAAGCAAGCATTTCTATTTGATTAATACTGTTTGCAGCTAAATAAACATGCATTAAAGGAGTCCTCGGTGAATAGCGATGATAGCGGCCTTCCACTGGCTGCTGGGTAAATGACCAGAAAGCAAGAGGCTGCAGCAGCGTTGGGCGAGCAGCTCTCTCCAAGGAAGCACTGCTCTGCCGGCTGTAATAAATTGGCTGTTTATTACGTTACAGGAAATTAAACTGTGGCCCAGGAAAGGCTGCACATTCAATTTAAACTCCAGAAAAAAGGAATAGGTTTAAAGGACCAATAAAGTCACTCCACAATTCCTCCAAAGGGGAGTGAGATGCACCAGAAAAAGAAAAAAACAGTTGTCTTGGTGATTGCTTTTGCTGCTTTATATTTCTTTTAATGTCAGATTTGCTCTTATCTCAGTCCTCATTAACAGCGCTCTCCTGCTCCAGTCTGATCCCTGTTAATGACTCAAACGCTCACCGCTCATCACCTCCCCTGAGAACGACATGTCACTACGAACAAGCAACGGTCACTGTTATGATGATATGGTGGAAGTGCATTTCCTCTGCAAAGCACTCACAAATAAAAATAATTCTCCATGTTTTAAATACGTCATCGGCAGACTGTAAGCGCTGCACATAACCAGGGGTGAAACGAGTCGATGCAGCTGTAAGAATGGATGAGACTGTGTCACAAGTTAATGCTTTACTGTTGTAAAAGAAATAAATAAGCACACATAAATGAGCACACACGAATCACAGGCACTTTTATCATTCATATTTTACTGTTTTAATTTTTTTTTGTTTCTTATTGTAATCTATTTGCTTAATTTGTTTTATCTATCCTGTGTGCAGCAATTTGATCGACTGCTGTCATCTTAAATGTGCTTTATGATGCTAAAATCAGCTCTGTTTACGAAAACTTTTACTTTTCGGCTTTTTTCACGTTACAAAATAATCCTTTACCGTTGCTCTTTGGTGGATTATTAGTTTGCTGAATTACAGGAGAAGCTTGGACAGATTCAGAAAAGATGGTTAATCTTATTTTATCAACATGTTTGATTGATAGTTATGACTGTGTTGTTAGTTTCCTTGATTTTTTGAATGGAGTTCTGCTTCATGGCCTGACAGTTTGTCCAAGTGGAGTTATGGTCATTCAAGTTAACGTGCCCTAAAAAAAAAGAAAAAGATGGCTGCTTTTCAAAAACAGGTGTAGTAAAATGTGGTGTCACGTTTATCAGTTTTCACCTTAGATGGAGCCACAAACTGAGGGAAGGCAGGAGAGACTAAAGCTGGGAGCTGGATGGACCAAAGTTGTTCTGGAAGCCGCTGTCTGCTCTCTCAGCCACTGAATAGTTTGGACTGGGTCGGGTGAGGGAGAGGCGCTGATGTCTGACCAGTCGAGCGTCAGGAACAATGCTGCACAGAAAACCAGAGCATGGCCGTGAACACACTCACACTTCCTTTACTCTGAGGCCCATTATCCACGCTTTCTTTCCAACACTCTCTCGCTCCATGTTGTCATAAATTATTCGCAGTTTGTCCCTCAAATAAACAAGTTTGTACTACAGATGCAGATTACCTGGAATAATCACACAGTTCAGTGTGCAGCAGGTCAGTATTACACTATTCAAGCCCCTCTCACACACACTCCAGCCCTCTTTTCAAGTGTCCAGGATGGAATAAACACAGCAAACCCAAATGGAAGTGCGTAACCAGCAAAGGATGGATCAGTTAATGAGCGTTTCAGATGGGCTGTGGAGATGTAACCACACAGCTCACTGCTCAACAGAAAAGAATGACTGGCATCCACTAACTGAATTCAATATGGTGGGATTTTGCCTCAGAAATCTCTTTATTGGTCAAACGGGTCTCTGTGCATTTCAGTTGAAAACAGGAAAAGCACAGGAATAGATACTACTTAATGGATATGAAAGCACCAGATCACCTCCTAAGCTATGTGGCTGTAAGCTAACCAGACTGATGTGAGAGCTGCCAAATATTTACCAAGATTAAATTAAAAAGTCATGTTGTCCTGTTTGGTCTTTTCTCCTTTTATTCATTTTACTTTGCCTTATCGTGATTCACTTAATTCATAATTCCCAGTCATCTTTCTCATCACAATTTCACTTTTCCATCTCCTTGTTCTGCCTCCATCCTCTCCTGCTATGATGACTAAATGATTGCACATCAACAGAGGGGAGCCTCAGCTACTCTATTGCACAGGTAATAAAGTATTTCATTACTGTGCTCTCCTGTGGACTAAAGCAAAAATAATAATGACGATAATTTTGTTGTTTGTTTTTATTTAAGAGAGAATAACCAGGCAGGGGTTAAATATTAATCTGTGTTTTAGGGTGGCTGTAGAGCAAACGTCCTCAGTGGAGGACCCAAGAACGTCGAGCTGAAAGCCGGTCATGAATAAATATGACACCACATTTCTCCTTCTCCTTATCGAGGTTGCCCAGAGAGAGGTGGAAAAGGAAGCGCCCTGATTACTGCGAACGCTGCCGACTCTCTGACAGCAGATGTCTTGTTGATGATAGGGTGCAAAACTGCATGGAGGCAACATACAAATCTGTGGAGAGTTAACAGCATACGACGCCACAGCACCGAGCTTCTAACTGCCCATTTAGGCCTGTGATTCTTCTGAAGTACAGTCATAATGTTCAGCAGCATGTGAGGTGTGCTGGGTCTGCACTATTATATTTATAAAAAAAAAATCATGATTTTAACACAAAACAAGCATATACTGTAGCTATATTACACACCTAGTTTATCCATCAACCATGTCTTTTAGCCTTTGTTAACTCTTTGAGTGCCATTGACATATATATATATATATACACGTCAAAGTGGTTTTCAGCATCTGGCACAAGAAGGCGCTCTCACACAGCCTGTGAGTAATTTTGGGGCTTCTGGGAGATGTAGTTGGCGCATAAAGAGACGGTATACACCACAGAGATCAAAACAGGAAGTGGAAACGATCGAGATTAGAGAGCAAAACAAACAGAATCTGGACAAAAAGTGGTGATTTTGGTGAAAGTGTCCTCTACTCTACCTCTGATAAAACAAGAATGGAACAAGGTAAAAACGAACATTTTTTTCATGATGAAATAGAGAGTCTCTTCTTTCATTTGAGCTATTCAGTGTTTTCAGAGACATAGTACTAAATATTCTGTGGGTCTAGAAATATGAGTCAAATGGGCAAAAGCAAAACATGAAAATGATCACTTTTGTAGACGAAACAAAAACATGAAACTGGTCCTGAGTGCTGCTGGTAGGACTGGAGCAGCTGAAAGTACCTGTTAGTACACACTGCTGGCTGCTTTCTTGCCCAATTTCAACTAACATAACATTTTTTTTAGTCCCAAACTTCAGCTCAAAAGCAGAAACAGCAGACAGATTTAAAAACAGCCACCTTACAAAATGACGCATCAGGATAATGCTCATGTGCATCTGCCCGTGGCCATGAAGATCTCCTGCTGTGTCCGAGAGGCTTAACAGGAACTAAGTGTACTTTGTGGAATTGAATGAATAAAAAACAGGGAGAGACAAAACGCTGAAAGCAGATGTGAGGAGATGTGCTGCCAGCGCTGGGTGAAATGCTTGAATAATAATGGTGTTTAATGCTCAGGTTTGCTGTTCTCATATCTCCTTCTACCTCGACACACCGGCCCTCCCACACACCAGCATTCATTCTCTCACTTTGTTGATGCTTTGTTTTTTTTTCCTCTCCTCAATCTCTCCCAGGTGAACAAAAGATTACAGATTACCGTCTTTAGCCGGGAGGAGCACGGGGAGAGGCGTGCAGCAGTCACCACGGCTTAAACACACCGTGGAGAAATCAGTCAAAGTAAGCGATGGTAGCTGGGATGTATTCCTCGCTAGCGATCATGTCGACAGCTACAGTAAGGTGTAGCGTATGCTGGTGGCTCTCACCTCTGAGTGATGTTAAGCAACTGGATAACATAGAGTCTGGAGGGGGACTGCATGAATAGCAAGCAGACGAGCTGACATCTCACTTGAATCAGTGTCTTTCTGATTGACGTGCCTGGATGGCTAGGAGCATCCTGCTCGTATATTCAGACCGACTGTACCGCAGAAGCCTGTCACAGTGATTGACCTCATCTGAAAAAAAATCTCCTGTTTTCTTGCAGGTCATAAATAAAGGGGCGTGTGCATCTTCACCCTGGTATCGGCTGATGACTGAGCTCCTGAAGAGCGGCTGGTGTGTACTAGTGCACTACAGGAGGCTGCTGATTATCTCAACACTCCTTATTCCTGGTATGGAGCTCAGCCTCCAGCTTGAATGACGCATGTCTCCACCCATGGAGGAGATGAAGGGAAACAGTACAGGTGACCATCTTTTATTGATTACACCGATTATATTAGACATCTGCAAACACACACACACACTCAAGTATTGTGACTCAAACCAGAACAGAGGGTCCACCTTAAAGGTCAGCCCACCTTAAGTGAGTCTGGTGAGTCGTTGCTACTTTCAGAGCTAACCTATGTATATCTATAGGACCGAGCTGCAACCATGAATTGGTTTAATCAATTGATTTTTAAATCCTCTAATTTCAGCTTCTTAACTCTTTGAGTTCCAGCTGTTATGGTTGTGGCTGTTATAGCTGTTCAGCTTTTACTGCACTTCACAACTTTTAGGACCTAATGGTTTAAATAAGGGATGTTCAAGTGTTTGGACTGAGGGACGCAGAACTGCTCATTTCACTGTCTGGCCACTATGAAAATGTTCTTCCTTGGCTTGCTTGACACAGATACTGAAACTGGACTCTGACTTGTGTCTTGAGGAGTTGTGGCTTTAGTTCACCACCACTTTACAACCACTGCTCTGCTGCGTTTCCATGGACAACATTACCAATAACTCCATACTCGGCTCATCACCAGAAAAAAAAACCAAAACAAAAACACATGAACTTTCAACTAAACTCCTCCCAGTTCAACTTTCATCTGACCTCCTTTATATCACTGGCCTGATAAATGCAAGTTTAGTTGGTTTAAATGAACTCAAACTGGACCAGAAATCCCCTCTAATATATATTATTGACAGCAGTATCAGAAGTCATCACATCACCCAGCTATTCTAAGGATTTGATTCTGCACTCATTGTTTTTTGGGCCACTACCTAAGCTTTGAACATGTCATCAACATATTATAACCTTATAAAGGTTATATGCTCACGGTGGACCCGGACATGTTTCATTCCAAAAGGCTGCTGTTGGTGTGATAACATGAAGCTTAAAAACAATTTCTGTAGCTTCTTCAAATTCTCAAGCTGGAATGTAAATCTATAAATCAGAGATCCTAATCCTTGATGTGCACAGGTATACTTTATCTCTGATCCTGGCAGGCAAACTCAAAGGAGCGTCTGAATCATTAGCCTGCTAGCTAGATTAATGCTGCTGTGGAGAATCACGAGAGGATGGTTCCAGTAATGAGGCATCCGTCTAAGAGCACCGGTTATATCTGCTTTATCTGTTTTATGTGCAGACAGTCTCTCATGTCTCATGGAGTCCACCAGGTAAGACTCATTGGATATGTCTGCCTCGTTAACGGGAACACTCCCAATTAGAGAAACTGAGGCTAATGAAAAGACAGAGACAACCGCTCTGTCGTTCCTTTCCTCTCTCATTGAAATCCTTGTATCCTTTCTCATCGGCACAGAAACATCTTTTTTTTAAATAGTCACCTTTCCTTCACCATGTACTGTGGAGAGTCAGCGTTATTTGGATTTAGCTGAGCGCCCGAGGCTCTACCACTGAGCCTTGCTGGATCAGATCCACTCGGCCTGATGGAGAGTAACAGCCATTTTATTCACTATTGGTGTCATTTCTCTTAGTCTGGCTTATGTACACCAGAGCATAATCACTTCTCTCAGGGGAACGTGCAACATAAATATACTCCATAGACCATAATGGACACTTAAACAGTACAGCGATATCCTGGAGATAGCACAGTTTATGTGTATTAAACCAGGCAAAACAAGGAAATAATTGAGTAGAAGTGAAATTGAATTCTCAACTTGTGTGGAAGCAAATATAAAAAGCATAGAGGCTTTTTTTTTTAGATGCATCTCAGCTTTGAGTCTGTGTTGGCTGTCAAAATTTATGGTGCATTAAACCGATCTGCAGTTTAAGCTTTAGATGCCTGCTAGGCTAGCTCGCTAACGTCAGCACTGTTTCCTGCAGAAATCACTGAGCCTTCGTGTTATTTCGACACCTGCTGAGTCATTGGCAGCTCAGTTCAGAGGCTAGTTAGCGTCTCTCCTTGGTGTTTCCCAATGTGGCGATGGCAAATGACCCCAGTGGTGCTCCTGTAGCCTCAGCACTCTTTAACCACTGTAATGACTGCTGTAGGACTGTGGTGGCTGAGCGAAATATGGAGCATTTCAGCCTTTATGATGAGGAATCTTATTAACATGGTCCCGACTCTGGTGCTTGATGACACCAACGGGCAGGGTGACTGTTAAAGGGACAGTTCGTAGAGTTATATGAGGTATTTATCCATGTCAGAGTATTAACTTGAGTTTGGAGAAACACACAGGAGTAGTAGAAATGTATTGCAACCTAAAACACAAATCAGTATCTGTGTATTGTGCGTTTAGAATAGCGTCAGGTTTCCTGATGTCGGTTCGCTGGTTGTTTTGTGTGAGCTACCAAAAGCTCATGTAATTACAACTACAAACCGAGATGATTTTATTTTTTTTTTGTTATTATTGATTTACTTAGATACAATTTGAGATTGTTGTCTCCTTGTAACGTCACTGATGGCTCTAGATTTCCCTGCAGATTTTTCTCAAACTGTCCATCTTAATGTTAATTTCATCGTATACATATGACATGACTGCAAATTAAAAACCTGTCCAATCACAACATACCATAATAACTATATAGTTGTTAGGGAGTTCCTGGAACTCTGCTTATAGACCAAAGTGAGATTTAATTCGATGATAATCAGTGAGAAGTCATATTCACGTCTGTTTACGCTCTAAAATAATAACATGGATTTGGCAAAATGCACACAACCTGCTGTTGTATAACAACAAAGGTTTTGTTTACAGTGTGAGGAGTGAATGCACTTCCTCTTCCCTTTGACTTGACCTTGACTTGACTGCACTTTTTAAAAAATCTGGCCATGAATTTCCACCAGCACACCTTTCTGTTTACCAGTTCCTCTTATTGTGACAGCGACTCCATAACTAACGTCACTGCAGAAACGAAGGAAATAGAGGAGATGGGATGGAGGGCTTAATGGCGAAGCTCTGCACTGTCACCTCCCCCAAAAAATGCCCGCTGACGAGGCCGACTAACGGCACATCCAAAAGCCTCCGACACCCCCGATCATTTATTGACTTGGTTGTTAAGCAGCAGTTTCTCTCCTCGCTCTCGTCTCAGTGGGACAGAATTGGGGAGATGGTGTAAGATTTGCTGTCTCGGAGAAACTGGATATTATTGTCGAAGCCATCGGCAGCGTCTGGAAAAACGGGATGAGATTACCAAGTGCTGTGTGACTCAAACAACTCTTGTCCTAAGGCTTGTTCAAAGTGAGAGTGGGCCAGAGAGACACTGATTGTTCGGTCAGAAGTCTATGTGTCATCCAAATCAAAACAGAGCACCAAGATTTATGACGGAGAAATGGGTATGGTGCTATTGACGTGCAGCAAAAGATGGATTTGATAAGCCAGGAGCAAACAAATGGCCATTAGACAGTAATAGATAGTGGAGAAAAGGCAAAAATAAGATAAGATAGGCCTTTATTGATCCCAGAGGGGAAAAACAGCTGTTACAGCAAGATGGGATGAGTACCAGTAAATAAAAAAAGAATAATTTGAGGTATGAGGTAGTGATAATTACACTGTCTGAGTGGGAGCAAGGAGTCTGAGAGCAGGTTTTTTGGAGGAGATGCTGTCAGTGTGTACAGTATGTTAATGAAAAGGAATCATTCTAATCAGGGCTAAAGAGAGGATCTTCTAATAGCCCACTGAGAGGCTTATCAATATCCCTGCTTCAAAGGAGAGGGCTAACAGCATGGGTCTGAGAAATGTCTTCAAATTACTGCAGTTATATCAAGGAATCAAGGAATAGCCCTCCTAATGAAGGAGAGAGGAATAATTGCAGGGTAAATAATAAAAATGGCTGACATCAAATAAGCCTGAAATGTTTTTTTTCATGATCTCTGGCATTTTACCACATCACAACATACTGCGAGATGCTCCACTTGCAAATGTGTTTGGCCTCGACAATATTATCAGCTGGTTTTTTTTTGAGAGCGCCGTAAAGCAACCTCCAAGAAATGAAATCCAGCGTGTTGCATATCGTCTTTGACTGCTCACACGTACACTCTGACAGTCATACAGAGATCTGAGGATAGCTTAATTGAACATACTTGAGCAAACTGCAACGCACTTGAGCTCCAATTATTCCCCTTTTTGTTCTGTCAGCTTCGACTGTTAATAGCTCGAGCTTATTGTTCATTATTAGCACAGGTTCAGCTTTTATTTGAATGGAGCGGAGAGCAGATTTAAACTCCTCACATAACTGCATAAGTGAATTCACTTTGAAGTCTAACTCCTATCTTTTTAACAAGTAATCTTTTTGACTTCCACACACTCACTTATTTGGCGAGATGAAAGGCAAGGTAGCTGCTTGTCAAAAACTATTAATGTGGGAGTAAAAGTAATTATATTGGCATCTCTTTGAGAATCAGACACATTGTCGTGGAGTGCTCCCAGTCGATGCTGTTGCCTGTTTGTGCTTGTAGGCTGTTGCATTTGGTTGAAGAGTTAATAAAGACGCCGAGCAACGACCGTGAAAAAGAGTGAGAGGGAGGTTTAATAGCAGCAACTCGAGTGCAGGAAACATCTGAAAAGTGTTTACTAGATTCCATCTCACATGAATATAGTTTAACCTTTTACACAGAACAGTCATGCTGTTGGTTATCTGCTCTAGCAGCAACATCAAGGCAGGTAGTGACGGAATATTCATCAAGAACTATTTAGATAAACCATTAATCGCTTAGAGAATTCTTCCACTGCGTGTGAATATTTCTTTCCTCCTCTCCATCCATGTTTCTCCAGGTCTCCGTGTTTCACCATTTTCTGACATTTTAAACACTAAACACTTAATCATGAAAATAATCAACAGATTAATGAAAACAATCATGAGTTGCAGCCCTACAGATCTACTGGTTCTGGTCCATTACCACCCCAATCAATTAAAATGTAAACTAATGGTATCTCCTGAACATTAATGGTTTATACATATACACACACGTATGGCAGCAGGAAGTCACTGCTAGGTAGGCTAAGCTAACATCATCCTATTTAACCGTTTTGACTTTCTTCAATAACTCTGAGCAGGAAAGTGAACAAGTTATTTCCCAAACTATTCCTCAAGGTGTCGAAGAGTAGAGCTTAAAAGTGTGATCTCCTCAGATAACTCTGGAACCTTGAACTTCATCGATCCGACGGGCTGAAAACCTGACGTGGTCACTGATCATTACGGAGACGGGTTCATTGTTAGCGAGGTCACACGTGCACACAGAGGAGCCGCCGTCTGATTGGCTACTTATCACCATGACATCAAGACTTTGCAGCGGACAAGAGCGCTGTCAAGTTGATTGTGTCCAAGCTGACACAGTTCAATGAGGGACGTCTGCTGCAAAACAATCAGAGGAGGAACGGCGGCTTGATTTCCATTCTCTGATCATGGAGCGTGTCTCCTCTGATATCCTCTTCACTCATTCACTGATGTGTTCATTTATTTATGGATGTGGCTAAGCAACCAACAGAGAGTTCACTGCAGCCTTCCTCCTGAGGAGCCCTGTCACATCTACATATTTTTAAAAGCTCATAACTCAAACGGTCTCAGCTTGACACGTCCCATCAAAAAGATGCAACGCTCCGCCTGACATCTAACTTTCTCCCTAAAATCCAGAGCTGCCTGTCCCATTAACCCTTCACTGTCACCTCAGTGGATGCTATAATGACCTTCAAGTCCATGTGCAGGAAGAGAAACAGTGATGTTTCCCCATCACTATAATCTCCACTAGGATTAGGACTGAGGAGATGATGGGTTTCTTTCTGTGTTCTTTTCTAAAAATTGCACAGTCTGCATGTTGTTTAAAAGTTGTTAATGGTGTTCATTTAACAGATTATAAATTCAGTTAAAAACCATCTGATGTATGACGAGGCAGGCACAGATTTTCTAAACATGGTCGCATACCTTTTTCTCTTGTCCTGCCCTACCAAATTTTTGTCAAATTTATTTTAACATGATGTCCAAGGTATTCTCAAAGACTATTGATACTTCTGCACACACTGGTGTTTTTGGTCTCCCGGAAGAGTATAGGGTATACTCTGCTCATGATTTGGAAGTAATAGCCTTTACCTCATCACCTCCTTCTTAAATGGAAATCTCCAACAGCTCCTTCCAGCACACGGTGGATTAGTGAGACTATGAAAGTAGAGAAAATTAGATATTCAAGAAAGGGTAACTTCAACAACAATAAATGACAACTGTATATTACATTTTTTGCAATGATGTAACCCCCCTTTTTTCCTCCCCCTCTCCTTTTTTCCTTGTTAATTTATTTCTTTGTATTTATTTTATTTATGTATATGTATGTGCGGACAGTTAAATTGTTTGTTGTTAAATATTCACCACTAAATCTGAAGGTGTATTCACACGTTCGACACTGACATCATTATGCTCTGATACGTGTAATTGCCTCGTTTCTTCTTGGCTGTATCTCAGTAGAAATAGGAGATGGAGAAAAATCATTTGATGTAATCAATACTGAGTGAAGAAAGACACTTTCTGGTGGCTTTCAGTTAGATCACTGAGCATTTTTTTGGCTCCAGCAGTTGAGGATCACTTAAGGACTGAGCCTCATGGTTTTCTTACCACAGTAGAGTTTCTTTTTATACCACAGTCATTTTCCTCTTCAGTCAACCTACACGACTAAATCCGCAGTCCTTCTGATCTTCAACCCCCACACCAGTGATGACACTTTTTGAAAACAATATATTATTGACAACATATTTTACCAGTAGTAACTAACTGTTAACGTCTTCAGTTTGGACTCTAGTTTTCTGCTTGCTAAGGTTGTAGTTTGCATTCACTCAATCAAAAAAACATTATTTCAGCTGCCCATTCAAAAAGTTTTTATTCCTCAGAATTTGCAATATGACTCCCTCTTTGAGTGCTCTTCTCTTGTTCATTATTAACTGCACATACAGGCTTGGTTGAGACAAAAATAGCCGAACACCGTAAATTCAAAGCTCTAGTAGGTGGACATATAGGACATGTCCATATCTACGTCTCCATAGCTGGCCGGTTGCCATATACTTATATTCCTCCTCCTCTGGCCTGGAGGATAAAACTGTTTTAACAGCCAAATGAATCAGGTTTGCAACAGCTTCCTGCCAGCTTTGATTTCAAGTCAATATTTACACCCAAGATTAAGGGAAGTGAAACCAGCAGCAGCTATTAAACAGAGGATTTAGCATCAGCACTCAAGGCACACTTCTTCAAAAATAAAAGCATGAACAAAAAGCTGAATATGCAGAATATACAGAAAATTAAAACACTTTACATAAATCAGCATGAAGTAGTGAACAAAAGAACACTGCTGCTCTACTAACTCTAACTAACTCTACCATGATAACTACAAACTAAAGGAGGGTCAAAGTCGACTAGGATAAGAACTATAACTAAAATACTGGAAGGGGAGAATTCAGGGTTCTGATTCTAAAAGTCAAATTTAATACTTTTAAAGACCTCAACAAATATAACAAGTTTTTTGGTAGAAAATAGCCAATTTATTGTAGGGCCCATCCAATATGAAGTTTTTGATGCAAACAACAATATTGATATTTAGCAGGGAAAAAAAATCCCATAACCGATTAATCTCCGAAAATAATGTTTATGAATTCTTTTTAACTTAACTTTTTCTGCAACTTTAATTTCACAACTTTCAAGAACAAAATAACACGCAAAATTGCAGTAAATCTCTGAATAATGTGTTTTCCTATCGGCATTTAACACACCATTTGAAAATGTAACACCTACAGCAAATTTCCAGTAAATTTAAGACAATTTAAGGCCTTAATTACCCAGATTTTAATTTAAGACATTTTAAGACTTTTTAAGGAACATCAGGAAGCCTGTAGACAAACTATCTCACACCAGACAGGGAGAAAGTTACAAAGTTACTACAAAATAAAACAGGAAATGACGAGACAATGTGCAGACACAGGACAAAAATGGATAACTTAATAAACCCAGACAGACACAGCATGACACTACTTCCATGTCCTGACAGCCAGATCACAAGCATTTATCAATGTAGGAGGGGATAACGAGCCCTAAGAGGGATCCAGAGATTCTGGAGGAATAAAAGATGTGACTTTCTGGAGCAGTTTACTTTTAGTTTGAACACAGCAGTGAGTGAAACGTTCAGAGAGTCTAGATCACAATGTCTACTGTGCACATTACGTACTGCACATACAGCACAGCATGTGCGCTTGTATTAATCAACTCGTCAATGTGTTTGATGCTGATCACAGTTGTTCATCAAAAACCTACAAAATAAGACTTTTTTTTGTCAGCATATCATTGTGATTTTTGCAGGCTAGTAATGGAACAAGAGCGAGCTGTGAGATGAAGAGCTGCACACCTCTAAAGCGAACAAACATGGCTGTGAAGTTCTGTTCTCTCACATTTTGCCTTTATTCTTCTGCGGTCCACATTTCTGTTATTTCTTCCTGTTCCTTCCTTTTCCTCACACTTTTTTTTTTTTTTTGTCAAAGTCCCGTTCACTCAGATTTCTGAGGTCACAATATCTGACCAATTATCTTGCCGCACCACAGTCACTTCTCAGATGTTGTTCTTTAAATATCACTGCATTTCTGCCAGTCCATTCACCACCTCTGCATCATTACCTGTAGGATGCTCCAGAGATCGAGCACCTATCAAGCTGGCTTTTCTCCACCACCACCAACATCTCAACTCCAGGAAATCCAGTCCCATCTCTTATCCTCTTATAGGCTGAGACCTTCTTCTCTATTAAAATGTAAGTGAATGCAATGTCCTCCTGAATGACATGA
Source organism: Synanceia verrucosa (assembly GCA_029721515.1). NCBI lineage: Eukaryota > Metazoa > Chordata > Actinopteri > Perciformes > Synanceiidae > Synanceia > Synanceia verrucosa. The sequence goes on along the minus strand of CM056561.1, from coordinate 2,398,012 downwards.
AAAAAATAAGATGTACACTAGGGGTGGGAAAAAATATTGATATGGCAATACATCTCAATACTTTTTCACCTGATATAAAATAGATTTTTAACTTCTTAATATCAAGTTTTCCCCCCCAAAAAAGTCATGTTTTGGGCCGACTGTAAATCCAGAATGACTTAGACACACTGAAATAAAAAATCTGCATTAACGTGGTAACTTTGACCCTAATATATGTATGTATATATAAATGTATGTACCTACGTTAATATGTGTAGATTTAGATATGTGTGTATATAGTTATAAAATATATAAAACTTGTATTTTAAATTTCTCAGTGATCTTTGTAGAATATTGCGATATATCGCAATATCGCAATTATATATCGGATCGTCACTCAAGTATCGCGATATGTAGCTTACTCTTATGTACACTGAATGTGTTCATATATGGGTGCCTATTTCTCTATTTCTTTATTTCTACCCATACTCTGAGGCAGACCTTTGAATAACATCAACATGACACTGAGGTTAAAGGCATCATACATCTAATTCCTCCTTATTCACAGTGACAGCAGTGGTTTTGGACTGGAGTGGAACGAAGTGATGTATTCTCGCTCCCAACTGCTGCGATCGGTATTCATCTCTGCAGCCGAACTGTCCCAGTCTACAGTCAGTACATGTAATTTTCAAGTTTTCTCTCTAATGAAATATACTGCTTCAGTCCATATCGGTTGCCATTTAGCCTTTCAAAAACATTTTCAATGCTGCTAAAAACTGTTTGCTCCCCTGCTGGCCGTATACAAAGCCTCCCAGACTTTGCACTGAAAGCTTCAGTCGACAACCACAGTAGATGTGAATGTAGGACCAAAAAAACACATATGGAACAACCCTGGTGACTTTGAATGAGCTGCATTAATATTGCAACGCGCAGCCCTGGCTCTGTACGTGGGAAACAAACAGAGACAAGCCGTCGGTTGAGGATGCACCGCAGACAACATGCTGCAACAGCTGTTTCTGCGCAATTATTTAGCACGATCTGAAGGCCTCAGATCATCAGAGTAGATTTATCACCTGGAAACAGCACAGAAGGGGAAATCTAAAAACGGATGCAACTGGCGTTAATAGACAGATAACAATAAACTAACACATTATGGGTGAGAATGTATTCCCCTGCACACAGTGGTTTATTTTTATTACTTTCTACATTGTAGATACATACTGAAGACATGAGTGTATGAAGCAAGATATATGAAATTATACAGCAAAAAATGTTAAATAACTCTATGTTTTATATTTTTGATTCCTCAAAGTAGCTCTTATGAGAGCTTTGTAAACCCTTGGCCTTCAATCGACGAGCCTCATGAGGTCGTCAATTTAAGTGGTTTTTACGTCACAGATGTGCCTGTCTGGTTTCATTTCTGGACTTCCTGCCCTTCTTAATGGGGCTGGGACATCAGTTGTGTTGGTGACAACACTGACAACTGTTAGAATCCATATTATGGCAAGAACCAATCAGCTAAGTAAAGCCGAACGACTGTCCGTCATTACTTTAAGAACTGAAGGTCAGTCAGTCCGGACAATTGCAAAAACTTTGAATGAATCCCAAAGTGCAGTCACAAAAACCATCAAATGCTGCGATGAAACGGGCTCATAAGAGGACCGCCCCAGGAAAGGAAGACCAGGAGGAGTTAAAAATTGAAGGCACAGTGATCCAACATGGCTACCACAGCATCCCGCAGCGTCATGCCATCCCATCCAGTTTGCGTTTAGTTACCAGAGTTTATTTTTTAACAGGACAATGACTCCAAACACACCTCCAGGCTGTGTGAGTCTGGTGACCTGGCCTCCACAGTCACCTGACCTAAACCCAATGAGATGGAGGAGGAGCAGGACCTCAGAGTGAAGGCAAAAAGGCCAACAAGTGCTCAGCTCCTCTGGGAACTCCTTCAAGACTGCTGGAAAACTTTAATTTAATGTGACAACCTCATGAAGCTCAAGGGTGAGCAAAGCAGTAATCGAAGCAAAGGGTGGCTATTTTGAAGAATCCATGCTATATTTTAGGCTGTGCCTGGATTTGGGAATAAATAATGTCAGGTACTCTTGGGTGTAGTGTGTGCAGTACTATAATGTACTAATGGTGTCCACAGAGAAAGACATGGTGTCATCAGCCCAGTGGACCGGAGAGAGGATCATCTATCGAGCACTTTGGACAAAGCCCTGATCTGAGCGACTGCATTAACACCACCCTGAGAGTCTGCGAGTGTTGTGCAGTTATTTTATATTTCTGGTAGCATCACAGTGAATGCTGAAACTAACAGAAAGTCAAGAGAACACAAAAACAGCTTTCAGTCCTGTCAGATTAAAACACTGATATTTAACAAAACAGGGCCATAATTTGCAGTCTTACAGAACAGCACACGAACCTTTCTTTTCACACTGAGAGCCGTCTAAACATGACGCCTCACGTTGTGTTTTCATGACTGTGCAAGTTCTGCCCTTCATCTCATCAGCCACCTTCTGTGAGTCTGACAGGAGTGACTTATGAGATGCTGGGACTTTAATCTCTTGCAACCACACAACCAATTGACCTTAATTTCTGAGCTTATCATGCTCGGTGCTGCAGGGTATTAGAATGGGACCCTTGTCTTGTTCTTTTGACTCCCTGCCTGTCTTCCAGTCTCTTTAACCCATTGTCCGTCATTTGTCTTCTCAAAAAAAAAGGTAGACAGGTAAAAGGAAACATGGTGGTGGGTGGCTGTCACTGACCTGTTTTAAGTCAGTCATGACTAAACCTCACATGCAGCAGTGGGTTCATACACCACTCAGTTTAGAAAATTCATCAAATTAATCTTTATGTAATTCACAATAAACTAAATAAAGTGCCCCTCAATTGTTGCAGCAAACTGTGGCAGATCTGGTCCACCCTAGGCTTGCATTTAAACCTCACTCTTGATCAGCAGGTCAGTGTTGCTGGTTAATAATAATGTTAATTCTTTGCTCCTAACTGTATAAAGCATATCAGGATTTTACAATGGTTATGATAGTTTGGGGTTTTTCATTATAGTTTAGTTTTAACATTGTTTTTTCTCCAACTCAGTTAGTTTGAATTAGTTTTTAGAGCGGCTTTGCTAGTTTTCATTAGTTGTCTTTTTTCAAAAATTATTAGTTTTAGTTTAGTTTTTATTAGTTTTAGTTTTTTTTTTTTTTACTTTGGAGTATTAGTCAGGTGCGGGATTCAAAAATAATAAAAGAAAATGTGTTCAGTCACTGTCCACAAGGACCATTTTGTGAACACACCATACAGTTTCAGTTAGTTAGCATTTTTCTTTTAATTATAGTTTTTATTTATTTCAGTTAGCGAAAATGTTTTTTTTTTTATTCTAGTTCTCGTCATTTTGTTTGTTTCCTTAACAATAATAACTTTGGCTCTTACTTTCAAGGCGGAGGCACTGCAGCTCCTGCAGAGGAAGGTGATAGAGAAAACACTAGAAAAAAGAAAAAAACCTCCATTATGGATATTATGATGGCTATATAGTCATTGAAACACAAACTCTTGCTCCAAATATGGTGGAAAATCTTGAACTTCTTGCCACCAGTGTAGAGGACTATTGAGTGTAGGAGCCAGAGCAACAACATTTCTATACCTGCGAACAGGTGTGTCAGAGAAATGAATCACAAACAGGTGGAGTACACCGCCTCCTGTTTACAACTGTCTTTGACCATAGGTAGATAGATAGATAATAAATGGATAATCCAGAGGACATGGACAAATACAACAGGGAGCTGGGGGAACCAGCAGCTGGAGATCAGAAGAAGAAAACCTCAGGGGGTTCGAGGGTGTCTTAATATCCTATTTAACCAGAAGGGACAAAGGGCCACAGGCCGTGTCTTTTTGACGTCATCACTCAGTTTGGAGACACTTTTTGTGATTGGATTAGAGTATTACATTATTGCATCTTGAACCTATAGCTGAGACACTAACAAGTGAAGTGCAGTCTGAGAGGTTGGACTTATGTCACCACCTGTTTGTTCTACCTTTGGAAGCACGACAGCAAAAGCAATCAAAGAGGCAAATAAAGGGGATTAAAAGTGGTGACAGAGCACAGAACTGCTCTCTATGCAGATGATATGAATTCCTAAAACAATTTGACAGCTCCATACCTGCATATAAAACGAAGGCTTCCAAATCATCACTCATGTTGCTTAATGAAAATGAGAGACTGGATTCTGACCAACATTTAGCTTTAAACTCTAAATCCAATTTACTTGTTATTGGCATTAAAATATTACCTTGACTGGAAAATCACCAAATTATGTTTCTGCATGGTATTTACATAAAGCTGGATGTCTTTTCCCATTTCTTTGACAGGAACAGAAGGATGAACATATTACATATCATTTCCAAATATCCCTTTGGAAGCACCTGGAGGAATGTTTGTGAGAATTACACCATATCCTCATCTTTATTGGTAGAAATATAACGTTCTATTTTTCTATTGAACATAAGGGGTGGATGGATTTAAAAGTGCATAAACAAATGTTGTTTTTCATGATGAAATAGAGTCTCTTCTTTCATTTGAGCGATTGAAAATGTTCCACAAAATATTTGGTGGGTCTTGAAATATGACTCAAAATGGGTAAGAACGGTGGAACAAGACACTTTCTGTTTTGTCGAGTTTAGGGATATCAAAATAATAGAAATTGAGTAGATACCAGTGAAATGTGAAACCAGTGAAACAACTACTACATCATGATAACACTTGATAACTTAGCTTCGCCCAATATTCATTGTACTCAACTGAGCCAAGCACATCACAATTTAAATCAATGGCATTGTGTTGAAATCAGCAGACAGTTAATGCTAACTGTTAGCAGCGGTAATCATCAAAGTCCTGGACCAGCGTCTCTGTCTTCAGAGCTCCTCTGTGACAGTAGCTAACAGTAGCCTGCCTTAATCTGACCCTTTGTACGTTGCTTCAGCCTTTGTCATTTCACTCCTCCTTCCTTGAGGAACACCTGCTGCCGGTTGACACAAGAGCAACACACTGTCAGCAGTCTCATACAAAAGGCTTTCATTGGAAAGTAACAGATTTCTTTAATATGTTTTTTTTTTCCTCAGGTGGCCATCTGTTGTTGACAGTCACAAAAAACTCACATCTGGTATTTCAAAAGCAAACTGCACTGGGATGCCAGCCATGTCCTTAATGGCATTAAACACAATACTGTTAGAAATCACACCTGAAGAACAATAATGTACAGGAAACCTGACATTAGCACAGGTTTTTTTAATCCATGACACAGACACAACATATTATGAGAATGTTTGCTGCAGATGAACTGGTGTCTGACATTTACTGCCCTTCTGCTAAAAGCACAACTAAATGTTGTCAGAGAAACCAGCATTTGAAGTTTGCTTGAAAGAATATTTCTCTACAGAGACTTTTTTGAGCAAGAGGGTGCAAAAGCATCTACTTATTTGTCAAATTACTGGGTCATTCCATCCATTATCTACCGCTTATCCTTAAGCTATAGGGTCGCGGGGGGGCTGGAGCCTATCCCAGGGCGGAAGGCAGGATACACCCTGGACAAGTGTCCAGTTCATCACAGGACACAGAGACAGACAACCACTCACACTCACATTCACACCTACGGTCAATTTAAATTAGCCAATTAACCTAATCCCCATGCATGTTTTTGAATGGTGGGAGGAAGCCGGAGTACCCAGAGAGAACCCACACAGACATGAGGAGAACATGTAAACTCCACACAGAAAGGCCCCGGGCCCGGGATTCAAACCCAGTACATTCTTGCTGTGAGGCGACAGTGCTAACCACTACACCACCATGCCGCCCTGGGTCATTCCAAATTTGCTAAATCCACTGTGAGCATGTCGTCATAATCAGAAAAAATACCCACATGTACAAGAAAGGAAGAGAAGCAAAATATAAACATAACAGAATATTATATTTTGTTGTTTAAGTTATAACAACTCATTGAGTGTCATTGTCGTAAAAGTGTTTTTCGGCAGCGGGTCGCCGATCATGGTCTCCTGCAGATTGTGAGTAATATTAGGATGTCTGGGAGATGTAGTCAGAGCATAAAGAGACGGTATACACCACAGAGATCAAAACAGGAAGTGGAGACGATCGAGATTAGAGAGCAAAACAAACAGAATCTGGACAAAAAGTGTTGATTTTGGTGAAAGTGTCCTCTACTCTACCTCTGATAAAACAAGAATGGAACAAGGTAAAAACAAACATTTTTTTAATGATGAAATAGAGAGTCTCTTCTTTCATTTGAGCTATTCAGTGTTTTCAGAGTCATAGTACAAAATATTCTGTGGATCTAGAAATATGACTCAAAATGGACAAAATCGCTGGAACAAGACACTTTTTTGCAGCAGAAGGTGATGCAAAGTCCACAATTCAAACACAAGCATTGATTGGTGCTGGTTTTCATTAAATCATTAGTCAGAGTATGTAAGTTAGTCATGAGGGTTTTAACCTGCGCTGGTCTGTGACACTATGTGGATATTCCCTGTGCTGCTAAGTGCAAAGACTGACAGTCCATTCTGTTTGCTGAGGAAGGAACATCAATGTGATGTTAATCACTGAAGTCATTTATTTTCCTTAAACTATGGAGCCAGCTGGAGGCTGCAGCAATAACAGCACTCTCATACCCCTCTCCATAGCCACTCAATCAGGATATTAATTGCCCAGCTATGTCCCCCTGTTATCAATCTCTACCAATCTCACTTCATTAAATAAAGATACAATGGCCTTCTGGCACACTCTCACACACAACAGCAGGCTTTATCATTATGTATCTACAGCTGACAACTCAGCTCTGGATGGTGATCGGCTCAAGACTGATGCAGCACTATCACCGCTGAACACCGAGTCCAGGCTTTCCAATTAAAAGTCCCGTTGTGTGTTTGGGTGTGTGTGTTCACACACATGTGGTCCAGCATGATAACACTGGAGGCTGCAGCAAACATGCCTAAAATACTGTTCGGTACTTAACGCTGGAAGGAGCAGTTGCTCGCCTCTTGTGATGCACCCCATTATTTGTTGTCTGTCCCTCCCACGTGCAGTGACTCAGTGGCTTGTGGGCTGCTGTTGAGACCGTTTTAGGTTGGAAGTATGATCCTTTTAGGTGATCAGATCTGCTTTACAACCCACGTAAAAATGTGGCAAATCTTTCATAAAACCCGAATTCTTTAGGTTTGTTGCATAACATGAGGGAAAAACAACCTTGGTTGAGAGTTGAGAGCCAGTTTCATGAATTTTAGAGCTGTGGAAAATGTTTTTTAAAATAGAGAAATACTCTAAAGTCCTCTCTGCAGCAAGAATATTTAATGAAGTTGGGTTTGGAGAACATCTTGTGGAAGGCCACCACATAGACTCAGTGTTGTCACAGTTTCCTTGAGTTTCTATTTTTCTGGCTACTGTGAACATCACAGTGGCCGCACAACGCAATGCAACAAACAACAAAGGAATACCATCAAATGTTTACTGATGCCTCAGTGTCCTTTGGGTCAAATCCTACAGGGGATTTGTTGGATGCTGCACATCCAGATGGCTTCGTTAAATATATGTTGGGAAAAAAAAAGTTGTGTTCGGTTTTGTCAACTCTTCTGACTGGAGGATGAAAGAAAGTGGGACAGAGACATGTCAGAAAAAGGTGAGGATGCTCACATCATTATCAGTTAAATGATTTCACTCAGTGTTTCACAATGCCTTTGAGCGCAGACCAAATTGAATGCTGGGTTCAAATTAATTGCCTTTGTGCTGTTATCATCCGCCCACAGAATGGCTTTTATCAAAATCATTATCTAATGGCTGAAGATTTCTGGTTAAAGCTTGCACGGCTAGCAACAACTCACTCATATTCTGTTTCATGCAAGTTTAAATGACCCACATCTATTTTCCTCCCACACCCTCGCCTTCCTCGCTGGCACTCCAGTTAACATGATGCTGCAGCATATTAGCCCACAGATGCAGAGAAAAGGAGCACATCTGGAGGTGCACTTACAGAAATGTCATGGTTCATTCAGCAGCACGCTGACCCTCCCACTCACCTTGTATCCATGGTGTCAATCACTGACCAGGTGCATCATTATCCACTGCAGTCAATCACAACCCTGCTTTTACATCACCGTCCTGCCTTTGAACCTTGCAATAAGGTAATATAATATGTAATATGTTTCTGAAACATGAATAAATTGAATGCCCTTATGTGTCAGAGCATCATCTGAGAGAACACGCAAAAGTGATAACTCATTCATTCATATTTGTGTGTAGTAACATTACAAATACTACGGCCTACCCACAACCTCTCCATCTCTGTCTAATATACCCTTGTCTAGTCCAGAAAATGGTGGTTCATTTGATAGTTAAATATTGCATATTTACAAGGACTGTTGCACAAACCAAGCAGCTCATTAACAGAACTAAAAACACACAAAAAAAAACAGAAACGCCACCAAAAGGAGCTTAAGAAGTTTTTGTTTTCTCCATAGAGATGCTTCTGAAAGATGCTGATATGTAACCATGGTTACAAAAAGTAAGAGAGGGAAGTTTGCACCAAAAGTTGCGGCTGTGTTTCCACCCTTCATCCAGCTGTCAGAGTGACTACAAACTCCATCGTGCAGCGGTCAGATTGGATTTGGGCCAACGTCTGCAGTTGGCGATAGAGTGAAAGGGCAGCAGTGTGTGGGTCAAGACCACAGCTTAGCCTTACTGCTGCTTTTCTGCAGAGGCCACAGGGCATTTATGACTGTGATGCACCTGAACTGATGTGTCGTAACAACATAAAAAGTGATTCTTACAAACACAAAACAAGGTTACTGATTACAAGCTGTTCAGTGATACTGTTGCTACGTTACTGTTTGTTCTCATTAGCGCAGAATGTATGCCGCATAATCAGACTTAGCACTCGTAGAATTCATGGTACTTTCTGAAAAGAGTATGATTTCAGGCAGTTAGATAAAAGTAATCAATATAATTGTCTCTATAAAGCTGTATTGTGTGTCTGTATAGGAGCTAAATTAATAATACTGTGCAAAGTAAGTCAACCCAGCAAACTGTCTGCAAGACTAATTTGGAGGTTTAACAAGTGGTCAACTGTTGGGAATTGTGGGAAACCATATTTCTGAGGCAAACACTGCACAAGTTGTTTTGTTCTAATGATCAGGTTTAAGAGTGATGTTACAACAGCTCGATATCACACTGACTGTTGGTTTTGCAGTGGATCAGACAGACTTAGAGGAAGTGACTGGTGACTACACTGTATGAAGGCCCATTGCTATTCACTGGACTGATTTTCCACTTAAAATCATGACCGCTGGGACCTCATTTAAGGCTGAATACAGGTTCTTAGTCAAAATCTGAACTTCAAGCTATTATCATGGTAATGGCCAAAAATCAGAGCCCTGCTTTTAAAAGTCACCAGAAATGAGCACTTACAGGCAGCTTTGGAAAAAATTGCATCCCACAGGAATGTGTTGAGAGAAAAGAGACGAGGGGGAGGAAGAAAGAGGGAGAACCGGATGAGTTTGGTGTGGATTTTCTCGGTAACGTTAACCTGGGCCGTCTCTGTCTGCAGACAATGGGACGTTAGGCATGCTTCTGCCGGTGTCACTGGAAGACTAATGAGATGGCACCAGGCCCATGAATGGCTCATTGGCCTGAAGCACATTACTGTCTGTAAATGTTTTTTCATCCCGTTTCGGCCAGCCGTGCAGTGGATCTTCTACCTGTATGGGAGACTGTGATGAATAACAAAAACACACAGCGTGACGGCCTGCCGTATACTGTCGTCACGACCAAACGTCGAGGCCTGGACGCCATTCTTCCAACGGCCACCTGGTGTATTCAACTGTGACCATTTGCTAACCCGGACACACTGATTTAATTAAGTCATGCTCTGATCACAGGAAGGGGTGATGTCATGTTAAAACTCACGGCTAGGAGCAAAGTAATTCACTGGCAGAAAATAATTAAGAAAGCTTTCCAGCAGTCTCAGATATTCATTGGATGTGGTAAAGTAAACATCTAAATGAACAGACACTTGTGCACCGATGACACTCCAGTATTATTTCAAGGATTTCCATGTTACACTTGTATGATTTAGTGGATCTCAGGCTGATTTACTACATTATTCAGTGCCACATATGCTGAAATGAAGTGGAAAATGCTCGGTAAAATGTGCAAATTGCTAATTTACCAATGAATTCACTATGACTCTAAATTAAAATAGATGAAGTCACTTCTCCAGTTAACATTCTCATTCATGAATAATCAAAACCTTCCATTCAGATCCTTGAACTCTCTCTAAGAAGAAACGGGTTGAGAAAGAAGTAAGGCAGCTTGGCCATCCAACCATAGAAGTGAGAAAAGTGGAGACATCTTCAGGAATTTGTTTTAGACAAAGACAATGTTTATATGCATAAACAATTAGTTATTTCCATTTATTTTAACAATTATTATCAATATTTAACTTGATAAAATGTTGTTTCTGTGTACAGGGTTCTTGCACAATTTTAAAAGTCAAATATAATTGTATTTTTTCTTTTTAAGACCTCAACCCAAAAATGTCAGAACAATTTCTTCGGTAAAAAAAAAACTGTCAATTTATTGTAGGGCCCAACCAATATGGAGTTTTTGAAGCCAATGCTGATATCTGATAAAAAATCTGATAACCGATTAATCGATTAAAAAAATAGTTTTTTCAGATTTTTTTTCAGTCTTTTAAAACTTGTGACAACAATATTAATTGAAGGCATAACACTTAACTTTTTTCTACTATCTTAATACCTATAGCAAATTTATAGTATACTATATACATAAATAAATCAATACAGTAACATATATTATCCATGACACTCGAAAACGGATGAGGCCCGGCCCTCTGAGGCTCATCTCCAGACTAGATATGCTCTTGGCTGGGAAACGAGGGCAATGAGAGAGCAGAGTGAGGCAAAAATGAGAACACATCATTGGGTGGTATTTGGGCATGGGATGCCCAGTCAGACTTCAGGGAGGTAATTAATTAACAACAACAACAAAAATGTCCAAGCCGGGACCTCCAGGGGCACCCTGTGCTTCCTCAGATCTCCATCCAGGAGCTGGAAGGCCGGGCTGGGATGGGTTTATGTGGAGCGGATAGAATAATCCTGGAGATATCAAAAATACCTCCAGGTCTAAAAGGGAGGGTGGCTACATAATGATATCAGGAAATCTCATTAAAGATATAAAAGTCGGGCTTTTGAAATGTGTCATAATTGTATGTGTAAGGATCACACAGTGCCCTCTAAATGAGTCGCTCTATGTCCTGAATAGGGAACGCCTGGTGGAAAAGGTGCACAGTCTGCTGGCATCTGCTGCATTCGCTAATGGAGAGAAATGACGCCTCCTGGCTGAAGCCAAGTCCAAAATCTGCAGATTTCTGAAGCACTCAGACCCACAAGAAGCTGCTCTGGGACTGAGCTACCACCTTTTGGACAAGCTTGGCTACGAAATCCGAGTGCTGGAGACAATGGTGTCCACCACGTCTGTTAGATGTGATCATCCCATACACTGCATGGGAAAAGGCTCTGATCCAAAAGAAAAGGAGGAGCTTAACTCAGCTGGGAGAAGAACTACCACACCCAGTAACCATTAACCATGACAGGATAAGATCTCCATGTGTTCTGTGACGTAGTTGGTCATGGAGAGCGCAGTTCAATCAGTACAGGACATGTTAATGACTGTAGCTATATGTCATCATTAGGGCACGACCCCCACATCAACTTAGATTCATCAGCAGACTCTCTTTATCACTTCATTTGATATTTGAAGATATATTTCTAATAATACATTTTTTAAAGATAAAAAAATTCTGTCATTTACTAGAAATGTTACCAATATTTAATAACAATTTTTAGACTTTTTCTAAAATATGAAATCATGATGATTTAAATGTGGGATTACTCTTTCGGAGTTTATGATTAGCTGAAATAGTACTACTGTAAAAAAGTAATCATTGGCTTTCTGAGCATGAATATCCACTCCACAAAAGAAATCAATAAACACTGAAACATGCCCGTGCATAATGTAATAATGACCACAGACCACAAGGACGGGAAAAGACAGATGTGTTTTAAAAATCATTTAAAACATTCAGCGTAAAGATGTTTGATTAATGGCACTGCCACATGAGAAATGATGCCTCTAAAAATAGGAATATTGAGCAGGATGTTGTGAAGTGCTGCACTGACATCAGTCGCTCTTATAAAATACGCTTGTCACATATGAAATGGAGAGAGAGGAGTAAAGAGAAAGCCTAATGGGGTCTATCTGACACAAAAGGAGACAGAGTGCAATCACTGATAAAGCCTTAGCTTGTGGTGTCCTTTGATGCCTGACCAGCTCTGCAAAATAACAAAAAGCCCTTCAGGCTGCACAACCTGAAGAACCAAACCACTGCCCCAGACTCTAACGACACATTTAAAACACGGGACTTCTCACTGATAAAACAAATGACTGAAATAGTGGCAGCAACATTATCGAGAGCATTAAGCGAAAGTAACATCAGTTATGCATGATTTGAGCAAAACTCTGAATATATCTGTGTAATAGGTACAACTAGGCAGCTGAGTCCTCACAGAGAATTTGTCTTCTTAATCATGAAACTACATAAAGCCTCCTGGGAAAACACAGTTTTACTAACAGTCACAACGCTGATCAAGAGCCACGGTGACCCTTTAGCATGTTCTCTCATCACGCATTGTATGCTAAGAGGAAACAGCGTTGTGTGAAGGTGCTACGTCTGTTTTATTAGCTCCCTCAAACTCAATTTCCATTTAATTTGAGCGCTGGCTCCCCGAGTCTGCGCCTGGCAGCTAAAGGTATAAATCTGGCCTTATCTGGCCCCGGCATGCACAGTTCATATCCACACACCCTGTGCCAACAACAGATCTATAATTCATGGCCAAGCACACCCACGCTATTGGCTGCCCATGTATTAGAAAATACAACAGAGGAAAAAAGAATTCAATGTGGTGTCATCCAAACAGTTCAGAAGGCAAGAGGGTATGTTTTCTCTCCCCGGGGACAAACCATGTGACGCAAACTTCTCTATAGTGCTATTACACATAAAAGACAGGAAGTTTTCACATTTATATTCTGCTGGGTGGCTTCTAGAGTCGTTATCACCAAGGTGAGGGCTAACATCAATGTGACCCCACAGGTGAAAGGAGTGCTGGGTTTGACAGATACGGAATTATTCCTCCAATTAGGCTAATTGGATGCTACAGGTCAGGGCATATAAGCTGTTGAATGAAGCCAGATAAACAGAAGGGAAGGTGGTTAATCATCTTATAGCTCTGGAAGGACCAAATCAGGACATGCTTCTAAGAAATATATATATTTATGGCTGCTACGACACTGGCTGGCCGTGTGAGCAGTTGTCTGCTTTTGATGAGTTCTGCTAAAAGCTTCGTCTGCGGATCATTACCCAATCATCCAGCTCGCTTGTTTCTGTCTGCTATTGCTGGCCTACCAAACTTCAAAACTGACAACATCAATGGGAAAAAGTTGCGACAAAGTTAGAAACTTTTGTCATGAGCACATTCAGTTTTTCATTCATCAGAGTTCAAAATGTGAAAGTAGAAGACGTTAAAAGTCTCCAGACTGAGGGGAGATAAAGAACAAGCTCTTAAAGCAAGAGGCAGAGCACGTTAACACCCCAGCAGGAAGTGAGGTTCAGGTATGCAGGGGGTTATGGATGCCATATGTGGGCAGGAGGTGCTGGAGGGATTTTTTCCTCCTCGCCAGGTCGTGTGAAAGTGAGAGGGGAAATGTAGGGCAGGAGATGAGGATTGAGGGCCGGTCCCTCCGGTGTCCTCTTTAATGAGCGTTACCGTGCCAGCAGAAGGCGAGAAGGGCTTAAGCGCAGCAGCACGGCATCATGGTCAGCCCGGCGCTACGATAGCTTCCTCAGCCCACCGAGGGAACAGACAGCGAGATGAGAGAGACATCAGACACTAGGTAATTAGGACCACCCGAGAAAAGAGGTGGAGGAGGAGGATACCGCGGCTAAACACCTCATCATCTCTTCTTCTTTTCTTCCTGACTCCTTGGGGTCATGGTTGTTTTTGCCTTGATATCTCTGTTAATGAACGAGCACGGCGTCTATTGCCCAGAGGGGGCCGGTGTTTGTGTCTGAGCAGGGAGGCAGGCAGGGAGGGAGGCGGTCAGGGTTGGGGGCCCACGCAGCATTTTGTTCCTGTTGTTCTGGAGCAGCTGGAGGCAGTGGTGGGGAACACAATAACAATTTTTATACAGTGAGTGAACACATAAGCACCCACTCATCACAAAATCATAGGCATACAAACAACTGTAAAAGAACACCTGCCGTGATGTACAACACAAGCAAGCTAAGTCCTCATCAGTTATTATTATACAGCAGGTTGTGAGTGGTGAAAGAGGCTTCAAACAACCAAATAAAACCACCTTTAGAGACTGACACGGAAACAGCTGTTCCTGAGCCCAAGCTAACGTCGCTAACCTTTTTCTCTTTAGTCAGCAGAAATAATCAGGATTTCACTAAATACTGTGGTATACCAACACACATTGTATATTAACAAATCATGATATAAGTCAACCTTTAAGTGTAGGACATCATTTTCAGTCACTGAACATTGAATTATTATTATTATTATTATTATTTGGCTACTTTTCATTCAGCCTTGCATTTTAAAATAGCTTTATCAGGGCTCAGTCATCATCAAAACGGGAGGAGAACATGCAAAATTTCTGTGACATTAGAAATGAGGAAGACTTTTTGGGTCGTAGTTTCCTGTTATTGATCACCTGAGCTACTTATGGCTATACACTGGATGGCTTACAATCCCCACCTTCACTTCACTGCTACGCAACTAATCAATGATAAAATTTGTTGTTACTTTTCAGTTCTCATCGACCAGCTGTAGCAGCCCGACTTCTCATACGAGTAGCTAGTACTTAGCTTAAGTACTACTTAAGATTTGAACCCAACGCCAGCAAATCTACCTCCAGATGTGGTCAGGCAGACGCATTAACACCTTGCATTAATGCTATGTTTAATAGCTGAAGTGGTTTGGCGAGAGATCTGTAGGAAACAGAGTCTATATCGAAACTCAACCATCTGAGTGGTACATATCCAGCAGTCTGCCCCCGTCCTCTAGTTATTCACCTCTCCATCCAAGTATCCAGATGTTCCCCATACCTCCTGAAATATTCACACCTGGTCTCCTCCTGCTTGGAGCCACCCAGTCCCCTCCACAGATGTGTCCTGTCAGTCTAGATAAAGAGGAACATGGCCAGTTAATCACTACACTGCTGCATTACACAACTCCGCTGCCCCAACACAAAGATTATTTTGAAATTTCTCTTCGCATCAGGATTCATTTCAATGAAATCCATCCGGGCGGCTGCAAACCTGCACAACACCTGAGTACGTGACGGCATGGTAAAATGTGTTTATAACTGAAATGTGTGCGGAGATGATTTGAAAATATGTGAAAGCTGTTGCACTGTTAAGAAGATTGTGCTATAAACACTGCAGAGCCGGGAGTCAAGGGGAAAAGAAGGGGAGTGTTTGAAGAGCGCCCGTGGGGACAATAATGTGTTGTACACTATATCATTATACTGTAGCAGGCTAAGCACTATAAACAGTATGATTAATATTTCATGTTCTGAACGTTGCTTTAATGGATATTAGACTATAAACGGGCAGGGAAATGAGTGTTTAAACGTTGGATTTATAGGAAGGCCAGTTATCTGGAGATGATGGGATCACCCATGATCACCTTTCTAACTGAAGGAGGGAGATCACAGGGTTTCCTCACTGCCACGGACAAGAAAATCAAATTCACAGCCTTGTGAAAAGACAGAAAAATGATGGCTATCTCACCTCAAGCAAACTATTTAAGGGTGTGTTCAGGAGCTCTCTGGGAGTTCTTCACATACTTGAACTTTGGCTGATGAGAAATGGCTAACTGCTCAGACAAATATACAGGAGATTCACAGGTGCCCCCAGTGTCTCCTTCAACCATATGAGAGGATTTAAAGCTCAAGCGAAGCACTAGAGTACGAGTGGGAAGGGAGGGAAACAATGACCATATGTCGAGCTTGGTGCAGCCGCAGGGGGATCCATGGTGAATATTTCATTAGAGCCTGGGCTAAATTCTTTCAAAATGAAAACATACATATTTCCCTGAAGGTGGAGTTCAACCATATGTGCATGTTTATTAATATAGCAGCCCTCCTCTTTGGACACGGGCTGATCTATGTGGGTTATTTTTTTCCTGATCCCACTGCCTGCTGTTACTACGGCAGGTTAATTGTGGCAGATTCAAGTTCAGCTGATGAAGTTTATGCTGCTGTGAGGTCTTCTGTATTGTAAATAAGAAATACTGCTGGAATTAGGTCACCAATGAGAACATAATTTGCTGTTCATCCATGGTACTAATCTGAAAGTCAAGGTTTGTCAAGGCCTCAAGTGACTCCACTGGACTCATGGCTCGGATGACCTGGTGTTGATATTTAATCTCCGATGTATTAAGGTGGTTAGATAAGAACTAAATAAGAGGCATTAAATTCTACAGTATGCATATGAAACACTATTTACACAGGCCACACATCCATGTTTTCTGGCAATGTATGATGGGAGAAGGTACTGGCAAGGACTTCACGCTACGATACGTATTGTGATACTGGAGTCATGACATGATGCGATACATTACTGTGATATGTATGCATATTTCTAGATATGTGTACATATACTTATATATGTACAGTACGTATATATATATATATATATATACACACACACACACACACACACACACACACACATATATACATATGAGGGCTGTCAAACACTTTTAATTTTTATTTTTATTTTTATTTCAACATGCAGAAGTTGCTCTGGATTTACAATAGGCCCAAAAACAAGTCAAGTGACTTTTTTTGAGGGGGAAAAAATTACATTGAGAAATTAAAAATTGATATCATATCAGAAGAAAAAGTATTGCAATATGTTGCCATATGAATATTTTTTCCCACCCCTAATGTATGACAGGATATTTAAACCTGCAGCAAGCTCAGCTGAAAGGAAGAAAAAAACAACGGGCTGATTTCAGCATGTGAGGCTTTTAATGGTGGAGTTTAAACTAGTGAGAAATCATGTTGAGTTACTGTTGCCATAACTGCAATCACTAAATTCTACACGACTAAACTAATTCATGTTTGCAAACTCATTTCTGTCCATGTGGCTAGAGCAGCATGTGCAATCCATTTCATCGAGTAGAAATAATGGAAATGACTCATAATCGACCAAACAGTATTCAGCATACACACACTTTTGATTTCCTCCAGTTTCCCATTTAGAAGGGAATTTGTGAATTTGGCTGCTGAACATTTTTGGACAAAATCCCTGATGGTTTGGGAGTAATGACCTCCGACCCCCTGCCGTGAGTGATGTCACAGAAGGTCCAGTAATAAAACTTATCAAGTTCACAGAGTCTCACCCCAAACTGAATTGAAAAGGTGGAAACCAGTGCTGCTACGACAACAAGCCACAGCAGTGGAGGAGAATAAAGAGGCCAATAAAGCCCAATCAAAGCTCTTTATCTTTGTTTCTCCTTTCTTGTCTCTGTCTCTTCAATCTGTCCTCTGTTGTCTCCTTTTTCTGGATCTTTATCTACACATCTGTCTCTCAGCTCTGTAACATGGCTCCTCTTATTCTTCTTTCCTTATCTACCTGTCTTTGCTTTGTTTCCACCTTGTTTCCAGCTCCCACTCTCTACAAACTATTGTCTGCCCTCTTACCCTCCATCTTCCATCCACACTGGATGTTGTAAAAAAAAAAAAAAGCATATAAATTTGTTTTCTCTGGTTGTTCTGCAAACTGAAACCCCAGTATCACATTTTCACATAACCCAAGTTTATATTTCCTTGTTAATACTTCACATTTACAACTTAAAGGACCAGTGTGTAGGAGGTAGTAGAAACTGGACCTTTAATATGACACAGGTCATATACGGTTCTATTACAAATTGCTCACACTGAATAGAAGCCGTTTTCCATACTGAGCTTTAAATATCATTTAGACACGTTCAAACATCTCTCGTTATTCTGACGCTTCTTCCGTTAAGTTGAATGAAAGGCACTTCCAGCCATCTGATTTAACTGAAGATCCTGTATAGCTTTAACTCTTCCCATTAGTATGTTATCAGAGATGGTGACACATGGGCAGGTATTCCAGCGACTGAGCAGCAAGAATAGCACCTGTACATTAAGCTAGTTAAGCCTGTGACTATATCTTTCAAGCACGTACAGCGTAATGACCTCTCCTCTCTGACATGGCCTGCACAGGAGGAAATGAGTCTATTTGACAGTCAGGCCCACTTAAGATGAATTAAACATGAGACATGGCATACATGCACTATGGCCTTAAAAACTGAATATTTATGTGGCATTATTTCTTATCTATGAAAATGTTCCATCAATGGTAAATGCATATTTCAATATATTCTCCTTGGTCTGATGGAATATCTCCCCAGTCTTTCTTTTTTTGAAAATAAAGGACCCTCTATCGTGACATAAATCTTTCATTTCCTTATATTCTGTCCTTCCAATAGTACCTTGATATTTGCACATTCACTTATTATGAGCTGGACATGATGCCCTCCAAGCTTTAGTAGCTTTTAGAAAGACTGAGTAAATGAATGGTAATGTCTATTCATGGCCGTCATGCCGTTGCATCAAAACAGGAAATAGATGGGTAAGAAACTGCGTGCCATCTGAATTATGCACATTTTATTCACTAAGTAATAGATTTTTTTCCCTCATTAGAGACAGGCTGAATGCATTTCCAAAAAATTTTCAAATTTAAAGAATTGTAGACTTCCAATTATTACTCAGCTTTTAATGTTAAAAATCTACAGGAGGCATCCAGTTTTATTGACAGCAGCGTAAAGCTATAGTTGGTAACCATGGAGAGCTAGTAAGTGAGCTAGCAATATTTTAAAGAGGCACCTCCTCTAAGCTCCACCCCTCCTTTAAAGCCACACCCCTTCAAACTTGAACATCTGTCAATAGGATGTGAGGGGGCACTGACTGCTCTCAGGATGGAGGGACCATTTCAGCCAGTATAACAGAAAACGCTTCTGAACAGAATGAAAAAAAAAACAAGAATGTCCAACATTTAATGTCTGACCTTTTTTTTTATTGAAATCGTATTTACAGTGATTCAGCTCATCGACTTTCCCTCTCACTTGTTTACCAATGTAAATAGTGCCGTGGAAATGTCCAAACAGTAATGTTGAATTTACCACGTGAGCCACTGTTGGCATTTCTATTTTATTTGTTCACGCTGATCACGCTCTAGCTGTTATTTCAGACTCTACCGTTATTTAAATACTAGCTAGGAGAATTAATGGGATCAATATATTTCTCCCTGACTGCATACTAAGATTAGCCAACTTAAGCATGTGAACACAGAGAAATACAGAGCTAGCTGAGCTAACGGGTCCATCTGTGGTGAATGGAGAAAAAAAATCATGTTTTGCACATCACACAGGTTTAAGCTGTTTATTTGTGTGTGTGTGTGTGTGTGTGTGTGCAGTTTTAATCACCACTAACCCTCACACCCTGCTGACAGCGTCACAGAGGAACAGTCTCACCTCTTTCCTATGATCAGCCTCATCAGCTGTCTGCTCAGTAACTCCATTCATCTCCTTCATTATTTATTTAGCTCCACTTAATACATACATATTCCCCAGAGAGCACGCATCCTTTGAGCGTCTGAGCTGAAGCACCTCAGAAGAGCAACTTTTCCACTCTATTTGTGTTTCACATGAAAACAAAGTTAGCTTTCAGTTCTACCATGCATGCCTTTTCTTCCCCATTTGACAGATTTCCTCAGCATCACTGAAAGTAATGTTCGGCTGGCTTGATTGATTTTATGTTGATGTATCTCCTAAACTAAAAAAAAAAAAAATAATCACACTAATGGTGGGCCAATTAGACGAACCAAATGACAGCAGATTTGTTCGCACTGGTATTGATTTTGTACATACCAAATCAAATAAACACAGTCAATAGACACTCTTTCCCTGTATAGCAACAGACAAACAACAGATGAAGCCAGACCTGATACGTCACTTTAATTCGCCCATGTAGCCGCCAACAGCAGATTGAGTTTGATTAATTAGATGAGGTCATACTACGCGGCCGCCAAGGTCGGTTTCAATTCCTTGTTTCTGTCTGAGGTTCAATGTGTCATGTGACACCATTTTCCTTCCTGACTGAAATCAAGTGGGAAAGATTTCTTTCTTGTAAAAAATACTTTAAAAGGCAAATTACGAAGCTATTTTACAGTCAATGAGTAAAGCAATGCTAATCCATTAAATAAACCATTAAAATTGAATTATTAGTTGATTGAATAGTTGGGTTGGTGATTTGATTTTTATTTTTTAAAAACCATCATGGTGTGAAATAAAGTTTCACTGCTGATATCCAGTAAACCTTCTAGTCACTGATCCCTGATAATGAACAACAAAACTTTTTTTTAATATGCCAGAAGAGCATCAGTATCAAGCTTCCACTGAGTTACACCATGATGTTATCATATATCGTCCTACAGTGTACATCAAGGTATAAAGACATGACCTCAGACCAAAAACCATAAGTAAATTAAAATTCTGTCATGGAGAGAAGATATGAAGGCTTCTGGACCGTCATTTAGTCAGTTACTTCTGAAGATCTTTCTGCTGATATATATTATTCTTTGTAGTATAGTTGTGTTCTAAAAATACCAGCTGACAGAAATAAAGGCAGACGAAGAACCAGGACACTTATCAAACCACTAAAAAAAAAAAAAACCACCTATAGCTTTTTCCATTAGAAATCACAGTGGTGGAATGGTAACACTAAACGTTCTTTCATTTCATCGCATTAAGTCACAACTCTTATCTGCCTCGCAAGGCAGCTGGGACCAGGCAGGTTTCACCCACAATTAGTCTCGCAAGGCTAGACCTTGATTTACCTCTGCCATAACATCATCTGAGGGGAAACGGCATTGCACTGCCGCTCGTTGTGAATGACATCAAGGCAGGAAGACCGACTGTTCTGTGGGACGGTTAATATGAGAAAGGTGAAAATATGAGCACTCAGTCTCACTACAACACTACAAGATGAAGACCATTACAATTCCCTCAAGGCGCTCATGAGACAACACTTTCACAAGAATGAGAAGGATGTGAGGTCACAGGGAAATTAAACTTTGACCACCAAGATCAAATTATTCCATCTTTGAGTCCAAGTGGACATTAGTGCCAAATTTGAAGACATGAGCCTAAATTGTTCCTAAGATATCACAAGAACGGGACAGACAGGTCACAGTGATCGTGACCTTTGGCCACCAAAAGCTAATCAGTTCATCCTAGAGTCCAAATGTGCCAATTTGGAGAAATTCCCTCCAGGCTTCCTGGGATGTTCACTAAAAGTGTCTGGACAGACGGTCAACCCAAAAACATAATGATAAGACAACAAACATAGCAGGTAAGAATCTGGACACTAACGTGTGAAAAATATTCATAATTACTCCTGTTTCTAGAGATTTTTTTGCTCCAAACTATAATACTACACCACGGTTCTTGCATCATCAAGTCTTAACTTAATACTTTTTAAGACCTTCTTAAAACCTCAACAAATATAATTTAAGACCCAAAAATGATTTAAATTGAAGGTATAACATGTAAATTTCTTCTACAACTTTAATTTCACAACTTCCAAGAACAAAGAAGTGAACTTTGTGAACACAATAACGTGCAAAACTGCAGTAAACCTCTGAATAGTGTGTTTTCCTATTGGCTTTAAATGCACCATCTGAAAATTTAATACCTACAGCAAATTACAGTAAATTTAAGACAATTTAAAACCTTAATTACCGGTATTTTAATTTAAGACATTTTAAGACTTTTTGAGGAACCACGGGAACCCTGTACACACAAGTTTCAAGAAATGTATTAAAAGTATAAATTATTGTCTCATTTTTAAAGATTTACATCAGTAGAAACACAGTAGGTAGCATTGGGGTGTAGAGCTACAGACAGAGTAAGGAACATGCTGTCACATTTAGTCTTCAATAATTGCTTAAAAAAATCTCAAAGTAATGAAGAAAATGTGCTGCAGTGTTTGATGCTGAATTAAATAAAACCAGGGAGCCTGGGCCACAGGTTCGGCTTTCAACCTTGAAGTACACATGGCCCAATATACTCCACTAAAATTCATATTTGTATTGTAGTTCAATCAAAACAGCATCACACTGTCAAACTGTAGAGCAGTGGATCACTCACTGGATCAATACCGAGCAGCAGAAGACCACTTTGAGTCTGCAGCACGCAACTGTGTGCAAGTCGATGCATGTGACCGTATTGATTAAAGCTGAGGAAGCGCAGACAAAGACAACAGAGCGCCAATGAGCAGAAAGACACGCATGACTGTTGATGAAGACAAACAGACCTCCAGACACTTGCAGTACAGACTGGTGGTCTCATTGGTCAGTGGACCATGGATCCTAGACCATGAGGCACCATGCTTCAGATCACACACACACGTGCATCGGCAGTGCAGCATAAGCAAGATACTCTGATACCAATACCAATTCCAATCAACCAGCATGTGCTTTTGATTGATAGTGTGCAGCGCTCATGCTCATTTTCTTGACCTTGGGTCTGGCAACACCACATGCAAGTCACACTACAAATGAGCTCAAGTTATCTGAGGGGATTCAGACATCAAAAATTCAATCAACTCAGCATCTTTTAGAGAGTATAATTGACGACAACCGGATAATTAATCGATTAGTTGTCAACAATTCAATTTATGACCACATATTTTGTTGTAAGTCATTTTTAAAGAAAAAAAAATGCTCTGATTCCAACCTCTTCAATGTGAATATTTGGAGATTTTTTTGAGGGAGAAACACTGAGTCACATTTTTTTACCCATTTTATGGCATTTAAAAGACTGATATTAAAAGTAAATAATCAACAGATTGATTAACAATGACACAATAGCTGCAGTTTAGCACATACTGTACAATGTTTACTGACAGCAGGCTTGTGCATTGGCAAATATCTGGCACTGGTACGTGACACATGAGGGGTTACGATTCTATATATTGGGATCTATTGCAACACTGAAAGCAAGGCGATGCATTGAAGTATCGAAAGTATAAAGAACACGCCATCAAATGCAAAAAAAATCAGAGTACAAATGTGAACGTCTTTATGTAATACAAAGACCTCTGTATTTGTCTTTATCACAGTCCCTGTAACAACGAATATCACCACTTTGACAAAAACAGCCATGAAACAGAAAGTGTCTTGTTCCAGCATTTTTGGTTATTTTGAGTCACATTTCAAGACCCACAGAATATTTTGTACTACGTCTCTGAAAACACTGAATAGCTCAAATGAAAGAAGAGACTCTCTATTTCATCATGAAAAAAATGTTTGTTTTTACCTTGTTCCATTCTTGTTTTATCAGAGGTAGAGTAGAGGACACTTTCACCAAAATCACCACTTTTTCTCCAGATTCTGTTTGTTTTGCTCTCTAATCTCGATCGTCTCCACTTCCTGTTTTGATCTCTGTGGTGTATACCATCTCTTTATGCTCCGACTACATCTCCCAGAAGCCCCAACATTACTCACAGGCTGTGTGAGAGCGCCCTCTTGTGCCTGCTGCTGAAAAACCACGTCGACGTGTACATACACGTCTATGGCACTCAAGTGTTGGATTTTAAATGATGGCAATGGCACTCCAAGAGTTAAATTAATACCTACACCGACAAAGTATGGCACACAGCAAATACATCATTTTCTGCCTCGACACACATTTTACAGTGTGAATTTTATCATGTAATCAGATCACGTATGCCACATTATCCAATCTGTCATTGTAGAACAAAGGACGCGATCGTCGGATAAACAGCGGCTGTGACTGTGGAGAGCATCGCACAGGCCGACTCTCTTGATAGAATCCTACATGCCTGACAAATAATCTCCCTCAGCGCTGTTTACAGAAGGCCTAACAAGTGTTAAATTTGCACCACTAATCGGGGAAACTGTGAAACCACGGCATTGTGTGCTGTGCAGTAATCCATTATGGAATTCCATCATTGTTATTCAGCTCCAATCTCATTACCTCTATTCAAAGTTTAAGTACGTTGCAGATGAAGACTGGCACTGCTGTACGATCGAAGCACGCCACACATTTGGGGGGACAAATGTAACACTGCATTGCTTGCATTTTTGAGCATGCATCCCCCTTCACACAGTGGTATCCCTCTGATGTATGAATAATACAGTGATGTGAGACATTGTCAAGGCATAACAACAGTGTATGTAAGCACCTTTAGATTTCATGCATCTAAAATTACACCTTCCCAAGGATTTTTTTCCAACCACACAGCCAATAAAATTTGTTCACTGAATGTTTCATCATGTCTCTGTCAAAGATGTTATTGAGAAATTACAGTAGAGGCAATGAGTCTGGAGGCCCTGTGACCAGGGGAGATGTATTATTATGATATTTTCTTGGAGAAATCTGGAATTGAATTCTGATTCAGTGGAATATGATTTTAAGACGGGGTTGCTATCCCCTGATAGATGATACACAGGCAACAGTCACGCTACACAGAGCATCGCAATAGATACACTGAGCACAGAGCTGGCCATGCACAAAACCAGCGGGCTGCATACAGATGAGCTCTGGAGGAATGGGATCACTGGGGCATAAACACAACAACAAAGGAAGTAATGGAGGGTTTACCACCCGAGCTCTGTTAATGCACTTTGCTAGCTGTGAAAAAGTGCTAGAAAGGTTTATAGCGGGGATATATGACATGCTTTACACACTGGTAGATGGAGAGAAGTTCATGAAGAGTCAGAATTAATAAACTTCTCAAAAAAGGGTCCGTGTCTGACATTTATTCACAGACAGATATCCAAAACTGTACAGTACGCACTATATATATAACGCAAGCTATAAGTTACTGATGAGTTCAAACTTTCAAACATTTACACTGGCAAGTAGGGCTGGGTATCATTCTATATTTTTTATGCCAATTTTGATAACCATTCTAGGATGATACTTTTTTCAAGATACCAGCTCCGCTTAAGGACACTGGGAAGTGAGAGTTTGCCTTATGGTGTGTTCACTGGAAGTCGGAACTTGGAGATCAGATCATCGTAACCTCAAAGTTTAATGCTCCCAGCTCTTCCAGCCTTACAGACTCACAACAAAACATGGAGCTACTGTTTATGTCAGTAGCAGATAGCATGAATTCTTTGTCAGGTTGGTGAGATTAAACTGACTTTCAGAGTTGGAGATCCGACTTCTCGGATGGTTCTGATTTAAATTCTGACTTGGAGCTTGGAAATTCTAACATTCGTGTATAACTGGAATGCACCATTAGGCTAAACACGCAAACACCAGGCTCCCGCTGCATGATATTAATTCTCTGTTTTACTGGAGATGTTTGTCTCCTTATGCTGGAAAAGTGGGCGGACGGATTGGTGTCTCTATGAATCTGAAGGGGACATGTCCACCGTCCATAGTGACATATGAGAGCATGGTTCACAGACACTTGGGTATCAGAATTCGGCAAAGAAAAATGACTAATTATTAATACCCGATAGGATTGGAGCTTTTCACCCCAAAAAACACATAAACTTTCTATAAACACAAAACGTACACTGGGCACTGCTTTAATCTTTTGAAATGTAATCTCCTTCATGTTGCAGCCTGTCAGACACGTTACATCTGCAGCGTATGATTCTATTATCCAAATACCCTGGCATACCATTGTACCGTCCAAGCTTAAAAGGAAGCATTTGGCTGTTTAAACTTTATAATTTACACACATGACGCAGAGATGCATTACTGTGTTACTGAGTGCCACAGTTCATTTCTTCCTCTGTAAAATTCACAGAAAGAAAGAAGGGCAGTGTGACCCAGCAGCCCAGGATACAAAAAGATCTGAACAATACTTTGTCAAGTTTCTGCCGAACAATCATTACAAAAGGCGTACTGTATTGTGGTTGATTTCTAAATGGAAGAGCACGGTCTGGGTAAATAAAAAAATATATCTGGTTATAACACTGAATCCACTGGGTGTTACACCATGGGATCACATCAGTCCTCCAGGGGCAGATTCAGCTCTGATGAATCACTCCTCAGTGTCAGGATAGCGCTGAATGACTCCCTGCTATTGACATTTCAAGCTAAAACACAATAATAATAATCGCTGGGAACTAGTCAAAGACTGTTGGAAGTGACGAGATGAAAGCCAGATCAAACTAATCAAAACATTTTATAATTTAATGACAAGTAGAAAGTCATGATGCACCCCTACTCCTTGCTTTTATTTCCTTCATAAAAACACTTCTTGTTTATTTCTTTATCACTTAAAAACACAGACACTTCAAAAATGCAGTTCAGCATGCTGCTGCTATTGTCCTGGTAAGCTGAAGCAGTTCTATATTCTTAATAATGAGGTCAGCAGAGCTTTATGTTACAGAGAATTAAGAATAGCACTTGATGGTGGATTTCATCAGGTTAAAAGGTGCTATTTATGGCACACCTGGCCAGTACATCACTGCAGTGAGTCACTCGGTGGTGAATGAGAGGAGAGCTGCAGGTGATGAATCTGCTCTGTATCCTGGGAGGTCATTCACATGACACAAAGAGCGATTAGGGGCCTTGTCCCCAATCTATCAGGGGACAATCGGTGTATTTCAACATCACATCTGCCCCTTTTTTACTTCCTCCTTCCCCCCACAGGAAAGCGCTCATCAGAAACACGGCTATTTAAGCATTTGGTCACGGACAAGGTCGCCGCCCAACTGTACGTATATACACTCTGTGTGTATTTTTACCTGCCGATGTATAAACCGCAAAGAGAAATGGGAGACAAGCAGCATCTCTGGTCCAGGAGGAGTCATCCATCACACCTGGATGTGACCCTGGAGGACAGATGTGGTCCCATGGTGCATGCACTCAACCTGGACGGATCCAAGGCTCCACCGCCGGGCTCAGGGAGCCGGAGGAGTGTTTGAACTCATCAGGAATACTGTAATGCTGACGGCTATGGGGCCCAGAGGACTCTGGTGCTGACCAGACATCAGTCTTTGTGTCTTGTGGCCCCTCAGACTGTTTGTGTGAGTCTAAAAGTTCTGATGCTTTTAGCAGACAGTTTGTTGTGTCAGTCAACTAAAACTCACTACGAGTGAGCAGACTGGATGTACTGTACATATACAGCCATATGGTCAGCCACTGGAGAGAAGCCTCTCATGCATCATCTAACATAAGCCGACCCATCAAATATGTTAAGATAATTCAAGTTCAAGACTCTTTTCCCTGTTTCCCACCATTTCAATGGAGGTGTACTACTGAAGTATTTCTTGTTTATTTATATGACTATATAAGTGTGTTACTTGTGCTCTTTTACAATGCTCTGTCACAACATGTTGGGGTGCAGCCATGCACTGCGAATAAAGGGAACTGTAACTACAAACAAATGGAAAGTGAAAGTGTTGGAGTCTCAGCACAGAGCAGCAGGAGTCACATTTCACACATGGGACAGACTAGACGATGGTGGAGGATTTGGTGTCAAGGAGAAAAGCAAACGTGCCTATTTGGTGATATTTCTGATTTAAGGGAAGCATAGGAAAGGGACAATCGCTGTGCAGAAGACAGAGTGGTCACAGTCGCTGGTCCAACAGAGGACAGACACACCGCCGTCCATCGTTAGAGATTAAAGCAGACACACCACAGATACTGAGCATCATCTCTTCTTGTTAAACGTCCGTTGTAATCTGTAAACTGTGCATTAGCTGGTGGGAAAATGTCCTCACCGTGACATCCCTTAGGTGTACCTCCCCTCTGTTTTCTCTGCGTTTTGTGATGGATCAATGTTGCCTGGTGCGATCGCTTTCAGACAGCTTCATCGAGGGCTCGGATTTATTGAACCGTCACAAAACAGAGAAAAAAACTCATACTTGGTATTTCTAGTTAACGTTTCTGATGCACTTTTCTTGGCTGCATCGTCTCTGCCTCTGATACTTTCCACATTCTTACCCCAGGGTAATTTATCACGAGTTACAAAAGTTGCCACGGCGCCTGTCGTGCATCACAACATGGACACAACTAATCAACAAATCAGTGCCAGTCAGAATAGAAGAACAACAGTAGCTGTCAGTCACGCAGCACAAATTACTGGGGGTGGAAACAGAAACGTGACCTTATTTCAGGTAATCAAATATTGATCATCACAAATTGATTTGTCTGAATGGATTTAGTAGAGCTGACATAAAAATAATTGGGAGCAAACTACCTGGCCATGGTACCGCCTTGTAAAACACAAATCTACTTTCCCTGATAACACTCGAGCACGCTGCGACATATCTATGGTTTATAAGACTAAATGAAAATATCAACTAATGATGTCCTTGCTGAGAAAGTATGCGGACTGTTCTGAAAAAGTCGATTTGGCCGATGACCCTCATTTATCAGTGGACAGAGAAAGTAAAAAAGAGCTGTGGAGAGCTCATAAACACGCTAAAATACATGGAAAACTAGAATTACTGCCTTGTGTTTGTAAGCTGAGGTTTACACCCACGTCTGTCCAAATTCTAGCATTTTATATTGTTAAATAGCTGTGAGAAACCATTAACCACAGTGACCTTTGACTACCAGGACAGGAACAGGATGGACGGTGACGCCACCGTCACCAAAATCTAAGCAAAATGGCCAATGTGTCTGTGCAAACACCGAGGCTATTTAATGTAATTTCTAAGGGAGCAGGGAGACGAATTCAGGCTTGAGAGTGCATTTAGCAGCTCCAAGGACGAAGTATTAAAAACGTATCAAAATTTATTATTTTTTTTATTGATCATGTCGACTAAACAGGGTGGCACTAATGTGAAAATGTACATCCTCCGTAATCACGCCGATTCCAATGACATGAGCTGAATTCACTGCAGAAACATGCTGTTTTGAATATATATATGTGTGTGTGTGTGTGTGTATGCATGTCAATCAGTACACCCAGCATTGATGAGTGTACCAAGCATCAACACATTTCATATCATGGATTAAAGCACTGAGATGCTTTCTGATGAGAAGCACTCGTCAGCTTGTAAACAGCATTACCTGAGCGCTCTGCTTCTACAGGCCTCCATCCCTCAGCTTATGGAAAAGAAACATCAACAGGCTCTACATTATGTGAGTGCTAGGTCTCTCTCTCTCTCTCTCTCTCTCTCTCTCTCTCCTTTTGTTGCTCACAGGTCTCTCAGTCTCGTTCTCTCTCCCTTGGTTCACAGAATCTGTCTCTGGAGGCCGATCGATAGACGGCAACAGCCTTTCAATGAAATCTCCCCTGTGCTACCGGAGAAAGGAAACGTCGTTCAATCGAACCGATAACTCTCTCCCTCTGTTCCTTTTGATCGCCTCTCCCTCTATCCCTCTCTCTCTCTCTCTCTCTCTCTCTACATATATATATATATATATATACACACACAATCTCCCTTCCTGTCTGTTTTGTGCTTGGTGCGTGGAGGATGATAGGGAGGCAGCACAGGTGGTGGTCAGAGGCCACGGCTGGAGGCTGGATTGATGATCAGTGGGGACGGATACTGAGGAAACATCACGCCACAGGCACTGGAAATTACCTCTGACTAATGCAAAGTTCTAAAGCAGAGAACAGCTGACAAATCACTAGGATTACAGTCAAGTTCTGTATCTGTCAAAACTGCCATCTTTTTATCCATTTGTGTGAAATTGTTCTTTTGTGAGATGACCTTTGACCAAGTCCAAGTGGATGTTTGTGCCAAATTTAAGGAAATGGATGGACGTGAGGTCACAATGACCTTTGACGACAAAATTTTGAAGAGGTCATCCTTGTGTCCAAGTGGACAGAAAACGGATATGTCACGAAAATGGTGCGAACAGACAGACTCCCTACAATTAATATCACAGGTTGGTGATATTTGTAGGTGTTGGTGATGTTTATTTCCAGTCCAGATCTCAAATTCCCAATGGAACCTGTGAGCTTAAAGTCTGCTTTAGTTTCAGGTAAGTGGGCGGCTGTTACATCCAACTGTGAAATGTTGGATATGTACCGTCCACAGTTGGCCCGGTGTAAACCCGATAAGTCGATTGTGGCTAATTGTGATAAAGGAGGAGGCTAAACTATTTGTAAGTCACTTGTTTTCTTGCATATAGTGCATGCTTAGCGGCGGAAGGCACCAGGATACCTGTGAACCCACACCTCTTGATTTTTGCCTTTAACTGGTGTGAGTTCATGAGTGAGAGAAACTGTATACTGCACATAACAATATGTGCATTAATTAAACTAGACACAGTCTGTCGCTATCATCGTGTAGCTTACTGCTTAACATTGTGTCCTAAGTGGGCATCAGCAACAAAATCTGTTTGACTGGGTTGTTTTCCAAGTGGACTGAGCTCAGCTGGACGTTGAAAATGCTTCAATATGGACATCAAACTGCTGATCTGTAGGATTCTTCCTTATTTCACAACCAAACCCTAAATAACTAAGGCCAGCGGCACGAGCCCAATAATGGCTGCGATCCACTTTATATAACAGAAGACATCTCCAACCGCAAAAAGCTTGACAGCCTCAGCTCGAAACAGTAACAGCATCCAGTTAAAATGCCTTGAGGTGATCTACCGACAGTAAATATGACACACAGGGCTCCACTTTCTGAACAGTGGGCTTGTGGACCATCAAAGAGGTGCTGCTGTTAGTGTTTTCCCACTTGTGCAAGCTTAGAATTTGGGTGACCTGTGGTGAACTGGGAGGACGGACACTGCAGGGGAGGCTTCGGTAACAATAACAATTCAGTGGCAAACATAGTACAATTTTGTTGTCAAGAATCGAGGAGATTCACACTAATGCGTTTGCCACTGGCGGGCTGCCCAGGGCACCAAGCATGAATGTTTGAGAGTTTTTGACAGAGGTTGTGTAGCAGGCCTGGGATTACAGATCGTTAGGATGTCACATTTCTAGCCCAGCCATGATATGCACTATATCATATATGCTAATGTTGTCTTTCTTACGAGCAAAGCGCTGCACTTCAATTCAATTTACACAGAGCATCGATATAATTTTGAGACTGTTTGACATTAAGCTGTATAAACGTACATTCAGCTCTGCAGAATGTGTTTGGCACAGAGAGCCAACCGCATGGCAGCACATAAAAAGGTTTCGCAAACACAATTTGACAGTGTTTTCAATCAAGTACAGCGACCGCTGACCAACTTTATAAGCTGCTCCTCCTTCAGGAATCCACGCGAGGCATAACTGAGAGGACAGAAACTGTCTGCATCAAAGTTTGTTTTTGAAGGCAACGGCACAAACTGCATTTTTCATTTGCTCCATCTGAGCTTTAAGTGTTCGACATAAAATCTCATCTATGCTTCTTTCCCTTTCGGGAATCATATCTTATCTCCTCCCCTAGGTGGCATTTCCATTACATCTCTGCTCATAAATCTGAAAGAGCTAACATCATGTTTGTGTCTGGCTACTGAAGATTTAACATCATTATTTCTAATTGCAATTTTATGTTCACTTATGCTGCTCTTCAACTCCCTGTTGCGTTTACTATATTATCCACTTTAATATATAAAAAAAAGAGAAACACATATTGTGCATCACACATAATGGTGCCATTAGCACAAACTTCCTCTCTGTGTGTGGAAGAGAGACGGCCTGGTTTTATCACTGCACTGCAACTCATACAGTTGTGACATATAATTAAGGCCTAAAGACCTGAACTCAGTGGGAAGGGTGGTAATGATTGTCTTTACTGCCACCATATTTCTTTATCTTTTACAGGTGGAGTTAGGTTTATCTTTCTAACCAAGAGGGCCTGCTATGATCATCAGACAATGTTTACTTTACGGTAACTTTAATTTGACTAATCACAATATGCAATATGATTTGATATTAAAGAGAATGAAACTGTCATTTCTTTTTTTTTTTGCAGCAATCTGTGCCAAACAAAAATATTTTATGTAAACTGATATTTTGACATGCACGTCACATTATACAAATATTGTCATTTTAATATGTACTGCAATTGAAAGTTGCTGTGTTGTGATAATTGTGCAGCCCTGCTTTCAGTGCTTACATGCCATCTCAGTATATCCAAAGCTCCGTATCACAGACTCTCCATCAACTCTCCATGGTTGACAACATGTCCAGTCTGGCTTTAATGTCCTGCTAAATCAACTCTAACAAGCTGAGGTGCAGGACAAGACGATATGTTCGGTAAGCAGGAGACTTCAGCTGCTGTTTCGGTGTTTCTTGCCTCATGTAATGGCTGCTGAAAAATTAATTTCTCTCTTTTGGTTTCAGATTTTATTTTCTTGTGAATTACAGAGCAGAAGATTGCGTTCCGTTAAATTTCAGGAGCTGTCCTCTGAAGACCACACCCTGATGGGTAATACCCACTGCATTAAATGTAACAAGCAGCATACTTATTTATTGTGTTTTTGTAATGAATCCACTCCAGACTGCTCTCTCCATCATGAAACAGTTTCAAAGCAGTTGTAGGGAAGGAAAGGAAGACAAGTGATTTGATTGGTCATGATTACAACAGAGCTGTGAGCCAACAGCTACTAAAATCTGACTGAAAAACAAAAATACTGTGAGCGTTTGATGCACCGTGTCCTGCAAGCAGACAAATGCAAACAACAATATTCAGTGAGCTGGGGTTTTGATTTGAAAATCTGTGTTGTATTTATTGGAATGTTGTTTTATTTTATTTATAGCTCATTAGGGGTGTCCCGATAAAATATTGATATTGAAATCCAAGAACATTTCCAGCTTGGAGATAAATAACAGTTAATACAGCAGCGACCGGATACCGTAAAAACCATTGTTCTGGTCAACACACAACATTTTTTCTCTCAATCATAAAACACTAAAATCAAGGACTGTCCCCAGAAATCTGGGATGGTTGTTCAGCTTAAGTTAATAAGACCAACATCATCGCTCATTTGAAGCCGCATTGCAAAAAACAGCGTGAGGATTTTCAGGGTATTTTAATTTATATTTTTTCCATTTATTCCATTCAACTATATGTAAAATCTGCTTATGTTAAACTAGTAGTTATTTTGCATTTTAAAAATATTTTTTTGTTTTTATTGAATTTATTGAGGTTATTTTTCAGGGTCTTTAATTTATGTTATTCAATTGTAGAATATTCTCATGTTTAAGGTTAAAACTGACGTAACTCATAATTAATAATAAATGGATCAGTTTTTCTCAGACCTGCTGTTGCTGACTTTTGTCCTCTGTTTGAGTAATAATCCTTTTTTAACACTTCATACTATAAAGTAAGTAATAAATATAATGTATGACTTGTGCAGATATTGCATCATATCGGAAGTTGTATCAGGACATCCCTATAGTTTATTAATAGTTTATTAATGTGTGATATTGTTTTGCACTTCCAGCATACTGGGACTTAGGCATGTTCATGCAGGGCCACGGCCCAATTACTGAGTGTGAACTCTACTTTGTCGGCTGGAGAGAGCAGATATACAAGTCAGGAGGTGTCAGGAAGCTTTGCTCGCCTTAAGGGGCTCTCATAATGCATGAGCAGAGCTCTGAGCACCTGATCAGCACAACGATGACATGATGCTCAGGCTTGCCATCTCTGCTACCCCGGCTCCTCCTGCATTATTACATGTCCAGATACCATCTTTAATTCTACTTCCTTTAAACGAGGTCGATGTGAGGGTCATTAAACCTCCATTCATGACGTTAATTACCTGATAAGGCTTGCTGAGGTAAGATGGACAGAGAGGCTTTCAGAAGAGAAACAGTGAATAAACCACCACATTTTCTTTTTTTCTCCTTTTTACAGTGAGCAGCCACACACATTATTCACCAGCACTATCGCATGCACCATCATCCCATATCCCAAAAATGACAAGAGAAGTCCATTTAGCTGGTGTGTCTGAGCCTCCAGAGCAGCAGCCATGATTTAAATTAGGGTAGTCTGTGTATGTTTGCATACAGCACATTATGTTCACTGTTTCTTGGCTGTGAACCTTTTTGCAGGTCACATAAATGTAAGTATCATTTATGCATTATTAGCACAAAATTCAGTGGTTTTGCTCATGATTAAATCATGAAGAGGATCATGGGCGCTTCACTTCGATTATATGGACAAAATAGAACTATGAGGATTTCTTTATGCAAAGTAACAGGAGGAAATGGTCGATTCACATTAGCAATAACTAACAACCTACATTATGTTTTCAATTAATTGAACTGATTAGTTGATTTGTCAGAGCTCATTTTAGTTTAGAATCTATTTAAGTCTAAAAATAGCAATTAGGACTAGTAGACTAGTTTCAGCAATGCTGCTCCAACTGGAGAGATTGAGCAGGAAAGTTTCTATCAATGAGACAGACACAAAAGAAACAAAAGGCAAGGAAATCAATATATACACACACAAAAAAAGCAATCCATTCAATTAATAAATTAGTTTCTTGGTCTCTAGATTCTTGATTTGTCCACAACTCCAGGATGTTGATGGGAAAATAGGATTTTGTGTTATTTTAGCTATGTAAATGTAATTATGTTAGATCTACAAAAAAACTTAACATACATGAAATAAACTAACACTGAAGAATGTGTCCAGCGTCCATGACAAGGCACAAGAAAACAGAAACGTAATTAAAGAACGTCAACGCAGTTTGAGTGGCTACTGCACAAATGGTGAATATAAATAGTATAATGGGGCTTGATCGAATGAAAGTTGTGAAATGTGTATTTCCTGCTGTCCCCTACTTTCACCAGAACACCCAGAGGGTTGAGTCACAGGACCGCAGTAAACGTTAACGAAACATAAAGCTAATTCACTTCAAATTCTATCAAGCCTTTTCCCCCGTCGCCGGTAACGTTGCAGTACAGCGCCTGCATTAGACAGGCTTCCTTGCATGTAAATAGTCAGCCATCTGCTCTGGCTGCTGCAGCAGACAAGGGCCCAGCAGCGAATTTTCCCCACAGGAGCTCTTATTTCCACGAACGGCGTGCAGACAAGATGGTCAGGAGGCTCAGCGATGGTCAAATCATCCTCGCGCCCGGTTACCTGTTCGAAAATCCCTCAGCTTTATATCTGGAGAAGGTATTGCTGTCTTTGCAGCTCTGGTCTGAGTGTAACCAGGAGTTGAACTGCTGATGACCCAGCTCTCTGGAGAAGGAAGCATCAGAAGAAATGTGTTTCAGGGGAGACGGCGATATACTGCAGGCATGTCTGCTGTAAATATAGAGCCAAAGCAATTAGGGATTTGTTCTGTTCTGTTCATGGTAATTTTCCCGAGACAATCAGACACAAATCCATCACGCACGCCACAAATTCCACCTCCACTGCCAACACACAAAATCACACACACTTTTTACTACTTTCTCTCCATCATTTGTACACACCCACATTGATCCACACACACTCCATGCATAGTCTGCACGCTGCGTAGAAATAGTTCAGGTTGAAAAGGGGCTACGGTGCAATCAGTGGAAACGCAGGGGGAGATTCAATTAAATTTTCTCTGCAGAGGAAATGCCATACACACAATGTAACCGTCTCCGTTCACATTCCATTATGTTGTCACCGACCACGAATCGCAGTGAAAACAGCTTCACAACTGCTTCGATTTTCCTCAAATATTGAGTGTAAATTATTTTTCTCACCCCTGGCTATGTTTTAATTATGTAGCCACTTGCTTTGAATCATCTGCCCGCTGAGAAATCATTTTATTTTAACATGAAGAGAAAAAAAAATCAAATTAAAAAAAATTGAGGAATTTCAAATGAGTTGTATTTAATGACTTAAAAAGTTCCCTGCAATTTACATATGAAAATTCCCAAAAGGATTACCATCAACTTGATTTCTCCAGGCACATTATTTCCACCTCAGGAGTCCAAACCCTGCGCTTTCACTTTACACGATACTGTCACCAATTCTGATAGGAGGTGTTTGTGACTGAAGATGTACTGTTAAGTGAGGAGACGATATGAGAAAAATATTTCAAACAGAGTGAAAAGTCCCAGAGGAGTGTCAGTCAGAAGACTGCAGCACTTAGGAACTAAAATAGAGTCGGGCAGAGAGCATAACTAGGCATTTTAAGTGCTTTACATAATACAGTCAGTCATAATGAAGGCCCTGTGGAATCCAGAGGCTGGGCGGCTATTGTCACTCTGCCGCAGGAGAAGCATTCATAAGAAGGCTAGGAAGAGATGGATAGATAAGGAGCAAAGTAATAATGCATAAAAAAGAAGCTATAGGAAACGGCGTTAACTTAATTAACATATATTTCCATTACTTAGTGAAGAAAAGAGTCAAAATCAATATTTACATTTTTTACCTGGCTCCCCAGAGGCATGTCAAGACAAACATGATCAATTGGAAATGAGATTTTGTAAAGAATATACAGCATTACGAGGCAATACCACTCTCCTATCTCCATCTCCATGTCACTCACTTCATGTTGACAGCGGATTGATACGATCACTTAATGAACTATGTTTTATTAATGCCACTATAATCATATTACCTGCAGGCGGACAGGTTCCATTTATCTTTCTCCTTGGAGGTCTAACCATGAAGGAAGAATAACACAGCTGGAGACACCGGTCCACATTTAACCTCAATCAGCTGCAGGAGACAAACAAAATGAAAGCCATGTTTTCGACAGCAACAACGTCCCCCAAAACTAAGAACCTTTTAAGGAACTCTCTGTATTTCAACCGCAGAGTTCAGAGTCTAAAATAGGGCCCAAAGACACTTTTCTGCACCATCTTACCCCTCAAAAAGGCCTTAGACAGGAAGTAGTACTTTCTGAAAGTATCTCAGCTTCATTCATTCATAAAACAAGGAAGAAAACTTCTTGTTTTAATAAAGTTAGGGTGATAAATAACCATCAAACACTCAAAAGATGACTCATGGTGGAGTCAGATGCTCTTAGTTTGACTCTCCTCCACTCAAACTGCACAGTATTTCTTTACGTCGGCGGATTAATGCACCTGATCTTCGCTGCTCTTTTGGCCGCAGTGGAAGACAAACAATAATTGAATGAAGGAACATTTTAGATCTTTGAAAAGTTCCCTGGATTAAAGTTATCACAAAGGAAACTTAAATGGTGTGGCTGTGAAGATGGCAGTGTTGGTCATCTGTTTAACACTTTCTACAATGGCAAGTGGAAATCTTATGCATTATTCAGCATATCCATGTTTATCTTTACCATAAGCAGGGAGCCATTATTCACCATTATTCAGCTCAAAAAGACTGTCCAGAAGTACGGTGGAGCTGCTGGTGAAAACAAAAAATAGACAAAAAGCATCAAATGAATAAAACCTTCATCAATTCCAGCATGCTTATGCAACAGAACAAAATAAAAGTGAATAAAACCGATAGAGAGATGAAGTGAAGCTGGCTGTTAAGGAGGAAGTACCTGCCACATGAAGTGCTTCTGTGTTTGCTGGTGTTGTCCGCATTTCTACATTTTCAGGTGTTTCTTTTGATTGTGTTTGTCTATTTACATGTGTTCTGAGCCCTCAAGGACACCGTAGAGAAGAGCAGTGATGCTATCCTCTCACAACATCAAAATATCTACTCCTCTTTAAATAGTTTAACATACTAGTGATTCAAAGAAGCTACTGCAAAATACTTGTACTGAAGGTCAATGTGTGTAACTTTATCAGCAGCACAAATTGTTGCCACCCAAAGTCACAATACCCTATATTCCTTCAATTCTTTTCTTTTGAAGGCTTGTCACTTCACCTGGACCCTCCACAATGGGGATATTTCTGCTTATCTAATAAATCTCTCCATCTAGTCTCAGATTTTTCAAATGAAGGTACTGAAGGTAAATGGTGCAGTTACTAAATAGGGGTGGGTATTGGCAAGGACTTCACAATACGATATTGCGATACTTGAGTCACGATGCAATACATTATTGCGATATTGCGATGTATTGTGATATTCTACATAGATCACTGCAGCTTAAAATACAAGTTGTATATACAGTAGGTACATACAGTCATGGAAAAAATTATTAGACCACCCTTGTTTTCTTCAATTTCTTGTTCGTTTTAATGCCTGGCTCAACTAAAGGTACATTTGTTTGGACAATTATAATGATAACAACAAAAATAGCTCATGAGAGTTTAATTTAAGAACTAAGGATTATTCATTTTCCATGGTTTTCTTGATAATAACCAAAATTACTTAAATTCTTACATCAATAGCTATGGCATTGTACCACCAAAAACACTACTTTTAAGCATTCCATGTTTTCTTTTCTGTTTGCTTTAAACACATGATACACACAAGAGTTAATACTTGATTGCATAACCATTGTTTTTGATGACTGCAGCCATGCGTCTTGGCATGCTCTCCACCAGCTTCTGACATTGTTCCGCTGTCACAGCAGCCCATTCCTGTTGGACAAATTCAAACAAATTTTCTTTGTTTTTGGGCTTGTGGTTCTCCATTTTGAGTTTGATGATTTTCCACAGGTTTTCAATTGGATTAAGATCTGGTGATTGAGCAGGCCAAGGCATGGTGCGAATGTTGTGGTTCTCCATCCAGGCTTTAACTGACCTTGCCGTGTGGCAAGGGGCATTGTCTTGTTGGAAAATCCAGTCATTCGAGGCAGGAAAGAGTTTTCCAGCTGATGGAAGAAGACTGTTTTCAAGGGTAGTCCTGTACTTGACCTGGTTCATTCGGCCTTCACACAATTGCATTTGCCCTGTTCCACTCAGACTGAAACAACCCCAGATCATGACTGATCCACCCCCATGTTTTACTGTAGGGGCAAGACAGTCTGGGTTGTAAGCTTCTCCAGGCTTCCTCCTAACCAGTAAGTTGGCTGGAGTGGGCATCAATTCAAAATTGGATTCATCACTGAAGAGAACCTTAGCCCAATCATCAACAGTCCAATCCTTGTGGTCTCGAGCAAAGAGTAACCGGGCCTTCCTCTGCCTTTCATTGATGAAGGGCTTCTTGCGTGCTCTGTGTGACTTCAAACCAGCTTCAACAAGTCGGTTTCGAACTGTCCTTGCCGAGCAAGTCACATTTCTCGACAGTGCCCACTCATTTTTAAGGTCCCTGGAGGTCTGACGACGATTCCTGGCACAGGAACGGATGAGTGCACGGTCATCTCGTGGGGTAGAAAGACGTTCCCTGCCACGGCCAGGTAGCAATTTGGTAGTGCCATGTTCAGCTTGTTTTTTTTTTGTTGTAATGAACGGCTGTCTTGGAGATCTTCAGTTTTTTCGCTACCTGTCTCTCACTCATGCCAATTTCCAGCAGTGCCAAGATGGCTGCCTTTGTTGCTTCACATAATTCTTTTGTTTTAGGCATTATGTGAGAGCTGACAACTTCTGAGTTGTGCTACGGCTTGAATGTAAGCAGGAAACCACTCTAGGCCTTTGCATGTACAGTGCTGCTTGTGACATGAAATGGCCTCTTATATACCCTGGGAATCAATTAAGCTTAAGAATGTCAAATAGGACATAAAGTATTATGTGACCAGCTGCATTTTTTTGTTGTGTTCATTGTATTATACGTTTAGTGGTACCAGATATTAGAATGAACAAGAAATTGAAGAAAACAAGGGTGGTCTAATAATTTTTTCCATGACTGTATATGTGCGTATATTTATATATGTACAGCACATATATTTATATAAGAACATTTATAAATTAGGGCTGTCGAAGTTACTGCGTTAGCAATTTTTTTTCTACCTTATGTTTTATTTAAATTTTTAGTTCACTGTGCGAAGGTTGTTCTGGATTTACAGTTGGCCCAAACATGATTTTCTTTTTTTTTGGGGGGGGGGGGGGTGAATCGATATCAAGAAATTAAAAATCAATATTATATCAGAAGAAAAAGCATTGCAATATATTGCCATATTTTTTCCCACCCCCATTACGAACAAACAGGAGGAGAAGCTGACATCGGGGTAGAATCTGATTATCTACCTGAGTCTACATAGAAATCTGGGGAAAGAATATGCTGAATGCCTTAACATCATTAAACTTTCCATGCACCCACAAGAGAAGTGGAAGCTGGATAGGAGCCTGCAGAAGTATGAAAAATGAGAGAAACCATGTTCACTAAGTTCCCCCCTGCAGCAGGTTTCAGTTAGCAGCCAGGGCAGGTAAGGGGAGGAAAGTGTACATCAGATGTGAACTTTTTAAGTGTGATTTATGGAGCTGCTATGATTGAGGTGTCAAGATTTATGAGCAGTCCCGCTGACAGCAATTACTCCCCAAACACTAATGCAACTGAAAACTTCCCTTTGATAGATCTGGTTATTAATGCGAGTACACAGGTACGTAGCCACTCAGGGCTCCCCGGAAAGGTTAGATTTATCATGGTGACATTTTACTTGTATTATGCACCCACAGCCTCCCAAT
The DNA here is from genome assembly GCA_029721515.1 of Synanceia verrucosa. Classification (NCBI taxonomy): domain Eukaryota; kingdom Metazoa; phylum Chordata; class Actinopteri; order Perciformes; family Synanceiidae; genus Synanceia; species Synanceia verrucosa. The sequence continues at coordinate 2,357,478 of CM056561.1, read as the reverse complement.
GTGGCCGAGGGACAGGTAAAGGAGGTTCATGGTGGAACTCTCCAACAGCACACCAACCAAGATCAGGGCAGGTGAGTAAAGCTCTGGAAAGAGTCAGCTAGCCAACACATTACTGTTTTTTAATCATTAAGACCACTGCTGGTGTCCTGTGTCTGTTTTGCACATAACGTCATACTGCAGCTGGCAATTGTCTATCACTCCAAAAAAGAAAAATATATAAGCTGCTAAAACGTCTCTCTTTTCCTTTTCGTCCCTTTATCGTTACAATTTAATACTTTAACGATGCCCTTTGGTGGATTATTTGTTTGCAGAATTAAAGAAGAAGCTTGGGCATATTCAGAGAAGATAGTTAATCTAATTTTATCAGCATGTTAGATCGTTAGTTATGACCGTGTTGTTAGTTTCTTTGATTTATTGGAGTTCTGCTTCATGACCTCTCAGAGTTACCGTTTTTTTTTAAACGCACTGACGCAGATTAATCATGTTAGCGCGCTAAATTCGAAAGCCCTAGAATAAATCATTTTAAAAATGAATGTTTGGCTTATCTCTGAGAAATATATCTGAACTTCTAACAGTTTCACATCTAATGGCATCAATGTCATCAATCAATCACCTGAAAAGCAAATTTTTTACACGAAGTCCTTTGTTAATGCCTGATTTGTCATTCATTTTATTGTTGTTACCATATTTTGCATGCTATGTTTTGTTGTTTTTGATTTTCTGAGAAGCAGTGTTACATAAATAAATAATAATAGTTAGTATTATTAATTAACCTACATGTTATAGCAAGACTCCTTAAACAATTTCATGACAATGTTACAGGGAAAAAAAAGATGTTTTTTTCAGTTTAGCTTAATGCAGATTTGCAAAGTAGTCTTCATCTGTCTGTAAAAGAAAAAAAAAAAATAAACCAAACAAAGATGCACTAAAAAAAAAAGTTGTTTGTCAAGAAAAAAAGAACAGCACATTCTCATTTTAGTCATTCTGAAGTGCTGCCAGGAAAAAAAATCTGGATTAAATAAGCATTTTTCTAATATATTTAAATTCTGTTTGAAATTAAATCACGCCAGTTTCCACCGCAGGACATCAGAGTGCTGTCATGTACTTACTTGTCACATTATTTACACGCACTGGAAAACACACCGCCGCAGTCATGTGCGCTTTCATATCCAATTTTGTGTCTGCGGGTTTGGCATCATGTTCTTTGCAACCAGATAGAGGCCGTACAAAAACAATTTTCGGAAACATTAATGAGAAGTTCAGAGAAACTATTTATATGTTTCCAGCAGGACAAGAAAAGACTGACATGAAATAAAAAGCGAGTAAAATAACAAGTCATGTGAAGTGTGCTCCGAGGGCTTCAGATTATTTGATAGTGCCTACAAAGAGGGACGTGTTCACAGAGAAACACTTTCCTCAGTATTCAGCGACCTTACAGGATACATGCTTGAACCCATGTGGTGAGCCATACCCAGTGGGGAGACCACTGCTCATTTCCTGTGTTTCCCCGCTGCATCCAACACCTTGGGGTTGATGTTTTAATGGAGTGTGGGAGGCAGACTCCTGGGTGTTTCTGCATGATAATCCACACTCGGAGCTGTGCGTGGCCTTGTGTGTTGACTGCTAATGCCAGTTAAAGAGGATATGCTTGAATTCTGAACTCCGAATTCCAACCTTGCTTTCAAACTCTTGTGGTGACTGAGATTTTTATCCACTCACTTCCAAATAACTCTACAGAGCTCCCAGCATGCAACAGTCAAAATCAAAACAGCGCCATAAACGCCTGTAAACATTTCTCAGAGACATGGTGGATAGCTGTTGTGCTCCAGGATGACAGAACAGCTGAGGAGGAGCAAAGGGAAGATCATTTTACAGGATTCCCAAAGATCCTGAACGAAGACAGAGATGATAACTGCCATAAAACGGGCGAGAAGCGATCGTAAGAAAACAGAGCGGAGTGGTGAGAACCAGCAGGCAACAGATTCCTCTTATGTAGTGACCACTTTATATCACATACTGAATCCAACATCCCTAAACTTTATATGTCATATTTTTTTTTTACATGCTTTTATTACGATTCCTAACAGTTGTACTTTCATTAAACACGTTAGACCGAGGTATTATGTCGTGGATTTCGCGGTGCAACAAGCAAACCCAACGTAAAGTCATTTCATTTTCAAATGTCATTTCAGTCTTCCTTCAAGTCTGAAGTCTGCTCATGTGCTGTTTGCATGTCTGTTCTTGTGATTACAGTACGGAACAGAGCATTGTGTGATTTCTAGTAATATGATTCCCGTTAAGAGAAGAGATTTTGAAACATCTGCAACTACTAAACCTTTTCAAGATTCCTGAAAAATATACTGGGAACATGCAGAATAGTAATATCTTGGAAATTAAAACTCTAATGGCGTAAATTCACTGCCACTCATTTTCCTGCCAATATGGAGGCGTAAACAAACAGAGTCACGTTACGTCCAGAGCTCTATATCATCTAAATATGATAGCCTGGCTATCGTGACTACAGAGCTCTGAGAGCGTAGTTTGGCCAAGCTGCCTTGTAAACCGAGTTCTCAGAGGACGAGCTTAACCCCCGTCTATCAGATACCGTCTCTGTGTGCTATTGGACCAAGCTTCAACCAATCAGACCACTCTTCCCTCTGACATATGCGTAGTGACCATATGGTAGTGACGGAAACTGATCCAAAAAAACTAAAGCGTCATTGCCTTAAAGGTGCCTCTATCGAGCCATTGGAAATGCTAGATTTTCATTGGTCCCCATTCCTGGGGAGATTTGAAACTGAAGAGATAGGCAACTTGGCAAGACTCACTTGGTCGCAAAATTATGTGCAGCATCACAGGAAGTATGGGCAGGCCCAGTCTGAAACATGATGCACTGACACACTAATATGTGGGGATCTCCATGATGCACAGCATTGGTTGCTAAAACTCCTGTTTCAACTCCACATAAATAGATAACCTATATTCTCAAATAACAGAGTAGTTGTTTGGTTTGCAAAGAAAATATTCCAGAAAATATTTACACTGAAGAAGCTTGAATCAGCAAATGTTTTGTCTTAAAAATATTCTTTAAGCTATTAATCGCTTAATTGTTAAAGCTCCACTCCCTGGTGATTTTCATCCAGTCACATTAATCCTTGACGTCCATATATCGATGCAATACTGCCAAACAAAATATCACAATACTATGCTGTATTGATCCCCCAACTAATAAGTGTCCAATAAACTCCAGGGTTTGCTCTGGACAATTCATGAGGGAGTAAAGAAAATCAGTAGAAGGGAACAATGACACAGCTCAATTAGGAAACACTGCATTTTTTAACTTCATGACATGGGAAAGCTGCTGAGCTCACAGAGAGCTGTGCATGTGAATATGTGAAAACTCTCTGCCTGATCGTCCTTATTCCCTACAGGACGAGACATTATATACAGAGACGTTCACACACATAAAGAAATGATGAAATGCAATCATGTCACATATGAGAGAAGAACAAAAGAGAAATGGGAGAATGTTAAGGGCACTATAGCCCAGTGTTGTCACTGTTCTTTGTAAGTATTTCTGCAGTTAATGCAGTGAAAAACACACCTTTGAAGGGATCAGGCAGCCATGGGAAAAGAAAGAAAGAAAGAAAGAAAGCAGGGGGTGGGGAGAGCCTTGCAGGTGAGAGCCAAAGCATGCAATAAAGATTAGGTAGGCACAGTGAATTTTAAGGCTCCAAGGCTACGGCACAGAGGGACCTGACAGATCTGTTTCCCCGGCTTGGCTACTCCACTGCAGGGACAACGGCATTAAAACCTCAGGGAGGAAGAAGGAGTTTGCTCCACTCTCTCTCTGTATTGACTGCTTGACAGGAAACAGGTTGAGCTAAAGAAGCTTTTGACCCTGAGAGCACATTTTCATTATTTAGAGGCGTTTGTGTGGCGCCGCCATCATTTCAGTAAGACAGAACGAGAGAAGTGAGTGGCTGTTGTGGAGTGTTTGCATTGTGCCTGGTAAACACTACAAATACATGTGCTGTACACTGTCATCAGCTGAATTTAGTGAAGGGTTTAGAAATGGTACGCTCTCCTGCTCGGTGGGAAAATCAACACCTTCCTCCTCCTCTTCGCTCAGTAAAACAGTTGTGATGTGATTGCATATTTGTTGTGGCGTTAGTCACATTGTACAGAGCTCTGTGTATATTCACATCATCACATATTCTGATTGAATAGAGCGAGCTTTCACTACATACTTTTCCTTTCTCTGAGACCTTCCTCTCATTTCATCATTATGAAGCAATCAACAGCAAGGTCGCCGAAACCGGTTTATTCCATCTTTTTAAATTACCCAAGAGAATTAGAAACTCTTCATCCAGGTAGAAAGCTGGATTGTTTGAGAGGGTTTCGCTTTCTACACCCACTTTTTCCATTTTCACATTTTATGGTGATTTTTCCTTTTCGCCGGTTCAATCATTATTGCCATAATTATATCTGCCTCTTGGACAATCATATCTAACAACCAGAGAGCATTTGTAACTAAGTCCAATTTATTTCTCTCTTCAGAAAAAAAATGTCATTTCTAAATTACTCTTGATCATTTACAACCAGTGCAAGACTCACACTGAGACAAACAGGTTCTGGAGAATGACAATGGACGGAAACAAAGTGCTGGTCATATTCAATTCCTATATGGCCTGAGAGAAAACCAATATTTAAGGCATACCATATGTTCCTGTGCACCATAATGTCAGTAAAAGTCATGCAATGATGGAAGTTAATGGAAGTTGAGAAGTAAATTCTGGGGTATAAACATATCACACATTTGCATGGCATAGATATTTTTAATTTAAACTTATCTGTGAATCTGCATTGCAAAAAGCAAGCAAAAAAAAAACCATGGCATCAGCTTTGCAGGTATTTGGTCAAAATATGACATGAGCATCACCTAAAATCCAGAGGGAATAAACGTCAGTGTCAAGTTTCACAACAATCCATCCAACAGACGACAGACAGGACGGTTTCTCCAAGAAAAACAACAGAGGAAGTTGTTTCAACCCTTACAGCTTTATATTCAAGAGCCTCTGACTAATTAGTGATTCCTTGTCTAGAACGGCTGCTGTGAGAAGGACCTATTAAGACTAAAGCAAATATAGGAAGTGGATTCACGGACATATAAAACGACAAAGATGGAGAAAACAGAAAACACCACTATTTGTTTTCAACAGTCACTGTCTTGTTTAATGTTCCCATGACAACAGAAGTCAAGTAAGCAGAGGGAAGAATCTTTAAAGTGCTGACTGGGATCATTTCTATTGCCTCTGCACAGCTCTCAACAACTCAGCAGATTGCGGCTAAGAGATGCTAGTGCTACTAAACCACATTACTCCCCTCTATCTTTACATAGATATCATATATTCACTTAACAGATCACTGAGATAGTAGATTAATCCATGTCATGATCTTTTTTAAGCTGCCACTTTGTGCCCCCTCCTTATTAACCATTAACTACAGCACTGTCACGTAAAAGAACATCAACAGTGGCCTGTGACTTGTTTGGTTTTGCAGGACAAATGATGATGTATGCTTTTAGCGTGGCCAAAAATTTTAGAATACAACTTGCAGCCATGTATATTTGAATGACTTTGGCTACGTTCAGACTGCAGCCGATTTTTTCGCCCCTATGCGACCTGTATCTGATCTTTTAATTACAGTCTGAACGACAGACCCAGGCCACTTGGATATGTGGTCCTAAAACCGACACATATCTGATCTTTTGACATGCGACTTCAGTCTGAACGGCCAGGTCGCATTCATCTGACCTACACGTCATCAAGCTACAAACATCACTATTCTGCGGCGCAAGTAGGCGGCAGCGGGAAGACAAACAACAACCATGGCGGACAATAATGTGGAGAGTAGTCAGTTGAAGGGAAAACAAGGTTTCTGAGTTAATTCATATTTGAGGGGATAGCTCTATTCAGGCCAAAGTGGAGGGGTCTTATTGGAACCGGGCTGTTTACACTCTACCGCTAGCGTCCATGTTTACTTACGTAAACACTGAGCATGCTCGCTGCATGCGACGTCGTCGCGTCCTCCAATGCACATGCGGGACACTTGTGAGGCGTTTAAGTTCACACTGGAGATCACATTCAAGTCGCATTTAATTGGAAATGTCAGAGCCTCGCAAAAAAATCAGATTTCACAAAAAAAATCCGAATTGGGCATCAAGCCCTGCAGTCTGAACGTAGCCTCTGAGGCATTCGTCATCATCTGTTCAACTGTCTTCACCACAAGAGAACCCAAACAAACGTCAATAAACTGCCACCATGTGAAAACCTCTTCAAACCGGCCAGTTGTTTTGGCGTTTATTTGTGAATATCAGTATAAATACTGAAATGATAAAGCTTCGACAACCATGACAAGTTATGAAACACATACTGGTTTAGATTGCAGACATAAGCAAGGTTGGAGAACAAATGAAAGAAGTCAAGCCAAAATGTAGAGAACAACTATATTCCACCAAATTTTCATTTCCATTTGGAAATCCACGGATCAACAAAAAAAAAACATACATGTTGTCCTCATCCACCTGCTCCTCTATTTCCATCTCAAAATAACACCCCATAATCAGCCCTAATCAGAGCAGTGCTGCAGACACACACATTTCACCTCAAGACTGATTCCTTTTTGTTTTCATGCAACTGTGGAAAATGTTTTAACCCTCCCCAGGTGTAGAAGTAAATGAACAGAGGACTGATCACACAAACAGAGGAACAAGTAGCATTGCTCACTTCATATTAAGCTTTGTGTTGATCCACACGTGGACTTGTTGAGGGAATCAGTGATCACATATTTCAGAAGCTGATGCCTTCAGGAAAACACTGTTACCTGTGGTTTAGAACGCTTTTGCTTATTTATGGAAACAAAAAAAAATATTTTATTGCTCAAAAATGGAACAGCACATTTTGTGGTTTTCATTATTTGTGGGAATTCTTTGAGCATTCACTGTTGTTAGAAATCTTTTGTAAAGTTAACTGAATAAAATCATGTCTGTGTGGTTTTATCCAGAGTACTGACCATCATTCTCATTTTGATGACAAGCTGCTCCTCCAATACAAAAACACTTGACAACAAGGCTAAACAACTTATCTGACAAAAAACCCTGATAATATATTACCAGAATATTATTATTAATATATTAGCACTTCAGCGTATATGCTGTACAAAAAACAGTATATCACCTTATAAGTTGTTTTGTGTTCTAATATTTAAATACAAAAAGTGACTAAAGCTTTAAATTGCAAGTGGATGTAATTCTTAAGTAGCATAAAATGGAAACACTCAAGTGAACTACAAGTGCTTTAAAATTAGTACTGAAAAACATGTTTATAATGTGAGGATAAATAAATACAAAATCTGTTAAATGTGATCAATCAATCAATCAAACATATTCTTTTAATTGTGAAAAATAAATAAACAGCTATGACCTGGATGCATCCATTTAAATAAATGTGTTTCAACACTATGGCTGCTATTTAACTGAGCAAACGTCTGATAAATCAATTGTTTCATCCTCCAACCTACATGACAAGTGCAAGCTGCTTTCAAAGAGCTCACTCACACATGCCTCCATATTAAAGTTTCAGAGTCCTGTGAATTAATGTTTAATCCTGGAAATGTTCGGCAGGGAGAGCAATATGTTCCCTGTCCCCCCCGAGGCGACTTGGCAGCCAGGAGGCTCAGTGTAGCTCGAGTCAGGGCCTGTTTACCAGAGGAGGGGAGTGGGGGAGGAAGGGACAAATCACAACAACACAAACGTCAACGCTCTTCTATGATTATTTTTGTTACCTCGCAGGCAGATTACATCCTGGGAGAGCAGCTTTCCAGGAATGCTTGCCGCCTCTGAGTTCACGTTCTTGGGAGTCACCTCCAGCATTATAGCAGGGAGCAGGGCAGGAATTTCACCGGCAGCCTCAGTCTGGCCTTAATGCCTCGTTTGCACCACTCCAGATGGTCGTTTCCTTTTTCTACACAGAAATGTTCCTGCACACATAACCTGTGGACTGTTTGCTTTCTAGCCTGATATGAACCACAAGAAAACAGGCTATTTATGATGAATGTTTGACACAAATGCATCAAATGACACAAAAACCCATCTTGTCAGGCTCCAAGTGAAGTGTTTGTTTCCTGTTAGCCACACAACGGACCAGTCAGGATCCTGTGAGCATCTGGAGACTTTGATACAAGCATGGTTAGCAAGCAGGGCTATAAGTTAACATTAGAATACAGCTGGTCGAGGTTAGCATGCTGTACATCCAGCATGTGCTCCATATTTAATGCCGTGGCTAAAACAACAAATAATTCAAGCTCCATCGCACGGGGGTTTTCCATTGTTATGTTACTATAATTTCTGTGCATATTTTACTTTGTTTATGCACTTATTTTAACCTTAAACACAACTTTTTCCTTAGTGACTTTCTTGCCTAAAAAGCAGATCAAGTAACACACAAAAAATCTAAAATGTGTAATAATGGCACGCTGCATGTCTATGTACAGCTGAGCTAATTACACTTTCTTGTGACACCAGGTTGGCTCTCAGTAATTTGGCATGCAGTTAACACACTACTCATAATTGTTTTAATGAAAACTCATTTTCTCCTGATGTTTTGAAAGAAGGAAGCAAACCAGTATTAAAATTATACTACTCTCTTTAAATAAGCCCTGTTAATCTAATTTATTCCAAGGTTCATGTGGATTTCGAAAAGAAACTGATCAATATTAAAGAACAGAATTTCATTTTGTGGTAGAATGAGTTAATTGGTTTAAACACCCAAAGCAGTCAATGACATCCGAGCTCATCACTGCCTTCAACTTAGCACCACAAATAAAATCTAATTCTGTGGGAAACACTGTGGTCTCATATGTAACTCCCGAGAAAGAGTCCTTTTTTTTAGGAATTTTCTCCAGCATCCAGGGATCGCTCCCCCTCATTGTTAGGATGATATGCTCTGCTAGACTCAGAGAGGCTTATTGAAGCCGACAAGCACAGACACAGATAAACTGTTAGAGACTGACAGAGATTGATGTCGATCACAGTAAATGAGTAAAGACAGGGAGGGCGGACAGACAAAAACATGGGGGTCTAAGAAGTCTTGATATTTTTAAACTACATTTCTGATTCCTTCATGTTTTGCTGACTGATCTTTTGTCCACTCTGATCTCACAAACACTGGATAGAAAACTCAACAGCCTGGAGAGCTGAGAGAAACCGTGCAGTATACTTAAACACAGCATGTGGTAAATATGAACCACACAGTTCTTCTAGATATTATGTCAATATGCTACTAAACTGCAACAGCTAATAAACTATAAAGGAAAGAGAACACCACCTGCATTCAATTTTCTATCAAAATTCTAAGAAAACAATAATAATGTGTAAAATCACAAAACATGAGCCAGCACCCTATGGGTGCGCTATGTCTTAGAGCGCTTGGGCAGATTTGAATGCAGTAACTGCTTCGAACAGATGGCCTCAAGTAAAAGAATGAATGAAAAAAAAATGGCACATTTCATCAATGTTTGTGATTCCTCACGTAGAAATATCATCTCAGATTTTTGTTTGGTCCACTTTGACTTGTGCACTGTGAAAGCTAACCAGATAGAATAGAAAACCTTCAAAAAGTGGTGAATAATAATATGAATAACAACCTGAATTATATGAGTCAACTTTCGTAAAAATATTAGTAAACACTCAAAAAATATGATATTCCACTTCAAAACTAAATTACTGTCAGTGGTGAATTCACAAATTTCTTAACAGTTTCACAAAAGTAGTATTACATCTTTAACACAGACAACAAAGCCCCACCTGCAGGCAGCAGAGGGAGTTTGTTATTTTAGTGGTATTCATTTTAGAAATTCATATAACTGTGGTTTAATGCATGACATAAAACATCCTCTGCGCTATTAAGTATTATTACCATTTAGTATTATTCATCATTTTAAGATCAGTTGCAGGAAATAATAGTTTCTGAATGGGTTTGGTCCAAGACGCACAATGTGGATATGGCTTTAATCAAGAACACACTTTCAGGATCTCAGTCATGTTCCTGGGAGGATAACCAAACATGAGAGCAACAGGACAAAACCGTCAAATGGTTACCTAAATTGACAGCATATACAAACAGAACATTGTGCAACATAACAAGATGAGCAGGGCAGGTATGTGCCCAGTAGGTGTAACAGCGCTTCATGCCAAATTGCACAATTTTCTGGTTATGCTTCTGTGCAAAGTAACAGTAATTACTTTCTCACCAGGCAACAACACTTCTTGCATTTACATATACTTACAATAAAAAACAGTTGCAGTTTGAATCACAGCAGAAATATCTTCACTCAAAGACAGAAAGGAAAGAAGAAATTTCCACTCACAGTTCTGCTGGTTCTGGAGAAACTGTCAGGAACAGAAGGGGCGTGGAGGCGGCGTCGGACATACTAGTCAAACACATCTGGATGCGTTTCCGGTCACTAACGGCGCTAACTGACCGCTCGTGACAGTGACCAAGTCCAACACACGAGTCTATCAGAGGACCCACACGGTTCCCCAAGAGTCCATGAGATCGGTCTGACTCTTTATATCCAGCGTTCGGTCCAAACTCACACTTTATCCACTAGCCACACAAGCTAACTTCAACAAGCTAGCGCCAGCCAATGTAAACTAATAGTCGTTAGCGAAACCGTTACTCCTGCTAGCATAGTGGCTAACAGACTGCTACACATCTTAAATAGCAAACATTTTCTCACAGACACGAGCACTCAAGTTCAGCTGTTTAAACTGGAGTTAAATAGAACAGAAATGTGCGCTGTCATGTTAACCTGCTGTTATTAGCTTGTTATTTACTCCAACATGAAGATCTCCGTCCGTATAGCCGAAGTCCCGCCCTCTCTCTGTCGCTTCCTCATTGACAACCAATCACAACAGAGATTACTTTCCAACACTGACAGTGTCCAATGAACACCTTTTACAGTCTTTTTACAGTCTATGATGAACACGTAAACAATCTAAAGGCCTATTCCGAGTTTTTTCTGTACAAAACACTGTAAACAAAGCAATTTATTTACTGTTAATCTTTGTGTATTTTAAGTACATTGCTCATGTGCTGTACTTACAGTTCTTATTTACTTATTCATTATTTGAGTATTTTCATTCAGCTTTTTTCCTCCAGTATGTACAGTAAGTATAAAAAGTAGCTTCACCTTCACCATAGGAACCAATACAGGCTCTAAAGGATTAATGATAATTATTTCATTAAACACAATTTTAAAAAATGGATGATGATGAGTTCATAAGGTTTATTTTGGTCTAGCGTGCATTATTTCATGTGTAAAGGATAAAAAAAATCTGTATTCAGACCTTTTTTTGTGGGACGTAACCCAACTCAGTATGAAGTCAGAGAAGCTGGAAGCAACTTTTTTTTTGACTGTGCGATGGATGTTGTATTGTTTTCAAAAGTGAAGTGGACCCATTAATGCATTAATAAAATGCAATCATATAACATATACTATTTTGCATAATGACTATTTTTAAGTATATGTGTATGTTAATAATTTTGTACTTTTACTGACGTAACAGAACTTTAACAGTGTTACTGCTACTTTTAATTCAATAAAAATAGATTTTAGTTCTTCTTCCACCATTGAACACCACATTTGTTTTGAATCAGAATCAGAAACAATTTTATTGCCAAGTAAATTTGCTCAAACAAGGACTTTAACTTGGTGACTTGGTGCATGACATACAGGCATAGAAACATGTTAATGTAGTGCAGAGATAAGAACCAAAGATGACAAAGTGACTAAGAATAAATATGAATCCAAAAATTGAAAGATAGTTTAAATTTGCAACTGAAATAGAAATGTGTTCAGTACAAACAGTCAGTCAAACCAATTCAGTTATAAAGAAAGAAAAATACCATCAGAATGTCGTATAAATAACAAAGTCAAAGATGACATTCTCAAATGTCTTCAAAAGATATTCAGTTTACCATCAAAGAGGAGTAAAGAAAAATATTCACATTTAAGAAGGTGGAATCAGAGAATTTATGCTTTTTTTTCTTGAAAAAATACTCAAATGGAAACAGTTGGTGATTAAGTTAATTAACTAAATTACTTCCGGTTTTAATGCAAACGTAGGAAGAGCTGAATGAGCAACAGAGACTGTCACATCAAACATTTTACAATAAAACTTTATCCCCATTTGGGAGTCGGGTGACACTACAGGGAAGAATCAGTTTGCCTCCGCTTGCCTGAGATAAAAGACCAAAAAAATAAGTCAATGTGGGCACTCTGGCCACTTGGCGGACTGCAAAACCTCCATTTGTATTGATTCATTTGTGCAAGTGTGCATGCATGAAGTGTAAAAGGGCCCGTCCAACAGAATTGCTTTCACCTGGTCTTTGTACTCCAGCTAGCCCATCTGTGTGACAGATATTTTCAGCCTTCCCCATACCTGTGTGTTTATCTGGTGCAGTCACTGTGCACAGCTCCTCACCAGCGAACACCTTTTTGTTGAGCTGGAGCTGGCAGTGTGAGCGCTCCCTCTGCCTCAAAACACCCCTCTGTTCAGCTCGAGTGCTCTTTGTATGAAAGACGCCCCGCTGCGTCACTGGAATGGTTCTTATTTGCAGTCCATCTATCTTCTGTTTGCCACTTTTTCCCCCCTGAATCTCATTGTCTCTGCAGCCAATTTTTGTTCCTCCAAATAAAACATGAAAAACATTGGAACTGAAACAACATGATTGTTTTCCAATGAAATGCAATCAAGCTTTTGATGAGCTCTTGTCCTCTATTTTATTGCCATTTCCTCCTGTTTTGCCAATATGTGCTTTTACAAATACCCGCTTCAAAAAAATTCAAAAAACGCTGAGGAGATATTCCTAAGCTCCCAGTCCGCTCGACCCTCGGCTGGTATTTAGAACGCACAACGCCTCATTCCTCCTGATTTCGACTGACAATTTTCCTGTTTAGATCAGCGCTTCACAACTGATACTGAGAGCCTTAAGAGGATTATATCAATGATGCTCCATTTTCCATCTGCTTGGTAAACCATTTACCATCAAAAGGCTACTCTACTAAATATAGTGCTTAAAGTCTGTTAGCCCGGGTTTTTGTGCTGCTTCCCTGTGATGAAATTAAGGATAAAATCAGCGAGAGAAGAGTGTGTTCTTCTCCTTGCACCATGAAGAATGGGCATGGAGATGAGATTTACTGACATGGTTGTCAGATTACTGGCTGCAGTTGTGGAGAAGCAGAAGCCGTGCGTTCGCTGTGTTTTCCCTGGTAGCTCATTGCGGTGCTGTGTTTTGTCATGCAGCGGGGTCGAGAGGGTCAGGACATGGGCTGCTTTCCTTTCTGCAGGAACACTATGCCTCACGGTCTAAAGACTATTCCTCCCTCGTCTTGTTCCAACCCTCCTCCTCGCCCGCCCATCTCAGCTCAATTAATCTAGGATGCCTAAGTGACCCTGAGCGAAGCCACTGTGCATGATTGAAATTACTCTCCACACACCACGAGTCACAGCCACTGAAGACCCTCACACTCCGTCCTCCATTCACAGTCTACGTCTCTCTCTTTTCCTTTTGTCCTCAGCTGACGGCCCCCACAGGTCACGTACCACATTATTTAATTAGATAGATGTTCTTGTTGTCATTTTAACTGGAGCTGTAAATTAAATGTTGGGTGGGCGACTCACTTCCTCACTTGCACACAGAGACATCATTAAGCACATGCGTGTTCAAGTAATGAGCAGATTAATTGTAAACCGTAAAATGTTTACTGGTACTTGCTGTTGTCTCTTGTGAGAAAAACAACGTTATCTTAAGACATTTACAAGCACCGCACCTGATAGACGGAGGCTGTTGTCTGCAGGAGTGGTTCATCGTTAAACAGCGAGTGATTTCCAGATGAACGCTGGATGTCCAGGCGGTCAGAGGTCAGCTAACCGGAGCGCTGACCCTGCATCGAGTCTCAGCAGCCGAGCTTTTCCAGCTGGACCTCCTCAAATCACCAGCTCTGAGGTTTCAGCATCAACCCTCCAGAGGTGGCAGAAGACCCTGGCACAGCAACAGACATGATTTATCGCCGAGGACCACTGCAGGGAAAGAAAAAAAAGAAATGAAGCGATGTTCAAATTAAAGATGTCACCATTGAGCCATGAACTCGAAATCAGAAAACAAATGAGGACTTCATTGCATCTTTCTCTCACATCTACTCTCATGTCTCTGAAAAAAATTAATGAGGTGTTTTATTATTTTCTAGCTTCAGCTGGTCTACCTCTAGAGTTAATAAAACTGTCAATATTAAAATCCCCTCTCACGTTTGGATGGAATTTATTTCACTGTTTAGCACGAGGTTATTTTCCATGTGTCTCCAGGTTTTTAATGCAGCCCTATAAGGATGCAGGCCAGATATGGAGATGTCTGCGAAGCATCCATCGTGTCAATGCAATAATGGTGCATTTGAGTTATGTGTCTGGGGAACACAGGATGGCGGACCCCCTCCCCTCTGGCATTAACCCTCCCCACCATCTGTGCCACATCTCTCTACGGGTATTTCTGCATCGCCTCGTTCGCTGCCTGTCTGTTTGTCCCTCACACACATGTTGATTCATTTAGTCAGTCTACATTTAAACTACATCCATGACAGAGATGATATTAAAGTGCCCGTGGCTGAACAAAGCATTGAGATCATGTCTAGATTATTCCTCAATAAAGCAGAAATTGAAAAAGCTGCAAAGAGCCCTCTTCTCTGACTCGGCCTACGTTGTTGTTAAATGGGTTCTGGTGTTTGCTCAAAAGATATAATGGCAAGACTCACGACTGATGGATGTTACTGTCAGAAATTAATATGAATGTGTTAAATCAGCAATAATTCTTCTCGCAGTCATTATTAATTCGAGATTTGCTTTGGCGAATAGATTTGTGTTTTTGGATTGATGCCCGCGCACTGTGTCACGAAGCATTCATTATTCAGAAATGCAACTGAAACTAGGGCGCTCCTGTTGGAAACTATGTGAGAGAAATAACGCTGAAAGGTTTTAGAAAGCCCTTTCATGTCCCGTTTATGTTGAGGGCACTTTTTTCTTTTTTCTGCAAACACCGGAGTGCAAGAACGGGTATTGCAGCGACTAATTTAATTGCCATGGATGTCAGAGTATATTTCGAGTGCGTACCCTTCAAAAGGCACATAAAAAGGGAAACACAGTAGGGTTTATGTCATTCTCAAACATTCCTTTGGCAAGAAAATCAGCGATTCGCCTTGCAAAACAACAGATGCTGTATATAAATTATGTACTAAAGTCATTAGAAAATAATTTCCTGAATGGTTAAATGCAGAAAAAACACATTTGTGTGATGTGGTGCATCTAAGCATCGCAAACATTTATTTTTTTTATATCAAGAGTTTGTTTTAAGACGTGCAAACACCTGATAAGTTCCAGTACAACAGTTTTTATTAACTTTTTGCATTTCACGCTCCTCGGCCCGTGTCCCTCTGAGAAGGCCAAGTCTTTGGTGCTTGTTGAGCCAAACATGCTCTGCATTTCTGATCATGTTTCAAAGGTGCTGATTGAAGTTGTGATTCTCATCTTGACTGATGTCGTATAATTGGGCTGGGTGTCTGTTGTTAGCGTCTGAACATCTCCTCTCGTCCACAGCTGGTCCGCTACCTTTGATGCCACTTGTTTTAATCTTAATGATGCGTCCGTAAAACTCATGTTAAATTTGAGATTCACTGATGAAGCAAGTTGGGAAAACAGTTGCTTTCATTTGTCGTTTTCTCTCTCACAGTGTGGTCATTTTGGTGAATATAGTTTTAAAGTGTGAGTAATGCTGTGGCTGAGGGTTGAACGGTGATTTGTGTGGGCAGGTAACTCTGGAGAGGTTAAGTGAGTTAATATCCTCTGACAGCTGAAGATGCACTTTCTTCATTACGACAGCTGCTGTCAGCGTTATTCTGCAGACGAATAATTAAACCAAGGCCCGATAAAAACAATAAAACGTCACTGCGACAGACAGGTTACATCTTGTGATGACCTTTTCTCATCCAGGTACCAGAGGAGTAAAAAAAAGCCACCAGAAGTCAACGTCTACTTATTTTAAGTGACATAATGTTACGATTGGGCATAGATTTGATGATGCGAAAACTGAGCCAAATCAAACCGCAGACCCCCGTTTAGATAGTTTTATTTACCAAAATAGAAAGAAATTCTTTTGCTCAAAAATTACAACATAAGAATAAAAAATACAACAAAGTAACAAATATTAAGTGTATAAGAAATAATATTAACACCAGAGTCAAATAAAATAACAGTAAGAGTAAGATATATTTAGTAAAATAAGGGAATTAAAATAGAAACGTAATATTTGAAGTATTTAATGTGGACAAGTGATGCTACCCAGATGAGTTCAGCCACTGACCAAGACATACAGAAGGTACAACTAGAGGCAAAAGTGAATTATTATAATTAAGTTAAACTTAAATAACAAGTCAATGACATTAGCAGGGCAGACATATCTTTTGACACTGAGGGACAAATAAAAACCAGCTCAATGCATGAAAGAAAACTGTATGATTTTGAATATACATCTTTTTGTATTCCAGCATTTTTCCGAACGTCCCTGCGTCTGGTTTGTTTAGACATTTGTTGCATCAGACGTCGCTAGCCACAGTTGTCATCTTCTGGTTGAATGATGCGTGAAAGTGAATATCCATCTTCTGCGATCAAAACGTTATGTGATGGCAGTATGATACATGCATTATAAACAACCTGGCTGCTTGTGGAGAAGAAAAATACCACACAGAAATGCCTTTCTTTTATGTCTCTGAGTGGAGAACATATTTTGAAAGTCCTTTTCTCTCTATATCCTTTTTTCCAATTTATCGTCTCCGCCCTTCAAACACCAATGCCTTTCCTCACAAAGAAAGCACAAGAAACCCTGGCTCTCACTTTAAATAGCCACACATGCAGCTAAAGAGATGGTGCGGATGATTTGATTTGGAGGCATCTAGTGGTGTGGTTGCAGACTGCAACCAGCTGAGTTCTCCTTCAATCACTCCTCCCTATTCTAGACTGAAGTAACGTGATACATGCAAGGCATTTAGCGTGCAATAAGTGTGCCTTTCTTGACTTCCACATTTAGACGCCAAGTTTCCTGTTCTGTCTGCGTGTACAGATATATCTTTATTAATGCTGAGGGAAGAATTAATGACGTAGAGTTTCATTTTGGAGGTTACATTTTAGTCATTTTTAGTGTCATTTGTGACATCTATTCTGCATATTTTTTACTGACTTAAAGCCCAACCGTTTCCCCGACTCTAAGTGTTTTCCAAGTATACTGAACAAATTATGTAAGAAAAGGCTAAAATGCACACATGACACAGGACGAAAGTGTGTAAAATGTTGTAATATTCATACAGAGCAACACGGCAGAAGGTATGTAAATATGAAGCTCATTTCAAGCAAACTGAAACAGCAATTCTTAGTTTCAGGGTCATTAATAAAAGCATAGGGCTGTCTAAATTAGCGTGCTAACGTGATTAATCAGCGTTAACGCATTAATTTGCACAACGCTAACTCTACTTGGACAAACTGCCTGAAAGGCGTTGCCAGAGACGTGCTGGCAGGTCATAACTAACAATCAAACATGCAGATATAATTAAATTAACCATCTTTTCTGAATCTGACGACGCTTCACCTGGAATTCAGCAAACAAATAATCCACTAAACAGCATCGGTAAAGTATTAATTTGTAACGTGAAATGGACAAAAAGGAAAAGAGAAAGAACAAACGGGTGTCGCTATGATTTTAGCAGCTTGTAAACAAATCTCTGTCAACTCATTTTGGACAGTTTGTCCAAGCAGAGTTACCGCTGTCCTGGTATATTATATTCCATTTCTGCCAATAGATCCAATTGAAATGTTATGCACTGGTGTTTTTAAATACGCGGGTGAAAAATCTGTGAAACATTTGTTCACATTAGCAGTTTGGTCCAAAAATAGACAGCGTGCTGCGTCAGGGTAGGGGAGCGTTATGTGATATAACAAGCTTATTTGGAAAAACTCAAGTGCTGAAGTGAGGCGGCGTCAGGAGAGGAGGGGTTGGAGCATTTTAAGTGCAGAGAAATCACTCAGCCTACGTGGAAACGTCTCCAGGCGGCCAACTCAGCTGACTGGGGAGAAATAGCAGCGCCATTAAAAGCCCTCTCAACACCTACAGTCATGGAAAAAATTATTAGACCACCCTTGTTTTCTTCAATTTCTTGTTAATTTTAATGCCTGGCTCAACTAAAGGTACATTTGTTTGGACAATTATAATGATAACAACAAAAATAGCTCATGAGAGTTTAATTTAAGAACTAAGGATTATTCATTTTCCATGGTTTTCTTGATAATAACCAAAATTACTTAAATTCTTACATCAATAGCTATGGCATTTTACCGCCAAAAACACTACTTTTAAGCATTCCATGTTTTCTTTTCTGTTTGCTTTAAACACATGATATACACAAGAGTTAATACTTGATTGCATAACCATTGTTTTTGATGACTGCAGCCATGCGTCTTGGCATGCTCTCCACCAGCTTCTGACATTGTTCTGCTGTCACAGCAGCCCATTCCTGTTGGACAAATTCAAACAAATTTTCTTTGTTTTTGGGCTTGTGGTTCTCCATTTTGAGTTTGATGATTTTCCACAGGTTTTCAATTGGATTAAGATCTGGTGATTGAGCAGGCCAAGGCATGGTGCGAATGTTGTGGTTCTCCATCCAGGCTTTAACTGACCTTGCCGTGTGGCAAGGGGCATTGTCTTGTTGGAAAATCCAGTCATTGAGGCAGGAAAGAGTTTTCCAGCTGATGGAAGAAGACTGTTTTCAAGGGTAGTCCTGTACTTGACCTGGTTCATTCGGCCTTCACACAATTGCATTTGCCCTGTTCCACTCAGACTGAAACAACCCCAGATCATGACTGATCCACCCCCATGTTTTACTGTAGGGGCAAGACAGTCTGGGTTGTAAGCTTCTCCAGGCTTCCTCCTAACCAGTAAGTTGGCTGGAGTGGGCATCAATTCAAAATTGGGTTCATCACTGAAGAGAACCTTAGCCCAATCATCAACAGTCCAATCCTTGTGGTCTCGAGCAAAGAGTAACCGGGCCTTCCTCTGCCTTTCATTGATGAAGGGCTTCTTGCGTGCTCTGTGTGACTTCAAACCAGCTTCAACAAGTCGGTTTCGAACTGTCCTTGCCAAGCAAGTCACATTTCTCGACAGTGCCCACTCATTTTTAAGGTCCCTGGAGGTCTGACGACGATTCCTGACACAGGAACGGATGAGTGCACGGTCATCTCGTGGGGTAGAAAGACGTTCCCTGCCACGGCCAGGTAGCAATTTGGTAGTGCCATGTTCAGCTTGTTTTTTTTTGTTGTAATGAACGGCTGTCTTGGAGATCTTCAGTTTTTTCGCTACCTGTCTCTCACTCATGCCAATTTCCAGCAGTGCTAAGATGGCTGCCTTTGTTGCTTCACATAATTCTTTTGTTTTAGGCATTATGTGAGAGCTGACAACTTCTGAGTTGTGCTACGGCTTGAATGTAAGCAGGAAACCACTCTAGGCCTTTGCATGTGCAGTGCTGCTTGTGACATGAAATGGCCTCTTATATACCCTGGGAATCAATTAAGCTTAAGAATGTCAAATAGGACATAAAGTATTATGTGACCAGCTGCATTTTTTGTTGTGTTCATTGTATTATACGTTTAGTGGTACCAGATATTAGAATGAACAAGAAATTGAAGAAAACAAGGGTGGTCTAATAATTTTTTCCATGACTGTATGTGGATTTTCTCAAACTGAAAGTGTCCAACTAAGGAGAGTGAAAGAACAGGGGAGGGACGCTGTACGGGTGCTGAGTAAAAGAGGAAGATGGACAGGGCTGCCAACAGGAAGTGAGGGCGAAACAGAGAAATGCCCTCTCCTGCTTGCAGCGATTACAATGCTATTATTTAAATGTCAGCATCCCTCCGTCTGTGTGTCAGTCTCTGAAGGGGTGAATTCACGTGAACACTGGACGACGTGTTAATGTCGTCTTTATTTCCTTTAATTTACATCAGAGGGGAAAAAAAACACGGTCTCCAAATGTTTAATTGCTTTTTCATTAATCTGTCCATTCAACTCCAACCTTACAGTGTTGAGTGTGTGTGTGTGTGTGTGTGTGTGTGTGTGCGTTAGACAGAGCACTCCCCTCTGTTGATGCACACAGAACAAGGTTAATTACTTTTCTGACCTTCTCCTGCAGCTTAAAGAAATATTCCAATCATAGCCTGAATAGATAGCACAAGCAGAGATGCTGAGTCAATGGCCAAACAGTGAAAAATGAAACGCCGCTGAATCTTTTTAAGTGTAACGTTATTTACCTTCGCCATCACTTATCAAACGTTTCAATAAAACCGCCCCGCATCACTGATTTAATGTCACGGAGGAAAACGGATTGCTTTTCTTTCCACCTACAGCTGCTCGCTCGCTTTCATAAAAGATTTATGCAAAGCATCCAGGGATTTACAAAAAAATGCTTAAATTGATTCTTTTGGATATCAAGCATCAATCAGCAGGATGCAATCATTTAAATAATATACATATTCTATGAAAAATAGTCTTTCTCTTCTCAAATATTTTGATCAAAAGCACTAAAAACCAACCAGATATTCCACAATATTCCACTCCCTCTCTATTTAAGCAGCCTTATGAATATGTATCTGGACTATCTGTAGTTCAGCATTCAGTGGAAGCGTTCAAACACCATGAATGCAATCATTTTTCCAGTTTACAAACAACACTGTAAGCAGAAATAAACGCTTTGGTTATTTTGCTCCATCCAGCAGAGCAGTGGTGTCCATATTTCCTTTACAAAATATCAAAAAAAAAGTTTTTTTGATAGGAAAATGCTCCATTACTTGAACAGCATGGATGGCATCAGTTCATATTTTTCTGTCTTTTATTATTTTATTTTATTTGACTACTATAATTCATATATAACCCACGTAAATTGGGAACCAGAGTTGTGATCATATGACATTCAATGCAGACTGCTCTTTCTGTGAAAACATGGCGGACATTCCTTACACATTCAGTGGAAAATACCATATTTTAAGAAACCTTATGAGTTCAAATGCGTTTTGATAACATTTCTAGTGGGAAATATGCATTTATTTCCATAACCCTAACCCTGTAACCCTATCCCTAACCCTAACCATCGCTAGGGCCACCGCATATTTTAACATATAATCTTTATTAAAACATTGCAGTTTCCACTGAGAATAAAAGGAATATCCGCCATTTTTAAGGCTCTCGCTTCGGGGCTTGTGGGCGCTGGTCGCTCATTTTGCCGATCATTCGTACAGATATGCACGAAAATCTGTGCCAAACTTTTCATATGATATCATACAAACCGTTTCATGAGACTACGTTGACTAAAATTATCTAAAATTAGTACAAAGTGAAATATAAATAAAGCTTGACGACACAACAGAATGGTACAGTACAAGTGTAATACAAAGCCTTAATACTGGCGTAGTCAATCAGATTTGAGGGGCCCAGGCCACCCCCTAGACAGTTAGTTAATACTTCTCCTAAGCCTAAGAAAGTGGTTTTGTGAAATTCACAACAAACTGAAAAGTGACATTAAAGAGTCAAAGACACATATTTATATGATGAGTTTCCTGCAGGGAGGTCTGTCAGCACTTTAATGAACATTTGTACTTTACAAGAGCGAGGATCCTGGGTTTTCTTTCGCCGCGAACAAAAGTGAACAAATCATGTGGAAACAATGCAAATGTGTGCAGGTTTATGGAAATACTGGAGCCCAGACACCAAAAACACACACCTGAATGTGAGCTCCACTTATATTTAAACTTGTACTGCTGCGTACAACTGCGATCGCTCTAGGCTGTCAGACGGCAGAGAATCATTCTGCAACCAGTTAATTTCACTCACCATTATAGAAATAACAGTTTCATAGCCGACAGCACTTTAGGCTATGAAATGGGTAGCGGCGTTGCTTGATGAGCAGCTGTGTTATCATTTCTGCACGTCTGAAACTAATATGAAAGCTCACTCTGAATGGAGCTATGTCAGGGTGCACCAGTACGATCACACCATCCATACATGCATTTAAGTCGGTAATACTGTTTGATATGCATTCATCAGTCTACCCGGCTGATGTGTGTTGGCAGCCACCCACAATCTCTCCAAGCTCAATTTGATCTCCAAGATAAACAAACCGGCAACAATTAAAAGAGATATGAGGGTTGACAAAATAATTAACATGGGGCCAGAGTGACTCTGGGGGGTGGAGGCTGTGCAGTCAACAAAAGATGGATAAACAAATAATCATCTGGGTGGTTGAACATATTAATCATGAGTACAGTAGAAAACCTAGGAGAGACGATAATATTCACAGAAATAGACGCCGAACGATGATGGCCTGATCATAAACACAACAAGCTCAGTGTGTTTGGTGGAAACCAAAGCCCTGGTGGTCCGGTCTGAATCTCAGACCTCAGATCATGACGGCGTCATCGTTACTGACGGTGAGTCTTGATTTGAGGCGAGCCCACAGCCCTTTCAGGTGAACACTCGCTGCAGACGTCACTGATTTACCTCAAATTGTTTCAGGCTTTGAATATTTATGATAATCCTCATTCTGTGGAAGTTTTCTACGTCTTTAGTGATTAAATACAATAGTCAGGAGTCAACATGACCCTTAAAATGCTAATGTTTGCCACTTTACTGTATATCAGAGTAGGACTTTAGCCTCAAAAAGCAGATCATCTTGCACAGCCGGTGTACCGTTACATGAAGCTGGATGTTTATCAGTGTTACCCAGAGGTGAGAGTCAATGGGGGGCAGCTTTTAGCGGCTGCATGTTTAAGTGCCACGCTGTCCCTGCGCCGCATCTGGATAAAAGCATGAAGAGAAAACTGAGGGTGCAACCACTCTGGCTATTATGGAGGAGACGTGCCGCTGGTAATCATGATGAGGTCAAAAAAAATGACCCCAGGCTCTCAAGCAAATTTCCTGCACACAAAAATGGACCACATATGAGGCTCTATCAGACCAGAAGAAGTTTTTCATGGTTTGAAGACCTTTTAAAGGTCTTTGCACACCAAGTTTGTGTTTTTGCATGTTTTCTTTATATCTGTCATCTGATATAAAAGGCACATGGAGGTTGATGTGTTTATTCTATTTAATGCAAAATTTGCAATAAGACACAAAACTAAATGTTGCAGGGGCTGGAAAATCTGAGGGTTGCTGGTTCAAGTTCCAATTTGACTGCTAAAATTATCTTAAATCTTAAATTAGTATAAAGTGAAACATAAACAGAGTTTGATGTTACAACAGAATGGGACAATACAAGTGTAATACAAGGCCTTAATACTGGGGTGGTCAATCAGATATGAGGGGCCCAGGCCATCCCCTAGACACGCCCCTGCTGTGTTCACATTGTTTAGTTAGTAATTTTCACTCTACAGACGCAGTCACTTTAAACCCAACCATGTAGTTCTCCTAAACCTAAGTAAGTGGTTTTGTGAAATTCACAACAAACCGAAAAGCGACATTAAAGAGTCAAAGACAGATAAAGGTTGGACAAAGTCTTGTCTGGAGTCTACATGGGTGCAATCAGCTGACCTGACACTATCAGATGGTTTGTTTCATTGGTACTTTCCAAAAGATACTTGGCAGGTGATTGGACGATCCATCTGTCAATCAAACGAAGGAAAGCAAAACTAACAGACCATAAATCATTGCTGTATTTTATATGAAGCCTAAGAGGCAAAGTTTAAAGTCTCAGAGCTCATTGGATGGAAGTTAACCCTCAGTAATGACTAAAAGAAAGTTGGCCTGATAAAACCTCAAACCTTGGCCTCACAAACGACCATTAAATGTAATCAACACCTCTGACAGTCTCCACAAAAAAACATCCCGAGCTTCACTAAATTGGTGTTTACTGCAGGGCGTTTTTTTTTTTTTTTTGCTATTTTGTCCACCGACTGGAAGACGGCAAATGAGGATACCGCCCATGAGAACATGGGGCTCGTTGCGTAACTGTCACCGCTCAGCCTCCCACAGGATCTGCCCGCTTCTTGATGGCGTCGCTGTGATTAGTCGATTCGTCTCCCCTGCCTTTCCTCCAGGAGTGAAAAAGGAAGTAGTTCCCCGATGCTCCTCGTTGGATCTGTCCACACTTACCCAACATGATAACAACATAGCCTTCAGCGCAGAGATTGAATAGCCTCCCTTATGATAAAGATAAATTGCAGGGCTGATTATGATTGCCAGTGATTAACCCCTTTATATAATAATAAAAAAGACGCACAAGGATCCCTAAGGCAAAGAGCACTAAGCTTCACATCATGATCAATAGCACAGATTAAACTCCAAAGCGCCTGCTAACCTGACGCTTTCTCATAGTTTATAGCCTGCCTGTCTGCCTCTGTATATCTTTAGTTTGAGGTCTTTCCCTGGGAATAATTTGCTTTGCTATCTCCACCGCTCTTTCATATACCTTAAAAGAGCCACATGTGTCATTAGCTACCTGGCAGGAGGCTGTAAACAAGCGTCACTCCCACATATACACGCCGATAAAACGGCCTCATTAACCCCAGTGCTCTGTTTATTTCAAATGCTTTGTTTCCATTTAATTACCCAGAGAGCTTCTGATAAAGAGGCCCTATTCAATTGAGACCGTGTGACCTTGATGTTTATGAAAAACAAGTGTTTGGGTATCAATTTAAACTCCCTGTGCACATTCGAATATTCCTAGTTACGTAGGTGGATGTGAGTCGTGGTGGTCGAGTGTGTAAATTATGACCTCGGGTCCTCCTGTCAGAGTCTGGAGCTTTTCACACTCTGTTGTTGTTTTGGAGCATTAGTCGCCACTCCTCCTCCATCCTCCACCTCCGAACCCTGAGGGGTTTCAGCCCCAGCTGGAGATCAGGCCGAGCTATGAGAAACACCCTCCGAGGAGCCGTGAAGTGGACCAGGGTTCAGCTGGGGCAAACACCGCTAAATGCCCTGAGACGGCTCCGAGCCGACAGGTTGGGTCAGAGGAGGAGGAGGTGAACGGTTATGAGCCTTGTAGCATGTCACGCTAATGTAGGTCACTTATGACAGAGCAAATGGAAGCAGATTGATGTGTAAATATGAGGGAAAAGTCTGAAGTAGCGCTGTTGTGCTCTCACTTCCTTTAACTTGACTGCACATAAAACAGCCACATTATTCTGTTTTCTCTACATCTTTTTCTTGTTGATGTGTCTTGTTGTACTTTTTACCGATTATTGCCCAAAAACTAGATTCTGGTTAATAAAAATCCCATCTTCCAGTGGCTTACTAGACATGCGCTCAAGATAGCCCTCAAGACCACTTTTTTGTGGTCTTGGTCTTGTCTCAGTCTCGGGTCTCTCTGTCTTGCAATGTCTTGGGCTGGCCGAGCAGTCTTGAAGGGATTTGTAACCTATAATATCCAGCCATGCACAGGTTTTTTTTTTTTTTTTAAATATCCTTGGTATTTTTTGATATTTAGATAATTTTTGGTGCACCTGTTTGAGTAAATATATGGCATCATTGGCCTTTGAATAATATTTGCATATCATTGTGATTGATTAAGAATTAGGCCTATGCCATTTCAGTGATGCTGATATTATACAATGTAACGTGGCTACTATAATGAGAAATAATGCAATTTCAAGTTGATAAGTGTTCTACAGCTCATGCAAAATGGCAAAAAAAAAAAAATTGGGTCTCAGCTTGAGCTGAACTAGTCTTGGTCTTGACTTGATCTGTTTTGGTCTTGGTCTTGGTATTGTCTTGGTCTGTTTTGGTCTTGGTATTGTCTTGGTCTGTTTTGGTCTTGGTCTTGGTATTGCCTTGGTCTGTTTTGGTCTTGTCTTGGTATTGTCTTGGTCTGTTTTGGTCTTGGTATTGTCTTGGTCTGTTTTGGTTTTGGTCTTGGTATTGTCTTGGTCTTGATACTCTCTGGTCTTGGTATTGTCTTGGTCTGTTTTGGTCTTTGTCTTGGTATTGTCTTGGTCTGTTTTGGTCTTGTCTTGGTATTGTCTTGGTCTGTTTTGGTCTTGGTATTGTCTTGGTCTTGATACTCTGTGGTCGTGGTATTGTCTTGGTCTTGATACTCTCTGGTCTTGGTATTGTCTTGGTCTTGATACTCTCTGGTCTTGGTATTGTCTTGGTCTGTTTTGGTCTTTGTCTTGGTATTGTCTTGGTCTGTTTTGGTCTTGTCTTGGTATTGTCTTGGTCTGTTTTGGTCTTGGTATTGTCTTGGTCTTGATACTCTGTGGTCGTGGTATTGTCTTGGTCTTGATACTCTCTGGTCTTGGTATTGTCTTGGTCTTGATACTCTCTGGTCTTGGTATTGTCTTGGTCTTGATACTCTCTGGTCTTGGTATTGTCTTGGTCTGTTTTGGTCTTGTCTTGGTATTGTCTTGGTCTGTTTTGGTCTTGGTATTGTCTTGGTCTTGATACTCTGTGGTCGTGGTATTGTCTTGGTCTTGATACTCTCTGGTCTTGGTATTGT
Organism: Synanceia verrucosa; assembly: GCA_029721515.1. Classification (NCBI taxonomy): domain Eukaryota; kingdom Metazoa; phylum Chordata; class Actinopteri; order Perciformes; family Synanceiidae; genus Synanceia; species Synanceia verrucosa. The sequence continues at coordinate 2,330,847 of CM056561.1, read as the reverse complement.
CTTGGTCTTGATACTCTGTGGTCGTGGTATTGTCTTGGTCTTGATACTCTCTGGTCTTGGTATTGTCTTGATCTTGATACTCTCTGGTCTTGGTATTGTCTTGGTCTTGATACTCTCTGGTCTTGGTATTGTCTTGGTCTTGATACTCTCTGGTCTTGGTATTGTCTTAGTCTGTTTTGGTCTTGGTATTGTCTTGGTCCTGGTCTGTTTTGGTCTTGGTCTTGGTATTGTCTTGGTCTTGATACTCTCTGGTCTTGGTATTGTCTTGGTCTTGGTTTAGGCAGTCTTGACTAAAAGTCTCCTTGCTACTTCCTTTTTCTGTTATATTCCTGCAAAATTTACTGTAAAATAAATGTCCCCCCAGTTGATGACCTCTACACGGTTATTTCATTTTGTAACAGAGCAGATTAGCATTAGGAGTAGAGGCACTATGTAAGCAATCAATCAAGCCGGCGGTACATGTATTTGCGTATGAGAGCTGTCTGAAAAGATAACACAGAGTGGAGAGCAGAAGTGAAAATGAGAGGAAGGCAGAGAAAGGACAGATGTGAGCAGCATTTCAAGGTTTTCAAATTCTGCTTGTGCAGCAACAAAGCAGGGAATGAATTTGGCCAAAAGGAATTAAAATCTGATAATGAAAAAAAAAATCAGTGTGAATATTTTCTTATCATCCCATTACCTTAAGGTAATACAAGTATGGGGACAGGGGAGGGAGGGGGGATACCATCAGTGCAGATTTCTCAAATTTACACTTTGATCTCTAAACACTCGTCTCTTTCTCGAACGAGATGAAACTATTCAATTTCACACGTTTTAACTGCTCAGTATTGACTTGCTCATGAAGAAACCTTATTTGTGGAAACAAGCCAAGTAAGGAAACTTGAGCTTGGCTGTGTAATTGTAAACATGACAGGATTAATTTAAATCACTACATCAGTCGATATTTGGTAAACAGGATTTTGTCGTCGGCTACGATCAGCAGCGGATGTGTCTGATTCATATTCAACACAACCAGCTCTTGTTTGTGCAGAACGTGACGCCGTCTTGTACATCTTTATCAACACTATGTGATTAGTGACTCAAAGGGCTTGCCGTAGCTGCAGTCGCCTTGTCGTCCTATCAGCCGTTTCATTTCCTAAAAACAGTCCATGCAGGATTGCATGCGATGATCTATACGCTTCAATTTGTCTAAACAATTAGAGAATCTCAACTGGACGTCTGCTGAGCTGTTCCCTTAGTTACTGTTGCTATGGATGAATCACTCATACATCCCCAGGACTGGAAAACTGGTCACTAATTTTCCAGGTTTTCTTTTCCCTACAGTTTCATTCATAATAAACACAATGTCATAACATCATATGCAATATTATTTTTTTTTCAATATACTTGCCTGTATTACTCTCTCAGTATTGTTCAGTATTTAGCCTACAATGCTATTTCAGTTTGCGTATTTGACTGTTTTATTCTTGCTTTGTTATTCTATAAGGCTCTGATGTTAATATTACTTTATTACACTTTATATTTATCACTCTGTTGTGATTTTTAATCTAATGTTGTTGTAATTTTTGACCAAACTAGTAAAAGAAACTCCTTTGACATTAATAAAGTTCATGGTTCCCATGCATCCTGGAAAACCTGGTAAACAATTGACCAATTTTCCTGGAAAATTATTCATGCAAACGTCGCTCACAATGACACGGGGAGGATAAATAATTTTCCAGGATAATTTAGCTATTTCCAGGACATTTGAACCTTTTTCTCATGTTCCATACATCTGTTTTCCATGTCTGGAAAATTGGTCAATCATTTTCCAGGTTTTCCAGGACATCTGAACCCTGAAGTTGTCTCTTGTGACTATTTTGGCTTCATACATTTTCTGTAATAAAATGTGGATGTGTAGTTTAATGTTAAGTTTGGTAAAAACTCCACTATAAAAGCCTGAAAATCATTTGATTCCGTTATTTCCTCACTGTTTTTTTGTTTTTATATCGGTCGTGAGCCTCCTTCACTCAGGCTGCAGCAGTTTTACAGCTGCTGAGTCGCTCTTAGTAGCTCAGCTGGCAAATTGCGTGGCTTAAAATGTGAATTTGAGTGAATCTGCACCAAATGGAGTCATGGGTCCATGGCGGCCACCTGTGTGCGTCCTCACTGAGCTTATCTGTGATGGTGTTATCGGTGTGGTGTTGTGATGCATAAAGCTGCCCCTCTTTTAAAAATGAGGACCTGGAATGAACCTGGAGGCAGGTTTGCTCTGTGGTTTCTGTCACCTGAAGGAAAAACTGTGACGCCTTGCTTCTTTAAATCACCTGCTTTCTTTCTATTTGCTGCAGACAAAGACTGAGCGATTAAAAGTTGCAGCAGGATTTTCGTCAATGTGGCTGTGTGTTGGTGGGGAGGAGGTGAGGCAGAGCGGCAAACACAAAGCTCTTGACAATATGTACTTTTTTCCTGCTATAATTGTGAATGCAATTATCTTGAATCACTTAGCACACATTATCTTCTCCCACAACAATAACGTCTGACTTCTTTGCTGATTTCACTTTGTTCCTCTTTTGTCATTCAGACTCACGGCTGCTCTGTTTAACTCACACAGTTTAACCTAAAAAAAAAAAATCAACAGGGACGAGATGAAAGAGATTTCCAGCTCACCTCAAGGCAGTCATTTAGCATAAACACGCTCAAATATATGAATGCCAAATCAGAGAGTGTTTTCAGATCTTTTTAGACAGATGACTGGTAAATATGTGTTAGTGGGGAAATAGTTTTTCATCAGAGGGACAGAACGATTGCCAAAACAAGTGTTTGTCACATTTTTACAGCGAATAAAAACATGTAAAACAGAAGTTCTAAACAACACAAACCTTGTTGAAGTGGCACCCAATGAAATGAAATCATGTTACTTCTGTTTCAACCACAACAAAACCAAAGCAACACCACCAATCATGTGACTTTAATTCATTTTCCATCGAACACACCAGTGCATGTTATTGATGCAGGACACCAGCGGACCAAACCGATGCATTATATGGAGGCGTTTAATAAAAAAATCGAACATAAAACTCAGTTCAATGCTGATAGCTGGAAATGAAAAGGAGGAGTTGTTTAAATGGCTGACGGCTCTGCAGGAGTCCAGATCTGTGGCGACATCTTTCCTCTGCAGTGTTGGAATGAGCTGGGGCTAATATTATAATAACCACAGAGATCGAGTGTATCGTAACACTGAATCATACTACGCTATTAATACTACAGATCTGATAGCATTATGCAATTGATCTTGAGACTCTTAAATACAAACACGACTCGAGTCCCGGTAAAAGTAATTTTCATAGGAACAGGTTCTGGCGGACACGTTAGCACACCAGAAGGAACGGACGCTTTCTTCTGGGCAGGCAGAAAAATAATAAAAAATCAAATAAAACAAAAAGAGGAAAACTAGAAACTATAAAACTATGAAACCAAAATCACTTTCTATGAAAACTAGAGCTAAAATTTAATCGCTAAAAATAAAAACGCAAATCACTCTGAAAAGAGGCCTTGGAAACAAAATTGAAATTTAGTTAACTGGACGTTAACTAAATATATGAACAAAACTGCTCCCTATGCTCGGGGCTGGGAAACTTACAAACAAAAATCACTCAAAAGTTGAGGAAGAATCTTGTGGCAAATGCAGCGCAAGGTTGGAGACAGAAAGTCGTGACATGAGGTAACAAGCAGAATACTGACAAGACGAACTGGCACAAGACAAGGGGAGACGAGACTATACAAGAGGAAGGGACTCACAGGTGGAATCAATCAGGGTGGGGATGGAGGACAGGAAGCAAAACAACCTGAAATGAGAGAGGACCAGCATTACTTCAAAATAAAACAGGAAATGACAAGACCACATGAATAAACAAGACAAATAATAATGAACTCGAACCAAAGCACCACAGCACTTAAATCAACCACAGTGTTTTCTTGGAATATAACACAGCAGACTACTGAGAGACAGGCAGGATGGGAAATGTAGGCCATCACTATCTTAGCAGGTAGCATGTGCATCGTAGCTAAGCAACGAGCAGATGGCGGTGAGGAGTCGCCATGTTGTCGCTCTTGGGCTGACAGCTTCCTGATGTTGTCATTGATACCAGTAATGGGGACGAGCGTCCATGCCGCCATCTTACTGAGGTTAAAGTATGTAAACAAACGATGAGACGTGCCACAAGTTGACTAAAGATGTCAGGAAGTGGACGCTCATTTGCTCTTTTTCCTCTCTTCTTTACATCTGTGAAACCAGTTTCCATTAACCTCCTCTCCATTTGCTTTTTTTTCTATTCACAGTGATCTCCCTGCACTCGTATTTTGAGTGTAATTAATTTGCCCAAACTGACTTTGGCCGATAACATGATTGCTATCGTTATTACTTCATTTCCTATAGATATTACAGTTATCAGGAATTCTTTTGGTCCAGGATAATCTGACATTGTGACGGCCCTGGCTGGGACTGAATCTGTCTTTTTTTTCTGTCCTAATCAGTTTCCAGGTCTGAAGGCTGATGCTTTCAGACTCAACCCTCACCTCCTCCTCTTCCCACGGTGACACCGAACAGAGCACTTAGCCCAGGGACGAGCAGCCGGCGGCAGGCTGACCTCGTGTCAGACCCGGCCGCCACCTCTGGGGGACAAAGACAGGCGGATCTGTTCTTACCTGACGACCACCTCAGGCCTCTGAATCACAAGGCCGCTGCCCTCACCAGAACCGGTGACACCAGTAAAAGCCTGGCCCTGACTGGAGGTCACTGCCGATGGAAAGAAAATAAAAAGTCTCTGTGGGTAGAGGAGAAGCTCTGTGGCTAATAAATAAGAGCAGTGGGCAGTGGATTTCAGTGCTAAATACTCACATTTATATTTATCCTTTAAAAAAATAAACATGAACAAGAGTTTCTCTTCTGTATGTTTGCTTCAAGAAGGACATCTTATTTATCTGATTTTTCAAAAAATAACCTCATTGAATTCTCCGAGGGATCGGACTTTCTAAATAACTAATAAACTAGTATTTAAATTGGGAGTATGCACTTTTCTATGTCAATGATGCATAAACCTAAGCAATGTTCCCATGTCACTGCGTCCTCAATTGTGTGTTCAGAGGGAAACATTTTCTCATCTCAAAGTTATTTATAAAGCAGCCACAGCTGAAAGTGCTGTACATAAGCAACCATAAAAAAAATAAAAAAGAATAAAAAGAATAGTAAAACTGAAGCAAAGTCTCATGAAGAAGCCTGTCTGACGAGCAACAGGAGATTTTTAAAGAGTTTAAATGATTTTTAAACATGAGGTTAATGCTGCAAATTGAAACTGTGTCAGGTTTATAAAAACATGATAATTTGGCTTAAAATGACTGATTGTTTGATTGTTTACCTCAAAATATGAAATAAAACTGGAGTCTTGGTGATGGTGATGAATGGAAAAAATTCAGACATTAAGTGAATACAGTTTAAGGTATTATGTTCATAAGGTGGCTTGATTAAAGTAAATCTCAATTAATTTGACATAATATTACATGTTTAAGTCTAAATTACAGATGTAAATATATCTAAAAACAGACTGACATTTCAGTGAATTTAATCATCACATGAGAAAAATCTCCAAACCTGTAGTGGTCTAAATGGAAAGATCTGAGCTCAGTAAAAACAGGGTTGAAGAAAAGGTTTTTTTTTTTCCTCTTAACTTGTCATCCCTGCTGCTGCGATTCCACCAAGTGATGGTTAACATGATAATGAAAACCGACCGGATGTTTATGAATATAAACACGTTGGAAAATCTGCATAACAGTCGTATGAAAGTGTGGCTGCCACAGAGGCATTTATGTATATTAACCCCATAATGTAGCCTATTTAAATTCATGAGAATAAGCAAGTTTACCCTCCTCTCCACTCCCCCATCCAATCCAAACTCTCTGCACAACCAATGATTTCATCCTTCCTTTACCGGCTCTTCAGGTTCACTTTCAAATGGAAAAGTTTCCCACTTCCTCTGCCAGCTCTCCGTTTATGCGCCTGCATTAGAGATAATGTGCTTTTGGAAATGACTCCTGTCATAAGTGGACATTTCACAATCTGAAAATAATCTGTAATTCATCCTGCTTTTCTACAGCTGTGCTCCTGAACGCTCCTTCCTTCAGCTCTCAACAGTGATTCTGTTGATGACAAATTGTCACAAAGGTCATATTTGCTTGTGGGAAAAGAAATAATGAGATACAGATGGACATATTGTTCTGGCTTCTTGTAAAGCGAGCGCCGCCGGAGGGCCGCTCCTCTCGCTGCTAATTACAGCGGTGTGACATCAGTGTGGGCAGCGAGGTCGTTAACGCCGAGAGACCCCGAGTTCTGTTTTGCTTCCCGGCGGAGCGATGAGTTAATGATTCACACAAACAAACACTCAAACAAAGACGACCTCACTTGCGTATGAATAATACATGGCGGCCAACAATCAAGGCATTTATAAGAAAAAGCTGGAAAAGAGTGACGCTGTGTAGCTCCACCCTGACAGTGAAGGTGGAGGCTCTGTATGTTGTGACCTTCAGGGAACAGGTGTCAGTGTTTACTCCGTCACGAAACACTGAGCAGCGATGTACAAACACAAAAAGAGGTGGGGGGGAGCGAGAGAGGAAACACATGACGGAGGATCAGGAGGATTTATGGAGAAAACATCACCATGCCACCGTGTTTCCATACTGAGCTACGTTCTTCCCTGATCTCAGATGAGTTGATACATACCGCTCTCGTCTTTGTGCGTCGGCGCAGTAATATCATCACTCACTCGTCCCTCAATGATATTAGTGCGCTGACGTCGAAGTGCTCCCAAGTGTAATTCTGCTTACATTATCGTCCATCCTTTTTATCCGCTGAGAAAATCGCCATTTTTTATTTTGTGCAACCATACTTGGGTCATATAACTACTCACGTAACCTTATTTAAAAAGGGAAAAAGTGGAAGTGCTTGGTCGCTTCAAACTTCACCTCTCTTTGGATCCCAAGGAAAGTACTGGGCTATGCTAAATGCTAACAAAATAGCGGCATGCTACAGAGCTATCGAGTGCATGCACAAAAACGAGAGAGGTGTGGGAAGAACATATTTCAGTATGGAATAATGGTGGCGCATTCCTTTAAAGACGTGTGAAGAAAATACTGCACATATGTACACTTACAGTACTTTTACTGCACTTTATGCTTCAGAATCAAAATCAAAAACAAGTTTATTGCAAAGTAAGTTTTGCACAAACAAGGAATTTTACTTGGGGACTTGGTGCATGACATCTAAACATGTAAACATACACCTATATGCATGTAAACATGTAAACATACACCTATATGCATGTAAACATGTAAACATAGTGCAGAGATAAGAACCAAAGTTTCTAGAGTGACTAAGAAGAAACAGAAATTCCCTGTTTTACTGCACTTTGAAAGCTCTTTTCTGATTCATATTTTGCATAAAAAGATGTGATAAACTCCTGAGATAAAACACGTCGATGGCAGATTCAGCTCCGAGAGGCTTGATGCCTCAAAACTGCTGAGATATTTCAATTTGAAAGACGGTTCAAGGCTTCCGAACTCCAATATTTCACAAAAAAAGCAAAGAGAAAAAGTCTGAATAAAAACACTTTTGTCGTTCCTCTCCCATAAATGGTCTCGCGACCTCTCAGATGTGTCTTGTGACTGACATTCTGAGTTAAACTAGCTGACTGTGCACTTTATAAAGTCAAGCTAATCTTGGGAAAAAACGCTTGTAAAAAGCGTATCAAGTGGACACACATAAGGCTTTTCATGTGTCATTTTTACGCCATGCAACGTCAACGGCGACCACTCTGTAGGTTTAGGAAAAATAACATCAAGAGATTACAATCAGAACGCAGACTAACAGAACTTAAACTTAACTTACAAAATAAAATAGCAGTGTGGAACACAACTTGAACACCTGGTTACAAGTCTAAATATCAGACGTTACCGACGCCGCTACCGTTACCTGTCAGCAGGGATGATTTTTGACAGCAGGATCTGACGTTTGATGGATTAACGCTCTCTCTGCTCGGCTGCTGCTCTCTTTCAAACCAAGATGACGACTTCTTCCTGATGAAAAAAAAAAACATTTTATGTGAGAAATAAATCTCAGTAGTAGCTGAATCTGTCATTTTAGATGACCCACAAGTGCAAATAATATCATGAATCTGCGTCGGTTCCAGTAGATTTTGAGGTAGCTGCATGTGCATGGAGTTGGGGTTCAGTCCTCTAATGATTTTTTGGATTTCGGCATTAAATCACTCTTCTCAGGAAAAATAAAGGACCTGCTCGAACTGTCAGGCTCTGAGATTTTGCCATTTTGATAATATAAAAAAAAATACTATTTATATGTGAAAATATTGATCTTTATTGGACGACAGTTTCTTAATCTGAGAGTGTGTTTTTAAAACTGGCCCTTTGAGGGCAACCATAAAATTCAGATTGACACCCCTGTTTTAGATAAACAAAAGTTTTTCTTCAGTTTTGCACCCCTAAATTCATCATGATGCATTCATGATCCTGTTTCTGGCTGATAAAACAGTTAAAACTGTTCCTGTATTAATCTCACTCATTAGGTGTGCACAGGTGCAGATATCCTTACAGCTTTTATTTTTAATGCAGCACATGTGTCGCTGCGCTGTAGGCTTTATTCGACCTACAAGACGCAGCGTTGACATGAATTATTACATGAGAAGCTGCTGTCATCCTTTCAGGTGCTTCACAAAGGAACAACCTCTCAGCAGCAGCATGAGGGGAGCTTAAAAACAGCACCGCTCACGTCCTTGAATGTAGATTAGCAGCTAATAGAATCCTCATTATTTACTGGGCTGGCTTGGAGGAATGTTTTACAGTCACTGCACAGGTGGTTTATGGGTAGAAGGAGAGGAGCATCTGTTTAACCGGCGACGAGGATCAGACACCGTGTTGCGTCAGACTCAATTGCTTTCAATTTCGTCCTCCGACATTCATCTGGACTGTTTTAACAAACGGATCAATGAGTTTAAATAATGACAGAACACCCTGTGATGACTGATAACTGCTTTACCTGAACGCATCCTTGTGTACGACATCCTGGACTTTATGAGCTCACAGCCTCAGCTTTGGGAGCGTAATGAGATTTCTGGTCCCGCTAATCGCTTCACTTTTTATTTTTTCTTCTCATCTCATTGTCGACAAGAGGGAAATACGCTCTCACACAAATCTGGGTTTAAGAACAGATCAAAAGCGCCTGTAATCTCTGGCTTAGGAGCGCAGATCTTGGGGAAAAACTGGTGCACTTTTTCATGCGAGATGCACTCATCCCCCCGAGTTAATTACTGCTGCCGCTAAGACAATGAAATGCCTTAAGCAAGAGAGCAACAGCGAAAGAAGAATTAGATGCTTCAGGTCATTTGAGTCGAGCAACTTTAGGTAAAACTAAAATATATATATATATATATATATATATATCTACCCCAGTTAACTAAGTTTGAATTTGGGACAGCTCCATTGCTTCCACCAGAATAAACCATCTAAATCCTGATTCAAACAGATTTCAGTGCAGTGAGTCTGAGTCTGTAAATGTAAGAAGTGTTATCACTGTTCACACAGGATGAAGTGCAGCTTTAAGATGATCAGATCCCTGCAAATCCTCCAAATCAGAAAACAAAATGTGGATTTAGTCCTTTTAACAGCAGCAGCACAGGTTAGTTGACCCACCTCGGTTCGATCTTTATCGGCCTATCACAGAGAGGCTTGACAGAACATGTCGTCCCACACAAAGACTCTGAGCTACTCTTATTGGCTGCAGATTCACTTCAGAAGCTCTTAGCGCTAACAGCTTCTTAGGAACACTCTTAGCACTCCCGTGAAAGAAAAACGTGTTTCCCAAATCGCACTTAGCTTAAGATCTTTCACTAAGAAGGAACTAGCTACCAGTCACTCACAGATCCAACCATGACAGCAAATTAATATTACACCAAGCCAGGAGTTATTAAAACAGTGTGCATCGTATATATTTTGATCTATTTTATACTTCAGAGTTATATATTTTAGCTTTAATTGGTGACAGAAAAGAATGAGTTTCATTCTTCAGGGAAACGCGTCCTTGCTGTGCATACGACAATAAACACTTTGAATCTTGAATATATGTTTTATATTTTATCTATTCTACCCTCGACAGCCCTAGTTTGAATATAATGCCTCATTTCCTCATGATTCTCTCACCAATACTACTTCTTGTTTAGTTTTAATCTTGTTTTGTTGTTTTAAAAATTGAATTAGTGTGTCAGGTAGCAGCATCACGTGTGACTTATGAGCTGATTAATTGGTGGCCGATCGATTTGCCTGACGTCTATTGATTTCGTTTCAGCACAGTGGAAGTGATTGTCTCCTGTTAAGAGAGTCTTAAGGAGCAATCTTAAGAGCAACGCTAAGAAGGGCATTAAGAACGCATCTGCGAAACACTCTTATCTTAGCGACCCTTCTTAGCTAAGACCTTCTTATCTACGTTCTTATCTCTTAAGATCTTAACTGGGAAACGTAGTTATTGTTATTACTTCATGCATTTATACTCCCCCCGAAAAAAAAACTATACGAACAGACATTAAAAACTAGAAAACAACACAAAAAAAAAACACAATTTCCAACATGAGTCAGTGAGTCCTGACCAGCAGGTTACAATACAAACTCTGACAAAAATAATATTTCTTTCACTATAATATTACTTTGCACTATGACATTTATTTGCCTTGTTATTTATGCTGCGTTCGTGTTGTTCGGAAGTCTGGATTTGCAACTGGGAATGACGTCACACCTCAGTTGACGGCGTTCGAGTAAACAAGTCGGAAAACCAAGATGGATGCCTCTGATGAAAAGTTTGTTGTACTTGCTCTGTCGGAATGCAGAAAGCTAATGCAGCAATATGAGGTCGTCAAACACAATACCCACAAAGAAGACATGGAGGGTGTGCGATTGTTCTCCAGTGTAATCATGTGTGGAAAAACATTTAACTCTACTGCAGGCTGTAACGTTTAACGCTACACGGCACAAATCCACACCGCTGCCATCTTGGATTATGACGTTGTGGTCAAGTCGGGGTAGGTGAAGAAATTATGAGTTTACGAGTCGTACATTTTTTCGAGGGGCGTTTCCGTTGACATTTACGACTCGGAGCTCGTAAATTACAACTTATGAGGACAACTCGAACGCAGCATTATCACCATGTCTCAATTACTCTTCTAGTTGATTGCACTTGTTTTATTTTATTTTATTTTATTTTTCATGCACCAATGTTTGAGAGAACCATAAAGTCAATCCTCTGTATGTCCTGTACATGCTGCAGAATTAGCAAAAAACTGACTATGAATTTGACAGTTTACTCACTTTAACTCTTTAAAAACCCTGAAATCCTTCAGTCTCATCCATGTTGAATAAAAATTCAAGACCCACCGTGGTCTCCAATTTTTTGTACAACGATCCAAAGCACACAAACAAGGAGGTGTTCACGGCCAAATATTGAAATTATTCATTATGTGTTGCTCTTGCTGAAGGCCAGATTAAACCCAAAAAAAAAAAAGTGAACATTAACATTTTTTTGGGGAAAAAAAAGTGATACACATTTTCCACCTTTTTCTTAGAAAATAATCAACACTAAAACTAATCTGCAACGACACGTCTCTTAATGCAAAGTACAAGAAAACTCCAAAGGGGACCTTTCAATCAATAATACAGTATTTTATTTTTTTATAATTTACACCATTATTATTGACTTGTTGTTGTTATTTTGTTCATGGATTCTTTTTAATTGTTAAGTGCTTTGAGACCAAGCTGCATCTTTAAATAACGATTGATTGATTGTTCAGTTTAAAAAAAGGAATACAATAGTTTGAGTGGTTGCAAACAGCTTCTGCTTAAAGCTGCTGGTTTGTTTCACTTGGTCATGAACTGCAGAAGTTTCTCTCTGCTCGGTTTGATTTCCACGTCAGGTAAAATGTTCTCAGCAGAACTATTTCCTCGTGAATCAACATCTGACAGCTCAGCGAAGCGTTCAGAGCACAAGAAGAGATGAATATGTAGATGAGTTATTACTGCTGATTGCTTATATATTAACCAGAGACGTGTTGGAAACAAAATAAAATGTGCTTTAATGAATCCCTTAAGGATTTGATCGTTCCACTCGTGACGATGTGAAATAGTAGTTTCAGTGAATACATCAAACATAACGATGCAAAATAAAGATAATAATGTATTTATTCATCACACTGAATTTTATGAGCGAACGATGAGGAGCAGCGCTGAGTTCCTGAAAACATTTCAGATTTTCCTCTGCTGTCTTTTATTTTTTTCTCTCCAGAGGAACATGAGATTCAGCAAACATCTGCTGTGAGCAAACAAAGCAAACAAACGACACAGTCAGTCCTCGTTGTAACGTGATGGATGATGATGTGCCCCGAAAACATGGTAAGAAATATCCTCCGTTGTTGAAAATGATGTTCTGGCAAATAAGACGAATGTTTGGAAACCATATCTCCCAGATCCAGACTGACGGTCCAAACAAGACGCAGACTCTTCATCATCTTAAACGTTCTACATTACATGCGCTTCATTATCTGGAAAGAAGAGAAATTAATAATGCAAATAGTGTTTTTCGTCTTTATCCACAGGGGGTAGAGCGTCCTGTGATGGATGTGTTTAAAGTGTGGACAGCTTTCAGACAATTAGCTCCTTCTCCGGTCAGAAAAATCCAATTAAGTGGATCTATAACCTCGGGTTAGCGCTGCTTTTTCTTTTCTTTCCTTAGATTGAAGGGATCGTACAGCACATGTGCTTGAAACAAAATGTTCGCTCTTTATAAATGCTGCATTTCACAATCGAGCAGCTGTGAAGTTGGACAATAAAAATCTCCAGCCTTCCCTAAATCAATAAAGGCCCTGACAGTAACCTCAGCCATATGCTTCTCATGGACACCTGCCTCTGTTAGCGTGCGTTTGGATTACCTCACGTTAAACATCTGTGTCTCTTAAATGCCACCGTTTGCCGCCTCTGAAGTGTCTCAATTACCAGCGATGCTATCGGAGCCTAAGTGGGCTCGGGTGGCCGAGGTTGCAGGGCGTTCGCTAAGTGGGCCTTTGTCGTATCGTTTCAGGGTTAATGCCGAGTGCGAGCTAATCCAGCGGCCACTCAATAGCTTTAACGGCGCATGAAATCTCTTTTGTTAGTAAACCCGACGCTTCGGGCCATATCTGAAATTGATCGCCGCCGTTCCTCTCGTCATGGTGCTTTAGAGGAAGGAGTATCGACAGACGTCCACGAGAAGGGAAATAAGCACTGATAGAGACCGCTGGGAGGATTTAATGAAGGTGGAGGAGAGAAGGAAGACCAAAGGGAGGTAACCGTTCTGTCTATCTATCTATCTATCTATCTATCCATCCATCCATCCATCCATCTATCTATCAAATTTATTAATTTTAAATGTCATTTTCTCTCACATGATGAAATGTAAATCAGTTAATCAAACACTGCTGCCATGGCAGAAGCAATGATATATATCCATCCATCCATCATCCATCCATCCATCTATCCATCATCATCCATCATCCATCCATCCATCTATCCATCCATCATCATCCATCCATCCATCTATCCATCATCATCCATCATCCATCATCCATCCATCCATCTATCCATCCATCATCATCCATCCATCCATCTATCCATCCATCCATCATCCATCCATCCATCTATCCATCATCATCCATCATCCATCCATCCATCTATCCATCCATCATCATCCATCCATCCATCCATCCATCATCATCCATCCATTCATCCATCATCATCCATCCATCCATCCATCCATCATCATCCATCATCCATCCATCCATCTATCCATCCATCATCATCCATCCATCCATCTATCCATCATCATCCATCATCCATCCATCCATCTATCCATCATCATCCATCATCCATCCATCCATCTATCCATCCATCATCATCCATCCATCCATCTATCCATCATCATCCATCATCCATCCATCCATCTATCCATCCATCATCATCCATCCATCCATCTATCCATCATCATCCATCATCCATCCATCCATCCATCATCATCCATCCATTCATCCATCATCATCCATCCATCCATCCATCCATCATCATCCATCATCCATCCATCCATCTATCCATCCATCATCATCCATCCATCCATCTAACCATCATCATCCATCATCCATCCATCCATCCATCATCATCCATCCATTCATCCATCATCATCCATCCATCCATCCATCATCATCCATCCATCCATCCATCCATCCATCATCATCCATTCATCCATCCATCCATCCATCCATCTCTTAAGGTTTTTAGTCAAATACAACATGCAATTTGCAAAATACAAAATATGATTTCCTGAACTGAACCGTGACATGGTTACTCCCAGACCGAATGTTGCCATGGTAACGACCTCTCAACCAGCAGGTATCCCCACCTTAAATCATCCCTTGCTTTATGGTCTGTTTGACTCTAAATGGATCATAATTCATGAAATGAACATCATGCTGGACTGGAGAAGACTTTAAACTACAGACTGAGACCATAAACTCATGTTTACAATGTTTATTGAGGGAATAAATCAAGAGAGAAGGAGCATCATTTTCTATTGGACTGATATAGAACCGGAGGCGTCGCCCCCTGCTGGATGATGGACAGACTGCAGCTTTAAGACTCGTCATCTTTGGCTTCACTTCTCAGACTTGGAAGTTTCCCATCAGTAGAATTACTTCTCATTTTAGTTTAATTAGTTTGATGGTTGTTATTAATTGCAGCTCTTCACTTGACAGCAAAGCCTTAACAGAATAACAGACTTGTTGGAAACATGCACCCTGTGGTCGGAGCGAACATTGAGACAGATGCTGGTTTCACTGTTGCCCAGATATCTATAGTTTCAGTGCTGCTGACATACGCAGGATCTGGCATTCGTGATGTCCAAAACGTCCATCAGAAACCCACGAACACTCCAACTTCCTGCTTTTATTCTAATTGCTTTATCGCTCTGGTAACTCCTTAACAAAAAACAACACATTTTGAGCAGGAATAATGCAGATTTTCAAGCGTTCCCTTCACCTCTCACTTAAATAAAAATGTGACACTTTATTCTGAAAACAGTAAACAGATGCAGGAAGGTCTGAGCTGCAGCAGCACAGATGTCAGGGTGAAGCAGAGTGAATATTTTTCTTCCGTCATGATTTTCTGATTCTGTGGAAGGATGGTTCCAACAAATGGGTGAAGTGAATATGCCTCACCTCCACTCACTTAAACTCCTCAGCTGGAAAATTGTGCACTAATGGTATTAAGAAGCAAAATGACAAATGGGAAGTTGTATATTCACAATGCCCAGCGCAGCCCTGCATTAATAACTCTTTGGGACGTTTTCTGAGCTGAAATATTGATTTTCTTTTTCAAGGGCACGGCGCTCTCATGGAGTATGAAATAAATCATTGAAAAGTTGCACCAAAGTGTGTCCATTGTATTCAACATACATCATACCCATAATACCCTCACCCAAACAAACACAGTGTCCCTTAAACCAACATTACACCCATTGGACAGCTTGTTTTATCCTCTCTGCTTGACAGCTTAGACCAGCACTAAGTGCTGAGTCGCCAGGCCTCCATATCGAACCTGTTAAGAGCTCTGTTTGTGTGTTATTATATACATTGTTCTGCACCGCTTTGATGCATTATTTTACTCCCAGATCACAGCTTTTATTCCTCCTCCTCACACTCATTCTCACTCACTTCCCATTTGATATTTTGCCAGTGACTACGGAGGCAAATCCAACAGATGTTTCCGAGGCCGCTGGAGTGAAACCAGCAAACGCTCATTTGATTGTTTTGTGATTTTTTTTTTAGGTTTTGGCAGCAGTCGGGACTTTTCGTGCCCCTCTGTTGGAAAGAAAGAGCACCAAGAGAAAAGTTTTCTCTCCTTAAGTGACGGCAAGGATATAAAGTTGTGGTGCTGGTGGAGCGTTTAAAAAAAATAGATAAAATCATCAATCTGTGAGGTTTGAGTGACTGACAGCTGATGGGTCGATGTCAAACTTTTAAAGAAGCATGTGTCTGTCCTCTCATCTGCAGTCGGCCATGTTTCTGACTATGATCAATCCTCCAGCACCACCTTACCAAATGCCTCCACCACCGCTCAGCCTCAGCATCGGTGCAGCATCTTCTGATCATCCATACATGGAGGGGGTTGAACATCTGCACGGCTCTGTGACACACGACAAGCGCAGGTTCAGCTCTGATCTGTAAAGGATCATTAGCTGCAGAAAACGCAGCTGTGTCGCCAAAGTTCACAGCTCAATCGCTGCGATCCATCGCTGGATTCTTCCTCCGAGCAGGAGGAGACGGAGACGTCCTCCTCCTCCTCCTCTCTCAAACTTCCCATTACCAGTTTATCTGTTTCACTCTTTAATGAGCTGACCTTAACGAGCGCTGACAGCACGTCTGGCGCCTGGGCCTCCTCGTCACTGTCACCGCTACGACCTCCTCCCAAGTGACAAACTCGTGTCTAAATGGGGATGTGAGAGGCTGCTGGGCTATGTTTAACTAGCAGGGCACCTACAGAGACAGCCTCATCTCAGAGGTTGGCTTCACTTTTTCACTGCCGCCTCTCAATTGTTCTTTTTTTCCTTCTCCTGATGCTTGATTGTGGAGAGATTTGGGCTGGGAGATGAAAGCTGTGTTGTCAAGCTGTCAGTTTCTCTGCTTGACACACACTTGGAAGTTGAGTAGGTGCCATCGGGGGGGTTTCTTGTGATGTTACAGACAATTGCAGCGCTCCAGTTGCCAGTGTCATCCATCCTGCTGTTTTAAAGACAGCATGACCTGCCTCTGCTTCCTGTGACAGACATGACACGTGCTGGCTCCGCCTCCTGCACAGACAGCGATCACACAGGAACTAAAAGGGAAACGATTGGCTTTTCTAACAGAAGATCATTTCATTTATCGCTCTGTTTAAGACAAGGACAGAGTGCAGTAAATGTAGGTATTGGACCAGATTTATGACAGTTTCCATCTGTTGTCCCCAGGCTTCAAAAACAAACAAGACAATAAATCATCTACATTAATAAAATACACCTATAGGACAATAAAATCATATAAATACAATAAATCCATATCAATACACCTATAGGACAATGAAATAATATAAATATAATAAAGCCATATCAATAAATACACCTATAGGACAATGAAATAATATAAATATAATAAAGCCACATCAATAAATACACCTATAGGACAATGAAATAAGATAAATATAATAAAACCATATCAATAAATACACCTATAGGACAATGAAATAATATAAATATAATAAAGCCACATCAATAAATACACCTATAGGACAATGAAATAATATAAATATAATAAAGCCACATCAATAAATACACCTATAGGACAATGAAATAATATAAATATAATAAAACCATATCAATAAATACACCTATAGGACAATAAAATCATATAAATATAATAAAGCCACATCAATAAATACACCTATAGGACAATGAAATAATATAAATATAATAAAGCCATATCAATAAATACACCTATAGGACAATAAAATCATATAAATACAATAAATCCATATCAATACACCTATAGGACAATGAAATAAGATAAATATAATAAAGCCATATCAATAAATACACCTATAGGACAATGAAATAATATAAATATAATAAAGCCATATCAATAAATACACCTATAGGACAATAAAATCATATAAATACAATAAATCCATATCAATAAATACACCTATAGGACAATGAAATAATATAAATATAATAAAGCCACATCAATAAATACACCTATAGGACAATGAAATAACATAAATATAATAAAGCCACATCAATAAATACACCTATAGGACAATGAAATAACATAAATATAATAAAGCCACATCAATAAATACACCTATAGGACAATGAAATAATATAAATATAATAAAGCCACATCAATAAATACACCTATAGGACAATGAAATAACATAAATATAATAAAGCCACATCAATAAATACACCTATAGGACAATGAAATAATATAAATATAATAAAGCCACATCAATAAATACACCTATAGGACAATGAAATAATATAAATATAATAAAGCCACATCAATAAATACACCTATAGGACAATGAAATAATATAAATATAATAAAGCCACATCAATAAATACACCTATAGGACAATGAAATAATATAAATATAATAAAGCCACATCAATAAATACACCTATAGGACAATAAAATCATATAAATACAATAAATCCATCAATCAATACACCTATAGGACAATGAAATAATATAAATATAATAAAGCCATATCAATAAATACACCTATAGGACAATGAAATAATATAAATATAATAAAGCCATATCAATAAATACACCTATAGGACAATGAAATAACATAAATATAATAAAGCCATATCAATAAATACACCTATAGGACAATAAAATAACATAAATATAATAAAGCCACATCAATAAATACACCTATAGGACAATGAAATAATATAAATATAATAAAGCCACATCAATAAATACACCTATAGGACAATAAAATCATATAAATACAATAAATCCATATCAATACACCTATAGGACAATGAAATAATATAAATATAATAAAGCCATATCAATAAATACACCTATAGGACAATGAAATAATATAAATATAATAAAGCCATATCAATAAATACACCTATAGGACAATGAAATAATATAAATATAATAAAGCCATATCAATAAATACACCTATAGGACAATGAAATAAGATAAATATAATAAAGCCATATCAATAAATACACCTATAGGACAATGAAATAATATAAATATAATAAAGCCATATCAATAAATACACCTATAGGACAGTGAAATAATATAAATATAATAAAGCCACATCAATAAATACACCTACAGGACATAAATCCAAGCTAAATGACAATATAAAAATATAAATATGTTAAATCCACATCAATAAATACACCTATTGGACATATAGGCAACCTAAATGAAAATTTAACAAACTCCACATTAATAAATACACCTATAGGACATAAATCCAACCTGAACGACTAAACTATAAAACTATATGACACATAGGCAAAATTTATTGACAATAAAAATACAATTATTCCAATAAATACACTTAAAGAATATATAAGCAATAACAACAATTTAACAATATCAATACAATAAATCCACATTAATAAATACACCTATCTGACTTTACTGACAACATATAAATGAATTAATCTACTTGAATAGATACACCGATGGGACATACTGTATAACCTTAATGACAATGTAAACACAATAAGCCTACAGTAATAAATACAAATTTATCATGACTGTGCGTCTCTCCACCATGTTTTAACATTATTTGGATGCAGCCTCTCGTTGTTGGCGTCATGGCGACAGACTGTTTCTGCCATGGTTACCGTAGCGGAGGATAAAAATGGCGCCTCCTGGTAGAATTAGACCGATGAAACCATTAATTCTGTAAACACAAATTGCACTGAACTTTTCAAATCCCCAACAAACTACGACAGAGAACACTAATGAACAATTTATCTCAATGAATCCATTTGTTTCTCATTAGTCAGCGCTGCAGTCAGGCTCTGGCTTTTGCATGTGGATTGTGTGAGTCGCTCCCCGGAGTACTTTCTGAAAACTGGCCACATTTCCTCTCTCTGCTTTTATCAGCATTTCTGTTTGGGAGAGCTGCTCAACTCATGCCGCCAAGGACTAACAAGCACTCATACAGATGCTGCTGCATTTACCAACATTTCCATTCTCTATTTGGAATTTATAAAAATGAACGAAACTGACAAAGTAACTAAAAGGGTGTGAAATGCACTTACCAGGACATAGACGAGACTAAAAAAATATGGAACCACAGCTAGCAACTAGCTTAGCTTAGCATTAACACAGCCTGGTTCTATCCAAAAACTGAAACTTTATTGAAACTGCAAATACCATCAATAAAAATACCTTTGTTTTTAAAAAAAAAAAAAACATTTCAGGGCTGTAAAATGGTACAAGAATGAATCTTCGCATAGTATTCTGACAGATTTATTTGTTTTCCCCTCTCTCTCTTTCTTTTGTTATATATTTTTGTGAATTAAATAAACATATCATACAAAAAATACCATTTTAAATTAAATATATCTGTGCTGCAGAGCCATCCTGACTAACTTATCATCATTAATATCCCTCTAATATCCCAAATCAAAATAATCCCAATTAGATATTTTTAGTCCTTACAAAAAATGTGTAAAAAGACAAGTTGGGGTTTAACGGGGGTTAATGGAGTGCTGTCATCGCTGCGTGGTTGCCAGGCAACCAGCTGGACATTAATGTGATCCGTTGGTCCTCTGCTCTCAGCATGTTCAGAGTGGATATATGGTCATAAACTAATGCTGCTAATTCTTCTTTGACTCTATCTTTTTCTTAACACACTAATGAAGAAAGGAAGTTTGAAGCTGATAAAAGACGTTTTGAGCGTTTCACTTTTCGATGCATCGTCCTTCTGTTTTTGCAGGAACGTGACAGAACTAAGAGGTCCACCAGGTCTGTGCTGTTTCTGAGTCTGTTTCTCTTCATCACATCCAGATGCAGATGCAGCGTAACGTTAATGCTGATGTTAGCCCTCCATTCTACTGAGACCAAACAGCCAGCGGCTAGCTACTGCATTCCTCCTCTGTTTGCTGTCCCTCCAGCCTCTGCTGCCCTTTTCAATAACTTACCATGACAAATTGGGATATCTCACTAATAGAGCCGCCTCTTAATGATGGCAACCTTGAATTAGAATTTGCATTCAACAAATAAACTCTCGGTTGTGCTCCCGCTCTGTTATTCGTCCCAAAATTAATGAAATTGAAACAATTCCATTCGATGTAAAAAGTCTCACAGTTTGAAAAGAAAAGTGTGCTAAAAGGATGGAGGAAGCACTGCACACCCTGCGAATCTACAGAGGACATCAGCAAGGCTTTCATATGAATGTCATCCCCTCTTTAAAGGGTAAAAAAGCCCCCAAAATAACCTTTAACTCTTGATCTCCATGTCCTGCACAACTAAAGGAATAAAGGGATAGTGACGGCTTTTGATCTATTTCATGTTGCTGCTCAGTTTGGAAAGGACACTTTTTGTAATTTCATTAAATTTTTATCCCAACACTGCAGCTGCTATAGATGCTATAGAGCCCTTTAATATCACCAGAGGCTGTCCTCAAGGTTCAACGGATGGTGGAAGGAGCTGATCAATAAAATGCGGATCGTTCTGTCCAACACATTATATATTGCTGGAATTTTATCCAATAGATCTCAATCTGGGAACAAAAGAATACTGATTTATTGATAATGTTTTGTTGAAGTCAAAACAATGATAGATATTAATTCTAAGGACATTTTGGGGGTTGTGTTTGTTAAAGTAAAACTAATATATAGTGCACAACAATGCTGACATTTACTGAAAAATCAATATCAACCCTGTTTAAGAAGCACATCCAGTGAAAACAAAAGAAAGTTCACGTACTGTATGTATGACAACAAGAAGACAAAAAAAAAATCTCACCATGAAGTCCAATCAGCAGCTTTTCTGGAGCTTTCAGTCAGAGAACATGAGCTTCTCTTTGGGTGAGACTGTTCTTCTCAGCTGCTGAAATAAGTGATTTAAGTGGCAAAAGCCGGCGTGAGTACTGCGTCTTAGCCAAGAGGCAATGCTTTTAACATAACAGGCACAATTTCAACATAATGGAGCCATTAGAAGTGATTTCTTGCATCTCACTTGTCAGACTGCAGGAGAGCCCAGGTGGCTCAGAGCGTTTCCAGGCCCGCGATGGACGGTAACCTGCCCAAGAACATTTCGACATGAAGTAATTATCTGCATTTAGTTTTCCATGGTGACGAGGCAGAAAACAAAGATAAAGACGTTTGGAGAGGCGACAGAAGAGCAGCGTTTTACTTCTACTCGTACTTCTTCCTGGTCTAAGACGGCATCAAAGTCTGTGCTGTTTGTCTCTGTGTAAATGTACATATATGTATGTTTATATTTTCATCTCAACAGCAGAAGCTGGATAACACTGCTGCTGTTTCTCTTTATCACTTCCAGATAAAGATGCAAGTTGTTTAAGAGCCCAAAACAAATTTAACTAGAACATCTTCATTTCCATGACAACCATCCATCTGCTGAGGGAGATTGTGTGATCTGGTCAAAAGCTCAGTTTGCAGTGTTTTCTCTTTTTTTTTCAGGCCAACAGTGAACGGACTGGACTCTCAGGAACCTCAGTAAGGACCTAAATATATATTTGTGCCTCACAGTTAAACTGTGACCTGCTGGTTTAGCATGACAGTAATCAGAATAAAGTGCTGCAGCTGAGAAGACGTTGTCTCTCTTTCAGGGTATAGCTTAAGCTTTAGTGTACAAACACACAAACATTATGGCATCCTTCCCCTTTCAGATCCATCCTCGACCCTTTCAGAAATCACAAAAAGCACAGGTTGCTTTTCTGCTCAGACCTCTGACACTGTGCACTACACGAGCACAAATCACACTTGATATCTTCCTTGACATCAAAACTGAACTCGAGTCTTACTGGTTTCAAAGAGAAACGCACCAACATGAAGAAGAAAAGCCAGTGTCCTTCATCTCGAACCACAGCACAAACTTATAAACACGAGTGTGAATTATACATCGTGCATTGCTTGTCATTTAATTCCCCACTTGTGTTTGCAGTAAAAAAGAAACCAGTGCTTAGGAATAGCTCCCGTTCTGTGTGATAAACTCCTGGTCCAAACATTTACAGGGAAGATGAACCGAACAGCCGCTGCTTTTATGTCTGTGCTTATCAGCAAAGTTCCTGTGTGGATTAGTTCTAATCCCCTGCCATTATGGCCACAATGGTTTCATTAAATAACCCGACATATTGTAGCAAAAATGTGCCTTTTTATCTAATGAAACCGCCGAGGATACGCCAGGAGGGTGTGATGAAGAATACCCAAAATGAGAGAGGAACGCTGAGCGTGGCTTAGCCTAATAACACACTGACTGGGCTTGTTATGGCACCAGATTATTACAGGAGGAGAAAGGGCTTTTATTCTGCATGGTGTTATTAAAGATTCATTAAAATTCAAACAAAAGATGAGGACAAAAAATATAAATATATAAGCCAAAAATAGCTGGCGTGCATAAGAGCGTTAAAGCTTTGGTGGACGCAGCAGTTTCCAAGATAACAGCTGTGTCTGAACATTTCATGGCTGTGTTGTGAAAACACATTAAGATATCTGTCTTTAAACAGACAAGAGCACACTGCAACGATCTTCAGCGCCCCGAAATATTTCATTCACTGAGGAACATGCTGGTTTATTCTAGTGGGTATACTCTGACCACATGTGTGGCTGCATAAAGTATGCAGGTATGTACAGTATGTATTTAGCCCCATGAAAAGAAGTTTCACTGGTCCCTCCTCTTGACACTGTTTAACATCAAACTATGCATTTTAGTGATGTTTTGACTATAATTTCCCATATTTGTGAAAAGACCAACATGACAGTTACTTGGTAGAGGAAGAACTGAATGAATAAATCCAGAGTTTTCTTCAGAAATATGAGCTAATTAGCTCATAAACTAGGACTAGCTAACAGGCTAATGTTCCAGAACTTTCCATCACATGAACCATTAACAGACCCACCTTACCTATTGACAAACTGTCGACCCTTCACTTCTCTCTTTTCTTTTTCCCTCCCTGACTTCTGAGGCATCCTGTCGTCTCCTCCTCCACTCTGTCTGAAAAGTTAACTCTCTGCAGGCTGTCTGATGGAGCAGCTGGACTGAACCATT
Source organism: Synanceia verrucosa (assembly GCA_029721515.1). Classification (NCBI taxonomy): domain Eukaryota; kingdom Metazoa; phylum Chordata; class Actinopteri; order Perciformes; family Synanceiidae; genus Synanceia; species Synanceia verrucosa. The sequence continues at coordinate 2,306,918 of CM056561.1, read as the reverse complement.
AAATGTAAATAGAGGGGGGGACTGTGTGTGACTGTGAGTTTATTACTGATCGTCATATTATTTTGTCAGTATTATAATTGTATTAGGGGCCTTTCTGGGCTCCTGTCCATCATGGACGCCTAGAATCCATGCTGGTACGTATCTTAGCTCATTTGTGGTGGTTATACGGTAATTTGTGATGTTTTCTAGTAGGTATACGGAATATACCTGCTTGTCACGTAGACTACACCAGTGCTGCTCCTATAAAACACATGCAGACATCCAAAACCAATAGAGATGAGAGAGAGGGTGTGTTTTTGAGGAAACATAAAAATACATAAAGTATAGCTAATAAGCCGTTGTGTTGACTGGATGTGCAGCGTGTTTCTGTGGGTTTTGCAGCATATTTGCAGTCGTTTTAGGTGTTTTGTATTTTCTTTTCTCCACACTGAAACGCTTCGGGCCGTCACGCTGTGTTCGCCCTCATCATTCACTGCACTTTAAAACATGAAATAAGAGGAGGAGATGTTTCTTTTGATGAAAGGAGACAGGCTTACTGAGTTCATGCATCAAACAGAAGCTGAACATTTTGGCATTTTCATTCCAACAAATCAAGGTAGATTCAAATCAATATGCTGCATTTAAGTCTACAACTCAATGCTTTACATCAATAATTCAAACAGAGCAGAAAACAAAACGGGCTCCATTATTCATGTGCAAATGTTGCAGCAGAAAACCACAAAGTAAAGAAAGCGGCATATGGCGGCACTTGACCGCGACTTTCCTCCCTGATTCCGCACATCCTGTTTCTGATGACAGTGAAACAGGTAATTAAGGTTAGTGACGGTACTTTGAAGGCATCGCTCGCCTCATATGCTTTTTTTCTTGCTGCACATTTATGCTGCACTTGCAGAAATGCACCAGGGTGGTAAGCACTTTGCAAAGTGTGAAGAGGCACAATGTCATTTTCCAGCTGCTATATAGCGCTTAGCAGGTCACGTAGAGAAAAACCTCAAATATCAAAGACTGCAGTACTTAGAGAATTACAAAAACTGAACAATAGACATGTAAAATGATGCCACATTGGGAGCATTTGTGGGGATCTTTTAACAGCCTTTGATCCAGAATGGAATAACAGAAGTAGACATGAACCAGCTCTCATGAGTCGGCACTTTGCAGCAGTCAGACCGACTCATCTTCAGACTGCTGAACGCTGCAATAACGAGCAATAAAACCAGAACTAAAGTTGGATGTAAGGCATCAGAGCAAATAATGGTGGAGACACAACAGAGAAATGAGTTTGTAATGAATCGACCAAAACTGCCTCCAACAATATTATATTCCTACACAAACAGAAAGCATTTCCTCGACGGAAACGTGTTTTATTTTGGATGACATTGCAGTTTCAAACATATGATTAATGTTGTAAATTGAGCTTTAGTTATCAATAATAGCCCAGTTTTTGTTATAATCACAAACTAAACCAAACATTAACTTTTACATTAAGGAGATCTTTTGGCAGAAATGGAATAAAATCAGCAGACAGCATCTTTAAACGAATCAGCCAATTCAAATACTGATATTTAAATTTCCATATGAGTAGATTTAATACAGAAAACATCACATCTATGCTGCTAACTGCTCAGATTCGTAGTCACGGACAGTTTCAAAAACCTGGACCACTAGGGGGTGCTACATAGGCTTCAGTTGGTTGCAATCTGCAGCCAATCTACCAGATCAACTCTGCACCTTTAAGTTATTTTCGCTGTTTAAAAAGGATCAGCTGGGAAATGCATGCACATGACAACATGGCTGTTTTCTGGATTTTTAGATATGTGGTTTTATTTTTATTTCTTATTTATGTGCACCTTTAAGCTGAGAGACTCTACACAGTTCTGTTATGTGTGCATAATGACAATAAAGACTCTTGAATCTTGAACCAGATAAAACTAAAATCCTATCCTATCCTAAAATATCGCATATGTATAAGAAAAACACTGACATAGAGCATTTTACTGCAGTCCGTATACTTTAAAGTACATTTTTCTGATACTTCTTACATACTAGTAGTGGAGTATTTCCACAGTGTGGCCTTATTGTCGTCCATGGAGTGCTGTTTACCTGGAGATACATCACTATAACAAGGAAACAAGAAGCAGGAGACAGCCTTAAGTTGGTCTCAGCTCCCAGCTTCATAATTAATTGAATGAGGAGTGGGAGTCTGCCGATGCCACACAGCTCTCTGTCCACGCCGCCGAGCTGCTAACTAGTCCACCAATTACCTGTTGAGGTTGATATCCAGGGAGCTCATAGAGACACGCTGCATTCAAGGCCTTTTAAATGAGATATAAGGGCAAACAAAGATTCTTCTGGGTCTCAATAATTGACAGATCATTTGTTATAAGCGCTGAACTATGCTAAAGGTACTCACACGAACTCTCCAAAACGACAAAACACTTGACAGCTCGGCTGCACTCGACATGGAGGGAAATCACACGTATACAAACACGAACTCTTACAACTTTAATCAGGACAGCCAGTCTGGATTTATCACACCAGAGTTTAGCCTGAGGGCCACTCTTGGAAGCTGATAGATGGCCAGGGGCCAGTTAATATAATTGTCTGTTTTGCCTGTCAACCTCTCAACATTTTACTGTAATAAGTGCACTCAGAGTGGCAGATCATGTCAGCTCCGGCTGTGATGCTGACAAAAAATAGACCTACACAGATCATCACTTCTGCTGCTGCAGCACTGTTTGATTAACTAATTTACATTTCATCATGTGAGAGAAGAAGATATGCAGGATTTAAGGAAATTTAACATAGATAGATAGATCTATGTGTACATGTACATGTATATATATTTATAAACACAGACATACATATATATACTAGGGCTCTTGAAAGTTACCGTGTTAATGTGATCAATCAGCCCAAAATATGACTTTTTTTTTGAGGGAAAAAAAATCTCTATAAGAAATTAAGAATCAATATTATATCAGAAGATATATTGCCATATAAATATTTTTAGATAGACAGACGTTAAAATGAACTTGTTTAAGTGGTGTTGGATTTATGAGACATTATTAACTCAGTGTTCCTGGAACATAAAATGTGCGACACATAAACAGTTATAGAGAGAGAAGTGGAGTAGAACATTATCCTCGTTGAGGTGGTTTTCTTATCTTTATCTATTTTCTCTGTGACAAAACACTTTTACTACATCTTCTCTGACTTGTGTTTGACCAGACACTTTATCAGGCGTCTTCGTCTTTTATTTTTATCTCCAACTTGAACAAAAAGCGAAGGCCACAAACGGGAACGGCGAGGACTCTATCAGCCTCTCTAAAGGTGGCATCCGGCCACCAAGCTGTGTGCAAGACATGGACGGACAGGTGCATGCTGGGAGACTCTATAGGCCTCCATTTTGAAGCACGCTGTGCGCTTTGTCAGAGCACAGGAAGTCATACTGTTTGCCCTTGATACGAACAGATCAATGTCAGACAGCAGGGATTATTGTTTGATAAAGTAGAGAAAGACTTTTTCTTCAGACTTTGTCACTTTTCTGTTGCGTTCATATGAACACACAATAAAAAAACATATAGAAAAGCTGTGAAGATTAATTGATTATTTGTGAACTGTTAAATTATTTGCCAATGATTTTGATAATTAATTTATTGGTTTTATCAAAGAAGAGAAACTTCTCTGATTGCAGCTTCTTAAATGTGAATGTTCTGGAGTTTCTTTCCTCCTCTATGACAGTAAATTGAAATTTTATGGACCTATTATGAAGAGAAAATGATCATCAGTTGCAGCCCTAACGATGTGTTGTTTGTGGAAACTATTAATGTCATATTAGTGGCGATAATAATAATAAAAATACACATTTTAAATATTTTTTCAGGCTGTATGATGGGGCTGTCACCAACAGTTGGTTGGATAAAATGGCCTCATAATGCTCGGCTGTTATTGGGCCGCTGTAATGATCAGATCTAATGACTCCCAGCAGATTACTGCTCATATCATTACAGCTGAAAAGCAGACAACAGTCAAAGTGGCTCGTAAAGGCTCCTGTTGGCACCCATCAAAGATGACTCATTAGACCACAGTGCTTTGTGCCATCGCTGCAGGCTTCAGGTTTTTATTTTCCAAACATCCAGCTGTTTTTCACCTGCGCTCATCCTAAACACACCTTGTGTACGGTGGCCCAGTGGACCCAGAGTTCCTCTCACAACACATAGTGAGCGTCCTTGAGCTTCGATGTACTTCCTTCCTCATGAAATATTTGCAAAGCGTTCAGCGCTTCATACTGAATCCTGTTTTTGACGTCCATATTTGATGACATGTCTTTATTGCTGTTTCCAATGCTAATGCTAAGCTAACCAACTGTCATTAATCTAATCTAACTCTCTCCAATAAAGTGAATAAAAAATATTCAAGCTGTCGCTTTATTGCTGGGTCAAAGAGGTGTTGAATGCCCAATTACTTTCCACGTCATCGCTCTTTTTATGTATTGTTATTAAATAATTGTTCATACAGTATTTGCATGATGATATCTGTCGGCACTGAACTTGGCTCTCAGCTTATTGAGTCCACTTTGTAAATGGGATTTACTGTTCATGCATTGTTTTCTAAAATGCATCCAGCACTGGGTATAAAAAAATAAAAACACAGCGTCTGGAAAACAAATACTCCAGCGTGCCCTTGAGTTGGCTGCACTCCTCCTGTCCAAATGAGAGCACAAACATCTAAAGTGAGAAGAGTTGCATTGTGTTGGACTCCCAGACTAAAGTCTCTGGAGTGTTTGCAAACAGGAAAACTTTCCTCATGACTCTGCAGATTTTTTTTTGTAGGTAACTCTGGTTATCTTCAGGTAGACCAGCAGCAGCGTGGCATCAGTCCATGCAGCAGATTGGAGAGAGCTTACCCTCTGACTTTGGGCTTTCCTTCGCTCTGTGTGACTCTCCTCCCTCACCGGCTGTTGCTCTGTGTCTTTGCCGTTAAGTCAGGCTGAACCTCACGCTCTGCGGCTGACAGGGCGAACAATGAAAATCAAACTCATCTCACCGGACCCGCCAACTGCGCTCACATTGTTTAGCCTGGAAACCTGGAACGAAACGAGTCTCCCGGTCTGTTAGCGTGACAAAAGTGCCGTCACATCTCTGAGCACAAGAAACAAGCCGCCGCTAAAAAAACTCTGGTTTCTGGAGACCTCCAGGTTTCAAAAATGTCTGAAGTCTCACAATATCCACCCTAAAGCCCTGAACTCATCACAGGCAGGTGATCAGAGGTTTTGCTCTCAGCCCGAGACGCCAGCATTTCAACGCCGAGGCCGCCGGCTCTTTTAAAACCGAGACAATGATCCTGAAAATGAGAGCACACCGGCACTGACACAGATCCCTGTGCAGATACCTTTAATTAGCATAAATACCGCTAATAGTTACCATATTGATGATAACCAAATTTCTTGACATGATGTGGCCTCCTGTGTTATTCATCTTCTCAAATTTTCATGCAGGTATTTCTGGGGAGGGAGCGTCAAATAAATCAAATTTTCCACCAAAATGAAAGAAGAATATTTGGCTGTGAGATCTCTGTATGCAAATCAAGTCAATATTAATTTTGGCTCGTGATCTAATTTCGACAAAATGACTCCCTTGGCATGTCTAAAGTGAACATTTGTTACAGAGTATACATGCTTTGTTAGTGTAAGTTGCAGCATCCATCTGGCAGTGCTGAGAGAATTAGTGACAGATTTAAGAGAAATGAAGAGTGGAGAGGAAGAAGAGGATGAAGGCAACCTGGAAGCCTCTGTGAAGGAACACTGTGACATGTCACTCAAAGCTATGTGCGAAGTTAGCTTAGCAGAAGAGCTGGAAACAGGAAAAGCCGACTGGTGAGCTGCTTCCACCTTCTTCCAGTTTTCCTGCTAAGCTAAGCTAAGCTACGCTAAGCTAACCGACTGCAGCTTCATATTTAGCACATGAAGAAAATCATTAAGCATATGTCCTTTATTCCTCATCATACACCTGCTGACGAATGAAAGGATTCAAAGAAAATAAGCAACAAGTAGCCGTTAGCTTTTTGAGTGCCATCGACGTAATAATACGTCAAAGTGCTTTTTCTGCAGCGGGTCACTGATTGCAGTCTCCTGCAGCCTGTGAGTAATACTGGGGCTTCTGGGAGATGTAGTCGGAGCATAAAGAGACGGTATACACCACAGAGATCAAAACAGGAAGTGGAGACGATCGAGATTAGAGAGCAAAACAGAATCTGGAGAAAAAGTGGTGATTTTGGTGAAAGTGTCCTCTACTCTACCTCTGATAAAACAAGAATGGAACAAGGTAAAAACAAACATTTTTTCATGATGAAATAGAGAGTCTCTTCTTTCATTTGAGCTATTCAGTGTTTTCAGAGTCATAGTACAAAATATTCTGTGGGTCTAGAAATATGACTCAGAATGGACAAAAACGCTGGAACAAGGTACTTTGTGTTTTATAAAACGGCTCACACTCAGTGAGTTAATATACACACCTTTTATGTTAAAATGGTGTTAATTAAATATAATAATCTAGTAAAACAATATGAGGCATATGCACACTGAAATCCCACCAACTCGCTGCTTTTTCCTCGCGCTTTGAATTTAAAACTGAGAAGGAGTCAATGGGCAGATGAGATGACAGAAACTGGAGGAACTCCTTGGCGTAGACATCACTTACAATCTGCCAGATATCAGTAATTAATTACCATGAGCAAGTGGCATGATTTCATCAGCCATGAAAAGAGAAAAAAACGGAATTAGGAGGGGTTTATCAGCTTCTATTAATGCATTGTCAGGAGCCTCTAATGGGCTGATGAATATATTACTGCTCCTCATTTGGTTGTTCGGGCAGCAGAGCTGAACACCAGAAATAATAAAAAAAAGTGTGTTAAACCAAAACCTTTGCGCAGGACAAAATCACTCAGAGTCTGGCTAACAAACCTAGCTCTGCTCTCCAGTGGAAATGCAAATAAGCACTCCATAAAAAGCATGAATGTTTTAACCTTTATAATTATTTCTTATTTTTGAAACATCAGAGCTCGCCTTAATGCTCCTACTTGTTATTTTTCTAAAATCTATTAGGTAATTAGCATTAATTTGGAGGCACTGTTTGGGGAAAAGGTGCTAATTTATATACAAATGTCTCTCCAGTGCTTCTGGTTTTCATGCAGTTGGCATCCTGAGAGTTCGTAAACAAATATATTCTTAGAATAAATCACAGAGAGGGAGTATGATGAGCCACCGCGAGATTCAGACTGAATCTTTAAAAGTGACTGATAATTATCACTGTAGAATAAAACAAAAACAAAAAGCTAAATTAGGTGTTTGGATCAGTGATGCTCCAGCTATGAATGCCTGACGCTGGATTAAAAGCATAATGTCGAGCAGGGGCATCACTGGGTTCTCATATTCTGTCCACTTTCAAATTTGTTGGTACTTTTTTATAAATGAATAAATAAATGAATAAACCAACACCAGATTATTTAGGGAGGCTTCAGGTCTAATGATGTCGAGGACGTCTTGTTCAGGCCTCTGTTCGATGAAGTGACATATTTCCCCTTAAAGTGCAGTGGATGTTTTCATTTTGTGACGCTGGGACTAGAAATTGCTTTTCAGGCTTCCTTAAGGCCCAAACTTGATTTGTTTACCGTCTTCATTTTATTCTCGTGTCGTGCAAAAAGGCCTTCGACATCCTATCTGTTGTCAAAAAGTGATACGTTTACAAATCACATATTGCTCCTGTGGATGGTTGGTGAGTGTAAACGGGGAATACAAATAGGCCTCTGTGGGTGAATCCTTGAGCTCAACTCAAGATGGGATGCATATGGTGCGTTTGCATAGACGCTACATTTGTGGTTTGAAAAGTCATCCATTCTGGTCGCTGGCGGACCACTGGAGTGGAGAAGCTGTGACGTGCTTATCATTCAGGAAAACAGAGTGATTTAGAGGGAAACAACAAATATTCTGACGGATTCGTTTTATTGTGTTTGCCGTCGACAGTCAACGATCTGTGACAAAAGCCTGTAAATATATGAGGCTTTCTGCTCCCATGAGTCAGATTTATCTGCCGACAGAGTAACTTTCATCAAAATGTCAATGTCGAGAGACCCTGACAGTGCCAAGTGCTCCGGCAGATTGATCACTCTGAAAAGTTTTTCTCTTACAATTCGAGATCATCGCAGCCTCAGACATGTCGTCTCTGAGACATCTCGAGTGAAACTTACATACAGGAAGTGGAGTTTCACAAATATGGTGTCATCTCTCCAGGTGCTGCGCCGCCACGGTGCAATCTTTTCCTGTCGTGGATGTACAGAAAGTGCATTTCGTCTCGTGTCGGGTCACCTTGCAGGTGCAGTTGAGGTATTAAGAGCTTAGGGGCAGCGGCTCACCCTGTGGAAGGTTCTGGTCTGTGGAGTGCAGCTGCATGCGAGCACCTTAATTGGCTGCGGTGGCAGCGAGTGCCCTGCCGTTACTGAGCCGAGCGCTGGTCAGGGGTCAGCCCAAAACAGCCCCGTCCTGTCAGCCTGAAGGTCAGCGCTGTAGAGAAGAAGTCAGCGTGGCAGGAAGAGCAGCAGCACTTACCACGGCGCGTGGACAGGTGTACCACGACGACCTGTGGATGGGACAGAAGGTCTCCAGGTGGAGGAGAGGAAGTGGGAAAAGTTTGGGTTAAACCTACGTCCATCTATCCGAAGTTTTGTTCGAGGTGACCGATGTGTTTTTGAGTCGTCACTGCCAGCTGTGTGGAGAAAGAGAGCTGGCCAAGAAAATGAGCCGTGGCGTTCTTGATGGATGTGGACAGAAATGAGGACCAGGAGACTTAACAATTAAAGCACCAGGAGAGAGAGAGAACGTGGCTTTAAATCATCTCAGATAGCGCTCAGGCCCGGGGGCTAGGACAGAAGAAGGAGAGGAGGATGAGGAAGAGGAAAACACTGACACATCTCAGATGATTCACCGTCCTGCTGTGTGGAAAAGACCACTGTGTGAAGACAGAGGAAGCCAGGGACAGCTTTCCCAGAAGGCCTGCAAAGTGTTGCTGAATAAAACTGTGCATCTAATAAGGAAAAGTAATTAAATTTTCCTCGCAGACATCTTGTGTCACAGAAAGAACTGTTCTCCAAGGCAGACAAAGACAGGCAGTGAAGCTGGAGGAATAAGATGTCGGTTTCATTGTGTTAGGACGCGGCCTCTTCAAGCCGCATTGATTAAAATGTGGCATCAAATGCTGCCCTGGCATTCCCCACGTCTTTTACAGAAACGCTCGTTTGAAAGCAGGAACAAACGTAGTTGACAATTTCAGCTTTTTCTCCTCCAATGTCATTCCTCTCACATTCTGGCATCACTCTACCTCTTTGCACAGTCAATATTTTTATTGTATATATCGTATTTTATCACATTGCCGCCTCTATTTATCTATTTATACACTTTGCTTTAGTACCCGGCATTCATTGTGGACAGAAAAGGAAGTATTTCATTGTGCAGGGAAACACGTTTCCTCACTTTTCACATCTGAATCTTGAATCTTTGCTCAGTGTGCTGCTGGTCTTTCCATTTCACTTCTCATTTGCTCCAAAATTTGTCAGATCTGCACAGATAATCCTAAAGAAATAATGGGTTTTATTATAATAAAAGTTTGGACAACATGGCAGGAAGAAGACAATTAGAGACGCACAATCCACGAATACCTGGATACATCAGAAATCAGAGCACTTTTTGCGATTTTGCATTCAATTAAATGCATTTTAAAGGGATTCAAAGGTTAATTATGGTTCACATTCAAACAGGTGTAGAGGTGTCAAATCTAGAAGGTTTCTGTGGATGCGTTGAAAAGAAATAACAGAATTTCAAAGATGAAAAACGGCAAATTGTTACCATTTTCAAAGTGAGTATTTGACCATGCAGGGTTATATATCTGCTGGAATACATGTTCAGATAGATTATTAATAACTGCTGACAGTCACTTAAATGTTGAACAGGTTATTGAGACTCTCATCATCAATTCAATCTGTGCATAAAACAAGAAATGGATATGGATGGATATTATACCAGGGCCATTCTGGTTATGTTTTAATAGACTGGTATTGGCTGGAATAAAGCAGCTGTGTGTCAGATATAGATTTAAATTCAAAAACATTTTGATAACAGCAGATATCCAACATTAAAACGCTCCAGTAATAAAACTGTGGCTCCTCATAGACAGGAAATGTTAATGTTGATGTGTGCCACTTATCACAGCAATAAAGTCATTTTCACACCCACACCAGGCAAAGTGTTGGATAAAGTTTTTTTTTGACAACCATCATACCTTTCTGTTCCTGAAGCTTGAGCAGATCCACGGATATACAGTATAAACGGTCCCAAACGGTGGAAAAGTTGGAGAATCTGTACAAAACTTTCCTAAAACGTCAGCCCACAGAGCTCCACTCCAGCGTCGCAGCAGCCACTAGAATAATGATCAGCCCTGTCGACTCACACAGCTTATTAGAGGCATCACCCACGAGAGGAGTTTCAAAGTTTTGATATCGCTGTCAAGCCCACATCAGCCATCAGCCGTTTAGCTAATGAATTAAACATTATGATGTCAGAACTGCCTGTTTTTCCTCACCACACACATATATTACTATTGCACTTGACACTGTGTGTACTTTTAACCTGACAAACAGATAAACACTTGTTACTTTAAGGTGAAACTGCTGCCTTAAATGCAACTTCAGTGCAGAATTTTTGTTGATATCAACAAAAAATGTGTTTACTACTTTATAACCAATATGGAAATGTGAGGTTTACACCAAAAAATGCTTGGATTATTCATGTGTTCAACCCTAAAAGATGACTCTCAACAGCAGCTGAGAATCAAAATAAGTTGGAGAAGATTCATGTAACCTGGATTAAACCTTTGCCCTGAAAGTACCAAAATAAAAAACTAATATATATATGTAGAAATGCTGGGTTTATTACCCTGCTGTATGCTAAAAAGTTAAAATAGAGTACAAATAATTCACATGCTTACCACACTGTGAGCTGAATTATGGAAGAAGCAGGAGGAAATATGTGTGCAGAACAAGAGTTTCCTGGCAGAAGGTTACACTAGACCCCATTAAATTAAATCTGCTCTCTGCACCACCTCGAACTTTCTTCCCCTGTCACTAATCAGTCGTGCTTCACTTTTTAAGCACCTCCTTTTTGCCCTCCGCCGGCATATTGTGTCCCGTTACACTCGTTTGTTCTGACGAGCGGCCATGTTTAATTAATGTTTGGAAACAACTACAAAGTTGAGGCGTGACCCCCCCACCCTCTAATCCACTTACTAAGTGGTTTCACTTTTTTCACCCCTAAAAGTGCAGACTTACCGGCTGCAGTGATTTACAGCAAACAGTCAAAGGTCTTCATGTCCTTTTATCGTCTCTTTGCAGCCACATCATTGGATTTGTGCACAAACCAGACTGAAATATCTCCACTAAGCATTTGACAGATCGTATTGTATGCAAATGTAAATGTTGTTTATTCATGCAGCCCTTTACAACAAACCAAAGTTTGTTTGGCAGACCAAAGTGCTTTATAATAGATATTATAAAAATAATAATATATTAATAATAATATTTTAAAATAAAAATAAAATAACTAAAAATAAAAATAAAATAAAATAAAAAATAGAAATTAAACTAAATTAATAAAAATAAAAATAAAAATAAAAATAAAATAAAATAAAATAAAAATTAAATTCAATTAAATCAAAGTGTCACCAGCTTATTCCAGAGCCTGCGCAGCAACAGAAAAGGCTCAGTCACCCCAGGGTTTGCACTTTGACCTGGGAACTTCCAACAAATGTTAGACTACCTCAAAACTCTACTAGTTAAAAGCTCAGATAAATAAGATGTCTGTGGAAAACCGTTCCCGGATTCCTGACAGTTGGACTGAGCTTTGAAGACAAGGTGCCAAAGCCAGCCGTCACAGTATCCCCAAACACAATACATTCAGTTTTATCATCATTTAAAATGAAGAACATTTTGGGCCAGCATGCAGACATATTAGTATTTCCATCAGAGGATGAATTGGAATCATTTTAATCCTGTCTAATACTTTGGTTTATCACCAAATACCTGCAACCACTCTGTGTTTGTGTTCAGTTTTCAGTTTGAAATTCACGTCACTTTCATCTTGCTGTTGGATCAACACACCAGTGTCCTTCATTATCTTTGAGAAGTTGTATTAATAACTCTTATTTCCATAAATTCTGCCCACACCTCCTCACTGACACCCGGCCTCCTCTCTGCTATTAACAACACCTCTTCACAGGAAGAGGTGAGAAATGTAATTTGGGACTTGAAGTGCTTGAAAGAGACTGAGATATCACCTCGCTGTGTACCACCCCACTGCAGTGAATAAATTATCAAACATATACATCACACTATCAGGTTAAAAGTCTGCAACTCCTCATTTTAAAATTAAAATGATCACAATGAAAACTATGTAATTATGCTGGCGCTCTACACCAGAATAACTTTAGAATTAATCGTGAATATGTAGAGATGGAGCGACTGAAAGTCTATTTTTTGCATCATAACTAAGTGGAACAATCCTCCCTCTGGCAAAGATGAATAAAAACATTTTAAGGAGAGACTCAGACTGTACAGGATGGATTGGTTTTACCGATCTTACAGGAATTACCAGACAGTTTTCATCCGACTTCTTCTGTCTGAATGGCATTACTGGAGTTTTTCAGATTCAAAGTGGCACAAAAGTTAGAGGTGTAATAGGCAAAAAATTCCTAAAAAACAACTTATTGACAAGACAAAACCAATCACATCTGCCTCTGTCTGTAGGCGCAATTTTCTTGCATCAGAATCAGAAAAAATGAACCGTGTGATTCATTGCTTTGTTGTCATGAACGCTGCTCCCTCTCTTCATTCACTCTGCAGCCAAAAAGCTTAAAAATGACTGACAGCTTATATGGTTGATTTGAAGTCCTTATTATATTTATATTTCAGTCATTAGCCTTACTGAGAGCTACATGAACACATAATAATCTTGGGAGGTTTTTGGGATGGATGGAAAAGGGTGAAGTCATCTATTTCTCTGCACCAATAAGAGTTCAATAACGTTTCAATTACATGTCATTTCACAGCTGGTTGTCAAACCAAAGTCCTGAAGATGAACTACGCCGTTTTTTTTCTATTTTGCAACGTTTGAGGTATGCTCATTTTAGGAATTAAAAGATTTGAAATCAAATTTTAAATTCTGCCTCTGCTCCTCTGAAAATGACGTAAGAAAAAACTCAAAAGTATGTTTTTATTGTTGGTGTTATCATCAGGTTAAAGCCCCCGAAGCTTTAGTCAAAGTCAAAGTCAACTTTATTGACAGTTTCACAATATGAGCAGTGAAACTGAAATGCTGCATAAATAAACAAACAGCTGAATGACTATTAACTCTAACTGGACCATAATTTATTAAATGTACATCAAGCTGCATTGAAGAAGACTTTAAAGTACAGACTGAGACCATAAACTGATGTTTACGATGTTTACTGAGGGAATAAATCAAGAGAGAAGTAGGATCATTTTCTATTAGACTGATATAGAAGCGGAGGAGTCGCCCCCTGCTGGCTGGTGGTGTGAAATATCTTATGAAAAGTTAGTATTTTGAGTGTGTTTTCCTACAAATGTGCAGCAACACCAGCGATCAGTCAGTGTACCTGCAGTGCAGAAAGGCAACAAAAGTACTTGCTTAGGTTTAGGAAACAAGTGGTTTAGGTTAAAACACATACAGAAATGGTGTCTCCTAAATTCAGGACTGAATTCTTGTTTCACGACAGTAAAAATCCTGTTTTTAGGACTAAAACTGCACAGCTGATCAAAGCTTCCTGTTTCAGTGTGGGAGACTAAATGAAGAGTCTGGGATAAATCAGAGCTTTCTAATCTACAAGTTGATGAAAACAACATTCATTTCTGATCCACTGGGGTGTTTCACAGAAAATAAGAGGACGGCTTCAGAAGAACAAGCTTTAGTCTTTGCTCTGTTTCCAGTCTCCATCGATCATCTGGATTAATCTGCTCTTTTCTGTGGATTAAAACCACAGTGGAGCTCCTGCACAGGTGCCGCTTTCACTTCTCAACCTCTGATGCAGTTTTCATAATTAGCTAATTCATGGTTTATGCATAACAAGCCAATCCGTTCATATATATTAATGAAAGATCCAAGTTTGATTTCGTTATGGTCCCTCACTGTGTCATGATATGATATTAATGAACGAGCGCTTTTACTGCTGCATTTTAAATCGTTGCTAGACAGAAGTGAAATGAGTGTTTCCCTAAAGAAAATACATTTTCATAACATCATGATCTGGAATCTCCTATTCAGCCTCGCAGCAGCTGCCGAAGAAGAGGACACCCCCCTTGTTTTTGTATTTCATTTTAAGATTATGTTTGGGGTGCATAATTATGACACTCATTAAAAGCTCCTGCTGAAACAGCGTCAAACGGGGGGAAATATCCTTGGCTGCTATCCAACTCATTAGACTCCCTGATGACGCTTTATGGGATCAGCTCTTTTTTTTATTAGCAGCCAGTATTTACCATACAGCAGAATGGAAATATTTCTGTAATAACTTATAATTATGTGCGAGTGGGACTGTTAATTTGAGTCGGTGCAGGAGAGGCAGATTGAGAAGTGTGGTCGGCCTTGCCAGCAGTCACAGAGGTGAACGGGAATCGTGGCGGCTCCAGCCTCGTCAACATGGTCATCTGTTATTTTGGCCCGAACATCAGAGCGCTGCCTGTGAATTAACAATGCACATGGCTCGCATTTTGGCTGCAGACGCAGTCAGAGCAGAGTTTCTCAACTTTGGAGTCGGGGCCCCCGGTGGGGTCGCAGATGAGGTCACGAAATATTTCTAAGACTGGAATAAAAACAGCTCCACGCACCAACTTCAGTGGAAATACTGGTCACATTTAAATCAACATGAGCTTTACAGGTGAGTGCTAGTAGGAGGAGTGGAAGGAGGAGGAGGAGGAGTAGTAGTTGTAGTAGGAGGAGGAGGAGGAGTACTAGTAGTAGAAGGAGTAGTAGTAGTAGTAGTAATAGTAGGAGGAGGAATACTAGTAGTAGAAGGAGTAGTAGTAGTAATAGTAGGAGGAGGAATACTAGTAGTAGAAGGAGTAGTAGTAGTAATAGTAGTAATAGTAGGAGGAGGAGTACTAGTAGTAGAAGGAGTAGTAGTAGTAGTAGGAGGAGGAGTAATAGTAGTAGTAGTAGTAGTAGGAGGAGGAGGAGGAGACTTTACGACTTTATTCTTGTAAACACCTTCAAAATGAAAGTAATGGAGGAGGAGTAAGGAGTAAAGTAATGGAGGAGTAGTAAGTAGTAAAGTAATGGAGGAGTAGTAAAGTAATGGAGGAGTAGTAAAGTAATGGAGGAGTAGTAAGTAGTAAAGTAATGGAGGAGTAGTAAAGTAATGGAGGAGTAGTAAGTAGTAAAGTAATGGAGGAGTAGTAAAGTAATGGAGGAGTAGTAAAGTAATGGAGGAGTAGTAAGTAGTAAAGTAATGGAGGAGTAGTAAAGTAATGGAGGAGTAGTAAGTAGTAAAGTAATGGAGGAGTAGTAAAGTAATGGAGGAGTAGTAAAGTAGTAAAGTAATGGAGGAGTAGTAAGTAGTAAAGTAATGGAGGAGTAGTAAAGTAATGGAGGAGTAGTAAAGTAGTAAAGTAATGGAGGAGTAGTAAAGTAATGGAGGAGTAGTAAAGTAGTAAAGTAATGGAGGAGTAGTAAGTAGTAGGAGGAATGGAGGAGTAGTAAAGTAATGGAGGAGTAGTAGTAGTAATAGTAATGGAGGAGTAGTAAAGTAATGGAGGAGTAGTAAGTAGTAGTAATGGAGGAGTAGTAAAGTAATGGAGGAGTAGTAAAGTAGTAAAGTAATGGAGGAGTAGTAAGTAGTAAAGTAATGGAGGAGTAGTAAAGTAATGGAGGAGTAGTAAAGTAGTAAAGTAATGGAGGAGTAGTAAAGTAATGGAGGAGTAGTAAGTAGTAAAGTAATGGAGGAGTAGTAAAGTAATGGAGGAGTAGTAAAGTAATGGAGGAGTAGTAAGTAGTAAAGTAATGGAGGAGTAGTAAAGTAATGGAGGAGTAGAGTAGTAAGTAGTAAGTAGTAAAGTAATGGAGGAGTAGTAAAGTAATGGAGGAGTAGTAAAGTAGTAAAGTAATGGAGGAGTAGTAAGTAGTAAAGTAATGGAGGAGTAGTAAAGTAATGGAGGAGTAGTAAGTAGTAAAGTAATGGAGGAGTAGTAAAGTAATGGAGGAGTAGTAAAGTAGTAAAGTAATGGAGGAGTAGTAAGTAGTAAAGTAATGGAGGAGTAGTAAAGTAATGGAGGAGTAGTAAAGTAGTAAAGTAATGGAGGAGTAGTAAAGTAATGGAGGAGTAGTAAGTAGTAAAGTAATGGAGGAGTAGTAAAGTAGTAAAGTAATGGAGGAGTAGTAAAGTAATGGAGGAGTAGTAAAGTAGTAAAGTAATGGAGGAGTAGTAAAGTAATGGAGGAGTAGTAAAGTAGTAAAGTAATGGAGGAGTAGTAAGTAGTAAAGTAATGGAGGAGTAGTAAAGTAATGGAGGAGTAGTAAGTAGTAAAGTAATCGAGTAGTAGTAAAGTAATCTAGGAGTAGTAAAGAAATGGAGGAGTAGTAAAGTAATGGAGGAGTAGTAAAGTAATGGAGGAGTAGTAAAGTAGTAAAGTAATGGAGGAGTAGTAAGTAGTAAAGTAATGGAGGAGTAGTAAAGTAATGGAGGAGTAGTAAAGTAGTAAAGTAATGGAGGAGTAGTAAAGTAATGGAGGAGGGCTCGCTCTGTCTTTCTGTCCAGAAGATGACGAGAAGCTTCCAGATGCTGACAAACAGATAATTCAACAGTCTTTGTGAAATACTGTCACTCCTCATGTTCCCTGATCCAGGCTGCATTTTTTATCTACATGCTGTATCTATAAAACATATATATAAAACATATATATATATATAAAAGAGCTCAGCAGAATAAACTGACTATTCTGAAGAGCCGTCTTTGTTGTCAGTGTGGTTATTTCCTCTCTGTTTCCTCTGTTTTTCAGTCATTTCTGCAGAAAGAAACCCGTCCACTCCTGAGCCACACATGACTGATTTTCCTCATGTCTCTTTAAGAGAACTTAAGGGTTTCTATGCACATAAGCACCTTTTAATCCCACCAGACAAAGAGGAGGATGGCGTCTGGATGATGGAGGCCTGAAGTGTTGCATCTCCATCATCAGCTCGGATGTTTTCTCTCCTCTTGTGCTGCTGAATTAAGGTGAACTCTGGTGTCACTGCTAATTTAAAGTGTGTGTCCATGTGTGGGATTGTTTCTCATTTCATAACCCGGGTCGCTTATGAACAGAAAGGTGCGACGGCGTATTAAGGCATCGCAGGTAAAATAAATTATAATTATAATTACTGAGTCACGGGGGGAGAAAAAAAAAAACACTCCTTAAAGATGCACAGACACTTTTTTTTTCACGTTATGAACATCATATTATATATATATATATATATATATATATATATATATATATATATATATATATACAGTCATGGAAAAAATTATTAGACCACCCTTGTTTTCTTCAATTTCTTGTTCATTCTAATATCTGGTACCACTAAACGTATAATACAATGAACACAACAAAAAATGCAGCTGGTCACATAATACTTTATGTCCTATTTGACATTTTTAAGCTTAATTGATTCCCAGGGTATATAAGAGGCCATTTCATGTCACAAGCAGCACTGCACATGCAAAGGCCTAGAGTGGTTTCCTGCTTACATTCAAGCCGTAGCACAACTCAGAAGTTGTCAGCTCTCACATACTGCCTAAAACAAAAGAATTATGTGAAGCAACAAAGGCAGCCATCTTGGCACTGCTGGAAATTGGCATGAGTGAGAGACAGGTAGCGAAAAACTGAAGATCTCCAAGACAGCCGTTCATTCCAACAAAAAAACAAGCTGAACATGGCACTACCAAATTGCTACCTGGCCGTGGCAGGAAAGCGTCTTTCTACCCCACGAGATGACCGTGCACTCATCCGTTCCTGTGTCAGGAATCGTCCTCAGACCTCCAGGGACCTTAAAAATGAGTGGGCACTGTCGAGAAATGTGACTTGCTCGGCAAGGACAGTTCAAAACCGACTTGTTGAAGCTGGTTTGAAGTCACACAGAGCACGCAAGAAGCCCTTCATCAATGAAAGGCAGAGGAAGGCCCGGTTACTCTTTGCTCGAGACCACAAGGATTGGACTGTTGATGATTGGGCTAAGGTTCTCTTCAGTGATGAATCCAATTTTGAATTGATGCCCACTCCAGCCAACTTACTGGTTAGGAGGAAGCCTGGAGAAGCTTACAACCCAGACTGTCTTGCCCCTACAGTAAAACATGGGGGTGGATCAGTCATGATCTGGGGTTGTTTCAGTCTGAGTGGAACAGGGCAAATGCAATTGTGTGAAGGCCGAATGAACCAGGTGAAGTACAGGACTACCCTTGAAAACAGTCTTCTTCCATCAGCTGGAAAACTCTTTCCTGCCTCGAATGACTGGATTTTCCAACAAGACAATGCCCCTTGCCACACTGCAAGGTCAGTTAAAGCCTGGATGGAGAACCACAACATTCGCACCATGCCTTGGCCTGCTCAATCACCAGATCTTAATCCAATTGAAAACCTGTGGAAAATCATCAAACTCAAAATGGAGAACCACAAGCCCAAAAACAAAGAAAATTTGTTTGAATTTGTCCAACAGGAATGGGCTGCTGTGACAGCAGAACAATGTCAGAAGCTGGTGGAGAGCATGCCAAGACACATGGCTGCAGTCATCAAAAACAATGGTTATGCAATCAAGTATTAACTCTTGTGTGTATCATGTGTTTAAAGCAAACAGAAAAGAAAACATGGAATGCTTAAAAGTAGTGTTTTTGGTGGTACAATGCCATAGCTATTGATGTAAGAATTTAAGTAATTTTGGTTATTATCAAGAAAACCATGGAAAATGAATAATCCTTAGTTCTTAAATTAAACTCTCATGAGCTATTTTTGTTGTTATCATTATAATTGTCCAAACAAATGTACCTTTAGTTGAGCCAGGCATTAAAATTAACAAGAAATTGAAGAAAACAAGGGTGGTCTAATAATTTTTTCCATGACTGTATATATATATATTATAGGAACTTGGAGACAAACAACCTCTATCTTTGAATACTTTGAAGGCGTGTGTTTCATTTCAGCCGAACACTAAAAACCACTGCGTTACCATGGTTACACAGCGAGGCTTTTAACCGCCACTGTGAAGGGGGAACAACACAGAAAAGGCTTATAATAAACTGCTGGTGTTGAACCAGATTATGGTGAATTATGTTCTTTTTTTCTGAGAAGAGGGGCGTCTGGAATAACCAGCTGCTACCCTCTGGACCTGGATAAACAATAATAATAATAATAATAATAATAACAGTTCTACATTTTGTGTTCTGCTGCAAGCTGATCCAACCTTGCAAACTGGAGCGATAGCTTTATAAATGCTCCAATTTGTGGACATGGTTGCTTTGCTTGTCTTTATATTTTCACCTTAACTGAGCTAACCACAAACACTTAAACTTATACGTGGTTAGATCATTTGTTTGTACGCCTAAACCCTCCAATTAACAGTGCAGATATTTCCGTCAGTATCGTACGAGCCGACTTTTCCCAGAGCTTTCATTTCGCTTCCAGACCAGCGGCTTTAATTGTCTGTCCTGGTTCACTGTGAATTCCTCTGAAGTCACAGATCATCTCAGAGGTCAAAGGTCGCTGACCTGGGCTCTTCCTGCAGCGTCAGTCTCGTGACCCGCAGGAGGTCAAGTGTCAGTAAAAGCAAAACGCATTCATATTCTGCATCGATGATCGCAGCAGAGGCGAAGAGAAGCGACGCTCTGAGTGAGTTTATCTCTGAACTGCTGCTGGTTTGCTGAATATAAACAGAAAAAAAGAGCTAATCTGCGTGTTTATCTGTGATTAACAAAAACACATGCGCTGTAAGGTAACAGCTAAGTAATGCCAATCTGGGATGACGAACACACAAACTAAATTCCCATCAGCACACAAACAAAATCTATTGTGTGAGCGTCGGGTGGTAGACGGTGCTGGACGGGGATTGGCAGCGTCTCAAGATGGCTCTGAGGCTTCTTTCACTGCCATGCTTTATGGCTAAGAAGCCAGCAAATTGGGAAAGTGGCTTTATCTAATTAGAAAATACATTCCTTTAGCGAGCAGTCCCCCAGGCAGAATCATCATTATTTAAGCTGGCTGGCCTTGAGAGAAGCAGCGAGCGGCGCTCAGATTCGTGACGATGTGCAACAGATATGCTCATTGTACAATTATTGGATTTTTTATTCTTATTTTGCCTTCTTTCCCTCCATAATGCTCTCACTCTCTATCTCCATTGTATATTAAAATGCTAAGTAATAATTATCTTAGTGTCTTTTCATTAGATGATTTTCATGCTGTGGGGAAAATGGTCTTGCAGATTGTCTCAGTGTGTTGTTACTCCACATTAATGCATTAGAACTGGTGCAGTAATCACCAGAGGAAATTGGTCTAAACCCCTTAAGACTGCACCGCCGTACGTATACGGCATAATAGACACCACATCTGTAATTATATGATATTTTTACCACGTACAAATATAAAACTGGAGGCCAAAGGTGCAAAAAGGATTAAAGAGAGACATGATGGACGGCTGCTAAGGAAACAACGCTACTCTTACTTAAAGTGTTCTTATGTTCTTAAAGTATTTTGTTTTATTGATTATATTGCTGGTTTTTGAACAATATTGCATTTCTTGCACTATTCTGTCCTTTTTTAAAAATCTTTTTGGATAAAAAAATTCTCACATTTTCCCACTGTGTGGCAACTGTTGTGCAAGAGTTTCCTTATCTTATCTTATCTTAAACCCCAGAGTTCTGGTTGAATATTTCATCCTTTCTCTGCACAAACTCTCTGAATTCAGATCAGGAAGTACAGTGAACTTTACTTAAACTCAAAAGGGGGCAGTCACACGTTCACAAAAATTAATATTCACCTCATGTTCACTCTTGGGTGAAAAAAATATTTGCTTCTGCCCTGTAATATGGAGCCTTTCCTCTCATTTCTGTGGACTTAAAATCAAGTCATCACCACATCAGTGTTAATGACTGCAGATCCAGAGATAGCAGCGTGGTTTCCTGCAGAGTCCTGATGCATGACTCATTGAGCAGGCGGCTAGCTAGCTTTATAATCCCACCATGCTCTCATGCTACTGGCTATATACCCTCCCCACACAGCAGCAGCAGCAGCAGCAGCTAAAACACTGATGGATGCTATTTTTGCTCAAAGTAACCTAATATTTAAGGGTTTAGATGAGCTGACACTGAGCACAAAAAATCTGGGCTGTAAATTTTCCTCGTTTTCAAACTGGAGGGAAATCAGATCTTTTGTCTTCATAAACACCAGATCAAGCAGAGACTGGATCTCAGTAACTGAATATTTATGAATAGGTCCATCATCCTATCACACCAGAACACTCTCTGACTCGCTTTATTCTGAACATCATATGAAGAACAAGGTTGGTTTAATTCACAGCCACTAAAGCTGAAGTAGCCTCCGACAAGGCCGTCGTCTCTCCTCCAGATGCAGGAAGAACAAAAAGTTTTTCACACCATGAGGTTGGAAATCTGCACATTCACCCATTAAGACCCATGAGGGCTGTGAACGCTGAACACGGCTGCATTTAGCACAACATTTCTTGACTTCGGTCTGGGTATAAATGTGTGATTGTGTGTGTGTGAGGCCCACTTTGAAGCTTTTGTTTGTACAGTGAACAGCCTTTCAGCGTCTTAGGCTTCAGTGAGCGGCGCTGTTAATGAGGCCTCTGGGAACGGACTCGGAGGTGTGTGTCAACACACAAATCCTTTCAATTTTCATGAGAGTGTGTGTGAGAGAGACAGAGAGATTACAGCGTCCTTTTCACCTAGATATGGATTAGCATCCCTCCAAAAACTGGAATAATTATCGTCGTCCAGCACATCTGCACGGCTGGATTTCTTCAAGCGGCGCAAACATTTATTCTCACATCTATTGTTTCTGACAGGACTAAAAGTCTGCAGCCATGCTAGCAGTCCTCATTACACACCACAAAATGAAACTGAAAAATAGATGAAACGCACAAAAAAAAATATTGTAGAGGGGCAGACATGTTGCGTTAGCATCACGCCAAAGTTCACGTCATTTCTGACTGAAATCAAAATCTGAATTTTCCTGCAAAACAAATCATTTACATTTCTAGAGCTGCTGGCCAAGTTAGTTTCATCATACTGAGTCATTCAATCGTGTTATATAGTGTCATCAAAAGGTGAGTCATCGTGCCGTCTACCTGGTTAAGGTGTTGTTTGAACTCTCTGGTGAAAATGTCGTTCTGCATACCTGAGTCGTATCTCAAGAGATCAATTTAAAACAGAGTCCAGAGATCAGCGTGCCGTGGATCAATCAACGTCTCCTGTGGATCAAATTGTCCTCACATTCTTCTATCAGTCCTTTCATCCACTTCCATGATACTGCGAGCCCGGCTGGTGTTCGTTAGTTTAAATCCCTACAGGAAGCTTTTCACAGCACATTTAAACCCAACCAGAGTCTGGTTCTCTGAAAAAGAGGGTCACTGATGTGAGGAGCTGCTGCAAAGGAGAGACTGTTTGCTATTTGCTCATGAATACAAAAAAAGAACAAAGGAAAGTGCTAGAAATAAGTGGGCAGGCATGGTTTTTAAAGAAACACAGTGTGACCCAGTAGAAATCTAATATGCATAATAATTAATCAGCTGAAACTGAGGTGTGTTTCCACCCAGGCTGAACCTAAGAAAACACTGGACACTGGGGGAGGGGGGCGTCCCAATCCGATATTAATATTGGTCCGATATCTGCAAAAAAACAAAAGTTGGATTATATCAGTCTACATCTAAAATCTCCGATATGATCACTCCGATAGCAGCAGTCCATTCCAGACTTCACTCTATTCAATTATAGAATATGCTTATGTTTAATTTAAAATAATGTTTATTTTGCACTTTAAAAATATATATTTAAAAAAAAATTAATCAGATTTATTGAGGGTATTTCTCAGGGTTTTCTAATTTATTTTATTTTATATACTTTATTCAATTTTAGTATACGCTTATGTTTAAGTTAAACGAGTGGTTATTTTGCACTTTAAAAACATATATTTTTTTAATTTTTATTGGATTTATTGAGGTTTTCTAATTTATGTTATTTATCCAATTATAGAATATGCTTATGTTTAATTTAAAATAATGTTTATTTTGCACTTTAAAAATATATATTTTAAAAAAATTAATCAGATTTATTGAGGGTATTTCTCAGGGTTTTCTAATTTATTTTATTTTATATACTTTATTCAATTTTAGTATACGCTTATGTTTAAGTTAAACGCAGTGGTTATTTTGCACTTTAAAAACATATATTTTTTTAATTTTTATTGGATTTATTGAGGTTTTCTAATTTATGTTATTTATCCAATTATAGAATATGCTTATGTTTAATTTAAAATAATGTTTATTTTGCACTTTAAAAATATATATTTTAAAAAAATTAATCAGATTTATTGAGGGTATTTCTCAGGGTTTTCTAATTTATTTTATTTTATATACTTTATTCAATTTTAGTATACGCTTATGTTTAAGTTAAACGAGTGGTTATTTTGCACTTTAAAAACATATATTTTTTTTAATTTTTATTGGATTTATTGAGGTTTTCTAATTTATGTTATTTATCCAATTATAGAATATTCTTATGTTTAAGGTTTAAATTGACGTAACCCATTGGTTAATAATAAATGAGTCAGTTTTCCTCAGACCTACTGTTGCTGACTTTCCTTTCCTTTCTTTATTAGGATCCCCGTTAGCATCAGCTATACTTTCTGGGGACTGTTATGCTCTGTTTCATTAATATCACTTGATCAAGCCTTTTCTAACATTCCATACTACAAAATAAGTAATAAAAGTATGGATGTTTAGTGCTGATATCGTTTCGGATCAGTATCAGTATCAACATGCTCTGAATACACCACATCTGTGATCCTCACTTATTTTATGTGTGTTTTACTTTAAGCATTTAAAAGAAAGTGGAGGTTTTCAGAGCAAACAAAGAGCTGGATGCTGGGGAGGTGAGACAGGAAGTGTCCTTGGTTTTTAACGACTGCATGGAAACAAATAAAGTTTCCTTTTGTTTTGTGACTGCTCATCTCTGGATGCAATTAGAACGCTTAAAGCCAAGGCGCTCTCAGTGTTTCCTGTAAATATGCAGCAAAACCTGAGGACAAAGAGCTTGACATTGAAGTTAAAAGCATGAGATAAAATATTTCTTCAAAAAGTCAGGAGGCAGGAAAAGGCAGACAAAGATAATATGGAAATGGCGAGGCAGGGCAAAGTGGATGAGATGATGGGTATTTAGCTGCATGCCGTACCTGGAAATAGTATCAATGGAGCTCTTCATGCTGTGGGTGATGATGAAAAAGGGCTCTTAGCCATGTTTCCCACAATGACACACATTACCTGAGCCCAGATAGCTTGTGTACAATGAACTCAATATAATTTATTAAAAACGCCTGAGATGGTCCTGAGTCACTCTTCTTAAAATCCAGATTTTCTGTAAAGAATTGATTCAAATCATTCTTGTCTGCTCCTAATAGAATTAACATGCAAGGAAAATTAATTATGCATTGCCATGATTGAGTTTTTGCTTTTAATCACGACAATTTCAGGCTTGACGAAGCTCAGATTGGCCAATTTAAGAGGAGGTTAATGGGTTCTTATTATGGTTAGATTTCTCACTGCACAGTGAGGGTTGTCTGAACAACAAGGAGAGCCGGAGAGATCTTTCTAGATGGAAAGGTTACTGTAAAACCTGTTTTTATTGTGTTGAACGCTGCATTATAAATATAAAAACAGCTGTTATTCTGTTTTTCATGAAGAAATTAATGAATATTATGGGTCCAAGAGCAGATAGATGCAGAATCTCACCACATTGGTGGATTTTCTTCAGATTTACAGATTTGATTTGAGCAAAACATTGTGAGTGTTAAATATTGAGCTAATTGCTTGAGTTACAGTGAAGCAGGGGCGTGTCTAGGGGAGTCGTCTGGGGTGCCACCCATGTCAGACGTGTCGTGGTTTGTAATTCAACCTCTGACCTGAGGGGCAGTATTGTCTGGTTGCACTGGATTTAATATTACAGCTGTTACAGGGAATATGAAAAAATATATACACTATATTTGTTCAGGTAATCACATTTCAGGATTTGTAAAGTTTTTTATTTAGTTAGTTTGATTTGGTCGGCACTAAATATTATGATATATATTTTACATTGTCTTTATTTTTGCAGTTTTCACAAATAATAAAAGATTCATTTGTATTCTCCCACTTTGTTGTGTCATGATTACAAGTTCTACTTCTTTCAAATTGTACTAACATTTAAGATTTTAGCAGACAAATCAATCATGCTATGTTGATGGAGGCACCCCTGCCACCCCTGTGGAAAAAGTCTACTTTTTCACGTATATATTTATTGTTTTGTTTGAAATAACCAAATAAAACTAAATATGTTACTGTCCACTTGTATTTATCAATATAACAGATCATGACTGCATGGAAATAAGTGTTAAATCTTTGCAGGAGATGAACGTTTGTGTTCATTGAGGTGGTAAAAACGTTGTGGGACGTCATCATCTTTTTTCCTTTTATAAAGGATGGTGTTGCGCTGACGGAGATGAAAAAAGGAAGCAGCGTTCGGCTCGTATCACGGTGGAAACTTGCGGGTCGTTTCATTCAGTCAGGAACAAAAAGACTCTCAGACTGCAGCCTTGTTCTCCGTACGCCCACCGTTAAACTCCA
Source organism: Synanceia verrucosa (assembly GCA_029721515.1). Lineage (NCBI taxonomy): Eukaryota > Metazoa > Chordata > Actinopteri > Perciformes > Synanceiidae > Synanceia > Synanceia verrucosa. The sequence goes on along the minus strand of CM056561.1, from coordinate 2,280,949 downwards.
CCACCTGCTAACAACAAATGTACAACGTCCACGCTGCTGCTGCGTTGAAAACAAAAAAGTCGTACATAAGGATTACACTTTCTAAGAGACGGGTTCAAACGGAGGAAGTGTACCATATGTTTCACACCTGCAGCAGAAACGGCATTTAAGCAATTAATGTTTGGTCGGCTCTTTCCTTTCGTGTTATCTCCAGACGTGCTCACACGCCTCGCACAGAATCAGCGATGATGCATAGCACCACCAGCCAGTGAGGATAATGAGAAAAAGGGTTTTACAGTGCAGCGGCACCACAACAACTCTGCTGTCTGGACACTAAAACATGTTGGACTCCCTGATTTAGGGAGCTGAGGCTCCCTGGGAGTCCTGGAGCTGCTAATGGCTTCTGCTTCTGCTCCCATCAGCCCACCACACCAAAGTGGATTGAACCGAGCGACCGACCTTCTTACATCCAGAAGTTGGACGTAAAACTCTGTGCTTCTGGGGATAATTATTAGTCCATATGATTTATTGCTCTGGGAATGATAAAATATAATATTCTCCTTTAAGTAGTCTAGGTATGCACAGTTAAAACTTGTTGAAAGCTGCATTTCTTTGTCAACATCTTTTACAGATCCCAAGCAGCTCGAACGGCACATTTAATGATCCACGGTTTAGTGTGACAAACTTTTAATAAAGTTTAATTCACTGCTGATGCTCTGCTGGTCTCTCCACCACCTCTTTCTCTTCTTTTTGTGACACTTCCACTGATATTTCTCCATTTATCAGTCACAACTTTCTGTCGTATGTAACACTGGATCTGTCCCACATGATTATTTTCATTATCTGCTAATCTGTTAATTATTTTCCCAATTAATCAATCAGCTGTTTGGTCTATAAAATGTCAGAAAAAAGTGAAAAATGTTTCAAACGTCTCAGAGATATTCAGTTTACTGTCACAAAGGAGGAGAGAAACCAGGACATTTTCACATTTAAGAAGCTGAGATCAGAGAGTTTAGACTTTTTTTTTTTTTCTTAAAACATGATAAAAATGCTTTTCTAATTTACTCCACTGTCACCATGACGAAGGTCATCAAAGCAACAAAACGCGGAGTGATACGATCACTCGTGATGAATATAGATTTAGTCATCAGCGTTAAAATAGTGTCAACGGGAAAAAAGTTAAAGCTTCTGACTGGACCTGAACACCACATAAACTGTAAACTTTGAATCCTGTGGAAAGCAAAAGAAAAAACAATGAGTCATTAATTTCTTCATCCATCTCTACTCGACTGCACGCAAGAAAGCTAAAATGTCTGCAGCTAGAATAGAATAGAACACAACAGAATCGAATAGAATGCCCTTTATTATTAGTTGTATAGAGAAATTGTAGAGCTTCTCCCTTTTCAGTGCGAAAGGATAAAATAAATATAAAAATGAGAAATAAGCAGTAAGCAGTGACAGTGATGGCTGGGGTTGTTACATGTGAGGGTGGAGATGCTCTAGGAAAGAAGCTGTTTTTCAGACAATGAATTAGTAATATATTGTAAATATGTAATATTACATTTACACTTTATAGAAAGCCTGTTTCAGTGCTAGTGAAGGCTACTACTAACATCTGCATCCACTCTTTTCATCTTCCTAAACTCACAGATAATCAGCAGCGGGAGCTCTGCTGACCTCTGACATCTGACATGTTTCTTAATATTTGAGTGTTAAGATTTGTTTGGCTCTTGGTGCATACAGGAAGCACAGAGCGGTAATGAGCTGCAGAGGACTGCTGCCCTCCCTCACCTGAGCTGTTAGAGCTGCAGTGAACAAACTAGAGCACAACAACCACACACTAGTAAACAAAGCTTTTTGCCAACTGAGATACAAACGCACACCTCTGACCTATAACACCACCAGCCAAAAATATGTAAATGTTTGTGTTTTTTTTTGCTCTGATCACAATTAATGTTCATGTTTTAAGCTGTTCTGCTCAGATGAGCTCCTGCTGCAGGCAGCTGAAGAGAAAATGCACATAAAATTTCCTCTATTGAGCTTCCTAGATACGATTGTGAAGGAAAGAAAAGGAGAACTTACAGTTTCCATATCACATAGGTTGTTCTGACTGCACAGGTAAGATGTGAGCTTCATTATAGCAGCGCAGACATGAACACGGCAGCACGCAGTCATGCTCTAATTGGCAGTGAGCTATTTTGTTCTTATTTATTTATCTATTTATTTGCAGACTTTTTTGGGGGTCAGCGGAGCACGAAATTGCTGTGCAAATCTTATATTGTTCACTACGCGGCAGATTTGTCGTGTCTGAGGTCAAGAGCAAACACACGAAAGAGTCGAGTCGCAGTGAAAAGGCATTAAATGGAAATGTGCAGGAATGTGAACCAGTCAGAAGATGAATCTGCTTCAGACTGCTGCATAACAGAGGTGACATTTCAGCCCCAGCTGGTTTTCCATTAACATGCAGTCCAGTGTGGGACAGGTGCACTCAATTCACGTCATGATTGACATCGCAAACACGCAACATCCCACACGCTCTCCTGAAGAGATGCTGCTGATGATGATGACTTTTTACCATGTTGTCTGTAATTATTTAAGCATATTCTGAAAGAAAACACTCTCCATTTTGATGCCATTTAACGTTCAGCCATGCCAGCTGGGCAGCTCTGGCGTGGCTCAAATGTCATCTTTACAGTTTTGGTCCAGACTGAAATAACTCAACAACAGCTGAATAGTACTGGTATTTTAATTTTACAAACGTTTATGGCCTTCAGAGGACGATTCCTTCTAACGCCCCCAAAATATTCACATTTAAGTAAAATATCTTGACAGCAAAGTCATGGATTGCAGCTTGCTAGCACTTGAAATGAAGGAAAGAACGTCCATGTTACATATATATACTGTATATATACAGTCTATTATTGGTCAATGTGTGTGAAAAATAAGGAGAAATGCTGTCAAATCCCACTTCTGATCCCTCACAAGCAGCTTGGACGTAGAAAGTAAAAAACAAACTCTAGAAATGTAGCAGCAGATAATAAATACACTTTCAGTTACACGTTACATTTTAATATATACAGAGAAATTGTCCTTTGAAGGAGTTTGTGAATTACTATCAGTAATTTTCAATATTTATTGAAAACTTGTGAAATAGTTTATCTGTGCAAGTTCACTTCTTTTTATTCATAACATTCACTGTATTATTATCTTTATTACACCACTCGATCTGCTGTGTTCAGTAATTTTTGTCCACTTATTGTATGTATGGTGCCTTAGTTGTTTCCACACTTACTGATGTTCTTATTCTTAGTCTTTGTAGTTTTGTAATGTTGCTCTATCCATTTTGCTGCTGTAATGATGCAAACTTCCTCATCTGTGGGACAAATAAAGGATTATCTTATCTTATCTTGTCTTATTACCCTCTTAGTAGGAGTGGAGTTTAGAGTAAAACTGAAAACTGGACAAACTACGTTGTAAACACACATAATATACATATACATAATATGTGCACAAAATGCCAAAGTGTTGGTCGACATAAAGTGTATTCTGCTCTATTTAACAAAGTGAAAACCTGCAGATGTTACAGTCTAAAAACAAGATAAAAACACTAAAATTGAGGGAAAATATCCTCAAAATAAGAGAAATGATCCATCCATGCAGATAATTTCACTTAAGAGTTCTTGATCGAACATGATAGTGTAAAGAAAATTAGCTCTAAAAACAAGACAAATTATCGAACACATCTAAATCTAAGTTTTTTTTCTTGGTAAGAAGCAAATAACCAACTGTACATTTTGTCAAGTTTCCTGTTTATCTGAACCATGTGATAAATAATAATAATAATAATAATAATAATAATAATAATAATAATAAAAACGACTTTAGAAAATTACCATCACTCTGTGCTCCATCAAGTGTCCACATTTAGAGAAATGCATTGATTTTTAGATTGCATTTAATGTTAGATCCCTGCAGCAGCAGTGTAAATAGTTTAAGATAAAGTCTTGTTTAGGGTGAAACGTTAAGACTTAATTATTGCGTTAGCACTGTCTAAATTGCGTTTTGATGAGCACAAATGTGTCCTTTCAGGCTTCCCTTACTGCAGGATACTTCACATTGTGTAAATCCTCTGTAACCTTAAGCCTTTTTTGTCAGAAGAGGACGGATAAAAAAAAGAAAATAAAAGATAAATGCACACTGCAACAAGAGACAAGCAGACGGAGCAAGAAATAAAAGAGCGAACGAGGCCTGATGATGAAGGCCGGGCAGAGGAACGTGCTCAGCAGCCATTCATTTCCCTTCGTTTCTGCTCAATCTTCTTCCATTACACACCAGATGTATTCCCCAGCATGAGGAGCTCGGGTGTCATTTCCATCCGACACTCTGCTCTTACCTCTTGTGTCACTGGGAAAATGACAAAACTGGAAGCACAGCAGAACTTCCTGTTCCACACAGCGCAGGCAGAAAATTGCCCTCTTTTCACTCCCCTGGCTCCATTTCATCCAGGCTGCACTTCATTCACTGAGATCCACACCAGACCTTGTCGATTCTTTTCTGCGCCGTGCGTCCCTTATTCAGAGCGCATGGAGACGTGGGAAATAATGAGCTGTAATAGTTTTGCATGAGGAAAATGTCTGAATGACACATAACAAGTTGTGCTTTTGCTTTTTTCTTCTTTGAATTAAAATGATCGGTGGCAGAGAGGGATTAGAAATCCTTCCCTTACTTTTCTTAAAATGTCCCTAATCCCATTTAATTCTGCTCTTGCTGAGGCTGCCATCCCTGTGTTGTTTACGCAGATATAGCAGCTGCCATGCCATCCCATCACACCCACACAAGTACACCCAGAAACCACTTTCAGAAATACCTTTTCCCTGCTATCTCTTTCATGCAAGTGCTACTATTTATGGGCTTTGTCTTTTTTGGCTGGATGTGTGAGTGTACCTGTGTGTCGGTGCCTCTGCCTCTATATATATATAAGCCATCACATGACTCAGTATTATAACTTGAAGTGCCACCTTACTTCAAATATATTCCAGCCTTTAAAAAGTGAGCAGTGAGGTTATAGAAAACAAGTCAACTCCTGCCGAAGAAACATTAGAAGTATAAAACTGAGATATCCTGATTTATTCTCCATCTGGCTTTGACTTCCTGCTTGAAACACAGGTTATATAATATAATATAATATAATATAATTATTGACTCAGGTAGACATTACTCCTCTATATCATTACGTAGACAGTAGTTGATTTTTTTTCCCACCCCTAGATGTTATGATGCTTTCCTGCAAATGTCCCACATTCAAAGAACATGTTGACGTATTTTTGTGCATCTCCTGCTCATTCATTCCTGCAGCTAGAAACTCCATTCTTTCATATTCTTCTGTGGCGATGAAAGCACTTTAAAGTTCAGAGTTCAGACTCACCTCGTCTGCAGCTCTTTCACTTTCACCCAAACCTCCTTATCCTTACTTACATAACTAATGTCATCAAGTCATCGATCTTTCTGCAACCTTTGCTCTGGAAGTTTTGGTCAACAGGAATGAAAACACTTTCCACCAACTTACGAAAAAAACCTTGAAAGACCTTTTTGAGATGTATTAACTGACGTTCGCCAAACTCCCCACATGCATCACCATCGACTTGCTGTTGGAACCACAACTTTGTTTTCCTTCATTCATTCATTCATTCACAAGCCCTTTGAAAGCACCCTTCAACCATCTGAGGAGCATTTCAGAGTCAGAGAAGCTCAACTTTTATCCCCGTCGGACACAAAGGTTGTTTAGTCTCCAGAAGCTCCAGCACATCCACATCAGTGCTGACCGGCACATCTGAACAAGTCCAGCATCACTGCGCTGGCTTCCTGTCTCCTCCAGGACACAACTCAAACAAATTCAAACGTTATGTCCCGACTTTGCACAGCAGAAAATAAACAAGTTTCCTTCATGAAACTTGGAAGCTCCTAACCTCCCCATGGACACCCTCAGGTCAAACAACATCCTGCTGCTGCAGCCCTCAGGACTGGAGATTTACATAAGCAGGGACGAGCTGGACTCTGTCTAAAGCTTAAAAATCTATAGTTACCATTCCCTGTGAATACACATTTAATGTCTTATTTAAATTCAAATAAAATACTTTTTCCTGCGGCTTAAATGATTAGAAATTAGCATTATCAGCAGGCTTAAATCTGTTCTTTCAGTGCTTCAGTTTCGCTCCCCTGGTTGTGGGTAGACTTTGTGAAATATCATGTTTTAGACTGAAAGTGCCTCTCAAACTCTCTGTGACCGATTGACTCCAAAGCATCAAACATCAGGGTGTGAATCTAATCCTGGTCTTCAGCTTCGAAGAACTCAGCTCTGTAAGATAAATCAACGTTCACGCTGTCCTCCTGCAACCAGTGTTTGTGCAGAACAAAACATTTGTTTGCATAAATCTAATTTCAAGGAGACAGCATTGTGCAAAAAAAAAAAAAAAACACCATGTAACGGAAGCTATGCAGCTGAAGTATGTCACATGTTTTTAGTTATCTTTAAGTGAAGCTTTGCCATCCTCTGATGATGTACATCTTGCTGTTGGTGAGCTCACCTGAAGCTAAGGGGGTCTTATCTGCTTCTGCTCCGACAAAAGTGAGAGTGCTGCTCAGAAGTGCCTCGGCGAAGCGTGCAGTTTGGAGTTACGGCTGAGGTCGGTAATGGAAACTCAGCCTTCGGGTCATATTGGACGCAGGAGTTTTTTCATCAAACTAGAGAGCATGGTAATATAGGAGCAGGCGAACCTGGAGGGGCTGTGGTGATTGTGTGTGGAGGGGGGGAACAGTCGCTGAGGTTACTTAAGGTTTGAGATGATGATGTAAGAAGCGAGAGTCAACATGATGCTGCCGGATGGAGGCTGGAGGACAGTGGAGGATTTCTCTCCTTGAATGCTTCAACTTCCTGTCAAAAGAACGATGTCGCCGCTTTCTGTAAATGCATGGAAATCTTGCAAAATTAAAGACGTCTCCATCGAACAGCGTAAGATAAGCTGAAAAACAAAAACCGCTCCTGCTCACCTTGGTGTTTGTCACGGCAGGATGATTAATGTCTCTGAGCGGTGGTCGCTTCTTTCAGCATCGTTTTTTACAACACAACGTTCAGCCTAATGTGGCAAAGAGACCATGTGAAGAAAAAAGAGCTGCAGCATCAGCCAGCCAAGCGTCGATAGTCTTATCAGAGCTCTCCACAGAGAGCCAAACTTTTCACATCACTGTGCTGCTTCTGCTGTTTTTATGGAGACAGAAAACGTGACGGACAGACAGGCGGACACAGATACTCTGTAATGAGGTTCCACAAAGCGCCGTCATTGTCCTGATTCTATGAATTCATCATAAAAGAGTGAATAAATGTCCCAGCTGAAGGTAACAGAGCGGGATGCTGCGAGTGACTGAGTGAGAGCATGAATGGTGGAGGTGTGGTGGTGGGGTTTAAAAAGGAAATTGTAGGGCCTCCTGTGATGATCGGTGTGATAACAGAAGCTGGTGTTGTTCATGTGTGTGTGTGCAGATAGAGGAGGTTCACCAGGAGAGAGCGGCCACGTCTCTGAATAAACCACGACATTGATTTATGAGCGTGAGTCCACTGCAGCTGCAGCACAGAGCAGTTAAAGCACTGAGTTCACTCCTGTACATCTCAGCAAATCCACTTTACTTCACACACCAACAAAAAGGTTTTATTCACTCCTCTGCTTCCTTCCTGTTAAACTCAAAAATGCTCTTTTTCAGCCACAATAACGCCGACTTCAAAGGAGAGAAATTATTGAATTAACGGAAACCAATCACTCTTTTTAGCGTCTCCGTTTGAACATGAAAGTAACGTAAGTCGGCCTGTTTGTATTTAAAACTTCAAGTTTCAAACTTCTCCAGCAAATAAACAGCAAGGAAGGAACAAATAGTCTGTGGAAGTGTCTGACTGGCTGATGCTGCATTAAAAGCACTGCTGTTATCTGTCTGAGAGGCTGCAGTGTTACGCCTCTGTCTCATTTATGTACCGTTTAATAAAAAACACAAGGGGGACGAGGTTTATGCTTAATTTAAGTCTGAAACAACAGAGCAGCTTGACTCGTTTAATTGAAGTTGAGTTGACAGCAGCAGGTGATACATACAAGGTATTTCAAATGGTTATTTACTAGAACTGATGGTGCTGATGGGCTGAAGAACGAGATGAGGAAGAAGGATAGAAGAGGAGGAGGAGTGAATGAAGCAGGATTAACAGGAAGGTTATCAAACATGACACATCAAATCCTGGCAAAAACTTTCATGCCAGCATTAATGGCGAAATCCATAAGTCCTGAAACATGAGAAATTCCAGCCACGTATGATATTTAGATATTTAGATGAAACTAGTTCTGAGGAACATGAAGTCTGAGGAATAAGCACATTTCTCCACAAAATGACAAACTGACAAATTATTACAATTACTTTCATTGCCAATTAATCTGTTGGTTTGATCTATTAAATGTTTGAAAATGGTTATGAAAGAGAGAAAGAAGGAGTTTACATGTTCTCCTCATGTCTGTGTGGGTTCTCTCTGGTACTCCAGCTTCCTCCCACCATCCAAAAACATGCATGGGGATTAGGTTAACTGGTTAATTTAAATTGACCGTAGGTGTGAATGTGAGTGTGAGTGGTTGTCTGTCTCTATGTGTCCTGTGATGAACTGGACACTTGTCCAGGGTGTACCCTGTCTTTCACCCTAAGACAGCTGGGATAGGCTCCAGCCCCCCCTGACCCTATGAGAGGATAAGCGGTAGATAATGGATGGATGGATGGAAGAAAGAAAGAAAGAAAGAATATGGATCAATGTTTCTAGGACTGTCGAAGTTGATGGTTAATCCATGTTAATGAGTTAATTTCCTTTTCGTCTATTTCACGTTACATATGAATACTTTACCGATCTTTAATAATCTTTGGTGGATTATTAGTTTGCTGAATTCCAGGAGAAGCTTGGACAGATTCAGAAAAGATGGTTAATCTAATTTTATCAGCATGTTTGATCGTTAATTATGACTGTGTTGTTAGTTTCCTTGATTTTTTGAATGGAGTTCTGCTTCATGACCTTCCAGCACGTCTCTGGAAAAACATTTCAGGCAGTTTGTCAAAGTAGAGTTATTGTCACTCAAATTAGTGTGTTAACGCTGATTAATCCAGTTAACACACTAATTTCGACAGTTGTTTTGACTAAAAGTCCAAGATATTCAGCTTTATTCAGACATAGAGGAGTGAAAAAACAAGAAATATTCACGTTTAACTCTTTGAGTGCCATCGACGTAATAATACGTCAAAGTGTTTTTTCAGCAGTTGGTCGCTGATCATGGTCTCCTGCAGCCTGTGAGTAATGCTGGGGCTTCTGGGAGATGTAGTCAGAGCATAAAGAGACAGTATACACCACAGAGATCAAAACAGGAAGTGGAGACGATCGAGATTAGAGAGCAAAACAAACAGAATGTGGAGAAAAAGTGTTAACAAGGTAAAAACATTTTTTTCATGATGAAATAGAGAGTCTCTTCTTTCATTTGAGCTATTCAGTGTTTTCAGAGACATAGTACTAAATATTCTGTGGGTCTAGAAATATGACTCAAAATGGACAAAAACACTGGAACAAAAGAAAACCCTTATGATTAACAGGATTACTTTAATTATGGAATACACATTTACCACGAAAGTGGGCTGTTTGAATAGTCTAACTAAACTAGCTGTGGGAGAAATTATCCTGGCACAACAATTTGAACATCTCAGGTTTCCAACCTTTCGTAAATGAAGTCTGAAATAAACCAGAGCCGACAAAGTGAGTCCAGGAAGATCGAGGATTTTTTCTGTTTGACCTCCGGTCTGCTTGAGATGTGAGCTGAACCAAGTCAGAGGAAAGCAACTCCTGTTGAGACTGTAGTTTTAGATTAATGTCTGTAAGAAATAATGCTTTTTATACCCAGCAGAACTTTGAAAAGCTCACTCTGCGATCCATTAAATTAAGCAAAGACCTTTTAAATGAGGCAAATCAAAGAGCAATTGATAGAGCTCTGAGAATAGCATCAGCTGAGCTGACACTAAATCCCAAACTCAGTAAAGAGCAGTGAGCAGATTAACAGGAAAACTTTGGGGAAGAAGAAGGAGCAGGACTCATGAATATACCACTGGGTGATTTTATTTTGGTAATTTAATGATTAGGAAATTACTCTTTTCTAAATGTGTTTTCCAGCACAGGCTTTGTTGATGCTCAAACACCAACAGCATGAGTCGTCTGTGATTTCTGCTCGTTTCAGCCTTTTGATCAGACACAAATAATCCCGAAATGAACGTGAGGCGTTTGAACGTTTAAAGAAGAACACAAACAGAAACATACCTGGGACAGAAATCACAAAAGCAGCTCCAGTTGTCAGCAGTTCTGCAATCAGTGCAAACATGGAAAATTAGCCAGAGCAGATAAACGAGTCGAAGCTGAAACAATAACTTTAGGATTTTCCAGCACCTTCTTTTTTTCCTTTTGGTGGAGCGTTGGATGCTTTTATCACCCTTCAGAGTGGAGCGGCTGTCTTTTAATGAGTATTATCTCCCTTTGCAGGGTTTATCACATTTTATTCAAACTTAACAGCATGTGATATTTCAGATATTTCACATTCAACAAAGGCTGCTATTATCCAGTCTTTTTTTATTTTGTGGATTCACAGTAGAAATCAATGCCACAGTCATCTGAAAGGTCTGCAGACAGATAAAGCGCCCAGATTGGAAAAAGTCACTGTTGTCACCTTTAAACTAAAGCCCAGCGCTTCGCATTCAGCTTCGATAACGCTGGGAAATGCCATGCTTTATTAAGGAAACACCATGAGGAGCATGGAGGTGTTTCAGAGAGGATATACTGCCTCCACATGGCTCTCAACATGGCTCCCTTTACCGGCAAAACCGCCATTTTTTACTGCGACACCTTCTGGCGAATCAAAAAGTCGCACATATCAGGAGCCTGTGGTGACATCGTTTCCATGGCAACCCCACACTGCAAAAAAGGTGTGTCGGAAAAACAAGATAAAAACACTAAATCTGAGGGAAAAGGTCCTCAAAACAAGTGAAATCATCTGTCCATGCAGCAAGATCATTTCACTTGACAAGATTCCTCAAGTTAAGATGTTAAATTTAGAAATAAGATGTACTTGGAAAACTTAAAATGAGCAGAAAATGCTTTATATCCTTCTAAAGGAGACATCCTCCGCACAAGACGCCATATTTCCTCACAAATAAGAGAATTAACATGATGTTTCTTTGTTGTTTGATTTGGGGTGGAGTGGTCAGTTCGTCTATGCTTTCATTAAATCAGATATCCACTCTATCAAAGGAAAATCTTTCATTTTGTTGTTGTGGCTGTGCAGCAAATAAATAAACAAATATCTCACCTGTGAAGGTGAGATATTAAAATATATATTGAAGAGGCTGTTTGATAGTGTGGTGAAAGATATTAAGAGGAATCACACAATCAACAGAGGAATAAAAGTTGTTTTCTCAAGTTTTGTTTTTACCGTCTCATGAGCATCTGCTCAGGTGTATTTCCGTCTCCTTATTGACTTTGTGTGCAGTCACATGACCTGTGTGAGTCCCTTTCTGAGGTGTGTTGTTGAAATGTGTGCTACGGTGTTTGAAGTTTCATGAGAAGGGCTGAAGGCTGAGCTGACCCTCTGAATATTGGATCAGACAACTAACAATGATAATGTGTGAAAATCAAGGAGCTCATCGCATAAAGTGATCAGCGTCAGCACTTAGAGAGTCCCAGAAGCAGACTACAACCTGACCCTGAAGCTTTTAAAGATGGACGTAATCAGAGGACTTAAGAGCATGAATCACCTGTGGCCTTTAGCTTTCAGAAAAACATCTGCAGGCGTAGCTTGGTGGCAGTGAGAGTCAAATGATCCTTTTGAATAAACAAAGTGTCTCCATGATGTGTTTGAACATTTTAAAGTGACTCCTGGAGGAGAGAGCTGCTTCCATCAGAGAACGAGAGAAAATCACATTTTAGCCTGACTGCACTGTGACCACAAGCAGGTTTTAATGCTACGCTACGAGCTAATGATGTGGAATACAAAGAGAAAACAGCAGACTGTTAACCTGTTACCATGGTGACGTTAGTGATAGTAGTTTTTGTACCGATTTTACCGACTTTACCTTCTGCTTTTAAGACCAACCATGAAGATTTCCTTTAACTTAACTAAGTGGTTTCTGAACCAACTACTGGTTTTCCAGTCTGGACCTGTAACTGGTTTTAGTCTGAACCACTTACTGTTGTTTTAGTCTGAACCAGTACTGGTTTTAGTCTGAACCTGTAACTGGTTTTAGTCTGAACCACTTACTGTTGTTTTAGTCTGAACCAGTACTGGTTTTAGTCTGAACCAGTACTGGTTTTAGTCTGAACCTGTAACTGGTTTTAGTCTGAACCACTTACTGTTTTTTTAGTCTGAACCAGTACTGGTTTTAGTCTGAACCTGTAACTGGTTTTAGTCTGAACCACTTACTGTTTTTTTAGTCTGAACCAGTACTGGTTTTAGTCTGAACCTGTAACTGGTTTTAGTCTGAACCACTTACTGTTGTTTTAGTCTGAACCACTTACTGTTTTTTTAGTCTGAACCAGTACTGGTTTTAGTCTGAACCTGTAACTGGTTTTAGTCTGAACCACTTACTGTTGTTTTAGTCTGAACCAGTACTGGTTTTAGTCTGAACCACTTACTGTTGTTTTAGTCTGAACCAGTACTGGTTTTAGTCTGAACCTGTAACTGGTTGTAGTCTGAACCAGTCACTCCAGTCTCTTCATGGTGTCTAAACACTAGATAGATAGATAGATAGATAGATAACTTTATTTATCCCCGAAGGGAAATTAAGTTGTCACAGTAGTCCGTTGCAAATACAATAAGAAATGCAATAACACGAAATACTTAAGTAGAGAAAATAGGAATAAAAAAGAGATAAAAATGAATAAAAAATACAAATACAAAGTGGGACAAGGGCTTATAGAAAAGCTCAAGTTAAATAAGCAAATAAGCGAATAAAGTGCACTAACATTCTAAGTGTCCTAACATGACTTCCTGAACATCTCTATTAATCTCATGCTACTTTCACTCCTCCCCATGAGACCTGATGGATACAGCTCCTGCTTGGTTTATAACTCCTCCTCCCTCCTCGTCCTCGTCTCCTGGTGCTCCTCCTCCTACATGAACAAAGCTCCCAGGGTTCGCTGGAGATCATGTCTGAAAAGAGGAGCCACACTATCGTTCGCTCCATGTGTGAACTGATGTGGCATTTAAAAAAAGACGAGTCTGAGCGTTAAAAAAGAAGAGGTTGATGGTGGGGGGGCACCAACAAAGTGCCCTGCTGCCTGGCGTTGGGGGGGAAGCGACCTGTCACAGAGCGAGGTGGTTGGCTGAATGACTTCACATCACCCTTTCAGCTCCAGCAACTTCTCATTTATATTGTAATGTAAATCCATGGCCTGTCCCAGATGGTGCTTTTCCAGCACCGTGGGTGCATAGAAATATGATTATTTATCCCGAGCACTTCTACAGTCTTTAATGCTCCCTCCTCCGTCTGCTTCTATCCCTTCCTTCCTTCTACTGGCAGCGAACGGGCGAAGGAGGGAAAGAATAGATGATACATTTAACAAGGAAGTACCTCAGAGATTACAGAGAGGCAGCACAGAAACAAACCTGAGTGCCTAAGTCGAGTTTTTTTTTGGCTGAGCATTAGGCTAAGAGGAATAAGCAGCAACTCTCATGACTCAAAAGTGCTTTTAATCACCTCTGATATAGCCCATATCAGCTGTGAACATCATGTTCCTGAAAGCACAGAATAAACCTCTGCTTCGTACATCAGAAGATTTTACACATTTGGAGCGTATTTTGGTGCAGATTTAACCAAAGCATCACAATAGAAACATTATATCCGTCATATCTGAGGAGCTGTGAGTATGCTGCCTTTGCAGCTAAAAATCACACACGAGTCCAGACTTTTTAACGAGGCAGCACTTTGTAGTTGTTTTGAGGTTATAGCTTAGCTGGAGGTGTGTGCGCCATAAGTTGCTTCCTTATATTCAGCGTTTCACGGTAAAACCTCCACCGGCGTGCCACTTGACACTTCCTGCACTGGGTAATTAAATCCGATCAACTCGCCTCGTTATAGTTTGTGTCCTGGTAAATATTTGTGTCCCAAACTTCGGTTTGCCACGACAGGTGAAGCAGAAAGAAAAGAGAAACGGTGAATTACGAGGATTACCTGAAGGTGACGGCTGGCAGGTGCTGCGGCTTCCTGTTTACGAGTCTTTTTAAAAAAAAAATTAAAATGTTTCCACTGAAAAATGGAAATAAAAATGGATTTGTATCTGCTGCTTCATCCACTTCACCCTAAACTATCCCACTCCCATGCCACAAAATAAAATCTGTACTTCTTTTCTTTCTATTGACATCCTGATACAAATCTGAATTTAATGTATTTTAAGAAGTAAATGAAGTATAGAGTATAAATAACACCTTGATGAGGGACAACAGGTGTCCAGGTTTTAATGCTAAGCTAAGAGCTAATGATGTGGATTATAAAGAGAAACCAACACACAGCAGACTGTTAACCTGTTACCATGGTGACTCATGATATTAGTCACATGACGTTAGTGACGTGTTTTCATTTGTTATGTGACGCTGGATTTTGTATTTTACTGACTTTACGTTCTGCTTTTAAGACCAACCATGAAGTTTTCCTTTAACTTAACTAAGTGGTTTTCTAGTCTGAAGCAGTTACTTTTATTTTAAGAAGTAAATAAAGTGTATATATATATAGATATAGATATAGATATATATAGATAGATATATATATATACATATATAGATATATATATATACATATACACACACACACATATACACACATATATATATATATATATATATATATATATATATATATATATATATATAAGCAACACCTTAACCAGGACAATGTGTGTTTTAATAGTAAAAAAATATTCTTAATCAGCCTTTTTACTCAATGTGTATTTCTTAATTTGCTATAATTAAATAATCATTAAGTTTACATGCGAACAAAATAATGTTATAATATTCTAGCTATGTATTACAATCAATCAGAAAGCAGACAATGTATCTTGAAAAAGTTAAGATAAAGAAAAGGATAATATTCTACATTTAGTGTGTATTTATCTGTTCAATAAGGTGAACGTTGGAGAAACTTGTTGGAAACGAACGGGAGGTGTATTATTTTGTATTGTTTTGTTTTCCTGTTCAGGATGCATCATCTGTGCAAATCTGCATAATTCATATTTGCTTCGACCCATAGTTCATCCAAAAAAAAACACATTTTCTCACTCTTAGCGGCGTCTCGCCACGCAGATACTTTTCAGATGTTTGCTGCTGAAACTTCTGCTATGACCTCAATATGATGGAGGTGAACAGAATTTCGCTTTTCGCTGCTCAAAGCATTAAAAAAAAAAAAAAAAAATCTTTTCAAAAGAAATATCTTGATTACTGAAGATCATCCAAATAAAAACCTCACCATCAATAGTTTTCCTCACGGCTATTTATCAAGCAAAAAAAAAAAAAAAAAAAAATGTGTTCCAGCTCGATCTATAAGCTTCACTTCACTGGTTCCTGACGTCATAAATAAAGAATCCATCCATGTTTACGGGCGTCAGCTGCTGCTGTGTGTGTACATCTGCATGCAGCTGCTTTATTTCAATAACACACATGCCTTTATTTTTCTCAAGCTTTCCAAATAGAGCAAATTAAAGGCAATCTAACTTTGAGCGAATGTAAATGGCTTAATGGAGCCGTGCCCTGTAATTGCTGCACTCAGTCAAGCATTTATTACGTTCCTCCTCTGTGCTGTTTATACATGAAGCTCGACAGAGTTTCTCCTCAAAAAAACTTTCACATTCTCACTGTTTTACTTCATCGCTCTGAGCTTTAAACCACTTTGAAGGCCACCTGCTATTCATCTTCACCACCGCTTTAACTTCCTCAGCTCATCTCAGAGTGTGAATACGTCGAATCATCGTCAGAGAAGCTTCAAATTTAAACTTTTATTTTTGACTTCAGTAAGGCAGCAGTTAACAGTTGGATTTATTGCTAATTAATCTGTCAACTAGATTAGTTGTTTGGTCTAAAAAAATGGTGTTTCTAAAAGCCCAAGATGATGTTCTCAAAGACATTCAGTTTATGGAAAGAAATCAAATTTAAGAAGCTGGAATCAGAGAATTTGGATGTTTTTTTTCTTTAAAAATAATTTAAAAAGATTAATCAATGATGGAAATAGTTGCTGACATATATAATGTGTAGCCTGTTGGTAAATCTGTCCAATAAAATATTCCACTCAAGGTTCTCCAGTTGTGTAAAAGTGATTTAAATTCAGCCATCCTGTTTAAATTTAGCAACCAGGCAGCAGCAGGGTTCCTACACATCCTGGAAAACCTGGAAAACAATTGACCAATTTCCCATGAAAAACATGGAAAATGAGAAAAAGGGTCAAATGTCCTGGAGACAGCCAAGTTATCCTGGAAAAATAAAAGTAACTTTTAAGTTTACTTTTAATTTTTAATAGGTTAAAAGTCATGTTTGCATTCACTCACAAGGCCTGGGGAGGAAAAATAATTTTCCAGGATACCTTAACGGTTTCCAGGATCTTTGACCTTTTTTCTCATTTTCCAATTGGTCAATCATTTTCCAGGTTTCCAGGTTTTTCAGGATGCGTGGGAACCCTGAGCAGTTTTGAATCATGTGATTTTTACTCATACTAGTGAATCTTTTATCGTGCTAACTGGAGATTAGCCGCTGCGACTCTGTTATGTAAAGTAGTATGTAAATACATAAATACGTACATCTGGTGAAGTATTCCCGCATAAATACTTAGAAGTATGTTTGTTTTAAATATTTTTTTAAAAAAAGGATGTATTCATTTCGACACTAGAGCCATCACATTATTGTTTCTCTCCTACAGGTTAATGTTAGCTGAGTCCATGCTGTGTGCACATTGAACGTCACATTTTAGTGACGTTAAATGTGACACTTTACTGTGACTGAATGTTCATTAACAGGCTTTATTTCATTTTTTGAGGATTTTATTTGTTTAGTTTTAGTCACAGCTAAATTGATGCTAGGTTTTGTTGCAAGACGTAAAAGTGTCAAGACTGATATTTTTCTAAGCTTTTTTGACCAAAAATTGGTGAATAATAAGTATAAAGGAACACAAAAGCAGAAGTTATTATGTCCTACGAATAGTTGAGGGCGCACCACAGAGTCAAACCCCGGCAGTCTATAGGGACTGTAATAATAACTGTGATGATGTTTTTGGGTCATTGTGAACTTGCAGCGGACTGTTCGGCCTCATTTGACTGTTAATGTGGTCCTTCCTGTCTGAACTTCCTGCTCTGCAACATGTCCCAGCGTTCCAAAAGACTGGACAAAATGAAGGCAAACGCACGGTCATGATAACTTCGACATGCCGGAGTGTGTCGTGAATTTCATCATTGCTAAAATCAGAAGCAATTAAATCCATTTTCACACAGCGGACGACGATACAAAGCACAGAATAGACCTCAAAACGCTCAAATCACCAGCTCTCTCATGATTAGGCCTTTGCTTTGTGGGTTTTTTCCACGAGAGGCAAACACAAATATCTTTATTCAGTGATCCGGCCATGGAGAGATCATCACTGTGTCGGTGCGTCTGGTCTGTTGTCAGTCCAAACAGTTTACCTGCCCACACAAAGAGCAGCGGCTGGCCTGAAGCCTGGATGGTCCCTGTAGTTTCATGTTGTTCACCATCTGTGCTCAAGGCTAAAGCCCTCACCACGGCCATTAGAGTGAAGGGCCGATGAAAGAGACGAGCCTGGGAGGGTGACTGGGAGGTTAATGTAGAGGGGAGGACAGATGGAAAAATTAAGTTTGTTCAAAAGGTCAAAGGGTGGTGGAGAAAGCCAAAAGTCAGTCTGCTTCTATTCTGGGTAAAATCAGCAGGCGAACAATTTGCACGACGACATCACTTCTTAAAAAAAAAAGAAAAACGTAGAAACAAAGACAGAGAAGCAATTCTCCTGGAGGAATAAAAGACAGAGGCGTCCACACCAGGAGACATGGAAATAAAAGGAGCACTGGGACAGAGCCCCTGTATTATAGAGGAATATTATAAATAAAAATGTAATTGAAATGTCACTCGTCGGAACATAACCCTCGGGTGGTTTGAAGGCTTAATGCAGAACATCATTCTTTCGACAAGCAACACAGTGGTAGGATTTAATTTTTAATAACCACAGTGTTTGGCAGATGTAATGATACCCAGCCCGAGTTCGGCTCAAGTAGTCGAAAACTTCCTCTGCTGCTGGTTTGTAACGAACCCTCTAAGTGGACTGGTGTCACCTTGACTGGAAAGACTTCAGTGCAGTTAGCTTGTTAGCTTGGCATGCTAATGCAAGCAGACAGACACAAGGTTCTTTTGCTGTTGTGTTTTTTTTTTGTTTGTGGACAAGAAGACAACCCCCTCTTTTAACTCTTTGAGTGCCATCGACGTAAAAATACATTAAAGTGGTTTTTCAGCAGCGATTGTGGTCTCCTGAAGCCTGTGAGTACTTTTTGGGGCTTCTGGGAGATGTAGTCAGAGCATAAAGAGACGGTATACACCACAGAGATCAAAACAGGAAGTAGAGACGATCGAGATTAGAGAGCAAAACAAACAGAATGTGGAGAAAAAGTGTTGATTTTGGTGAAAGTGTCCTCTACTCTACCTCTGATAAAACCAGAATGGAACAAGATAAAAACAAACATTTTTTTCATGATGAAATAGAGAGTCTCTTCTTTCATTTGAGCTATTCACTGTTTTCAGAGACTTAGTACTAAATATTCTGTGGGTCTAGAAATATGACTGAAAATGGGCAAAAACACTGGAACAAGACACTTTGTGTTTTATTAAGTGGCTGGTAGTCAGTGAGTTAAAATGCTGACTGTCTCAGTGCTGTTCAGAAAAAGTCTGAAGGTCTGATGGTTACATGTCGAACCAACGCTGAAGGATTCCTCAGGTGCATCAGATCAGTACCAACAGCCTGAAGATGAACACTGACACAACTAAACAAACCTTCATGCATCCACTCCCTGCAGCCCTCCACCACACCGGCTCCTTTGTTTTGGGAGGTTTGAGCTCATGGTGCCGCCGCTCAGCGACAGGAAGTGCAGCATCACCATCTATAGGCCTGGAGCCGCCACGACACCCTCTGGTCGCCGTGACAACAGCTGCTTTTTGCACAGTGCCTGCTCACCCTGTAGACACACATGGCGACTCTCTGAATCAATTACTCACACAGCACAGGTCACAGAGCAGTTCATTACTGTTCAATTACCAGTGGATGTTCGATAGCGAGCCCATTACCGGGGAAAA
This sequence comes from Synanceia verrucosa, assembly GCA_029721515.1. Classification (NCBI taxonomy): domain Eukaryota; kingdom Metazoa; phylum Chordata; class Actinopteri; order Perciformes; family Synanceiidae; genus Synanceia; species Synanceia verrucosa. Next base: position 2,261,540 of record CM056561.1, on the reverse strand, counting down.
GTTTCAGCTCCGGTGCCAAGACGACAGAACAGGAACGACATTTTAATGACACCATTAAAGATGAGTACAAACAAAGAAATTAAAGCAGATTACGACGAGCTGTGTGACGTGAAACTGGAGGAACGTCGGGGTAACGAACGACGAAGCCGTGTACTAATTGTATTGATCAGCTGCTGCTTAATATCATGATGAGCTCTGTTGATGCCATTTCAGCAGCACTGTGTTTTAAAGGCTTCACACAGGAAGTTCACCTGTGTTTTCCCCTGTGAGAGACAGGTAGAGTCGCTGCTGGGGCTAATTATGTCGCACTCAACTCACCTTTTCACTATTATTCAAGCTGAACACACTTCTGAGGAGAAACTTTACTCCTCTTTTCACCACATTTCTGTCTTCGTTCCCCAGATTCCAACAGTTTGCCTCCCAAGCGGGAAAACCTCGGCACTTTCTTTCAGTTTCATCAGATGAAATTTGACGAGGTGGCGAGAAAAATGAAAGAAAGCCCCGAAATGACAAAAACACTTCCGAACCGAGCAATCATCCTGCTCTTAGAGCCGACTAACAACCATGCAAATGCTCTATTAATATTAATATTGCACCAAAATTTCCATGCTGTGCTGCAAATTAACAATTAGCATCAAAATAAGACTTAAGAATAAATTAAGGTTTATCTGGAGGTGAATTCAGTGCATTTTTTTAAGTACGATTATGATTTTTAGTTAGTTATTTAGCAAAAAACAGACACTGCTCTTTTGTTAGGAATCACAAATTACACCCGATGAGTTTTTTTCTGCAACATTAAGCTGCATTTCAAATTATTTTACAATATTTAGCATGTTGTTATCTTGGACTTTTGCACTTTTGTGTTGCAGCTGCTGCCTGTCAAATTTCCCTCCTTCACAGAATTAATAAAGTTTTATCTTCTCTTAGAGTAAGTAAGAGGAAAGTGGAGCTGTCAGAGAGAAATTATAATATTTCCCTGTGCAATGAAGTGGAACAGAAAGTAGAAATAAGACTGAAGAACAATAAAGTCACACTCGACAACTAATGCAGTAATAAGAGCAATATGACAGGAAGCATTGTTTCACTGAAGCTATTATGGAAACACAAACGACTCATATACATCACATTTCAAAAGCCTCGTTTCTTTGCTGACCTGGTGACAGAGATGATTTATATCAATATATTTATCATATCTCATGATATCATGCAGACGGACACAAAAATGGATCCTTTCAATCTTGTCATGACTTGAGCAAAAGATGAAATAAACTGTAATCAGTTCTCATAAAGTTCAGAGCTGCTGTCACAACGTGCAGGACCGTGTGAAGGACTGGTCATTAATAGAATAGAATAGTTTATTTTTCCCCCACTGGGGGAAATTCAGCTGCCACAGCAGCACAGAAGAATTACAAACAACAGCAAATACGTAATAGCAATAACAAAAATAGAATAAATATTTACATTATGTACTAAATAACAAAGGAGGAAAAATAATTGCAAATTAAATGTTATTAAATACAGTAATAGTATTATATTGATAAAATGCATTTTAGCTATATGTATGTAGGTGTGACCTGTAGATATCAAATAAAATAGCAGCGTAAATATTTCTGTGCAAAAAGAGAATGAAATAAATTGAAAACAAGGATTCTTATTTTTGGGTGATTGCACACAAAATAATGGACTTTACTGTATTAACTGTTTGAGTGCCAACCCTTTTTTATAAAACAGAAAGTACCTTGTTCCAGTGTTTTTGTCCATTTTGAGTCATATTTCTAGACCCACAGAATATTTTGTACTATGACTCTGAAAACACTGAATAGCTCAAATGAAAGAAGAGACTCTCTATTCCATCATGAAAAAAATGTTTGTTTTTACCTTGTTCCATTCTTGTTTTATCAGAGGTAGAGTAGAGGACACTTTCACCAAAATCACCACTTTTTCTCCACATTCTGTTTGTTTTACTCTCTAATCTCGATCGTCTCCACTTCCTGTTTTGATCTCTGTGGTGTATACTGTCTCTTTATGCTCTGACTACATCTCCCAGAAGCCCCAGTATTACTCACAGGCTGAGGGAGAGCGCCCTCATGTGCCTGCTGCTGAAAAAAACACTTTGACATATACATCAATGGCACTCAAAGAGTTAACAGTATATTCCATTTCTGCCACTAGATCCCTTCGTTGTGACGTAATGTTCCTTTAAAATATTTACATGTGATGCAGGAACGCTACAGTTAAACACGGTCGTTAAACAGCAGCTTTATCTCTTTAGACAGACACATCGGCCTCTGATCAGCACTAATCACCAGTCGCTAAACGTTTCTTTTATCTCAGAAAGTGCAAGTTTTGATGGAGCTGAATTATCTCTCCTACATTAATACGAGCGCTGCTGTATTCTCCTGACAGTCGCTATTAGCTGCTATTGTTGCTGTGAACAGAAGGATGACAGATCAGGCTCACGATAACCCTGTTATCAGAGCGATTAATGCACTCATTATGTAAAAATCATAATGGCTTTTAGAAGCAGAAATAACTCTAACAGGTTTATTTGTCAGGAGCTCGTTGAGACGTTTCTCATCAAAGATGCAAATAACGTGTATTAAAAACAATATATTTTGCGAAAGTGAAAGCCATGAATCAAGCGGGAGACGATGAAAGTGTCAAAATGTTGAGTTATTTCGGAGAACATCGCACGTTTGATCACGCCTTTGAATCTTCCATGAAAGCTCGTTTCCCTGCAGAGTTTTTGGCCTCGCAGCGAAGACACAACGAGCGACTAGAGGAAGTTGGCTGGTGAGTCAGCGGCTCCCCGGCGTCTTCCCAGCACTCAGCCAAGATGGCCATATTGTGTCTCTAAACAAATCGAACGGTTGGCACGGCGACAAGCCAGCCTCCGTGGTGTCGGTCCAGTCCCAGGTCGCTGCAGGGACTCCCAGTCCTGTTTGCTCAACGGCTGCACGGCGACTGGCTTCAGTCTTTTCCCTGCGACTCGACTAAAGTCAAAACACTGATTACTTTTTTTTTTTCTGTAAACTAAACGCAGTCCGTCTGTCCAATTCATTAAGTTATACTGTGAATAAAGAGCCATGCTGGGTCCAGGCCGAGTTTTATTTCTGTCACTTCAAGAACAAATGTTGGTCTGCAGGCTGGAGGGTTTAGCTGAGCAGATTCCTCTGGAGCTTTACAGCACAAACAAACACAAACAAAAAAACACAAACAAACACGGCTCGTTCTGCTAAAACCGACGGTTCACATCGTATCACAACTTTTACTGGTTACAAACCAGATCAGCAGGAAAAAGGGAAGCAAATCAAACTTTTAGATTCGTCTAATCACATTTTTGTTCAACAAACTGTTGATTGTTGAAGTGAAAATTCAATTAAAACGTTCTCCTTTTAGGTTATTATTCAGCTATCTGTCACGGTCTTTGACATAAAAACACACAAATCAAAGTATTAGCAAATAAAAGATTGAGTTAGCTCATTAATCTCTCCATTCGATGCTAATGTTAGAATTTACCATCATCCAAAGCTCATTTTTACTGAACACAACCGGAGAAAACCAGTGAAAGCATCCTCACTACATTCTGCCGGTTCATTTTTCACTCAATAGATTCATAAATACAAGACAAATATAACAATATTCCAAACGCTGTGACCTTGTTTTGTCCGAACAGTCCAAAGATATTAAATTTACAAGGAAATCCAGAACATTTAAGAACCCTGAAACACTCGGCGTGCTTGAAAATGAACATAAGTGATGTGATAATAAGCTTCACCTTTTATTACTTTTATTTTAGTTTATTCTACTGGTTCACGTCTGTTTTTTACTGTGATGGATACCTTGTTAGAAGCCCAGATTACCTGCGGGTATTAATAAAGTAACCTGAACATACCTGCATGCATTCATTCATTCACTGATCAATTGATCGGCTGATTATTTCGGCTAATCATCCATCCAGCCAGATTAAAGTCCTCTAACTTCCTCCTTTGCTCCAGATGGACTCCAGTCTTTATTCCCTCTGTTAACAGAAGCTTTTCTGGACATTTCTTTCATCTCATTTTCACACTGAGGATGAAAAACATCAGAAAACACCAGTAGAAATGATAAAATCCAGAACAACACCCTGGGAACATAAAGTCAACACTATAAACTTTCACATTAGCTATTTATTTGACTGTATTATTGTGTCGGGAACCATAAAAAGAAGCTGGCTGTCACAGACTTTCACTATATATAGTTTATATTATAGCTCCTCTCTCTGGGGCGACGGATGTCTATTTTTTTTTTTTTTTATGACAGCGCTGTAAAAGAAACATCCACACAAACACAAACTCAAAGACTTGAAAGCCTCACATCCATTAGCGACATCCCAACAACAGCCCTTCACAGGCAAATAAAGGGTGTAAGAGTAAGAGCTGTAAAATGTGTCAGACCTGCAGTTAGACATGTCACACAGTCAAACTCTGAGGGAAAAGAGGAATATGTCCAATGGAAGATAAAAGGATCAATAAAGGGAAAGCGAGAGTGAAATGTCAGGGAGATTAGCTGCAAACCGCTGGCTGCTTACCGGGATGCAGGCGGGCTAATTGCTCTGAGACCCACATGAGGCGTCAGCAGCGCTGATCGATCGGCGCTCACACTGGACGCAGTGTTATGATCCTCCACGTCAGTAAAAGAAGCAACGAGCAGGGAGGGTGTGTGTCACTTTAAAAGAGAGTTAAAGGTGTGAAAGGAGCTGAGGTCTCAGGGTCAGACGTGGTCGAGAAAGAGAGAGCTGAGGGCGCAGATAATAAATGCACGAGCAAAAAAACACATAAAGAGTGCTTTAAACTAGACATGACAACATGGACATGGAAATCCATACCACTGTCACCGTTATACAGCAAACCAGTGGTTCTCAACTGGAGGGTCGTGACCTAAAAGTGGTTCATGTTGCCTGGCTGGGTTACCTAGCTTTCCTCTGTCATTATTCCGAATAACTATCTGATATCCATCCGCAGGAGTAATGCTGTCTGAGTCAAATCAAAATAGTTCATTATGTTACAGGTCAGAAATAATAAAATACCTCCAGAATAGAATAGAATAGAATCACTGTATTGATCCCAACCTGGGAATCGCAGTAGCAGCGAGAAATGCAATCACAGTTTCTAGTTTCTGTTCAATATAAAGAACAGAAAACAAATGATTACTATTTACAATTAAAGTATATATATATATATATATATATATTATAATATAATATATAATATATATATATAATACAGAAGCAAACTGTACAACACAGCTCTGTCATTACTCTACATATAAACGGCATGTTTAGCTGCCTGGAAAATTATCCATACCACACAAACATACACAGAGGAAAACAGACCAAACATTAGCATGGCAACAGTATTATTGACATACAGTATGTTATATGTTCTAATCAGTGAATGTTTCTTTAACTTTAAACACGCTCATCAAACATGGTAACATCAGTCTCCAGAAACAGAAACAGTGTGGCAGCTCACAGTGCTAGGCTAACCGTTAGCTACATGGATCAATGATCAGTTAGCTAGGCAGCTAAGGTCTGCAGTAGCTACTTCAGTTTAGCCAAAACCTTAGCTAGCTACGTCATACATTTAAACTTAAGAGGTGAAGCTGTAACATTTAAACCACAGGATCATCAAACAAACATCAACACAGAGGTGAAAGCTAACAGCTTAGCCTGTCACTGACCTGAGAGACACATGGAAAGGACCAGAACACCGCTGCTGAAGTGAGCGTGCGACCCGATCACAGCCAAAGTCACGTGAATAAATTACCATATTAAGTAGCCATGTGCGCATTGTAAATAAATTACCGTATTAAGTAGCCATGTGCGCATTGTAAATAAATTACCGTATTAAGTAGCCATGTGCGCATTGTACATAAATTACCTTATTAAGTAGCCATGTGCGCATTGTAAATAAATTACCGTATTAAGTAGCCATGTGCGCATTGTAAATAAATTACCATATTAAGTAGTCATGTGCGCATTGTGAATAAATTACCATATTAAGTAGTCATGTGCGCATTCTGTAGATTCTGTAGATTATATATATATATATATATATATATATATATATATATATATATATATATATACATATATAAAAACCTCCTCAGCATAGCTTTAATACAGAAGAGTCAAAACCCAAAGAATTAAACAACAAGCATCACTGAGCTTCATAAATTGACTCCAGAATCCAGATATTTATATTTAGAGGCTGCAGCTATAAACAGCCGTCAGCCGACAGCAACAACTTAAAGAAAACTGAGGCCTACCACAGCTTAAAATATAAGCAGTGAAAGTTTTAAAACTACAATGCTGCAGTTCTTCCTCTCTAGTACAGTATTGCATCATAATATGAGAGAATATCATAAAGTAAAAAGAATAATATTTCCCTCTAGATGTAGTGGAGTAGAAATATTTTGGATATCATGTCAAAAAAAAAAATCTAAAATACCCTACCCACCTCTATATGTTGTGTACAATATACTACAATCTGACAGGTAAAGTAGCAGAAGTGTAAAATGTGAATATTCAGTTGCAGAAATTGCAGGTGATCATCTTAATCTGTGGCTAGAAGAAGATGTACCAGTGATTAAACAGATTATCCCAGCAGTTAAATAGATTACATGTCAATGGGAAGCAGAAAATGGGAGCTGTCAGTGTCATTTGTTAACCACCGGTGCAGTACACACACAGAAAATATAATAATAAAAACACATCATTTACGCCACCATGATGAGCAACGAGTATGGGCTGTGAAAGATTCCTCCTGTCGTCCTCATTTAAAACCATTAATGACTTTCCTGCAGAGAATTCAGCACAATGGATGTGATTATTTTGTGTTTGGGTGTTCAATTTATTTGCTCACACGTCAGGTTGAAGAAAGTGTTTAATTATTGTGCTGTCATGTAAAAATCTCCCTGTTGGCTGGTGTCTGTTCAGAGGGAATAACTAATTGTTATTCACGAGTGTTCACACTCGGATCAGAAGAGGAGCTGGAGGAGAAGATGATGGTAAACAAGCTTCAGCTGTCACCTCTCGTCCATCTTCAGCCTCTTCTGACTCTTTGGCTCATAAGACGATTCAAGAGGAGGACACGTTTCCGTCCAGTGGAGCAAAAAGCAAAGATCTGCTGCTTCTACTCATCAAACTTCACCAGTTAAAGGATTCATCACTGAGTCACATCACATCTCTATCGTCATGGCGACAAAGCCAAGTCAGAGTGAGCCACTTTAAAGTAATCACATGATGAATCAGCCAGCCATGTTGGAAACAAAAGTGCACTCATGGATGTTCATGAAACACAGTAAACATAACAGCACAGATCAGAAACTGTCTGCTGTTTTATAAGGAAATAAATAAAGTGTCACATCTGTGACGATTACAAAGAAACCAGACAGGAAGTGTGCTCTTAAAGCTTCTGTTTCCAGTCGCCAAAAGGAGCTGATGCTTTAAAATTGACCCATTATCTGCCTCGAGACGAGACGCCTTTTATCATCTCCAGATGTATGCAACTATATGACAAAAATAATACAGCTAGTCACATAAAAGTGACACCAACTGCATGTGAAACACCGAGAGACACCAAGGTTTAATGTTACTCTCCAGGACAGGCTTCTTGCATCATTTTAAAAGTCAAACTTAATACTTTTTAAGACCTCAACAAATATAATTTAAGACACAAAAATGTCATAACAATTTCTTTGGTAGAAAATTTATTGTAGGGCCCGACCAATATGGAGTTTTTGAGGACAATGCCGATATCGATATTTAGCAAGGAAAAAAATCCCAGTAACTTATTAATCTCCGATAATTATTTTTTTTTCAGCCCTTTAACACTTATAATATCACACCAATGATTTAAATTGAAGGTATAAAATATACTATATACTATATACTAAATAAACTTTTTTTCTGCAAATTTAATTTCACAATTTTCAAGAACAAAGAAATGAATTTTGTGAACAAAATAACGTGAAAAACTACAGTAAATCTCTGAATGCTGTGTTTTCCCATTGGCATTAAATGCACCATCTGAAAACTCAATACAGCAAATTTACAGTAAATTTAAGACCTTAATTACCTGGATTTTAATTTAAGACTTTTTAAGGAACCGCTGGAACCCTGCAGGAGATCACGTTCTTATATTTCAAATTAATCTGCAGCAGACCTCAGAGGAGTGTGATGATCTCTCCACAGAGTAAAAGCACCAGCCTCTATTTAGTTATCGTTCATTTTAACACTTCACTCTGATCCACACCCTCGGGCACTACAAAGAACATTAACCTGTCAAAAGCTGAAATAGTTTGGGCAGATATGAAATGGCTAACATGAGATGAAGGGATTCTTCCACAGATCTGTGTCACACTGAGTTCCTCCTTTTTAACCCAAACCTCAACAAAGTGAGACAAACACCTGTACAGTAGAGGCCCTTAAACTGAATCCATCAGCCTAAACTCATGGTGTCCTGGTTTGGTGCCAACTCTTCTCAGAAAAAGAATATTTGAATCGATGCGTCCAGTACAAACAGTGCAGCCTAATATGATCGCTCCAAATGTTGATTTGACAGATATTGATTATCTAATGAAATCAGGGCAGCAGGACCGGTCAATGAGAGCAGGCATTGTGGGAAATGGACGCATGAAGAGCAGCATCTGCATTTAACTCTTTACCTGACACTTAACAGGATGTGAGGCCAATACTATCAATACGAAGCCTCTCCGCTCGGTAAAAGTGTCACCAGGATCGATCAGGGTTCCCACGGGTCCTGGAAGGCCTGGAAAATGATAGACCAATTTTCCAGTCATGGAAAATGACAAGCAAAAAAGGTCAAATGTCCTGGAAACGGTTACATTATCCTGGAAAATGATTTATGCAAACAGGTTAAAAATAAAAGAAAATAATCTGTAAATAATTTCAAGGATAACTTAAGCGTTTCCAGAACATTTGTCCTTTTTTCTCATTTTCCATGTTTTCCATGACTGGAAAATTGGTCAATCATTTTCCAGGTTTTCCAGGCATTCCAGGACTCGTGGGAACCCTGTCATGTGTGTAGCAGTAAAAAGTGAGAAACACTAATAATTTATTCAGCATTAAAAATGTTCAACACATTCTCATTAAAGTGTAAAATGATGTCTTAAGAGAGTTTCATCTTCATGCAGCTGTCTTTATAAATCTGTCTGTTTTCCTCCTCAGCTCCTCATGATGTTTATTCTTTTTATTGTTTCCTGTTCATTTTTTTATCTGAATGTCTGTACATCATTGTTATAATAATGACCATAATAATTACTATAATCAACCAAACATTCTGCAGAGATGGACAAGTCCAACAGTCTTTCATCCAGGAGACTGCTGGACCTTATTACTAGACTGGAGCTCAACAGGAGGTCCCAGGTTTAATGTTTGTCCACAGAGGGTAAAAAGTAAGAAAATAATTCCCACACATGCTGCTTTGTAACTGTTCATTGTGTCTTGTTTTACGGTGTGTTTGGACATCTAGCGCCCTCTGCTGTCCACATGTTGTCACATTTACCTGCGCAGTGTTATCACCTGTAGAGGGCCTCCTTGTCAAAGTGATTGCTTCTTAATTCTCCTCCCTTCACTCAGAAGGATGGAAACCTCTGTGCACATTTTAAACAACTTGTTGCTCTTCTCATGTTGCTGAATCACAACATGTGATGTGACAAAGGCAGGAAGACAGGAGCAGATGGCATTTCATAACCAATCACCCTTCTCCGACTCCAGTGCCCCATCACTTTTACATTTCTATGTGAAGCAGCTCACTACTCCGGCAGATCAACAGATGGTTGAAAGCTCAGGGACACTCTCATAAAAGGCTGATTTTAAAAATGGTTTGAGGGAATGTGGAGACGTTAAGACGCATGTTGTGCTTTTAGCTTGTGACAGTGGAGAAGGTGTGATGTTTAATGACTTGGAATATTGGGCGCTGAACTCATTTTTCCTTTTGTTTATGGCTGTTTTATTGTTCACTTCATAGCTTAAAGACACAGTGAAGAAATACTTAGCATAAACTACATCCTGCTTTGGAAATGTCACTGAAGGAAAAGTACATTCAATAAAAACTTTAAGAGAAAGTACTCATGGAGAGTGTGTATTTTATTATTACTGATGCATTTTACGACTTTAGTTGGGTATTTTTTTACTACTTTATGCACTCTTGGGTAGTTTATTTTTTTTTTATAACAACATATTTCTGCACATTTCATATGTTGTGTGTGTAAAATGTGAATCTGTTCCAAGTAAATAAAGTTGTGGGATAGTATGGAGATACTGACAAAAACTTAAGTAAAAGTACTCACCACTAGTATTTTCCCTGTAAGCACTGATTTGCATGAGAAAAAAAAGACAATAAAAAAAAAATAAGACAATAAGAAAAAAAGACTTATGTTTAAGTGATTTAAATTTGGTTGAAAATGTTGTTTTATATAACTATTTTAACAGTGTTCAATGTAGTTAATTTTAAGTACCTCTAAATTTGTATTAAAATATGTTGTTGAAGCAAACTAGAAGTCTAAAAATATTCATCTTTGCTCAGATCCCACAAGTCTTTTGATGTTTCCTCTGTTTATCACACTTTAAATCACATCAGTCTCCATAATTCCTGTGACAGGCGGCAGGTTTCATCTGCTCAAACAGAACAAGAGGAAGACTCACAAACACAAAAAACTGGACTCTCACTCAGTCAGTGCTGAAGAAAATAAAAAGCCTCACACATTTAATGCTCCTTTCCTTTGGTTTAATAAAACGCCCACATCCAATGTGGCTGGAAAGTGACACTCATTCCAGAAATCTGGGAAGTTTATTTGTAACCTGCTACATATCTGTCAGGTGCTACATCCATCACCTCTGCATCAACGCTGAGCAACGTTTGGAAAACTTGTCCTGCCCCCCCAGCCCATCATCAGTAATAAAAGGATTTATTAAATTCACTGAGCTAAGAAGCCACATGTGCTTGGTGGAAGTTATTTAAGGCCTTTTTGATATAGATATATATAAAGGTAAAATGACATCTTCTAGCTATGGCATGAGTGTTGGAGCACGGTCCACATACCTTCACTGAACAGGTGTACAGTCATTAAGAAGCACTATATCCAAAACACTTGTTGAAACTGTAGATTAAAAGCCCAGCTGTTTATACATCTGTACATGGCACTCATGCATCCACATTCTCTTTAGCATGCACTGCACATCGGCTTACATGCGAGGAAACACTGCAGAGCCACTGACATAAAAGGTGTCCTTATAATTAAAATAAAAATAAAACCACCTCCAGAAGTCGCCTGACATGCACAAAACATCCAGAGTGGTGAAAACACAGTTCAGTTTACCCTCACTTTACACAGACTTCCTCCTGGAGCGAGGGAACTCCCGGAAGCTGTGCCCAGGTGAGAGCGTGCTTCCTGGGGAGGAGAGTCCAGTGTTGTCCCTGGATCCCGGTGAGCAGCCCTGGATCCTGTAGGACACTGAGTTGTAGTAAACAGAGTTGATGTGGTGTTCACTGTGGGACATGAGAGGACTGTCACAAACCCCCAGACGGTAGCAGATGCAGGAGCAGAGGGAGCTGAGGCTGGACTCAGGCCTGCCCGCCTGGATCTGGAAGTGCAGCCGGTGTCTGCAGGGGCTTCTTGGCGTCTCCTGGTCCTCCGCCGGGGAGGCGATGAGGTTGGTGCGGCTGGTCCCTTCCTCCATGGGGAGGAAGAGGGTGCTGTGGCGGCGGCTGATGCTCCGGGTCCTCTCCCTGTGGCTGCTCCTGCTCTGCTCCCCCACCACTCGGAGACCTAGGGCCCCATCCAAAAGGCCCCGGTCCCTCTTCAGGGACGCCCTCTCCTGAGCATCCCTGCGCTCGTCCTCAGTGTTCATGGTGAGGAAGCGAAGCACCACTAAGTTCAGAAAGGCTCCGATGACAGTCAGCCCCACCAGGATGTACATGAAGCTGAACGCCACATATGGCGTCTTCTCCTGCAGGTCCTCCTTCTTCTGCAGGGCCACAAAGTCTCCAAAGCCAATAGTGGTGAGCGTGATGAAGCAGTAGTAGTAAGCGTGGAAGAAGCTCCATCCCTCGAAGTGGGAGAAGGCTGCAGCCCCAACACACAGCGTCCCAATGCAGGACAGGAAGCCCACCAAGACCATGTTCTCCATGGACACCTCGGTGCGTCGGCAGCCCAGGCACTGCTTCGCCTTGTGCAGGAGATAGCGGACAAACGTGTTCATCCTCTCCCCCAGGCTCTGGAACATGACCAGAGTGAGAGGGATCCCCAGGACGGCGTAGAACATGCAAAAGACCTTTCCTGCATCCGTCCCTGGAGCTGCATGTCCATACCCTTAATGCAGAGAGATGGAAATGAGAGGACGCACACTGCGCACACTGGAGCACCGCTTTGGTTATTTTAATTAGTGTGCAAAATGCATTCATTTAGGAAAGAAAACACATGCGCGCTCCACTGTAGTAGCAGAGTAAAAGCCTCCTCTCTAAAGATGGAAGCGCTGCATCAACTTACCAATGGTGGTGATCACAGTTATGGCAAAGTAAAAAGAGCCTGCGAATTTCCACTGTCTGCCGGCGCGGTGGGGCTCCGCTTGCAGCACCACTCGCTCGATTTCCCGGTAGTCGTCCTCGGAGAAGCGGTACTTCTTCTTCATCTCGCTGCGCTTCTGCTCCAGGATGCGTCTGCGGGAGCTCTCCGACTCGGACTCCAGCGCGTCAAACACCGCGGCGCCGACCAGCAGGTAGGAGAACATGCAGAGGATGAGCGACAGGGTCCGGACGTTTTGCTTCTTCATCCTCGGTGTCGGCGGGGAAGTCGTGAGCTGAAGCGGCACCGGTTACAGGTGGCGGAGGAGGTGGTGGTGGTGCGCCTCAGCGCCACATTGGTGCTGCAGCCTGTTGCGTGAAAGCGTAGCAGCGGGGAAGTAAACCTTCTCATGTGAAAAGGCGCATTTCCTGCGGTGCGATGCTCTGAACACGGTCATCTGCTGGAGTGGCCGCATGCGCACACCATGCACATGAAGGAGCTGTGCGTACCGTAATGTAATGTGATGTGATGTAATGTGATGTAATGTATGACTAAGACCTCCTGCACCACTGGTCAGTCTCAGCACAGCTGTGAGCAACAAGTGTGACAGGAGGGGCTCAGTTCAGCACCATGGACAGAGCCCAGAGGGGTGTTACATCTAAACTGTTTAGTTTACTAGTTTAGTTTAGTTTAGTAGCTCTAGCTGCCTTGCAGTCTTGTTTGTTAGTATTTTTCCAGTCTGTTTTTCATTCACTCTTGTTATTTATCACCTTGATCTGTGAGAAACAACGTTTCCTTCCTGTGTACTTGTCTGCAGTTATGACAATAAAAAACTGATCAATAAAAAGCAGCCTGTGCTGAAAACATCTCAAAATAAAACAACGAACATTAAAAATGAGTAAATGACCAAGTATTGATCAAGGCATCGACTCAAAAATAATGAGCATGTGAAACTATGTCCAGTCCTGTCCTCAAAGCATAGAAGCAACAATTAATTTAGTTGAGGCAATAAATAAAGAGATGCAATGATGTCAGTCTGCATTATAATGTTTTTATTAAGTTATTCTAAACTGGAAAACTGAAGTGAATAGTGAGGACTGTCATTAGATTAGGAAGAATAATATGAAAGAGACCAATAAAATAAGATTACTGAGAGATGCATTAAAGGAGCTGTGTAACATTTAAGAGGATCTGTTGACCACAGATAAGAACTGTTGGTTTCATTAGCTTGGAGAGTGGATAAACAACAACAAGTCCAATGAAACTTTTTACAGATTTGCAGCTGACCTTTGAGACTCAACCACACAAGTTTCAGTTCACCATCTGACACCTCCAAATCCCTCACACTGCACCTTTAACACAACTTTAGACATGAAAATATACAAAAGTGAAGTCAATTAGGCAGCGTCTTAAACCTGTATTCTGTCCATCAGCCAGCAGGGGGCGACTCCTCTGGTTCTGTATCAGCCAAATAGAAAGTGACGCTACTTCTTCAACACATCACGATGTTCATTTAGTAAATTATGGTCCATTTAGAGTCAAACAGACCAGAAAGCAGGAGATGAGACGGGCACGTTACCTGCTGGTTGACAGGTCGTTACCATGGCGATGTTCAGTTTTCACTTCATTAAAGTTAATTAGAACCATTTTAGTCACCTTAACATGTCTTATTCAGTGTTCAGTTGTACTCAGCTCTACCATTTGTGTCACTTCTGGTTGCAAATAATCAAGCTGGCGATGGCCAAAATGCAGAATTCAAAGCTTTAAAACAACAATCCATAAAAGTACATAGACACATATGTATATTCTGTAAATGTGAACATCCACAGCAGATTAAATTCACCTTTACTGTCCTGGATCATGACGATACCTGTGTGTTACCTGTGTGTTCATGTGTTTGCATCAAAGAAGTGACGCCTGTTGGATAAATAAACCATACTGCTACACCAGATGCATCTGGAAATGTGTCTACTGTAGGTGATGCTGGGTTGCCATGGTTACTTATACCAGGAGAAGCACAGACTTGAACTGTCAGTGAGGTTGGAGCTAATACGTTAAACGTAATGGTCCAGGCCGTCGCTCTGTGAATTATGTTACAACATCAAGTGTCATTACTCAGACTGTTTTTTTTTCCTCTCGTAGGAAAAAAAGCATCACAGTTACAGGATCATTTAAAAGAAACCTGAAGAGCAGCGTCAGAAACAGCAGCCGGTCTGCAGGTGGACCACTTTGTTCCTCTAAAACAGAGCAACCGTTTTCTGTGCTAAGTGGCTAAATCAGCACACTTGGATCCCTGCTGTGATTCAAACCAGTGCTTCATAAATCAATTACATCTGAGCTGATAAGAGAGGAACCTGAAGCAGCAGCAGCCGCCCATCAATCCACACAGCCTGTATTCACATCCTCTTTAAAGCCCAAGGAGCTGGAACAAAGTGAGGAGGCCCATCAATCCCCATCAGGCCCCGGCTTAAGAATAAGTATCTAGACTGAAAGAGATGCTTCATTGATTTTGTTTTGGCTCTCTCTCAGCTACATTTCATTATTAACATGTCATTTACAAGCAGCAATGAAAACAAATGGAGTGGATTAGAGAAAAGACACCCATTGACCACTTTCTTTCTCATAACTTCTCCTGCTTTTTCACTTTTATATGTGTGATATCAACGGTATATGAAGATTGTTGCCATGTCATATGGCCTGTGTGCTGTTTTATGATAAAGATCATTTTGTTCCCGTATACTTTGTACGTAGAAACAACAGTAAATAAACTCAACCAATAGAAACTCATTTTGTCACATTAAACAATGTCAATAAAAAAATATTTGTCTACTTCTTTTTATCTCATGAAATCAGAGAAGACCTCCTCTGTGACTCTGGTGTTGTGCAGAATATGCAGATGGTACAACAACAACAACAAAACAGATCATTTTAAAGATGCACACAGCGTCATGTGGAGAGAAGAGGACCTTGTGCCTGCAGGCGCATTTCTCTGCTAAATAAATCTCCCAATACTGCAGGGGGGGGAGAGCTTATAGAAATTAAGCTCCTCTGTAAAAGACAGACTTTGAGAAGTGAAAGGTGGTCTTTAGTGGGGAACAGCAGCTGTGCTTTGGCAAGGATGGATGGAAAATAACAGGGACAATACATGAGAGCAAGATGAGGAGGCAGCGTGGTGTGGAGAGGAAGGACTTGTGTTTAGACCGACCTGAGGACACAGAGACATGGACATGTGTGAATCGAACAGATAATTAATAATTATTCAGGACACACATCAGTGTGTGCTGCATCTGAGAAAGGGATGTGAATTACTGATTATAAGCTCCTTTAATACAGATGGTAGAGAAAACCAGACCCTCCTCAAATATCCAACTACATGATGATTAATGAGGACTTTATTAGGTTTATTTATTGATTTTATTGGTGCTGCTGTTATTTTTGAGCTTTCTCAGATGCTGGTTTGTTGGTATTGTCCTCAGTAGTTCATGTGTTGTTGATTTTTTTTTAAATGTTTAGACTTGTCACTTGTGGTTTTATTGTTACTGAGGAATTGTTCCTGTTTTTGATCTCCTTTGACTTGCTGTCATGTTATTTTTGTGATTAGTAGTTTAATTTATTAATGATTTTTGTTGTAATTTGCTTCACTGTTATTTTTTACTTGTTGTAATGTGTTGTTATGTATTTATTGTTGTTGTTATTTGCTTATTTTTTAGTGTTTTTGTAGTTTGCTTGTTTTTTCCTTTTTTAACAGGAGGTTATTTTTTTGCCCTGTTAAAACAGCTTTTTTTTCCCATCTTTACAGCAGCTTGTGATGCCACAGTGTCACAGTTTTTACATGGCTGATTGATGATTTATATAACCCACTAAACCTAATCTCCCTGATAGTGCTGGACCCCACCCACCAGGTTCCTGCAGGAATAAACTACAGGAAGCAGGACTTCACTAGCTTCCTGTCACATATCCTGGCTTCACATAATTATTATAATCTCTTTGGATATTAATAAATCCTCCCATCTGTATTGAACAAGGCAACAGGGAATCCATTTCATAAAGCAGGGGCACTAAATAGCAACAGCAAACACTGGATGCCTGCAGAGCCCGCTGGTTTCCACAGTAACTGCGACCAAGAATAGAAACCCACACCAGCGGCCATTCAACACTGAATCCCCCTGTGATAATACATGATTCTATTTATATATCCTCTAATGGTGAAACACTCCCTTCTATCAAGGCATCCGTCCAATTACTGTCAGAGGACGGACATCACAGTCACATTAGATATTTACACCTCTGAATCTTTCTTGGTGATGCTGGTCCTTTCACTGAGAAAAAAAACAATCCAACTCCTCACACAAGATATTACACATGTAAGACACTGACACTGAATTATAGGATCAACTGGCAGGTTCAAAATTCCTGTTTCATTATGTCAACATATCAGAGTCAAAGGCCTTTAAAGCAGGGATTTATTATCTAATTTTATCACTTCAGAAATGGCCCCAAATCTGAACAACAACTTTCTTGCCTGGTGTGTTTCGTCTTTCCTCTGATTGGCTGGAAAAAGCATGTTCATATTTTTTAGAGACACACAGTTCTCCCAGGAAGCAGTGCAACAAACAAATCATGTATCATATTGCGTTGCTGTGAATTAATCTAGTGAACAGAATATAACGGAGTGCAAATGGAGCACACACATTAATGCAGCACTACACAATGAGTACTTTTACTTTTCATAATTTATGCACTTTGCTGATAATAATTACATGATTGCACATGATTTCAGTTTTCAAGGAAAAAAAATCAGCAGCTATTTCAATAAATAGTTGATTGGTTTAATAATTTTACATTCTCTTGTTCCAGAATATTGCTTAAAATGTGCAGTATAGATGCAGTATATAAATGCCAGAAATCATAATGGTTGTGTGTCCACCATGATACACACACATATACATACACACATACATATGCATGTATGTACAGTACAAACACATGTAGATATATATGTATGTATAAACATATATACATAGACACACACAGATATTTTGGATGAATTCATGGCACAACTGTTGTTTTATTTATTTTATTTTATTTTTTGTTATATAACAGAACAGTGGAAGTTTTCCTGTACTGGTGACTGACTCATATCAGCAGATTCGCAGTTTTTATCACCATCAACCAACACAGCAAGTGTGTTGCCTTCCGGTGGTGTCGGATAATCGAGCTCTTCCCATTAATAACGTGTGTTTCCTTTTTCAGCTGTGGCTACGTGGTGATCCTGAGAGACAGCAACTCAACATGATTGCGAAGTATTACTTTTCTTTTTACTCACACAAAAGCTTGCTTTGTTTCCGATTAGGATAATCGCAAGCGTGTGTTGAGTGGTGTGAAGTCCGATAATTGCTACTTAGTAATTAGGAGTACGTGAAGGCAGCATTAGTACTGCAGCCGCCAACGGTGCAGCTGTCTGACGATGGTAGACTGGGAAGACGGATGGTCAGGGCCGTCCTCGTCTAACCTGAACATGCAAGTCTAACCCGGTCCATGTCTGTTTATAGCGCCGAACCAGGTTACACGTTTATTTAGCCGTTAGCTCGTCGCGTAGCGTTTATTTAATCATGGAGGACGACTGTGTTTGTGAGTACGACTCGACCTGGGACACAGAGAGTGATGGAGACGACCCGGCCGGAGAGAGCCAAACCCGTCGGTCATGTCAAGACAAAAACAAATCTGGCTGGACTTTAGTAACTATACGATCTTTTATTATTACCCGCAAACCACAGCACACATCAGTCATGTCATGGCGTGGAATTATGTCTTGCAACTCGGTGCTTTTCACCCGGCGTTTTGCTAACGGCCGGGAAGCTAACGATAGCTCCTCTGCTGCAGGTTAGCTAACTAGCCTAGCTAGCCGCTGTCGTTAGCTTACTTTGAGGAGCTATAAGTCGCCGGCCTTACGTTTAAATATGCATGTTATGTTGCTTACAGTGACTTCTGTTCACAGTGTGCCGTTTATAGTCAATTTGAGTTTTATAATTAAGAGCTACACCCTTTTTTGTGGGAGTGGGAAATGGATTAGCTTAGCCTTTATATGGCAACTTAGCTATATAACGTTATGTCAGCGTCCTGTTGTCGTTATAAACATTACAGGCAGTGGTGTCACTAGTAAAGACTCGTCATAGTTCTCCTAAATGAGGACAAACTCTGAATAATGGTGTCTTACACATAACTGTGAGGGCGTTAGATGCAGGTTGATTTCACTTTAACTTTTATTTGCAGTGGCATCCCACGTCCAGAAACATGAGGGCAGCAAAGGACATGCAGAACTACAGAAGAGGATATCCGGTAAGCAAACAGCACACTGATCCAAACAAACCCACCTGATCCACCACAACAGAGAGAGAGACAGCTCACATTGTGCTTTTCTGTTTGGTCCCTCACAGAATCTCACAGATGACGAGTGCTCAGAGGACAAAATGAACAATTTGCAGTTTTATCTGAATAAATTTCCCTCCGCTCCTGATGGTAACACATTAAGATATTTCTACAGTATATTTTCCCAGTGTGTGTGTGCAGTGTTGTGATGCATATATATGATGTCATTTGGAACAGATGTCTACATTGAGTCGTTTCTTAAAGAGTGGAAAAATGACTACAAAAGACTGGAGAGAGTTCACTCGTACATTCAGTGGTGGGTATTGTTTACCACTAAGATAACTATTGTTTCTAAGATAATGGCATCCTGACCTTCTGATTAACAGTCATAATCACCATTATTTTGGTCAATATTGAGCTTAATTCATATTCATGGTCTTTGGAAGAATCATGCATTTAGAAAGGATGTTTTGTCGCCTACATTTTAAAGTTAAATGCATCACTCTGAAACACTTTAAGAGCAAAATTAAGAGGCGAGATCTATGAAGACCCTTAGTGAACAGTTTAGTCATAAACATGTTGGTGCAGACATGAATGGCGATGCAACAAAAGTCACACCCTGGGTGTGCTGTAAAGCACCACTTTCACCTGGACCTTTCCAGCACTGATGGTTAGGAGGAAGCCCTCCGAGGGCATCCACCCATACTAAGCAGCACCCTGGATTTATAACACAAAACGAGAACAATACTGCAAAACAGAATGTGGCGCAATAGTCATTTTATGCTGATTATCTTATGTCTTAGTCGGCGACCAAAATTGCAAATTGAAATGTTTACAGTGCTGATCATAGCTCTCTGATCCAACACTGATTATTAAAAGGATGCATTTTGTTAAATCGTAGGATTTAAGAGTATATTTTGATATCCTCCCTGAATAAGAGCATTTTCACCTCATGTTAATCGGTTTTGTGTTGTTTCTCCCTCTTGAATCCCCTTCCATTCTAAGGCTGTTTCCACTGCGAGAGCCGGGGGTTAATTACATGGCTTCAGAACTCTCCATGAAGGAAATTGCGGTACGTCTTTAAATTAACACTCTACCAAACAGGTTATTGTGCTTAATTTGGTTGCCAACAGGGACTCGCAAATTTATGGCACAAAGTAAAGCAACGACAGAAGTTAATTTGACTTTTTACATTTTTGCGACAAAGTCGTGAAAAGCAACAAAGGCTTCAAACGTGTTAAATCATCTAAAAAAAAAAAAAGAAACAGCTGCTGTAGTAAAATAACCTGAAAATTGTTTTAGTGATACATTACTTCTCAAATAAGCAATCAAAATAAGACAAAATGCCCCAAAGACTCTTATTTATTTGAAATATTGCTTTGTATTGCTTAAATATTTTTTTCGAACATAATGAGCATTAAATGTACCAACAGCTAGCCAGCTAGATACCCTCAATATGTTAAATATCATGTATTTATTCAAATGTTTGACCCATGTTACCATCATGTTTGATCAAAAAGTTGTTCAACATTTAGTTTTTATATTTTTGGCTCTCCTCTGTATTTCCTACCAGGCCTTCAAGAAGAATGAGGACGCCAAAAAGAGACTAGTCGAGTCCTATGAACTCATGTTGGGCTTCTACGGCATGCGTCTGGTCAACAAAGAGACGGGTGAAGTGAAACGAGCAGATAACTGGAAGGAGAGATTTGGAAACCTGGAGCGGTGAATATATATATATATATATATATATATATTCAGAGCGTCTCTTTCAAGCACCGTCAGTGTTTTTGTACTGTTCTGTTTGTAATTTCATCTTGATGCTGTCTCGTCTTTCACAGGAATATGCACAACAACCTGCGCATCACTCGCATCCTGAAGAGCCTCGGAGAGCTGGGATTTGAGCACTACCAGGCCCCTCTGGTACGCTTCTTTCTGGAAGAGACTCTAGTCAAGAAGACCCTCAGCAGCGTTAAACGCAGCGTGCTCGACTACTTCCTGTTTGCTGTCCGGAACAAGCCCAAACGCCAGGAACTTGTGCGCTTTGCCTACCTTCACTTTGAGCCCAAGGACAAGTTTGTTTGGTGTCCAAGAAAGGTTCAGAAACAATTCAGGAAGGCAGAGAAAAGAGCTGACGCTGTCGGGAACGGAGATGTAAAAGATGAAGCGTATTTGAGGAGTAAAAGCAAAGACGGGGAAGCAGTTGGCCAACAGAAAGAGGATGGGCCGGATAACGTTGCAAAGGCTCAGAAAGGAAGTGATAAAACAGCAAGTAAAGACAAGAACAAACTGTCGGAGGCATCCTCTGAGCTGAAACCAGCAGCAGATTCTGTCAGAAACGGAAATGCCGAGGCGGAGTCTGCTAATGACATTTTGGGGAATGGAAAGGACTCTGCAGATGATGTTGATGAAATGGATCAGTCGGCCAGTGCGGACTCCGTGACGGGAAACACCGAGCCTTGTATGGACGGCGGAGACGCAGCCACCGACGACCCGAAGGATGTCATCCAGGAAGCAGACAACATTATGCAAACAGATGAGGACATAGACACTGAAAAGCCGCCAAAAAAGAAGAGAGAAGACAGCAAAGTTCTGCAAAGCAACGGCTCTGCCGGGGACTCCCCCTGCGGGCAGGTGGACGAGAAAGCTGATGGTCATAAAGCCGCCGGTCCAATAAGCCCGTCAGCGCAAACCGCCCCTAAGACTTCTAAACATTCGCCCTCTCTTTCATCCGGAAGAGAGGAAAAAATCCCAAGGACTGATTTTAATCAAGTGCCAGATAAACAGGAAGAGGAAGAAATGTCGCAGGCAGAGGCGTCGACCATAAATGAGTCGGTGGCAAGCACCGATAAATGTGAGGCTGAACAGACAAACGGGAAGGAGTCGGAGGATATTGACATGGAATCAATCCCTTCGAGCTCAGACCAAAATGTGAAGAGTTCATGAATTAACTGGACGACTGAAGAAGATACATTAATTTGAGCTTAACTGAAATGTAATATAGGGACAGAGTATGACTTAAATAGAATTCCTGCGCCTTATTTCTACTATATTTAATGTTTAATATTGATTCTTTTCATTTTGAAGGAGTTCATGAGTTCATCGCTAAATGTGGGACTGGATGTGACTCAGTTTCCATGAGGCCATCAGACAATATTAAAGAAGGAGGCTGCTGATATTCTCTATTTTCTGTTATGATGACAAGTTCCCGAAAAACGGTCAAAACCAACGAGTTAACATGCTAGCATTGGCAGCTCGTTAGTGGTTGTGTCAGCTGTCACCAGTTTCCCCAAAACCAACAGTGTGTTAGAAGAACTCAGTATCTTTTGGTTTAGGCCACAAAAAAAAAACATCTTTATGTTTACGCCACAAAAAACACAAATATCTTTAGGTTTACGTCACAACATAAACATCTTTAGGTTTACGTCACAACATAAACATCTTTAGGTTTACGTCACAAAAAAACACAAACATCTTTAGGTTTACGTCACAAAAAACAAACATCTTTAGGTTTACGTCACAACATAAATATCTTTAGATTTATACGACAAAACTATAACCTCTTTAGATGTAAGAAACAGAATTACAACTTCATTAGGTTTAGACAACACAACTCTAACCTATTTAGGTGTAGGCTACAAAATTAGAACTTAATTAGGTGTAGGCTACAAAATTAGAACTTAATTAGGTGTAGGCTACAAAATTAGAACTTTAGGTTTAGGCAATGAGATAATGTCTTTGGGTTTAAGCAACAGAATTACAACTTTAGGTTAAGGGAACAAAATTACGTCTTCAGGTTTAGGCAACACATCTGTAATTTCCTTATGGTCAGGGAACAGAAGCGCAGTTTTTCAGACGCGTAAATTAATTGTTTTGGGGGTTTTTTTGGGACTTGTCAGCAGTAAGATGAGCAGAATATCACCACACTGATCCTTTGTAAGTGGTAAAGATAAGGCTGATATTTAATAACTCTAAAGCACTATTATTAATGTATATCAATGAAATGGTTTCAGCATTTTTAAAACCTTAATACTTTCACAATTTAAAGGTTGTTTTGCACTGAAAAAGCTTCTTTTTTTATTTCCCTTTGGGCTGTTTTTGTGTGAGTGAAAATAATCTGTACTGGTTGTGTTTCTGCCCCCCCAACCCAACTGCTGTTCAAATAGATTTAAGACTGAATGTCACTTAAGTTATATTCCACTAATGTTGCACAACCTGTGTGTCGTCATGCAGATTTGGGTACTATTTGAACAACTGAAAGCCTTGCCAAAAATGTGATAAGAAGACTGGTTGATTGTAAAATATGTTTGTCAGCTTTGGCGATAATTTAAAGTTAATTTGACATGAGTGAAGTCCATGAAGAGCCAGGGTTAGTATAGCGATGCATCTTTTTCTATTTGCACTTAATTTTCACTATTGGTTATTGAAGTCATGATATTTACATAATGAAATGGTGATAACTTTACAAAAGTGCTGACTTGTTTATGACCCCCCTGCTAACACCTGGCTGTGGAGAAAGCAGAATAAAGTCATACTATTTTTTTGAAGCGTTTATGAAATTAATTTGTGTTCTGTTATTAAATGGTCAGAATAACATGGTGGTAGCTAGTCTATTCCTGAGGCTCCGCTCTGATTTCCCAGCAGAATTTACAGTCAGAAATACCAAACCTCAGTGGGGCTACATGGGTCACAGCAGAGGGAAGAAGAAAGATGCATATAACTCACTGCTGCTAATCCTCCAGAATATCGTCAATAAACAGGAAGTGGCTTTATGCTGTGGGATTAATAAAGTCATGTCTCATCTTCTAAAAGCTCCGTATTGACTTTAATAATTAATGATGTGATCCACTTGTATGTAGTGTGAAAAGATACTGTAGTATTACATTGCTTTGTCAGGGCTGCAGCCAACGATTATTACCAGTGTTGATCAATTAGTGGTTTGGTTTATAAAGTTATTCAAATTATTAATGAACTCGATTTGCAACTTAATGTCCAAAGAAAAACCTCAAATGATATTTTACTGCTCACTGGAGCTGATGATCAATAATCCATTGATTATTTTATTGATTCATGGATTAGTTATTTGCTTTATAAAATGGGGACAAATGTGGATCAGTTGTTTCAAATGTCTCAAATATATTCGGTTTACTGTCATAAAGGAGGGAATAAACCAGGAAATATTCACATTTAAGAAGCTGCAATCAGAGAATTTAGACCTTTTTTTGGTAAAATATAGTTTATTAACTCATTAACTAATAGATTAATCGGTGCAGCTCTTGTTTGACAGGGATAGCATTGTGTTTTTCTTGCACAAATACCAAACATTCACTTATCCATTCAGCTAAATTGTGAGGAATTACTGTTTTTCCTGTCTTATCTTTGGGCTTTGGACATTTCATCAGACGTCACCTTTGGATTTGGGAACTTGTTTTTGTGAAAAACTTCTCAGTTTTGATTTTTTTTCCATATTTTCTGACATTTTAAAGAACAAACTGTCTCTTAATGGAGAAAATAATCTGCAACTGGGAGAAGTACAGTATGTCTTCAGGGCTTACAAACCAAAACAACCCTACTTAGGTTTAGGAAACAATGATTTTGCTTGAAAAAACTCATTCTGGCTAAAACCTCGTGAACAGAGAGCTGCAGGAATGACTCCTAAAACCATCAGTGGGTTTTCAGTTTTAGGTGCCTGAGCTAAGGCCTGTGCTTCACACAGCCTGGAGAGCTTTTAGCATTTCGCTAACACACCAGTAAATATCCCACTTGTGAATTTTGAAGCTTTTACGTGAAAAAGTGGCTAAATGAGACAAAGAAATGCCGCCTTTACAGCCTCGTTCTTTATACATGTCTGGTTCTTGCTTTAACAATAATGAAGTGGTTCATTTATTTATTTATCTGAAATAATAATGATAGTAATAAAATCCCATTTTGTCGAGGGAAATAGGGCAATAATTTCCTGGTTGGCCAACAAGAATACATCCTCCCTGTTTGATGCAGTATTTTAGGGAACTTATTCATTTATTCTCGAGTCGTATCCTGGTAAAGTGACTAGTACACCTTTAAGTTGTGTACTTGTACACAGTAGCAGTACCTTTGCAGACATGGAGGACTTTGTAATTGGTCAAAGCACATTTTAACATCTTTAGCTCAGCCCACATAGGGTCTGAGGTTGTTTCTGCCTCCTCCTCCTCCTCCTCACCCCCCTCAGCCCCAGGGTCCAGTGCGCCACATTGAGTTCAGCCCCTTCGACTGGAGACTCGGGTTTATCTGGGACCAAAGGGACAGCCATTCAGGAGCTGAAGCTGGGGGGGAGAGAGACAGGACCGAGGACCGGGGATTTGACCTTTACCGCTTAAACTCGGAGGAGCCATGGCGGCGTTTTCTGCGCTTTGGGTGCTCTTAGTGTGCCAGCTTTTGACATCATCCTCAGCCCAGGTAAGGCTGCATGCACCCTCACCTTCAGGACTCACTGGTTTAAAGTGTTTGGACGTCACCTGAAGGTCCAGATACTGGTGATAAAAGCTGTACGTTTGTGGTAACTGATGATATTTTACTCTCTCTGGTTCTGAGGGATATTTCTAACTGTGCTCAGGTGCCTTTCGCACCGCTCGGAGAGGTCGGGGTTATGTTTTCCCCCTGAACCTGAGGAATGTGCTGCACAAAGCCACCTCTGTCCATTCAGGCTGTGAGCAGCAGCAGCTCATTTAGAAATTTAGCTCAGCTTATTTTACTTTGGTGAACGGTGAATTACGGATTTATTTGTGTTTTCACAGCATTCACAGAAATCCTTCCTGTTGTGAGTTTCTGTCGGCACCTTGGAGATGCAGCTGAATGAGTTTCTGTCTTTTCAGTTTTGTCCTCATTTTCTTATCATCACTGTGTCACCAGGAAGGAACAGACGAGTCATATTATGCCTGATTTTGTGTTCGTGTTTGTGTTGCAGAGGCCGGGCCCCAGAGGAGCCCCAGGGCCACCAGGAGCCCCGGGGCCAGCAGGGAAGGACGGCACTGATGTGAGTTGACCTGAAACCTACAGATTATGTTTTTAAAACTAATATTTGGCCCAAAAGCGACGATCGAGCTGAGTCAGTGGCTGAACTCAACTATTAAACTAACAAGACAACTATTTTGATAGTTAGTTAATTTTATTTATTTTTTACAAAAATACTCTAAAATCTGTGAAAATGTGACTATTTCCTTCTTTCTTTCCTCCTCTGTTATTGTTGTGGACAAAACGAGACTGAAGAACTAATTGATTGATTGAGAAAATAATCTACAACTTAATTAACAGTGAATATAATCTGTCTTGATTTTCATGATGGCTATATGAATAAAGATATTATTATTAATCAACTCCAGTGAGTTGGTCTAATTTTCTGATTTATTTTCCTCAACTTTTAAGGTAAAACAGGTGTGAAATGATGAATCAAGATCACTAATAATTCAGAAACCTTTGCAAAGTGCTTTTCTTTGTGTGTTAATGTGGCTGAAATGTTTCTACATGTTAGTTTTTATCACACTGACTCCTCCCAAAGCTCCTCCTCCCTACCACCATCAGGTAGGCAGGGTTTAAAACTGTCTGCTTATTTATTACTTTACTTTGTTATTATTAACATCATATTCATGCTGTGAATAGTTAGCACTTCTTTATTTGGTCATTTTAACGCGTTGCTTTGAAGCCGCCAGGCACTGTTTTAATGTAGGATATGATTTTATGTTAAACAGGTAGAAATAATATTAAAATATAACTTTTTAAGAGGAAAATGGATCAGAGCAAAGCAAAGTAAACAGAAAAAAGCCTTTGACAAAAATGTAAAAAATCTTAAGCTATGACTCCAGTAAAGTTTGGACACAGAGGCTCCATTCATAAATTCCCCAAACCTGTGAGACCATCTAGAGTTTCAGCCTTCACCCCCCCCCTCTACAAACCAAACCATCATCATGTGACTGCAGAAGATCAACAGTGAAGCAGATCAGACTCACTGCTGTTGGGATAAATGTTCAATCTTATTTATTGATCACTGTGCTCACTGGAAGTGTTTCCTATTTGTCTCTCATTATCAGGGTAAACCTGGACCTGCTGGACTTCCAGGGAAACCAGTAAGTTTTCCAAACACACAACATGTAAAATAATATGACAGCAATGAATCAGTGAAAGTTCTTTTGCAGTGGATGCACTGCTGGATTAATAAAGTTATCTTACTGAATAAATCTGATAATAATTTGATAAATATTTTTGTATCTAAGGAAGCATGGAGTAAAAAACACACTCTCCCAGAAAAAGTCTAAGGATGTCTAAAGACTTCCCTACATTGAGCTAAAAATTCAATTTTGAAAATTACCATCCCTCTTCTCTGACAGTCTCCACCCTAAAATCACACTTTGGCTTAAAAAGGTTTCACCGTCCCTAGAAACCCTTGAAAAAAAAAATTATTGTTATGCATCTGTTTAGCTAAAATCAGAGTTGATCTCAGATTTGTTGCATATGGTTGATTGACTGATTTATTTTGCACTACGTCATGAATCTTTAGGGTCCCAAAGGGAAAGCAGGAATACCAGGAGCTGCAGGAAAACCAGGTCTGCCAGGACTTCCAGGAGTGGACGTAAGTTTCTTCTTATACCAAAAACACTATAAACTGAGTGCAGTGACTGATTGATTGATTGATTGAAATAACAGCAGTGATGTGCCCTCTCTGTCTCCAGGGTCTGACTGGTCCTGATGGTCCTGCTGGGAAGGACGGACCCTCAGGAGAGGCAGTAAGTGTGTCCAGATTTTATTTTTTTTTTATCTACTTCAGCTGACCACTATAAAAAAACACAGAGATCTTTATGAAGGTCAGGTCCTCTGTCAGCATGGATCTATCCAGCTGACTCACCTCTCTTGGTGGGAATAGTTTTAATGAGGGGTTTATTTCTAATCCCGCCTGGAATGCCCGGCCTGTTTTCCACCAACCTGAGAGCCTGAAGGCGACGATGAGCCGCTGTGATGCCGAGGAGATGGCCGTTATCCTGAGAGACACAAGAGAAGACACAATTACAACACGTCCATCCCATGATTAAACAAGTAGACACATAACAGATAACAGAAACACCCCGCCAGCAATCCAGCTAATTAGCCAACCTAATGAGGAAGCTGCCGTCAGCCAGCGGCCTCTAATTACTTCCATTACTGCTCCGTCACGGCAGCTTCGTGGCATCAAACGGGATGGAAGCGGTGGCAGCAGCACCACCCAGATGTTTCTCTAACTCCAGGCACATCTGCTCAGTTCTGTATTTACAGGTACTTTTCTGCTGCCTCACATCTGTTTACTGATGATGTGTGTGTGTTGTTTGGTTTGCTGCTGAGGAATGCAGAGAGTCAACAGCATCACTGCTGCTTTTTTAACGCTCTGAGGCCAAACAAATACAGCTGTGCAGGAAGTAAACTGAGAGTCAGAGAAGGACCGAGCCTCTCTTTTTTTACATAAACAATGGATGATAAAAATGGACACTTTGTCCTGCAAAGAAAACAAATCTATAGAATATAGTGGATTATTTTTGTCTTGTGCAGCCAAACTACAGATGCAATTAAAAAAATTATACTTTACGTAAATTTATTCACTTGCATGATGCTGCTCAACAATTTTTATGGATCTCATGATGAAATATTATAATAGTAAAGAAAAAATAATACAATAACAATGAAAAGAGAATTATTTGTTATTGTTAATTACTTTTAAGTGAATTAATAGTTCAATCTACATTTGCATGCATCATGTTGGTCATACTGTGAGCATTTTCTACAATGTTTTTTATATTATACTAAATATTATGCTATATTTTTGTGAATAAAATAGTAAACAGTAAGTAGAGAAGAAATAGAGAAAAAAATAACATAAAAAAACAGGAATTGAAAGAGAAATGTTGTTGATACCGAGAGAAAAAAATTCAGTAATTTTAATATAATATTCCACTTTCTCATGACCCACAGCAAAAAAAGGTCCGGATAACACAAGCTTCCTTTTTCTTTTGATTAATTGATAATTATTTGTATTTATTATTGTTTACTTATACAGCTAACACATCTATTGCTACCACTGATTGTCTCCGTAATATAAATATAAGTCTTTGTGACGCATCGGTCAGCACAAACACAAATCAATACTCACAGCAGCTGCTGTTAGTTGGCTAAAACCACAGAGAACAGAATCTCAATCTGTTAATATTAGATTATATTATTACATACAGTCTACAGTGTACACAGGAAACACTTTGCAAAATACATTTCACATGTACGTATTTTTAATCAGCCTAAAGTTCAATTACAAAAAAAAAGACAGTTATATTACATCTGAGCAACATGAAGGGATATTATCATCACCTGAGGATAGTTTAGAGCGACACAGTGGCAGCAGTCATGGGATGGTTCATCTGGTTTATCTGACAACAGAAGAAACAATAATTAATTAAATAAACCAGCAAAGACAATTTACAAAGAGACTACAGGTGAACATGATAAACATTTTAATAGTCATCAGTATAAAACCTGATAACTGATACTAAGAAACATAAACAGCTGAAAAATGTGTATTTTGGATGCTTTCTCTCCACTAGTTAAAAAAAAAAAAAACATGTTATGGAAGCAAAATAGCCAAAAATCTAAATAAAAGAGGGTGATGTTTAGTCAGCATTTCGCCTTAAAGTCAAAAATTTACATCATGAAATGAAGAAAGATCTCGACCTCTACTGAGACTTAACCAGTGCAGAAAAAAACTTTTAAGTGAAGTGTTAAAACTGCAGTGAAACCAAAGCAAACTTACATCTCATAATCACAGATGAAATATTATACAGACGAGGCCTGACAGCAGCCATTTTCTGTTCTCTGAAAGTTTCCTCACAGGTGAGCTGCTGCTTTTATCAACTCTGAGGCTCCGCCATCCAGGAAGTAGACAGGCAGGTAGAAAACAGGAGAGACGCTCTGAGTTACCCAGAATTCCGCAGATTAAAGACACACAGAAACATTTATAAGGATTTAAGATAAAAAAAAAACATAAAATCAGAGGATGAACTAATTTCTTTGACTAAATTGATTATTAGGCAACAAGGCTGCCCCTGAAAGACGTTCAGAACAGGCTGTAAAACACACAAACAAACCTTTTTACACCGTTTAGAGGCTTGAACAGTCAACCATCAACCAGCTGATGTCAGTTAAATCCCTGAGGGCCCAGGCATTAAGGCCTTTGTGGATTTGTTAGGTTTGATTTTGGATTTTGTCCTTGCTCTCTACAGGGAGACGCTGGACCTCCTGGACCACCTGGATCTCCTGTAAGTACCCTCTCACTCTATGCAACACCTGTATAATATAATAGTATAACAACAGATTCTAGTTCGCACTGATAGAAACTGCACTATAAAAGTGCACATTGTCCTCACAGCAGCAACCTGAGGACAAACTGTCAGAGTGGACTCAGTGCAGTCGTACATCACAGGGTGGATATTGATGTTGCGAGCGAATCGAATCATCCCCTCGGTGTTTGTGACTTAATTTGCCTTCCTGTGTCTTCCGTAGGGCAGAGGGAGACCAGGAGCTGCAGTGAGTACACACCAGCGCCTTTTCATATCACTGTTATCTGCAGGAAGACAGACTCTGTGATGCATTTGATCATTTTCTACAACTCACTCGTAGCCTCTTTATCATCCTGAGAGGGTGCTTGTGCAGCGGTGTAGCCCCTGAATGTGGGCGACATCTACACATGATGTGTCTTTTATTTCCAGGGGTTACCTGGGACCAACGGGTTGCCGGGCGGAGTAGGGCCCCAGGGTCCAGCGGTGAGTATCAGTCATCATCTTTAATGTTATACCAACTGAAGACATAATTTCAACGTTGGGCTAAATTTCTATAGAACTCAGCAGGGTAAGAGAGGACAGTTCAGAGTGGACTGATCCTGTGTTTCTACTGGGTCACTCTTTATCTGAATGCTAGCACTGTTAGCGACAGGTGGGTGTGAGTGTTAAAAACACAGCTCTGGTCAGCATCAGGATGGTTTTTAAAGAAAAACTAGCAGATGTGATGTCACTAAGAAAGGTCAAGAGTGCTGGAGTCGCTGCTAATCTCTGTGTTGTCTATCTGCTTGTCAGGGCGCTGAGGGTCTTCCAGGACTTCCTGGACCACCTGGACCTGATGGACCACCTGTAAGTGCTCTACCAGCAGGTGGATCTCTTGTTAAATGGTTCACAGATGTTCTAACGCTGTCATTTCTCCTCCTGTCAGGGACTTCCTGGTACTCTTCACGATCTGAGCGGTGACCTCCTGGTAAGTTCTTGATTGTTCAGCCGTGGTGAGCAGAGTCAAACAGCAAGCGTGGCGTCCTGAGTGTGTCCTCTCTGTCCTCTGCAGTGTCCCGCCATCTGTCCCCCTGGTCCCTCCGGTCCTTCTGGAATGCCAGGATTCAAGGTAAATGTAGTTTCTGTTGTGCTTCTCGTTTGATTTGTGGCTCAGCGTGTTGAGATGTTTCTCTGCTCCTGTAGGGCCACACCGGACACAAAGGAGACAAAGGAGAGCCTGGCAAAAATGGAGAGAAGGTGAGTTTATTGTGTGTTGTTATATAATGAAGTTCAGGAAGTAAAGAATGAATCCTTACTGCTTTGATGTTCTGTCTCCAGGGTGACGCCGGCCCACCTGGCCCACCAGGTATTCCTGGGACTGTGGGTCTACAGGTGAGTTACACAGACAGGTTTCAGGACTACGTGTGTTTTTACGATGTTTTAAAGCGTCTTCACGATGCTCTGCCGCTGTGTTTCAGGGCCCACGTGGTCTCAGAGGTTTACAAGGCACCATGGGATCAGTAGGAGACAGAGTAAGACACCATCAGCTCATCTCTTCACACTGAGGACATTTGACCTTGTGGACTCACTGCTGGTCTTCTTTGTCCTCCTCCTTTAGGGCCTGCCTGGCTTCAGAGGACAACCTGGCATCGCCGGCATCATCGGAAAGACAGTGAGTCTCTCTTTGGTTGTAGTTTCCACCCCGAACAGTCCCGTCTGGTCCCATCAATGAATAGCTGTGTGTGTTTCATCTGACGTCTCCAGGGTGACGCAGGAGAACGAGGACCACAGGGATTCAGAGGACCCAAAGGGGAGATCGTAAGTAAAAGACTTGATAAGATAAGTGAGAATAAGAAGTGTGAATGACGGCTCTGATGTGTCTTTCAACAGGGTAAAATTGGTCCCAAAGGAGGTCCTGGAGGCGCTGGACCCAAAGGGGAGCCTGTAAGTCCATAACTGATGGGATTAATTTAATCTGCGTCACCTCTCTGAGCCTTGGTCATCTTACAGTATGTGATGTTTCTGCAGGGCATTCCTGGCAGGGATGGTAAAGATGGATCACCAGGATTAGATGGTGAGAAGGTGAGTTGAACCTTTACTTCCTGTCTGCTTTGAGCTTCAAGAGCCACATGGAGTGACCACAGTGGTGTCTGTGTTGACAGGGAGACGCTGGACGCTACGGGATAGTGGGGGAGAAAGGACCGAACGGACTTCCTGTGAGTGTTTTTGACATCCCATTAAACAGTTATTTAAATCTTCTTTTCCCTGATTATTGATTTATTTTTTTGTTCCAGGGTCTACAAGGAAAAGCTGGCTCTAAGGGGTCGAAAGGTGGAGTGGTGAGTTACAGCAAAATAAGAAACTGACTTTAACCTTAAAGACGAGGTCAGGATCAGAATCAGGATCTTCACCCTTCTTTTACGTCAGGGCGATCCGGGGAAGCCTGGGGAGACGGGACCCTCTGGAGAGCCAGGTATTCCTGTATGTATCTGATGGGGAAGGGTCACAGCCTCACTTCAGTCCACAGTGTTGCTCCTGGACTCTAAACTTCTCTGACTTGTCTTTGGTTTTTGACCTCAGGGTGACATCGGCGTCCCTGGAGAGAGGGGCATCGCTGGACCCAGAGGAGTGGCGGTGAGCATCACAAGTATCTTAAATAAAAATAATCTCTGCTCCATTTAGAAGCCTGATTATTGGACTTTCTGCTGCACAGATGGTGTGATAAATTTAACCACAGGATTCAGACTGTCCTGACAACCAGCAGGGAGAAGGAAAAGAAGTGGACTGAGAGTGAAGCAGCCGCCTTAAAAGACGGCAGTGCAAACAGCATAGAGCATTAACAGACGACAATGCAAACAGCATAGAGCACTAAAGGATAAAACCGTTAGAGCAGGATAATAAAGAGCTTAATGGAGGTTAACGACATGCTGCTGTGGCTTCAAGTGGCTCGAGAGCAGGAGTTCAGAAAGAGAAATGTCAGAAGATAAAACAGCTTGAATCTGAATTTAAATGAACACCCAGTTTGTTTCCTTCTTACAGGGAAGCATCGGACCGACGGGCAACCCCGGACCTCAGGGAGTGAAAGGTTTTCAGGTCAGCAGCAGGACATCCCCGCTGTCAGTTTGTTTGTTTTTTATTGTTTAGGTGAACTCACTGTGTCCTGTGCTGCAGGGGGTGAGGGGAGCTTTGGGGGATCCAGGTCTTCCAGGTCCGACGGGAATCCGAGGAGAGTTTGGCGAAAGGGTGAGAGGTTTCCTGTAATCATGACAGATTGTATTCTCTTGGTTATTATCAATAAATCTAGCAGTTAGTCAGTTGATTTGTCATGTGGCCAATGACGTGTCACATGTAGATAAATAGAAACAGTAAATTTTCATGTCAACAATCTACAGATCTACAGAACACACAATGAAAAGAAGATATTACAAAAATTATCAATGTTTTTTTAAATAAAATATAAATGAGGTAGTGTACAGATGTGCTAAGATTAAGAGGAATAAGAATTTTTTTTCCCAAAAAAATCACTAAAAAAATTATCAGTTTATGTAGCTTCACTGATCGATTTATTGACTAATCACTGCAGTTCTAATAGTCTGAACAAAAACAGGTAAAAGCCCCCAAAAGTCTGACACATCTTCAGTCACACCTTTGAATTCAAACTTTGACGAGACCATCCAGGTAAGCCTGTCAGAGAGCAGGACATCCCTCCCTATCCAGCAGAGCTCCCACACTGAAAGGCCTCCTGTTCAGGACCTCGGGACAGAACAAAGCCGGTCTTTATGTCGCTCCTGGTCCCCCTCAACCAGCCCACCTCTGCCGGCCTTCCACAAATATCTCTACATGCCTCTCATTTATTCTCCTCTCTGTCCTTTTTCTGCCCTGTAGGGTCCAGTGGGAGCTTCTGGAGCTAAAGGAGACATGGTAAATACAGCCAGAGTGCAGCTGAAACACAGAAACCATCCACACTCTGATCTGCTGTCTGTAATATGTTTTATTTTTATGACGCTGAAGCTGTTATCAGCCCATAGATCAAGCACCTTTCAAGCAAGAACATTTTTAACTTTGTCATACTTCCGATAAGCATCTAAATGACCTGAAAATGCATAAATGAGCAGGCGTTCAATTATAAATTAGCATAATTAACGCCTCAGTGATGCCATATAAGGCTGTGCATCTTGGTCCGTTCATACATCAGTATATCAGCTGTCTGTGCCTGGTTCCACTTCCTGTTGAACTTATCGTACACAGAGACAAATTAAGCTTCAATTAGTGCACAGCTAATGAAGTTAGCCTGCAGTGTTGATATTTCAGTGTTAATTTAAATGAATGATGATATCATTAGGCTATTTGTTATAACTCACACTGCAGAGACAAACAGATCATGTCAGAATTATTATAAAATGTGATTTATGTAGGATTTTCAAAGTAATAAATGTACAATCCTTTGGATATGAATGAAATAAGAGACATTTGATCATGTGAGTGGTTCCTGCATGAGGCCCGACGTTCAAACAAAGAGAAAAGACTAAAATCTGGCCTCAGATAATTCAGATCTCCTGGTGTCTCTGCAGGGCGTTGCAGGAAGTGATGGTCTTCCAGGAGAGAACGGAGAACCTGTGAGTATTTTCTGACATTTCAGTGTCTGATCAGAGCATAAAGTTAATTTTTTCTGCTGCTGCTATTTTTTATATTATAAAATATAGATATATATATATTATAGAAAAATATAGAAATAATATAGAAAATCCAGCTGCTTGGCCTGGCTTTTGATTAGAATGGCCTTTATTTTAAAAGAAATAAATCTACTAATGTATTTTAGTCACTGCTGTGTTTTTATTTGTGAAGCTATTTTTGGGAAATCTATTTTAAATTTGAATTATGGAAATTACAGTTTCTGTTCATTGGACTTTTTGTGTTACCTTAAACTTAACAATATCAAAATATCAACGAGTCCAGGATATTTTTATGATAATTGTTGAAACCTGACCTGGTTAAATGAAGCTAAATAATGTGTTCAGATGCTGTTTCACTGATCATGTCTTTATTTCAGGGTCCTTTTGGTCCAGTTGGACAGAAAGGAGAGGTGAGCCTTTTGTTTTCTGTCACTGCAGTGTTTCATAACTTCACATTCAAACCAGCTTTCTAGACTCAAAGTCCTTCTATTAACCACCAAACACAGATCAGATGCTGTGTGTGGGTGTAATTAGCAGCACAAGTCTCTTCCAAACTCCCTCAGCGAACATTAAAAATGGAGGCTCGCTTCGAGTCGCTGCACATGACTCTGCTCCACATTCCAGCTTTAACAGGATTAATTAGAGACAGGTACTGCTGCTTTGGCTTTATTGGCCTGTTTGCTGCCACCGCCACCAGGGAGAGACGAGTCGCATTAAAGCTGCAGCTCAATTTATGTAATTAGAGACACGGTGCTGATGAGCCTCGCTCTCACAGGCTCGTTTACTGTTCACTGTAATTATCAAGCCGTATGAATCCGCCCCCACACCGTCTCTGCAGACCCACTTTGCTCCTCGGTTGGTGTTTAGTCAACGATCAAATCAGAGGATGTTTTTAGCTCCAGACTGGAAGAAATTGATCTTTTTTTTATCTAATGAGTGATTTAATGGAGCATTGTTGTTGATTACAGCCAGGGAAGCGAGGTGAACTGGGACCTAAAGGTGTGACGGGTCCACAAGGAGAGCTTGGAGCAAGAGGCCTTCCAGGAAAACCAGGACTTATGGGCTTCCAAGGGGAGCAGGGTCTGCCTGGAATTGCAGGAAAGACGGGAATACCTGTGAGTGTTTCTGATCTGTTAAAAGCATGTTAAGTGTTTTAAGACGACCCAACACTTTAAGAAACGTCTCCTGTCTTGTTTTCAGGGTAAACTGGCGAGCGAGCAACACATCAGAGAGCTCTGCGGCCCGATGATCGACGGTGAGACGTCTCAGTCTTTTCCCTGTGAATCAATAATAAAAGGTGAGCTGGATGACTGACCTTCTGATGTTTTCCATCACCCAGACCAGATCGCTCAGCTGGCGGCGAACCTCCGAAGGCCCCTGGCCCCCGGCATGGTGGGCCGCCCAGGCCCCGCAGGGCCACCAGGAAAGCCAGGAGTCCCTGGATCTGTCGGACATCCAGGTTCCCGTGGACCACCAGGGTACAGAGGCCTGCCAGGAGAACTGGGAGACCCAGGACCAAGAGGTAAAAAGTGATTTGATCCACTGGAAGGAGCACAGAAAACATGAGTAAATTATCAAGATCAGTGGTGGGAGAAGAGGCTATTAGTACTAATTTTGAGAGTATTTTTTACTATCAGCAATGAATAAAATATTCTGTCTTTCTGCAGGTGATGTCGGGGAACAAGGTGATAAGGGACCCATTGGCAAAGCTGTTGATGGGCCCACTGGAGACCAAGGATACCAAGGTATTTATTGATCACTGTCACAGTAAAACACACTGATTATTAGCTCTGTTTATGAGCAAAAGCTACCAACTATTCAGTATATTTACATCTGAATCCAGGCAGACATTTTGACTCACACACAGACATGCCCAATGAAACTTCCTGTGTTACCATGGAAACCCTCTCTGACCTCATGTGATCAAAACGAATCTTGTGAATTGTGAGAATCAACGAAAGTGAAAAGTGAAATCTTATCACAGATTGTAGTGTATGAATAGCACGTTAGCGTGGAATTCTGGGTGGTTTACTGGCACCATTAATGAAAAAATTAAAGAACCGCTGCTGCCTGTCCACAGGTCTTCCAGGAGTTCCTGGAATCGTCAAAGACGGACGTGACGGATCTCCAGGAGATCCAGGCGAGCCCGGAGAGCCAGGCAGGGTGGGCAGGACTGGACACCAGGGGCCTCCTGGGATCTGTGACACCACAGCCTGTCAGGGAGCAGCAGCCGCTGGCAAATCCTCCAACCCCAAAAACCATTAAAACATGACTTCCTGCAACCTGACGCCATCCATCCAGAGGAGGGAATGAAAGAGGAGTGATGAGAGAAATGCCCTCTTTATTTAAATGACAGGATGGACGGATGGATGGATGGAGTGACATCAAACAGGTGTGATATTGTGAGAGGAACACCTGAGGAGGGACATGAACAGCAGAGCACCAGAGACAGAACCATGAAGAAGACACCCAGAAATAAAGAGGACAGACGAGAAACAACAGCATCACATAACAAGACTGGACTGACTGGAAAACGAATGATGAGTCCTTTTGTGAATAAAAACTTTGTACATGTCGTTCATCCCGTTAATGTAAGTCACAGGTGTTACCTCAACAGTGTAAAATACAGACACAGGCGACAGCAGAAAAGCCTCTGTGTGTATTTTAAAAGGAATAAAAAACACAAATACCCAGAGATTTTGTAGATTAATGCAACACTTTTTTACAGCTTTCTTTGTTTTTTTAATTGTTTTTTTTTAATTACATGTGAAGTTGATTCTCTAGATTTGAGAATCAAAATAAAACTTGTGGATGCATCAGAATTTGTAAAATAAATTAAAGAATCTTAGGAGCAAAGTTTTTTTTTTTCTTTTCTTTGTTTCAAATCCACATCCACTATGTACTACCGGTGCTGTAACTATTAAATATACATGACCTTAAATACTATTTATTGTTTGTGGGTGACTGTTGTATGTACAGTAAGATGCTACAGCGACATGTTGTAAGAAAGAACAAATAAAGCCACTTTTCAGTAAAACATTTCTCTACATATGAACAGTCTGTACGTCACAGTAAAATGATGAACACCATGGAAACAAAGTAATCCCATTAATAATCTTATTGAAGTAAATATTTAAGTGGATTCACACTTAAATAAGAGTAAATGTTTGTTAAGAAGAGAACTGAGTTATAAATATTCAGTGAAAATAAATAAGGTGCACATACACTTAAACAGTGCCAAACAGTGGTGTATGACTCTATGAAAAGCCCTTCTTATAAATAAATGTTGGAAATCAAAAGTCAGTGGAGCTTCAAACACCAGCCTGACGCTGTGCTTCATGTTGGAGCAGCAGAGCTCCTCTTAAAGGGTGCTTTCTGTCCTTCAAACTGTTATCAGACTTGCCTGAGATTAAATGTTGAATAAGAGGATCATTGCTCTACCGCCAGAGGAGTCTTATCCATCTCTGAAGAAGGGCTGGTTTCCAGAAACTGTCCTTGACTGTCAGAGAATGTCTTCAGAAACTCCTGTACAGAGGGACAATAGTAAAAATACTGTGGTTAATAATTATTCTAAAGGACAGTACTTTGGGGAAAGATATGAGGCCTCATTTTAAATCTCTGCAAATGTCAAACTTTCTGTGCCTGTCTTCTAAACATAAATTGGGATTTTAAAAACAGAAAAATGCATGCATGTATCATGTATCTGTATGAGGATGGGAAAAAGGGGATGGTGAGGTGTTTTTAAATTTGGTGTTGTATTATTTTTATTTTATTTTTTACAATAAAGGGCCAACAAATTCAATATCAAGTGGCCAGAATATATACATACATATATGCCCCCCCGTCCTTAAAACCTAGCAACGCCCCTGCTCAAAAGCTACATTATGTGACAGATTCTGATGAAATTTAGTTAAAGTTAAAAAGTTAAAGTTAAAAGTTGGGCTGATGAGTACTTGGGGTGACATGGAAACTCACACCCTGTGTATCTCCTTGGGGCTAAGCCCCCCATCCTTAAAACCTAGTGACGCCCCTGATAGAAGCAATGGTTGATGCCTTTATTAGCGGCTCAAAAAGCTCCAAAAATGGACTTTGTTCTCAAATGAAAACATGCCTTTTTTACGCAGCATAATATTCATGTTCTGTGCAAAAGTAGCAGCATAGTTTTAAAAGTACAACTGGTGTGTAACAGGCCCTTTGGCTGCAGGTGACGCTGCTGGTGCTGCACATGGTCACCAAGTAAAAAGTAAATTTCCACATCCTTATGAAAGACGAAACAATAACCTGTGACAGTAAGAAGAATTCACAGTTCTTATCTTCTAGCAGGATTCAAGTTTCAATTGTGGAGCCAAACTGCTTCACATCAGTCAAAGTCTGAACTCAGCACAGACGTACCTCTTTAAACTTGTCTCCATATGTTTTGTTGATGTATCTGAGGAAGGCTGTGGTCCACTGCAGGGTGGTGGCTTTGTCTGTGTCCGAGCTGCAGAACGGCACCAGCGTGTTGAGCTCGTCACAGTACGAACGAATCCTCTTCCTGTGAGCGAAGACGATACACATTTACACTTTTACAACCAGGACATGACATTCATCCAGAGCTGCAATACCAGTGCTCTTGCACCATTTTAAAAGGCAAATTTAATACTTTTAAGACATTTTTATAATTTTTTGTTTTTTCTTTGGTCGAAAATTGTCAATTTGTTGTAGGGCCTGACCAACAGTTTTTGAGGATGATGCTGATGTCAATATTTAGCAAAATGAATATGATGGCAGGTGAGCGAGACGCCTTCTGCTGTCGGTAATGGCTGCTCACCTGCGTTCCCTCTCCTTATTGTTGTGTTTCTCTCTGCGCTGGATGAGCGACATGTGAGGTCGAGATGTTTTCCTGGAGCTGCTGCCGGAGGAGACCGGGTCGACTGAAGAAGCCTTGACAGGTTGCGTCGCCGCATCGTCTACGAAAAACACAGCACGAGTTAGACAGTGTGGTGCGGCAGGCAATAATAAAAAAACGACACTGTAGATTTAGAGTACTGATTACTTTCTTTGTTCACAAGCTGTTGCTCCTCTG
This sequence comes from Synanceia verrucosa, assembly GCA_029721515.1. Lineage (NCBI taxonomy): Eukaryota > Metazoa > Chordata > Actinopteri > Perciformes > Synanceiidae > Synanceia > Synanceia verrucosa. The sequence continues at coordinate 2,221,563 of CM056561.1, read as the reverse complement.
TTGTCTTGCTGCCACTTTTTGTAACGACTTTTTCCGGACGGTAATTAAATGAGAAACTCTTGGGGATGATTAAACACTGATGCTTGTTGGGTTCAGCCATGTGAGGAATATGGCCAATCACCTGAGGCTAAAACAAGAAGGAATGAACAATGGATCCTGTTTCTCCTGTAAAGCTGCATTTTATTTTGATAGTTTTCCATCGTACTTGTTCACACATGTTGGTGACTGGATTAAATACACCCCCTGCAAATGGGCTGGAAACCTCAAAAGGATTTGCTCTGTCAGCTTTCATCCACTTGTTGCACATGGCTGCCTCTTGAGCTTCTGCAGACTGCTGAAGCACTGTCCAAAAACTGAAACACAACACATAAAATGAGCATTATGGTGCTATGTTTCCAAATAATACACAGTATCAGTGACACCTACTTGCTGAGGACCACAGACTGAAAATCTTGCTGTCTTGGGGTGTCACCGGTCAGGGTGTTGAACCTTTTCTCCAGACAAACTCGAGCAGCCGACCTGGATCTCTTCTGTGAGGATGAGCAGCTGTTGGGGGATGGTTCGGTCGGGCTGTCTTTACCTCTGACTCTGGCAAGCACAAAGTCCGGGACCTCTCCATAAGAAGCCGGCGTCTTCTCTCCCGGCATCACCAGACAGTGATCATCAGTCGAAGTCGACAGGTCAATAGCTTGTGTGGTTGTGAGGGGGGAAATGACAGCGGCGTCTTTCACCATCACTGCAGCAGGGTGAGGGCTGGCATCGGGCACGTCTGGAGGGCAGTTATGTGCCTCCATGTGGGCCTGGATGAGGTGCTGAAGGTGGGTGTATTCGACCTCTGACATCTCCATCAGACTGTGCTCCGGTCTCAACATCTGGTCATGGGTCAAACATCCAGCTTGGCTGCCATCCTTCACTGTGGAGATAAAGGAGGCACACAGAGAGCAGAACAAGCTACAGGTAGCTCTAGTACAGGTAGCTGGACTCTTTATGAAGAGTGGTTCAAGTTAGCCCGAACTGAATAAAACTGAAAATAATGACATTAAACACCTTATAACAAGCAGCTAACTACTAAAGCTAGCTCCTGACTTAGCAAACGAGGAGCGTTAAGCTAGCGAGTTTGAAAAGACGTTAGTGTAATTTATGCTAACGCTAAACAGGCTAGTTGCTAACGTTTTCAGTTAATAAGTCGTCCACTTTATGTTGGTTAATGTCTAAATAAACTGCAAGTAGTATTCAGCTCACTCTGTGGTCTTTACTCTTGGTTATTCAACTTACTTTGGTGCCAGCGGTGATGGAGGTGAGCCGGTGTTGAACCGACAACTGTCACCGGAGAAAAACCGTCACAACCAGGCTGTAGCTGTGTGATAAATGTGACACACGACACACTTTACATTTAAATTGACTAAAAAAAATAAATATATATATTTTTTATAGTTTTGTTTTATTTGTGTGTTCACTAAACTGTAATAACAGAAAAGCAAAAGGCAGGTACCGTGTGGTCATATTTCATGACGTCTGCGATAATGACGTCACTCCTATCATGGGTCTGGTCAAAAAAAAAAATATTATTACAAATAATTATTATTACACATAAATATGTGCGTGTAAAATGCAAGTAATCCATCTCATCATAATTATAGCCAAATTTCACATTAACCCTTCCAAATTTGCTAACCAACAATTATTATTTTATTTTGTTTTTATTTCTATACGTTTTGTCACTGCATTTTATCCTGAACATTTCTGTACTTTGCCTGTATATATGTTGTTAATAAAAAAAACAGGAAAAAGTTTATTTATTTACCATTTCACTGTTATTCTGCATCTATTTCCTGTACAGTTAATATATATTAATAATAATTTATTTCAATTTAATTTGCTATAATTAGTCTTAAATTATATTTAGTATTTTTTGGCCCTTATTTTTATTGTTGCACTATCCACTTTGATGCTGTAGTGTTGCAAATTTCCCCTTGACACTGATAAAGGATTACCTTATCTTATTTTCAGGTCTATCTCATCTCTCATATGGCTATTTTAACCATGGGTTTCTTACTTTTCTGGAATAAAAAATGCATCTAAAAGCAAAAATCCTGTCTGATGGGGACCCTGGGACAAAATTTTATACAGGTGGGTCTATGGTCTAATCTGTTTCAGTTTAAGGTTTCTTGATGCCAAAGAAAATATATGAAATAAGTTCAGTAAAGTTGGTAGAGTAGTTCCACTGATGTTGAAATGCATATAAGGTTATTATGCATTAAACTACTGTATGTTTGCAAATCCTCCCTACAACATGAAGAAGCATCGACCTACTGGACTAGAAGACAACTTTCTTCTGTTAATTTTTTTCACAGAAGCGAAAATAATCAGCAAAAAGTATTTTCAGTACTTCAGTAACATAGACTTCCTACTTATGACACCATGTAGTTGTCATGACAATGAAAGAGGCAGAGGTTGGAGCACAGAGAGACAAAATTAGATGCTCTGTAATTCCTGTTGCTCGTATAAAAACAGAAAACAAAAAGATAACATCAGTGTAACAAGAATACAGAGCAGGGAAATGGAAATTAGCACAGTCGAATACTCCTTCAGGAGTGGATGGTTCTTTAATAAATGTCCAAGATGTGTTAAATGCCGCTGTAGGTTATAGGACACTTTAATCTCATTGGTTATCTACTAATGCTGTAAAATGTGTTGTATTTCATAATGGCGTGCCTCAAAAGTGCACTTCAGCACACTACTTGGTGGACGATGAATCAGAGGATTAAACTGAATGCTGTCGCCCCCCTCTGGTAAAATATGAGCCTTGCAAGTGGTTTGAAAAGTTATATACAATATTTCTTTTTATATTCTACTTATACATGAATGCACAATCCAACTTTAACACTGGCATGGACATTTTTCTCTATGTTTACTTTAGATACTTTAAGTAGGCCTACCAACTTTTACATGTGATGTTTTTGATAGAATTTTCATGGATTACTCACATCGTGGTATCGTTACTATATTATTATATCTAAGGATCTAAAAGGATAAATCAGTGTGTATATTAATCACTTATTGCACCAAGCTGTAATACAATCAAGCAGTGATGTACATTTTTTTTTACTACTATTACAATGTGTCATGAACCTCTGCACAAAAGATAATTGTACTTTTAATAAATATAAATAAGAGTTTGATTGATTCCCACAAACAGAACACTGCTGGTAACGGATTTGGGCAACACTCCAAATATTGATTAAATCACTATTAAATCAGACTACAAATAAATTTAAAAAAGAAAAGTGACTTTATTGCCTTCTTGCATTCTAAAAGAACAATGAAACACCATTTCTTATCAGCAGAAGAACACAAAAGCCAGATCAAGGCGAACAATGCTGACACTAAAAAACAAATGACTGTACATTTTCTGTACAAAACAGTTCTTAGTTGAATTTACAAGTGACTGATTCAATTTAAGAGACATTTAGTCATAATCAAATAACAAAAATAAATGCATCTACACTGAATACAAGACATACTAGAACATAACTCAGATACCTTCCATATCAAGCATGGCTTTGCCTGCAGGTCTTTAATGTCAGTAAGACACCACTTTCCTTGAGAAATACACATTCAATGTGTGTTATGTTATAATATGACTAATGTAATGTATAATATTTAATGTGATGATTCTAAGCCGTCTTGTAGGTCTAGTTTGATAGCCTTGGGGTCCTGAGGGGTTCTTGATTTTGAGTCTAACTTGGCTGGACACTGCTCTTATTTCCATCACCATCCGAATTTTGATTGCTTTTAGTTTAAACATGAGCATCCTGTCGATCAGTTTCATTGCCTACTTCCTTTCTTCCCTCTCCATCCGCTGTGCTGCCAGCAGGACTTCTGTCCTGCTCCTGTCTTTTCCCTTGAACCAACTCTCGTTCTCGACTAACTGATCTACCTTTGCTCCACTCCATGTCAGCTGGGTGACCTATTTGGTTTCGTTTGGGGCTGAAGACATCAGGTTTATTGTTTGTACAATTTGGAAAGCGTACAAGACCTGTTGGAGTGGGAAGTAATGCAGCTCTGGGTCTCTGGGGGTTTACCGCTTGCTGATCTTGTAGATGGTCTAAACCAGGGCCTCTTATATCTGACCCTTGCATGTCATCTTTCATGGCTGCCTCAGATCTCCTGGAGTCTGACCCTGGACCCATCATATCTGACCCTCTTCTGTCAGACCCAGGGCCTTGTGTGTTTGTAAACCTCCTCCAAGGACCATGTCTTCTATCTGAACCTTCAGGTGTTGCCCCCCTAATATCTGTTTTATTAGGCCCTAGTCTTCTCATATCTGGACCTCTATGTTCCCTCCTAAAATCATGCTCAGATCCTTGTCCATCAATGTTTGAATTTCTGTTTTCAGGCCCCAGGTGTCTTAAATCTGGACCTCTTGGACGTTTTCTATCAAGAGCTTCCGTTTCAAATCCACTTCTGTTTGAATCTGAATTCATCATGTCTGGAGGTCCCCTAAAAACACCAGGTTCATCCATGTTTGGCTCTCTAATATTACCCCTGAAGTCCGGCTGCCTCCAGTCACTCCCCATATCCCCCCCTCTCATATCTAATCCTTGTTCTCTCATGTCTGGACCTCCTCTATTATGGCCTTGTTCTCTATTGTCTGGATGTCCTTCCCCACTGAAAAATGATCCACGCCCTCTTCTGTTTGGCATGACACCGCCTCTTGGTCCTCCCCTGGGCCCTGAGTCACCCTGGCTGGGTCCTGGACCCCTGCAACCAGGATCACTCCAGTCATCTCCTGGACCTCTCAAAGGCCCTGGAAATTGCATACTTGGCCTTTCTTGTGTGGGCCTTGGCCCCCTACTTTCAGGGCCACTCCACTCCCTACAAGGACCTTGCCTGCTATGTTCCTGAAACTGCTCAACTGGACCTTCTGGAATATTTCCATGTCTTTTCCAGTCATCTCCTAAATATTCTCTTTCATTTCCTACAGTCTCCATAATGTGCCCTCTTTTGTCAGACCATTGTTCTTCTGGGTCTGTGCCTCGCCTATTGAGCTCAGAACCTCTGAAGTCTGGCCCTTTCCATCTGTCTCCCCGATTTAGTCTGTTCCTATCTGGCCCTGGTCCTCTAATGTTTCCCCTCATAGGCCTTGAACCCCTACCCCTCCAGTTTCTGCCTGTTCTATCAGGTCCTTGGCCCTCTATACCTGGGCTCTCTTGGATAGGTTCTGACCCTCTAAAGTCTGCCTCTCCCCAGTCATCTCTTCTTAGACCTTCTGCATTTGGGTCTTTCTCCACAATGCCTGGGCCTCTACAGCCTGGCTCACCTTCTTGTCTCCAATCTGGTCTTGGGCCCTCCATATCTGGACCTCTTCTCTCAGACCCAGACTCCCTGAAGCCTGAACCACCTGGTTCATGTCTGCCAGGCCATGGACTGTCAATATCTGGACCTCTACTTTCACAACCTGGTCCTCTAAAATCTGGACCTCTTGGGTGTTTCCTATCAGGCCCTGGACCCTCCATAGCAATATTTGGAGGTCTTCCAGCTTGTTCTTCTGGACCTCTCCAGTGAGGCCCTGGTCCTGGATCCTCCATACTGGATTCTGATCTTTCCAGGTTTGGTCCCCTTCTGTCTGGACCTCTCTTGTCAGGCCCTGGGCCAATATTTGGTTGTACATTTTCTGGCCCAGGACCCCTGAAGTGTGGTCCTCTATTGTGAGACCCTGGACCCTCTATACTTGGACCAGTTCTTTGAGGCCCCTGTCCTGTGAAGTCAAATCCAGGACCTCTCACATGTGGTCCTCTCCTGTCAGGACCCAGTCTATCAGTATTTTGATCTCCTGGTCCTCTCCTGTCAGGTCCAGGTCCCTGGAAGTCAGGACCTACTGGTCCTCTCCTGTCAGGTCCCGGTCCCTGGAAATCAGGACCTCCTGGTCCTCTCCTGGCAGGCTCTTGAATGCCCATAGTATGACCACTTCTTTCATGTCTTGGCCCACTACAATTGGGAACTCCTGATTCTCTCCTGTCATGCCATGGACCATGCATAGCAGGACCTCTCCAACCAGGCCCTGTTCCACTGAAATCTGGACCTCCCGGTTCTCTTATGTCAGGTCCCGGTCCTCTGAACTCTGGACATTCAGACCGCCTATTGACAGGCCCAGGATAGTCCATAGATAATCTTCTCATATCACGCCCTGATCCCCTGAAATCTGGACCTTCAGGCCCTGTTCCCCTGAAATCTGTACTTTCAGGCCCTGGTCCTCTGAAATCTGGACCTCCAGGTCCTCTCCTGTCAGGCCTAGGGCCCTCCATAATAGGACCTTTCCTTTCAGGTCCTAATCCTCTGAAATCAGGACCCCCGGGTCCTCTGCTGTCAGGCCCAGGGCCCTCCAAATCTGAACCTCTCCTTTCAGGTCCTAATCCTCTGAAATCAGGACCCCCAGGTCCTCCCCTGTCAGGTCCAGGGCCCTCCATAGCTGGACCTTTCCTCTCAGGCCCTGGTCCCCTGAAATCTGGACCTCCAGGTCTTCTCCTGTCAGGCCGAGGACCTTCCATAACAGGACCTCTCCTTTCAGGCCCTGGTCCCCTGAAATCTGGACCACCAGGTCCTCTTCTGTCAGGCACAGGTTGCTCCAAATCTGGTCCTCTCCTTTCAGGTCCTAGTCCTCTGAAATCAGGACCCCCAGGTCTTCTCCTGTCAGGCCCAGGACCTTCCATAATAGGACCTCTCCTTTCAGGCCCTGGTCCACTGAAATTTGGATCTCCAGGTCCTCTTCTGTCAGGCCCTGGGCAATCTATATCTGGACCTCTCCTTTCAGGCCCTGGCCCACGGAAATTTGGACCTCCAGGTCCTCTCCTGTCAGGCCCTGGGCAATCCATATCTGGACCTCTCCTTTCAGGTCCTAGTCCCCTGAAATCAGGACCCCCAGGTCTTCTTCTGTCAGGACCTGGACCTTCCATAACAGGACCTCTCCTTTCAGGCCCTGGCCCACTGAAATTTGGACCTCCAGGTCCTCTCCTGTCAGGCCCTGGGCAATCCATATCTGGACCTCTCCTTTCAGGTCCTAGTCCTCTGATATCAGGACCCCCAGGTCTTCTTCTGTCAGGCCCTGGACCTTCCATAACAGGACCTCTCCTTTCAGGCCCTGGCCCATTGAAATCTGGACCTCCAGGTCCTTCTCTGGCAAGGCCAGGCCCTTCCATAACTGGACCTCTCCTCACAGAACCTGGCCCGCTGAAATCCGGACCTCCAGGTCCTCTTCTGGCAGGACTAGGACCTTCCATTAGTAAGGCTCTGTTTTGTGGCTCTGTACCTCTAGATCGTCTTCTGTCTGGCCCAGGACCCTCCATAACTGGACCTCTCCTTTCAGGCCCTGGTCCACTGAAATCTGGACCTCCAGGTCCTCTCCTGCCAGGAATAGGACCCTCCACAAGTGGGTCTCTCCTTTCAGGTCCTGGTCCTCTGAAATCCAGATCTCCATGTCCTCTCCTTTCAGGTCCAGGTCCTCTGAAATCCAGACCTCCAGGTCCTCTCCTTTCAGGTCCTGGTCCTCTTAAGTCTGGACCTCCAGGTCCTCTTCCATCATGCCACAGGCCAACCATATCAGGGCCTCTCCTTTCAGGCCATGGTCCCTTGAAATCTGGACCTTCCAGACCTCCAGGTCCTTGACCCTCCATAGCTGGACCTTTCCTCTCTGGTCTTCTTAAATGTGGACCCCCTGGTCCACTACTGTTAGGTCCTGGACCCTCCATCGCAAAATCTGGACCTCCTGGTCCTATCCTGTTATGCCTAGGTTTCTCCATGTTTGGACCACTCATTTCAGACCCTGGTTCTCTAAAGTCTAGACCTTCAGCACCTCTTCTGTCTGGCCCCTGGCTCTCCATGTTTGGACCTCGTTGATCAGGCTGATGGACTCTCCATTCATCTTGTATAAATGTCCCCCCCTTGACTGGGCCTACTCCTCTCCTACCTGGTCCTCTCCAATCATCTCTTCTGTCTGATACTAAATTATTCCTATTTGGAGCCCCTATATGTGGACCCAGGCCTTGACTTTGATTCCTCTGATGCCTCATATCAGGACAGACAAAAACTGGTCCTGGACCTCTCCAATCTGGATTTGTATTGTTTGGCGGACCATCACCGCCACCCACACTACCCATATCTTGACCAGGCCCCACATAACTTGTTTTGTTCACATCTGGCTGTCTTAAATCATGATTAATTTCTGATTCTCGTTGGTCAGGGCCATGTTCAGCCCTAATATCTTGCTGTGGCTCCTTGAAATTTTCTCTAGGCCCAGTGTGGTCTTGACCAATGCACGACATGTTAGACCCACCACTTTCAGAATTTATGTTTTGGCCTGGCCCTGGCCCTCTCATGGGTGCATCTTGCCCTTTTTGCAAGCCCCATCTTTCATCTGCCATTGTTGGGCATTGTCTATCTGCTGAACCTGCAGTTGCATTCAAATCCAAACTCCTTTCATTGCTACCCTCCCTACTCAAGTCTGCATCTCTTCCATGTGCCTGAAATCCCCTTTTTAGTGGGCCCCTTTCCTCTAAAACTGGACTGCCATCATGCTTTAATTGCATGTGAACTCTTTCTGAGCCCATAAAAGAGGGACCTGGTCTGAGAGTTGGATGTATCACACCTCCACCCCTCATTGCAGATCTCATACCCCCAGTATGTGGACTTTCCCAGCTACCTTTTTGGTCTCTGCCTTTTCCTGTATTATCTGGAGTACTACCTTCTATTTGTGAAGCCCCTAGTGGCCTGCCATCTGGGTTTTCTGTCCTTTGATGATACATAGCTGATGAAGGAACCCTTATATCAGGCCCAGGTCTATATGACGGAGAGCCCCTCATGACTGGATCGCTTCTCTCATTCTGTAAGTCTGGTCCTCCCATATGTGAATTTGTAACATATGTAGGAAGCATTTGCCCTCTCATTTCCAGACTGCTTTGCCTCATATCAGGGCATGTGTCTTTTACTTCTGGGTTAACACCTTTCATGCCAGAACCCAAAATACCTGGATGACTCATACCAGGTCCTGGATGCTTCGGTACAGGGTCTACCTCAGATCCTGAGCCCTGAATATTAGAGCCTGTAGCTTGATTTGAAGGAACTCCCTCTTGACCTAGGACCTCTGGATGCTTTAAGCTTTGAATTCCCCCTTCTCTCTGTTTCTCTGCCTCCATCATACCCTTATCACTATCACCTTGGCCCTTTATACCTAATGCTCCAAAATCCACATTTTTAACATTTGATATTGGACCTCCAACAGTGGGCCACAGATTATCGGACATTGTTGCTTGACCACCAATAGGCAAAAAAATATTTTCAACTTTAACAAGTGGAGTTGAGACACTGGTATGCATCTCAGGATCTGTCATGTTTTCAGTCTTAACATCATCACTCTTTTCTATGCTGCTCGGTTTCACAAACTGTGGCTCTGGATCAGGACTCTGAGGAGAATCTCGAGTGGGTGGATCTAGTTCTCTTAGAGGAATTGCACTGTCAATTTTACTTAAGAAGAGAAGTTCCTCTTGAGAGGGTTTATCTATCTGTGTAGAGCTACTACCTGTGTCACCGTGGCCAACGGCTGAAGTTTTTTGAAGCTCCTGGGATTTGGTTGGTTCTGAAGTCTCAAGCTTCACACGTGAAGAAGAAAAAAAACCTTTATCTGCTGTCTCAACATTATCATTTTTTAACTGATGTCCATCAGAGACATTGTTAATAGTAACTGAGGTAAATGATGATGCAAATTGTCCAACAACAGGGTCTGATGGCTTCTCAAGAACATGTGGGGAAGGTCCTATGGGTTGTTTCGGTGAAAGGGACCTGGAACCTTTTTGTCTAATAGAAGATGGGGAGCTTCTACGCCCATGAGAATGACGGCGTGTTGAATGCTCTTTACGGTGGCGACCATGGCGTTCAGATGGGTCTCTAACTCTATGTCTTGACCTGTCCCTTTCACTTCTTCTGCGTCTGTCCTTTTCTCTGTGTCGTCGGGAATGTGACGGTGAGCGCTGCTGTGATTTCCTTGAAGGACTTCTATGACTGCCTCTTTCACGGTGGCTTCGCTTCTTTGGTGACAGCCTTCGTTTTTTGCTGTGATGTGAATTCAGAGGTGTGCCCTTACGGCCAGCACTATGTCCTCTTCTAGATGAATCTGAATCACGAGACTTTGTACTGCCTCCTTGGAATACGTCGTTAAAAAGTGATTCATCCTCAGGATCATAAGCCACATCAGAATCTTCTATCTCTCCAGCAGAGGAATACTTGTCAATTTCCTTAACAGTGTCTGGTGTTTCATCTTGCTCTGCAACAGTATCTGTGGCATTTTCTAAATTAGGGGTGTCAGTCGTGTCTTCTGGCTTAATAGTTTTTGCATCCACATTTGAACTGTTCGTAATCTCTGTATGGTTGCTGGTCTTATCTGCTGGTTCTGACAGTTGACTGAGAGGCAAACCTTTTTGTGGGGGAGACATCAGGGTATCAGAGACAGAAAAGTGAGCCATGAACATACCCACAGCCTCTCTCTGTTGACGTAGTGCCTCTTCCTGCTCCTTCAGCTGACGTTTTTGCTCTTCAATCTGCTTATTTAGCTCCTCGAGCATCCTCTGTTGCTCAGTTAGCGTTGCAGCTGAGACAACCACAGTGCCTGTAGGAATGCTCTGTGTTACTCCTGCTGGGAGGGAGGTTTGCACAGTGGTGGTGGTAGCTGGTGTGGAAACTGGGGTTGGACAAGTTGGAGAATCTGATGTCTGAGTTGGAGCAGGAGGCTTTGTGACAACATCACTTTGAATATCTGCAAAGATGGTCTCGTCCTCTGGATCATAGGCCACGTCATTGTCTACAGTACCTGATACTGCAGTGTCAACAGCCTTCATTGTTCCTGGGATCTGAGGAGCGACTGTTCCATATCCCATTGCTGGATCATACTCCTCTTCTGGATCATATGGTCGGTCAAAGTCATTTTCTGCTTCTTCTAATTTTTTAACTTTGGATTTCTGTCCGTACTGTTGGACAATTGGATCCACCATTGATCTGGACGCCTGAGACAACACTGGGATCTTCTTCACACTAACTGATGTTGTTGTTGAGTCTCCGTCAGAAGGGACCACAGAGTCATTATGCCCAAACAAGCTCTTCAAGATAGTCTCTAGTGGTGTATTATTACTGGATGCTGTTGTAGAGATGCTACTAGAGGTGGAAGGAGTGGCAGCAACAGAAGCTGAAGTAGAAACAGGAGGGTTTGTTCTCATGGAGGTCAAATGGGATGAGATGGTCACTGAGCCAGAGGAAGAAGAGCCTGATGGGGAACCAGGGCAAGGTGGTGAGCCAGGAGGGGTGGTGCTTGCAGGAGTTTCTGGATCGTAGGGTTGGAATATCTCCAATTTGTCAGAGCCATAGAGGACAGGGGGTTTTGGGATCCACATAGGGTCTTTAGGCATATGAACTTTGGGTCGCTTCTCCTCAATTTCCTGAGGTAAGTTTCCTGGACGTTTGGTCTTCTGGATGACAGCCAGACCCAGAAGAAGGTTGGGCCTGTTTTTTTCAAGGCCTGTAAAGTGAAATAAATGAATTAGAGAATAAGCCAATTTCATTCAGTCATTTCTTTATGCTTGATAGACAATTTTCATCAAAAAGCTTAGATAAAAATGTTTTCGTTAAGGCTAAGCTCACTAAATGATTTAATAATAATTACAGAAAACTCAGAAACCTCAATAATCAAAATGGTAAACCTTCTACCTACTGACACCAAATATTAAATTAATTCAAAACCACAATTGATCCATAAACTCCTAATTGTAAAATTCAGAAAATGAATCAGTTTCCTGGCTATAATATCACAATATAACCCATAAAACTTGCTTGAAAGCATTGGCTGCACAGTAAATATTAAGATTTAATTTAACAATGCATTCAAAGTTTCCCTAATACATTTTTGCTTTCGTTTCTTAGAGGCCAAAAAGAGAGGTTTACAGTAACACTTCACTTCAAGTTATATATTCAGTCGTCAAAAATAGACTTTAATTTTGTTGCTAAAGCTCTCAGTTCTTAAAACTATTCTGAGGATCACAGACTTGTTACAATAAAGAACATTACAACAACATGTCTTCCTCCCTCATTCTGACTTCTTAAACCCACTTAAATTATTATAACAGGGGAAAGATTATTTTGGTGAGCTATTACAGCTTGAATATGAACAGTTATTCTTGGAGGTGTTCGCCCAGTCGCAGTGACACATACAGTATGTTTATCATAAAAGACTATAAGCGGTAGTCAAATATTATCACACCTGGTCCGTCTAGAGGCTGTAGTATGGATGGGATTGATTCCTTTGCACTGAGCGGGACAAGGTATACATCCTTAATGGACCGGCTGCCATTGGCGACCACACCGAAACGACCTCGGCTACTGAAATAGGAAAACAGGGAGACGTAGGCCACCTCTTCCTCCTCTGTAGCAGGGTGGAACCGGATCACACATAACTCCTAATAGGCAAAAAAAAAAAAACAAGAAAGAAAGAAAAAAATGTAAAATACGGATAGACTTTGAATATTATTGTACAAGACAGAAGCAAACTGCTTGCCTTTGTGACAGAGCTCTTTAGTTTTGCGACATAGTCCCACACTGTTTGAGGCAGGATTCGTCCTCCAATTTGTATGGTATCAGGTAGATCCTGCACACAAGACAAAAAGTTCACATCTTTAACATTTCAAAGAACAACAATGACAGATTTTCTTTGATGGCATAAAAGTTATGATTGTGCAGAGCTATACCGCTTTGAGATTTTCAGCATTTCCCGACACCAGATATCCCTTGGTGACAAACTTGGCCACAGTGAGCATGTTTAAGAAGCCCTTCCACACGATGTCCTGCTTGGCCAAGAACTGGGAGGTCCCTCCATCAGCTGGGGATTCAGAGATCACGGTCCTGAGACACATAACACAGCATGACAATCATATCCCAGGGTTCCTGCACCATTTTAAAAGTCAAATTTAATACTTTTTAAGACCTCAACAAATATAATTTAATACCCAGTTTCTGAGGCCGATGCCGATATCAACATTTAGCAGGAAAAAAATCTGATAACAGATTAATAATTTTTTATGAATTTTTTTTCAGCCCTTTAACACTTGCAACAATGATATAAATTGAAGGCATACCACTTAACTGTTTTCTACAACTTTAACATCAAAACATTCAAGAACAAAGAAGTGAACTTTGTGAATAAAATAACGTGCAAAATTGCAGTAAATCTCTGAATACTGTGTTTTCCTATTGGCCGTAAATGCATCTGAAAATTTAATACCTACAGCAAATTTACGGTAAATTAAAGACAATTTAAGACACAGATTTGAATTTAAGACATTTTAAGAATTTTTAAGGCTCCGCAGGAACCCTGCATCAACACATGATGCTGATGTGTGAATACAGCGACTTTAACTTCGATACCTCGAGGAAGAAGTGCCGTAGAGTCTGGGATCCACGGAGGGAGATGGCTTCATTAAGATGGACTTTGGTAATTTTTTTGCTGTTGGTTGTGAGGGGGCTGGAGCAGAGATGGTCTCTTTGAAAGGAGCATAAGGGACTGACTGGTTCTGGGTTGTGTTACTGGGACCAGAGTTCCCAGTAGACAAAGCAGAGAACCTGCCTGCTGCAGTGCGGGGGTCTCGCCTTGTGATGGTTACCGTGGAGACCGCAGGGATCACCACTGGGGTGTACGCTCTCCTTTGTGTAGTGGTGATGTTAGGAGTGTCTGGAGTTGGGGAAGCGGGGGACTCAATGATGGGGGAAGCTGGAGACTCTAAAACAGGGGAGGCTGGAGAGTCCATGATGGGGGAGGCAGGGGATTCTACGATAGTCAGTGGTGGAGCGTCGATGACGAGGCGGGATGAAGTTGGAGAATCCATGTCAGGCGAGTCAGGCGGCGCTCGCAGAGGAGAGTCTCCTCCTGAAGACTTTCTCCAAAAAGGTTCACGTTTATCTCTTGTTTCAGAAACCTTGGGTTTCTTCTTTGCGGGTTCCTCATCTTCCACAGCTGGTATTTGACCTTTTTTGACAGACATACGAGTTTTCAAAAAACCGAAAGTAACAGCAAGTGGATGATACTGTGTACTATTGCACACAAAAAGCATAAAATCACCTGTGCATATTCTGCATTTCAGGTCAAAGATGTGAGCTTTGTGTTCAGACGTTTTGTCCTTCAGCATACAGGCGAGGACGTCTGGTACAGCGCTGGTCTGGCTCGGCTGGATCGTTCTGGTTTTGAGAGCAGGAAGACTCTTCCTCTGTTCCTGGGAAGCAACCTAGACCCAAAGAGTCCCACAAAGACATTAAAAGATAAGATAAACCTTCATAAATCACACAGCAGGTAGCATAAAGCCACAGAACAACATAAAGAGATAAAAAAGAACTTAAGGGCAGCAGTGGAATAAGGCCAGAATAAAATACAAACCAGGCAAAATAAAATAAAAAATGACTAACTCCTGTGCACAGTACAGATGGAAATCTATTACACATTGTCAATGAAAGTTCAGTGAATAATGAATATAATATTGCACATAATATCCATGGCCTGTCATGAAAAGTGTTCATATAATAATAACAAAATAAGGACCATGTAATTTTTTTAAAATTCCACCAAATTAATGCAAAGGAGATAATCGTACATACCATGTTTCTGTCGGGTCTGGCAGGTTTCAAACTCGGTAAATCAACCTTCACGGCTTCAGGCTTCGGCAGCAAACTAGTCGCTTTAGCAGCTGCTTCTTTAGCCTGGATTCACACAAACAGAGGAAGAGGATGATCACTTCTGACTCAAACACTCGATATCTGATTTTGTTTTAGTTGTTGTGTTTCATATCTATTCCACTTCACCTCTGTTGCTTCTTTTGCACTCAGCTCTGATGCTTTGATAGCCTGCATATCCTTCTGGCTCATCCTGGCCAGTCTGAAGGGACCGATCTCTCCACGAACAACCCCATACAACAAACCCTGGAGAGAGCCCAGAACTGCATGGTCAGTTTGCTAAAAATATAAACTAAAAAACAATGAAACAGAGCACAGAAACAGGTTTGATCAGCTTCAAACCAACCTTGTTCTTAGGGTCTTTCAGGTTGAACATTATAGTCCTGTACTTGTTCATGTATTTGCTGTCCGTGTTGCGAAATATGTTGAACATCTCCATCTCGATGCTCGCTACAAGCTTTGCTGCTTCGCCCTCGGACATCTCCAGATCCTCACAGTCAGAAACCCTGGACCAACGAAAAGGCAGTTAGTCAACGAAATGTCTCGAGCGACAAAAAAAAAAAAAACACGGAAATGTTCTTCTCACTGCAAGAATATAATGTGTTTTGTGATACATGACGTGGATTACTGCTTCCAAAATGTGCATTTTTTATGAAAAACAGTCGACTGACTGTAGACACACTGTACTGATGAAAAGCTGCCACTGAAATGATTGTTGGTGCATCTTCCCCAACTACTGCATGCTTATCTCTTTTTTTTAAGCATGCAGAAGACTATTTTTCCATCACGTTTGCAAAGCTGGGATATTAAAGTGCTCCTGACCTTTTAAACAGGATGCTGGTGAGGGAGCGCTGGATGCTCTGTCTGATCTGGTTGTTGGGCTGAGAGGGTCTGGAGGAAGGAGCACTGGGTGCCGGTGGCACCAGCAGATTTCTGGTTTCGCTCAGCAGCGTGGAGGCCGAGGATGGCTTCTGGATCGACGTCGAGGCCGACGGAGGCTGAGGTCCAGGCTGCTTCTTTGGTATGACGTATGTGGTCTTAGTGACCATGAGGGCCCCTGTTTCATGATGTCTGGGATTCGAGGTGGACGGGGGCGGTGCAGCTGGAGGAGGACTCGTTCCTGAAGGGCTGGGCTGATTCGACGGGTCTGATTCTGCGGATCGCTGCTCACTGTTGATTGTCGCCTTTTCCTTTTCTGGACAGAGGCTCTGTGGTGATTCTGGCTCAGCAGCAGGAGGTGAGGAGGAGGAGGAGGAGGAGGAGGAGGGGGGAGCAGCTTCTGCTGAGGAGTCCTCTGGAGGTTTTTCTGAAGGAGTAACAGCCTCACTGTCAGCCTCAAGCTGTTCAACGTCCATCACAGCTGTTCAGAGAAAAGAGCATGAAGAGCTATCAAACAATAAGTCATAAGATACGCACAACTCCTTCCTCACAACACTGACACTGAATATTTGTTAATAAAGACATCTTGTGTTAGAAATTATGATCAGTTAAGAAACACACATGGAACATGTCATCGTCATTATTATAAATTATAATTTATTATGAAGATAACACTAGAAGTGAAAGTTCACATAGCTGATGAGTAAACTAATGATAATAAATACTAATTTATTCGACATGTTGTCACATTTCTCCACTTGAATGATCAGTGGAAACATAACTGTACCTTTTCTTGCCAAAATCTTATATTAGAAAACAATCCAACTGGCATTAAGCACACACTAATAGTCTGTTTAAAACAAACTATTAATACTGTTACTGTTTGAATATGTCTGGATTAGTATGTTGTGTGTTTTTATGTTATTAATACTTCTATTCTGTTCTGACCAAATACCTTTAATTAGTTTGTTTTTCATTCATAATTATGTGGTGTCCATCTTTTAATAAAATGGATTAAAGAGTTTCATGTTTATGAAGCGTTTGAATGAATTTATAAAGACAAGGACACACTCCTCTATTGTATTTTTCTAACATGGACATTATTACTGATACGTCCACTTTGTTCCTTGATATGTTTTGCAGAATGCTTCAGTTTGCAATGAAGACAAACTGGCTTTACCTGAGACAAATATTTTAAAAAAAAAACAGACTGAGTTCACTACTCTTCATCATTTTGAACAGGAGTGAGGAATTTAAACTGAATTCACCTTTTTAGACCCAAATTTGAGTCAGAAATGAAGTTCTTTATTAATTATTAGTTTTTGTAAAACAGTAAATTGGAAAAATCATAGAACAACAATAATTATATTTTATCATTAAAGATATAAAGAGTTTGCACATTCTGGTGGATTAACCATTACAGAATAAGAAGAAAAAGCTGAGGAGGAGATTTCCTCTGTATGAAACTTGTATGTAAAGCATACAACAGTGAATGACACATACAATGTCCTTATATATTTATATGAATATACTTCTTTTTATCATCTTGTATGAAAAGAATGCAGAAGTGGCCACTTTCAAGAGTAAATCATATACTATTCATGAATTTCAGTACATTTTTTTAATAAGATTTTTTTTCTGTTTCTTTTCCGTATGGGGAAATATAAAGAAAATATTATATTCAGACCAGTTTTTGTGATTGCTTCTCGTTTGGACCTTTCAATTTTCTTGATAAAACCTCGTTAACTCTTTGTCTCTCGTTAACTCGTCTCTTAAAGACGTATATTTACATCTTTTAAAATAGAACGCTTGAGTGCCATAAATGTATAAATACATCAAAATATCGCTCTCACACAGCCTGTGAGTCATGTTGGGGCTTCTGGGAGATGTAGTCAGAGCATAAAGAGACGGTATACACCACAGAGATCAAAACAGGAAGTGGAGACGATCGAGATTAGAGAGTAAAACAAACAGAATGTGGAGAAAAAGTGGTGATTTAGGTGAAAGTGTCCTCTACTCTACCTTTGATAAAACAAGAATGGAACAAGATAAAAACAAACATTTTTTTCATGATGGAATAGAGAGTCTCTTCTTTCATTTGAGATATTCAGTGTTTTCAGAGACATAGTACAAAATATTCTGTGGGTCTAGAAATATGACTGAAAATGGACAAAAACACTGGAACAAGACTTTCTGTTTTATAAAACAGCTGGAACTCAAAGAGTTAAACAGCTCTTTTGAACCTGTCTGTTATAAAGGATATCATTTATTGCACACATTGCTTGAGTTAAACAGCTAAAATGCAAAAAGTCTCGAAAAACTTCACAAAGTGATGCGTTACCAAAAAGACTCACCATTCCCACCTGGAACCCTATATATTAATACTGATATATTCTGAGTTTGTGCTCAGTAATATTTCTCTACACTTTCATGCAGGACTTTTTCTTTATCAGTCATGTTTCGTGGGATATGAATAAGTGATGTCATCATGATAATTTCAGTCCTGTATTGGATTCTCCACACGGCAAAGAGCGATACCTGAACATTAACGCTGTAGGATTATTCCTCATTTCATGGGCTACTTTTTATTTTATCCATCTCTAAAGCCACGTACAGCTCTGTCACTTAACAGAGAGGAGCTTTGACAGGTGTTTCCGTGGTCGTCCCACATGCAGAATACGCTGAAAGAAAACATGATTTATTGATAATGTTGTTCTGATCTTGACGCTATGGTGACCATACCGTTTTTAACATCACACTGAAAATAACCAGAAGGCTGAATACAAGCAGACGTACCAATTTCTGGACACGTTAATTCACCTCTCAGTGGATTATTTAGGTTTATTTTGAAAGTCACTAGGATGAAGTGACATGTCCTGATCTGAGATTAGACTTAAGTTAACTTAAACTAATCACCTGTATTTGATCTATCAGATCTTATAGCAGCATAATAGATAATGTAGTGTCATTAATTAATCAGAACTCCAGCTGAAACCCAAACAAACTCATTATTATTATATATTATATATCACAGAAGGAAGAAGAAAGTGAAAGATCCTGGTTTGGTGCATCATCTGGAGACACTGACAGACAGGAAGGCAAACTAAACTGCATAAATAGAGTCACAGAATGAGATATCTGTATTTCTGTGTGAGAAAGTGAGGAAGAAACGAGATTATTTGTCTCTTTTAGAAATTTAAATTTCATTTGAGTTAAAGTAAAGTAAAGTTTAAGTATCAAAAGTGAGTTTGCAGCTCAGTTATGGTGCGGCACATCTGCAAAATCAGATCATCATTTCTGAGTTGATTCATATAAGGACAGATTATTATAAGACTATTCTTCTTTTTGCTCCCTTTCATTCAGATTTGGGAACTCTGTGTATTTTGTTTATTGAACTGTTTTGTTTTTAATCAATGAATGAAATACAATTTAAATAAATTATTTTTTTAATATATAAAAATATAATATATAGAAAACAATATAAACCTGTATAAATAAAATCAGATAAATGTAGAAATACTCAAATAAAGTACCTTAAAGTTGAGTCCTTATGAAATGTTTAGCCTAATAAATGTTTAAGAATGCACATACTTATGTTATAATAATCATATACCCAGAATAGCCTCCTAATTAATATTTAGATCAGTCAGAATCAGAACCATCTTGGATCGGTGCGGTCCTCACAGGATCCGCTCGTCTGTATTTAGGATATTTATGACGAAGCGTCAGTGAAATTTAATCAGGAAGCTCTCTGACGTCTCCTACTTTAAATATCACAGCTATCAGACCCACTGCCGAGCACCGACGCCATCTCCCCGTCACCACCGTCACCTCCGGGAGAGTCAACCCAGAGTTCCCATCAGCCACCTGCTGGCTTTACTGCGTCACCAGCAGGGGATCCAGTCCCATCAGCACAGAGAACCTCAGTCAAAGCTGTTATAATTTAACTCCTATTAAACTAAACTCACTGCTGTAAGTAAAACATCCTCCTAACACCATCTCCTTCTGCTCCCTTCTCACCACTTTCTGCAGCTCCATGACATATAATCTTCTTTAAAAACCAGAATGACTCACAGAGAGGGTGATAAAAATAAAAATGGCAGTAACAGGAAACATCCCCGCTTCCCCTTGTTCTAGGACCGCAGGTGCTCTGAATCACTGCTCACATCTCAGATTAGTTCAGCAAAAACCAAACGAACAAAATCTGTCACACTGACGTTTAAAAGCCAAAGTCAAACTTTACACTTCAAAGATTCAGAGCCATTTCTGTTACCTTCCCAACAGGTGTCAGGTTTGAAGGTGAAGTGGATTAAATGTGCTTCATGTGGGAAGAAATAAAAGTGTGGATTTATTTGTCCTCAGGGGATTTTTCTTCTACATCCTGTCCACAGATAAACACTAAACACTGCAGCAATTTAACAAAAAACTAAACTTGTTGTAAACTTGGGGGAATACCCTCATGCTCAGCAGACTACAGGTACATTTTTTTTCTTATACACAGTTTAACTACAACTTTATTCTCAGAGAACACAGACGTGTGAGACATGAAGGTTTGAAACACAAGCAGAAATCTTTGTGAATCACAGAGGAGCTGCTAAAGTCCAGGGGTTTACAGATCAGTTAAGATGAATGAATGAACGTCAGCTAATTCCAGTGTTATGAGGCGGTAACTGCACATTTAAAGAACCGACAACAGTTAATGTGTGCTGAAAAATATATGAATTCAATACCTAAAAATAAAGACATAAAGTCTCACCAGAATGCAAGAAATAAAGAGTTTGATGCTCGAAAAAGACAGCTGTCCTGTCTATGAAAAACACATATTATGTCTATTTTATCACATAGCTGTGAGATAATTCTCTGTAATTCCACAACATTAAACCTTTAGATATGACAGGACACTGATATATGAGGTTATATAACCTGCACTAGTTTCCATAGATGGACAGGAGACAAGCATTTAAAGACACAGAGGACTCATGATGTGTTTTCTTTTGGGTTGCACATTATTCATTTGACCAGTAGAGGTCGCTCGTGTTTCACAATTAAACTGTGAGGAACTGAACTTATTTGACGGTTGAAAACATGGATGATATGAGAGCACGTGACGGAGAAACGGTGGTTTAAAGGAGGCGAACGAAAAGCTGCGACGACAAAAAACAAAAGCTAAAACCTGACTTTTATTGAGAAAAAGTGCCCGTTTTAAACGAAACTCAGCTCACTTCTCCACACTAAACAATACTCGTGAAATAAATATTTTCCCAGAGTAGAAACTGAAAGCAACCAGCAGAAATCACACGTGAGGAGCAGTTTAAAACATCATGAGGTGACGCTGAACGAGAGTCACAGTAAGAAAGAGATTAAAATCAGCACTAAATCACAACGACACATTTTGCATCGCTGCCAAACAAAACCATTTGTTGTTTGCTCGTCTCTGTTTGTCAGAAAATGATGAAAAATGTGAATTAAATGTTTCCCAGAGCTCGAGACGACGTCCTCAAGTGTCTGGTTTAGTCCAGAACAGATATTTCAGAGCTGCAATAACTAATGAATTAGCTGTCAACTCTTAAATGAATTAATATTAATTATGATAACCAATAAATAGATTAAAAGGAAAACCCTAAATTCTCTGATTGCAGTCTCTTAGATTTGAATATTTTCTGGTTTATTTACTCTGTAGAAGTGCTGAAAGAACTGCTATATTTATCAAAGTAAACCAAGTGAAAGTAGAAATACCACAGTGTAAATGTACTCTAAATGTAACCTAAGTACAACTACATAGGTATGCAGATTAATATATGTTCTTGGATTGTGTTTATTAATGTGATTGTCACTTTAATGTTGCAGCTGGTAAAGGATGAGCTTATAGAATTACATAAATAGTAATTTATAGTGTCAAATAAAACACCCCGTAAAGTATTATGTTAAAATAAATAAAATGCTCATACTCAAATACAATATCTCAAAGTTGTACTTAAAATCTGTTCTTTGTCGTAATAAAATCTATCCTGTGGGAACTTGTGTCGCTGTTAAAGGTGATATAAAGCAGAAAAATAACTCATTTTTGAACCATCCGTTACCTCCCAGGTCGAGAAGCTGTTCAGAGTTCAGAGGTCAAAGTGTCAGATGGAGACTCTGTCTCTACTGTTTGTGAGTAATAAAGAACAGCAACTAAAGATCTTAAAGAGAACAGACTTAAAAAGCATTTTTTGATCGCAGCCTGAAGACATGGTGTAAATGTGTGCACGTGTGAAAGTGAAATTAATCTTATTAATACTTCTAACACTGGCCACTTTCCAAATATTACAGAATTATTTTGCTTTACAGCCATTGAGAGCAGAACGTTACTCATTATTTTACTGTATTATCTGTCAGTGGGGTGTGAGAACCATGTATTTTTCATTATGTATAAACAAGCAAGAAAAATCATATTTCACTCCAACACTGCACGTTAAACCAGTGGTTCCCAAACTGAGGGTGCAATGTTTTCTGTGTACGGGGTTGCAATGTGGCAAGACGCATACTTTTAAATGTTTTTTTATTCCAAAAGAAATTATGTTAAGTGCACCTTTTATCTTATTTCACTTTACTTTTATTTTGCTCTAAGTTGGGCTGTCAACACCTCCCGAAATGTATCACCAGAGACGTGCTGGAAGGTCATGAAGCAGAACTCCATTCAAAAAATCAAGGAAACTAACAACGCAGTCATAACTAACGATCGAACATGCTGATAAAATTAGATTAACCATCTTTTCTGAATCTGTCCAAGCTTCTCCTGGAATTCAGCAAACAAATAATCCACCAAAGAGCATCGTTAAAGTATTAATTTGTAAGGTGAAATGGACGAAAGGGAAAAGAGAAAGAGACGTTCTTTTCATAAACACAGCGCTTATTAGAGCATCACTGTGATTTTAGCAGCTTATATAAATATACAGATATTTATATTTCAGGTGTTTTGGGCAGTTTGTCCAAGTAGAGCAGAAAAAGTTCATTAAACCGGGTTCAAAGCTAGGTGTCATATTCCACAAATTTCTTATCTGAAGACTTAAGATAGAAAGAATTTTGTGTTACAGAAGCAAATCCTAACTGGAGGAATCATCTTTTCTCAGTTTAAGAACACTCCAACAAGCTTTATCAACTTTTTGTCTTTACCAAGCAACCCACGCTGCTTTACTCATCTCAACAAATATTCTACCTTTTTTCTTTCAGAAATTTGGAGCAAAAACAAGAACAGCGAACACTGAACTTTCAAGGCAGATGAGAAGAGAAGATAAATGTTATTTTTGGGATATTTACGACAAAACTCCAACTAAACTAAGATAGACAGAGTCTGCAGTAGCCACCACCCAACAGCAGCTCTGGTGTCCAAAGAGAAGAAGTGGAAAATAAATATAAATAAAAATGTTCAGGGAGTTCACTTAATATTCTGCAGGATTAGATGCTTGTGTAAAACACTTTTCCTATATGAAGTTAGAATAGGAACAATGATATGCAGATAGGATCTGCCAGTGAAATAGTTCAGTACAGAGAAGTGAAAGAGAAAATAATGAAAGTGAAAGTAATAACTGCCATGTGTCTCTATGATTTCAGAGTAAGAGCAGAAGAATGAGATATAAGGTGCAGTTTTTGTAAATTTCTGATGTATTTTGGACACAAAAACAAATGAGGTGATGATAAGATACTAAAGAAAGATTTTAAGTGCATCATCCACTCTGTAGGTAGATGATTAACAATATTATTATGACAAACTCCACTACCTCCTTTCCTTATAAAGCTGCTAAAACACCAGAGAAATATTCAAATAAAGTATTTGAACGACTGATTTGATCTGAACTTCACCCCCACAACCAAACTCCATCTTCTTTAAGCAAACTGAGGTTTCCTTTGTTGGGTGGAGTATTATTATTATTAGTCTCTTTAAACACCTAAAAACAGTGACTTTGTTGTTGTCGGCCACATGGAGATGATGTTTTTTACCGTGCAAACTGATGGATTAAAAAAAAAAAAAGACCATCTACTGACTGTCACACCTTCGAAAAGCTGTGATTTAAAGTTAAGGTCACTTAGTTTCCTGAGATCCATGATGTCTGAAATGCAGAGATGTAACCGACGCCTCTGTTCACCCTGCTGCACAACAGCTGGAGACGTGACTTCTGCATGCAAACGGCTGAGTCAGGCAGACATGGAAGCAACAGGTGACCATCAGGATGGACCACTACTGGAAATGGATTTAGCATGTCAGAAGATGCGGTAGTTCTCCAGTTATTGTAATGTTTTGTGATGTATTTTTGGCTTCAGTAGCTGCAGGACACACTTTTCAAGCATCACTTGACCAAAAATAAAAACATGAATTAGTTTCCTCCCTCACCGACGTCTAAATGTGTCGATGTTTTTAAACTTCTGCCGCCATCTCAACACAAAGGTGGTGATCACATCACTGATGCTTCCGTGGAGATACCCTCTCATTGTCGTGAATTCACACCAAAGCAGCGACCAAGTCCGACCTGCGGCAAAGCTGTGATGCAACGTCCGTGATGGATGTTCCTGACCTTGGAGAGCTTCCGTTTGACAAACAAATGCTGTAAATTTCTGCAGAAAGATGTGATTTTTGACCGCTGCTCTGGTGTGAATTCAGCATCAGAAAGAAGTTGCAATGAAAACTATTTACAGCATAAATGTCGTATTTGAGCAGCACAATGTTTTAGTGCAGCAGCAGGATTTAAATTTGCCCTGCAAGTTTCTTCACTGACATTTATCATAACTGACCACTGTTAGTTCGTTAGTGATGATCGGTGTGATGAGACTGAATATTTAGATTTAATTTTTGTGAATATGGGACCAACTTCACAAAGCAGGACACCAGTGAAGCTCCACTCTTTTCTATTCGCTGTTTTAAACTTCCGGACTAAAACGAGAGATGAAGAAATGTGGCTATTAAAATCAGTAGTAATGCAGAAATGTGTGCTTTAGTGAACACGCTAATTACTGATAAATTGTTTACGTATTTCCACCTATTTGCATGTATATAAATAAACTTTCCTTTAATCCTTCATTCATTTCTGTTGTCCACACAAGTGAATGAGACGTTAAATTGCTGTTACAGTGGCAGTAAATGTTGGGGAAGGTGACTCCAGGTCAGCGCTCAAAGGGAAACCACAGAAATGACTTGTTTTGCTGTTTGCTGCTGTCTGTGTGTTTTTTAGGGCTTGGAAGAAATATGAGAAACATCTGAAGGTATTCAGAGCTTTGTGGCTCAGTTTGTTTCCACCATCTTCCCTGTTTCAATGCCGCTCTTGGATATGAATTCTGAGTTATGTTGTGGGATTATTCCTTATTTCCAGCGCCTTTGAACACTGATTTGGAGGTTATGGTCGAAGCTTCGAAGCATTTGGGTGTGTTTCAGTGAAATATGTCAGTGTGCACTCATACCTTCTTTTCTGCATAACAGAACTAAATATGATACTTAACATGACCCGAGCAGGGTTTCTCCACTACACCCACACTGCTCTGCCCGTCCTTCCCCTCTACAGTTTGAATGCTTGTGTTGAACTGGAGGCTTTCTTCCTTTGCAGGAGGGTGAAGACTTTTCTCAGAGGTTCACACCAGGGCAGCGTTATTTTCTGACGCTCACTTTGAAATCATCTTCGCGGGAACGTGACAAGAACCGTCCACTGCTCGGTGAACTCCAGGTGGTTCTAGCTTCTGCTGGTGAATCCTCCTGTCTGCTCTGCCTCTCTGCAGCACCATCACCTCCTCCTCCTCCTCCTCCAGTCCTTACTCACTCAGCCTCCAATCCAAGCTAATAAAGGGGGTTCTGTGCAGCGTAGCTACTGCATGAGGAGTGCCTGTGTCTTTGTGTTGATGCATACGGCACGATGAGCTGCAGCATGATGCAAACTGCTGTCGATGCTGAATGTGTGTGTTTTATGAAGAGCATTTCATGGATCAAGAGCAGCAATTACTTCATTTTACCGACTAAACAAAGAGAGATGTGGCCTGATAGAGGCACGAGGCTACTGGTGCTTCAGCATCGAGGTCCTTGTTTGATGAATCACTTTTTGAGAAAAGCATATAGTCTGAGGAGGTTTGAAGAGCCTCATCGACACTGAGGATGTACGACTGGTTTCACTGCATTAAGAGGTGCTGAAAGGTGGTGAAGTGTCATGTCATGTGACTTGACAAAAGACTCCATACTTTTTAAAAACATGTATTGTCGTAGCTTTTTCATCTGGTTATTTTTCTACTCATGTTCTTATTCTTATTTTTTTTTAATGGGCCCTTCTTGTAATGATGCTCTGTCCACTTTGCTGCCGTAACGATGCAAATTTCCCCATTTGTGGGACCAATAAAGGATTATTTTATCTTACTGAGTTGAGCTGGCGTCACACTATAGAAAATTTGATAGAATTTAAACAGAAAAAAATGAATTTACTGGGATATGTGCACTCCCTTATAATAAATACACGTTTGGGCTTGTTTGTAGGAATAAAATGTATGTGTGCAGGAGCATGTGCAAAGGTATTCTTTGAGCGGCTATCTCTACAGCTCTTAGTGAGGCTCTTTAGGGAGACGTTTTTTTTTTTTGTTTCAGTGATTAATGAGGACAGGAATTAGTGAAACAGGTTCAGTAATGATGCAGGGTGTGATGTGATCATTTAGGTCAACCTGCAGTGTTGGTTTAATCCATTACAAGTTCTTGTTTCTGCCACTGACCAGCTCAGATTGTTACTAGAAGAGTCTGACAACATCATAGAAAGAGTCCTGCAGAGAACTAAAACCACTTCCTGTTTGTGCAACAGTGGAAACCTGAGTGAGAGGGACGTCAGTTTGGTGTGTTGGAGAACAAGTGTTATTTTAAGGATTTTCAGCTGAATATTTAAGGTGATTTCCACCATGTGGACGAGACGCTTCAGACGCTAACAGATTGAAAAGAAGGGATATTTGTCTGTTTAGCAGCTGCATCAACACTGAACCAGTTTCAGAATCAAATTTATAGGCCCCTAAGTGTCACTATTCTCCTCTGAGACACTAAAAACATGAGAAAATATGGTCCAGGTTTAAAATACGTTGAAGTTAACCCTTTAAGGATTTCAAACCTTTCACTATCTGACTCAAAAAAAGTGTCATAATTGATTAATAATGAAACAATAAAATGCAGCTGTGCTTCAATATTTCAAATGATGAGAAATGTTGTGCTGCTCTACACCAATTCAGCCCGGCTCAGAAGCAAATCTGTATCAACTCAGCACAGATAAATATGCACCAATGTGCACAAAAGAGGGGAAACCTGGTGGAGAGGATGAATTTAACTGTGAGCTGCACCTGGAGGAAAATAGCTAAATGGTAAAGACGTGGAAATGGGCTATTTTGTGAACACACATGCCAGTGACACCATCAACAGGCTACAAGCAAGAGATTTGGGGACCAGAGATGCTCATCAGTGATTCCTCCTGGTGATATTGTGTCATAGTTGTGCAGCAATGTGTGTGAACTGATGAAAACACTCTGCATGCTTCACGTGCACAGCAGATTAAGGTGAGAAATTCACCCTAAACTTTGACTGTGATGAGGCATGTTTTCAAAATAAGAGCCCAAGAACTAAACCAACCAAAGCTTCGTCCAACTGGTGTTTATCGTCCAGTGACTGACCGTCACTTTTTCTTCAGTGAGAACCTTTTTGAGTTTGCAAACGACCTTCACACACAAGATGAACGTGGCAGCAGAGACGTGGTGAAGCACCCTGCCTGCCCAGCACTACCCAACACACAGGTGCTCTGTGCTCCAGTTAAACCAGTTATGCCACTGGTTCATACGAGTTTGCGTTTAGTTGAATCCTGACATGTTTCAGTACATTTGGGGGCATTTAGAAATAAACAAAGAAGCTATAAAAGTGAACATACTTACCCACTGCTGACCCCTGTTACTTATCAGTCCTCCCAGAGAGAGGATGAACGCTTCCAGGTGTGTGTGTGTGTGTGATTGTGTTACATAGTGCCACGATTCAAAGAGGAAGGACTGTCACATATACTATAGAGATGATTTATACTCTGTGCATGGTGTGTAAACTGCTGTGTGATCTGAATGTGTATGAGTATCGAGTGGTACATACACGCTGTGTTAAACTGAGTTGATGGTGTGGAAGTGGCTTGAACTTCTGTGAGACTGGGGTCGCAGGCTAAGGGAGCTGCAGCCTCCTCCTGCCCTCCACCTTCTTCCTTCACCTCCTCCTCCTCCTCCTCCTGCTGCTCCTGCTCCTCCTGCTCAGCTTTTCTTGCTAATCTCTCAGACATCCTACCCGACCTCTGACCCTGTGATGAAAATATTTAAACAAGTCAAAAATCAAGACCCTTCACAGTAAAAATCAGTCACAAAATGTAGAAAATACAAAAAAAATCATATGGTTACATGCCAAAGCAAAAAGGGCTACAACTAAGAATAATTTTATAATGATTGTTTTGTTTATTTAATATTCAGTTTAGTGTCGTAGAGGAGGAAATAAACTATAAAATATTCACATTTGCTGCTCTGCTGTAATTTATTACATTTCTGCTGTAAATATCGCATCTCCTCTGTGAATATGGGTGTTTTATATTTCATATCTTCAATTTTATTTCTTTATTTAGGTGTGGCTTTAAGCTGAGTGACTCAACAATAATTTATTTCTTATTTATTATTTCTTAATTTTTTTCAATTAAACGAATACCCAAACTGATTGTTCGCTTATCAAAATGGTTAGAGATTAATTTAAAAGTCAATTAAAAATAATAATAAGAATCAATCAGTTGTTGCAGCTCTAGAAGCAAATAAATATAATAAAAACAAAATTATGCGCACAATGAGTAAATATCTATGAGATGACAGAAGCTTGTAAATAGGACAAAAGTGATTTTGAGCTTATAAATGTACCAGGTTCACCTGAACAAAAAAAAATAGAAAAATGAAGATGTTGTTATTAAAAAAGTATCTATAAATTTGTGTAAATGTCTCTGTGTTGAAATGGTTTACCTTTGGGGTGAGTCTGATGGTGGCAGCAGCTTTTTTCGGGGGACGTCCTCTGGCTTTGGACACCTTGGGACCAGACAGAGTCTTCATGGTGACGGCGGCGTGCTGAAGGATGCAGTCGGTGCCGCAATAAACAGAGTCTGTTAGGGCTTGTTTGCAGCAGCCGGGTCCAATGCACAGAGGAAGAGAGTCTTTTATCTCCATCTCAGCTTCAGGCTCAGGCTTCGGCATCGTCACAGGAGGCTGCTCTTCCTCCTCCACCACCAACATAGTCTCCTGAAACCAGAGTCTCACCTTAGACATCAACATTATACCCTTACACTTGACTACTTGAAGTAAAAAACTTTAATAAACCAGCAGTTGCAAGAAAATATAAACTGTTAAGTCAGATTATCATGGAGACGTGACACTTATTCACTTTACATGGAGCTGAAATGGTTCAAACATATTCGGCGAATGAGTTAGTATCTCTTCTTTAGTGATGCAAACTACATACAGACTAGTGGCATCGCTCTGATAAATTTAACAGTATTTTATCAGAGGTTTTGTTGCAACAAACAACTGATGTTTCACTATTTCCTCAGTTCATCTGATTAATCATGTTTCACAAGAAATCACGTTATAAAACTGCACGCACATGCTGACATGCAGTGTCACACACATCGAAAGTTAGTTGATTTAACATCACACACATCGAAAGTTAGTTGATTTAACGTCACACACAGAGGAGCTGTTTATGTTAAATATCAGCCGAACAGTTTTTCTTTAGGAGTCATAAGTGCTGTAAATCATACGTATTGCTTTGGGATTATCATCTGTGTCACAAGATCTGTTAAACTGAGCAATAAGTGAACGGAGTATGGCAGGGCAGAGATCCCTTCACACTGATCGCAGATAAGGGTCACTAACAAACAAACACTGGATGTGAGTGTAGCCACCTCACAGTCACATCTAAATCAAACTCTAACCTTGTGGTCTTGCTGCTCCTGCTGTTCCTCACCAGGAGGACTTAGTGTCAAGCATCCAGGAAAGCTGAGCTCAGGCTCCAGCTGAGGCTGAGGCTCCGGCTGGTGCTGGATCAGCTTCTTTGTGGAGCAGGGGGGGCAGATGTACTCTTGCCCTTCCCTCTCCATCTTACGGCCCTGCGTCACGCTGATGCCGACACAGTCGCCGTGGAACCACTCCTGGCAGCGGTCACAGCAGATCATGAACCTAGAAGCAGCGAAACAGAAACAGCAGCGATCAGGAAGTGAAAGGGACAGATGGTCGAGGTATGCAAACCCGCGAAGCTCAAGACATCCTGTTGGCAGAAACGAGTGTACCTTTTGTCTTGTTTCTGTCGGCAGATGCAGTACAGAGCATTGGGGTCAGAGCCCTCTGTGTCTGATATTCCTGGACCTTCTCCTGCGTCTTTCCTCCTCTCCTCTTGCTCCTGCTCCTCTTCCTCCTCTGGTGCATCATCAAACTGACCAGGGGTCACATCAGTAATCTGGTCTACATCAGTGTCTATGACTATGCAGTCTGAGCTCGACTGCTGAGCAGGACTCAGGGTGATGTCAGAGTTAGCAGATGATATCTCTATCTCAGCAGGGCCCGGCGGATCATTTTCTTTCTCCTCCTCGTGCAACTGCTGCTGTTCAGCAGGATTAACAAGCACCACCTCATCGTCATTGTCCTCTTCGTCATCTACGATGTCTGATTGAAGTGCCGCTGCCCTGCCTCTTCCTCTGCCCTTTCCCCTACCTCTTCCCCTACCTCTTCCCCTGCCTCTCCCTCTTCCTCTGGCCTTTCCTCTTCCACCTTTCCCCCCTCTAGCTCTTGTTTCTCCCTGCCTGCTTTTGGATGCCAGCTGCTCCTTAATCTGTATCAGCGTCATGTCATCGCTGTCCTCTTCTTGACTAGAAATCAACACAACGTCATCTAGTTCCCCTCCTGCCTCACTGTCAAGAGCGACAGGCAGGGAGATCTCCATGTCGTCAGCAGACTGAATATTATCATTTTCTTCTATAACCTCTGGAGGAAGGGCCTCGATGGCATCAGCAGCCTCCAAAATGTCAGGGACTGCCAGTGCGTCTGATAGTTCCATCGACAAGCCCTCATTCCCACCGAGCAGTGAGAAGGCAGTGTGGAAGGCAGACCCGAAATCTTGCCATAAGCTGGGGTCGAGGCTCCCTCCTGCAGAAGCTTCCGAGGTTTCTTGCTTGCTCTCCTCCAACACAGGCGACGATGGAGCAGACCACTCCAGCTCTTCCAGAGCAATCCTATTTGCATTAGGTCGCTGGGCGGCGCTGGTTTCTGGAGTGTGCTGGGGTGTCTGGTTGCTTCGCCGACCTCTGCCTCTGCGCACAAGTGGAGGACTGTGGTTTAAGTCCCCGACTTCCTCCAGGAACTCCCTTCTGGCGATGGTTGTCCGCCTGAAGCCCCAGGACTTTTTAACCTGAGCCATGGTCGGCCTAACGCTCGACCCTGCCCCTTCTGACTGGCTCTGCTGTTCCTCTGAAGAGACAAAGGGACAAACATGGTAAACAAAAACACATCTCTCGTGTTCATCGAAACAAACAGTCTGCCCACTCTTTGACAATCCATTTTACCTGAATTATTATCATCAGTGACGCTGTTATTTTCCATTGGGTCCATACTGACATGCACAGGTAACCAAGCTGTGAAAACAGAAGAGATCATTTGTTAGAGCACACAGCGGTTTGGCAGAGAGTGCTAAATGCAGAAAAACAGATCTTTACAATATGAGCAGAGGCCGAAGGAGAGTCTTCAAATGGAGAATATATCAAAGCATCCACTTTAGGTTACAAATCAATAATGCACTTATCTCTAATAATTCAGAAGCACAGCAAATAGCTATTTTCATGCAGGTAAGATTTCCTGCAGGGTTGTGTTCAGCTGCGTTTAACTAATACGCAAATGTTCACATATAAAGGATTTGGTTTGATGAAATTAATAACAATATTGACATTGAGCTAAGGCATGTATACATCTTGTAGACTAAATGATCGCAATACTGGCTCTATACGTGTTAATAGCGTGACAACTACATGGATTTAACATGTTGCTGAGCAAATGTGTGCATATTAACAACGATGGAATATTGTGATTTCTGCTGTGTCAAATCATCTTAAATTATTTACTAAATCCAGCCAGTTGTAGGCCAAAATATTAGCCTATTGTTATGTCTGGTGGATGGTGCATCTGTGCCAAGAATCGTTAACGTGACTAATAATTATAATAAATAATTATGTGGGCAGTTCACACTGGGCTCTAAATTTACACTCGCAAGCTAGCAAAACAGAAAGCAAACGGAAGCCCTTAATAATGTCACTACCAGATCTCAGTTTGTGTGAAAGCGCAGAAACGAAACGTTGTTCTGAAACATCGCTCACATTCAGAGCAGAGTTTCTTTACTGGCGACGACCGACATTGTTCTCTGCACCTACTGTAGCAGCTAACGTTAGCCGCTAGCTGCTACACGACCTGCTAACAAATTCAACACACTACGAAGCTAATTTGTCTCCAAAGCGACCGACACGACAAATAAAAAGTTGCACCTGAACACCGCAAAGAAAACATACCTTGATATAAATTATTAGTTGCCACTTATTTAAGGATTCGGCCAGCTAGCCAGCTAGCCACCTAGCTAGCCCAACCTTCCATTTTCTCTGCCTTGCCTTCTGCCGTGTCGAAATCTCGCGAGAATTACTAATCAGACGGTGTGTGATTTGTTTTTCTTTGATTTACTAAGAAAGTTCATCAAAACATTTTTTCATCATAAATTAATGATAAAAAAATATACAAAAAAGAAAAATATACAAATGTACATGAGTAAGAACTGTTGAAAGTATGGCTAACCATAAAAAATATAAAATAAATTATACCACAACAAAATACATCAAAAGGAAAATAACATTAAAATATAATTTTAAAAAATGACAGCAGACAAAAATAAAAGTGACACTGCTAAACATGAGGGTGAATTTTAAAAATATTTAAATTATTTTAGCACTTCATTTGTGTCAATTGCGCATCATTTCCTTTCACCCTAGGCCCATTTCAATACCCAAGTTAAATTTTACTGGTTTCGCAAACTTTACATTAAAAGCAAAACCAGTATAAGTGAATCAAGGTGCACTGCATAAAGTGAATCAGAGCATTTTTATTTTTTTCTTCACAAGTCCATTTATTGTATGTACAATATGTAAACACGAACACAAGCTCAAAACAGACATGCTCACAGGAAATTATGTCCAGCCAAAATGCAGTTGCTATGGATACCTACCTAGTTGTTATAGACAGTCTGATCAGGATTCACATCAGCTTTGGATAACCAGATAAACAAAGGCTTCGCTCAGAGCTGACATTCATATGAAGTAATTTATTTTCAAATAACTTGTTTTGTTTTTTTTAGACACATAGAAATGTGATTTCATTAAACATACTATAAAAACATATAATACTATAAATATTGTTCAGGTATTTTCTTACAAAAACTTTGTACATTTTAAATTTTTGAGTTATTTTTTTTTTTAATAAATCACAGATATTTTTTTTTAGGTCTATACAATGTGGAACTACAATACAAAGTTGGTATGAGTCAAAAATGCCCTGCAGACGTAGATGAAAACATGGAGATGAAACTTGCATAACTAATACCACTGACGGCAATGAATGGCATGAATATCAATAGTTGATGGCTGTTTTTGTTTCATAATAAGGAGACAAGTCAACAAAACAAAAACAGTCATGAAGAAGTTAAGAGCAGCATTGAAAAGTGTAAATATTCTGGTGGGTGATACAATCAGGTTCAGACGTGAAACAAAGTGGTAACAGAGCTATAACGATACTACAGTATGGAAACCTCACATTTTATTTCTCAACAACAAACTACTTTCACATGGTGAATCCACCTGAACACAGACTTGTGGAAACTGCAAATGAGAAATGAACCATAAAGAAAACGTCCACCAAGCAGATGCACAACTGGGAATGGGGGAGAAAAATGAAAGTGATTTGTCACAGAGGTGAAGGCCTTCAAGCACCAAGTTTGACGCGACACGTCAAGCCCTGCAGCAGCCTTGCAAGATGTCCAAGAGTATGTGTAGTGTAGCAGTTAGGTCACAGTAACCCCAGCACTGTCCTTGCTCTTGTCCATGTATGTGGGAGAGTTGCTTTTGTCTGATATGGACCCTCCTCCTGAGGGAAGCGTCTGTGCTGCAGGAGAGTGACTTGATGACTTGACTGAAGGGTCTGAGTTGGACTCTGCTTCTGGCTCCTGCTGCGACGCTGTGGCTGGAGGGAAAAGTGAAATAGAAAAGTGAGAACAAGGACTGTGGACACGTTTGCTTGTGTTGTCTGCAGAATTAACCTCTTACACCACAGGTTGGGTTAGAGTCAGCTCCTCTATTATCTACTCTAAAAGAACACCATCCTGTGTTTACACCACCCAAGATGATTGTGTGGTTTAAAGAAACACGAAACAAGCCAGAACTTTCTCCCCTGAAGTATATCAGAGAGAAAACACATGGAAATGTGGATACGCAAGACTAGAGGCAAAGCTGTGTCAGACCACAATGACAAGGAACATTATCTGTATTTATGATTATAAAGTCACACTATTCTTCATCAGGGCCTCTGAAGGACTGAGTGAGAGGGATAGGTAACCATGGAGATGAGTTTATAGGACGGGTGACAAAGTTAGTGACAGTCCTTTACTAATTTGACATAAATGGCAGGATACTGTAATATGTGGTTGTAATGCATGGCGGAGGATTGAAATAATAACCTGAATAAAAATAGTTTAAAATTACAGTGAAGTATGAGAGGATAAAAATACCTAAATACACTATTTTACAAAAACAACAAGGAAATTATTCTGTTTTGTCCAATAACTCTCGAATGGTTTTCCTATAAATCTGTTTAAGGTCAGGAGAATCACTCGTTCGATGGCAGACAACACAAAGTAAATTCCTCCACAGTACAGCAACTTTACAGCAATGACATGATTAGAAAAAAAATACTGACCTCATGTTGTTAATAATACGCATATGATAATATCATGTAAATAATCCAAACATAAAAAAATAAATAATTTTATATATACACGGTTCTGGTTACCCTCTCTCCACCTCTCTGAGTGTCACTGGTTTGCTAAAAAAAAAAAAAAAATAATTAAAAATAAAGACGCTTTGATTGATAGCATTATTATTAGAATACAAGAATTTCTAGAGATATCCAGATATTTTTGTTATCAGGAATTCCTGAACTAGGTTTTCACACTGAGAAAAAACAGCCTGAGGACGGCTCTGAGAAAAGCAGTAGACCTGAGGCGACCTACAGTCCTGCCTGTAAATACACAAACCATGAATTACTGAATCATGAAATACTTGAACATAAATGTTTTTGTGTTGTGCATAAACATGAATTCAATCATAACCTGATCTGATTAACCTTGTGGGACAGCTTTGTGCACCCAGCATAAATCAAATATAATCTAGAACATATGAATTATGGACACTCTACTGCGCTGGGAGTGGGTTTACGTTACCTGACTGTGTGCAGGACTTCATGTGTTCTGGCCAGTGGGCCTGCTGACAGGGGTAATCACAGTAACTGGTGTTCCAGCAGCAGTAGAAGATGGCCTCCTTCCTGCAGTTAGCGCACCACTGCTTCTTTTTGGTCTCGTCCACCGCCTGCTGCTTTTCCAGCTCCATCTGCTTCTTCACCTCCGCCACCAACCGTTCTCTTTCCTGCTCCAGACTCTGCCTCATCTCTGCCATCGTCAGTTCTGCACGTGCAAAAAAAGAAAACTGTATTCATATAATATTCATGAAAGGACAGAGTCAGTGGTGCATCAACTGGTGGCTGCAAACTGACCGAGATTGTGCTTCATCTCTGACAACTCCTGCTGATGAAGCCACTGGAGCTTCTCAATCTCTATCCTTAACCGTCGAATCTGTGCCAAAAGTCACACAGAGATTAAAACAAGCCAGGCATTATTATGACACATGAACATATGATAAGCATCAGCTGAAAGAATTCACCTCTGCAATTGTGTTTCCTGATGTGCTTTTGGAAAGATCATTGTAGATTTCAGTCATCGTCCCTTTTATCGTGTCCATAATCTGCAGGGTTTTGGCAGAAACGTGATATTAGTCTACGCTCACCATTTAAAAGGTTAAATGAACGGAGCAGTGACTCAATTTAAAGTTGAATTACTTTGTTTGTGTACTTGGCGATATCTGCAGCCACCTCTGCTGAGCCTGTCGGAATCTGCAAGTCTCCTGTCATGAAGGAAGAGGAGCTGCCAGATGTTCCCTGAGCAGCTGTCGATGACGAAGAGCTCTGAGGAACGTCTTTCTGCACTGAAGCAGGGAAAAATGACATTTGGTTTTCATGCTATGGTCAATTTTAAGATTATCGATATACATGATTATTTCCTCCTGTGACTATTCTCATCTGTTTCTCCCAAATTCACCAAAAATTAGCAGGAAAATTAAACAAATAATAGATTCATGATGATATCAGTTATTCATTTTTACCCTGTAGTGTGTTCAAAATGTATAACATTTAACAATCCATACCTATAAAAGTCGTTTTCTCTGAATGACTTATTTTCTCACTCTGAGTAAGACTTCCTGGTTTCAATCCCAGGTTTTTGCAGAGGTTTTTTCATCATTTACATTCTTTGCACATTTTTTAATGACTCTTGACAGAATTTATCAATATCAATCAATCAAAAATTCCCTCAATAAAACATGCTACCAACACGCAAACAAAATGAGAGAAGAATTTTGAACCTGGCTTTATCTGAGTTATGTCCTATGATGCCAATTCACAGATATTCAATACAATAATGCTCCATTTCTGTATTAAACATAAAATATCATTAACATTTAATATAAAATATAATTGTGGGGAGGTTCTATTTGTTAAAAAGCACTGAGGGTGTCTCCCTCAGTACACAGTTATCTCCTGATGTTTGTTCGTACCCTTGGCTGCTTGTCGGGTCTGATAGCGGCTACTGGACGACGGGTTCTGCTGTTGCGTCTGCAGCTGCTGTGGGCTTCTCGTCTGACTCGGACTCTGGGCCGCCGTCTTCTCCGCCTCGTCTCCATGCTGCTGCTGCCTCTGCACCTTCTGCATGTGCCACTTCTGAGAGGACGTCTGGAACTTGGTTGGATTCCAGACCACCGCTCGCTGCACGGCCTGAGCCGTCTCTTTAGGCAGTAGAGGGCGCTGTTTCTTCACAGCCGGTACCGGGGACGTTGCGGAGACCGAGGCGGAGGCAGGAGAGGGCGAACCGGTGGACGCACTGGGAATTGTGGTGCCACTGGGCTGACCAGAAACTGCAGTGGAAACGAGGTTGAGGGCTGCCGTGATGGAAGGTTGCAAAGCGTCTTTCAGGTTCAAGGCGGAGTCCCGTGATGGAGCGGCTGCAGCAGCAGAAGAGGGCAGTTTACCTGAGCAGAGAGAAAATAATAATAACTTCATCAGCATTATTCCCTCCAAGCTGTCCTTCTAATTTAGATAATGAGAAAATGGACTCAGCGTCGTCTCACCTTCCACCTTGACAACGTTGGTCTCTTTGAGCGTTTTGGCGGTGAAAGCTCCCGGCTCTCTCCTCGCCCTCTTCGAGTCACGACCTCCGTGTTCATCTCCCAGGTCGATCACCAGCTCTCTTTCAGAATCAGAGTCCTGCTCGGCCGCTGACGTGGCAGCTGCCCTGCCCTCTTCTGGAGCTTTGGGTTTGTCAGCAAGGGACTGAGTCTGGGGGGCTCTGGACTTGTCCTGGAGGTCCCTCTCTGGTCCGTTGGAACCCTGCTTATCTTTGAGCAGCGGTTCAGAGGTGGATTTATCTGAAACTCTCTCCTTATTCTCCCCTTCTGTGCTTACTTTGGCCCTCTTTCTCTCCACTTTGTCCTTGTCGTCCTGAACGGAGCTCTTTGGCTTGTGCTCCTCATCACTGAGATACTCGCTGTCACTTGAGTCTGATTTGTCAGAGTCCTCAGAGTCGCTGTGATCCACACCTTTGTACACATCTTCAGAGATCTCATCGATCCCTGTGTGGACAAACAGACATGATGCTTGATTACAAGAGAGTAAAAACACCTTATCACAAACAGTAACAGTAAGGAAATAAGACATTCATAATCTACTTTGCATAAAATTCTATTGTTCTTGCACAAAAAAGATTTTAGTACATTAAAGGGAGATGGCAGGTAATTTCTTATGTATGTACCGAGCTGTGCCTTGCAGCTCTCAATAGTCTTGTCCAGGCTCCTGATGGGTCTCTTTGGGATGGGGAGGGCAGCTGACACTCCCTGTTGTTGTTGATGTTGTTGTTGTTGCTGCTGCACAGTCTCACTCAGTTCCTTCAGGTCCATCTCAGCCTTCACCCGATCTGAAAGGAGCGGGTCAAAGTCTGAGGTCAGTAAAAATTCAAGTAACAGCTAACATTATGATGTGTTGATGGTTAGCCTTTATAACAACATCATTACAGTACATTAAGCACTGACCCAGGTTCAGATTGAGGATGCCGCCGGTGCCTGCAGTCCTCTCCTGCTTGGGCACCAGTCCAGGGTTGAAGGGTTTCGGGCTGCCGGCAACGCTGCCTGCAGGACCCATCTTCCCCGAAACAGGAGATGCTGAAATTCCAAATGTTAAGATGGAAGCCTGAGTATTGTAGACATTAAACCTGCAGTAACTGGGTTTTTGTGGACATTATAGGTGATAAAAATCACGAGCAGCAAGTGCAGGTGTGCACAGGTGGTAAGGACTGCTTCTACGCATCCTGTCAGTACAAGTGTATTTTATCAAAAGTCTCATCTATAGACTACATATCTACGGACTATCAGACCAGCGACGGTAAAGTGCCTTATTACACATTGTCGGTGATGTCAAGTGTTTTTGTTGACAAAAATGCATCGGTATTCATCAGCCACGTGTTTATGACGCATGTATCTGATTAACAAACTGCACACAACCAGTAGTTACAGAGCAACACTATCATTCATAAAAATGTTGATTATAGCCACTTTAACACATGTATTTACCGGTACAGTCCATCGATTCCTCTCCAGTGCTGTAGTGGAAGGCAGGATTCCTGCTGGCCTTCTCCACATCCTGCTCCCCATCGGACCCTGTGTGAACTGAGGAGTTGGTGCTCATGGGAGACCGAGGCATGTCCGTCATGGAGACCCTCCGGCTCATGCCGCTCGGCGTGGAGCTCTTGCTGAGGACCATCTTAGGAGACGCCGTTATGTCAAAGTTGAAGCGAAGTTTGTCGGGTTTCTCCGTTTTCACCGTCCCAGCGCTGGGGTTGGACGGGTCCAGCAGCATCTGCAGCTGGTTGTTGGGTGTGAAGGGAGTGCGGAAGGGTGCATAGTTAAAGACACCGAATTTCTTGCGAATGTTTTCCACATAGACTTCCATCTCTTGCATGGCACTGTTGAAAATGCTCTTTGTCTTCTTCACAGAGAAAGGGATCTCTTTGGACATGAGGTAGCAGTTGTTGATGGGGACCCAGGCTCTATGAAGGAAACATTCAGCACATTAGAATCGCCAGGATGCTAACGTTTCCAGCTCTGATGCTCAAAAGCTTCTCTCACCTGTCATGTTGCCCAAAGAAGCGAGCGTCTACCTGTCCGTCCTTCTCCCGAAGTGCTTTTGCCGGCCAGAAGGGAAACCCCTTCAGCTTAGCCCAGACCAGGGGGTGGGGTTGACTCTACAGAAAGGGACAGAGCAAAATAATTCAGTGCCTCTCTGATCTAAAAATCAATGAAAATACAGGATTTAAGATCATGTAAGGACCTACACATGGCTCACAAAACCAGTTGTCTCTTTTTTGGCATGAAGACAAGTAGCACTCTGGACACACCTCGATCTCATTCATCTGGAAATGCAAATTAAATAAGTCACTCATTTATAAACCAGACACATTTTCCATTATAAGGTTAACAAAGCGTTTTTACCTCATGCTCACAAATCTTGACGATGACTTTTGCAGTTGCTGTTAATTTGTGATTACCTGGAATAAAGTCACAGTTTTAATTAATATTTTAAGCAGCAGAGCAGAGGGATCACTGTTATACGTCAAAATGGCTTACCTCCATTATAGATGATGCAGTTGTGTAAGATCCATTTCATGTCAGCGAGAAACGCTTCAGTGCAGCCATACATTTTCTTTTTAATATTCTGTTAAAAATAACATGAAAGACGAGATATGTCAAGGAAAATGATGAAATATTACAAAAACTGTGCCACAGATCTGGCTCTAAAGTACTGTAATGTTTTCATGTGTGTTGTTAAGTAATCTATGTGTGTCTATCTTGTGACAACATTAAATTCCTACAGCCTCATATATTCTCTATCCCATTTTTAATGTATGCTCAAAGACTTTACAGGTTTTTTACCTACTAAAATCAAACTTTTTTGACATTTTTTATGTCCAAACCAAAGAAAATAAATCAGGTTACCTTCTCTAAAGTACACAGGTCCATGGGGTGGAAAATGTATTCTGCATAATCCGGGTGCTGTTCCAGAGAAACTGGCTTCTGGAAAGGCTCGGTCTGCTCAGGGACGACAAATCATGAAAAACAAAAGCAGATGAATTAGCGACAGTTTGGACAACTCATATCCTGGATATACTACTTAATTTTATTTCAATATAAATATCACAAATCATACAGTACGTTCAGGGCTTTCCAACACATTCTTAGACATGGAGCATACAGAGGATCTCTACAAGTCTTACCCCAGGCTGTTTAATCTTTTGGAGTGCAAATTTGAGCAAGTAGGAGAGTTGATCAATTGTCAGCATTGTCATTGCCTTGCTCTGGGTTTCAATGCATTCAGCAACTGTTATTTTCTGCAAAAACAGTACAAAGCTTATTAATAACACATCATGAAAACAACAAAAATCAAGCAAAAGGAGACAGGATGGATACTAACACACTGAGTTATTTCTTATTTTCTTTAGATTTAGCTTGTGTACTGTATTTCAAATTTATGCCAATGAAAATAAATGTGTAGTAGGCTAAATCTCCAAAAATGTTAAGAAGCAACACTTCAATCATCTCTAAAATCCTGCAGTGTGAGCAGTTAGCTTGCTGGGGCGTCACACTGTGTGTCGTGGAGGGCCGAGAGGTTTGTGGATCGACCACAGATCAGTTCCTCCTCTCTAACTGGACCCGACCTCGCCACACAGTCCGACACCCTTTTAGTCAACTGAGCAAGCGGGATTGTGCTTTGCCACAACCGTTTATGCACAGCCACACACAGATACCTCACACTCGGGACAGAACCAGTCGCCCTCGGGCTCAGCTGGTAGTTTGAGGCACTTGGCGTGGTACACCCTGGGGCAGAGCTCACAGCAGAGCACCTGGCCCTCTCGGTGGCACAGCCAGCAGTAGAAGTCATTCCTGCCGTCCTGCGGTACAACATCAACAGGGTCTGTGGTGAGTGCTGGCTGCTTCATATAGTAAAAGGGACCATGTCTTAGCTCTGACTGAAATGCAGGCAAGAAAAACAAGGGGGAAGGTTTCAAAAAACACGCAGGAACACAAAAAAAGGTGCAGTGCAACAGAAACAAGACAGCAATAAGGTGGGATAAGCAGGGTAAGCAACACAGAGGGTGGTAAAGTTCATCCAAACCCAACGCAAGAGTTTTTACAACAAACAATAAAAAGTTACTGGACTAGATCGACTGGGAGTGAGACAAGACTAACCCAACAGGTTTTAAGGCGTCAGCTTGATGATAACAACCATTGCTCTTTATGTCATAATGAGTTACAACATCTCCCAGAGAAAACACAACATATAATCTGGATGTTTGGTCCCAGCAAATTCTCTGCCGATGACACATTAACGAATGAACAGGAGCGGATCTATCTGCTTTCATAACTGCAGATAATAAAGGAGCAGTTCACCCTCTGACATGTAGTGCTATTTATCAACCTGTGAGTTGTGTTTTCTGCCAAAAAATACATTTTAAAAAAGTCTCTTTATAAAAATCATAATCTGAGGACGCAAGATAATCCATATAAAACAAACTAGATCGATAAGTAGCACAACAGGTGAGAGGAGCAACCGTCCACAGTTAATGTCCTTACATAACAAATCAGTGCTCGTCCATCACAGGTAGTGGTCCCATTCAGTTGCAGCTTATTTGCCAATTAAAGCATGAATAACACTAGAATTATCTTTAATGTCATGCAAGTTGAATAGAGGACTAAAAGGAATCACTCAGCACCACGATCATTTGGCAAGCAAATACTGATCAGTCATTTATCATCAAAGAGCAGAAAGCAACAGGACATAAATGACCAGAAGTGATTGATCAAATTATATTAATGCAAAATAATCATGTGAGCCGACTCATGGCACTGTTACAAAACCTGCACAACTATCACATCGAGACAGCACATGGCTGTCAAAATCAAAACTGGCATGCTCTTGCAGGCAAAGTGGTGAGTTTTTTAAACCAATAAATACATCCCACGTTGAGCTCAGATCTCTACAGTGTGGCAGTTTGATAAAATTATCTGTTACTTTAGCAAACTAACAATCAAGCACTCTCTGACTTCAAGGAACAAACGGCCTCCTTAGAAAGTTGAAGCTCCAAAAACCCAGAAATGAGTTAAGATTTTAGCACTTTTTTTAGACAGGTTTTTAGTTTGGTGCTGGAGAAATAATGTCTATGGTTAAGACATGCTTCAAAGAAAAAGCTACAACAAAAATAGTGACTTTTGAATCCTCTGTGTCTCAAAGCTTGTGGTGCTTGCAGTCACACTTTAATGATAAAAGTGGTGTTCATTTGTGGAGATTATCTCCAGTGCTTTGGTGGAACAAACTACTTCTTTTTAAGCATAACCCGGCCTAACGCTGTTTAAACATTAACGTCATGTTTGCCAACTCATCTTGTCTTTGTTCTGGATTATTCTTGGCGCCATCTGCTTTGCCAACTCCAGTTTGTGGTGTGGAAGAACAGACGCCATCCACCACAGCCTTTAAGATCTTGAATCAGGTAGACCAGAGCACTTACCTGGTCTTTGTTGTTGCAGTTGACGGCTCCAGGCTTCTTCTTTTTCTTCAGAGGGCTGGGGGAGGTGTCTGAGGGGGAGTGTCCATTGGAGGAATGGGTAGGACTGGACACCTTTCTCTTCTGTGGTGCCACTGGTCGCTCTGCTGACCCTGGTGGATCAGGGACTGGAGGCAGAGAAACAGGCTCGTATTACTCACTGCACTTTAAGATTAAAACACAGGAGCCATCATAGTAATTTAGCTACTCTGAGGATAGAAATAACCAAAAGTCATAAAGCATCACGAGCTCAGGGGAGCCAGGGAAGTGCAGCTGAGGAATTAAACGTCAGATGCAGAACTCAAGCTTTAGAAACATAACATTAACATGAAGTACGGACAGTAATCACACTGAAAATGCCACTTTATGGTGACAAACAGCTCGAGGGCTCTCTGAATGAACTGAGCTGATACTTGACACAAATTCAGGATTATATTTGCAGTCCTAAGAGAGCAACAAAATGCAGTAAAGAACCTCTGGATTCTGTGACAGTGAGCCACGCTCGGCCTCGGACACTCACCTTTGGATCGTGCAGATGCATCCATCCCCTCTACCACATCAGACTCCGTCTTCACCTCCTCCTCAGCCAGACTGCAGAGCGCCGAACAAGAGCAACCCAGAAACACAGAAACAGAGGCAAACACCAAGTCAGAGAGGGTGCTCGGAAACCACATCAGCAGAACAGTAAACAAGTGGAACACCACCTAAGGCACCCTTAAGGTCCCAGAGGATCCGTCAACAGGGACTCTGCAGGTTTTCCACTGCTATTGTTTTCATTCGACGTCGAGCTACCAAGTTCACATCCTTCCCATATTATCGGTGACAAACCAGCCTGGATGTGTTCTTTATGTTCCGGGGAGGAAGGATGGCACCCGTCGCCATGGCAACGCTGCTCTCCGCTAAGCACAAGTTGATATTCACAACAACACTGAGGGCAATTTTACAAGGCGTTCTTCAGGAGGAGCTGCAGCTATAGATGGCAGTCCCACTCGGTCCAGGTCTGTGCTTTGTTAAAAAGGCACGATGAAAAGACCTATAGCAAGGACCGAGTCAGAGGGGAGTCCATCCAGTGTCTCATGGCGATCAGCTAGCCCTTTATACTATCCGTCAAGCCCCTTCAGTGACAACAGGGTGACCCCGAAGGATTTGGGCCCCAAGCAACAGCAAAAGATCCATCTAACGAGGCCTAAATCTTCACTATATTTAACTGTAAATTTCACACCACATATAAGCGTTTCTACCATTTGTCTTTACAAAGCAGGTACATAAACATCACAGAGAAATAAAATTAACCCAAAATAACACATCTAGCACGGAAACGCCAGATTTCATTTCGTCTAGCTCTCATCTCAGAGCCTCAGCGTTAAAAAGAAAAGAAAGAAGAGTGAGAATAAAAGGGGTCTGGCGATAAATGAAAGTCTTTGAGCGTTTGGCTCCTCCTTTGTCAGAGCAACAGAGGGCCCTGTTCCAAGCATGTCGCCTTTATTCACAAACCCCCGAGAGGAAAACCCTCCCAAGAAGGACCCCTGACAGGTCACACACTTGACCAGTTCATAGCTTCGGCTGCAGCTCTGGTTTCCAGCTAGGACGACGGGTTTACAGGCTACGACTCAAAGGTCAACCACATTTGAGGGATAAGCTTTTCTTTCTTTCTTTCCTTCTCCTCTGAAAGTAAAGGAATGCTCTTCACGTCCCCTCCTCCACCCTTGAAGGCACATTCCTCACAATGTTGATCAAATGTCAGTTTTCTGATAGGAATAAGGAGGTTAAAACATATATCCTTTAAAAACAGGGTTTAATGACACCTCAGAGAGAGATTAGATGTGATCACATCAGCTGTCAGACAAACACAGAGTCAACCAAAGGTTTAAGAATGACTCAAATGTCTTCAGACCAACACAAAAAAAACACACTCAGATTTTCAAGACACTCATTAAAGTGAAACCTAAGAAGGCGAATGCATGGTTTCTTTAAAAATATGGCACATGGGTATCTTGTTTCAGCCTGCCAGCGCTCATGCACGTACACACCCAAC
This sequence comes from Synanceia verrucosa, assembly GCA_029721515.1. Classification (NCBI taxonomy): domain Eukaryota; kingdom Metazoa; phylum Chordata; class Actinopteri; order Perciformes; family Synanceiidae; genus Synanceia; species Synanceia verrucosa. The sequence continues at coordinate 2,176,807 of CM056561.1, read as the reverse complement.
CCCTCTGGGGCCTTCCTGTTCCGGACTGAGCGAACAAACGAGGCCCACATGAAAATAAGACAACGTTGTCCACGCCGCCTTCAAAAGAGACAACCAGCACCGGGCAGAGCTGCTCTCCAAAGTGCCTGGATTATATACAGACGTGACTGCAACTACCAGGAATAAACAGGAAAAAAGAGGCATGCTGATCCAAGAGGACACAGATCAGGAGCTGTGATCCATCAGGCAAATAAATCCTCAGCAGGATCTGGGATAATATTCCAGTGAGACGCTTTCGGGTTCAAGAAAACACTGACGGCATTTCTCCCCCCCTCTGCAAGCAGTACCTGATGGACAAAAAGGGAGACAACAGTGAGTCAATGCCTTAGGACTCCACTCCTGTGAGAGACGAGCAGGACTCTCTCGTCACAGAAAATGGAGGCCACAGCTTGCTCCCCTCCCCCATCCCCCACCATCCCCCACTCCCAGGCTCAGGCACTGGCACATCCATGCAGGAGGACCTGAGATCTGTGGAGATTACAGCCCAACATTTAACCAGAATATAAAAATAAAGATAAAACACAGCTATGTCAAGAAGCCAAACCTTCACGGCTGATCAGAGATAAGAAAATCCAGGAAAACGAGAAGCACTCATCTCTCTTTGCCTCCTTCCCTGAACACTGTTGTCATCGTGTAATTAGATTTTATTTTGAAGAAAAAGGAACCGTCACTGGGATCCTGCACAGAGCTATTTATGTAAAGAATGTGCAGTTCTTCTGGCACACATCAAACGAGACAAACGTCTGAATAAAGACGGCCTCCCCAGAAAAGCCAACATCATTACTGCACTGGAAACACTTGGGATTAATAGCAACTCACCCTGCTGCACAAAGCCCCAGAGAGATCGTTAGGTCTTTAAAATGCTTTTGTTTTCAGCCTAGTTTACATTTAATAAAACACTGATTCAAACTGCATGAAGACGCCTCCTTTACGGTGTTATTCTGCACTACACAATACACTGTATTTAAGAACCTGGAAAGCTGGATTTTATGTAAAAAAAAAAGGGTGAATCAAAGATGGCTGTGGAATTTTCCAGAAGGCCCTTGCTCTCTCTCCCCGCTGCTCTCCCTCAGATTGTCAATCTTTAACCTCAAACTGCAGCTGCAATTGGCTAGAGGGCCGACAGGGTGGAACATTATTGGTCAGCTGTGCCACACGGATCACAGCGTGCAGGAAAAAGCTTCTTTTTTTTTTTTTTGCTGCATTGCAGAGATTTCCCCTCTGCATTGGTCGGTTTATATTCCTCCAGTTTAGCTTGCCTCTCTTGATTGTGACAGAATAAACCAGGGGGGATTTGCAAAAAGGCCTTCTGGGAGATTATATGTGTGGTTGTGATGCATAACTCAGTGGCTCTACTGTTCAGCAGAAGCAGGCCCACATGATTTGTCCCAGACTTGCACATTTCTCATGAAATATATATAAATATATATATAGTGCAGGCTCAATCTGTGGACTAACTATTCAGTCTTAAAAGTGTTGGTGTTATGGAGAGTCTAAGAAGAAACACTGTAAGGTTACATGAAACACACCTCGAGTCAGGCCACAAGAGAAAGAAACAGCTCTTTGTTTTTTTCCCCGTGCAGTTGAGACTGCTAAAAAAACAACGACACGTTACGCAACACAAATGTGCAGCCAGTGCTCGGATTATAAAACAGAGTTTCCTCATACGCCTTGGATTTCAATATTTCTGCTTTAAGTGTACAACAGAATAAACCTGTTTCATGTTGTTTCTCTGCCCTCACAGTCTGATCTGTGAAGAGGAGACTCCCAAGGAAAAAAAACTCAAAATGGCCACTGAGGATCAGAGAGCGGAGGAAGCTCTTTCACAATAGTGCAACAGAGAGGACGAAGCTCAGGGCCGTAAAAACTCTGGGCTTTAAATTAAAGAGTGTCTTATTTCCACAGATTTCACTGGAAGGAGACGGTCGCCACCTTCAGGGTTTGTTTCATGTGGGCTCGCCCTCTTGACTCCGTCGCCTGTATAACGTGTCACACAGTTAATTTGTACAATATCAAACACTGAGAAGCAGATATGTCCTCCTAACAGCCTGGCATGGCACAGAAAAAAGAGTACAATCCACTTACAAAGGGTACATAATACCCCCCCAACCACCTCCTCCTCCTCCTCTGCCCATCCCCCATTCTCTCTCTGCCAGGCTACAACTCACAACAGAAAGGAGATGTGGGTGCCATTTTTTTAAATCTTAACTCTCCTTTGCACTATAAGTAAAAAGAGAAAGGGATTTGCCCTGGTCCACTCTGCCTCCTGTATGGCAGCCTGGTTGTCTGGGGCACCATGTGACCCTGAGACACAGAGAGAGAGAGCAAGGGTGAGAGTCGTTACCCAGCCCCCCACCCTGGGCCCTGTGGAGCAGGCCTGACGAGGCCTCCAGTCCTCCCCAGCTCCTCCTCCTCTCTCCCTCCCTCCCTCCTTCCTCCCTGCACACTAAAACTGATTTCTAAGGTGTGCACGTTCATCGTGAGAGAAACAGTCAGCGCAACGACAAGAAGGAAGCCATGTTGTTATCAGAGAGATGAGATTAAAAGAAAAGACAGAGCTTACCTCTGTGGATGCATGGCTGCCTGACACACTGTTATGTCAACACTTAGAAAACATGGAGGACACTCTCAGCCCTCAGCCGGGGGAAGGCTCCGCTCTTCAGGCAAGGCGATCAGGCCCCAGTGATGTTAGCTGGATCCTGACTGGCCGCCTTCCTCGCAGGCAGGATACAAGGCCGCGTCTGATTGGCCGAAATGTTTCCTGAGTAATTATCTTTGTTCGGTGCAGGCAGTGGCAGCACTGTGAGTGTCAGAGACAGGGGAGGAAAAATAAGCAGAGAGCTAGGCCCAAAACCACAAAGTAACATGATTAATAAGTATTTCTGACATACAAACCCAGTGTAACAATGCTTTGAAGCTTCCAAGTGTAGAACCTGGCGGTGGTTGTCTTATTTGGAGGCTTTGGGAGTAGAAATGGCAGCACTGTGAGGAGCAGGACACCGTGGCTTCTCTGCACAAGCCTTCAATGTTTTTTTTTTTTTATATGGAGAGGGCCTTTGTTTAAACTCCTCCTCCCTCTTGGCTGTTTCCAGAGAAAAGAGAGGCTGAAGCTCCTCACCTATTCTGCTGCTACAGTCTGCAAGAAAAGAAGAAAATTAGGCAGCTAAAAATGAGCAGTTGTGTAGTCAAAGCACTTTCATGGTGGGTTGTCACAGTAAGGGAAGAAGAGGTTAGAGGAAGCTAACTATTACTGCGAATAACAGCGTACACACTAATATACTTACCTATGGGCCGAACAAAATGCAGAAATGAAATATGCAACCCCTCCTCCATGAGAAGTATACTAAAATTTAAATTTGCTTTGTGCAAAGCCTTTTCGTTCCTTCACGTCAGTTCATAGCTCCTTTAATTAAAACAAAAATGTAATTTGCACACCTCTGTATACAGTGTTATTCTGTGTTGGGATTTTAGATATTTATCTGTTTTATATATCTGTGTATGTTTATTATAGAAGTCTAATTTCTACAGATCTGCTACTGTAACATAATTAATAATTTCCCAATTTGGGATCAATGAAGTACATTTGATTATAGCTAACATCTGCACTGTAACAGCAATAATTTATAATTAAGCAAAGCTGCATAAAGCAGAATAAAGGACATGAAACCTTATTTAGGAGCTCATAAACACAATCCGCAGTGTTTTTTGATTGAATCATGCGGTGACTCAACCTTTTGGTGACTTGTATGACTGTACATTTAGTGCAATATATTAAAATTACCTCTGCTATAAAATGAATATGGAGTGTCTAAATATGAGGAATAAAATGTTTAAAAGCAACACAAATGATTGCCTCAGAATATTGGAAAACCCCTTCAACAGTGGTGGAGGAAGTATTCAGATCCTTTAATTTAGTGAAAGTATTCATGTAAAAATACAGCGTGGTATTAGTACTTTGTAAAAATACTCTGTGACAATGTTACCTTAAGTATGTAAGAATAATCAGTAAAAATATATAAAAATCATTTAATATAGAAAATATAATTACACTCTAAAGACAGAAACGTATTTAAATAATAATGAATAAAAATAAAAATAAAAATAACTAATAATCAAGTTTACAACTGTACTTGTATAGGTAGAGCTGGCGCTGTGTAGGATAGTTTAATTTATAATACAGCATCATATTTTAGAATAAACCTTACTTCACTGGCTGATGTTAAAACAACTGGAATCATTATTGTCATAGCCATTTTTTCCACTAATTTGCACTGTTTTTTTAATTTTATGTCTATTTTTATACATCATAATTTACAAGTCACATCCATAGTACATACAGTAAAATAATAAATTTTATTTATCAAATTATTGTTTAATTAAAAAATATACTTCTTCCTTTTTATGTAGTACATACTTTAAATATTTATCACCATTATTATTATTCTTTCTTTCTTACTGTGACTTGTTTTTATGCTGCTTTGGTAGGTGAATTTCCCCAATGGGAGATGAATAAAAAAAACTATTCTATCCCATTCTTATTATTAAAATTGTCATATACATACAGGTAAACACATGAAAATGTGACCTCTTTATTTAAGCCATCCTTCGGGTTAGCCTGTAGGAGCAGTGGGCTGCTGTGTTAAGTAACTAGCAGCTCCTATCAAAATTGTTATAAGTTACATCCCAACAATGCCCATTAATATAATGCAATCAGATTATACTGTGATTAAGATTGCTCACAGGAATTATCTCTGCTTGGCCCAAGTACTTTCCATTAGTTTGTGACTGAAAAAGACAACCGCCCAGTGTGGGACTCGAACCCACGACCCAGAGATTAAGCGCTTAACCGCTATCCCGAGTCTGTCTCATACTGACCTCTAGCGACAAAGAACCCAAAGTGTTTCATTTAACTGCAGTCTTTGAGCTAAATAAGACACTAGCTTACTCAGACACTCGTATTAAAGCCACACGGTTCGCTCCTTGTTGCCTCAAAAAGAAAACTTCGGTTAATGGCTAATTAAGCTGAACGTTAAGGCGAAGGCGATGAAAGCGTTAGCTCTCGTTCAGTAGCCACACTGATGGGATCGTGTATTTCAAACGTCATGTAACATTAAACGTTATTTACCTGGTTACCGTTGGTTCTCCGTGAAAATAACCCGCAAATCACCGTCAGGAGAAACACATTAAAACGACCGTTATTCACCCTATTTTAAAGGAAGCGTCACCAAGTACACAAAACCGCGACTTCCGGTTTTGTTTCAAAATAAAATGTTAAGCGCCAGATAAGTGACATTTTTTTTAATAAAGTAAAGAACCGTTGACACGAGTTAACAAGTGTATATCACGCGTGTCTTACAAAACCAATAAATACTGAATCGTATTAAATAAGCAACATAAATGAACAAATGGCCCAACTGATGTAGTGAGTACTGAGACAGTGACACTGCAAAGTGACACTTTTTCAAAATAAAATGTTTAGGATGGCCTTATGATAAATATACCCACAGAAACATAGTAGTTTTCTGTTTCTAACATTTATAAATAAAAAATATGTATTTGCATTTCAATCTCACTCATCAAAGTATGCGCACACAACTTTAAAAGTGGTATAAGCAAAAATGCACGTAACGTATCGAAAGCAAAATTACTTTAAGTTTTAATGCACATTGCACTCCTTATATTGGATTATTCTTATTGGAACATTAATGTGTTAGCAGTATGTTTTGGCAGCTCTGGTTTCTTGCTGATATAGATGTATTTTCTGTGTAAGTACTGCACATACTTGGTTAATAATGGTGATTCTGGTCAGTCTCTGATGACGCGGAGTCCCTGAACGCACCACAGACTGGGTTCTCCTCTTACGTCATTGACACTGGGCGGTTCATGAATGGGGTTTTGAAGTGGGAGGGCCCATCATCTGACTTTACCAGGCTGGGGGAAAGTGGGTGTTGTGCTGTAGTGCTTGGCTTGGTGGCGATGCATCTTCATGACTGTTTTTGAACACTCGAGGACGGACTGCAGAGGAGCGATCGGCAAACATCCACCGCTTGAGACGCGCAGCCCAGCAGCAGCAGCAGCAGCAGCAGCAGCAGCAGCAGCAGCAGCCGCCGTGCAGCTAGCTCCTCCAGCAGCCCAGCTAGCCAGGCGTCGGTGAGCCATGGGGTTCCGCAAGAAGAACAAGAGCCCTCCGGTGCTGAGCCACGAGTTTGTGATCCAGAATCACGCCGACATGGTGTCGTGTCTGGCCATGATTATCCTCCTCGGCCTGATGTTCGAGGTACAGTGTGATTGGACAGGAGCTATGTTAGCAGCGTGATGCTAGCTGCGGCTAACTACCGTTAGCTGACATGACAGCAGTACTCCAGGGGCAGGGCGCTAGCTAGGCTCTCCTTCCCTTCTCATGTGTCTCACTGATCGCCAAAGAAGATGGCGAGGAGGCCCACTGGCACAGCTAACAGCTCATTTTACCAGTCAGCTAATCCCATAGCCTCCATAGGAAACCTGTACATTCATATGGCCTTCTGCGCAGCCTGCAATATAAGACAGGCAGGCTACATGTTTGGTTGTGTGCTTCACACCTGATCAGCCCTTTGGTTGGACAGATCTGCCTTTAAATGAAATAGCACAGTGTTGCTGACCTGTTTCCACCCTAACCCAGCCACCACATTAAAAATACTGTGAAATCCACCTTTACCTGTGAAGATATAGGTGGGTTGTAAGCTTGGTGCAGAGCTGTCAGTGCTCCTCCTCAACAGGACAATGAAGCCCAGCTACACAGTGAGAGACACTGTAGTAATTTTGGTGGACTAAAACATACCTCCTTTAGCTAGAGACCCCTGGGAGCCCCTGGAGCTCCTGAGACCCCAGTTATTGGACTCAGGATCTTGCGGTGACTCTGCAGTCTTTGCTAATTATGTACTTTATGTGCATGAAATGATGATGATCTGCACACCTGAGCGTTCTCTGCTGTCCTCCATTATTAGTGTGATTTTATGAACATAAAAGCTTGGATTTCTTTGCACAAGATGTGTCCGTCAAACTCTTCCCTCTGACTCTGAATCCCTCTGTTGATCCCTCGGTTTCTTTGTGTTTCTTGTGTTCAGGTCACAGCCAAGTTTGCCATCATGTTCATCACTGTCCAGTATAACGTCACACAAGTTCTTGGTGAGCTGAAGTTTATGGGTCCAGTCATTATGTCTGTATTTTCCCTGCATGGATGCTTATTCTGTGTATTTCTTGGTTGTTAAACTTGTGTTTTTCTGTGGTTGCAGATGAGAGAAGTGATCCGGTGAACCTTTACCAGTATGGCCCTAAAGATGTGGCCACTGTGTTTTTCTACCTGCTCATTGCGGTCATCCTTCACGCCTTGATACAAGAATATATTCTCGATGTGAGTACATGCATATCCAAACTCAGCCGCCATCGCATCGCCTCACGTTGTCTGCTGCTGTTGTTGTTTGTTGTTTACACACAGCAGCATGTGATTTAGATCTTTATAAGCACCAAATGAGACTGAAGAATCCCTCTGTCATTTGTGTCCGTGCATATTTTCATATCAATAAAAAATGTAATTAAACCCCTCCAGCTGTGTTTACACTAAGGCATAACACCTGAGAAGATGTTCATGTTTCTCCTGACGTCTCCTGTCTGTCATGGCAGCTCTCGGTGGGATATCATTAACAGAAAAGCCTAATTTTAGTCCACAAATAAAAACCTTTTGAGGAACACACTCAACAAGAACGAGCACAGGGAGCAGGTCCTCTTTAAAGGGTCTGCCATGTTTCTAAAGTAGAAAGCAAACCTTTTTGTTTTCCCTGAAGGTTGATGGACTGCATCCTCACTGCGAGATGCCGCTAAATCCTACAAACTGGACTATTAAGAGATCCATTCCTAAATGCATTTTTAGAGACAGAGGACAAAATGTGTCACAAAAAAAACAGAAATCCCTTCAGTTTGGGGTTCAGTGTCTTTGTCAGCAACACTTTGAGAGGACGTCTTGAAAAACATGTGAAGCTATCCTTTAATGTCAGAGGTCATGATGCTGATTACAGATCATTTAGACAGCTCAAACAGGTGGAGGTTTTTGAAAAAAGTGATGCATACTTTAATCCTATTCTTCATGTGATATATTGATGCGTTCATCTTGTCGATTCCAGAAAATGAACAGGAGGTTGCACCTGTCAAAAACCAAACACAGCAAGTTCAATGAGTCTGGACAGCTGGCGGCGTTCTACCTGTTCTCCTTCATGTGGGGCTGCAGCATCCTGACGGCGGTACGAGGGTCAGAGGTCACAGGGAGGTCACGCTGTCCCAGCATGCTTTAGGCTTCATCGTCTCTTTTCTTTCCTCTCACAGGAGGACTTTGCAACAAATCCTACTTTCTTATGGGAGGGATACCCCCACACTCACATGGTGTAAGGAAAGACTCTAACAGTATCCTACACATGTTCATGTTTTAATACACAATATCCTTGGATGCATCTTGCTATGTTCTGTCAAACTTTGATATTACAGTCAAATAAGAGTTCATGCTTTGGATTCAGGCGGCTTTTTCTTCTCTTTTTCTCTGTGGATTGACTTGTTGTGCTTCTCACCATATTTTGTGTATCAGTTACAGAACAGAGCACTTCTGTCCAATGTGTCTTATTCTGCACAACCTGTCCTCTGTTTAGCTTTCAGGTCAAGTTCTTCTACATTTGCCAAATTGCCTATTGGCTCCATGCTCTTCCTGAGCTGTACTTCCAAAAAGTACGCAAGGTAAAGGTCGTGTGAAAATACGTCGGACCTGAATCAGTGGTGTTGTGTTGCAGATCTTAAACAACTTATTTTTTTATTACCTGTTTTTCAAACCTGGACTCTATTTTCAGCAACATGTCACATGACACAAAAACAAACAGGAAGCAAAAGTTTACCGAACAAGCTGACCCTTAGTATTTCTCCCTTTTTCCCCAGAATATTGATAAGAGTTACTTGTGTGTCATAACTGTTCTGCTTACGTTCATTATTTTAGAGCCAAGCGGATGTTGACTTTTAATTTGCGTAGAATAATATATCATGGTGTCAGAGCTAAAAGGCCGTTTAAGAGTCCTGTGTTAAAAGGAAATCATTACTCTTCAAGAATAAATAACTTCATGTCCAAACTTTACAGAAATACCTTTCCACTGATGCTTTTACTAAACTCTCCTGCTCTGCTTCTTTTCCTCAGGAGGACATCCCCCGCCAGCTCTATTACATCTGCCTTTACGTTGTCCACATCACTGGTGCCTACGTCCTAAAGTGAGTGGAATAATTCATTTTTCTGAGTGTCTTCTCAGCTCTAACCATCTTTTAGATTTAGAGCATGTCTCATGATTTAAAGGTGCGTTTTTGTATCTTTTTTTTGTGGAGAAACTAGTCGACAAACCCTCATGATTATTAGCCGACGAATAATTTCTGCCCTGTTTTCCGAGGGTCAAATATAGACACATAATCAGGGTTTGTCTCTCATAAAGATGAAAATGTCTTGCTAGAGACGTGCTGGCAGGTCATGAAGCAGAACTCCATTCAAAAAAATCAAGGAAACGAACAACACAGTCGTAACTAATGATCAAACATAAAATTAGATTAACCATCTTTTCTGAATCTGTCCAAGCTTCTGCTGTTATTCAGCAAACAAATAATCCACCAAAAAGCATCGTTAGAGTATTAATTTGTGATGTGACGCGTTAACTTCATCAACCCTACTTTAAACACAAGGCAGACCAGCTGACTTTCCCTCTCTGTGAGGTGTCATTCTGTATTTTGATCCGTGAACCAGCACTTTCTGTTTTTCTCTATGACTTATCTCCTTTATTCTGATAATAATAATTCTCCTCTCTGTCTGTTCAGCCTCCACCGGCTGGGCCTGGTGCTGCTCGTCCCTCACTACCTGGTGGAGCTCCTGTTCCACGCCTCACGCCTCTTCTACTTCAGCGATGAGAACAAGCAGAAGGGGTATTTGCCTTATTTTACGTTTAGCGTTTCGTCCCTGATGTGAACGTCCTGTCACGTCTTTCTTTTTCTTTCCGTTCCTTCACAGCTTCACTCTGTGGGCGCTTCTTTTCGTCATCGCCCGCCTCCTCACCCTCACGCTCTCAGTCCTGACGTTCGGCTTCGGCCTGCCTCGCACAGAAAAGCAGGGCTTTTCCCTCGCAGAAGGCAACTTCAACGTGCTCACCATAAGGCCAGTCCAGATGGCGTTTGACAGCGAGAGCACTCGCTAATTTACAGCCAACGTTAAACTCAAAACCAAAGTGTTCTTAAACTGTGTCCTCCCCATCCCTCAGGATGACCTGCCTGGCGGCTATCTGCCTCACACAGGCCTGGATGATGTGGAAATTCATCAACTTCCAGCTGAAGAAGTGGAGGGAGCACAGCCAGAACCAGGCCTCCAAGAAGAAGGCGGTCAGCCCAAAGAACAAGCCTCACAAAAGGGAGCCGACCAGGGGTGAGTGCTGGAGCATCACAGGGTTCCTTAAAAAGTCTTAAAATGACTTCAATTAAAATCCGCCTAATTAAGGTCTTAAATTGTCTTAAATTTACCGTAAATTTGCTGCAGGTATTAAATTTTCTGATGTGATGTGTTTAATTGCAATCGGAAAATACAGTATTCAGAGATTTACTGCAATTTTTCACATTATTTTGTTCTCAAAGTTCACTTCTTTGGTCTTGAAAGTTGTGAAATTAAAGTTGTAAAAGAAAGTTAAGTGTTATCCCCTCAATTTCTATCGTTGTCGCAAGTGTTAAAGGGCTGATAAAAATCATAAAATTATGTTTGGAGATTAATCGGTTATCAGATTTTTTTCCTGCTAAATTTGTTTTTATAGGTCCTCCTTTTAAGTATTTTTCCTACTCTGTAGTACTTTCTAAAATATAAAGTGCATTACAAATAAAATATGTTATTATTATTATTAAATATCAATATCAGCATCAGCCTCAAAAACTCCATATTGGTTGGGCCCTACAATAAATTGTAAATTTTTAAATTAAATTAAATTAAATTAATTCAGGTCTTGAGAAGTATTAAATTTGACTTTTAAAATGGTGCAGGAACCCTGCATCAGTGCTGCAGATTTTGTATGTCGTTTTGATGTCATGGGAACGTTTCTAATCACTTGTCTTATCAGGAGGTGCCGCCAACGGGGTTGTGAAGTCTGAGGATAAAACGTCGCCACGGGCCAGAAAAGCCAAAGCTTCGTAGAGATGGAAGAAGAGAGGGAGTTCTGACAATGTGACACACTCCGTCTTTACACAACTTCAAATTCTGTCTACTGCTCTCCAAAACAAACGTTTCAGCGCACTGAGAAACCTTACTTTACTCAGCGTTACCGTCTGCTAGAGCTGCTTCCTGTTCGTCTGGGTCGTGGTCAGGCGGCACGCTGGCGGGGCGGCGCTGGGTTTGATGCTTTAACAGGACAGATTTCAAAGTGTCCTTTTGTGTAAAACTACGATCAGTCGCCGGGTACTTTCAAACAGAGTCGCTCTTAATTTGACATTGAATCCTTTAACGTGACGTTAACTTAAAAAAGAGACTTCAGGGTAGCTCGATATGAAGTGTTAATGTGCAGGTGAGCTGTACGGGTGTTAAGTTTGGGCCTTATTCAGTAGACATCACAGAACTGGGGGTGCACTGATCCAGCTGTTTCAGCCATACCTGGGCTTTGCTGACATTTATTAGTCAAATAATAAACCTTACACCAGCATCCAAACTGACGGGTGTAACAAGCAACTAATTGGATAAAACTTGAATAGATCAGATACCGATCCAGCTGTTTGAGTCAGTGTTAGTCCGTTATCCGGTACCGGTGCACCCCTGTGCTAAAATCCCAGAACAAGTCAGCACTTTGGTATTCTGCTGTTGTGAGGAGCAGATCCTACATGAGAGGAGTATTTGTGCTGTTTAGGTATGTGGCGTCGCAGCAGCCAGGAAACCGAAGCTTGTGCTTATCTCCTGCCGATATTTGACAGCCTTTGAAATCCAACACGTTACCGGATTGAGGCTCTTTTTGTATTTTGGTTTCGTTGTTATCTCCACGCCTGGTATCGAGCTTCACCGTGTCACCACAGACGGCTCGTCCGGGTCAGCGCGAGGACGCTGCACTCTAACCTGTGATGCTAAATCTTTATAACGGCATGTTCGGAGCAAGAAACCGAGGCTGTGATCCGGTCCTTTCTATGGTGACGTGTCAATGCATGACGGGGTCAAGGCTAAAGACTTTATGGCTAGTTCCTACCTGTGCTGTTGAGTTTGCATCTCTCTCACACACACAAGCATTCAGTGGCCTTTTTTAACAACTGCTGCAAGAGGGTTGAGTTGTTTATTTTTGCCAGATAGTTATGATTTTATATGCTTTCACAAGCTGTAACCAGCAGACACAGCGGGGCATCGCAACAGTTGATTCAGACAATACAATCTTTCTTCAAGTGTCCTTATAATGTTGCTGGTTTGAGTCACTCGTCTGTTTCTTTTACTGTCGGGTGTCAGGAGACGAGCTCTCCACCGTGTCCTCCGCTGTGTACGTGAGTTAACTGGGCGTGAATGATGATGATGATGGTGACAACAAAGTTTATTGCTTGTCTCGTAAAATAATTATGGCCTGAGTGCAGAGCATGAAGTGTTCATCGACTCCTGCCCTGTTTGTTGTGTTTTTACATCCTTTAACTTCAGTTTCGGTCGTTCATCGTTCGTTCTGCAGCTTACTAAATGCTTCTGTGTTCAACGTCTCCTCACATTTCCTGCGTGAGAGAGAAATTTACTCTGTGATCTCTGTTCTGTCCTCCCTGCTTCACCTTTTCAATGATCCTGACATTGCTATGGAGCACACCTGGTGTCCTGCTCGGTGCACGTGAAGCTCTGCAGGAAACACTGAGCTACCGTCTGCAGACGGCTCAGATTTAGACCTCCTTATGGGACGTCGGTGGTCTTTAAAGACCTTTGTCTGTGTGTGGCAGTGTCATAGGAGGGAAGGAGGAGCAGAGGACTTTATGTACCAGCCTGTTATTAAACTGTCTCAGATGTAAAAGAGAAAAAAAACCTGATTTAACCCTACACTGTACGAAAATATGTGTCAGATTTTTAAGCTATTTTTATAGAGGGGGAAACTCACTGTTGTTCAGTGCACGTGTGAAAATTTGTTTTGCATCCATATTGATATGAATTGTTTGTTTTCTTTTTATATATATATATGTGTATATATATATATATACACATATAAATATATATGAAGCTTGTTGGTGTGGATATACAGCCCATGGTGGACACTTTTATTTAACTCCTTGGCCTTATTAGAGCGACTCGGTTGTATAACAGGATGCTGAAGTACACCGTCACGCTTCAGTTTGAGTATATAACCAGAGGAGGGAGGAGTGGTCAGTGTTGTGTTTTATTCGTTCCAGTCCTGCAGGTGTTTCTCAGTACTTGTGATCACAGGGTCTGGATGTAGAGTGAAACCATCTGGGAGCTTTTCTTGCTCATCAGATGTCAAACTGTTCAACAATCAGCTGTGGGACATGAGTCCACTCTGCAGTTCACGCCCCCTCGCTTCGAGACACAATAGCCTGTATAATCCCACAGGAATGCGCTTTTTTTCTTGTGCATAATATGCATTATTATTATTATTATTACCAGAGCATCACAGCACTGCTCACTAGGGCTGTTTCTACGTCGATTCTTCATGAATAACAGATTAGAGATGCTCGATTTCAAACTGTGTGCATTTTGTAATAGTTAAAAAAGAAAAAAGACTGCAATGATTTAACTGTGTGAGCATCCTCTGGGTGGCAACAATAATTAATGCATTTGACCATGAGATCACTATAAAGAAGAAAAAAGACCTGCACAGCAGAGACACACTTATTGTATTATATTCATTCTGATTTGTTTTTTATTTTGCTGCTTGTTTATAGATGTAGTGATATATATATATACATATATATATTTCCTTTCTCAGACACGTTGTCTCTGAACTGCTCTGATGGTTTATATTTATGCAAATTCTCGTGATCATTTTTCTTTGTCACTATTTTTTTAATTTCATGTTTGAATAAAGCTTTTATTCATCACACAAACTTGAATATGTTTTTTTTAAATCATACAACCCACAGCAGAACTGTCTCCATGGAAACGCCATGTACCAAAATAAAAAAATTGGTTGCGAAAGTGCACAGAAAATTACGAGAGCTGCCAATAATTATCCACTCCTGAAGTGAACCGAGGGTGAAGATGGAGCACTGCATGATTGCTTTTGAGGCTTCTGTCAATTTAATTTAATTTAATGGTCCCAGTTTATGAAAAGTGAGATTTACATGCATTTTATGTTATAAAGCAGAAAGAGTAATAATAAATTCAAAACTTCTGCCAAACTGAGCGTCAGGATCTGTGACTTCCTGTTAGCAGCTGACAGGAAGTAAACATGGACCCAAGCTGTTGCCTAGCAACGCTGTTCCATTAAAATGCACTGAAAAGACAGTGTGAGGAAAATAAAGGTGTTTCTGAACATTAATACCTGTAAATATTTGCAAGTTTACATTTCTGTTGTAGATATTACATTTTGGCTGCAAATATTACATTTCCACTGTAAATATTAAATTTCTTCTGCAATATTAGGCCTACGTTTCTACTGCAAGCACTACATTTCTGCTTTAAAAATTAAATGTTTCTGCTTTAAATTTATTTCTTCTGCATGTAATAACATTTCTGCTGCAAATAGTGTTTTATATTTATATTTTTATATGTATGTCTTAATAGCTTTATGTTCTTATTCCTTATTTATGTGTGCCGTTAAGCCGAGACACTACAAAATGTCGTTATGCATGCATAATGACAATAAAGTCTTGTAATATGGGAGCTTTAATGATGGAGTCCTGCTGGGTTTTTAAGGATTCTTCATTCATACTACCCTTTTACTGTATTTAAAGGGGATCTGATATATTGTCCACATCGCTCCTTCTTGACTGATTACCACCAGGGGGCAACACTGAGCTTTGAGCCTGAGGGACGGCAGCAGTCTGCAGGGGTGAAGCTGCATCCAGAGCTGCATTAATAAATCACCAGTCAGACTGACTTATCACACTCAATATGCAGCTCTAAAAAAAAAAAGACTTAAGCAGGAAGTCGACCAACCAGGAAGCAGCTGACGAGTTCATCCAAACACTGCAGGGTGTGTTTCAGCCGAGACACCTGCAGCTCATGTGTTGTGTTGTTTCTGACTGATGGCTTTCCTGCAGTGATGGATGAGAAGGAGCCACGAGGCAGACTGGAGCTCTGCAGGGTCAACGCAAGGACAGGAGTTCACACTGTGGCTCTCCATCACACACACACACACACACACACACACACACACACACACACACACATCCCAAAACCAAAAGCCTCTCTCCTTCAAACAGCTGAAGACAGGCTGCCTTTAATCCCTCCCCTTCATCCAATGAGGATAAATCTCTCGCTGAATCGTCAGTATTATGTGTAATTTCCATATAAATTAGCTTCATTAAAAGGGGAGTACTTTCTTATTTAACGAAGCTCATTTGAAATTCTCTATTTAATAAGACACGCAATCCCAGACTTGCAGACTAATGGACGACAATTAGCAGCAGTGTGAGCGTGTGTGTGTGTGTGTGTGTGTGTGTGAAGTGTGTGATCTGTTGGAGGCATTGTTGTGTTATTGTCATTGATTGTCTTCAATGACCACTTTGAGCAGCAGCTGCTCTCCCAGCCGGGTTTTATTTTGCAGTGACCCCACGAAGCGAGATGGAGATGTGGAGATGTTTGGTGAGCTCCAGCGAAGGGAAACATCTGGAAGGATCAGAGGAGCTGTGATCTACAGCAGCTGAATAATGGAGGGACGAGAGAGGAGAGCAGCGTCCTATCGGTGT
The DNA here is from genome assembly GCA_029721515.1 of Synanceia verrucosa. Classification (NCBI taxonomy): domain Eukaryota; kingdom Metazoa; phylum Chordata; class Actinopteri; order Perciformes; family Synanceiidae; genus Synanceia; species Synanceia verrucosa. The sequence continues at coordinate 2,160,877 of CM056561.1, read as the reverse complement.
CCATCACAGCCGCAGAATGCAAATTAGAGCAGACGGCTAGATGAGAAAGAAAAGAGGTGGAAAAAAAGACAACAGTGAGATAAATGAGAAGAGACCAAACTACTGGAGAGGAGGGAAAAGAGATGTTAGGTGGTCCATTTCCACCCAACATCACGTCTCATTCCAGCTGCAACGATTAATCGATTCATCGACAACTATTTTGATAATCTGTTTGAGTCTTTGTTTTCTGATTCTAGCGCCTTAAATGTGAATATTTTCTGGTTTCTGGTGGACAAAACAGGACATCTGAGAACTATTTCATCCACCAAACAACGAGTCAATTAATTGAGAAACTGATAACCATTAGCTGCAGCTCTACCAATAATTAAATGCCTTTCCTCACTGCCTTCATTTAGTGTGAGCATGTTCGTGTCCAGGTCAGAACAAACTGTTATTTATTTAGAAAGAGCTTAGCAACAAAAAAAAACTGAGGCAAAATGTGAATATCACTGCTTGCCTCTGAAAGTGCATTAATGGCAAAACAATTGAAAGGGCATAAAACAAATTTAAATGGAAATCAGTCTTCACGTCCAGATTTGAGTGAACACAGGGAGGTTTATGACGAGCAGGGAGGGAACTGAAGCTCGTCTGTTTGGTTTCAGTTTGGTCTCAAAGATGGAGCAAATTTAAAGCCAACAGACGGGAGGAATATCAAGACTTTCAGAGACGAAAGAGATGGAAATGACAAGAAGTTACACGTCCTATCATAACTGCTTTTAATTTGACTTTCAACTTAAGCGCCGCAAACTTTTGTGAATCAATTTTCATTCGTTTGTTCATTTTCCTCCTTTTCTCTCACTGAAAGCACTTGTTTAAATATATTTATCATACCTGAAGTATTCACGTAAAAACAGCTTTTACAGCAAAATAGTCAAACAAAAGGAGAGGAAGAGGAAGAGGAGGGACGACACATGACAACGCAAACGTCGCTACGCAACATAACAACACAAAGACCAGTGTGGAGCTCAATAAAGCACAGAGAAGCTCTGATTTCAACACACACAGAGGGAGAGCGACTCAGGTACACATTACTGCTCTACAGCTTCACATAGATAAGAGTTTATGATGACATATAATAATACTCTCACTGCAAAAAAAGGGCTATCTAATCAAAATCCTGCTTTATACAGACCCAAAGTAAGCAAAATATACCAAATACAAGCAGAAAATAAGCAGAAAATGCTGGTTTTTAAGATGAGATTACTTCAAATTTCACTTTTTAAAGACAAAGTAAGCAAAATATACTAAATACAAGCAGAAAATAAGCAGAAAATGCTGGTTTTTAAGATGAGATTACTTCAAATTTCACTTTTTAAAGACAAAGTAAGCAAAATATACTAAATACAAGCAGAAAATAAGCAGAAAATGCTGGTTTTTAAGATGAGATTACTTCAAATTTCACTTTTTAAAGACAAAGTAAGCAAAATATACTAAATACAAGCAGAAAATAAGCAGAAAATGCTGGTTTTTAAGATGAGGTTACTTCAATTTTCACTTTTAAAGACCCAAAGTAAACAAAATATACTAAATACAAGCAGAAAATAAGCAGAAAATGCTGGTTTTTAAGATGAGATTACTTCAAATTTCACTTTTTAAAGACAAAGTAAGCAAAATATACTAAATACAAGCAGAAAATAAGCAGAAAATGCTGGTTTTTAAGATGAGGTTACTTCAAATTTCACTTTTTAAAGACCTAAAGTAAGCAAAATATACTAAATACAAGCAGAAAATAAGCAGAAAATGCTGGTTTTTAAGATGAGATTACTTCAAATTTCACTTTTTAAAGACAAAGTAAGCAAAATATACTAAATACAAGCAGAAAATAAGCAGAAAATGCTGGTTTTTAAGATGAGATTACTTCAAATTTCACTTTTTAAAGACAAAGTAAGCAAAATATACTAAATACAAGCAGAAAATAAGCAGAAAATGCTGGTTTTTAAGATGAGGTTACTTCAAATTTCACTTTTTAAAGACCCAAAGTAAGCAAAATATACTAAATACAAGCAGAAAATAAGCAGAAAATGCTGGTTTTTAAGATGAGATTACTTCAAATTTCACTTTTTAAAGAGAAAGTAAACAAAATATACTAAATACAAGCAGAAAATAAGCAGAAAATGCTGGTTTTTAAGATGAGATTACTTCAAATTTCACTTTTTAAAGACAAAGTAAACAAAATATACTAAATACAAGCAGAAAATAAGCAGAAAATGCTGGTTTTTAAGATGAGATTACTTCAAATTTCACTTTTTAAAGACAAAGTAAGCAAAATATACTAAATACAAGCAGAAAATAAGCAGAAAATGCTGGTTTTTAAGATGAGATTACTTCAAATTTCACTTTTTAAAGAGAAAGTAAACAAAATATACTAAATACAAGCAGAAAATAAGTGCAGATGTTTTTTGTGTGACTTGAATCAAGCAACTTTCCTGTCTATTTGAGACAAAAAGATTTGATTTAAGATTATAGCGTAAAGTTGAACACTTAAAATAAGAAATTTACTCTTAAAATACGATAAATTAGTTTTTTCCTCTTGGTAAGTAATTTGCAGTGCAGATACCACAGACTCAGTTTGACATGACTCCTCTGCATCTTTACATAGAGAATAGCTGTTTGCTGCTTTATTAATATTGTTTGATTTGTTTTTATGTTTCCAAATCACTTCCTGTTTGCTCTCAAACCAGCACTGATCGCAGCGTGACTTCACTCTCTGCTCACAGCTCTGCAGTTAACAAACTGACCTAGATAACTGACATTGTGTGATTCGGTGCCATTATATTTATATTCCTTGCAACAGCGTGGCATGTGGCACTGACTATGAGATAGTTATGGAGTCGGCACGTGTCCCCCCCTTCTTCTTCTTCTTCTTTTTTTTTTGCCCGAGGCGCTCACATTGAGCAACACAGAAATCAACAAAAATGTGGAGTGGATGTGATTTATGCTCGTCCTCTAGACACACCGAGGAATGTCTTCTGTGTGTTTGCATGCGGCTGTGCACCAACAAGTTGTGCATGGAGAGCATTTATCTTCACTCACCTACATGCATGTGCGCGTGCACGTGCACGGCCCAGCCGGTAACTGGGACAGCTGACAGCACTAGCAAGGTCACGTGTGTTTACTCAGCCTCATCTGTTCATCCTGAACTCTCTCGGTAAACACATGAAGACATCATGCAGGCTCACTCATTCCTCCTCCATCTTTTTTTTTTTCTCCCCAAACACCAACTTTATCCCTGGAGGCTTTTTCCCAGCCACTGATTCTACAACTGACCCGCTTCATCTGTTCAATCATGCTGTATTGATTTGGCATTCGAGGCCGGTTTCACGGCCGGAAATGGAGGCAGATGGAGATGGTCTGAACGGGACAAACTAGTTGTTTGAACAGTCTTCTTCTTTCTGGATTAATTCTGTGTAATTTCCTCACTTTTGAGAACAATTTTATGAGGCCACATTGAACTGAGGTCACCTCTTAACCTTCCACACCTCAGCTTCAGAGCCCAAGTTACAACCTCATTTTCAGCACCATGTCTCCCATCTGTGTGTGTGTGTGTGTGTGTGTGTGTGTGTGTGTGTGTGCGCACGCCAGTCGCTCTTCCTCTTCCCTCCTGAAGCCTCGTTTCTACCTGTTTGGAATTTTAAACAGCTTCCCACTTCCTCTCACCTTCCCACAACTCTCTCTCTCTCTGCAGTTCCCTTAAATCCTCACTCAACAACACACTGCTAAATAAAATATGATCATCTTCTTATTTTATTTGTATTCTTTGTTTTTTGATATTGTGTTCAGTTTATTCCATGGCTGTTTTTATTTTTAAGTGGATGTATGATTATATCAGACGCTGTGCAGCACTTTGGTCAACTGGGGTTGTTATAATGAATAAATTTTGACTTGACTTCTGTCCATTCTGGTACCCAAAGTGGGGTCTGGGGACCTCCAGGGGACCCAAAGCAAATCCAGCTCTGTTTACCTCTATCAGGAAGAGAAATGACTGACTGGTCCAGCTTTTACCTAAACTATCTTCTCTTCTGCCAGTTTATGACAAAGTCTGTTTGAATCATCACACAAGATGTTCACATACATGGTCAGTGTGGAAAAGTACCGCTCACCTTGAAGGTACTTTGCAGTACTATACTGTGGCATAACACGATACTTCATGTTAGTGATGTTGACACACATATTCAGAGAGTTTTCACCTATTTCACCTGTTTTTATGTGCTTTTTTTGAACTTCCTCCCATCATGCTGTTTATCACTCTTTAAACGTGCACTATTACATAGATTAATACTAAGTACAAATAATTTTTGTGGAACATATGTGATACTGGTTGTGGTAAAGCCACTAACGGTGTGTGTGAACAGCCTGGTACTAAATACTGTGAAGTTTTTGCACATCTGCTGGTTAATATTTTGCACATTCCTGCACAAAACTTCCACTTTAAAGAACATATATTTTTACATATAGAACATTTCAAATGATGTCTTTTGCCTTTTGCACTTATTGTAATGCACCAAATCGCCATTGAAGTCTAATTTCTATGTAATCTTTGCTCTCCAGGAACAGTGTCATGTTTTAGTTCCAGACCCGATGCTCTACAGTCGACCCATGAGGTGAACGGCTTTAGCCCTTCTCCACAGTCTTTTGTGAGCTCCCTCCTTCTCTGCTGTAGTTTTACTTATTTTTACTCCCTCCATGTTCCTCTGAGCTACAACACCTCCTCTCCTCCATCACACTGATGCCTTGCTCCTTCCTCCTCTCGCTCTTTGTGTTTCTCTAACACCTATAGGTTTTCCCGGCCACCCTTCTCTTCAGGCAATAGGCACCATTTATCATGATCTGTGATCTGGTCTCAAACTAAACTCCACTATCTCATCATCTTGTCTCACTTCCCTCTCACCTTCCTCTTCTTGTCTTCTTTCATCCCCACTGTCACTGACACAACAGGATCTTTATAATTCTGTGTGTGTTTCTATCCATCTATGTGTGTTCTTGTCCGTCTGGCATCACCATAGTGACGGCTTTTTCGGTGCTATCAGTCCCCGCCTTGTGTATCTTGGCAGTGGTGGAGGAGCTGTGCCGACTCGGCTCCAACGTCACCGCTCCACGCCGACCCTGCCAGCTCCCATACGGAGCCCACATATGGGCCTCATCTATAAGAGATAGGAGGCCTGGAGGAGCCTGGAGGAGCCTGGAGGGGCCTGGAAGAGCCTGGAGGAGCCTTGGTCTGTCCACAGAAGACTGGCTCTGGTAAAAGGCTGCAGGATGTGAAGTTTTAGCATCATTTTGGCATTCATCTGATACTGACCAACAAATTATTGATTTCAGAGTACAAAGAAGCCACATCATCGTTGTGACTTACTGTTTAGATTAAATTCTGTGTGCCACATTAATATGATATTAATTGTTCAGTTTATGTCAATTTTATGGGGACTTTTGTCACAAAGTGAATCAACTGACCATTTCTTACCATAAATTTGAGCACATATTCTAGAAAGTATCATGTTATTACATAAACCATCATTACTCACATTCACGCTTTAAATTTTACTCACAACAGCATGGTGTATAAAATATAATATACTAAAATAGAAGCAGCAAAACCACTGTGCAGAAATGCTCCTTTACAAGCAAATGTTTTATATATCTTATAAGAGGTTTCAGAATAAAGTGGATTATATTATTGTATTAGGATTATCATAATAAAAAGCATGTCTGCTATAATATTTGCAAGATCTATACTGGTGTTTTTGCAAATCTTTGAATGCTTCCTCCATGCAAATGTTGCTTTTTATTTGTTTGTGCATATTGCAAAATCAATTGACAATAAATAAAAAATATTATGCAACATATTTCAAAAATGAAGGATTTTTTGCAGGAAAATTTACAATGCATTTGTCACAATTTTCACAAATAAATTTAAGGACATTTCATTATTTCTACTGTTTATACCGTGTATTATTGAGCTCATACTGTACATATGTCATATCAATCTTTTATCATATTACCACTGTGCAGGTACATTTATATGTTTCTAGAATGACAGGATGTTATACCTGTGAGGTGAAGTGGCAGGTTTGTAAAAGTGATCCTGATCCAAACTCACCGTCACCACATCAGGATTAACGTTAGTTTAGCCAAACGCTTTTTCTCCTCTTTTTCCTGGAGCGTTTTTGTTTTTTTGGAGCACATTATTTCTGTGTTTGCTCTTCATTTGCCTGGGATCGACCACTGTCGTCTCTCCTGGATCTCCGCTGACATCCGCCTGCAGGCTGCCAGACAGACGGTGCCTGTTTCTCCACCTCTACCTCCGCCCCCCTGCGGTGGTGGAGTCGCTCTGTAGTCCGTATCCGGGGTTGGACGACGCAGCCGGACGCGCCGCGCTCCACCCCGAACGAACTGCTTTACCCAGAAGCCCCCGCGACGCCTCAACTTACAGAACTGGCTTCTTGGGCTTCGGGAGTGTTTCCCATTTAAACAAACAGTGCCGAAGATGGCGGAGAGTTAATGGTGTAAAGAAGAAATTATCGATCCGGCAGAGCGACGCGTCCTCAAGGTAAGCCTGTCCGGCGATCATCCGCAGGGTTTAGCGCGACTTTGCGCTTCGACGCAGGACGGAAACGGAGCGACCTGCGAAAGCGCACACAATATTGGCATCGCTGCGGCGCGGAGGGCACCGTGCATGGTCACTTAGTCCGTGACAGCAAATATTTACTAACCTGTCCATGTGTTTGTGTCTGTTTGTCAGCGGTGAGCTGCAAAATCCCTGCGAAGCGCGTCTTTTGGTAACTTGGATCGCGCAGCGCTTTACGCACAAGCTGTAGTGGGGAAGTGGTTTCCAGATCGACGCGGAGCATCTGGAAGTTTTTTTGGGGAGGTGGAGAGACACACATATACACACACACTTAGAAGACACTCATGTTGTTGTATTAACAGCTGGGCGACATGTTTGCTGCTCAAATGTGTGTCATGTGCGCGGTGTTTTTGGAGAGGCTGGAGCTGCTTTCATGGTTTCGTCGCTGCAAACATGTCAGGAAGTGACAGACATCACAGTGTGCCAGTGTGTTTCTCTCCAACAGAACGCGCACCGTCTCCACTGGACGTGTCTCCAGTGCGCACGACGGCGCGCACGCATCGCGCTTGTGAATGTGTGAGGTGAAAGAGTGAACGGTCGCTGTTATCCCTCCTGTCATCTGCTCCATCCTTATTAAGAACAGTGTGTATCTGCAGGGGGCAGCAGCGCGGCCCTGCGCTCAGTCCTGTCACCCTGAAGGTCCACAGTTTGATCCCTGAAACAGTCAGTCAGTGCGCTGCTTCATGTCCTTGAGCCTGACACCGGTCTGCTGCTCACTGTGTGGAAACAGGAGCTGAATGGATGATGGGAGGCTTTTGTGCAGGTTAGGCTGAGTTAATGACACTGAGGCTGGTTTTTGAATCTAGATCTGTTAGCTCTGTGACTCAAACTAATGATTGTTGTCATTATTGATCAGCCTGTCTGCGTTTTTCATCCATCACCAGTGTTGATCCCCATCTTTAGTCCAAGATGGCACCTCCTCCAAATGTCATATTTCCAGATATTTGGTCACTCTCCAGTCTGATGGTTTGACTCAGCTTTACTACGTTTGTCCGAAATAATGAGGGCTTCTTTTGCAGAATAAGACCTCAATCTCAACACATCCTCTGTGTTATTTTTTCCCCCCACAATCACCTGGTGACTCCCAGGCTGTGAGCCGCTGGTTTGATCGACTCTCCGGCTGGATTGTCTGGAGGGTGTGGTGATGGGAGGGTGGTGGTGGTGGGGAAGGAGGGCATCAGGAAGCAGCTGGGATGCTCCATGTTGTGTTGTGAGGTGGGGGTGTGTCCCATTAAGAGGACGGGCTTCAGGTGGAATTTTACCTGGGATTTTTGTGCCTTATATTTTCAAACAGACGACATTCTTTCTGCTGTGAGCTGACTTGTTGTTGTTGTTGTTGTTGTTGTTGTCAGGAATTCATCTTAATCAGCTCTCATTGATTTCAGAGCAGGAAGAGTCTTTTCCCTTTTTCATCTCACTCCTTCTTGTCCTTCCTGGTTGTCTCTGTCACTTCACTGTAAGAAGGTCCTGGGTTCGACCTCCATGTTCTCCCCATGTCTGCGTGGGTTTCACCAAAACATGACCCCCCCCCCTTTGGGGGTTTACATCAGGATGGGTGTAAAGGCCTTTGCCAAATCAATATGTGGTTCAATAAGCTGCTAACAGGAGCAGCTGAAAGACAAACAACAACTCATTTTAGTCCTTTTCACTGGCGTCTCCAGTCCAGTTTGACGTGGAATTAAACAAGTGGTGAAAACAGTGACTGGGTCTCAACAGTTCAATAAGGAAAAGAGGTGAGATCACACTTTTATTTAGTTCTAACGTGAAGCTCATATAGTTGTTTGTTTTTTCAAACAGGAAGACATCTTTAGTGTTTGTTAACCTTAACGCTGAAGGTTTGGACGCCATCAGTCCAGAATGTGTCACATGTGTGCATTTTGCAGAATTTAATCCAGAGAGCACAGAGCCAACATTCACAGACATGTTTTAGCAGATTTACGACATGTTGGCTTTAGCTTTGACACCCAAATGAGCTGTATTTTATGGCACAGCTAACAGTTAAAACCAGAAATACTACCCACATCCCGTTAAAACAAACATCCTGGCTGCTCTCATGAGGCCGCTCTCCACTTCACCTTCAATGGAAGTCCTTCAGCGTCTCTTCAAAGCTTTTAACACTAGAGATGAACAAACCCTCCAGCATTTTCTGCATGATCTTCATTACCTGTTGAGTCTTTCCTTCAGCCCTCCTTCTGTCTCTCCGCTCTCTCCTACGTATTTGTCTTCTAATAATAATGTGACGCCCTGTGTTTATTCATGTGTTCATCAAAACGCTGCAGGAGGAAACGTTGGTACCGCTCGTGATGCCGATGCCACCTGCAGTTTTTAAGTGCTTAAAACTTTTATTTGGGCACGATATGACCCATTATCACTGGAAAAATTCATCATGATGATCATACTAGCAATGATTTACACATGCAGCAGGTTTTGAGCAACAGCAGCGTTTATTTTAGTCCTGTATGAGGCCACCTGATGCAAGGTTTTAGCTGCTAAATGCTAGTTTATCATTCACTGCAAATCGTGAATCAAAACAAGTTGTGGGTCATGAAGCAAAGACATTACTGTCTTCTGACCCATTAAATTTATTGATGAAAGCTGCTTTAATGTTCATTTTATGTGACATTTTTACATGTATCTGGATCAACAACATCAGGGATCCTTCAAACGTTTTAATTAAACTGAAAAGAAGGCCTTAATCGGTATTAAAATGTCTGAAATCAGTCTTAAAAATGAAACAATATGGGAAGAGAGACAGTCAGTAATCAGTAATAATAAAAATAATAATAATATATTCTTCATTTTCTTTACAGAATCACAAATTAAAACAACTTTAAAACCATAAGAACACATAAAAACAATCAAGTATTAAAAGTAAAGACATAAAACCAAATGAATAAATAATATATAAAAAATAATAAATAAAATTAAAGAACTTTTAAAAAATACCTCCTGCAAACTTTTAGAAACCAAACCAAAAAACATTCTTAAAAAGTCTAATCTGTCTAATCTTTAGGAACATGTGTTTTGTTTTCCTGCTCTCATATTTTAAAAGCGTCCGTCTATTTGAATCTATGAGAACAAAACATGCAGGGAAAGAGTTTTATGATTATTTAAGTACATTTAAATAATAATCTTGACTCCTTTCTCGTCTGTCGCTGACGGACGAGCAGCACTTATCACCAGTGGACTGACTTAAAGCATGACTCAGCGCTCTCCAGCTCTGATCTGCATTTTTATTGGTTTATGCAATTTGAAGAAATCAGCAGAGAACATGAAGGGGAGCATTCCACCACTGAAAGTTTGTGACCGCATGTCAAAATAAGTCACACTGTGTTTCTTGTGTGTTACGCAGAAAGATAAAGATCTGTCTCTTAGATTGATACCTGAGCTGGAATAAATGTTATGAATTTTTAAAAAAAAATCACATTTGTAATATTTAAACGTGTTGAATTTGCTGCAGACGTGCACAACCATCTTAGTTACTGGTTTCATTAATTCTCCAGTAATTCCTCGTTGATCCTGAACTTATTTAAGACGTCTCAAAGACTCTGAATCACCAACAAAGCCGCAACAATTACTTACTTACTCACTCAATTATTGTATTGATCACCAACTATTTGAGGGAAAATAATTCTGTGCAGTTTCTTAAATGTGAATATTTCCTCCTTCATGACAGAAACTAAATATCTCTGAGACACTTGAGGACGTTGTCACGGGCTTTTAGAAACACCGATCCACATTTTTCTCCAAACAACTAATCAATTAATCAAGAAAATAATTGACAGATTGGTCAGTTATAAAAATAATCACTAATTACCAGCATAATGAGTCTAAAGCTGAATTAAATACTTGAATATCGTACTTTAATCACCAACAACAAGTGTATGAATTTTCTTGTTAATGTCCTGCTGCAGTCGGGCTTGATCTGGACTGAAAGTGGGTCACTTAACAGGCGAAACGTTCAGACTAAACACGGGTCGTGTCCTTCGCTTTGCTCTGAAACTGATCAGTAATTTCTACCAGTCGACGTGTTGGAAAAATCCAGCCGTAGACGAATGTATTCTGTGTTTCTACATTGTTCAGAGGTGAAGTTAAGGAGCTGAAAAGTAGTTTATCGGTGATGGAAAAACTACATTTGAAAGAGAGGTGGATGAGCTGTTTCCTTTCTTTCCTCAGAGCAGCTCGCTGTTTTATTTTTCTGAGAGCTTTTTCTTCTGTGAGAGGAATGTCAAGTGCCCATCTCAGCGCCTTTCTGCCTGCTCTGTGTTTTATTTTGTTACCCATGGTTCACCCTTGATTCTCCTCTTCCTCCTCCTCCTCCTCATATTCTTCGTGCATTTTCTTTACAACTTTAAGTGTTAATATCAGGCAGGATGCCTTTGTAGAGGCGTTCTTTTGTGTCGGTACAGGTGAATGTGTCTGAGAGGGAGAGATGAAGGAGGAGGAGGAGGAGGAGGAGGAGACGTGGAGAGTCGTTTTTATTAACGTGGCGACTCCCGCTAAAATTCAGGGAGTGCTGTTGCATCCAGCTGTTACTGGTTGCGCGAGGCTTCGTCGCCATGGCAACACAGCCCCGTGCGCCTGCTCAAGGTCGTTCATCCAGCTCTGAACCGAGCAGCAGCACATAGGATGCATGAGCGAAGAAGACGGAGAAGAGAAACAAGGGGGGAGAAAAAAAAAACTACTTCAAAGTGACCAATCAGAAGCACTCCTGTGACGAGCTCAACACACACCGACGGACGGAGATACACACACACACACACACACACACACACTTACCTTCTTCAATACAGAAACAAACAGACAATGAACCGCTGGCCTTGGGGCTCGTAGCTTCTTTTGCCAGCTGATAAAATATTTAGCCGGTCAGTGGGAGAGAGAGGGATTCAGTTTCTGGAGAAGAAGCGAGCAGCTCGGCCGGCTTTGTGTTTTCCTTTCTCTAATGGTGCATTGCTGCGAGGCTACCTGGGGCTTCCTCCGCCTCCTCTCCTCCTCCCCTTGCTTCCTCTCCTCTCGTCTCCTCTCCTCTGCTGCAGCATCCCTCAGGGTTTCTGCTGCATGTTTGACCGGACTCTCACTTGGTGCACGGTGTGATAGCAGAGGTTCATTCACATTTTACACTCTCTGCCAAAACTGGGTCAAATAAAAAAAAAAATGAACACACAGCATGCTAACAGTGATGCTAACCTGCAGGTGTGACTATTACCATACCACTTCACCATCTAAGCTTAGTGTGTTAGCATGCTAGCATTTGCTTATGAGCATTAAGCATAAGCTGATGAAAGTCAGCAGTTCTGCAGGGATTTGGGGCAGCGTTGGGTCACAAAGTCAGTGAGGATTCATCTGACTGTCTGGACTGATTTTCTAATAATTATGGAGACATCTCACCCAAAACCGCAAATGCAAACAAACCCCAAACAATGACACCACTGAGCCCAAAAAAACTTTTTCCCTTAGACTTGCACTGAGAAAGAAAGTCTGTAAATCAGCAGATATATTTTAAATCACCAGGTGCAATAAACACACGAGTAGCTGAGCGATTTTCATGTAAATGGGCTCCAGAAAGAGGCTGGGAGGCTTAAAGGAAACGTTAGAGCTGATGCAGACGATTGCTGGGTAAGTTTATACCCAGAAGTCAAGCATTTTTAGGTTAAATATGAAGACAACATTGGCAGAAATGGAAAAGGACCTGTCTCAAACGCTGTCTCGTTCTCTTTATATTTGCATGATGTCGATATCATGATGCTGCAAGAAGAAAATACAGATTTTATAAAGACAGTCGGGTTTTTTATCATGATGGTTGAGATATTACAGCCAAGGTGCTAAAGCTATGATCAGAGTCATCATGGCGCTCTGTATCATGTCATTTGTGGTAATACAGATCTATCCTAATTAACATTGGTCTTATTATAGGGATTATATTATTATAGCAGAGATTATTAGCACTGCAGAACAGTTGTGATCTAGTTCAGTTCAAGTGGTGATGACTGATCGATGCAGTAATTAATCAGAGAAGCATCACTTTGTTGGGATTATGGGAAAGTTTTTTTTTTTTGTTTTTTTTTCATTTTTCAGTTGTCATAGCAGCATGAAATGTTGATAATTGGACCCTAACTCCTGGCTGCAGTGTGTTGTTGGTCCGTCAGTATCTCTGTGTGTGCTTTGAAGCCGTCGTTTCAGATCCGCAACCAAGTATTTTCCCTAATTTCTTGCTTTTATCTGTGAGATCACACAGAGAAAAGTCAGAAAGCAGACCACCGCTGACAGATAAGCCTCCATATCCCTAATGTGGACGGAGGTCTTCTGCTGCTGTTTTTCTCTTTGTGGTCTTGGCAGGGTGCACGCAGAGTTCAGCGGGATTTTCAAAACCCGACTTTTCGTGGAGGGCATGAGAAATCATGTCTCTTTCTGTGGTTTAAAACAAAACGGTTGTTTTTCTGTGAGCTGGAGTTTGGGGCCAGCATGGAGTTAGCGTCACGTTTCTTTTTGCTGTAAGGTAATAGATGCTTATTAAAGGAGTCCTCTCAGGGGTGTGTGTGTGTGTTGCTTTTACTTATTTTCCATTGTAAAACTCAGAGCTGGTTTATGTGCTTCCTTCAGGTGCTCGCTCTCTCACAGCCTTTATGGGGAAGGAGTCGAGGTAAACGTTACCAGCTGCAGCGCAGCGAGCTTCAACTCTGCCTGAACCCGGCTGTTACGTGACCGCCTCCTCAACTTAATTCACTCCCATCCATCGACACACCCCCTCTGTATCACACACACACACCGTGTCACCAGCAGCAGCATCACTCATCTCAGGATAGCAGACCTTGGAGCTCTGCTGCCCCCCAAGCGTCACCTTGGTGCCGAGCGGCCAAGCAGGCCTCGTCTGATAGGCCACGCCCCCCACGAGGTCACACCGTTGATGCTGTGATGTCATAGCTTTTTTTTTTTTTACCAGAATATTCCATCAGTTAAAAATGATTTCAATTAAACAAACCACAGGAGACAGTGAGACTTTTTTTTTTGCCCCAAAGTTCCAGTTTATCTTTTGGAGTAGCTGATAACCACCAACAAAATCTCTGGTTTATTTACTATGTAGATAAAAAAATTCTCATTCTAAGGTGGTGAAAACATGACTTTTATTTTGAAATGACTCTAAACTTGTTTACCAGCAGGTTAACAGGTGAGGTGTCATGAATGACAGCTTGTCCACAAATCTACAGCAGCTCTGATTTGTCTCTGGACAACCAGATAATCTGTGTTCAGTTGACATAAAGCTACGAAACTGACCAACCCATTTAGCTGGAGTCTGTTTGTCCGAATCAAAGTCAGACTTTAGCTTTGTTTTCTATTCACTCTGGTTCAGTTTCACTGCGCAGACTACAGCAGATAACATTAAAACATGGATTTGCTTTTGGGGCAACAAGCAAATTTATCCTTTTTTTAGTCTTGAGAGACGACTCTTCTGCAGGGAATCACAGACTTTTGACTCTGCACTGTTTATCTCCAATTAATACATAACTGTTACTATTTTTGAGGACATTATTTTGCATGTTCTGTCTCTTCAGCCCAGATGTCAAGCAAACATCAATCGGTCGTTAACCTGAGATCATCTTGACAACCTGTGTTGCTTCACTCAGAAAACAAAGACCACCTTCCTCAAATGGTCCTGGTCTGGTTGTTTTTAGGAGATTACTGTGTTCACAACCACCCAAACAAACCACCAGAGTTCAGTTTAAATGGACTAAATGTTGAGAACAGGACATAAAGACATGCAGTCCTAGAAGGTTAACCCTGAACTTTAAGCATCTTGCAGGAGTTCCTGATCTGTTGATTCCTCACCTCTTTAGTAATGATGTGAAACTCAACATGTAGATTCTGGCTCAGCTCTACTCTTTTCATTCCCACAACCCTTTATCGATTAATGTAAGATGTGGTGTAAGAGACGTCTTGACTGCTCAGTGAAACATGACTCAGCAGATTTTGGAAGCGTGCGCATGACATGCAGAGAAGACGGCGGCTCAGGCTTTAGTCAAACTGCTGAATTTCACATTGTGCTGTGGACGAGGGGCGACGCCGAGTTCCTGCCGAGTCGGGAAAAGGGAGGAAGCCCTCGGAGCGTCGGCCTCGGCTCAGGCAGACGTCTTTGGTTGAATCAGCTTTTCCTCTCTAACCCTCTCGTTTTCCTTCGCCTCCCTCGCAGTGAATCCGTTCGTCCTGCGAGATGTGAGTCGTAGTAAACAGGCAGTGACATCTTCATGCTCTCTTTAGAGGAAAAGGGGCCAGGATTTAAATATTAATTTGATGCAATGTGAGACAAAGATGCTGCTTCCTCTCCCGTTCCTCTTTTGAGAGCTTTTTATAGCCGCCGTTTGTGTATTTTTAGGTGACGGGCAGCGAGTCAGACTTGATCCAAGACGAAGGCTTCGCTTTCGTTAAGACTCTCCTGTTCTTCTGCCTCTCTGTTCAAACTTTTCTGTGTCTCAGCTCGACTCGATGCTCAGGATGAAATATCATCTCCTGTTGGACTCGGCTGCCCACTCAGGTAACCATCAGGTGAACTGCCTCGGCTTGCCTGCAAATCTGGGAGGCTGCATGAAGTTCGTTGAGCCGATCGAGTCCGACGAATGGAAGGATGACGGACTGGCGTCGCTGGTAGATTCAGGAGAGTGATGGATGATGTGATAATATTTGTGAGTTTTTTTTACACAATATACCTTCAGATGAGGTGAATGAGTCCTGTCTAGACATCCAGTAAAACCAGTACGTTTTATCTCAGTGTGCTGGTTCGTCAGGTAGCACCGTGAATGAAATGGTGTCCAAACGTTGCATCGCTGTGACTTGAATGACAGGCCACGCCACTGCAAATCACCCAAAGTGTCCCTGACTAAAGCAGCTGCTTCCCTGTGTTTAAACCGCTAACTCTTCAGTAGCATCTGCTCAGAGCAATATGTTCCCACTGCTGAGGACAGTTTGGGGAACAAGGAATCATTTATTTCACTATAATTCCACCCAGACGTGACTCAACACCATGTGCAATATTATTTATGTATTTTAGTTTAATTATTTTACTTTTTATCGCCATTCTGTGAGACTCTGGAGTTCATATTACTTATTATACTCTTCATATTTAGCAATCTGGGGAAAGAGTTTCCTTCAGCTGTGATAAAATTCCATCATTTTGGTTCACTTTTCGTCACCTTAAAGGGGATGAAATCTTAATTTGGGCTCCAGGATGTGAAAAGAAACTACAGATCTCGTCATACCTCTGTTTACATTTGCATCATAGATTTGATCCTAGCGTGGACGTCTGTCATCACCTGGACTTCCTGTCTCCTCCAGTTGAAGCAGCTTAGCGAGGTCTATGTGATGCTACAGTAAACTTGTGTACGAACTGGCGACAAGCCTCCGGTGAAGAGTTTGTGTTCGCACAGCACGATCCCTCTCCCTATCTCACCAGGGCTAAAAATAACACCATCTCCACACAGAGGAAGGCAGGGAGGGTGGAGGGGTAGGCAGAGTGAGAAAACAACAATCACAGAGGAGGAGCAGAGGAGCGTTAATAATTCACCTGGAGGACACCTCCAGCCCGACCTTTAGCTCTGGTCAGCGGTGCTGAGCAAAGAGCGAAGTGTGCTTCAGTGTTGGGAAACTCTTCTACATGATGCTGCGCTCACAGCGACCCGCCAGGTGTGCTCAGGTGATTCACACCTGAGATAGCAACAAGGTACCAGATGGTACAGGAAGGATGATTTAAAAGTGCTCCAACATCTGGAGCTCCTGAACACAAACTTGTGGGCTGTTTAGCTTTGGTTCCCCTTCTTATGTTACATCAAAAAATGCACCTTATTTTCTGCCACTCAAACCGATCTGCTGCAGTAGGTGGAGCATCAGGAGTAGTTTAAAACAACACACACGAGGTGGATGGACACAGCGAAAACAAGACTTCCATCCAGGAAGCAGCCGTTCACGTCCAATCAGCTGGTTGTTTCTGTCCCTTTCACTTTCATTTTCACTGAACAAACACACCAGTTTCAATCCCAGTACTTCTTTCTTAAACCTAAATATGGTGGCCTGAACCTAAAGTGGCGTGACAGTATGTGACGAGTTGGGATAAGAGCACCGGATGCTAAAAGTCAGCGTTTCAGAGAATATATAAAAGTTTCTGCCAGCAAACACAACTTGTAAAATCCTGGGAAGTTTTCCCGACCAAAAATAATTGGTATCATTTCCTGCCTTGTGTCAAACTGAAGGTAAACAGCCCAGCTGACCTGCTCATGTCAAACAGGAATCTAGCAGGAATGAATGGGTGCTGTTCAAAGTTGAACCAGGATTACTGTTTTATTCTGTAGAAATCCAGAGAGAAAAACAGTCAATTCAGTCTCTGACTGCAGCTTCTGAAATGTGAATATTTCCTGGTTTCTTTCCTCCGCTTCGACAGCAGGGCGTCACCTTCTGCTTTGACAAATTGAGACTCAATAATCAACAGACAATGATAATAATCATTAATTGAAACACTACATTAAATTGCTTCTCGTTCTTCTCTGGGTTGTACAAGCCTTCCTGGAGACTTAAACTTGTAGGAATTAAGATGTTTTTAGCCCAGTTTAAAACCATAGTGAACTTCATTATGACAAAGCAGAGGAAAAGGGGGTTAAAACAGGAAACGGTGAACTGGACTTTTGATTGAGCACATCTAGTCATGAAGGTAATCCTGATCCAGCTTGAGTTTAGTCATTTCAGAACCCGTCCAGGAGCTTTGATTGGTTGCTGCTTATGAAGCCAACATGCTGACCTTGTTTGTGATGGCAGGTTTTATCTGTTGCTTGTTCGTGACCTTTGTGCTGACACACTCGAGCTGCACAAAGGAGCAGAAATGCAGCCGGAGGCGTTGGGTGACTTGTTGCTGTGTGATTATGGCGGCTCTGTGCAGGGTGTGTTTGCCTCTCTGCGCTTTTACACTTTATATTTACCAACAAAACAAACCAAGTGTCCAGGCTCAGGACGAGTGCTCGAGTTTCAGTTCGCTTCCCCTGCACAAAGGAGAGGTTTTAGGTTTTAGTGCCACAGGCGGGGGGTTTTCAAGACGGTTGACATTGTTAAACTTCAAGTGTTTCTCAAACAGCCCATTTACTGTGTAACTTTAAACCCTTTGGTAACTCTGAGGCCTCTCCCAGGCCATCAAGGTGCTGCACAATCCTGCACTATCACAGTTTAAGCACATAAATAGTTTACAAACTTTTGCTGAAGCTCACAAAGACAGACAGACATGCATGGTCTCACATGAAGGCATGTAAATAGATGCGTTTTATGCGTATTTGTACGCCATGCAAATACCCTCAGGTCAGGCAAGAAAACCACTTAGTTACAGTAAGGGAAATATGTCATGGATGGGCTTCACAGCTACAGAAAACATATCACTAAATATCTGGCAAAATGTGGCTTTAACTGTCTCTGCAGCAGAGTTCAGGTTTCAGTGTGTGGAAATCAAGAAAGGTATAAAACACAAAAGTTCTTGCACAACATGGTGGCGTTCATTCGCCTCCTCTGCATTTACACATGTGGACTCTTTTCTTCTCATACCTTCACATCCACTTCATGATGAGTCTGGAGCTGCTACAAAACAAACTTCAGAAATAAATGGTTTAAAAAAGAGGGAGGGAGGGATGTAAGGTGATCCGTTAGCTTTGGACTCTGAAAGGTGTTTTCATGGCTGTGAAAAGATAAATCTGAGCAAAGAGGCGATTCTCTACTTGTCGCTTGGCTGCTGGTAACTGGACTCTTATCCAAGTGCTTCGTGCCAAAGTTTGCAGTCATTGGACAGTTTGACAGGTTTGAGTTCTGTTGGACAATCTGCAAATATTATGAGTGGCAGCATGTCTTTTCCAAACAATCCTCCACAATTCAGATTGTTGCCCTTTTCCTTACTTAAATCATTTATTCCAGAAGATTCAGAGCTGCAAATGTTAATTCCTCCTTTGTGCTTTGGTTTCAATTCTGTTTTCTGAATTTGCATAATAATTTAAAATTTGTTTTGTTTTTTTTTTTTAAAAATGCCAAACTGTGCTTCCAGCTTCTCAGATATGTTCAGTCAGAAAACCATCCCTTTAAACCAAATTTATTATTGTATTTATTTGTGAGTCAGTGTGATAACATAGCTGTGGAAATATGAAATAAAACAGAGTCAACTCAAAGTTTCACGAACAAAACAGAAAGTTTTGTCCTTCAGGACACAACAAGAAAACCAAAAAGGGTCCACCAGCTCCCTGGTTAAAAAGGAAAATAAAGAGTTCCTCTCTTTCAGCGTGAGTCACACCAAACGAGCTGCCTGGCTCTCCTTTACTCTCCCATGACGAGGAGACGAGCTCCAGGTGTGTGGAGCGTCACACCTGATCACACCTGATCCCAGGTCTGTCAGGTGGGAGTGGGTGAGGCCACCTGGCAGGAAGGTAGCCTCAGATCCTCTCAGTCCTGCTGTTGTGTTTCTGGACTTTTACTTCATGTCTTTTCCCACCAACGTCTAGACAAACACCTTCTTTAATCACTCAAGCTTTGAAGCCCACAGAGAGCGTCTCCACCGCTGAGTCATTATGAAATATGAGCAACATCAGACACTAAATCATTTTCATATCACACTTCTTTATCATTAATCAGGGATAAAAGTAATAAACATTCAGATAAAACTATATTAGCAGCTTAAAGAGGAAACCTGTTTGTCTGACTCCTAGCCTTTAAATATCAGTCACAAGGATATATTTCCATGTAAAAAAAAAAAAAATAATGCCCCAAAATGCACTTTTATATATAAATAAACTGCATTTTCAAGGAAGGAAATAAAATATAAAAATAAATAAATAATCCTTATTATTAGTCCCACATCAGGGACAATAACAATAGGAAGCTATATATATATATATATATAGGAAGTAAACAAAAAGAGTGACTAATAATTAATTTTGATTCAATATTCAAGAGTCTTTATTGTCATTATGCACGCATAAGGAAATAAAAATAAAGATATAAAAGATAAATAAATATAGAATATCCGTGTTTACAGAGGAGATGGAGTATTTACACCAGAATTTTCTGCAGAATTCACATCAGTAGGCTAAATGTCTAAATAAGCAACAGCCCAGATGACAAACTAAAATCAAAATAAGTGTTTGTATATAATGTATTTTTGACGCAGAACAACCAACATGTGCTCAAAGTTGTTTGAACAAATGATGGAAAGGGAAACGACGTGTGTGTGTGTGCCTTATTATCGCAGTCAGGTGGATGGAGGAGGAGGAAGAGGATTATGATGATGATGATGATGATGGAGAATGGAGGGGGAAATAGTGTGGTTGTTGTGGAGAGAACAGAACGGGGAGCTTCTTCAGAGACTGTGTCTGTTAATTAATCAAACACACAGTGATGAAGAGGCTATAGAAACACACACACACACACACACACTCCTTACCAGAGGCTTGAAGCCATCCTACTCACCGTCGCCAGCCATGCCGGCTCTGCTCGCTCTATTTGCAGAGCCGCCCCTCCCGTCTCTGATGCGATGATCTAACTGCAGCCTCCTCCCCCTTCATGGACGCACACACTCGCCACGCTCACATGCCTGCACACACACACACACACACTCAGGGGTGCTTATTATATTATACACCCACCGCTCGACACACTGCGGGACATGTCTCTGCACTTCCAGTATTTCTGTGTAGGCTGTTTTGAAGTGGCGCTAACATGGACTAGCGTGTCGGCGGTCGTGGTTTTCGACCTGCAATAAAAAAAAAAAACAGTAAAGCTTTCCTATTTTCTCACAACCCTCTTTGGATGAACTTTTTTCTGGTTGTCCTCTGTGATGAAGGACAAGCAGACATGCAGAGATCAGTGTGGGAATAAATGTTATTAATAATAATAATAATAATAATAATAGTAATAAAAAGGCAGAGGCTTCACGTTTTCACAGTGAGCAGGTCAAAGTTCCCCCCAGCAGCCGGAGTCGCTCTCTGATTGGCTGAGGAAAGGTGAAATTAAAACCACGGTAAACTTTTGACCTCGCTGGAACTGGGAGAAGGGAACGCCCATCGCTGTAGCGGGAGCGAGCTTCGCCCTCCTCCTCCTCCTCTTCCTCTTCGTCGTTTCTCCTCCACCAGCTCCCTCCCTCTCTCCCCTCACCCCTTCATTCCCCGTTAGTCCGTTGTTTTGCTCTCCTTTGCTGTCGTCCCCCTCCCCATGAATTTGTGCCTTGCTGCATATAGCCTGATGAGGCGGAGGGAGCAGGAAAAGGCTGGGGGAAGGGTGTATGGAGAGGGAGGAGACAGCCAGGGAGAGAGAGAGGGGGGATGGGAGTAGAGACCGAGGGAGAGGAGCAGCAGAAGGAGGCGACTGGAGGAGAGGAAGGGCAGGAGGAATGCAGCCTCCCTGCTAACAGAGGAACATATTCTCATGTATAAATAGACTGACTAAGATCTGCTGAGCAGCAGGGCGGGGAGAGCCCATTTTTACTGCTAATGGTTTCTCTCATTACACATCAAACGGCTGAGGGGAGGTGGGGAGTGTGTTTGTGTGTGCGGCCGATATTAAATGATTTCATGAGCCGACTAAAAGAGCAGCCCTTCTCGCTTTGATGCCATTTAGCGATTTCTCTGCATGGTGATCGTCCAGGCCGAGCGGAGAGGTCACGAGTCGACCGGGGGTCTGATTTTAAAACTGATTAAAATGTGATCCTCTCTTTACTGAGCTCTCCTGGTGAGGCGCTGGATTCTCGTCATGTCATGAGGTCACATACGGACCAATCAGGAGCCTGTTAAGAGCTACAGGTGTGCAAAGTAATGGCAGCTCCTTTA
The DNA here is from genome assembly GCA_029721515.1 of Synanceia verrucosa. Lineage (NCBI taxonomy): Eukaryota > Metazoa > Chordata > Actinopteri > Perciformes > Synanceiidae > Synanceia > Synanceia verrucosa. Next base: position 2,139,391 of record CM056561.1, on the reverse strand, counting down.
GGTTCCCTTATAACAGAAGTCAGTGGGTCTTCATGAAAACATGTCTACTTCCTGTCTCTTCTCCTGACCTTCTTCTGCTTGTTTGACTGACAGGTCAGACAGTTTCACAAATTTCATTTCACAAGTCTCCCTGTTAAACTTTTATTCACACCCTATCAATGATTTAAACTGATCAACGTCATGTTTGACCCAGGACCTTCAGTATTTCTGGTTATGTCAGTGTGTCTGATGCATTTTCAGTAAATAAATAAACTGGATCAGACCTGCAGATACGATTATTGAACGCCTCAGATCAGGATTTTGATCAGGACCTTTAGTGATAAAGCTGCTCAGGTGTCATTTTAGCGTCTCATGTAAACAGCCTCCATGCCTTGTCATCAGCGAGGTGGCACTCGTCAGATTTTAATGCGATTGAAATAATCCTTTTTGGTTCGGATTAAGCTCTACGACGACGGGTGGGAAAGGTGTGGAGGAGACGAGAGCCAGAGAGTCGTCTGTGATGGGAGGAAGCAGGAGGTGGAGAGAGATATTTTCTCTGCCGGTAGTAATAAAAAAAAAAAGAAAACCCAGTGAGTTAAGAGAGGAGGCTGTGGATGTTATTGAGTTAACAAGACAGAGAGGGAGGGAGAACAGTGGGAGCTGAGAGGCTGGCTCGATAGATGAGAGGATGAGGACTGCTGCTGCTGCACACTGGGCTCCATATGGCCTCATAATGTATGGAGCACACAGCGAGATGTCCTGCCTCCTAAAACCGTCCTCCTCTTCCTCCCCTCCTGCATCCTGCCAGCCTGTTACGTCACTGAAGACAGCCCATTAGATTAAAAACCACACACACAACATGCATCCCATTAGGGTTAAGGAGCACCCCACTGACTCGTATGCAGCTCTTCAAAATAAGAGTCCACACACACACAGTACGATGAGGGCCGCCCCCCTCTAATGGGAAAGAAGATTGATGCCGACAGAGGAGAAAAGATGATGCTCAGCTCCTTCTGCTTTAAATATTTAAAAGCAACCGTGGTGTGTTTTATCCCCCCTCCTCCTTTCATTGTGTTGATTTCCTGTGATGTAAATGCAGAAGCAGAACGAGTCGGTCCCCAAACGTCGGGCTGACAGTGATGTGCATGCAGGGTCTTGATTGTGTTTCTGGCTTCAGGTTTGTTTGTGCGTGTTGCCATGCAGTTTGCTGCCTCTCTCTGCGGCGTGATGCTGGCGTCTGTGGGAGTGATGGATGTCAGGCAGGCGGCTAATGTGATTTAGATGCTCCACCAGGAGTGTGTGTGTGTGCGTCCGGCTCAATCTGCAGTGTGTTTAGTTTGTGTATCCACCTCCCTCCCTCCTCCACTCGTTTTCTCTCTTTCCCCCCCCCCACCGTCATTTTTTCCCTGCGCTGTGCAGTTTTTGGATTCTGAGCAAATAAATAGAGGAGGAGGAGGAGGAGGGAGTGAAAGTGGAGGATCTGCTCCTTCACTGTCACAGTGTGAGGAAGGAAAGTAGAGGTGGAGGAGAAGATGGTGTTCTCTGGCTAAGACCACACTGATGGGTTACTCTGAGCCAATTACGTCTCATTCCCACTAAAGAGCCTCGTTCACTCGCTCATCAGAGAAACGACAAGTGCACTTTTCTCCCTGCAGCTCGAGAAGCTCAAGTTTTATCTGCATGCAATTAAATTATTTTGGTACAAAAACACCTTTTACAAGACAACGACTCCACTCTCCTTTTATAAACCCTCCAAGTTTAATTTACTGATCACCTCTTCAGTCTCACGCCATCGTCATCCACAAATGGATTGTGTTTTTTTAGAAGATGCACTCACTTCCTTTGAAAATCTACCTTCAGTAAAAGCTAAAAGTGCTCATTCTGCAGAACTACTCTGACGTGCAAAATATATTTCATTATTTCTATATTTATGTTGGTTCGTCTGATCTTAAGCAATGTTTCTTTAGATTAGGGTATCATGTGTTTTTATGAAATCTTCATCTGCAAAGTAACTAACCGCTGTAGCTGTAGTAAAAACACAATAAGAGAATGAAAAAGAGGAGTGAAATATAGCAGGAAATGGAGAAAATCTGCCAAAATACCTCAAAATTCTGTGCTGCATACAGGAATCATGATGGAGTTTTGTAAAAAGTTGAGAATTTATGAGAGATTAATAATAATAATGATAATTATAATAATAATAATTAGTGGACCAGGTTTTATCCCAGGTTAAACCTGCGTTGATACCACTGTTTGGTGTTTTTCCAGCTCAGTTTATTGGATGAAATATTTTTGGGTTCTTTAAATGTTGAGCAGCTGCTCGTCAGTCCTGCTGAACAAATAAGCCAAGATTTTTGAGAGATCTGCCGTCCGTCTGCTGTCTCAGCGCAACAGGAAGTATTAGAGATGTCTATCTGTTCGCCGCCGCCGGCCTCGGTAGCCCATAATGCAATGCAGTGAAAGCCCAGCCCTGCTCGTACGTTTTGTCGAGGCTGAAATGCTCCGGCACACAAATGTACAAATGAGCTGGACACACACTACAGAGTGCAGAAACATGACAAACAAACAGCAATGCAGATAGTGCAGTTTGTTAAAGTGCCTCTCTCAAAGCTCCTCCTCTTATTTTATAAAATCAAATAATAGAATAAACGCACATCTAGCGCCCCGCTGGAATCCACACAGTAATTTTTGAGAAACATCTAAGTGAAGCAACAACAAGCTAAATGCATTTTTTAAAGTAGCGCAGGACGTTAAATGTTGTCGTTCTTTAACCACAAAGCTGACGGTCGACCTTCGGTGGTTCGTACCGCCTGCATGTCAAAATGTCGCTGCTTTAAATGCTTAAAATGAGTTGAATGCTGAGGTCAAATGTCAAATGTTTGATGGATGTAATAAAGTTGAAGATGCCACAGGTCGCTGTTTTCCTGCGAACACTGAGGGAGCAGCATTTTCACCGTTAATGCCTGATTTGCTGATGCACTAATTAGACGTGAACAGTCCAGAAAGTGATCCTCTTCCTCCTCTTCCTCTTTGCACCTTTTCATTTTCAATTCATTTCCCATCCAGTAACTAAAAGCAGGTGAAAATCTGGCTGTGTGTAATGATTTACTCTTTGTGATGACAGCAACGGTTTAAAGTATTTACCAAAGCTCCACTCACTTCACTGTTATGAGAACGTCCAGCTCCTGCATTATTGATGGCTTCCAACAAGGCGTTTTATTTAACCCACTTCTCTGCTCCACTGTGCAGCGTGTTAGCTTCATGCACGCTCTGCGTCCTGTATGAGGTTTCCTCACACCTTGGATCGCCCTCAAAGCGAGTCCACGTGTGGACGAAGGAGACGCAGGAGAACATGTGTTGTTTACTGTCTTTATCTTATCAGGCCTGTTTGCTGTCATCACTTCACAGCCCTTTGGACTGTAGCTCTAGTCTCTGCACGCTGTGTTTGGCACGTGGACGGGGTCACGCCGAGTCACGAGCTGTCATTGATAACGTGCACTTTAACGTGCACTCATCAGGATTGTCAGCTGACTCACTGAGCAGCTCACGTTCACGATGATGACCCTCATCTAGAATAACAATCATAATCTAATTTCCCTCAGATGTTTGGTATAAAAATGTCACAGAAGAGTAAAGAACCAGTTTACATTTAAGAAATTTCTGAAAAATTGTACAAAAAATTGTGCATAAAAGAAGCCAGTTAAAAATCAAGATTTATTAAAAAATGTTTTTTTTTTAGTTGCATGATGTCAGAAAACCTGTTTACAACACAAATTTACAGCGTCGTCCTTGTTAAAATCTTGTTTTTGTGACAAAGAGAAATCAGCGATGTACTTAACATAGATAATGTGACAGAGTGAAGTCACCGCTGGAGCTTTTCTGGTGGCTTTGGGACACTTTTTTAATGAGTCGTAATAATAAATCAGAAGAAAGAAATGGACAAAGAGGAGCTGAAGTAGTGTTTTCTCCTGTAAGTCAGAATGAATAATGCTCCTGACACCGTGGCCAAAAATCAAAGATAAAAAGAGAAAGTTTGCCTCATATTTAGGTCACTTCTCATGGAGCTGGTAATGAAGCACACGGTGCTGTCGCTGCCGCTGGTTTACAGCTACAAACAACAAACTGATGCTTCCTGGGCAAATGAAAAAGTTTTTATTCACAGCATTACAGAGCACTGGAAACAAACTGAGCGTTTGAATTTATGGTTTTTATCCATACCATTTAACATTTTTGAGTGAAAGATCCAGGTGTTTAAAGTGAAACTGCAGCTAAAAGCACGGACATGCTTAATTAGCATGTTAGCATGCTAACAGGAAGTATTGCACCTGAAGATGGAGCTATATGGAAAGCAGAGGGATCGCTAATGTGAACAGACAGTTAAGCACTGAATTTCATGACGATCGAGCCAATATTTGTTGATCAGTCAAAGCCAGCATCATTAGGGATCATCCTCTGGGCACCACGAACACCTTTACAAACAATGATTGACAGATTCCTCTCTATCCCCCGCAACATCACATTAAGAAGTAAATAAACAATAAACAAGCCTAATTTCTGCCTCATATACTGGATCAGATAACTGGGATAAATGCTCTTCACTGGCTCACAAAGCCACAGGTAGCTCCAGACCAAGTTCATCAGGAACAATAAGAGTTTAAAGCGAATAACGGTGCATCATGATCCCTTCTTTTACTGATCTTCTAACACTGTTTCATACTCTGAATTCAGAGGGAGCAAAGTGTCAGCCTGCACTCAAAACAATCTGCACCGTTAAGTCATTTTAAAGCAGCCCAGAGCTGTTATTGTTAAAAAACTATGACTTTTCTGTTATGGTTTGTCCTCTGTGACAGTTTGGTTTGCTGCTGTGTGGCTGCACACTGCTCGTATACTGTAGCGTGTTGCCAGTTTGGTTTCCTGTACCTTCTTGGAAAGGATGACTCATGCAAACGCCTGTTTCCTTTTTTGAATATGCAAATGCATGTTTGATGGCAGCCTGCAGCAGGCACACCCTGCACGGATGGCTGGCTGACTTTTCGTTTTTCGACCCCGGCCTGAGCCAGACGCTCCTCCACCCTCCTCTTATCCCCTCTCTGAAGTGTGAAGTTTGAAGCAGCAGGCTGCGTGCTATGATAGCGCTTAATTGGTCTTAAGATGGAAAGTTCACGCTCACTTTGTCGCCGAGCCTCGAAAGCAGTTTGTTTTCAATGAGCTTTGTAAGCAAGGCTAGTTAGGAACAATCAAAGTGCTGCTTAAGGAAAATGATGGAGGCAGCGCAGAGCTGAAAAGCGACGCTTCGTCTTCTCATTTCCCTCACAGAGCTGGGAATGTCCCCCCTCCTCGGTGCCCCCTCGTCTGAGGAGACGAGCTCTGGACTCTTTTTTTTTTATTAGCCTCTGTAGCCTGATTTGTTTAAGGGGAGGCGAGGTGCCAAGATGTGGCCTGGCTCCCATTTTGCTCCAGCGTGAGTGCTGGATTTGTTGCAAACTAAAGCAGAGTAACACACAATGTACTTTCATGCGTTCTTCACTCGTGCACGTTGGCCGGCGCTCACTGTTTCCCTCATTCACAGTCGTTACAGAAGACATGGAGAGAAAAATCCTGTTATAAAAAGAGAGAAGAAAGGGGGTGAAGAGAGGGACGAGATTAAAGCTCGCACAGAAACAACTGCCTGAATTTCATTTGCCTGTCTATCAGTGGCCTGAACATGTTTCTTAAAGGCGCAGATCCCTCTGGCTGGACGTGAAGCAAATAAACATCATTTTTACGCAATGCAAATAAAAGTAACAGGACAGGTTTTTGATCCTGTTTGGCAAAAGACCCAGACACACAACAAATATTGAATCTTCTCTCCTTTTTTTTCTTTTCTTGAAAAAACTCCAGGTAGGATGTCGTTCTGTCGCTGCAGAAATATCAAGTGTGTTTGAGTTTGTTTCTACCTGAAAGGATCCAGAGAAATGTCACATATTAACCTCATGAACGTCCACATCAGGTGCACTTTGTCACCAGAAGAAATGTCTCCATTTCCCTCACAGGTAGTTATTCCATGTGGCTTTCTGTTTTTCTTCCTGGTTCAGCTGAAGGTGTCGGATGAGGAAATGTCAGCTGTTTACGCTCATTACCAACACACAAAGTTTATCTGGTTCTGCTGCATTCAGATAAAGTGGCAGAAAAACAACAACAACAATAGAAAAGGTCATCATGCTGTATGTGCTGAAGGTCAGCGTGGATCACCTGATTTAACAAAATCACGCCTGCAACTTGCAGTCATTTTCATCAGTGATTATTTTTTGAGCTTAAACATCAGATCTAAAAAAATATCAGAAAATAGTGAAAAATGACCTTCACAGTTTCTCAAAGTCCACAGTGTCATAAAGTGTCCAATAATATTCACTTAAACTTGATATGAAATGGAGAAATGTGGGAAAAAAACTAATTTTTGCATGAAACCTTGCTTTAGCGGGTAATCGATTATTCAAATACTTGCTGTTAATGCAGTTTTTTCTTGTATTTACTGATTTTTTTGACACTTCATCTCTTGGAACAATGCATGCTCTTGTATTGTTTTTGGCTGATGCAAAGCTGAGTACCAGTTATCAGCCATAACAGAGGTCTGACAGTCCTCAGTGAGCGGCAAAATAAGATGGATGGATGGATGGATAGATAACTTTATCCATCTCACAGAGAAATTCACAGCTCCAGCAGTTTGAAAGATGGAAACACATGCAGGGTTCAGGAAAATAGAAAATAAAATAAGATATAAAGTACCAAAATATATACTATAACAGATACATAAGAGGAATGCAAGGTGCAAATTATAATAAACTATGAGAGATAAAAAAAATAGTAATCTTAAAGTCTGACAGTTACAAAAATAGAAATATAAAAGTCTTACAGTTTCAAAATAAAAGAAAACTCAGGAGACAAAGTAAACAGTTTAGTTCTGCAAAATAATAACACGGAAAGAGGAAGAAAAAAAGGCTGAACACAGTGACCGCTGAGTGCTGATCTCTGCTGCTCATCTGTTCACTACGTTAACGGCTCTTTATTACGTCCTGTAAAGTGCGGCGCTCCTGCAGGAGGAGGATGCCGTGGCATAAGATGTTTATTGTGTTGCTCAAACATTCATGCGGTAAAAGGTTGTTTAGCTCTCTGGTGGAATAAAAAGGCCTCGACGAGCTTAACATCTCTCCTCAGACTCAACCTCCACCTCTGGAGCTCATTCACTCTGCTTTTTATATTCAAGGCTGTACGGCGGTATGAGCAACGTTAACATGCTGGGAACTACCGTTTTATTCAGTCTGGATCCCACAGCTGTGATAAAGAGCAGCACAGAGTCGAGTGGAGTTAAACGCCCTTTAGATAAGATTTGGTAAAACCTTTATTAATCCCACAAAATTTAAAGAAAAGGTAAAGGACAGAGTAAAAATATAGAATGAAATAAAAAGTGTACAGTCCTGATGGAAATGTATTGCATGTTGTGAATGAAAATTAAGTGAAATTAAGTTCAGATGTTTTGCTCGACTAATTAATATTAATGCTGCACATGAGTCTGTTTGTTATTTTATTAAGCGTAGGCACAAGAGAGATGAGAATTATTAACACCAAAGGAAATCACTTTACCAGAGACTGCTCAAACATTTCAGCAACATAATAATTAACAGAGAGGAATAAATATAAAGTGATTAACTCACTGAGTTCCAGCTCTCTAATAAAACACAAAGTACCTTGTTCCAGCGTTTTTGTCCATTTTCAGTCATATTTCTAGACCCACAGAATATTTTGTACTATGTCTCTGAAAACAGTGAATAGCTCAAATGAAAGAAGAGACTCTCTATTTCATCATGAAAAAAATGTTTGTTTTTATCTTGTTCCATTCTTGTTTTATCAGAGGTAGAGTAGAGGACACTTTCACCAAAATCACCACTTTTTCTCCAGATTCTGTTTGTTTTGCTCTCTAATCTCGATCGTCTCCACTTCCTGTTTTGATCTCTGTGGTGTATACCGTCTCTTTATGCTCTGACTACATCTCCCAGAAGCCCCAGTATTACTCACAGGCTGAGGGAGACTGTGATCGGCGACCCACTGCCAAAAAACACTTTTGACGTATTATTACGTCGATGGCACTCAAGCGTTGGATTTTAAATGACGTCAAAATAAGTGATATTAACACCTGAGCCTGATAGAATAACCACAAAGTGAGAGGTATAGAGAAAAATCAGTAAACTGTTTTAGAAAAGTAATTCTGCACATGATGTAGTGAAATTAAATGAATCCTCTTTTTACTGGGGACCTCCTAGAAGCCCCTAAAGGACCCCTCGGGGGTCCCTGGACTCCACTTTGAAAACCACCACATGGAGAGGAGACCTACTTTTTTCCCTCAACTTTTGCACAAAAAAAAACAAAAAAAATTGGAGTCAGTTTTTTTGTTGCAGTGCAGCTATAAATTATTCCTGCTTAAGCAGTCGTTCTCCGGCTCTATTTTTCTCCTCTTCCAATTAAGAGGAAACACGTCGGCTGAAGGAGGTGAAGGAGAGTCTTTGTTGGTGCCAGAGAGTCCATACATCACCTAAACTAGAGCGCCCACCTCCTCCTCCACCTCCTCCCAACACACCGACAGCCCCCATCTGCTCCCAATCATGGGTGCAGCCAGCGGTCAGGTCGCTGCCGGTGAACGGCGCTCCACAAAAACACACACAACACGCCAGTCATGAGGTCAGCCTCACACACACACACACACACACACACACACACACGTTAGCGTGTGCAGATATTTGGTTGTAAACTCGGACACGTCTCGCTAATAAAACCAAACCAAACGACCAGCAGCCTCTCTCTGCAGCACGCTGACAGATGAACATGAGACATCCAGGCGGCGTGCTTCGCTGATGACAGGGTGTCATGGAAACGCCCAGCGCTCTCCATGGTTACGCGCTCTTTACCCCCCACGGGATACACTCGTGTGATTGTTCAGACAGAACACTTGAGCTACAACAAGGCAGCGTGGCCAAATTACACACACACACTGTTTCTTATCAGGATCTATACGGACACAAATTAGCCTATTATGTGCTTTTGGGATTAGAGCAGTGATTTAGCCTAATAGTCTGTTTTTTGCTAATCTTTCTCCACAAAGCGTGAGATATATTTGCCAATAAAGGCTTGATGTTTGAATCCAGTTGTGTGGATCAGGAGTGGACGTCACCGTGCAGGTTTCTGCTGTTTGGCTTCCTGTAAAACTTGTGTCTCAACATCCCTTTTTGTGCACGTGGTGTGTGCGTTCATTATGCCTTTAATGCTGCTTCCTGTGCACGCTGGTTAATAACCTGTTATTCTTTAATATCGACAAGAGGAGCTTCTCCGTTTCCTTTCAGACTCTGTTGACCAGCTCACATAGGACCCACGCCCCCCAGAGAGGAAGGGGAAAGGGTGGTGGTGGTGGTGGGGAATCTGATCGTCCATCATCTCAGGCGCCGTCTCAAGGTGGGCTAACATCCCACACGGTTGGCATGGCAACGGCCTGCTGGGTTTAGGTTGAGCGGTTTGCCAGAGACGGTTTCTTGTTGTTGCCACATTCTTGCAACATCCTCCTGACCTGAGACGCTGAGAACGGTCTGTGTTCTCTGAAGCAAATGCTTTATGGAGGTGTTGTTTTTTTATTTTATTTTTTATTTGTTTGAGGTTTCTCAGGGTGGTGGAATAGTTTGCGGAGAAGGTCGGAGAGGCGGAGACGGAAGGGAAGCAGAGCGGGATGTTTTTTTTTTCCAGGCAGATGAGGAAGAGCGGGAAGACAGCAGGGGAGACGGGAGGAGAAATCAAATTATTCCCTGCGCTCTACCTGCCACAGAGGCTGAAGGAGGGCATTAATCTTTTACCCCCCGTCTGCAGGTGACAACAGCAACAACACACACATTTATAGAAACATGTGTGTGTGTGTGTGTGTGTTCAGACTCACTGCAGATGCACAGACAGTGTTTCAGAAAGAGGAGATGAACAGGGTGAAGATGCGCAGGTCCAAAAAGAGTCCATGTTCAGGTGACTGCCGAGCCTTGAGCGGCCGTGAAATTCTCCGAATAATCAAGTCAGGAGTAGAAGTCAGAAGCACATCAAACATGCAGAGAGAAACATCCAATCACACAATTCAAAATTCACCTGCAGCCGAACCTGACGATTACACACCTGGTAGAAACGTGACGACACATTCAGCAGGTTGCATCACTTTTACTTTTGGAGCAGAGAGCAGTGTTTTCTTCCCAGCAACAAGGAATCATTTTGACTTTGCTTTATCTCTGATTCGTTGCTTAGACCGAGTCTCTCCCTATTCAGTGAAGGTGTGCCAGATTTTATACATGAAAAAGTGGTAAAATGAATACAGAGTGATGAATTAAAGGAGCGTCACACATTGTTTCTTTAATAAATGCTCCAATGGATAAAAATACACAAGACTAATTAAATCAGAAAGCATAAAAGTGCATCAGGAATGGTGCCATTCTCTTATTCCAGCATCTAAAAAAATAATTTTTGCTGTTTTTTTTTCTATTTTTCTATGATAGGAATCTGAATGTATTTCATGTTATTTTGGGTTTCAGTCTCCCCCAGAAACACACATAAAGAATAACATCATGAACTAAATCCAGGAGCTTATAATGCTGTCATCTTTGAAATAGTAAACCGCTAAAGGAAATGTGAATTTGACACTGCTGGGTTTGAGAAACATGAAGCAGCCCTGGTCGTGTCGCTGGCGTTAGCTCGCAGGGCGGCGTGCCTCTGTTTTGTCAACACAGATTATGAAACGACGAGGGAGGCGACTGTTTGCATCACCCAGCCTGAACCCTCCCTTCCTCCCTTCCTTCCTTTCCTATCTGCTCCTCCCTTCAGTCCTCTCCTCCGCTGTCTTCGCCCACCAACAAATGAAAGCCTGTCAAACAAACACAGGAAGTTTGATGGCCGCCGCAGTTCTGCGCTCTCAGCGTTTCAGAGACGGTGAATGAACTGAGACAGCGGACCATTTATTCAGTACAGTGTGTGTGTGTGTGTGTGTGTGTGTGTGTGTGTTAACCTTGACACTCTCGTGCACAAACAAACCGAACGAGTTTGACCCTGAACGACTGAATCCACTCTGGTGTTTCTGATGATGCTGAGACAGAAATAAAGCAGTCGAAGTGCCGCACAGATTAAAGATAAATCTGGACGTGTCTCTTCCTGCCAGTTTTTTTGTCGCAGGAACTCTCTCTGACTCGTTCCTGTTGGCTTTTTTTCTTTTTCTTTTTTTCCTGCGGTGACTCACTCTGTCGTCTCTCCACTTTGTCTTCCAAAACCTTTTTTTTGGGTTTTGCTTTCAGTTTTTAGAGGAATTTATATTCTGCTTCCCTGGACAAGCTGCTTATCTTCTTCTTATTGTTATTGTGAGTTTTAGTGTTAAAACACAAGCCATTCTCACATAACACTGTTATTATTAAACCATTAAACCAAACACTGAAAGCAAACAAGTCAAACTCTCAGCATGGACCGCAGCATCATGTGAAGACAGGCAGCAGGAAGCGCTTCGAGTTAAAGAAGTAATTACAAACTGCAGCTGAATAAGGCTGCAAACCCTCCACTAATACAGAAAGTTATGTCGGGAAAACTTTCTCCGTCCTCCCAAAAACCAAACTAACTCTCTTTGATTGATCTCCATGAAACGAGTCGTTAATATTGAAATGTTTAATCCGCAAAACTCTACAAACATTTTCAGGGTTATTGTTAGAAACGATCAAATCTCTTTGCAAACCTCATTTTCTTTTTTGCCATAATAAAACAAAACAGGGAAATGTCACACGCATCTCATTTGTTATTATTATTTATTTAAATAATGCCCCTGCGTGGAGGAAATTAATATTATTCAGTAAAATGCTTCAACTTTCTTTTAAAGCACAAGCGTCCTGTGCTCGTGTGGATGAAACCATGAGGAATATTTATGTAAAGTACATCTTCTGAATGAACATTTCCTGTTGAAACTCGGCCTGATTGTGGGGCCACAGGAAGTTCAGGAGGTCAAGAACAAATCCTGAATATCTAGAATAAATATCCTGGAAATGTGGCGTTCAAGGTGCCGGAGTGAAGGAGCCTGTGAACTTAACGCTCCGGTTTACAAAGCCGACTGTTTCCTCTACATAAAGTCCTGGTGAGCGGCGCTCCCTCTGGGCCTCGAGGTCCAGGGTCAGCGGACACTACGAGTCCAACCTGAGCGATCCACCTTTCACACCCGTCTAGTGACCCGGAAAATACGTGGGTCAGCTGTCAGCGTGACGGCGGTGACCCCGTGACCTCTCAGGTCAAGATCAGGGTTGAGACTGGGGTCAGACTAACCTGCCTGGTGAGCTCATCTGTACAGGACAGGAGAGAGAAATTCAACAAACAAAGCAGCTTCCTCCTGTTTCAGCTGGTCAACATGCAGCGTTGGTTTCTCTCATAATTGCTGAATTTCTTTGTTACTGTGCTAGGAGTGCTTCCATCTCAGCAGGGTGCTTTTTCCGTATGAAGGTGAAGTGTGTTTCCATCATGAGCTGGAATATTCTGGAGAGGGGAAGAGAGAGAAACATGGATAAAGGCTGGAAAATAACTAGTTGGTACAATCACATCCATCCAGGTGACACTCCTCCCAGTGTTGCTGCTGTGCTTAATATTTAACATTCAAGTCAAATCAGTGTTTATGTATTTCATTGAACATAATTCTGACTTATTTAATGCCTCCAGGACCTCAGTTCAGTTCAGTGTGATGAGACAGGGCCAGCCTATTTTAAAAACTGAAGAATATATCATTGCTTTGTCTTTTTGCCTCTTACTGTAGTGAAACTGCACTAGTCCAACCGCAAGATAATTAAAGCTGGAGTAATCCTCCAAAGAGCCACTCCAGACAGATTAGCTTGGAAAGTGTTGGTTTCGACATGTTCATGCATGTGTTTAAAGTGAATTTGTCTGCGACACACATGGATACGGAGCAAATAAAGTAGTTTATTAACCAGAAGTATGTCAAATAAGTAAAAAAAAAAATCCTGTTAAGTCAGTCGTGCAGGGAGCAGATGTGTGAAAATGTGCTGCATGACTGTTGCTCCGTAAAAACAAAGAAAATAAACCAAAAACCACGAAACGAGAGGCTCAGTGTGGGAGGAGATCTGCCCACCAAGACCACTGCATGCTCAGGCTTTTCTGCACCTGTGTGTCCAGGTGTGTCCAGGTGTGTCTGATGCTGCTCACTGCTCTCCTCAGGTCTGCACAGAATAGACCTGGTTGTTGCTTGTATTCTTGAGGATCCAGACAGTTTCTGTTGAAACGCTCTAAAAAGTGCATCAGCCCTCTCACATCTCCTCCACCTCAAACTGCCATCTTCATGCCCATCTCTGCTCTCCGCCATCATTCCATTTCCCTCTTCATGTGCCTCATTCCCGTCGCCCCCTGCTGCCTCGCCGCCTCGCCGCCACCAGGCCTCACGCTGCCTGTGGCGTGTAATTGACTTTCTCCCTGCGCTGGAGGAGCGGGCGGCCTGCGCCAGGCTGGAGGTGACCCATTTCCCTGGGGCATTCAGCAGCCTCCTAATCAGCCGTTCTCTGGGGCCGCCTCATTCACTCCGCAATTAGAGCAACTCCCCCTTTGAGAGCTCCATCAATAGGCCGCCAGGCAGGCGGGCGGGCCGGATCGGTGGAGGAGCAAAGACTCAAAGTCTCGCTCAAACACTTTGGCTGTTGGAGCTCTCAGCCTCCACGACTTTCTACCTCCTCCCCCTCTGTTCTCTGCTTTTTGCCTCCCTCGTGGCAGGTTTCATCAGACAACAACAAGCTGGGGGTTTTGTCTGACGATGAGCTGCAGACGAGGGGGAGGCAGGTAGACGGAAAGATAGGTGGGAAGAGGCGAAGCAGGGAGGCAGCGAGACAGTCAGGTGGGAGAGAGATTAAAAGAAAAATCTGAGAGAATCAGGAGGCTCTTCGGAGGACCTCGTGCTTTTGAGTATTCCAAGAAAAAACACACCTGGTCTCCAAGATGAAACAATAAGGTGTGTTTCGGTGAGCTGACAGGGAGATTAGACCGGTCATAATGTAGAAAAAAAGACAGACCCAATCAGATGTTTTGGTGAACAGCTCTGATCCCACAAGACGGAGACAGAGAGGAGAGACGGTGGCGGCGGCGTGGTGATTAAATAACGGCCCGGCGTCTCTCCTGCTGCCGTCGGCCTGATTTTCTATGCAGGAGAGGCAGCGCTCTGGTCAGAGGATAACCATGTAATCAATGGGATGAAAACGCTGCTCTGGCTGTGAAGGTTAAGAGGGGGACTGGAGGCTTTTCAGCCCACTCTGAGCTCCACACATGCACTCCCAACACACAGCACAGCGCCTGAACGCTGCACCTCCTCCTCCTCCTCTCACCTGCTTTCCTTGACATGCCTTTATCTCTTCCTCTCAGCTCGCTTGCTGCCTCCGCCTCTTTTTTACTCTGCATTTACTCCCACTATATTTGCTCTCTCTCTCTTTCTCGTTCATCCTCTCCTCCCTCCCTCCCTCCTTCCTACCTTTCCCCAGTGTCAGCTGCTGTCACTGTGGCAAAGAAAGTGACCAATCAGAGCTCACTTCCCTTCTCTTTCTCCTCTTCCTCCTCCTTGTCGTCCCATCTGCCTCTCTTCCCCACAACCTTCATTATGGGCTCACTTCCTGGAGACAGAAAAGCGATGCACTGTGGGAGACAGACGGCTGTCTAACGGGGTTAGCCGTGCAGCGTGGCTTATCATCAGAGACACTGCTAATCCTGTGTGTTGGCGTGGACGCACCATATGAGCTGATGAACTCAAACACAACCTCACATGCTTACTCTCTCTTTCTGAGGAGGAGGAGGTAGACCAGACATGTTGATGTTCCTCAGTCTCTGCCAGGAGAATATAATTTGCATGATATAAGCATATTTCTGCTGCGTACCATTCTTCATCTCTGTTGTTGCTTTTTTTTCGCTGCGTTCAAAAGGACGATCCCCCAAGTCTTCCTCCCCTCACAATTAACGTGTATAATAAGAGCTAAACGGGGACTGTATAATCCCTTAAAGCCTTGTTTACACCTGTGTGCTCCTTCCTCCCAGGTGCTGATATGTGTTCACCATGAGCGGACTGGGGGAGAACTCCATGGAGCCTCTGAGCTCAGAAAACCGGAAACGCAAGCTGTCAACTTGCGACACGCCTGGTCTGGGGTGAGTTTGTCTCATCAGCAAAAGAGAGACAGGAAATGAAAGAAAGTGGGCTACTGGGTCAGCGGCTTCTCCAGGCCGAGCCATGTGGCTGCGATGAGTATGTGTGAACAGGATTTTTCTAAGTAGCTTGAAAAAAATCCCTTTCCTTTCTGTTTTTAATTTACCTGGTAAAAGTTGCATTGAAGTTTAAAGTCATATCTCCCAGGGAGGTCAGGGTATGCACCTGCATTACCCTTCAGTGGGATATAACATAGATATAGCATCACTTTCACCAGGCATGCATCAATATCAGTGACAAGCAAACACACTTTGCATTTGATCATTTTTGTATTTTTGAGTGACAGGAAAGAAATAGATTCTAAAAATGTGTTTGGGCCATGCAAAACGACAGTAACGTGTAATATTTTATCATTCTTTAGAATAAAACCAAACACTGTTCTTAATTCCTTTTAGATTTCTGCTATGTCTCTCTGCATCCCATTCCTGCGCCATAGATTTGCACTGAATTCACAAAAATGTGCCTTATTAGTTCAGTAACAATTTTTTTACGTGAAGATTCTTTATTTCACGAGACAGTCGGCAAATCCTGCTTCCAGTCTTGTCCAGTCTTGACTCAGAAACACTTCATGCTAAGCTAACTGTAGCTTCTTGGGCAGACTTAATGTGAATAAAAACCTGTGCATGATCGAACTATTATTGGTGTAAAATGCATCCTCTCTGCAAACATCACTGATGCTCTGCATTAAATCTTTGCACCTGTGCAGGTGTGACAGGAGGCGCCGGGAGCAGGAGAGCAAATACATAGAGGAGCTGGCGGAGCTGATCTCCGCCAACCTCAGCGACATCGACAGCTTCAACGTCAAGCCGGACAAATGTGCCATCCTCAAAGAGACGGTGCGCCAGATCCGCCAGATCAAAGAGCAGGGTGAGTGGACTGAAGGCCGCTGGGAGCCGGACAGGTGGACCCTCTGAGGAGGGACTGCACAGGAAACGCTGGGGAAGGTGATGAGGGGAGACGGGGACAGACAGCTGGACACACCAGAGCCCAGCTGCAAGGACGAATCAGTCATTCATCTCCCACAAATTTCACAGCCTCGACTGTTTATGTTTGGGAGGAAACATTGGCAACGCTTTGTGAACCTGTCATTCGTCAGTGTGTGTGTGTGTGTGTGTGTGTGTGTGTGTGTGTGTTGTGGGCACGCACAGCTGTGTGCTGCCCTCGCCAGGCGCTGTTTAATTGGACGTTTGCAGGTAATCACATGCCCATCCATTCTGCTGAACTGCCAAATTATTAGTTCTGTTACAGCTGCCGCTCTGTCTCGTTTCCCCTGCTCCAGGTTTATCGCTCTCTTGCCCTGCAGGGATGCACAACGTATCTTAACCCTCACAATCGGACCTCCGTGGCGTTTACTTTCCCACCCGAGGGGAATTAGGCAAGATCAGGGGTGAATTATGCTCCTTAGTCGGTGTCTGCCGCCTCGAACAGGAAGGGGAAGAGGCTACAGCTGGCCCTGACTGGCTGCTGACAGGTTGCCATAGTTACAGGAAGTGAAGACAGCGATGACACGGCGTTTACACTCGTCTCTCACTCTCTACCTGTTCCTCTTTGCCTCCTCTCACGTTCAGTTGCCCTGTCTTCACACTGGCTCTCTCTCTCTCCTCCACCATCACCTCCTTCCTCCTCGTCTGTATTGCAGCACAATGAGTTGCAGCATCTTTAACATAGTGAGTGCAGCGTCTCTGTTTTCGTCTCTTTCTTCCTTCTTTCTTTCTTTGTGTGGAGATCTGAGCCCCTTGGGAGCTAATCAGATAGAATGATCCCCCCCTTCCTCAAGCAGAGCCCTGCATTAATACAACAACCCCAAAACGCTTTTCTGGCGTCTCCGTCCTCCTCCCTGTGGTTCAGCTTCCCTTTGCTTCCCTCTCTCAGCCTCCATTAATTCAGGTGCCTCAGCTCCTGCACCATCACAGCGTCCAGAGGCTCTCTAGCTCTCTCCAGCGCTCTCTCTCTCTCTCTCTCTCTCAGCCCCAGCCTACCAGACAGTCCCTCAGAGTCTGACACTGAATATAAAGCAAGAGGACGGCTGCTACCTGCTCCACATGCTCCCAGCCCTCTCCTCCTCCTGACGGGCTCCTCAGAGAAACCTGCCTCCTCCGTCCGTCTCCCTCCTCACCTGTAGTTTTTAAATTTAAAAAAAAAAAAATTGTGAGAGTGAAGATTGAGAAACGCTGCCCCCTGCTGGTGCATCTAGAGTAGTGAATAACTGTTTCCTCCTTTTTCAGGTATCACTGCTCTCTCCTTTGTTTTTTGGGCTTGATTGTTGTTTTTTTATACAGTGATGCATTTTGTCTCTCCGACAGGAAAAGCTTCATCCAACGACGACGACGTCCAGAAGTCGGACGTGTCCTCGACAGGTCAAGGGGTCATCGACAAGGACCACCTGGGGCCGCTCCTGCTGCAGGTGAGTCCACCGCCACCAGCCCATCAGGGGATACCGGGACGACCGTGAAGACTCAGCGCTGACTTCCTGTCGCTGTGCCCCTCAGGCTCTGGACGGCTTCCTGTTCGTGGTGAACCGGGAGGGCAGCATCGTGTTCGTGTCGGACAACGTGACGCAGTACCTGCAGTACAAGCAGGAGGAGCTCATCAACACCAGCGTGTACAATATTCTCCATGAGGACGACAGGGAGGAGTTCCACAAGAACCTGCCCAAGACCAACAGTGAGCAACACACACACACACACAAGCCAACGCTACCAACAGGGCACTGTCAGGCTAAACTGCCAAGTGTGGACTTGGAGTGTGTTTCTGCTCATTTTGAAAAATCAAAAATACAACCTAAAATTTACTTTTAAGATGTTTTATTATAATATTACTGAAAATGTACCTCATTATAATTAGATTAGAAGCACACACACACACGCACACACAGCTTGACGTCCTCCACAGGGCCGAGGTATAAAACAAACTTCTGAGAGCTCCCGTCAACGTAAACTCACCCAGTTATTTATTCATGCTCCATCCTTTCTTAAGCTCTCGTTATATCGGAGGAGCTCCTGGGAAGCCGACTCATGTGTGCGTGAGCTTTTTCGGAAAGATGTGTGCGCACACACACACACACACACACCTGACAAAACACAACACACGTGTGCGCCCGCCCAGCCGGCGCTAAGCAGGCCGAGCGTAGCGCAGCTGTCAGTCACACTCAGTGGTCCAGACAGTGTAAAACAGGCCTGAGCTCCACTCAGATCCCTCAGCAGCCATCTGGAAACTACTTACTGCTGAATAATGCACCTCCACACTCCTACTCCACTTAATTCATCTTTGCATGTGTGTTATTGTGCTTATTTACATGTCAGCAATAGGATTCTTTGTGCACAGAGCTCTATTTATAAAGCTGATTAATTATGGATATATGTGCTCCTCCATTAACTCTGCAGCGCTGACATGTCATTGACACGTTGCTCACTCCTTTATTCATTCACTCTCTTTATTTTTGTCTTTATCTGAGCGTCTCTCTCTCTCTCTCTCTCGGCTCGTTCTTGATAACATGGCCGCCCGTGGCTGCCTCGTCCTCCTCCATGCTTCCCTCGCTTTACTCGCCCACCCCTCATTGTGTCTCGCACTGCCGCTCTGCCCCTTCATTATCTTTTTTTTCCAGGCTTTGTGAATGAAATAATGCTTTCGCTGCACATTCCTGCAGGATGACCCCCGACCACGCCGGCTACAGTTGAACACACACACTAACAAAACCAGACACACACTGTGTTTTTTGACCCCCGTGTCTTGTTGGGAAACGTTTCATCCCAAGGCCTTGTTAAATGACGTCTCGCTCTCCTGGGTCTCCTCCCTGCACCTGCCAGACAGAAAAACCTTCGGCCAGCTCAAGGCCCCCTGATAAGGCTTTGCTCAGACCTTGGAGGACAGTCAGATGTCTCTCTGAAGTTCGCCTCCCCTTTCCCTTTCTTCCTCCCTCTCCACACTGAAGGTGACCCCGTCTAAATGAGTGTGCATGTGCGCTGTGATGAGAAGTCAGGGCTTAAATGAGGATAGATGGCTGAGCGTCCCTGGCCTCTGCCCAGCCCGAGAGGGAGAGATATTGGAAATCGACACCTTGGCTACATTAATCCTATGGTCCATTTAGCCAGGCATCCGCACATCAGGAGAGGAAAAGACATGTTACCGTGTGGTTTGTTTGTTTGTTTGTTTTGTTTTGTTTGTGGCAAGAAAAAGGTGTGAGCTCTTGTGACATCTAACTACAGGAAGTCCGTTTGTGGCTCTTGGTTTGGTTTTCAGTACCAGGAGTAAATTTTTTTTTTGTGTTTCCTTCTCGTAGTAAATGGAGTGTCGTGGGGCAGCGAGGCGGCCCGACAGAAGAGTCACACCTTCACTTGCCGGATGCTGGTCAAGTTTGGCCACGGCCCCATTGAGGAGGGGCCCGGGGGGCCACGCTACGAGACCATGCAGTGTTTCGCTCTCACGCAGCCCAAGGCCATGATCGAGGAGGGGGAAGGTACGCTGGAGCATGAGAAGGAGTGCTTATTTTAGGATTTCACTGTAAAAAACAAATATTCATCTCTGTTTATCTGTTTTTTTTTCTTAAAACTAAAAGGATTTAATGGATCAGATATTCTAATTAATATTAGATCAAATTCTGTGATTGCAGCTTCTTGAATGTGCATATTTCCAGGTTTCTTTCTTCCTCTATGACAGTAAACTACCAATCAATATACCAAGAAACCAATAGATAAATCAACAGTGTAAATAGTTTGCAGTCCAAATCTCAACCAGCATGAACGCCAATCAAAGTCCGGTATGCTAAATCCACAGGTTTGATGTGGAACTTTTTTGGGGGGGTTTTTTGAACTTTTTTTTTTTTTGCAAGTGGAGTATTTTGTCTACAGGGGATCTCTACAAGAAAATGAAAATCAGATTTTATAAATAATATTTGCAAAGATTACAAATTTTACTCTCTTTCTTCTCCTGTCTGTTAAATTTTAGAAAATCTGAGCAAAATTTGATATTATAAAAAAAAATACAGGCAGCACAGTGACAGAAACACTGGATGAAAAAATAAAGAATACATTTTAATCATCCTGATTACACCTGATGTTATTTCCAGAAAGTGTTAGGGTTGTAAAGGAGTGCAAATATCTTATCTTGTGAATTTTAAGTAAAACTTGTTAAAAAAGCAAAAACATAGATTCTCATGCACAGGTCGTGATCATGAGACTCCTCTGTTTTTAACCTGCAGACCTTCAGTCATGTATGATCTGCGTGGCCCGTCGGGTCACCGCCATGGAGAGAACGGAGAGTTTCAACACCCGCCATGAGCTGTCAGGTGAAGGTTAAGTCTCTCAAACAGTAATTCAGCTCTTTTTAGGTGAACAGGTTTCACTCATGCGTCTCCTCCCTCTGTCCTCCCCGGCAGGTAAACTGATCCAGATCGACCAGAACTCTTTGCGAGCGTCGATGCGTCCGGGCTGGGAGGATTTGTTGAGGCGCTGCATTCAGATGTTCCTTCAGCACAGCGACGGGCAGCCGTGGTCGCACAAACGCCACTACCATGAGGGTGGGTCGCCCACCAGCACAGGCAGTGCTGTATTTACATGAAACTATGTGTTTTTGATTTGTTGTTGGCATTCAGACAGAAACACACCTCATGCACCAGTGCATCAGTATTGATCTCATACAAATGTCTGAGCACGCTAACATTGATCCTTGCTGTAATCACAGACTTGGTTTTAACATAGAGGCAGCGATTGATGACCTGTTATCAAACGTTAATCGTGCGGTTTTATCCGTTCGTGCAGCCTTCCTGCAGGGTCACGCCGAGACGCCCTTGTACCGCTTCTCGCTGTCTGACGGCACTCCAGTCACGGCCCAGACCAAGAGCAAACTGTACCGCCATCCCATGAGCAACGAGCCGCAAGGCTTCATCTCCACTCACCTGCTGCAGAGGTCAGACACCGCAACAGTTCAGACATTCAGACGCGGCAAAGGCCGTTTCATTTTATTTCAAATAAAGCTCCTCCAGCGTATCTATGCAAGGCATTCATGCCACACAAACAGCTGAAGTAGCAGCTGAAGTAGCTTTTATGCGCTGACATCTTGTGAGGAGACGCCACACTGGAACTGGTATTTTATTGCACTTGTGTTGAGCGTCGACAGTCAGACAGTCTGTTATTGTGGAGGTATGTATTTATGTATTTTTTTCCTCTCCTTCCACACAGGGAACCGAACGGCTACCGCTCAGCTCAGGGTGGGAACATGATGCAGAACTCTATGAGACAACAGGGCATGGGAGGCCCCAACCCGAACGCCCCGATGAACATGAACACCGGCGGGGGGATGGGCATGGGTGGCATGAACAGGGGCTTCGGCATGAACGAGCAGGGCCACATGGGCCACATGGGTCCGATGGGAGGAGGCCCCATGTACGGAGGGAGTGGCGGCGGCGGTGGTGGAGGAGGAAGCGGAGGTGGAGGCATGGGCAGCCGTATGATGCAGATGAATCAGATGGGCCAAATGAATCAGGTGGGACACATGAATCAGATGAATCAGATGGGGCCCATGAGTCACCCAGGCCAGGGCATGCAGCAGCACCCACAGCAGCCGCCGTTTCAGAGCAGCGGAGGGTTTGGGCTGAGCGGCATGAACAGCCCTTCAGGAAGCCCCAGGATGGGTGGACCCCAGCAGGGACTCCTGATGTCGCCCCGCAACCGAGGGAGTCCGAAGATGGGCGCCAACCAGTTCTCACCTGGAGGTAAGACGAGTATTCGGTTATTTCTAAATTGATTGTTTGATTTGAGTTTTTTTGGTGCCACAGTGGTGCAGTGGCTAGCGCTGTTGCGTCACAACAAGATGATTCGAATTCGAGTCCTCTTGCTTTCTCCCACACATGCAGGTTATCTGGTGACTTTAAATTAGCTGTAAGTGTGTACTCCTGCAGCAGTTACCAGAGGATGAATGAATGAGTTGTGTTTTCCTCTCCAGGCATGCACTCCCCCATGAGTGGCATAGTCAGCGGTGGAGGAAGTGGAGGCAGCACAACCACCTTCTCCAGCAGTTCCTTAAATGCCCTGCAAGCGATCAGCGAAGGCGTCGGCAGCTCCCTGCCGTCCACCCTGACATCGCCCTCGCCGGCCCACAAACCAGACAGCTCCCCCAGCATCCACTCCTCCTCCTCTTCCTCTCAGCCCAGTCAGCCGGTCAAACTGGGCCAAGATGGTTCCAAAAGCCCGGCGGGAGGCTTAGGACCTGTTCCCGTTGACCATCACCATCCCATGCACCATCACCACCATCATCAGCATCCGCAGGCTGAGAGTTCTGGAGACCGACCGGACAGCCAGGCGGCATCAAAAGAGTCTGGAGAGGGAGGGAATGAGGCCGGGGGGGTGAGCTCCGAAGCCCTCCGGAGGTTGCCAGACAGTAAGGGGCATAAGAAGTTGCTGCAGTTGCTGACATCCCCAACTGAGGACTTGGGAATAGGTGGCAGCGGGTCATCTGGGCCCCCAGTACCACCCCCACCAACCAGCAGCACTCCTGCAGGCTCAGACAGTAAGGACCCCACTGGAGGCATGACAAGCCCCTCATCTACTGGCGTGTCCTCCTCTTCTTCAGCCGGTGTCAACCCAGGCCAGGCGACCGGGCCAGGTGGCATGTCGGCATCAATATCATCAGCCCACTATACGGGGTCGCTGCAAGAGAAGCACAAGATCCTCCACAAGCTCCTTCAGAATGGAAATACGCCAGATGAAGTGGCTAAGATCACGGCCGAGGCTACGGGAAAGGTGACTCTGGGGGGCCAGGAGGGCGGCGAGGCTGGGGCTGGAGGACCAGGGGCCGGGGCTGGGCCAGGGATGGTCACGGAGCCCAAGCAAGAGCAGCATAGCCCCAAGAAGGAGAAGACCCACGCCCTGCTCCACTACCTCCTCAACAAGGATGATTCCAAAGAGCCGGTGGATGTCAAGCCTAAACTGGAAGAGCTGGATGGGAAGGGAGCCCCGGAGACAGCTGGGGGCCCTGCACGAGGTGGCCCTGGATCTGGACCCGGCCCTGGACCTGAACACCCTGAGAGCAAGATCAAGTCAGAACCACCTGATGACGTAAAACTGCCTTTTTGTTTCCGCCTAAATAACTGCAGCTCTTGTTATTGACTCACAGACTAATTTATCCTATTTTGACGTTCAGTTGCACAACCTGGAGTCCATCCTCGGTGACCTGAGGGGTTCAAGCTCTGACTTTTACCAGGATCAGGTTGGAGGTGGAGGGGCCAGCGACGCAGCAGGCAAACCCCAGGGTTGCCTTGACGACAGCCTGCAGGGTAAGTCCCTGTAAGAAGTGACAGTCACATCATATCTCTCTCTGGGTTTTCTTTCACTCCTTCAGCCTCACTGGTAGCTGGTTTTTACACATGTATGCTTACAAAGTGAGTGAGTTATACCTGTGGTGTGCAGGGAGTCCAGGAATGGGTCCGGGGCCTCGGGGGACCTTTCAGAGGACCATATCAATGGAGGGAAAGCCACCCGTTGGAGGAGGTAGACGCCCAATGCTCATCAAGCAGGAGAACATAATGGTCAGCCCCGACGGCTACCCAGGAAACATGGGTTAGTTTGATTGTTTAAAATGTTGAGGACAAAGACTGCTGTCCTCCATGATCCTGACACGAGTACATCTGGTGTTTATGTATCACCAGGACCCATGAACAGGAGCATGGTCCCCCAGAGGTCTCCCATGGGGGGGTCAGGGGACTGGGGCATGGCCCGGTCCAGTGCCAGTCCAGTGGGCTCAGCAGGACACCCCTCCATGATGCGCCCGGGCATGGAGTACAGCAACAGCAAGGGCATGATGCCGGGGCCGATGGTCGGCCGCTCCAACAGCGTACCGGGTGCCAGGTCGATGCTGCAGCAGCAGCTCATGGATATGGGTACGACAGCCATATTGCAGCTATTATTATTATTATAAATATTTACTATAGGTATGGTGACGTCAGCTTTTAGATTGTGGGATACCTTGACAATAGTTAAGATGTGTACTAAAAAGCAGGGAAAGTTTGGTACAGTTGAAGCTGATTGTATGTGAATTAGATATTCGGTCATAAATCAAACACACATTCTGACCTGAGCACCAGATTAAAAGTTCAAGGAAAGATTTAAAGGTACTGCAGTTCATCCTGAGGGAAACGCCAGCACTAAATTTTGTGGAAATCCATTTAATAGCTGCTGAGATATTTGAGTCTGGACCAATTGGCCAAAAATACGTGGACACTCATCCAAATTACTGTTTTCATTCTGTCATAATGTTGGACTTCTGACTCTCCGCATGTGTCTCTGTGGTTTAGGAGGCTCTGCAGACATGGGCATGGGGATGAGCCCCTTCAGCCAGCAGGGCCAGCCCAACCAGTCGCCCTCCTGGCCGGACTCTATCATGGGCATGGAGGGTAACAGGTCAGTGCATCATCCCTCATCTTCCTGATGAGCTCAGGTTTATTCTGAACCTCATGGAAAATGTCTTTGCCTGTTTCCTTTAGACGCCAGTTTGGCAACACCTTAGACGACCTCCTGGTGCCTCCCACCACCAGCGAGGGTCAGAGCGACGAGCGAGCCCTCCTGGACCAGCTGGACTCTTTGCTGAATAACACAGACGGCATCGCTCTGGAGGAGATCGACCGAGCCCTGGGCATCCCAGACCTGGTCAGCCAGGTACCAAAAATGCTCTGTGCTCTTCTAGATCCCTCTGGAAGTGAAGTGAAAGAGAGACGATCAGTCTCATGAGTGCTGAGTTCATCTTTGCATTTCAGTCATGTTCACGCCGTTCTCTCGCAGAGGAGAGATGGATGAGCCCAGAGGGATGTGTCTGCACCGCTTAGAAAAAGACAATTACAGAGCCAACCAGTTGGAAATTAATCAATTAGATGGAGAGGTTTGACAAAGCTGTCCTCTTGTCTGCTGCAGAACCAGGGAAGCGAGCAGCAGTTGGAGCCTTTTCCAGGCCAGGACCCGTCCATGGTGCTGGACCAGAAGCCTCACTATGGACAGGGCTACCCCGGACCACCCTCCATGCCGATGCAGTCCGGCTATGGAGGGAACCCCATGCAGGGACAGGCCCAGCAGGGGGGGTTCGGGCCCATGCTCTCTCAGATGGGCCAAGGCGGCAGCTTCCCCGGTATGGGGGCAATGGGCGGCATGGGGCACCCTCGTGCCAACATGATGAGACCCAGGATGATGAGCGCCAACAAGCCCATGAGGCTCCAGCTGCAACAGAGGCTACAGGGACAGCAGGTAGGAAAACAGGACGCTCACAAGCCAACAGTCAGCTTTTTATTATTGTCCTAATATGATAAGAAACCTAATCTAAAGTAAAAAGCAGATCAGGTAGTTTATTCTGGATGTTTCAGCTGTTCATCAGCGTCTTGACTCAAGCCACCTTTAAGAAAAATAATTATCTAACAAGATTCAACTGTGCAGGAGGTGTGATTACAACAAATCCATACACAAAATCATAAAACAACATATATGACATAACATACTGAGGGAAGATGGTAATAAAGTTAATCTAAGATTCCAAAAATGCACTTCATGAATGCTCTGTGGCTAGAAAATATTTAGCACAACCAAAAAAAGACAAAAATTAAATCTTTGATCTTTATTAAGACAGGCATTAGTTCATTTCTTCAGTGTAGTATTGTTTGTGTCTCCATCTAATTTTAATCCCGTCATGTTAAGATGTAGGAAGAAGGAGTGGTGCAAACAGCTAATCATAAATAGATTAAAAGGAAACATATATCTTACTTGCTATTGATGGTATCTTAAGTTTAAGTAATACATCTGTTTTTACAGAAAAGTTACAGTCATAAAGGTTTACTTGTTTTGTCAGGAAACATGTAGGATTTATTCATAAATTTTAAAGTGTGACAAGGTCACAGCAACATTTTCTCCTCCATCTTATCTGGAGTGTTTCGTCTCGTTCCCTCAGTTCATGAATCAGACTCGGCAGGGCATGGGCATGAAGATGGAGAACCCAGGAGGAAACCCTGGCATGAGGCCCGGCATGCAGCCTGGCATGGGAGGACAGGTAGGTGACGGTTTGTTTTAATGTTTTAATGTCACCGTCAGAGTCAAGTTTGCAACATAACAGTCGTTATAACCTATAAACCTGATATGACCTTGCCGGCTTGTCCTCTGTCACACTGTAATTACAGTCTTACATATAAATATAAATGCAGTTGCTGTAAATTAGATGTCATTTTTTTCCTCATGCAACATTCAAATGATGCAAGGTCCACTCCACTCCTCACATATTGCATATTTTCTTAAAGCTGTATTTTATCGGCCATCCTCACTCTCTGTTCATGTTTGCTTGTTGCAGCCGGGCTTCCTCAACGCCCAGATGATGGCTCAGCGCAGCAGGGAGATGGTCACCATGCAGATGAGGAGGCAGCGCATGATGATGCTGATGCAGCAGCAGCAACAGCAGCAGGCGGCGGCTGCAGCAGCTGCAGGAGGGTTCAGCCCCCCTCCGAACGTCACGGCTCCCGGCGGCATGGAGAACCCCATGGGAGGGCCGAACATGGGCCAGCCGGGCTCCCAGCAGTTCGGCTACGGTGGGAACTATGGTGAGTTTACCGGGATGGAACGCCCTGACTGAGTACTGCTGCTACCTGGTGGTTAGTCAGCGCGCTGCAGGCTTCTGCTCTCACTCAGCAAGCAAAAAACAGGAAGATGTGCATGTGCATCAGCAGATATTATTGAAGGGATAGTATGCATCAAAGCTCGCGCTCCTCAACCATTTCTTTTTGTCATTATTTCTGTAAAGCCCTCTGAGGCAAATGTGTAATTTTTGATATTGGGCTTTACAAATAAAACTGACTAGACTTGACAGGGTTTATTTATCACCGTCCATCAATCATCGAGCTGAGGTGCTTTATCTCCACAGGGATGGCCCAGCAGGGAGACCCCTCGTTCGGCCCGTCAGGCGGCAGTCCTCCTAACGCCATGATGCCCGGCCGCCTGGGGCCTCAAAACCCCATGATGCAGCAGCACCCGCAGGGTGGCCCCATGTACCAGGGAGCGGATATGAAGGGCTGGTCGCAGGGAGGCATGGGACGCAACAGGTAGGAACACTGACAGGCTAACGTCTGTCACATCCATACAACAGAGTTTGACTGTTCCCTTTCCTTTCGCTCTCTTCCTCCAGTTCGTACCCTCAGCAGCAGTTCGGCCAGCAGGGGAATCCAGGCCAGTATGGAGGCATGATGATGAACGGGGGGATGGCAGCCAGCGGAGGAGGAGGTCACATGGGCCAGATGGGAGGGCAGATGGGTATGAACCCCATGGTAATGGGACGCATGCCGATGGGGCCTGATCAGGTAGGTCGTCAGGTTTACCTTAATACCTGCCCGTACGCGCTCTGAAAAGTCACTGCTGACTGTGATCCTTGCTCCTGCTTATTTATTTATGAATATGGAATGAATACATGAAATACGCAAATCTTTTTCCACTGATGCTCTTTTCCTTGAGACATCTTGTAACATCCTCTTCTGCTTCTTCTGCACCCAACTGATTACGGATGCTTTTTTTTATTTTAATGCAGTTTTTTTTGTCTAAGTGCTGTTATAATTGTAGGTTATGTTTAGATGGAAATCTTTAGACATTATGAACCAAAAAGACTGATACTGTACGTTAACTTCTGCTGAGGGCTTCAGTTAAAAGTGAACATGTTTCTTTGGATCCAGTATGGACAGGAAATAACCATTTCAGTGCACATACAGGCAGGAAAACACAAGCCTGTTTGATTCCGGTCGCTTTTTTGAGGACAAATAAAACTTTTGCTCACATCCTCATGTTTTTTCCCCTCTTTTCCTCCCCTCTGTCCAGAAATACTGCTGAGCATGGAGACCCAAGCATTCGTCTCACTGTGATCTCCATTCAGAAGACAAGCCTGCAGCACTGGAGAGTGTGTGTGTGTGTGCGTGTGTGCGTGTGTGTGTGTGTGTGTGTAGTGCTGCACTCCCACCAGACGGGGGCGTGAACTTCCTGTGGACTCGAGGCCACTAAAGGACTGTACATGAAAACACGCAGCGTTCATTGAAATCAGAAACACTGTGATGCATTCACACACACTCAGAAACCCTAAACACAGACGACGTGTTCGGTTCCTCCGGTGGTTTAAATTCTGGACCAAAACAGTGACTTGGACGAGCGTCGAATGTACCAAGAAGCCGTGTTCAGATTTAAAATCTTGTTTCTGAACATCGTGGGACTTTTTAATTTTTATTTGTTCCTCTGCAGCTCCTGGAGGATCTCTGCGAACCTAAAGTTATGAAAGAGGATCAGATTGTGACACTCACATGAATGTCATTAAGCAGTAGCACATGGGTTCGTCCTCCAGTGAATTTCTCGTTGGCTGATTGCACTTTAAGGAAAGGCCAACGTCAAAAAGGATTGTGGCAATATAGAGGCCTTGACCCAAGAGTTCAAGCATCACAGCAGGTCTTTAGTTTATTTGTGGGTGATTGGAAATAATAGGTAACCTTGATGACCTTTGTTCTAAAGTGGGAACCAGTAGAAAGGCGGTAAGCACAGATTTTATCCAGCGTACCGATTTATTACAACAAGAGAGGGGTTTTTCTTAAAAAAAAAGTGAACAGACGTCGATCAGTGTTCAAACCTCCACTTATATTTATACAGATTCCTGAACGTCTCATCAATCGTTTTAACATTCCAGAGGTGATATTTTGGTTACCTCGCACCAATTTACAGTGTTACTAAAGAAAAAGTATCGATCGCCAATCACTGAAATGACGTCTGTGTCGGGCTGTGAGAGAAAGCGAACGTTAGATTTCTAGCAATAATCCTTCCTCCTGGTTTTCCTCTGAGGACAAAGCTGAATCTCGTAGACTCAAAGTATTAGACATGATGTCTCCTCTGGAGCTTTCCCCCCTTTTTTTTCCTCCCATCTGTGAATATGAATTGTAAATATGCTTCAAATGTACTATATATAAATATATATATGCTTTTGTAGGTCACATACTGTTTTTGCACAGATTGTAAGGCTTGATATTTAAAAGTGTACTTTTCTTAATCCCTTATTTTCAGGACTTTTGGGAAAGGAAGAATCCTTTTTTGTGTGTAGATTTCCTTTCATACTTTCATTTTTCTGAGGACGTCGTCTTAGCTACAGAGGTGCTAGTGTGTGTAATTTTTGTGTCTAAATAAATTATTTTTCCTTTTTGACAACAACACAAAACATGCCTATACTAACAGAGTGGACCATGATTGTGTTCGGCTTCTCGGGGCCCGGATGTCTTACCAGTTTGTGGGGTTGGATGTTTTTCTCAAACCTCATGCTTCCACATGTGACTTCTTAAGTTTCACTCCTGATATTTCTGTGCTTTGAATTTTGCAGACGCGATAGTTCAGCCTCAGAGGCGAGACTTAACTGTTTGTCAGTCCTTTCGGTTCGCTCACAGGGTTTTTTAATCCTGAAGGAAGCAACAAGTGAAGAAGTTTGAATCCCTAAATGACCTGCCGATCCCTCAGCAGGTGACTTTTCTTCCTCTACATCGAAGTTTGCCTTTTCTTTTGTCGTATTTGTTGTTATTTCCTGTGATCTACCTTCTGAACACGCTCAATCCAAAGATTTTTTGTTTGTCGTTCTGCAGTGCTTAGAAACCTGTTCCTGACGTAGATCGTGCAAAGTACTCATGTGTGCACATAACCTGTAATATCACATTGGACTAAAGATGTTTAATTGCATATATTATATCCCTGTTCGTGTGACATGTAGAGTAGAGGTGAGTCTGGTTCTGCTGAGGTGGTTGGACTTTTTTGGGGTTTTTCTCCAGACCTTATGGCCAGTTGAACTGTGGTGCTGCAAACGCTTATTTCACAACAGAATGTCCAGTTTCATGATTGATGTCTCAATATCTTGTTGTTAATTTTTTTTAAAACCCACTCTCGTATGAAAGAAGAATATGAAATCTACAAACACAAAAGAAACTGTCTGCGATTTGCTTTAAAGGAAAGAAACTCGTCGTCGCAGCTCCAGACAAGAGAAAGCACATGTGGGAAACCTTCAGTCATTACTACAGGATGTAAAATACTGTTGCATTGTTTTTTTCTTACCTTGTTTCTTGATGTTAATATTGATGTAAATAAAAATTTATATTTAAACATTACACTGTCTCTGTTGTCTATTTACATGTGAAAACATTTTCTAAGAATTAGAATCAGAAACAGGTTTATCACCAAGTAAGTTTGCACAAATAAAGGAATTTAACTTGGTGACTTGGTGCATGACACACAGACATATAAACATAAACCTGTGTACATATGAACATGTAAACATAGTGCAGACATGATTAAGTGATGAAGAATAACTCAGGTCTCAGTTCAGTTCTTACAAAGCAAATATGGTGACTATAGACATTACATTTCTGCTGCAAACATTACATCTCCTCTGTAAATACAGGTGCTTTATGTTTATATCTTTGTTTTTATTGCTGTATTTATGAGTGCCTTTAAGCTGAGAGACTGCAAAATTTCAGTGGAAAGACTCACATTTTTGCACCAAAAAATTGTGTACTGCTTTTTTTTATTCTTTCCATCTTTTTCAAATATTCATTATCACAAATAACAAAAAAATATATTATCTAATAATTGTTTCTAATTAACACTTATGATTCCTTTTTATCTTGTACACATTGTAAATATGTATTATTACTACTTATTCTATGATGTCATTGTTGTTGTTTATTGTGTGCTGTGTTGCTGTGGCGGGTAAAAATGATTCTATTCTACTGAATCTTGACTCTTGGAGGTTTCACTGCAGTGACAGTGCACGTTTCCCTTCATCCTTTATGATGCCTGGAGTCAGCCGGTCTACAGGATGTGGGAGGCTCAGACATGTGAAGGACCTTTTGTGTGGCAGATCTTCAGAAACAGAGCTTGTTGCTGCCGTCTGCAGCCTGGCTTTTATCTGCTGTTTGTTTCCTGCAGCCGGTCACCTCCCCTCTGAGAGCTTTTGTCATCAATCATCCCACTTTCTTTGCCTTCTCTTAATGATGTCGCGCCCCTCGGTTAGATCTCACACCTCTGGGCCGTCGCTCTGCTGCTGTAACTGTAACCAAAACCTGCAGCAGCACGGCTTCAAAAGGCTTTTCAAGACTTCAAGTGTCATTTATAGGAAAATTACAGAGTCTGTCAGTTTGACTGACTCACTCAACCCAGGAATAGTTTGACATTCAGCGCTGAGGACAAGAGGCAATTTGTGTGTCACCTGAGTTTTAATGCAGTGGTGATTTTATGCATTTTAAGTGTAAAAATATTGCAGGGTTTCTGTTTTTTAAAAAAAAAATCAGGATTGCTGAGAGATTCCTCTCAGTGGTTCATGAACTCACAATGAACTCTGCTGAACTTTAATGATCCTGACTTTCCTCTCAGCAGCTTCACATTTCTGTTTGTGGCTGTATCGTCAAGTGACACAAAAATAAAACATTCAGGTGATCTCTGGCTTTTCATCTCAAACTGTCCCTTTCTGTAGTTTTGCAGGAATTTGGAGTGAAGTCACTCCCATCAGCCTCAGCTGTGCTCTAATGGTCAGTGTTAGCCTGTCAGCCTGTTAGCATAGTGAGGATGTTGATGCTTCGCTGCTGTAAATAAAAGAACTGACTGTAATAATTATTAAAGGCCTGTAATAAGAAGTACAACAATAAAACAGTGAAATCACAGCTGACACAAACATACAGAAATTAATACACAGGAAGACTTTGAGAGAGATTGCTGATAGTTAAAGTAAACATTTTTTTTTTTTATGAATTAAGACTTTTGCATTTGAATAAAGCTCTAAAATGCTTAGAAAAAGCTTCAAAATCATTTTATTTCCTTTACAGAAATTCAGACATGATGATCCCAGAGGTCTGTCACATGTTCCCTTCAGTCATCTGTTGAGTATCAAACATCTATGTGACGGTGGAATTAAAATATCTGAAACCTGTTTTATTAATAACTGGAGAGGTGGCTTTAGTAGTAGTACTAGTACAGTTTTCTCTGTTTTTCTGCCACACTGCTCTGTATCATCTCTATTTTGCCACAGTTTTATTTATTCCTAGGTGTCACCTTGTTATCTTTTTGTTCTTATCTCTGCACCATGTTTACATGTTTACATGTCATGCACCAGGACAGTTAACTTTCTTGTATGTGCAGGGTCAGAGGTCAGAGGTCATTGTTGTTCTAAGAAGATTTTGGCACACCTTCAATCCATTTGACCAAATACTACTTTAACTTGTTTGATTATCTTTGCATCAGCAGGTATTTAGTTTCTCCTCCTCCTCATTTACAGTCAAAAACATGTCAAATATTCAGACACTCTCCACTTAACAGTCACTACAGTAGATATTAAATCATCCAACTGTTCCTCCATTTTATTGGCAGAGGTGTTTCAGCTGTTGCAGTGCGTGTGTGTGCTTGCGCGCGCAGCAGGGTGGAGCACGAGGCCAACGAAAAAGACGCACCGCTCGTCTATTGGACCAGACGCGCAGTGAGGCGCACCAAGACGCGCCTCCCGAGGCTTCGACAGCACTTTCTGTTTTTATTCTCCTCCTCCTCTGAGGCAGGAGACATGAGGTTCCGAGACACCTGTCAGGAGGACTACACATCCACATCCAGAAGCTTTGTGTGATGGCTGCGTGCTCAGCCATGGACGCGCTGTTGTAGCCTCTCGGTGCGCAAGGAGCGTAAAGTTATTCCGCTGCTTTTTTTTTTCTTTGTGTTATTCCTCTTCTGTCTATCAAGCCGCATGACTTCCCCGCTGTTTTTGGGTCAGCTGGTCGGGGTTCCGTTAGAGATAATGCCCCCCACCATGGAGAAGGACACCACCTACACTAAGATCTTCGTCGGCGGGTTGCCGTATCACACCAACGACGCCTCACTTCGGAAATATTTCGAGACTTTCGGGGACATTGACGAGGCGGTGGTTATCACCGACAAGCAGACGGGCAAGTCCAGAGGATACGGCTTTGTGAGTTCATTTAAGTTGCTGAATAGATGAACACATGTGGAATGAAATATGGGCTTTAATTAAGGTTATTTTTATCTTTAATTGGACAGTCAGGGAGGCTGGAAACACACTGGATCAGCCAGTAATGACTTGGAAGAGACTTTATCTTCATGGTTAATCGTATTTTTTCCCTTTCAATATTATTATTGCTTCCCAGCAGTGTGTGTGTCACATGCTTAGCGCTCCAGCAGCAGATTGTTTCTTATAAGCATGTCATTAATTATCTCTGCGGTCCTAAAGTGAGCAACGAGACCAATGTGCAGAGTGCACTGTGATGTGGCCTGATGTGAGGACACACTGTGTTGCTCCAGATGTGGACAGATGCTGGGGGTTGTCCCGGATCACAGAGCTGTGACATGTCAGTTGGCTCTGCCAGATAAAGGCTGCAGTAGTTTCACTTTGACCCCCCTCTGTGTTTGTGAAAGAGGAGCTCAGTGATGTGTGATTGAACCGCCATGAAGGAGCAGCTCACATTATCTCCAGCAAATGAGCAAATGAGCTGCAGTTGTTTTCGGCTCATTTCAGCCCCCTGGCAGCTTCGGGATGATCTCGTCTGTTTGCGTCAGAGTCCAGAGTCTGATGCTGTGAAGTGAAAGCAGGCGAGCAGAGGCACTTTCACTTCAGTTTGCCTCTTATCTGAGGTGTAACTGAACTGTGTGTGTGCTTCTTAACCTTCGCCTCCCCTTCCCACTGCTATCTGCCCACTCCTCAGCTCCCTCAAGGTAGATCCAGCATCTGCAAACAAACCTGCGTCCTGCATGAGGCGGTAAAATGCATGTGGTCAGGCAAAAAAGACTGATTCTTTCCCCAATCTGCTGTTGGAATGAGTCCTTTCCCATTCAGTGATTCATCATTTAATGGCAGTAATGGTGTCAACAGGTCACCATGGTGGACAGGGGAGCGGCGGAGCGGGCGTGCAAAGACGCCAACCCCATCATCGACGGCAGGAAGGCCAACGTCAACCTGGCATACCTGGGAGCGAAGCCTCGCAGCGCTCAGACAGGTGAGTGTGTGAGGTCACAGCTGAGGCTCAGGGACACGATCACATCTCAATAATTGATCGTTCGGTCGGCTGTGGAAGCTGAATACAGAACAACTTGGATGTCTTTAAATTATTATTTTTTTTAAATATTTTTATTCCTGTATGATAAATGTTTGGAGGGTCAGGAAACGACAAGGAAGTTGCTTGTGGCGACGAGAGCTGCAACGATTAGTCGATTAATCGATTAGTGCATTGACGGGAAACTGATTTTCTAATCAATCAAATCATTTGTGAAAAATGTCTGAAAATCTTTTCTTCTTCTTGAATATGGAGATTCCCTGCTTTTCTCTACTTCATATCACATAGAAGTGAAAACAAACCAAACACCTTTGGCATCAAGAATACTAGGATCCACATTTTTCACCATTTTCAGACATTTTTAAAGACAGAATAGCCAATCAAGTTTTTGAGACAATGATTAATAGATTAGATGAATAGATTAATGAAAATAACCGTCGGCAGAAGTTTGACATTCAGCCAAATTTAAAGTTTCCCTTTAATTTAGCGTAAAGAAGTACAACTTTATTCTGAAAACATTCACAGTGAATGAACGGATCATTTATCTTTTCTGTTCTCCATTTTTTAACGTGATAGTGTTGGAGAAATTCATATTAATTGGGCACTGAAACATGGCGTTAACGCGGCAAAAACACAAGCAACAGCTTCCCATTTACCTCAGTGAAGAAACATATCTGCATCCATCACATCTATCATCCAGTTGGCCGGTTCGGCCTCTTTGACGGGCTGCTTCTGGCCCTCGGCCCGTATGTTTGACACCTCTGAGCTAAACAGTCTCTGCATGTTGGTTTTCATGCTGCACACAAACAAATGCAAACACAAATCAATCTAAAGATGTTTGCAAATTATATTCTAGTGGGACAAAACATGCAAAATCAAAAAAAACATGAAACAATGCACAGCTTCAGTGCCTTTATTTCAGCGACGACCACCAGCTCTCTGGTTTAAATGTAGCCGGCTGAAAAATACCACAGAGTGTAGGTGTGATTGAGAAACGCTGAGCGCCAACAACAACTGGCTGCATGTCCTTATTCTGAGGCCGGCTGGCTGCGACGCAACTCCCCAAGCATGCAGCTGATGGGAGATGGCAGCGCTTGGTATTTTGTTATTGTGTGTGAGAGAGAATAGCAGAGCAGGACGAGATGGGACTGTTAAGAGCGAGAAATAACAGCGTCTTTGTGCTGCAGAAGAAAGGAAACGTGCATTTAGATAGATAGATAGATTATTTTTTAACAAAAGATGGAGTCGTGCAGTGAAAGGAGGAGGAGGAGGATGTGTTCCTCCTTCCTTTCTCAGCCGGTGAACTCTGGAGGCAGTGAGGTCACAGATGTTTGTGTTCAAGAGAGTGAATTATTATTAGTATTTGTGTGGCGAGCTCGCCGAGGGAATAGCAGATATACATGCCAACATCTGAGGGTCGTCTCTGTCCTCGTCTGCCCGTCTGTGCAGCTAAAATATCTGTCCTCTCTGCCTCTTTGTCTGCAGGTCTCTCTGGAGTTCAGCAAGTCCATCCTACGTGGGCTCAGAGGCAATATGGGTAAGACGGAGAGGAATCAATACCTCTATTTCCACCTCTCTCCTCCTCAACACAATACATCCCACTCCTCCATCCTTGTGGTTAGCGAGCGTGGTCTTTACTCTGAACGCCTGTTTAAACTGTGGGAGACACACTCAGCCCTTTACTTCTCTCTATCTGTGCATCATATTCTGATTCGTCTTGTTGTCGCTCTTTCTGGGTCATTAAACACACGAGAAGCTCAGTTCTGAATTTCTCTCCGTCACGCATGACTTGGGCTTCACTGAGGCAACAAGCCGTTTACTCAAACATCTCCTCTCTCTCTGTTTGTCCTCACATTTTAAATATAGACTACATTTTTTCCTCTGGAGGAAGCTCAGCAAACCCACAAGGTCACAGTCTGAATTTACTGTCCAGGGGTTAAATAACGGACGTTTTGCCTCCTCGTCCAGCTTCCCAGAGTTTAAGTGTGAACTCAGAAAGAAACCTTAATGACTCATTTCCTGAGTGAAACATGGAGGATGATTCATCTCCAGACAGTAGAGCGACACTGCAGGTCCAACCCTCTGACACCTACTGAGGTTTGACTCAGTCTGTGGGCGTCTGGTAGACTTTCACAATGAAATATCTTCAGGGTAAAGAGTGCAAGACATGTTTGACTCTCTGGCTGATAAAGAAAAGGATGTGCAGACTGGATCATCTATATTTTAGAGGTGTTTTTTTATATATATGCATGATGTGGTGTTTTTGGAAAAAGAGCAGGACTTTCTGCAGGACAACCAGTTCTGTTCCTGCAGCTGCAGAGAAGTCCATTAAAAACCTCAACTGCTCTGAGTGCTATTAATATTGCAGTCCTCAATTTGTGAATGAGTGATGAGGGAATTGAGGCTGACCCAGATGAGTCGATGAATGAGTGATGATGGCTTGATTGAAAGACGCCGGGAGCTGAAATTGGACGTTCAGAGCAGAGGGAGTTTTAATCTGCGCTTCCAGGAAAAGCCACAGCTTCGACTGAAACAGAAATAGGCCGACGAATCAACTAACCAACCGACTAATCAACTAATCACCCGTCAGGAAAACACACACAGGAGCTGACACACGTGCAAACTTTGAGATGTTTGTTGAATCTGTCATTGTTAACTAGACAGATCTGGACTGTGGGACAATTCATTTTAACGATAAACAGAGAAAATAATCTGACTGATAAAAGAATTCAGTCAGTTTTCTGTATAAAATAAGATACAGTAAATATACAGTAGATAAATACAGAAATCAAATAAAACTTGATGGAGAAAGTGAAGCGATGAAGACGAAATGCTCACAGTTAAAATATTTGAAAATGTTTTATAGTCTTCAGTTTTTTATCCTGTGGTGGTAGTGCAAAGAGAAGATAAGATAAACCCTGATAAGATCAGATAAACCTTAAGCAGAGTCCGCAACAAATGTAAAGTAACAGAATAATGTAAAGAGATAAGAGCAGCATCAGTGGGATGAAGCCAATATAAAATAGAGTAAAATTAAGGCAAATAAAGCAAAAAAAAACCCCTAAAACCTAGAATAAATATAAGAAAAAATAAAGTAAAAAATAGAATAAAAGTAAAAACTAGAATAAATAGAATAAAATATAAAATAAAGTAAAAAATAGAATAAATATAAGGCAAATAAAGTAAAAAAGAGAGCATAAAAGTAAAAATTAAAAAGTGTATAGAAATAGTGTCCTAAAGCACTCCTGTACACACCACAGATGGAAATATTTTGCTCAGTGTCAATGAAAATTAATCAGTTCACATTCAACCACTTCCATTATGTCCAATAAATAAACTGAAAAAAGTACAAACCAACCAGCTTCTGTGTCATCAACCACACATTTACGTCCGCACCAAATGATTTTATTCATATAAATCATAATAATTTATAATGATTAAATAAATAATTCTGTTTGAATCATCGATGAATCATTGCATGTTTTATTTTTTTTTTATCTAATAGAGATATTGAACAGTTATGTAGCATCAGTCCCATTTAATCCATGAAGTAATAAAATCCCCCTCAGAGTCTGAGGAGAGCTCTGTGAACAAAAAAAAGAAGTGAAATAGAGAAAAGAAGCAAAAGAAATCCTTCTGTTTGACGGAGGATGGAAACCAGTTGAGGAGAAGAAGTGATAGCTGTGAGATGTTTGTTCATGTGAGCTGATATTGATTCTTTAAACAGGAACGAGGTGCTTTAAATCAGGCAGAAATACAGCATGCAGCTTCTTCATCTGTCCAGCTGAGATCCCTCTGCTCCGAGGCTTCATGTGTCTTTGACATGATCAGTATGACTGCAGTCACATTCAAACATTTCTTGGCAAAGTGAAGGACTTTTATTTCAGGAACAGGCACACAGTGTAGCTCCGGGTTTAAAAAGAGCCTCTCTATCACCACGTTAACGGGGACGGACGCTCTCCTCTTCCCAGGTTTTTATGTCTGTGCATTTTATCAACAAACGTGATAACCAACCCTTCCTGCACCTTTTAGCAGTGATACACTATCAAATACTGATAGAAAATCCTCTAATTAAAGCGTTATTGGTAGCGAATATATGACGTGATATTAGCTTAGCGCAATATTCACTATTTTCTACATTGCAGCGCTCCTAATTTCATTCACTGTCATATAATGACATATAATTTGGATGAATTCAAGGAGCTGCTTGGTGGATTTTGCCTTTCCACTCCTGTTTCCAGTAGTTTCTGCCGTCTGACCTCGTCAAACATTTAGTCAAACTGTTCCTTTGAATTTGAAATCTAAACGAGGCTGCAGGTTCGTTTGTTGCTGCAGGGTTTCCTCAGGGTGGAGCAGGGTGGAGCAGGGGTAGGTAAACACAGTAAACACCAAATAAGAAGTCAAACAAAGCTCAGCTCAGCCTGTCTGGAGAGGACAGAGGACGGGCTGATGCCAAATGTGGCTCTGAGGTACAGCTGGGTGGAGGAGGAGGAGGAGGGACAGCATCCGTCACCCACGGCTGCCTGCTGTCTGCCTTTAACACCCAGCGTCGCTGCTTGGCAGAAGTGAAATTCATTTTTCTGGCTTTGTGCGAGAAAGAGAAGGAGATGGATGTGTGGTGAGGCTGTTAAGGTGCGGCGGCACTTCCTGTTGAAGAAGCAACGAAACAGGAAGTGGGGGGGAAGGGGGGGTGCACAGACTAACAGCACACCTGCGGGGCGGTGGTCGTTTCTGTGTGAAACAGATTTCTGGTCGAGTGGAAAACTGTTCCTCAGTGGATCATAAAGCAGCAGAGACGTGATGCTTCACTTCAAAGTGCATTTATGGGCTTTAAAGCAACAAACACTCTCTAATCTTTATGAAGCTCCCATGCTGATACTTGAAAAACCAACAGCTTGGTCCATGTCTACTTCCTGTCAGCTGATGTCACTGACACTGCAACAGGAAATAAACTGGGACACGTTTTAAAACTGAGCTGAACTGGTCTAAATATTGCAGATTAGCGACGTCACTTTCTGAATTCTTTCACAGCTTTTACTCTTTTTTTACAATATGGGCAGTGAGAAATGTCTGGCCTCCTTCTCTCTGGAGGATTTTAAGTCTTGAAAGGTCATCAGGTTCTTTGAAACTCAAACATAATATAAAATAATTATTCCTTATGTCAATGAATATCTCTGTTTCCTCTCTGGCTTCCTTCCTCCTCAGACACTCGTGGGTCATTTTTTTTACTGGTGAATCCTCAGGTATATATTTGTCTTTTAAAAGCCTAATTTAAAAAAGACGTTTCCTCAGAAAGCTTTTTGTTTTGTCCACGTGTCTCTGCAAATATTTTGATCTTCACTTTTTAAACTTCTGTCCTTTGGTGACATGTATTTTAACTCTGAAGCTCCTGGTTTTAGTGCTGCAAACGGACATGACATTATGGAAATCCAGACTAACTTCCTGCAACAATTAAGTCAACACTTCATGATCACGTTATGTGTTTGACAGTAAAAACCTCTCAAGTGCCAGAAATGAATAAGCAGTTATTATTTATAGACATGTTATGCTGTGTAAGCGGAGATGTTTCTAGATGTTTACTAAACATTTTGGGGCTAATTTCCAGCTACCAGCTCTTATTTGTAACACTGATTAAACATTCTAGTGTTTACTCGTTAGAAATAGTTTCAACGTGATTCACATTTCAGAAGATAATAGTCCTAATTAGTCCAAATATTTAAACATCTTAAGGTGCTTTAAGCATGAGACAATAAGCTAATAAATTAAGATACATTTAGTAAAGTAAATAAAACAGATAAGTAATAGTGACACTGAGAGAAAAATATTGGGAAAGATACTAAAAGTAATATTGCACAGGCTACTCTGTCATTGTGTTGAAAATAAACCAAAATAAAGTCAATCAGAATTTGTCAACACATCATTCATAGACAGGCTTAAAATATCTTTATTTATTTATCAACACATACAGTACATAAAGAATCATATTACTGCACACAACTTGATTAATCAATTAGTTAAATTAATTGTCACCTATTTTGATAATCAAGGATTATTTTAAAGAACAAAAAGTGTAAATTCTTGAAATGTGAATATTTGCTGGTTTCTTTCCTCCTGTATGTCAGTAAACTGAATATCTTTGAGACACTGGAGGACAGAAACCTTCAGTGATCCATGACTGATCGATTAATCATGAAAATAATCAACAGAAGTGAATCATTATTTCTCGTAAAATGCTCATAAATGCATGGAGCAGCTGCAGTTTAACAAACTTAAAACTTAAAAAGTCAGACTTTCTTTTGCTGATGTTTTTAAGACGCTGCTTCGGACACTCATCTCTTTGTTTTTAGGGTTCAGCACATGTACGATCTGAGACACGCTGAAATGATCTTGACTTTCCGTGTCTCTTCTCTGTTTGTATTATTAATATGAGGATTTCAAACGTCGTTCCTGCTCGCTGACATGAGCGCTGAGAGTCCGCCGCTGACGTCGGCCTTTCCGTCTCTCTCCTCTCCCTCAAGCCTTGTGTGTTTGTGGCGAGAGGACGGAGGGTCATGAGTGCTCGTCTCTTCCACTGACTCACCCTCCTCACATCCCCGATCCGAACTATTAAAAGCACGGCCGTCCTGAGGCATGAGGGATATGATGGCTGATCCTTCACCTCTCAGCATCTCTTCCCCCCCTCGACCTCGACCCTCTTTTTGTCCTATCGCTTTTTATCCCTGCCGCCTGGTTTGGAGGAAGGATGGAGAAGCTAGGCCTCACAGAGAGAGCTTGGCTGAGTCAGTGGAGGTTGTTCTGTTCTCGTACACCCATGCAGCTGCACCGATTAGCCCTGCTACGCCTCAACTCACCACACATCCACATCCTCCAAGCTGCCTGACACACAACATTTAAGACT
This sequence comes from Synanceia verrucosa, assembly GCA_029721515.1. NCBI lineage: Eukaryota > Metazoa > Chordata > Actinopteri > Perciformes > Synanceiidae > Synanceia > Synanceia verrucosa. The sequence goes on along the minus strand of CM056561.1, from coordinate 2,098,189 downwards.
CGATTCTTGCACCTCTTTCCTGCACACATGCTTTGTAAATGCATCTTTGCGTTCACTCCGTTTGTGCGTTAGATATGTTTGACAGCCAGCAGTGATGCCAGGCGAGGCGAGGCGCAGTTCGCTCTCGTACGATGCCGCTGTCACATTGAATCAGTGAGTCCGCTGCACGAGGCAGGCAGCCGTGGGAATGACACTGCACTTGTGCTGCAGGACAGGCTGGCGGTGATGGGATGCAGAGAGGTCGAGGAGGTCGATATCGGCTCGACTTCGACTTAAATGTGTCGCTGCACGTCGTCAGTCTGCAGGTTTTAACTTTTCCTCTGTTACGGCCCTTTTTTCATCTGCTTCTCACTGTAGCTCATGTGGTTTCAAAGAGTGGGACAATGCAGGTTTAATATTTTTTGGGAACACTCATATAAGAAATTCAGGTTCAAATGTTGTATCTACCAGTGAGGAGTGAGAATCAGCCACTAGAAGATTATAAGTCCACACCTTTAAAAGTCTGAGGTGCTTCAAGTTTAAAATAATTGACTCATTGTCAGTTTCTATGGAGTAATGGACATAGTAGGCTCGTTCTATTGGTGCAACATGTCAATGACAATGAATGATATAATAATAGAGACCCACACAGCCAAGCTAACTGATAAATAAATGTATTTAATTAAAGAAGTGGAAAACCGAGAGCTGCAGGTGGAATCAGGACGCTCAGCAGTTTATTTGGTGTAAATGTCCGGGTCCGGCTGGAGGTCGACTCTGCAGCACACGAACAAATCCTCATGAAACAAATATCAACTAACACAGAGGTTCCCAAACTGTCAAGGACTCTGGAACTGCTAGAAATTAGACCACAGATCCTGATTCAATAAGATTTTGTCCCCATGAAAGAGCATGAAACCCAAAATATAGTCATTGTTTAATTGCACATTAACGGACACTTCTGCATACTTGCACACTATGTGCATTGTTTTAGTGTATAGGATTTAGTATTTTAGTTCAGCATGTCGATTTTATGAATAATTATGCCTGGATTTTTGGATAATATCTCCTTTGTGGGCTCTGTTGCTCTTAATTCTGTTTTTTTTTTTTTAACATCTGTGGCTCAGGATTAATAAAGCATCCAGATAGAACTTCTTTTTGCAGATTAAATATAAAAATATCATCAACAACATCTGAAACAATCCAAAAAGTAAACTAAAACAGAAAAGAATACTGACATTGAGAGAGGAAAATTTGTTATTGCACATGATGTTCTGTCATCGTGTCACTAAAGGATGGATTCAGTGATTCACTTTTCATTGCCGGAGGCTCGTTTTAAAAGGTATTTGGCTCCTTTCTCTGTTTCAGGATCACTGAAGCTCTGTGAGTTACAGATATGAGGAAACACAACTTGTTTTAACTCAGATTGTTTCAGACTCATCAGGTGGAAAAGGTGATCGTTTTTCTGTGCACCATTCAGAGCAACGTTTAGATCAAAGTATGATGACAGTGATGGGGCTGTTTGCTCCTGTCAACCCTGTTTTTTTTTTCCAGCGTGCACTACTTAAACAGTCCAGTGAGGAAGTAAAACATCATCTGCTTTTCTCAGAGCTCATGCTGTCACAGGTATTGTGACACATGATGTAACTGTGCTGCCTTCACATCATCAAACAGGAGCTGAGCTCCAAAAGGGTTTTTATAGGAGACCCAGCAGGACCTGGTCCAGGTGTTTCCAGTGTTGCTGATGAGCCCAGGTGTTTCCTCTTTACTGATTAGCATCTGAACACACAGAGATTCTCACAATTACTTACTAACAAATCTTTTTTTTGCAATAAAATAAAAAGAGTCACAGGCATTGTGACAATCTGCATAACTTTTATAAGTTAAAAGACATTTTTTAAAAGTTTGTCATCAGTGGAACATTTACTGAGAATTTACGGAGATTTCTTTATATAAAAGAAAATCTGTCAGGCTCTTTGTCTAAAGCACCACTAATCAACACCTTGTGTTGTTTGTTTAGTCGAAACACTTTTGTTTGGTTGTTTCAGCTCTTTCCTTCCTGAGAAATAAATATTACATTTTACCATAATGCACTGTAACACTATATAGGCAATAATTTGCTTTCTTGCAAATAAAATATAATATTTCTTGGTAAATAAAATATATAGTCATCAGCCTGCTAGCTTAGCTTAGCATTAAGGCTGGAAATGGGGAAACTGGGGGAAAAAAATCACAAATAAACATGCTGAATATTTAGTTTAATACAGTATGTGTAAAAATAATGAAACTTTCATTTTCAAGAGTCTTTATTGTCATTATGCACACATGTTTTTTTATTTTGTAGAGTCTCTTGGCTTGAAGGCACACATGAATAAAAATAAGAATAAAGATGTAAATTTAAAAATATAAAGATATAAAACACCTGTACTTGCAGAGGAGATGTAATACTTGCAGTAGTAATGTAATGTTTCCAGCAGAAATGTGGAAAGGATGGAGATAAAGTGCATCTTATCCAAGTACTGGTGGACTGTTTAATTGTCAGATTAAACAAACAAGATGGAACAGATTAATTGCATTCAGCCTCTTTAGCCACATAATTAGCATGCAGACATGAATATGGTGTCAATCTGCACCTTTGAGCGTTTCCCAAAAATTTAATTGGGAGATCAAGAGGGAAAAGTCCTGATCCTTCACGATGATTCAAGTAAAATTTCCCAAAATATCATCAGAATTATCGGGAAATATTTGAAAAACGTTGCACAACTCATCAATCTTTAACACAATCTTAAAATTTATTACTTCAGTTGGACTCAGTGTCGGGTTAAATAAGTCCAAAGAAAAGTTGAGTCAGGTTAAAAACGAAAATGTGGGTCATATGGGAGCAAATATACAGTCCACACCGGTGTGTTGTGTATGCAGCAGAGTGGGTGTGAGCAGATCCAGTCAGTATTTGTTGTGTAAGCACACCTGATCCCTGATCTGCTGCTGTTTGGGGGTAAGCAGCATCATTATTATCAGCTCACCTGCTCAGCTGCTCGGTGACAAGCTTCCTGTCATGTTAATGGGTTTGACCGCAGGCTTGTAAAGTGTTAAACACTGTCATGTTCTGCTGTTTTCACTCATGCAGACTAGCCCAGTTCCTGTGATGTTGATCGCTGTTGCCGTTGCCAGATGTAACTGAGGCAGTTCAGGTTAAGTGGGCGGCCTCGGGCAAGGACATGAGTGAACGGAAGAGGACAGTGGAGCGCTTTTTTCTCTCATTATCGCTCCGAGTATCAACAGCCTCGCATCTGTTGTTGTGGCGGCGTTCAGCTCAGAAACAAGGTTTTTCTTTTCATCACGTTATTTATCTCAGAAATATAGCTTTTTTTTCTCATTAGTTTGCTTTTTCCAACGGCTGATATTTCATTTGGAACAAAGCTTTCTGAACAGTGCGCTAATTAAACTTGAACACAAGGGAGAAGGGCTATTTTAAGGCAACGATGCTGATAATTGCTCTTAAATCTGAAGGAGGAGGAGGAGGAGGAGGAGGCCTTTAAATGTTAGGATGTAAAGAAAAGGAGCAGTTCCTGAAGAAGCTGCAGTCTCTTGTTAAAGCGACACTGAATCGTCAGATCGGTGGAGGCTGTGAACACATTATTCAGATTTTTGACGACGTCACTGGATATTCACACACAGATGTGGATGTGCTTCATCATTTTCTTCTATTTTTATGAAACACTTTCTTCTGTCACCTAGCATAAAGATGTTTATTGTCTTCTATCTAACACATACACTGGAACAAATAGCATATATTAGAGAGGAGTCACATGTACAAAGAAGAAAAGATCATCTGGAGAGGTTTATGGCAAATTCTGCCAGAACTATCTGAGTGCTGCAGCAGAAATCCAGATCTTCTATTGTCTACTTTTGGTAAATTGTAGCTTCATTTTTCTATTTTTTGTAAAACCTAGAGATGGTTGTGTGTAGACCAGTCCTTAAATCACCTTTCTTCCTCATTCTGATGCTCAGTTTGCTCGTCTTCACCATGTCTACATGCCTGAATGCATTGAGTTGCAGTCATGTGATTGACTCATTTGATATTTGCACTAATAAGCAGTTGACCTGGTGTACCTAATGAAGTGGCCGGGGAGAGAATTCATGCTATATATAAACACACTGCTGCAGGTTTGGCCTCCTTTATGTGGAGCTGTTTGTCTGTAAACACACTGGCTATTTCCAAAACTACTGAATATTCTTCACTATTGATTAATCTTCTGACTGGTTTGTTGAAGATTGTTTGGTTTTGTTCAACCAACAATCCAAAGCCAGAGGCTGAGCAGCTTTTTGGGTGTTTTATCTGAATTTTTCTCAAACATTGCTCAAACATCGCTTATTGGTTAAGAATTTCTGTGCTAAGTTATGATGCAATACGATATGAGGCGATGCGATACAATGTGATGCGTAACAATGCGATATGATACGATAAAAGATTACATGATACGACACGACAAGACACAATACAATACGATGCGACATAGCACAACACGATAGGATAGGATACGTCACGACTTGATACGATACGGAGTGACATGACACGATACAACACAACATGACATGACATGATACAATATGGCAAAGCAATGCAAAGCAAAGCAATACCATACAATAAATCAACAAAATATAAGATATGATACCGTGCAGCACAATGTTATATGTCATGTTTTCACATAACCTATTGATTTGACTTGGATCTCAAGTTTCCTGTTTAAAAGGGGTCAGACATGGGTGTAAACTGTATCTTGACAGGTTGGCAGAGACCCTAAACATAATTTTAGGAAATACTTTTGGGAAAACACGGGTGTAAACTGTGCACACTGTACACAGTTGTCATTTTTATGTGGCTCACTTTACCAGTTAATTGCTCATTTAATCTGCTCTCCTCTGTGGTCCAGGCTCGCCCAGCAGTACGTCTACCCCCAGGCGTTCCTTCAGCCCAGCCTGGTGCTGCAGTCCCAGCTCAGCCCCACAGCAGCAGCACTGGCCTCCCCTTACCTGGACTACAGCTCGGCCTACAGCCACTACGCCCCTACAGGACTGGAGCAGTACCCCTACACCCCTTCCCCGTCGCCCTCCGCTGGCTACCTCAGCTACAGCTATTCCCCCGGCACGCCGGCGCCCGCCCTCGCCACGCCCCCGACCCCTCCGGCCGCCATCCATCCTCCCCTGGCTGCGCTCGCCACCATGTCTGCCGCCCCGCAGGCCTTCCTCCACTACCCTCTGCACCAGCCCGACCGCATGCAGTGACGCACACTGTTGACCTGTGACATCATCAGGATGAGACTGGACAACCTGGGAGAGAGTGTGATGTAATCAAAAGGGCTTTTAGAAAGCACTCTCACCCTTGTTTTTTATATTTATCTATCTATATATTATCGTTGTTGTTGTAGAAAATGTTCTCTTGCTCCAGTCATCAGCACACGATCTGAATGTTTTTCATACGTGGCAGACATCGGGCACTGGAGGGGTAACCTTCTGGACGTTTCCGACACTCGGCGCTGAGGTTGTAGGTAAAGACACTTAGCGATACGTCTGTTCGACATGATGCTGCAGCTGCAGTTTCTCCAAAGGTACTGAGCTGAAGGCTGGATGTTAGCCAGAACCCAAGGTCCACTTACCTCCTCTTCAAGGTTACCTTTCTGTCTATGGCCTTAGATCTCTCTCTCTCTCTGTACCTGGTTCAGTTTGTCATTTTTATTAGTCTCTCATCTCAAATGAACAAATGTTTATTGTGCTCCCCTTTGTTCCCTTTATCTACCGCTGGAAAGCCATTACACGGTGATAATCACATTTTAACAGAATATGCAATTATGATGATAAAGGATGACTAAGGTAGACGACACTGGCATTTGGTTTTTGTATTACTACTGTGAGAACATTACAGAGAAATAAAACTTTATTAAAAACACAGTAGTAGTCATCGCTTGACATTCCTGCAGCAGCTCATTAGGCTTTTTTTTTTTTGACCAGGGTCTGGATTTGGGGACTGTTTGGTTTTATGATTCTTAAATTACAAAACTGTCAAAACATATCAAGTAAATGTGTTTGTTGCTGCAGTATCCACCAGTGTCAGGACCACGCTCCCTCTGCAGCCCATTGTACCGGTCAGAGCTTTTCTTTGTTGTATTTCCAGCTGCAGAGGACAGAGCGACACTTCAGCGATGCTGGAGTCTCACCACCTTATTTTAAGACACGAGCCGAGCCATCCATCACATGGAAGACAGATATGCAAAATAAAATGGACATTTCTAAATAAGATGTGTTGTGTGGTCAATTTACAGTAAAAATTGTAGGCTGCTGCAGCAGAATTTTGTCACATTTTTCATCAAGCTGTAGCGATTTTTACATTATTTTTTGACAACTATCCTAACTATTTTAGACTTTGCTTTTCATTGATTTTTTTTGGTGTGTTATGCTATGATTTTTTTTTAATTATTATTTATTGGCACACTGTAATGACTTTTGCTCATAAAACATTTAACATAGTAGGCTATAGTGTAACATGTTTTATTAGTATTGTTATTTTTACTAATCCATGACTTTTTAAAGACATTTTTTTTTGACATATTCATCAAAAACACACATTATTATTTTTTTTACATGCTATATTTTTAACCTTACTTTTTATTACTTTTTTGACAAACCATACCATGGCTTTTTCATTATTTTTTACTTGATGTACTCTGTTCATTAAATTTTATACTATGTATACTATATACTAAATTATATTCTATGCCTTTTTTATAATTCCTATGATATTGTGATTGTTTAACTTTTTTTCCTTCCTGCTGTGCAACGTGAAGAGGATAAGTCCATAATATATTCTTTATTTCTGATACTGTCCTCACATTATTCCATGAAAAGACCAAAATCATCAACATTATTCAGTCTTTCTCTTTCCTACATCACCTGCATCTCATTCAAGACACCCAACAAACGTATCTAAAACTCTTCTTAAACAGGACTAAATATTATATTTGGGCTATTATCAGAATCAGAAAAATGTCAGCACACTTATTGTTTAGCTGTCTTTGTGTGGTCGGGCTGTGGAGTCATGCTGTAGTTTATCAGCAGAAGAACAGAAGACAGTAGAGGATAAGTGAATGTGTTCCTTATCAAACACAAGCAACAGTCCACCTCTGGGTGGACAAGCGTCCCCTCCTTTAACTACATTTCCCTTCATGCCTCAAACTAATGAGCACCATTACAGCATCATTGTCTGGCTCTTTTCGCCCTCTACTGGCTTAAAGTGTTTGTTGCTGCTCACTTTTCCCCCCAAAAGTAAAATTTAAAGGAACAAAAATGACCCAAACCTTGTGCCAAGTGTATTATCATTGAGATGTTTATTGAAACGCCTTGTGCTCCCAGTAAGGATCAAATAATAAAAGGAGACTCAATGTAAAGATCTGCAGGGAACGGACCTGCTATCAAAGTCTGGGATACAACATATCGTGGTTCAGAACAAAAAAGCAGATGGTTTATGTAAAAATGAATATCATAGCAAACAGCACAGCGAGGGGGGAGTTGATCGTGTCTTAAAAATGGATGACAAAATGAGCACAGGTCATGGCACGAAACAGGAGAGTGGTAATGAAAATAAAACGAATCTGCAATCACACGTACACACATATACACACTTGCAAACACACACATACGCACGTGCACCCGCTCACTCTCATGCACACACACACACAAACACACAGATAAAATGTAGTGATTGAAAATAGTGAAACCCTGGTAAAATCTAATGGTATCATACATCCACGTTTTGTGTCTGAAGTGCAGAAGACAAGGTTAACCTAAAGGAAAAAAAATAATGGAGATAAATTCAGATGAATAATGAAAAGCATGCCCATCTTCACTGGTCTAACCCAAACCCCAGCCTCCACCCCTTTACTCCACCCTCACCTTCCCCATGCACTCTTACCACATCCCCTCCTCAGCCTCACCCTCACCCTGCCCCTCGCTCTCCACAAACTTCCTAACTTCAGGGTTTCCAAGCTGGCTGAGAGGAGGAAGCAGGTGGTTCAGGATCTGGTCACCATTTATCAAAAACACTGAATGTCCAGTGAGTGAGGACTCAGGGGGTGGGGGGGTTAGAGGAGTCTTGTTGTGTGTTGAGGTTGAAGGTTGTGAACCTGTTTTGGAGAATTAAAACCATGTTAGTCTAGATGTTATTTGGGTTAGCGTTGCGTGAAGGCATGGGGGTGGTGGTGGAGGTGGGGTTGGTGTAGTCGGTGTAGTGCAGGGCCTTGCCCCTTGTCCCTCGGCCCCAGTCGGAGAAGGTTGGCAGGGGCAGGTTTATAGGGCTTGCGTCTTGAGCTCGATGGGCTCCCCGCGGGTGTCCTGCTGGGTCTCGCTCTCGGGGGGTCGGCTGCCCTTCAGTGTGGCCAGGCGCTCGGACAGACCTCTCATGCGTGGGAACAGCATGAAGTCGTACAGCAGGGCGCCCATGGCACCTCCTATAAAGGGCCCGACCCAGTACACCTGCAGGACGCAAACACCGGTTAGCACAGTCACCTGTGGGTCCAGCTCAGGTTGGTGTCTGCAGCATGACCTACCCAGTGGTTGATGAAGTTCCTGAAGATCACGGCGGGGGCGAAGGACCTGGCCGGGTTCATTCCAGCACCGGTGTAGTACATCTATACAACACAAGAGTAATCGTTATTGCATTGTTGTTTTCACAGTGTTTTCACGATACATGTCATTCCCGAGTCGTCTCACCCCCATGAGGTGTCCAATGGTGACGGAGAAGCCGATGGATAGGGCGGCGGATCCCAGGCGTCCGTTCCTCCTCTCGTCGGTCACGGCGAAGATGCACACCACGAGCTGCATGGTGAGGAAGACCTCCACGGTGGTAGCCATACCCAGACTGATGCCTGGCTGCAGCTGAAGGACCAAAACACATTTGCATAAGTCAAAGGGCTGAATCAAACATACACTGAGCTGGCAGAAACTTGTTCCATGTCGGATCCTTACCATGTTCATCGCCATGTTGCCCCTCATGTTGCCGGGCGTGACCCCGTACAGCACGGCAGCCCCGGCCACAGCGCCCAGGCACTGGGCGGCCATGTAGAAAATGGCGCGGAAAAGAGACATCTGCGAGCCAACAAGGTAGGCAAAGGTGACGGCGGGGTTAATGTGACCGCCGCTGATATGGCCGATGGACTGGATGAGGGTGGCAGCTGCCAGCCCGAAGCACAGGGCCACGTGGAGGACGTGATGAGGCCCGGTGGTCCAGCGCAGGGCGGCACCCATGCCGAAGAACACAAAGAACATGGTCCCGAAGAACTCTGCGAAGACTGCCCGCCAAAAATTCATAGACCGGAACTCCCACATGGTGACGGTTCACTTCCACCAGACGAAGGAAATTCTTTAAAAAAAAAAGGTAAACGTGTACCTTTTCAGTCCTCGTTGAACGGCAAAAATAACAAACTCCGTTTTGTGGTCAGGTAACTCAGCTGACCGAGAAAAATGCTCAGAGAGTCAGTTCAAAAACAGAACAGCACTGCAGACAGATCCACTTGATGGAACTTCACCAAGCCGTGCCGGTAAAGTCAACTCAGCTGCGTTCGCTTGCCACCTCTGTCCACCTGTTGCAAAGACATAGGTGTGAGATAATGTGGGAGAGTGCGTGAGGATCTCAGGTGAGCTGTCAAGAGGAGGTGGGCATCAATGCTAATGGGGCGTTTCTAGAGTAGAGACGGGGATAGACAGAGTGTCTGGTGGACCTTTTAGCCTCTCTGACGGAGGGGAGAGGGCCAGACAGGGGCTTTATAATACCCCCCAGGGGCCCCAGGTGACGCCATAATCCCCCTGTAGGGCCAAGGGCGGGGGGGTTTTCAGTGCTGGACATCCTAAATCAAACAAACTTAACCCCTCTGTCGGACAAACGAGAGGCAGTGTATCCAAGTAGAGCAACAGATAAATCAAAATCTATGGAAAAGAAAGAATTTTATGGGGCAGGAAGAAAGATTTGGATTTTAAAAACACAACAGGAAGTAGCTTATATTCAGCGGGGGGAGGAGGGGGAGAGTAGGAGGAACAGCCACAACGAGCAGCAGCTTGACTCGACAGGGGAACTTTTTCTTTGGGGCCTATGTCATCTGTTGACATATCATAACTGTCATAATCAAGAGACGAGGCTGCTGATGGACATGGACAGAAAGTACCAACGTGCACGAACAAAGATGCGTGCAGATAATACAGTTGGGGCCCCGGACGGAAGTGCCCAAAGCTAACAGCGCTGAACTGACCCATGCACTGAAACGCCTGACCCTGTGAAACCATTGTCTGAGGGCGACGTATGGACAAAGACGAGACAAAAACACTTGAAAAACCTAATGCACGGGTGTAAGGGTTGTCTTAAACGTGCAGGTGTGTCGCCACATTTATTGCTTGGTTACACAACTGGGCTCTGGCTTCAAGAGGCCACTGATTACTGACACTAAGACCTGAACTTGACTTTGCCTCAGAGCTCCGAGCCGTCGCCGTTGGTGGTGGCGATGCAGCAGAGAGGCGAAGAAAAAAAACAAGCAGCAAACACAATAATTCACATAGCGCAGCGGGTTGACCGGGGCTTCTGGGAGGTTTGCATTATTTGTGTTTTTGCACGTGTTGCAGGACGAAGCCCTGAACGTTCTGCATGTGTGGAGCAGGGGCAGCTGGGATGTGTTGGTTTGGGGGGGTGGGGGGGTTACCGAGCGGCACGGGGGCGTCGCGTTGACCAGTCCAGAGCCATCACCGCTGATGAATGCAGAACGCTGATCTCGGCGTTTTGACTCCCTTTTATACATGTTAGAAAGAGCAGGCACAATGCAAAACGCTGGCGGCTCTGCAGCATTGTGCATGACGTGTGTGTGTGTATTCAACATTACATTTCTATAGTGACTGCTAGCTTTGCATTCAAATCCAGTGTGTTTTATCTCAATTATAAATACGTAACAATAATATTCATTTTATTCCGTTCATCCAAAATGTAGACAAATTAAATATATCTGCATGACTAAAAGCCACTAGACAATATGGAGACAATATGACCCTTTAAATCACATTGTTTCAAGACATAGTTAGTGATACAAAAGCACACACACATACAGTATGAATAAAGATTTGGTCTCTCACACACCCAGACATGCATTTACACATATTTCATCTTACAAAGCTTATTTCCACTGAAGGTGTTCTTTCTTTAGAGCTATTAGAGAGGTATGAAGCTCCATTTCATGGTGAATGGAGGCCTATCAGAGACATGTTGGGTCTGATTGAGGGCATCATTGAAGCCACAATGCAGGGCAAGGATCTCTTTAGCATTTCAAAGCATCCACGGATGCGGGATGACACTGAAAATGTCGAACACGAGGGTGTTTTTCAGCCGCATTTCAATTAGCCTCCATTATTCATTTTTTAATGATGTGCAAATTTGAAAGTGACAACCCTGGATCTTACAAAATGGGCTGCACTTTCAGGCAGGCTAGTGGCAGCCAGCGAGGACCTCACAAGTCACAGTCAGCCCTCTTTAAAAGGCGGCTTTCTCTCCACATGAGCAACAAAAAGCAACAGGGAAATATTGAGTTTGGACAGAACGAGCGATAATGTCTCACAGAATGGACGTGGAAAGGAAAACAGTGAAATGTAGCAGGTGGACCGAGCTATCGCCTCAAAGTCAAATTATGTATGGTCACCTGAGCTACATGTGAGTTTAACATTCACTGGAATTAAAGATGGACGACAGCAGACACAAAAAATACAGTCAACAACCCCATAGTATTAAAAATTAAGACAAAAAGCAATAAAACATATCATTACTCAGCTAAATACCCTTTAGGGAGAAGATATAGATGATATGAGAAGCAGTTTATGGTGGTTAATGTTATTAATAAACTGATATAACTGAGTTTGTTTATTACTCTTTTCTATTTGTGCTACATATCAGCAATTATCATCACCTCTTAAATATTAGTGGTGAGAAAAGTCTCATTTAAAACTCTGGGTTTTTATTAAAAAAATTATGGGTTTTTATTAAAAACTTTTTGGGTTTTTATTGAAAACTTTTTGTTTTTTTTATTTAAAATTTCAGGTACTTTTCTGCCAGCTTCTCCTCCACCATGTTTCATAAGGAAATACTGCAGTGTTTTCACTCGATCTAGATGATGGATGAGCTGCACTCTATGCTTCTCCATAGGAATCGTGTAACACTGCACACAGACAGTGTTTCTGTGCGTCCTCAGTTGTTCTCTTGTTTGTTGGCCTGCTTGGATCTCATGGCGTTCTGTGTGACCGTGGACAGAGACGATCCCGTCATGCTGGCCGTCTCCACAATCTCGATGTCCTTACAGGTCAGACACGCCACCAGCTTCTGGCGAGAGGCGCTGCGAGCGAAGAAGAACTCATGGGAAACTCCAGCCAGCATTGACCCGATCACTGGTCCGATCCAGTAAACCTGCAGCAGGGAAAACCAGGTTTAGTGGAGAAAGAGGAAAAGACAAATATACATGAAAATACCCAGGTCATCATTGGAAATGAGAATTAGTTCTTAACTGACTTACCTGGTAAAATAAAGGTTAAATAAAATAAAATAAAATATTAGAATCACCTGAATAACAGCTGAGGTAATGTTATAACAAAAAACAGACCCTTTATTTAAGTAAAATAAAATAATAGACATACACACAATTAGAGGTAAAACTTTTGTATCGAAAGTGAAAGGTGCAAAAAGTGTAGCATAAAAAGTCATAGTATGTTTTAAGACATGTTATTATAAAAGGCTATAGTATGTCATAAAAAATATTCATGGCACAGTATGTAAAATATAATGTAATGTAAAAAATATTAATAAATAAATACAAAAAAGCGTCATATTATAGTATGCTATAAGTATAATGTCATTAAATAAAGTGGAATATAAATGTCATAAAATGTGGGTAAAATATAATACATAATAATAACACATCACAAGTGTTGTAGCACCGTACAGTATATGGAAAAATAAAATCATATTAATAAAAAGGCCAAATAGTGTGCCTTAACATGAAGGAGAACACTGACTAGAATATGACTGTAATTATAAATGAGCATGAACAGACTTCATTTCTCACCCAGTGGTTTTCCCAGAAACCAGTGATGATGGCTGGACCCAGAGAACGAGCTGGGTTCATACTGGCACCAGAGAACCGAGCCTGACAGAAAAAAAAAAACAAAAACAAATTCAAGTCAAAAAGAAGAAAATAATACATTTTCATGTCAGTTTTCAGATCTGAAAACAAACTCAACTCAAACTCGTAACTGTCAAGAAATATTCAGACATTTTACTGCAGACGTTTCCAGGTATTTTGTCTGACAAGTATTATTTGTTCTGCATCACGGTTCTGTGAAAGAAAGATTTCCTTCAATTCTCAGCAAGAAAATAATTCTTTTTTAGATTATTCCATCTGAAATCGCTCTTACTCGTGACTATTTACTATTCACATAAATATTTTTAAGTAATTCATATATTTTGATGGAAACCAGTGGAAATACCCTGAACAAACTGCCAAACGTCCTCGGATTGAAAAAAAAAAAAAGTTTTAGTTAATTCTACAGAAAATGATGAGGGATTTTACAAAAATGTAAATCAAATTTCTGTATTAACCACTGAAGAATCACTTAATCAGCATTTAAAGTAAGTTTTTCTCACGCTTCAGTGAAAAATGGACCAGATGAATTTCATATCAAAATGAGAATGTTTTAGTTTCAGATTTTATACAGTAAAATGCAACGTTAGCGCCCTCCTACCCCTATTAGCACTCCAGCAGTGTGTGCTAATCCAATGGCCAGGTTTCCAGGTTCTGGACTTTCCCTCCGCCGCTGATCCTCCACTGAAAACACCGTGAAGACCATCTGGAAGGTGCACAAGACCTCGACGCCCAGAGCCTGAGCTGCATTCAGCTCTAAGGGAACCTGAGCGACGTAAACCAGGAGCACAGGAGCAGTAAGACAAAAAACACAGAGATGTTCTGCAAGTAATAACGTGAACACTCACAACTCACCCTGTTGACAAAGTGGTGTGAAGTGGTTTTGACCGGCAGGGCCAGGTAGAGGGCCCCGGCTCCTAAAGTGGCCCCCAAACACTGTGCAGCCATATAGACGAGGGCCCTGAGGACCTCCAGCCTCCGAGTGGCCAACAGAGCCAGAGTCAAAGCAGGGTTCACCTGATCAGAGCGCAAGCAAGGAGAAAATTAGTATTTTACAAACACTGAATAACAACTACCAGTGGTGGATTTACTCAGGTACTTTATTTGAGTCCATTTTATCATATTTTATACTTTTATGTGACAACATTTCAGAGAAATATTGCACTTTTTAGTCTATGACATTTATCTGACAGGTTAAGATTTTACATTTAGAAAGAAAGCACCATAAGATTATAAAATACTCCATCAAATAGTGATTTCCCCTCCAAGCATGTCAGATTCACTATCATTCTAAACCATTAGAGGCTTAAAGTGGTGAAAGTATACAATTAAAAAAAAAAGACCAAACAATTAAATTCATGTGGTAAAGTTTGTCTTTTCTTCCTCTTTGAACACATTATTCCTCTACTGACCCCTCTGACTTATCATGTGACCCTTCGGAGGGACCCTACCCCTAGGTTGGACACCGCTGGACTAAACTACCTGACTGTATAAAAAGAAATTTAAACAAAATGCTGCTTACACATGATTTTCCAGTATAGTAGTCATGGGGGGGCATAATACTTCTGTAGTTTCACTAAAATCAGATTTTAAAATGACTTGAATTTTAGTATTTTTTACATAATATTAAGTCTGTAAATACCATCTGTCATGCTACCACCATCAATAAAAATACAAAATTCCTGTGTTATGAGGAAACATTCACCTGTGCCCCGCTTATTTCTCCGAAACAGTGTCCCAGCGCAACAACTGACACACCCACTGCCACTGCCGGGTACAGGGGCCCCGTAGGCGCTTCTCCGGGCCCCGGCACCGAGGCCCCCAGCACGGCGCTTACTAAGACCAGGGTGCCAAGCAGCTCTGCAAGAGTGGCGCGCCAGAACTGCCGACTACGTAGCTAATCGAAGACAAAGGACACAAACAGAAAGATATTTAGTTGATTTAGTTTCATATCCTCTACGCTGACGATTACACATTTTATATCTGCTTCTTCAGTCAGTCCTTCTGCTATCAGAGACTACAGGAAGTGGTGTTAAAACATTAAAAGAGACTCATTTCATAACATAATACATGTCAGTAACCTGCATTTCAACACATACAGTGCATCATTTGTCCCAAAATTATTAAATTAACACTTTACAACAAATTTTACCAGAACAGTTCAAACTGTCATAAAAACACTGTTTTACAAATCATGACAGATTTGAACACAGGAAATAATACACTACATAGATCCTCAAAGAAAAAGGACACAAAGAAAAGGATATTTAGTTCATTTAGTTTCATATCCTCTACGCTGATGATTAAACATTTTATATCTGCTTCTTCAACCGGTCCTTCTGCTATCAGAGACTACAGGAAGTGGTGTTAACACAACAAAAGAGACTTCATAACATCATACATATCAGTAACCTGCATTAAAATACAATTAATAAAAATAATAATCAAATGTCCCAAATTGATAACACTTTACAAACATCTGGCCGATAAAAATATTGCTGTAACACTTCAAACTGCAGAAAAAGCACATAGTGTTAGCTTCTTTTCTACAAACCCTGATGGATTTAAACACACAGTAGAGAGATAAGATAAGATGTTTACCTCGTGCCACGTCATTTCTTTTTTTTCTCTGTATGTCCGTCGGTGTCTCGGTCCGTCTGTCCGTCTGGGTCTGAGGGCTTCAGGGTTTCTGCCTCATCCCTCGTTACCTTGTAGAGTCTGAGAGGTCCTTTGATGGCAGCAGCCTCCCTCCTCTCAGTCCTCTCTCTCTCCTTACCCTCTCTTTACTCCACACCTCAGGCCCTATCGAGCCTTCCTGAGCATAAACCCCTTAAAAAACTCCAGCCTTCCAGCGTTGTCATGTGTAACAGCCTCCCAGTTTCTTCCAGTCTACCGACCTTGAGCAATTTAATACCTTTCACTTATCTTCCCCGTTGAAGTGATTGTGGCCTCTTCAGAGGACGAGGTGAGGACGCAATGTGACATAAAAAGGACGGAAATCATAATTATTACTTGTGCAGTGCTGCAAAAGTGGATGTTTCAGAGTTGGGGTTGGATGCCAGTTAGTCAGCTTGAAATGTCAAAGAAATTAAATTAAAAAGATCAAAAGAGGTCAAATCATGTCTAGCGAGTTTCCAAAAATGTCTTTATAGAAATATGTGCGTATCAAAGCAAGTTTTATTTGATTTTATCTCATAACAAAGGCCTTAAAGTATAAGTCTAGTGATCGTCTAGTGATGTCCATAAATCCAATGAAAAAGCAACAATTAACTGGATGTTAACTGCTATGATGTAGTTTAATAGAAGCCTATCCACTTCAGTATTACATTAAAAGACTTTAAATTTCACTTTTGCTTTAAAATCTTCACAACGTTCGGTTTCATTTTCACTGTATAAACATCCTGCTTTTCCCCAACCTAACTGTAAGGGGTTTGTTGCCCGAACCTAAGCAAGTGTTTTGTTTTAATTAACAACATTAAGGACATTTACTGCGACTGAAAAGTGATGCCGAAGCACCAGTACGTGATGCTAATGTGTTGGTAGAAGCATAACGAGGATCCACTCATCCCAAACGAACAAAAAAAACAACAATTCTTATTTTATACATGAAAAAAAACTTCTAAGCATTATATTCCATTTCAACACACTGTTCTTTTAACAGCACGGCATATGGAGATAGTAAAGGCGTTTTGTTCTGTTGTGACCTGCGTCCTGCACCTGGTGCCCATTACTGCTGCTCAGCCTGATTTTCATATCAATTATAGGAGAAAAGGACCATTAGTGAGCAGAACAACAAGCAGCAGACCACATCCTCTGCTTTGAAACCATCTATGATGCATTTCAGCGGCAGATAAAGACTCGTCGTGTTTTATCTCATGTTTTATGAAAAGGCCCAGATTCCCATGTTGCAGCAGAAGAATCGGTACAGAAATAAAGTGCAGCTTTATACGACTGCAAACATCTCTAATATGATGTCCTCCCACCCTCCTTTCCCCCCTTCCTCTAACTGCTTGTGAGGTGCTGCACTGATCACCATGGGGACAAACTCTTTCATGATGCTGTTGCCATAGAGACTATTGTGATGCTGCATCTCTGCAGGCTTTTCATTTTCACTCTCTGACATCAAACAAACAAACGCCTCGACAAGAATTCCTCTGTTTGAACCGAAAAGTGAGAATATTCACCTCTGTGATGCAACAAGTCACCTACGAATATTCTAGATCTACGTTTCTTATTACAAATCAGAAATATTCAATCCGTCAGGATTTCTGTAACTTTGCGATGTCACTAATCTACAAGATTTAGACCGTTTCCCAGTTTTAAACGCTCTAAATGTGTCCCAGTTTATTTCCTGTAGCAGCTGACAGGAAGTAACCACGGACCCCAAACTGTTATCCATTAAATAAAAAATAAAGAAAGTAGTGTTTCAGACAGACAGCAATTACAGGAACATCCACGTAGACAGTGTGAAGAAACATACATTTTTTAAAACATTAAAGCATGTTAACATGTTCGAGTAGAAACACAAAATATACAGTATGTATGACCATGAAAATGAGCCTTTGATATCTTAATAGTCACATTAATATTATTACATATTGTAATTTTGATGCTTTTGCAAGATTGTTTTTGAAGATTTTATGTATGTATGATCCTGAAAACGAGCAAGAAAATGGGACCTTTAATACCTTAATTCTTAATATTCATGTTAATATTATTGTGAATTAGAATTTTGACGCTTTGGCATCATAGTTTTTGAAGATTTTAATGGACCTTTAATATCTTAATTCTTAATATTCATGTTAATATTATTGTGAATTAGAATTTTTTTTGCATGTATGACCCTGAAAATGAACAACAATATGGCATACAACATAATATTTTGACCTCTGATGTACATTGTAGGAACATGATAGAAGTCAGAGCTGACTCTCCTGACCCCCCAGAGTATCAGGGGCCCTCAATGTGGCCCCCAGAGTCCAGAATGAACTGGTTGGTTGGTGGGTGGGGGGTTGAGGGTGCTGGCGTGCCCCATTATGCCCTGGATTACCCCCTCCTCTCCAGGGCAACTGTTTAACCGTTATCCCCTCTTTTGTGGGGCTAAGCCCGACTGTGGAGCGGGGTGGGTAGGGGGACACTGGAACCCGCTGGCGTGGGGAGTTTTCAGCCCCCCCATATCATCAGGATTGCTGACACTGACACAAATATACACTCCCACAAAGTGCCAGCTAAGGGTTTTAACAGAGCGATGGAGGGCAAACAGAGAGAGGCGCACTAGAAGACACGTTTTATAGTTCTATATTTCTCCATCTGTATAGGGTTAGATATAAAATGCAGATTTGAGCGCCGTGCTTGAGTTTCTGACGCTGAAGAGCAGCTGGAAGTGATGGACGGACGTTCAGCAGCATGTGCTTCAGACAGGAAACACTCCAGCACATCTCCACCATGGTTAAAGGATAAAGTCACTATTTTTCAACCTATTTAGTCTAAGTGACTCGTGGAGACAGTAATTATTCAAACTGGGGTAAAATGCTGCTAAACGCTGTCACACTAATAGTGCGTTATTTACAGACAGAGAGCTGAACAGATCTAGTACTCCATCACCTGCTGTCCTAAAGTAACAGTATTTATTATGATTAGCAGAATATTATACTTAATGTTCCTGTAATGGTTAATCTACCAGTGTGTGCAAGCTCTTGAATTAAATTGATATATTTAACCCTCAGGCATCAGTTCAATTTACTACCCTCTTGTGCCCTGAAGGACAAAACTGTCCAAAAAGTGCTATAAAAACTTAACAGATTTTTTTTTCTGCATAAAACTCTTTAAAAAAATCAGCTCTGCTCAAAACTACAAACCATTCACTCATTTTGAGGATTTTAACCCTTTAAATGGCAGTTTGATTACATGATGCTCATATTTTTTTATAGAAAAATACAAAAAAAGTGCCATATGCACTGATAGTCAAAATGACAGCCAGATGAAGAGGGAAAAGGGTTAATGATAAATATATAATTATTGTTGTTATCCAGGAATTTATTAAATGTGAAACATGAGTTTATGGTCTCAGTCTGTAGTTTCTTCTTCAATACAGCCTGATGTTTGTTTAGTAAATTATGGTTAATTAGAGTCAAACAGACCGTAATACAGGAGATGATTTAGGTTGTCTGTGTCCTTTAACCCTTTCACAGTGTGATTTCTCTTATTTTAAGTTAATTATAGCCTTTTTTTAGTCGCTTAAAAACCTCTTATTCAGTGTTTGTTGTACTTAGCTTCTTCTTCTGCTTGCAAAACAAAACCAAGATGGCGACAGCTCAAGGCTTCAAAACGGCAGCCCAAGCAGAACAAAATATCAAAGCTCATTATTATTTTTATTTTGACTGAGATGTTAAATTCTTCAGTTATTTCCTGTCATTCCTGAACAGAAAAATGTGTTTCAGTGGTTGTTTGTTATTCTGGATTCATTTCTGACTTCTCAGTGAATTCCAGTGTTCTGGATTAAAGAGTAGTGAACTCAGTGAGGAAGAAAGAGTCCAGTTAAAGTGAAGGAGACGATGCTGGAGGTGAAGCTGCTGCTGCTATAATAATATTTGTTAAGATGTGTAACTTCCATGAACCAGAAAAAGCCAAAAGAGCAGCACCAGTTTCTACTAGATGTGGTTTTTATTCAACTCACAGTACATTCTACAGATGCACACGTGTTACATCACCTTAATACAACAGAGTCCTGTAATACCTCCTCTTAAAAATGATGAATTGGTCCTAAAAATATAAAGGAACAAATTTAAAGTCACCAAAACTGTACATTATTAAAAATTCACCTAACACCACGTTTGGTTTCCATGTCTTTTTTCTTCTTCTTTTTTTTGTTGAAAATACGTCGGTCCCTTTAAGTGTGGACAAGGAACATCAAAGTTTATTTTCCTATCAACGCATTAGCGTTCAGTGTAAGAAACGTGTTTAAATAAAACCCAGACTGTGGAGTTATCCTGTCGCCTTCATAGCACACCTAACCACGTCGCACAACATCGTACATTGACCATTAGAGCGAAAAAAACAAAAGGAATGTAAAAAGCTCCTCTGCTGTTCTTTAAAACGGGAGGATGAAGGTCACGAGTACATTTTCAACACGGATCAGTTGTTCAGCGGTTTGGAGGCTGCAAACACCTTCTTCAGTCTGACACACACTTCAGGTGCAAGTAGATGATAACTTACTTTTAACAAGAGAGACAGTGAAATATAAGAATCTAAGCCCAGACTGACTGACCAACACTTTAAAAAAAAAAAAAAAAAAATCCCCCAGTTTCAGTGTCTTTCACACAGCAGCAGAAGGTGTGTGTGTGTGTGTGTGTGTGTGTGTGTGTGTGTTGGTGAAAAGTGTGCATGTGTGGCGTGCAAGACTTAAAGTGGAGGTTATACAACGTCTACTGGTGACAGTCCTTTTAGTTTAAACTGGCCTTTTGCAGAAATCTTCTAGACATCTCGATAAGGTCATCTGTACATGTTCACTACAAGCTATTGCTATTAAATAATCCCAGCTATTGTAATCTTTATATATATTTATATATAGAATATATAATAAAAATATATTGAGCAAAAAAATTACTTCTAGGCATAAGACCACGTTACATTACAATTCCATTAAACAGGTAAGAAACGGCCCGAGCTCAGTGAGGAGTTGTGATCCGTTCGGCGGTGGAGCGGTGCTCGGCAGGTCAAGGGTGCAGCTCCCAGGCTGTGATCTGTCAGCGGCCGTCGGTACGAATCCGAGAGCCAGAACGTCGACCGAAGGCCTCGCTACGACAACAGGAGAACGCAAACAGGTCGAAGGTGAGGCGACACGAGAGGAGGAATGAAACGTGACGGGGAATGAGTACGAGTTCAAGCCAGTTCAGCTGTGGGCCTGGAAAAGAGTCGGCCGGCAGAAACAATAACAGACAAATAGCCGAAAATCTATACATATATAGCTATACATGAGAGAACACACGCAGCTGGAAGAGCCTCCAGGCAGTCCTAGCAGTGATGGAGGGTGACTGGGGACGGTGACAGCACCAACAGTTTTCAGCCCCGCCGCCATCAGGGGGAACGTCCCGGACGCCTATTTGTCCTTGTTTGAGTAGAACTCCGCCCAGCGGCTCTCAAAGAAACGCCTCATGGCGTGTCCGGCCATCCCCACCTCAGACGTGTCCTCGTTGAACAGTTCGCAGTTGTTGAAGACGAGCTGAGCGTCTGCTGCAAACTCCTCGCAGCTGCAATACCTGAGACGAGGAGAAGAGTGAGGGACTGAATGTTCTGGATCTAACTGGAGGATTGAGTTCGTTCTTACTTGATGAAAGGGTAAGAACAGAACAAGCATCTTCAGACAGACTGTGAAGTGTCCAAACTAAAAACTGGCTCCGTTTAGTCGACTCTTTGCCATTAAAAGCTACAAAAGTCTGTAAATGGAGCGAGAAATGAAAGAACAGTCACCAAGAGTGTAACCCTGAGTGCCATCATGAACCATGGCGACTGTATAAGATGTAGAAGATCTGTAGAAGATGAAGGCAGGGAGTCCGGACTAATTACAGCCACATGCAGCAGACAGCAGCATTTTATCTTTTTATTCAGAGCATTCGATTTATGTTGAATTACAGAGAATAAATTTTAAGTTTTAAGACTCTATTGTGATTGTGTATTTGTTTTTTTGTGTACAGTCTATTAATAGTGTGTCAGTCGTCAGTCATCTCGATCGTCTCCACTTCCTGTTTTGATCTCTGTGGTGTATACCATCTCTTTATGCTCTGACTACATCTCCCAGAAGCCCCAACATTACTCACAGGCTGTGTTAGAGTGCCCTCTTGTGCCTGCTGCCGAAAAACCACTTGGATGTATTTTTATGTCAATGGCAGTGTTGGATTTTAAACGACATACAAACACATCAGTGGCACTCAAAGAGTTCATAGCTTTTGTGTGAACTAATTGTTTTTTGTAAGCTTATTGTTCGTCCTGCTTTTTCCACTATTTTAGGGAATTATTTCTTTGAATTATTGTGCATGAGAGGTAACAAATAATAAAAAAAAGCTCGTACCCTCCCTGCAGCAGCCTCTCTCTCATGGTCAGGAAGTCCATGGGGTTCTTGACGATGCGCCGGTAGCCCGGCACCATCCGAGGGTTGACGGGTTCGAGGAACGGCCAGGCGTCTGCGTGAGCCTCCATCTCCATCAGAATGATCCTGACAGGAAGTCAAATAATTAACACGAATTCATCACAAACTGTGGAGACAAGACAGGTGTGACATTAATAAAGATCAGACAAGTAGCATCGATGATGGCTGGACTCACTCGCAGAAGGTGAGGTCAGGCTGGTTGCGGGTCGTCATGCGGCGACGTTTAGCGGCAGCGGCCGCTCCTTCTCCAGAGTGACGGGAGGAAGATGAGGGCGGCGTCGCGGGTGTCTCCTTGTAGCGAGTCGTCATGCCGCCGCTGCTACGTCGCGTTGTGGTCTCATCTTCAGAGCTGTCGTCTTCATATCTTCTCTTTTTCACCCGGGTCCTCTTTTTGGACGATCGTGGAGTATCACAGTCCTCCTGAGAGACAAAGCATGTCATTTATTTTTTTAAAAAGAATGTAGTTCTTTATGATTCTTAACTTTTGTAGTGCTTTGCAGTACGAGCTTTCCCCCTTGAAAGTCCATCGGTTTAAGTTTTGTCGTGTTTTCACATTTTATTTTTGTCAAGAATCGCAGGACGTGTTCTGACCTTGGCAACGCATGTCGGACAAAACCAGTCTCCCTCTGGCACCTGGGTGATTTTGGGCCTCAGGCAGTACATGTGGCAGCCACGATCACAGCTGTCACACAGCAAGAGGCAATCATCGTTGTCTCCCTTCCTGCAAACCTGGCAAGTCTGGATGAAGAGAAGAGAATGAGTCCTTTAACGTCCACAAGGCGATACATGGGTCTTTAGTGCTGCTTTGTGACGCTACTCACCACTTTAGTCACCGATCGCTCCCACGCTATGGCCTTCTCCAGCTGAAGCAAACACAGACAGACCTGAGGAGCGCTGCGGCAGCGATCCAGAGCTTGCCGCCATGTTCGTAGTCGAGACGTGATCTCACTTTCCAGACTGGGCAGGAGAAAGTTTAGATGAGCTGAATATACAGAAACAACACAAAGGCGTTCCACAGGAAGCCTGTCCTCACCTGAAGACGTCCATGGGGTGCTCCTCTCCCGGGGTCGGGGTAAGGGGAGCGAGGCGCATCACTTCGGCCGGGTTCCAGAGCGGCTCCTTCAGGTAGCGCCTCTCGATGTTTCGCTCCAGGTTGGCCAAACGCAGCACGGCCAAGTCCAGCGGGTGCGTGGCGATGCGAGGCAAGCCGGACCACTCCTTCTTTGTTCGCACGATCCAGTCATCGCGAGGGTCGGTGTCGTGTTCGTAGTACTGGAGATCGTCACGTGTCGAGTCTGGATCTGGGATCGTGTAGGGCTGTAAATAAAAAAAGAAACAGAGTTTGAAAATCAAACTCACAGAAGTCACGACTGAAGAAGTGTTTTTTCATGTACTTTACCTGAAATTCTGCCAACGGCGTCTCTGAGTTGGATTCAACATCACTGATTGCACCTTGAGGTACCGCCTTTACAGAAACACAAAAAGCAGATGTTCTCAGCGTTCTCACCCAAATATGGTGCTATTTGATGAGTTTTTGCAAACGTGATTCAAGTATGTGATGCCAGTAAATAAGAGGAGACAAATGTGGGATGCAAATATCTTCTCTTTTGCACTCATTTATCTTATCGTACACCATACTTTTAATTTTACTTTGTTAACTCGACTTAAGTCGTAGCTGCTAATGAGCAGTGAAAACGGTTTCTCACCTTGAGATGGAGGTCAGCAGTGACGACCCGCTGCTCCAGGTCCTCCACCCACTGAAGGGTGCGGATGTCTGTCTCCATTGCTTTCTCCTGTACTTGCCAGGGCTGCTGCAAAGCCTCCATCAACACATCTTTCGCCTCCACCTTCAAGTCAAATATGGGGTCTGGTTGGGAAGAACAGTCGTCAGGAGAGCGACAAGGGGGGAAGAAACAAAAAACAGGATGATGCACGGTAAAGTAAAAATACCTAAGGATCAAAGTTAAAGTGCAGATTTACCAACACTCACCGGCAATAGGTTTGGTGCATATCTCAGCTAAGCTCTCCATGTGTTTGGCTAAATGCTTATGAAGCACCCTCTCCCTGATGCCTCTTGGGTGGAGGGCCTGCAAGGTGCTGTACAGCTCCTCTGGGTCCTTGATCCACCACCAACCACGAACCATGGCTGGAAGAGAAACACATGCATCACAAACAAGACACACACAGACACTACCGGGGTTTTCCTGCATCAAGCATGATGAAGCAACAGAGCCATATGCTTTAATGTTTAACTTATGATCGCCATTGTTTATCTGCAAAAAAAATGGACTGCGTGTTCTCGTCACAGTCGTATATGTTGTTGTTCTTAATGAAAAAGGTTTGCCTGACTGTTGTTTGTTTTAGGTGAACATGGCAGCACTCAAAAGAACTTAAAGCACTCCTTACAGGCCGGTATGGGCTTGACCACCAGCTGTGTGAAGTACTGCTGCTCCAGCTCCTGGAACACAGAGTTGGGAGGACGACCACGGCGTTTGGCTGCAGCTCCTCTTGGTCCTCTGCGGGCCGGACTGCTGCCTCTGCTGCCTCTCCTCCGCCTGCGACCAGGCCTGGTGGGGGTAGTTGGTGCAGGCGTGGCAGGAGGAATGGGAGCAGGAAGAAGCTGAGGAGGGGGAGGAAGAGGTGCAGCAGCTGGGTCGGGTAGCGTAGCAGGAACTTCCTGTGGGGTTGCTGAGGTCACGGGGTCAACAGGAGTCAGGCCAGGCAAGACCGGGTCAGGCTGATGGGTGGAGGGGACAGATCGTTTATTTCTAGGTCACACAGAGGTGCATTATTACAGCATAATCAGATGTATTTACAGTTCTGATTGTGTTGGCAAACCTGTACGAGAGGAGCTGTCAGTGCAGGCAGAGCGCTCAGGACCTGAGGGAGGAGTTTAGGAGGTGAGCTGGGACCCTGGGGGTCCGTCAGGGAGTTATCGTCACACGGTTGTTTGGGGAGCAGGTTGAACCACTGGCCCTGTTTCTCTGCCATCTCCTTCACCGTCTCCTCAGGTCGATTACCCTCCGGAGCATCCCCCGCCATCGAGCATGTGCCGTTGGTCACCGCCTCCTGCGACTGGCTCAGCCAGCTCTGGAAAGCAGCCTGAGTGAGGTCCTGAGTGCCGCCGTTCGGTGATCCCGGCCCTCCTTCACCCGCCGACCTGGCGCTACTTCGACGCCGGCGGCGAATCTTTGCCGTACGGAGGTGGAGCTCCACTTCTGGTTTGATTTTTCGCGGGCGTCCCCGTCCTCTCGGCCTGCTCATGAGGGATGCAGTGCCAGGAAGGTCGTCCTCCTCTGGAGACAAGGCCTGGGCAGCGGTGGCAGAGGAAGGAGAGGAAGGCAGAGCAGGAGGAGGAGAGGTTGGGAGGGGGGCCTCCTCAACTTTGGGCTCCTTTTTGAGGAAGGTGACAGGAACCTCTGCTACGAGGACTTCTCCAGAAGCTGTGACAAAAATATAAAAAGGAAAGTTTAGATGAAGGTGGTTGTAAAGTTAAAGAATGTAAGTGACACTTATTGTCAGACTCACTCAACAGCTCCTCCGCTCCCTCGACCAGAACTCCTCCCAGGTGAGGTAGGGCCAGGTATCTGCGTCGGTACCGGTCCTGGCCCAGCAACACGGCCCGCATGGAATGAGATGACTGAAGCAGCTTTTTACGGAAAAACGCTTGGCGCTGCAGAGATCCAGGAGCAGAGGAACATTCAATAAGATGCAACACAAATGCATGAAGAGCTGCGTCTCTGTGTCGCCAGGCTCACCTTGGATAGCTTATCGATCTGCCTTTCAAGCTCTGGAATGCTGGCGTTGGTGGGGCTCTCACCCTGAAACAGAAAGGATTGAAAACAAATACATAAATGCAGGAAGAATCAGTGTCTAATGTGAAAAACAACAAGGACCTCAGATACGTACGTCGCTGAGTTTGGGCTCTTCTTTGCGTGCACGGCGGCTGCCTCTCTCAGAGACCAGGCCTCCCTCCTCCAGACTCAGGTTCTCCTCTTCGGCCACTCTGGCGCTGCGCCTCCTCTCCTCAAAACACAGCTCCTCCTCTGAGCGCCCCGTACGCCGCGCTAGCGCAGCCTTCAGTCTGCAAAGGGGAAAACAATCAGGATGAACACATCCTGAAATACGTCAGTAATCTGTGACTTTAGCTGGGATCTTACTTGCGCAGCTTCCCCTCAATGATCCACTTGTTCTTCCTGTAGGTTGCCATGTTTTCTAACGTGTTGTCGATGTCACTGAAATGTAAAATACACACATTAATAAAGTCACAGATGTGTGTGGCGCTAACACACTGCTAGAGTAATGTTGCTCTGACCTCGTCACGATGTTGCTGCTGTTGAGTTCGTCCACCAGGAAACCCAGGATGGCCGCCTTGGTGTCAGGAGGCAGGGCGTGAAATGTTTTGGTCCTCAGTGTGTTGCACACTTCAGTCTCGTAACCATGTGATTCCAAAAAGATGCGAAGAACCTCTGAGACGGTGCTGCGGGTCAGCGCTGACTCTACCAGCTTCTCCCCGAGGATCTTTACTGACTGGAGGTTGGGAGGGAGTGGAAACATGTTCAAATATTTACCACGCTTTAATCTGGACCTGCACTGATGGAGAAAAAGCTTAAAGTGTGTCACGCACCTGATAATATGATGGCAGGCCTGGATCATGGAGCGCAGCCTCCACCAGTTTCATCAGCAGGTCCTGGACCTCTCCTTGGCTGTCACCCAGGCCTAAGAGGCCCTCCTGCAGGGTAGCCAAGCTGGGGATGTCCTTGGGTATATTGAGACCGAGCAGCTTGCCATAGCCATGCAGGAACTCCACCACAGCCAGGCAGTGTGCAAAAGCTTTGCCAGAGAGAACCACACCAGGGATGTGGGACAGCTCTGGCAGAGGCTGAAGGACACAAAGAGCAAACATCGTTATTAAAATCCTCTGCAGTTCCAGTGATAACAGAGGCGATATAAAGTCAGCAGCTAAACTCACCTTGTGGTCAGTGAGACACATGTCCTCTGCAGGCTTCTTCAGCTCTTCTGCGATCAGCTGCTGCCTCTTGCGCTCCTCCAGGCGTCTCTGGGCCTGCGCTCTCCTCTCTGCTGCCCTCTTCGCTGCTAGAGCAGCATGAGCCGCCGCCTCGGCCTCCGCCTGGGCTTTAGCCAGAGCCTTGGCTTTACTCCGAGCACCCAGCACCCTCTTGCCCTGGGCTATCCTCTCCTCGTCAGTCTGCTGGACCGGTGGAGGAGCCTCAACCTTGACCGACCTCCTTCGGCCAGGCTTCTTGAGCTCCGATGCCGGCTGTGTGGCCTGAGGGGCCGTCACGTCGGCCTTCGGCTCCTGGTCCTTGGCCTCTTGCTCGAGCTGAAGCCACAAAAGGAAAGAAAGATGAGATGATGCAGAGGAATATGCTGATAAAATATTCAGTGCTGTTTGTCTGTACCTTGGCTTTCTTTTTCTCTGCTTTCATTTTCTTTATCTTCGCATCCTCCCTTCTCTTCATTCTTGCCTTAAAAACAAACAAACATTACAGAATCAGGTTGAGAGCTCAGCAGCACCACATGACAAACTACCTGAACTTCAACTATGTACCTTTCTCTTCATTTTCTTCTTGATTTTTGCAAGTTTCTCCTTTTCCTCCTCCGTGAGAGCTTCTAGAAAACAGATTCAAACACTTAGCTGCAGTTCAAACTTCCTTTATCTCAAGGTAGAGCTATTTTACTAGCTATAAAAACATATCCATGCCCTCTGGTTTGTATCCACTCACCCTTGGCTTCCAGTCGCTTCAAAAGCTTGGCGTCAACTTTGCTGAGGAGGTCAACCATCTTGGGTTTGGGAGGCCTACCAGGGCGACGGGCCTGCCCTCCCTTCAGGCCTCGAACCCTGCGAGGTTTCTCTTTGTCGGGGTTTGGAGGTCGACCTCGACGGCCAGTGATAGCCATGATCATAGAGGGAACCTCCTCGTTTGCCAGGAGGACCCACTGCTTACCCTGTCACATATTTTAGAGAATGATGAGCATCTCCTGCACATTTTGGACTCATTACTATGAATTATTTCACTGAGCAGCACTCAGGAGGATGTACAGACCTCTGGAGTTTCTCTCTCTTCATAAAAATCGCCGATCGGCATGCGTGGGCTGAAGCTGAAGTGTTCTCTGCTGACCACACTGTCCGTGTGTCGCTTCAAGTACTGGAGGAAGCAGTGAGGGGAAAACAGCGTCAACACATCTTCAAATCACCTAATAGGACCTTCATGGTTTAGTTTAATAGCCAGGAAAACAAACCTTGACTATTTCGGGGAACTGCTTCATCCTCCTTCCACAAGGAGTGTAGTACCAGGTTTCACCTTTCATGCGGTTCTCCAATTTCTTCACTCGAATCTCCCTCTTCCAGCTACAGTCAGAAAAATGATTTTAACAGGAGCATAGCACACATACTGGAGGTGTAATATAGAAAACAGCATCAATCTAACGAAATAAAAACAGACTTTAGAGACGTAGAGGGAAGCCTGGCTCGATTATGTCTATCAAGACAAACTGGCAGACGACTCAATGTAGAAAATCAGCATTCAGCCAACTGGACTGTACCGAGTCACAGTGATGGATTTTAATATTAAATTTGATGAGTAAAACTGGGGTTTATTCCAGGTCTGTGTTTGGGTAAGAAAAGTTCTCTGACACATTCTCAGTTTGCTTTAAAGAAATGTTTTTATATCTTTATCCATCAGTGACTGTCGGGGTACTAGCACAGGAAGTCTTTTTGGTAAACAAACAATGGAATAATAATATAAGAATAAAACTCATTACCCATGCTGCATTGGGAACTGAACCTGCTCCTCAGTTGCCACCCTCCTCTGCCTGCTAGATTCACCTGTTCAAGGAAAAAAGCACAAACATCCACATTTAGCATCAGCCTGTTTAACTGAGCTACGTCTCCACAAACCTACGAACCTTCATCGTTACCTGCGGTGGAGCTGTCGTCATTTTCATCAGCATCTTCAGCAGTTGTTTCTGCATCCTGTCTGGGGGCCACACTTCCTTCCTGGTCCTGCTTCTTGGCCCTTTTCTTCTTGGGTTTCTCGCCTGTTGTGATAAGAGCTGAAGCGTTGGCCAGAACAGCTTCAATGGTGGCTGTGATGGAGTCCATCTCTCCTGTTGGAGGCCCAGCCTCTCCATTGGCATCTGATGTCTCCTTAACCTCCACCTTGAGGGACTTCTTCCTCTTCCTGCCCTTGGCCACCTCCTCCTTATCGCCTCCCTCTTCATCAGCCTTCACCTTCTCCACTTTAGGGGTTCGAACCCGAGGTTTCCGCTGAGCCTCCTCAGCAGCTTCAGATAAAAGAGGGAAAGTGTTTTGAATAAAATGTCACATTTTAACATTTACATTTAGTTGAAGTCATAGTGATGAATACCTGGGGTTTTAATCCATATCGTCTTCGGAGTCCGAGGTTTCCGTGGTTTCCCTGGGCTTTTCAGAGGCCCTCCAGCGGCAGACACGATGGGGTCGGTTACTGGTTGAAGTGGGTGGACAGCAGGGCTCTCTGCTGGTGTACTGAAGGCGATGAAGTTCTCATCTCTCATCTTGAAACTTGGGGGAGTCATTGCCTCATTAACAATCGTCTTAATGCTAATACGTCCAGCTGAGTCTGGTGCATCATGTCCTCTGGGCCCCCAGTCTGCTTCAGGTTCTGAGAAGAAACAGGTACATTAAATAGCGTTTGCAAAATTAAACCACTGGGAAAATGCTTTACTCGACAACTCATGAGACCCTGGTTTCCATGATCATGAACTTACCTGGGTGGCGTGGCCTGGAGCTGGACACGTCACTTGAGTCCAAAGAGGGCTCTTCCATCTGAGAGGTGTTGTTCAGAGAAGACTCCAGCATGGACTCTTCTGCCTCAGACGTTTCCTCATCCCTGGACGAGCCCAGCGTGATGTCGTCTCTGGAGTCTTCTACAGAAAAACCGCTGCCTTTCGTGGTGTCAAACGCAATGGATGCTTCCTCTTCTGCATGGGAAGCTCCATCAAACTGAGAGCTGTCCTTTCTCAGGTGAAAGCTGCTGTCCAAGTCAGTGTAGTCGTCTACGCATGAGCTGTCACCGTCCAGCAGGGAAGTCTTTTCAAAGGCAGAGCTGTCAATTCTAGAGGGGCTGTCAAATGTTGAGTTGCCATCAAAGTGAGAAGCTGTATGTGAAGAGGTATTAAAACTTCCTTCTTCCTTGGTCAGATGATCTGCCCTTGTGCTGTGGAGATGCAAAGACTTTCTGAGCGGCTCTGACACAGAGTCCTGGAGCTTTACAGAGGCAGAAGTCTGTTTATTCTGGGGCTTTTGATCAGGGAGGAGTGTGTTCTGCAAGGGTTTCCCAGGAGGATCAGTGAGGGATTCAGGAGAGCGAATTTCAGACTTATCAGTCTCAGTAGCATCTACCTTCTGTGATGTCCTTATCACACCCGAGTCTGGGTTTCCATTTCTTTTGTGAGCCATCGCATTCCTGTCCTCACTGGGACCATGGTACTCTGGCTGTGGAGACGGTGGCTTCAGCTCACGAGGGGGACTGGTAACAGGAGGAGGCTGCCCAGAGTCAGAAGATGTACCCACTGCTAAGGAAGCAGACACCAAAGCGGGAGGGGTGGACACGGGTGCAGTCCTGGAGGCTTGAGTGGTTAGAAGAGGTAGGGTAGACGGAGGTCGGACTGTAAGACTTTCATGGGCTGCTATGGGGGGTGACTTCATCGCTCCTGGTGATGCCGTGGAGGCAGTGGAAAGACCAGAGTCAGCAGCTGGAGGAGTGTGTGTCTGATGCTGGGCTGGGCCCCCAGGTTTACTGCCAACTGAAGGACTTTTTGAGGCAGATACTGACGAACAAGAATCAGGTGGTGATGAGGTTAAAGATCCTGATGGCGACATCAGGGGTGGAGCCACACCTGCTGGTGGGACTTTTGCACCGGTTGATGAAACAGCAGACATTAATTTTGGGGGTCCGCGCTGAGCTCCAGGTGTATTTGGAAAACAAGATGACATGAGAGGTGGCGGGGGCCCTTGAACCATCTGCTGAAGGGACAACATGGGTGCAGCTGTAGGAGGACCAGAAGAGTTGGTTTGATGAGCCACGTGGTCTGATGAAAGAGGAGACACTGTAGGTCTGGACACACTATCAGACGAAGACAACCTCTGAGGTGATGCAGGCAAGGACGAGGAAGAGGACCTCACTGACAGATGCTTGGACCCAGCAGGGGACGTCTCAGCGGCAGCATAAATGAGAGGCCTGATGCCTTGCTTCATTCGAGGAGGAGTAGCTGGAGAAGGAGTGGAGGACACATTGGGGGACGCTGAGACTGGTGGTGGGGTAGATTCTACATCAGGGGGTGATACTCTAGGGACCCCAGGAGCAGATGTGGGGGACTCCGAGATCCGAGGAGGTGTTGATTCCTTGGTAGATGCAGGAAGCTGAGATGACACCATCTGGGGAGGTGTACTGACGGCCGTCTCTCTGACATGGGAGGACATCTCCTGACGCTGAGCTGCTGGCTGCTCAGGATGCTGATGGAAATCAGCCCCCACGTGAGCCACACTTTTGGGTAGCCTGTGAGCAACGGGTGGCCTTTCCATGCCATTATAGCTTGTGTCAACCTCTGAGACAGCTTCTCTTGCATGCCCTGAAAGAGAATGGAATAAATAAAATGGTCAATATAAAAAAAAACTGAGCCTGCGTTTGTGTTTCATGCACTGAAGCAGCTGTCACTGGTTTACATGATCAAACAGCGGCACCTGCTGGTTGAATCTTGGCACTATCCCGCTGCTGAGCACCGGCAGTGAAACTGACCCGACACCAGACAGTCATATGCACAAATTACCAGCAGGACCACAGGATAATTTTCATGATTTATTCATGTGTTGACCCAACTAATCGTTAAATAGAGTGGAAAAGCAGCCATTAGAATTTCCCAGAGCCAAATGTCTTATTTCATCTCACCAAGAGTTATTCAGTTTAGTATCATGTAAGACTAAATAGATGCCCAAAAATGTGCACAAAAGAATGGAAATATAATCTTTGTATTTGAAAAGCAAGAACTAGAAACATTTGGCATTTCTGCTTGAACAATGACTAACATGATGATGAATGGCTATACTATGTCCAAAGAGGAAGAAGACCCAACTGGTGATAAAATATTTTCATAAACACTAGTAGTGATTTTTTGTTTTTAATGGAGCAAAACAAAAGGACTTAAGGGCTCATAATGAGTCACACAAACATATCTGGAAAGGTAAAGGTGTAAAGTCACCTGGCATGACAGGAGACGCTCCCACGTTGCTAGCATGGGGGCTTCGTTCCCTACTGTGGCCCTTCGGAGATCCACTTTCCTGTCCTGTTGGAGACATCAGCGGTGCTGAGGATATCCCCACAGGAAGAGGGCTGCCACTGCCCCCTCTGCCTAGACTGTGGTGCTGTGGGCTGCCACGTGGAGGAGTGAAATTCTGGGCCGCTGGGGGCATCATCGGAGACTGGCCTTGGGGCTGGGGCTGCTGCGATGGCTGTTGCTGGGAAGATGGCAGGGACGGGTGCTGCTGGGGTTGATGCTGGTAGTAGGGCATCCCATTAGGCATCAGGCCATAATGCTGCGGTTGCTGGTGCTGCTGGTGGTGGTGGTGTGGGTGACGATGGGGGTGGTGCTGCTGTGACGGCTGTTGTAAGGACTGCTGCTGCTGGTGATGTTGTGACGGCGTAATCCCAGGATGTGCCTGACTCTGGTAGGTCCCATACATACTGTGGGAGTTATAACTTATCTGCTGTGGGCCAGGATTATTCCTGTTCCAGTACTGACTCCCAGTAAGAGGCATGTTTGGTGGGCCGGCCACAGGGGGCTGGTGGGAGCTTTCAACACCCCCGTTCAGCTGGTACTGTCCATGACCCTGGAAGTGGTGCTGTGACTGAGGCTGCACCATCCCAGGCGTAGGCTGCTTCTGGTGCATCCCATGCCCAGGAGAGGTGCCCATGGCTGGGCCGTACTGAGGGTGTCCTCCCCACAGGTAGTCATAGCCAATGCTGCTCTGGTGGTGGTTGCTCATGTGAGGGTACGGAGCCGTTGGTGGGTGGGAACTAGGCACACCGGACCCGTGTACAGTAGTGACGCCATTCACATTCATTTCGCCATTCATATCTGACAGACAAAACAACACGAGGCAAAAGAGAAAGTGAAGTCTGGCTCTATGAATGAGCAAAGGTCATATTTGTATGCGGAGCAAAAGTCTGTAAAAACTCACTCTTCCCCTGCTGAGGAAAACTCATGGAGGACCCGTTAGTATAAAGAGAATCCCCTGAGGAGAGTTTCAGTCCTGAGTTTGCTGAGGAGTGGGTGCCATAGTTGAAATGATTATTTGACTCCATCTGAACAAAAAAAAAAACAGAAAAAAATGACTCTAACATTCAGTGTTCATTCATTAAATGAATAGGAGTGGAGGCTTAACGTGGCAGATAATGAACGCGCAGGATATGCATCACGCATGTATTTTATCAATTGTACTTCCAGGCAGCTTTGAGGATTAATATGTGCGGGATTTAAGTGCTAAAATGATTCTGTCAGCTGCAGCTTGTGACAGCACCATTTCGATCCAACAACAACAACAACAACCGTCAAAATGTCGCAGCCAGAAACAGCAGATGCCAGGCCCCGAGCGAGCCGTAATGGACAACCGGGATGTTACGATAGGAGCTCATCACCACCGCTGATGAGGCGCAGCTAATATGAGACAAACCTCCTCGATCTGCCATGATAAATGTTCGGCCCAGGCAGGCATTACCACACCGACTAACAGCACCCAAGACCCGGCGGCCTGGGTTAAGCAACAATGAGGGGATTAGCGATCATATTTTTCAGTCACTCCGAGGCCTGGAGCAGTTACCACACTTCCATAACCACGTAATGCAAAAGTAGCCCTCTGTGAATACTTGATTTCCTAATTCAACAAGGCCGTTGCATTAGCGCTAGCTAAGTCGCGCTAGCTGCGTTCTCAAACGGAACAATTCACTTTAACGCGCTGCTAGTCAGCTGAGCTAACACCGTTAATGTTAAATGTGAGTTCAACTCATTGATCGGCTGGACATATTGTTAAGTTAACAGAGAAACATCGGTCAAAAATACCCCCCGCGCCTGCTCCAAGGTTATTTAGCTAAATCATCACAATAGAGCCTGGCTAACGCACACTAGCCACACAGCTAGCTGATAGCATCATCAACGTTCTCCCAGTACGGCACGCTAAGCTGCGATGTTAGCTAATAGCCAGGTAGAAGGTACCGCAACCACGCTGGTGTGGATCCATGATGCCCATCGGCGATAGAGATAGCGAGGAGGAAAATACACACCAACCGGTCTGTTGATGTCGACTCACGTTGACTCGCCTGTGAACAGATGGGAGGCGTGCTCCCCCTTTTGTTCACGGGCTAACGCTAGCTAGCAGCCAGATGAAGTTACATTGTTTACGCTGCTCGCACACATACAATTTTTTAGCGGAGCATCATCCTCCCACACCAGCACCACCATCAAAAGTTTCACTGATATTTCAGTTAAAGCTATCCAACCTTTCAGTCCGTGGCTTGAAGAGGCGCAGGTGCCTCTAACCCTTCGCATAAACGGATAAGCAGGTGAAGATGGTACAGAGGTAAATAATAAGAATAAATGAAGTATCCCCGAACCTTTGGGTTTTAAATTAGCAAACATGGCTGGTGTGGTCCGGTGCAGCCATGATCACAGAACAGAGCAGAGCAGCAGTGGCGTCAACAGTCCGACAACAAACCACACACATCCGGTCACATGGCTTCAAGAACCTTCACAAGAAAATCACCAACAATCACAATAACTCATTATTGTTATTATTATTATTATTATTATTATTATTATTATTGTCCTCAGGAAAAGTATCAAAATAACGTAGAAATGAAATGAAATTATATTGTATTATTTATACATATCCGTATATGTACATATGTGAAGTTGCATATTAATATATCAGTATTATAATATATAATTATTATTATTATTATTATTATTATTATTAAATTACTATTTGCTACCAGTAAAAGTACGTATCCTCAGGAAAATGTTCTCCAAAATGAATATGAAAATAAAATAATATTATTGCATTATTTACAAACACCCATACATGTACAGTACATGTGTTCCATGTGAATGTATCAGTAATATACCTAATAATAATAATAATAATAAGAAGAAGAAGAAGAAGAAGAAGAGTACATTGCTATTTACTACCACTAAATGTATCCTCAGGAAAACGTTCTTCAAAATAAATATCAAAATAAAATAAAACGGTATTATTGCATTATTTATACACATCATACATGTACACATGTGAAGTTCCATATCAATGCATCAGTATAATAACTATATTACTATTATTATTATTATTATTATTATTATAATTATCACTATTATAGAATTACATTTGCTTTCAGTAATGGTATCCTAAAAATGTTCTTAAATATCAAAATAAACATCAAAATAAAATTAAATAATATTATTGCATTATTTCTTTCTTGATCCATGCATCATTTGTAGTCACTCCACAGGATTGCTGTATTGCACACAGTGTAAGTTATGTTGAGCTGCTGTTAGTTTATTTTTCTCTAAGATTAACAAAGTGGTTAATCTTAACACTACTGACAATACTGTTTATATTAACTCAATAAATTCAAGTCTATTAAATGTGGCTTTTTTTAAGTAACAGTCACAGGTGTGAGGGATTTCCTCTCGTTTTTAAAACATGTAATTGACAGACCATTATTGAGTAATAATCCAAGCCAGAGTGATATTACAAATATAATGGCTGAGCTCTACGCTTTTATTTTAATGTGCTTAAGGGTGAAAACAGGAAACTAGTATTGCTAATTTACAGTCACCTTCTTCGAAATGACAGTGAGGAAATCAGGCCTTAAGAGGAAGTATGCTAATACTCTGGTCCGAGGAGCCTGTAAGGTCCTGGGTCCTAGCCCCGAAAAAGACACTGTATGCAGTCAATTAAACAAAACAAGGGTGAACGCCACTCAAAATACTCATTGGTGCTATTGTATCTTTAAAACAATTTCATTATCGATGTACCATACCAAAAAAATCCCTCAACAAACCACAAACATTACCGGAGAACAAGGTTCAAATCTAAGAGACGTTACAGCGTGACTGCAGGCTGCTGTAGGTGCTTTTGTGCCAGCTGAAATACAATATCTAAAACATAATAAAGTCACTGTCTCTCATCTCGATCCCACAAATAATTTTGTATTCTGGAAACATGGGGAAAATTAATAAAACACAAATGTCATTTAAAAACAAAAAGTCTCAAATGATTCTTAAACAGTTTATTAGAAAGATGTAGACAATAAAAAAAAGAATTTCCACTGTAATTCAATGTTATTTGTCTCCCCATACATTTTTATTGACAGTGCAAATATAATTTGGT
The DNA here is from genome assembly GCA_029721515.1 of Synanceia verrucosa. Taxonomy (NCBI): domain Eukaryota; kingdom Metazoa; phylum Chordata; class Actinopteri; order Perciformes; family Synanceiidae; genus Synanceia; species Synanceia verrucosa. The sequence continues at coordinate 2,061,411 of CM056561.1, read as the reverse complement.
CATTACACATCGCCGTATCATTCCGACACACCCTTGTTGAGAAGGAAGGATCATTGTAGATGAAAAGAAACAGACCCGAAGAACAGCAACAAACCACACAATGCAGAGGTCCAACCAAGCTTCAGCTGCAAAACATTTCACCTCGCTTCTGCTGTCCAACATGTGAGTGAGCACGTCAGGTCGGCATGGAGAGAGGTTAACATACTAAATATGTGGAAACCATTGAGATCATCAACGGAGGAGATTAAACTGGGAAGATGCTGCTAGAATTTCTGTTTAGAAGATTCCAATTTTACAAACATTAAACAAGAAGTAAAGGGAAACATGTAAGCTGAGAGGTTAAGCCATGGAAACAAAGACTGGCTCCCTGGAGATCTAACTCACGGCACATGGAAGGCTTTAGAGGAACCCAATCAGTAAATGTAAATCTAATTCGTATGGATGTACATAGCTAATCAAGAGAAAAACTACACTGGTCGACCTACTTAAAACCACAACATTGGAAATGGGTGGGCCTAGTCATTTTAAACCACAATTCATTTCAAAATAAGTTGTAAATTTGTTAACATGTATTGCTCAGTTGAGGACAACTACACAGTTTTTCCCAAACAAATAATGTGTGCTTACTTGTAATATTTAACAGTAAAACAAGATACCCCAAAAAGGTGCAATACAGCAAATGGAAGTGGAGATAGCTGCTCTGTACAATACCATGCATATCAACCTTCAGTGTACTGATCGGCCAAGAGTTGGAGCTGAGGCTATGGATTTAAATATGGCTACTGACTCATATGTACATTGTTTGTCTATCTGCCTTCAGTTTCAAGCTATACATTTGTCATGATTCCTCTTGCCCTCTGTTCTTCCATTTCCTTTCCAGAGTCTCGGTCTTCTATTCCAAATCTGGCATTTCTGAAAATTAAGTGGAGCAGAAACGATATTAAACTTTGCATCACGTCAAACTGTTGGAAGCCATCACATGGAGATGTAAGCAATGTCACAGAGACTCGTAAATACTTACTCTCGTCATCGCTATCTGCAGAATCCTCCTAAAGAGAAAAAAACAAAACAGATAAAGTGGTTCGCTACAATAAGCACTGTTCACATGGCACTTTTTTTGAACCCTCAAATCCACAGGGGTGCTCAAACACAATCTGTGAATCGATGGTTCCCAAACATCAATCCATGACACCTTTCTGATACAGTACAAGTCCAATATAGACAATTAATTGGAAACAAGGGAAGGACGGACTGATTTATGATCAGCTTTTAATTCTGAATAGAAGCTTAATGCTCAGAAATGAAGTAAAAGAAAAATAACAGGTTCTTACATCATCAGGTAGATCCTCTCCTCCCATGTTGTTCATCATCTGTAATATTAAAGCAAAACTATTAATCAAATATGTACCAGCTCGACTGCTGTGCCATTTTTGGGGGTTATTTCATGCCTTGATTAGATAGAAACAGTGGGAAAAAAGACAGAAAATGAAGGGAGAGAAAGATGGAGCTGGACCTGGGTGACTGAGAACCTGGAGACATATTTAAGGAAAGCGCTGCTTATGAATGACTCCACCAATACTGATCAATGCTTACATCTGAGAATTGATCTAAGTTGCCCATCTCATCATCAGAGTCTTCCTCCCAGTCTTTCCAATTGGTAAAGTCGACACCGAGCCAACTCAGCTGTGAAAACATGAAAGTGACTTTTTTCATTAAAGGCACTGCTGTGTGTCTGTTCATTGTTAGTGTTGCAAATTCAGGATGCAGACTGTCCTTTGCATGTAGTGCCTGTGCTGTGCTTCACGTACCTTAAGCTTCTCTTTTGTTAGCCTCGGCCATGGCTTCCCTGGTTGTGCTTTTCGTAAATAGCACACCACTGAGCGGCCTGTGCATTTATGTTTGGATTCCTGTGTTGAGGTGGAAAGAAAACAAAGAAATATGGTGTCAGTCTTAAATATAGTTTTAATGTTCTAAAGCAATATTAATAAAAGCAAGGACTCTGTTACAACTTACATTTTCATCGATGTCTTCAAAAAGTTCTATTTCATTCTCATGTCTGACATTGTCAGCTCCTCCAAGACAACTGTGGGCGAAAAAATGCATCAAATCAAACAAACACGATTTTCACCCAAAAACAGTGTAAAAAAACAGAAAAAAAAAACAGAGTGTACAAGCAGAACCATCGAGAACCCATATTACCAGAAACTCAGACAAACGTACCTGAAACCAAACTTTGCTTTGTCAAAATTGATTTTAACATCTTTGCTGTCAGCTACGAAGAACTCTATAAAAACGGAGTCCCTCCTGTCGTACCACTTAGCAGTTGCTGGATGCCTGTGAAGAAACAGAGGACATAAAAACAACAATTAAACAATCTGCAGAAATAGTTTACTAGATAAATTGAATTAACCTATTATAATTCATCAAACCCATTCAAAGAATAACCCCTCGTACCTTTAGACAGATCATTAAACTAAAGGCTGGGATCGGGTTAAAAACAAAACTCTTACTTTTTGTTGGACAATAGCACAGCCCATCAGACCCACAACTTACATAAAATATACATAACCACAACAATACCATGGCGACAGTTGGGCAACTCCTCAAGCACCAAAACGCTGCTGTATCAGGTTGCTACACAGCATCCAGTTACATGACAGGTTCCTGCACCAAGACGCCTCAGATGTGTCATTAAATTAATCCATAGGCTCTATTCAGTGAAACATGTACAAGTGTGTAAGTGCTTTTCCTGTGAATTACACTCTGTAATGTGCTTGTTTTAATCCAGTAAATTTACAAATTAACTGTGGAAAGACCTTAACAATTTTATCATTAACAGCATTTTCTCACAGTTTGCATTTTACTATGGAAATCTGATGTAAATTTGGTTCCCATAATGACAGTGACACAGACAGTAAGGCATTTTCCCACCATGATCTAATTTTAATTCTCACCAAATTCCACAATCACAAAGTAAATTTATTCACAAATGTAAATCTACCAAAAAAAAGCTCCAATTATTTTATTTATGAGAGAAATGGAACCATGATGTGAAAACCATAAAAACCTATAAAACAATTAAGCTTTAAATGTAATTTACTGTCATACTGTTGCATGTTTGTTTCTATATTTCTTTAATTTCTGTAGTATTTAATGTATGGCACCTATCTCTATTGCCTCATCTGTATGTGAGTATGTTTCCTTCTGATATTTCCTAAACTGACAACAACGTATTTAACGTCAGTGTTGTAAACACTCCCAGTGATCGTTAACAACTCAGTGAATTCATTTTATTGATGAATAAATATTTCTTTTATGGGAACTTGTGGGAGCGATTTCATCTCCCGCATATTTATCGATACAATATTGCTCTAAAACCGACATTAAACCGATGGACTCGTTAGCTAAATCCTCATGAACATGATCCAACCGAGGATAAATTCAATTGTTGATTAGACGTTCACTATCTAGCCGCTGCCTAATCGTATGGATGGCTCTCAATCTAACATTCCCCCAATTTTCTTTAAGATGCTGAAATAACTTCACAGATGCTAATCTAATGGCGTTAAAGTCGGTCAATGAACCCCTGCTTGATAAGCTATCAACGTTAGCCACTACGTTACTTATGCCATGCGGTGCACTTAGCACTTGCTACAAGCAGAAGTGGCCGATTCCTTCAGCTAGTATCTGGACATTAGACCTGTTATAGGAACTGAAATAGCACATTGTGTTATTTTATTACAAGTCTACAATGTTTAAGCTAGGTCACTAGTTATCTTTCGGTCCATTGAAGCAAGGCCAACCTCCCGCCTTTGCACAAGCATGTTGTCAGACGTTAGCTAGCTAAGCAGGTGGTACTATCGCACTTTCCATTCGTTGCGCCCCCCACCCACCATCTTAACTTTCCACAACTTACATGTCTCGACGTGGAGTGCGATTTTTCGTAGGTGAAACTCGTGAAAGGAAATGTAGTGCCTGCAGATAAAAAAAAATGAAGGAATGCTGCTCACAAACAAGCGCTACAAACGCCTCCTGCCTATTGGGACTCGAACCGTTACTCCGGATCTTCTTGCGTATCCCGGGTTGGGAATGACAACTCTGACGCAGAGACGTTTCTAGAGGTTTCAGCTCTGCCTGTGGCTGAGGGGAGGAAACAGGAAGCGGTTTAATCCGATGCGAAACAAATCCAAAGGCGATTTGTTTCCGTACCACCCACAATAGTCCCCTCAAATAACCCGAGCGAACAATTTACATATGAAAGTTTTGAAAAATACATGTAATAATGATGGTCCTACATACTGTGTGCATGCGACATATATCTATATTAAGGTAAACCAAAATAAGAGCAGAAATAAAATAGAAACTAAACACAACTACTGTATTTAGTTTAGTAAAATGCTATTTTGGGAGTATTAAGAAATATAATTGCTACAGTAAAAAAAAAAAAAAAGCCTGTGCCTTTAAATAACCCGGAAGAAAAAAACGCCGTTCTAAACCGGATATTACCGCGAATCTGAGGCCAGAAGTTCTCTCTCACAGCCATCTTGGATATAGCGTCCCAAGTCGGTGAGTGTCTCCGCTGATAATCCAACATCATCTACCCGTTTTCTACATATTCCCGTCTTTACTAAAGGTTTAATGTGTCAACGTAAAGTAGTGTCATCGCGCTGTTACCAGTATGTGCCGTCTTCTCCACGTGTGTTCTGTGATATATGTTCCGTTGTTTCCCCGATTACCTGCTCAAAATGGGGGAACATGATGACTTCCAGTTTAGTAGCAGGCCCTCGGTGAGCTGTGTCACGGGTGGTGTTGCTTTTATGCGTGTGACAACTTTAAATAAGAATGAAACGTAGTGGTAGTAACGTGTTATCCACTGTCCTCCCCGTTGAGGCTGTCAGAAGCGGCTAGCTAACCGACGCTAGCGTTGGCTAAATGCTGCTTCGCTAAAGCATGGGCGCCGTCACCTGTTCAGCCGGCTATGACAACTGCAAGTCAGTGTCCGATTAGCTAGCTAGCCCGTGCTAACGTCAGTGACCAGTTAAATGCCACATAATTAGTTTTGTCTACGCTTGTTCACCACGCCAACAAGCTGTTTAGCTTTAGCTAATAAACTTGTCTTTTTCTTATTAGCAACCATGCCTGGTGAAGCCACAGAAACGGTCCCAGTCACCGAGCAGGAGCTGCAGCAGCCTCAAGTGGAGACCGGTTCGTATATTTTCACTCCTCTGAAACGTGCATGCAGTTAATGTAAATTTCAAAAGGGGTCCTGGAACTCAAGGAACTGGGGAATAGACAAACACTGGAGGTTATTTGTTATGTTTAGAGCTACAATATGGCATTATTTGGGTTATTTGGTTGAGGGTGTTGACTCAGCTGGTTGGATATTGAGCTGATGTAACAGGTGATGGTTATTTTGACTGTCACCAGCCATGTGTTGGGACATTTGAAATGGTATTTCGTCCACTGAGGGATCTGCAGTGGTGCCTTGGTGTGGCAAGAGTAATCCAGGACCCCTCCTTTTATTTACCAACTCACAATGGGGTGTGGTGACTTGCACTCACAACTGGATTTGGCACACAATGCATGGTGTTGTGTGTGTCTGTGGTTTCCCTGTGCACAAAAAATGCCTTGAACTCACTTTGTTTAGAGTAATAATAGCCTTGTGACCAATGGGACAGATCAATCTATGTTGCATATTTATTGTTAGCATCTGTGAAATCTATTGTAATATAGTTTATTATTACAATTGAACTTTACTGGGTAATTATTATTTTTGTTTGCAAATACTGTTACGTTGGCACAAAAATGTAGTTTGATAGTCATTACTCAACATAGTACGCATGGTGCTCTTTTGATCACAGTTGATAAATTGTCATCCAAGTGAAGAATGGATTTGTCTGTTGTCAGTTGGAGCCTGTAGGTTTTGTTATATCAGCTCAAGGAACTGGTCAGAGTTCTGCATTGTTGCATAATACAAGTTTTTATAAATTCAACAATACATTATTTGTGAAAACAAACTCTATGGCAAATGAGGTTTGAGAGGTAACAACACTATATTTTTCTAATGAGTTTCCTTTTTTATTTAATAAATGTAATGACAGTGGTTTGGGCAAATATTGATCTAGGTTCAATCCTGAATGGGCCAGTACTGGACACTGTGCAAAATAAGGTCATGGGTTGGGTCATTTTTTTTGGGGAGGGGTTGTGTTTGTCTGTATTTACTCACAATGCTCTAATCTAAAAAATAGATTTTTAAAAGGATCACATTGGATGTTTGGTAAATTACTTGGATGCTGTGACTCCACATAGACATTGTCATGAAGCAGTACAACAATGTGCACTTAGTGAGCTGTCTAATTGATTCGAGGCTTTAGTTAGTAAATAACTGTAGTTTTTTTTTTCCCGTGCATAGTTGTGCATCAATCCTCTGGTGTTTATCCCACTTATGGACACTGCATGGACTTTTGGATGTGGGATCATTGTTCTCTTTTACCTGCTGCACCTAACACCCCTCCACTTTTTATACTTTGGCAAACCAAGAGCTAATAACATGTTGATTAACTTCTCACAAACTGAAGCACGATTTCTTTTCCACTTCCCGGTGTATTCACGAAGCTCTTAAAATTTGCGTTGAAGTACAGTTGCTCTCGCAAACAAACACTGTGATTGCCCTTCCCCCTCCGTTACTCTTATTGCTTTTCCTTGAGCAGCTGTAGGAGAATTGAGTTCTTCTGCTCCTCCTGAGATTCCTGTGAGCAAGGCAATTCCACCAGAGGAAACCTCTGCTCCTGTTAAAGAGATAGGCTCTCCAGAAGAAGCAAGCATTCAGACTACTGGTGATCAAGCCAATGGTGTAGCTGCAACTCAACAAATGCCGAAAGACGTCGAAGAGGCTGAGGTGGCCGCAACACCTGCAGAGGTTTCTGCCGACTCACCAGCTCCTGAAGCGTCGGTGCCTCCTGCTGAGACTCCCGTTTCTTCAGAAGAACCACCTGCTCATGAAGAAGCTGCTCCAACTGCAGAAGTACAAAGTCAGGAGACCGTCGTCGTAGCTGAGGAACCTGCCAGCCAAGAGGTCAAGCAGATTACTGTTGAAGCAAAAGCCTCCTTAGATGAGCCCAGTGCAGTGACGGAAGAAATCCCAGACGATCCGAAACCACCTGCTCCTGAAGATGTCCCTGCAAATACTGAAGACGTGAAGACAACTGATGCCCCAAAGACTGATGTAGTGGAGTCCAGTAATCTTTGCCCTGACGCGGCTGAAGTTGAAGTATCACCGAGCGACGCAAACAGCGACGTGGCGACTCAGAATGAAGATCTTGACAAGAAAGAAGCCGTTGAACTTCTCTCCAAGGCCATACAGTCAAAAGAGCCCTCCAAATGTGACGGCCCGCCTCTTTCCACTTGCCACCTTTCAGGTTGGTGTATCCTGATAAGCAGGCACTCCGGTCTCCCCACTTATTATCGCAGTAATTTCAGTGCACCCTTTGATCGGGTTGGTGTTGGGCTTATTTTTTTTCCCCACAGGTGATGACGTGTCGTACAAGTTCAACTGAACAAAGGTTTAAGGTTTCTACTTCAATGTTGAAATGAGTTTGTTGTGGTTTATTTAAAAATCCATATTTTGTTGTGCGTTTTTAGTGCTGAAGTCACTGTGAATGGGGTTAATATTTTATTACTCTTTTATATCACATGGTCAGGTCCTGATTTGTTTGACCAAATATGTCACGTCTACATATTTCATGCGTTTAGTTGCATAGGACTCAAAAAGGTAATGTCTTTTGGGCAGATGTCTGTCAGGTCAGTGGTTCAGTAGCAGGAGTTTATGCATTGCAGATATGATTTCCCCTTTTTTCCTTCCTTAGTGCATCCTGACTAAATACAGAATGGGTTTCTGTGTGGAAGTAGTATGCACTGTGCATTCTGAGTGGGCTTTTGCATCAGACTTTTAAGTTAGGTGAAGTGTGTGCATTTCCTAACCCTAAGCAAAAATGTGGCATCTTGGTTTGCGATGATTTTAACCCGCATGAGGAAGTCTTACCCTTTTCCCGTCATAAAAATTATGATTTTTCTATTTAGCTACACCTCCTGCCCCAGCTTCTTCCCAGAAACCTCAGGCACCTTCTGGTCCTGCAAAGCCCAAAGGCAAAGATGCCAAGAGTGGTCAGGGTTCCTCTGCCCCGAAGGCTGTCCCCGGCAGAAGAAAACGCTCTTCAATGTCTGCCTCTTCCTCCTCTCCTACCTCGCCAAAATCTGCCACTTCCACTACCCCCCAGTCACCTGCTCCATCTCCTCTAGCTACCTCACCTGGCAGCTCCTCTGCTAACCAGGCTAACCGCTTCACCCCCAAAGTTGTCAAGGCTGGCAAACAAGGAAAAGCTAAGAAAGGAGAGCCATTTGTGCCTGTTTCTTCCCCTGTAGAGTGCAAAGACAAACCAGTAGATGCTAGCCCTAAGCAAGCTGTAGTTGAAGCTAAACCTGTCCTGGTTGAGACAAACAAACCGTCAGCAGCTGCTGCGAAGCCGGTTGCAGCTCCAGCTGCTTTTAAAGTCACTTCTAAGCCTGCTGTGGCAGCTCCAGTTTCATTTTCAGATACTCTTGCCTCTAGCCCTCCCACATCAGATGAAATCAAGACTGTTTCCTTCAAAGCTGTTCCTGCTGATGATGATCTCCCTCCGCTTATTCCACCTGAGAAGCCAGTTATGACACACTCTGTACCCTCTGTAGAGGTAGCATCCAAACCCAAAACAGATATGGAGCCCAAGTCTGTGCCTGTTGAAGTTGCTAAAGCAGTGGACATGACAAAATCTGCTCCTGTTGAAAGTGCAGTTGAGGCTGTCAAAGCTCCTAAAGCAGCCCCACGCACAATTGAGGCAGTTAAGGAAGCCACCCCAAGCAAACCTGCTCCTGTTGAGAAAGTTAAACCAGCTGTTATAGCCAAACCTGATCTTGTTGAGGCTGCTAAGCCAACTGTGGAGGCTAAACCAGCTCCCGTTGAGGCTGCTAAACCAACTGTGGAGGCTAAACCAGCTCCCGTTGAGGCTGCTAAGCAAGCTGTGGAGGCTAAACCAGCTGTTGTAGCCAAACCAGCACCCGTTGAGGCTGCCAAACCAGTTCCCGTGGAAGCAAAACCAGTTCCTGTGGAGGCTGCTAAGCCAGCTGTGGAGGCTAAACCAGCTCCCGTTGAGGCTGCTAAGCCAGCTATGGAGGCTAAACCAGCTCCCGTTGAGGCTGCTAAACCAGCTGTGGAGGCTAAACCAGCCGTTGTAGCCAAACCAGCTCCCACTGAGGCTGCTAAGCCAGTTGTGGAGGCTAAGCCAACTCCAGTTGTGGAGGTTAAGCCAGCTCCAGTTGAGGCTGCTAAGCCAGTTGTGGAGGCTAAACCAGCCGTTTTAGCCAAACCTGCTCCCGCTGAGGCTGCTAAGCCAGCTGTGGAGGCTAAGCCAGCCGTTGTAGCCAAACCTGCTCCCGCTGAGGCTGCTAAGCCAGCTGTGGAGACTAAGCCAGCCATTGTAGCCAAACCTGCTCCCGCTGAGGCTGCTAAGCCAGCTGTGGAGGCTAAGCCAGCCGTTGTAGCCAAACCTGCTCCCGCTGAGGCTGCTAAGCCAGCTGTGGAGGCTAAGCCAGCCGTTGTAGCCAAACCTGCTCCCGCTGAGGCTGTTAAGCCAGCTGTGGAGGCTAAGCCAGCCATTGTAGCCAAACCTGCTCCCGCTGAGGCTGCTAAACCAGCTGTGGAGGCTAAGCCAGCCATTGTAGCCAAACCTGCTCCCGCTGAGGCTGCTAAACCAGTTGTGGAGGCTAAGCCAGCCGTTGTAGCCAAACCTGCTCCCGCTGAGGTTGCTAAGCCAGTTGTGGAGGTCAAACCAGCTCCAGTAGAGGCTGCTAAGCCAGTTGTTGAGGCTAAACCAGCTGAGGTTGTCAAGCCTTCCCCTGCTCCCTTAAAACCAGCCTCAGTTGAGCCTGCCGTTCCTGCCCCAGCTCCCCATAAACTCACATTTGCAGAGGCCGTCGCTAAACCTGCCCCTGTCAAACCTGAGGTTGAGGTAATTGGTAAAACTCCTCCTGAGCCCGTCTCAGCACCCAAACCTGCCCCCACACCTGCTAAAACCCCCGTCAAGGTGGAGCCTGTGATCAAGAACGACAAGGGTATTTCCTTTTTTCTCTCTTTTGTGCTTTCTGTCCTTCTGTTTAGTTGTTGCTATCGATCCTTTTGTTAATGGAGACGGTCCGTTCTGTGTTGTCGTAGTGTATTTTGGTGACTGAGGTATTGGATAGGAACGTGCACGTTGGTTAGGATTTTTGACTTGACTAGCGGCAACAATAGTGACCTTTTTCCAAAGACACATTAAATCTGGAAATTTTCATTATCGTAGGTGGGTTTAGTTCATCCAAGGTAACAAACAAACACTGCAAGTCTCTATTAACCTGCCTACTTTCATTCTCCAGGGCTGACGCAGCGTATTTAATGACAAAACATTGGTTGCATGTAGTAGTTAATAGGCTGTGTCTCAATTGTGGTTTCCGTCGGTGGTTTTCTGCAGGATCCGGTACCGAGTCGGACAGCGATGACTCAGTCCCTGAGCTGGAGGAACAGGACTCTGCACAGACACAGACGCAGCAAGCCCAGGTCAGCATTCATTCTGAATATAAAACACCTGGAACGTTTATCAAATTTACTCTTCGATGATGATTAATACAGTGACTTTCGTTCTTCTGAGCCTACTGAAGCCAGCCTTTCTGTCCTGAGAAGAGAAAGTGTTTACACAACAGCGAGCGTCACATTCACCCGACGCCCTGATCTGCATTGACTAAAATGTGGATGAATGTTCTGTCTGTTGCAGCTTGCAGCAGCTGCTGAAATAGACGAGGAGCCCGTCAGCAAAGCCAAACAGAGCCGCAGTGAAAAGAAGGCACGAAAGGTAATCACCTCGTATTTTCTTGATGATGTGCACTGTTGTTGCTGCTTTTCTTGTGATGGTCAAGAGCGGCCTCATTTTTAAAATGGCCTTTATTTCTTGCAGGCGATGTCAAAGCTTGGTCTCAGGCAGGTAACAGGGGTCACCAGGGTCACCATTCGCAAGTCAAAGAACATCTTGTTTGTCATCACCAAACCAGACGTCTACAAGAGCCCTGCATCAGACACATACATCGTCTTCGGTGAAGCTAAGGTATGTAGCCAACATCAATACTAGCCTCGGTAGGCTACATCTACTCGAGTACCTTTTCCCTTTTTAAAATTGTGTTTGAAAACAATGTACGTCCATAAGGTCATGGCTGAAAACACACATCTCCCATGACCATTCCTGTTGCTTAGATACTGAAAATACAGTTTAATAGTCTCTTGTACCAACTATAATGACATGTCTTGTTCCATATATAAGCTCTTCAAACAGGTTCCTAAAACAACAAGGCTGCTGCTTTTTTTTCTTTTTTTGGGGAGAAGTTAATGTAATTGGGTTGTGACGGATCAAGGAAGCACCTTTTATCACTAATAAGATTCAATCAAGAAGCAAACATGAGTCAGTCTCAGAGTCTGTAGCTTAAAGTTCTGCTGTAAATTGAAAAGGTATTATTGCAGATTGTCCTACTGTCCTGTCTAGTCTTGGCTTTTTATAAGGCAGCAGAAAGGTGATTGACAGGTTCAAGTAATGATGCCATGGAGAGGGTCAACAGCTCTCATTCTAGCTAATAATAATGTATTAATATCTCATTTCTTCACTCTTTATTCTCCAGATCGAGGATCTTTCACAGCAGGCTCAGCTGGCTGCAGCAGAAAAGTTCAAGGTTCAGGGAGAAGCAGTTTCAAACATCCAGGAAAACACACAGACGCCAACAGTACAGGAGGAGAGCGAAGAAGAAGAGGTACGACGCCTTGGGTTATTTGTCGTATCGTTAGGATGTTTTTAACACGTGAGATGTGACTCATCTTCGGCCTCGTTGTTTTTATAGGTGGATGAGACCGGAGTGGAGGTCAAGGACATCGAACTCGTCATGTCACAAGCCAACGTGTCGCGGGCGAAGGCTGTACGCGCATTGAAAAACAACAACAACGACATTGTCAACGCTATCATGGTACGATCAGAAGCACTGTGTCATGTCAGGTCATTTTAATGGTCACTAATGTCTGTACATTATTTAACATGGTCAGTGACTCTTCAGTGATGATTTATACAGTGACTTTCGTTCTTCTGAGTTTAATGAAGCCAACTATTCTGTTCTGAGAAGAGAAATCTGTTAAATGAGTGAAAACGACTTAAAATCATCGTTTGATAACAAATGCTTTTTTTGTTTTGTGCAGGAGTTGACGATGTGATGGACCCTGTCCCCAGGGTTGAAGAAAGGTTGCTGATTTAAGCTCATTTATACAATTTATACCCAAGATGGAAATAAAGATGTGGCTTGATAAAATTAAAATATGTTTTTTTGCTTTTCATTGGGAAATGGGAGGTGTTTTTTTTTTGTCACAGTATTGATAGTTATCCATGATCATGTTAGTAATAGTCTCAATCTGCCACAGCAATGATGTAGTGGAGTAAAAACACAGTATTTACCTCTGAGGTCTACCGGAGTAGAAGATAAAGCAGGGTTCCCATGGTTCCTTAGAAAGTTTTAAAATGTCTTAAATTAAAATCCAGGTAATTAAGATCCTCAGATGGTGCGTTTAATGCCAATAGGAGAACACAGAATGCAGAGATTACTGCAATGTTGCATGTTATTGTTCACAAAGTTCACTTTTCTCTGGAAAGTTGTGAAATTAAAGTTGTAGAAAAGTTCAGTGTTACGCCTTAAATTTATATTGTTGTTGCAAGTGTTAAAGGGCTGGAAAAAAATCATTAAAATTATCAAATTTATTATATATGTAATATATATGGTTATTTTTTTCCTGTTAAATATAGATATCGCCCTCAAAAACTCCATATTGGTTGGGCCTACAATAAACTGAATATTTTCTTAAAATATATATTTTTTTACTTAAATATCTTTCTTATATTTGAAGTCTTAAAAGTATCAAATTTAAAATTAAATTAAATTTAAAAAACTGCAAGAACCCTGGGAAAGTAGCAGGAAACGGAAATAGTCAAAGTACAGGTACCTGACATGCAGTTGATAAAAAAATATAAATATGAGGAGGAAAACTGTAAAATGGTGATGTGAACAGTGCTGATTTAATGTATTTAAGTGGTTTGTTTGACCACACCATGTGCTCCATTATTGAAAAATAATGGGAATAACGAAGAGGCCGTATATCTGCGTTAGGGCCACTGTGAAAGGGTTTGAGAATAAATATTTGTTTAATATTCTTCTTCTCACTAGTAAGAAAGTGATTACTAGGAGGTGGCTGACAAAAGATCCTCCTACAGTTAGGGACTGGATCAAAGTGGTCCAAGATATTTTTGAAATGAAGAAGCTAACATTCTTTGTCAGGCTTGAAAAGGATAAATTTGAGAGTTTATGGATTCTGTGGATAAACTACAGAGTGAATTATGGCTAAAATTCTGGGTAAAATGATAAAAAAAAAAACCACCTCGTTTTGACTCCACTCATCTGGTTCTGCTTTTCTTTTTGTTCCTTTTTTTTCTGTCAGTATACCATAATCAAAATTCTCTTGAATTACACATGGTTGCACAATTTCTGTATTTTTTACTGTCATCAGTATTGTGATTGCTTATTCCTCTGTCAGGGTCACTTTTTTCCTTTTATACTTTTTGTTAAATTGTACACTTACCTCACCTTTTCTCAGTTTCTGGTGTGTCATATCAGGAGGGTAATAGTAGAGGTAAGTTTCTTTTATTTAGTTAATCCATTATTCTAAAAAATCAACCCAATAGAAAGACTGTAATTTAACGGTGTTCACATTTATACTACGGCTATGTCAGATAGTAAAAACTAAATTTGCAAAATGTTTTATGTTCTTATGAAAATTAAAACAAAATCTTGGAAAAAGCTGAAATACCAAATTTATTTTCATAAATGACTGTACAATAGAAACAGGAAGGCAAAGAGCACACACGCAGCATGACAGTACTGAAAGGAGATAATTATGCAGTTTTTTTCTGAAATTAGTCACAAAAAAAAGCAACTTTCCATCACAGAACAGGACAGTTTGACCCATCCTCGTCTACATTATCTCCTGTATCGCTGGTCCAGCTCAGAAGTCTTTTTGAAGATCTAGAAGAATCAAAGAAAAATGTCAAAATCATAAAATCTGTCTTCATTTCATCCATTCAGAATAATAAAAAAAAAAGTACCACTTTTCTTGAGGAGTTCTCCTCTCCATGAGCGAGCCATTCCATCCAGAAACTGGTCAAAGTGTTTCACATATTTCCCCAGACTGGTTCTCTTGTAATCTGCCAAGAAAAGTAATCAGTTACATATTTAAATGCATTTATATTTAGAATAAACACAAACTCTATGGGTTCTCAGGGGTGGTTAGGACATCCAGGGTTCTTGCACCATTTTTAAAAGTCAAATTTAATACTTTTTAAGACCTCAACAAATATTATTTAAGACCCAAAAATGTCATAACGATTTCTTTGGTAGAAAATAGTCAATTTATTATAGGGCCCAACCAACATGGAAGTTTTTGAGGCCAATATTGACATTTACCAGGAAAAAAAAACATTTTTTTTGAAAAAGTTTTCAGCCCTTTAACTCTTGAAACGATGATATAAATTGAAGGTATAACACTTAACTTTTTTTCTACAGCTTTAATTTCACAACTTTCAAGAAAAAATAAGTGAACTTTGTGAACAAAATAATGTGAAAAATCAGCAGCTAATCTCTGAATACTGTGTTTTTCTATTGCATTAAACGCATCATTTAAATATTTAATTTAAATACAATTTAATACCCACAGCAAATTTACAGTAAATTTAAGATCTTGATTACCCAGATTTTAGTTTAAGACATTTTGAGACTTTTTAAGGAACCGAGGGAACCCTGGAGATCTCCTTTATGTGGCTTCTCCACAGTTTTTAGGGTCATACATCAGGTGATGGTGCTTTTTAAGCAGCTGAGTGCAGACCCCTGAGTGATGAGAGTGACCTGTTCAAACCTGGCATTTTGTTTTTAAAACATTATTTCTGTGAACACAGTAAATGGCTAAACGCTAGCATCTGTAGGATCATGTTATCAGACTCTTCTAGTAACTATCTGAACTTTTTAGTGGACTAAACTCAGCTGTAGGTTGACTCGTATCATCATATTAGTTTGTTTAACATTGGACCAGTTTCACTACAGCTTGATTTGAAAAGTATCGGCCAGATCACCTCCAGCTGGCTGACTTCCTGTTAAAACAACCTGAAATTCAGAATCTCACCTCTGATCTTTCTCTTCTCTGCTGCGTCCTTCTCCTTCTCCTTGGCCTCCTCTTCCTCCTCTTCACCCGTCCTGGGTCGATCCAGCTCCTCGCAGATCTGACTGCAGAGCAAAGCGATGACGTCAGCTCTGACGAACAGCAGCCGCTGCACCAGACGTTAAACTGCTACTGACCTGATGGTGGGCACAGCGAACGGGTCGAACGTCTCCAACTCTTTGAGGTCAATGGGGACAGAAATGCGACCTGAGGAGAAAAGCGAGAGGTCACAGTGAGACTCTGTCAGCAGGAAGTTCACACCAACATCTTGACTGAGTCATCAGACCAACCTGTTTTGGGGTGGACGCTGAAGGGGCTCTTCAGCAGATGGTTCACTCCTTTACTGACGTTCACGTCCAATCGAGGGTAACAGTACTGCAGCATGATCTCCTTCTCAAAGTGCTGGCCCTTTTTAGCAGTGCCCTGCAGATTACAGATTGCACAGAAATATTTACAGTTTTTTTTCCCCCTTATTCTATGACTATTTCTACAGGTCGCCATCACTCGCTGACAAACTTACTCTACTGCATCCAAACTAGTCATTCCCAAAGTCATCATATTATCCAAAATAATTAGATATTTTTTAGCTTGATAGCAGCTCAGAATATTAGCTTCCTTCCTGTATGTCATTTTACTGACAAACTGGATGTAAAGACATCCAGTGGGTCTCTTGCTGTAATATTTGCAACAAGCGTCATCGCGTCACTCGACTCAGACT
Organism: Synanceia verrucosa; assembly: GCA_029721515.1. Taxonomy (NCBI): domain Eukaryota; kingdom Metazoa; phylum Chordata; class Actinopteri; order Perciformes; family Synanceiidae; genus Synanceia; species Synanceia verrucosa. The sequence continues at coordinate 2,045,338 of CM056561.1, read as the reverse complement.
CACAAACCTGTTTCCGTTTGGCTTGATCCCTCACCAGCTTCCAGCGGTTCTCTGGTTTCTTCTCGTTTTGGAAGTCCTGATGTAAGTCTTTTCTGACATGTGGAAGCTGCAGTTAAGATCAAGGCCTGCTTATTTTCACATAGAGGAGGAAAAAGCGCTCACACACAGATCCTGTTGACCAGCAGATGGTGGTAAAAAGGATATCTTCAGGCGTGAGAGACAGCACTTTGTCCACAGACTCCTTAGAACCCAGTAAGTCCTGATCCTGGAGGGCGTAGCGTGGGAAGTATCGCTCCACCACCACCAAAGACTCCCTGTGGACGTCAGGAACCTCCGTCAACAAAAACATCCAAACAGAATGAACAGTTTCATCAGATAAAAAGACTCCTACCTGATAAAAGGATGAATTGGATCTGTGAGCACCACTTTCTTCACCGTCTCTTCGCCTCCCTGTAAAACAGACAAAATGTTTTCATGTGGACATCAGGAGGTCAGTTTATTGGTGCATAGATCTGTCCTGATCATGTCATAGAAGGTGAAAATAACGCCACCTTCACCAGGCTGAGGTATTCTGCAACTGCAGAGCGCGCCGCCACCGTCAGCTTCCTGGCAGCTTCATCACAAACCCAGCAGTGAACTCCTCTTCTGCCAGAATAAACCCACAGCAGGTGCTGGAAACCAAAGTCCTCTGGAAGAGCACACAATTTAATTAAACAATAATTAAAAAAAAAAAAAAAAAATAACTGTGTCTGATTCTAATAAATAACGACACAAACATCAGCGACAAACAAACCTCTGAGCGCTCGGTCCAGGATGCGGATGGCGATGGTCATCAGCGTCCAGCACTTAGAGCAAATATCTGCAGCACTGAGATGAGAGTTCAACAGTAGTAATACTACAGAGTACAAGTACTCTGTTACTTTATATACTGTGGAGTAGTTTAATCTGTGATGATACAGCACCATTTAGTGGTTGATTATATTTTTGTTTTAATAATCTGAATCTCTAAAGTAACTACAGCCGTCACTTAAATACCTCTGAGATGTACTGGCATAGTAGTACAAGTGGCAATCCATCATATTTCAATCATTTATTTACAAGAAATACATTTTTAATGGCAAATGACAAATAAGTTATGATAATTTTTTACACAAAATGACAGAGATGAGCCACATTTTCGGTTCACCTGCAACATCTTCGGACGTCATCGTAATCCGTCATGTCGATATCGAACACCAGCTCCTTCTCCAGGGCCTGGAAGGTGCCGGACTTCACTGTGTTGTGCTGATTGGGCTGCAGGACACAAACAGGTCATCAGTGATGTGTCTGCAGAGCCACAAAAACCTGAGGTGGAAGCAGCGAGGCTCACCCTGTGGCTGTATACGGCCCCGATGTCGATCTTGTAAGGGTTCATCTTCTGCATTTCCTTCTCCAGCTCGGTCTGCGTGCTGAACGACTGGTAGCGGACGTAGATGTCGTCTTTGAGCGTGAAGGAGAACTCTCGATTCTGGAAGTAATTCTTGTGCACTGAGGGTGGAGAAGGAAAAGTCATATATTGGTCACTCACAGGTCCTGTCATACTAACGCTATTATTTATAGGTTTTTCCTCTTTGTGCAACTGTGAGGAGAAACCATGTGACCATGTGTCTGCAGACTGTTTTGATGCAGCTTCTCTTTGGTTTCATTAATGCCTGCAATAACTACTTTATTGTCATCACACGTCACAAGCACAAAGCAACAAAATGTGGATTGCATCTAACCAGAAGTGCAAAATCAGTAAATAAATGAAATGATATGTAATAAGAGCATAAATATACAGAGGTATAGCCTAGGTTATGTAATGATATGTAAATATTTACAGTATATACAGAAGTATATTTCATAATACAGTATATCACATATTTACAGTATATATAAAGGTTTACTGTATATTTTATAAAAAATAACACACTATTTACAGTATATACAGATGTTGTATATTTTATATAATTTTTTTTATGTCGTGGTGTATTTTTTCCTATATGTCTATCATGATAATAACAATAAATTGAAATATAAATGAATAAGCTAAAAAATATGACATTTCCGACAGTTCTGAGGTGCCTGGAACGCATCATTAGATAGCAGGAATAACATATTTATAAAGGACGCAGTTTGCGACACAACACCACCATGTTTAATCAGGATACTCACCTCCTCCGTAGTTCAGCCAGCGATAATACTGGGAGAAGGGGAAGAGCCGTCGGTAGTACAGCGGCAACAGGTCCGGCAGACAGGCCGAGTCATAATCTGACGACGGCATTACCCGAGAATACAACGACTGCTCTGCTACGGTGGGAAAAAGCTCGTTAAATCGTCCAGTAGACGCTACTTTTGACACTTCGGTGTGTTGTGCTACACTGAGAGAGCTGCGCGGGAAAACTCTAAAGGGAGATGATTGAACCAATGAAACGAGGATGGGGCAGTGACGTCACCGGAACCAGGAAAACGTTTCGTAAGTAATCGTTTTTCGTCCTCATTTAGCTTCTCTGAAAAACAAGATAAATGTGTTGCAAGATCGAGTTGGGTGGTTTCTGCACAGTGTAAGACGTTAGCTTAGCTTGACTCGACCTTGGTAATATGATAAATTTGCCCTATAACGGAAGTGAACCCGGAAGAGAGAGGATTTCCACTTCTTCTTTGTGATGGCGGCTGGTGCATTACCGCCACCGTCTGGTGTGGAAGTAAGCCTGTAATTCATTTCTTTCACCACTAGAGAGCAGCAGAACTACAGCAGATTTCCCACCGGGTCGCAATATTTAATTTTAAACACGGGATAAATGCTACTTAAACATTTTTAAAAATTTGAAAAATAAATATTAAATTAAAAAAATTACAGACAAATACTACCGAAACATTTTAATATTTTTTTCTGTAATATTTAATTTGGCAGATAAATGCTACGGAAACAATTTACTTATTTAATGATTGATATTTAATTTTAAACATGGCGATAAATGCTACTGAAACATTTATTGTCTCCAGGCTTCAGGAATATGAAGAAAACTATCAAAATAAAAGATGTATGAAAAAACACACATTATGATTTCCTCTGTCTGTGTAGCTACATGCATAGAATAGAACAGAATGCCCTTCATTGTCATTATACCATTGATAGATAGATAGATAGATAGATACTTTATTCATCTCACAGAGAAATTTACACAATGAAATTGTAGAGCTTCTCCCTTTTCAGTGCACAAGAATAAAATAAGTATAAAAATGAGAAATACAGTAAGTATGAAAAATAAGTATATACATCTTAGAATGTAAATACAAAAATAAGTATAAAAATATTTTATTTACAAACGTGAATATGAGTATGAATTTATAACAAGGATAAATACTGAGAATACAAATAGGAAATGTACAATGGATGCATGTACTGGCTACATGCATGCAGCCAGTGTGCGACGACAACCTTTGCTTTGACATTTGAAAAGGCCACATGGCCACAAAGGTGCTGCATCACTTTTTGTCCTTTAGTGGCAACGCTGATGGCTAAATAAATACTGTTGTGTTTCCAACCTGAGCCGAAAAATCTCCATCTGACTGAAGGTTGAAGTTCCTCTAATATCAAACACCACCATACTGTTAAATAAGCTGCTGTTTCATTCATTCTGTCTCAACTCCTCATTGACTGACCCTCCACACCTTTGTCGTTCTCTCTTTATTTGGCACAAAATGGAAATTTGACCGGACATAAATGTTACTGAAAATGGAAATACTCAAGTGAGGTAAAAGTACCTGGAACATATTTTAATTGGCAATCCATAACGTTTCAATCTTGGTTCATTTATAATTTCTATTTGAGTAAAAACGAATGAGAACTGAGAGTTCGGAGAGAGTTTTGTTGACATTTGAGCACAAAAAGTTTTCAGAATTGTGTCCACAGTTATATTTAATACCCAGTTCATAATACTACAAATACATAAATATTGCAATATTTTCATCAGTGGGCTCAGTCACCGTTGTGTTACCTCCTTTAGCAATTAAAAAAATCTTCCAGATTGCCACTTAAAGTACTCGAGTAAATGTGCTTAATTACTCCCCTCCACTGCTGTCACATAGAGGTGAACTAACTAGAATAGAACATATTTTGAGGGGCTATTCACTTGATACAGCAGCGTAAAACAAGTTATGGTAGATAAAAAAAAACAAACAACAATAAAAAGAAAATAAAGTTTTAATTGCAAAAGACAAATATAATGTATTATAATATGAAAATGTTATAAAATAAAACCGTAAAGGTTTTTTGTGCAAATTAGTCATAGTTGTATTGATGACAAATGACAGAAATGAGCCACATAATCAAGACATTTGTGCACAGATGTAAATATTTCCCTCACTTACATCCTTACCTGCAGGATTTAAGAAGCAGAATGAGTTTCACAGTTTCAACAGTGACCTTCCACCTTTGCAATTATGTGAAATACCTGCACACCAGATTACTGCTAACGAACTACTTCCTCCTCTGTTCCAGAGCAGTTAATAGACGAGCGCCAGTACATTTCCACTTGATGATTGCACTTGTGTTTATGGTAATATCATTTAATCACACCCTGATTTGCATAATGAAAAAGCTCTCAACCACATCTAACTCGAGATATGCAAATCAGTCCTTTCTTAGAAATGATTTGAGGTGGATTTGGTGTCTCTGGTGACACGTTCACTGTTAAAAACACCAGAGGCGTTACTGGACAGCTGCTGTAGCTGCATGGTGGAACACAATATTATTATTATAAACTCCTTTTTTCCGCTTCATTTCCTCAAGATAAGATGAAAAGTTCTCGCTTAATTTAACACAATACTTTGAAGGTCCCAATATTATTAAAAAAATCTATTTCCATGTCTTTTTTTTTATTATAGTGCAGGTCCATTCCTGCAATTATTGCTGAGATATTTCAGTCTGGACCAACTCTCTGCAAATTATAATAATAATATATATTGTTTTCCAAAATGTGGACCTTTAACCACACCACCACTGCAATATTCAGTGCAATATTGCACTGTAACAACGTTCAAACCAGAGAGATTAAACCATTGTTTAATCAAGATAAAGGGCCAGTTAATTTGGTTGCCATGTCGATGGCAATGCTGTCATAATTTTTTTTTTTTTTATCCAGTTTTAGGTCACAAATTTACAATTTTATTTTTTTTAGTTCTCTGTGGTTTTTGATTAGATGTTTTAATCAGATTCAAGATTTCAGTCATTACGCGACTAGATCTGACGTCATCAGAGAAACATGCTAAGCTAACATTAGCAACAGCTCAGGTAGCTGCCGCAAGACTATTCGAGAAACAGATTTATACCGTGACTCTGCTTTATTCGGTATTTTTACTGTTTCAGTCACAGGGTCTGTTTGTAGAAGGAAAACAAGTTAACCTCCGTGGATAATTTAATTTCTTGTAAAACCCTCCTGAAGTTATTAGAGAAACAAGCTGAGCTAACATTAGCAGCAGCTCAGCTAGCCGCCGCCAGACTGCGTTAGAGAAACACTGGTTTATAAGGTGAAACTGCTTGATTTTGTGTTTTTACAGGTTTTTATCACCTGATTTGTTTGAGGCGGAAACGAGTTGACCTCCGTGGATAAATCGGCTCCTGGTAAAAACCTCCTGAACGTCTGACTCTGAAGTTATTAGAGAAACAAGCTGAGCTAACATTAGCAGCAGCTCGGCTAGCAGCTGCCAAACTGCATTAGAGAAACACTTGTTTTTATAGTGACACTGCATTATTTTGTGTTTTTACGGGTTTTAATCATCGGATCTGTTTAATTAAGAAACAAGTTGACATCTGTGGATAAATCGGCTCCCGGTTAGAATCTCGTGAAGGTCCAGCTATTAGAGAAACAATCTGAGCAAATGTTGTAATATAAAACTTGTATTTATAGACAGTCTATGATTATAGTGGGAAAAAAGTAAATAATTGTCTTAATTCGCATATCATTCATACAACATTTTATACCTAAAACATGATTGTTTTTCTCTTTGTTGACAATACTCTCTGATTTTAACACAGTAAGATAATTATTTTGAGTCATCTCATTTGCATATCTAAAGACACTCAGGTGGTTTCAGGTCATTAACCGTCATTCACTTCTTTGTACCCAGCATAATAACACGACCTCGTGCGCGACGATCCTCCTCCTCCTCTTGGACGACCCTCCTCGCCCTCGTGCACGCGCACTGCGCAGCGCTCAGTATAAAGTTGCGCAGTGATGCCTTCACTGACCGCCGCTCAGAGGAGGAAGAGGAGCAGCAGAGCTGCGGGATTTACTCAACTTTACCTCCTTTAGCCCCTCTCTCCTGTTACTCCCTGGCAGACAATAATAATACCACCACTAGTACTACTACTACTACTTATAATAATAACAATAATCACCTTGATCGATCCGCAGCATGAAGGAAAGGAGACTCACGCAGCCGTTCGTCACCAGGTGTAAGCTCGTGCTGGTCGGGGACGTCCAATGCGGTAAAACAGCGATGTTACAAGTGTTAGCCAAGGACTGCTACCCAGAGGTGAGTGACACCTTTCATAAGCCTCTCACTCATTTCCTGTATATCTACAGTTATTAGTACTATGTGGGTGACTTAAATTACTGACCATGTTTGCGGAATATTTACCTTTCTGCATACCTGCACACTATCTGCACAGTTTTAGTGGCCTATATATTGTTTAGGATTATTTTAGTTTTTAGTACAGTTTTGAATAGTTGTGTCTGGATTTTGATGATCTCTCCTCTGTGTGCTGTACTGCTCTTATTTCTGCATTTTTAACATTTGCTGCTGGTTATTTGAATTTAATAATAATAATTAAACTATCTATCTGTCTATAGTTCCATAGTGACTATATTAATATACTGTATTCTGTTTCCTTTTGTGGCAGAGACACCAGTAGTGCTTAATTTAATTATTATATAATGATCTTATCCCTGAAGTATTATTATTATTAGCGTGTATTATTATTGATCACACCTCTGTTTCTTTATCTTGTCATTTTGTCTTCAGTTACCTGTAGGTAAGGTACCTGTACTTTACTTGAGTATTACCATTTTGTGTTACTTTTTACTCAGAGGCACATATTGTACTTTTTACTGCATTTCGTTGCTAATTTCTTTGCAGACATCTACAAATTATAATTTGAACATTTTTTTTTACCAGCTGCAACATTAATGTGATATGAATAATTATAATCCAGAAATATATTTATAAAATGTATCTGAAATGAATCATTCTGCACAATGAGGACATGTTTGGCACTTCAGGTATATGTTGATGCTAATATTGTGCTTTTAAATTGTTATGGAGTGTTTTTATCCTGAGGTATTTCTTCTCTTACTTAAGTAAAGGATCTGAGTACAAGTGATGGAAAATATATTTATTGTTCCATATTATCCAAGTACTTATACATGATTATTTCCATTTTCTACTACTTAAAATGGTATTTTTAAGCTGTGGTACTGCTACTTTTACTAAGATCTAAGTACTTCCTAAACCGCTGATGGCTCCTGTGACTTTTTATTCTTATTTTAGTTTTATTTATTATCCCCGTGGGTGTCAAATTCTTGTTTTATTGTTTTATTTGACTGTATTTTAGTAGATTTAATAGCTACATAAAGTCCTTTCACGATGGGAAGGATGGCTACAGGCGTCAGATCATTAATATGTTTTAAAAGACAAGTTCATCTCTGCTGATTCTGCCTTTAAAATAACTCATTTGTCTCAATAACAGAGTCAGTGATGACTTGAGAAGCACATCTGCTGTCGTTTTGGGCATTTTGTCCCCTAAAAGCTGAATTCTTTTAACACGTTAGCGTGTGAATGTGTGATAAAATGCTCTCTGAATCTTTTTATCTGCAGACTTATGTTCCCACTGTGTTTGAGAACTACACCGCCTGTCTGGAGCTGGAGGATCAGCGGGTGGAGCTCAGCCTCTGGGACACGTCAGGTCAGGATTACAAAGATCATTAATGTTATTATGTGATCACTCTCCCCTCGCTGTCACGTTGAGCTCTTGTGTTTGTCGTTTGTCGAGTTAAGAAGCCAGTTGGGCTGATCTTGTTTAGACAGCAGCCAGTCGTCTTGGAGTCGGCTGACGGCTGCAAATGAAGCTCTTTGTTTGACAAAAAAACCCACTCCTGTTGTTGTTTACCCACACGCTGCTATCTGTCCGTCCTGTTTTGTTGACGTTAAGCAGCTTTTTTTCACCGGTGTGAAGGTTCAGACAATGAGCAGCGAGTCTGTTGAGGCAAGAAGGGCCCAAAATCCACACATTTACATGAAAAAACAAGCAAGAAAATTAAAAAAGGGCCCCAGTTTGAGAAATACAACCATCCCATCACCAGGAATTCTATATATTGACTCTTTTATTCAGCGTCACTTTTCAGAGCTGAAGTTTTCCGCCTGGTTTGATCCTCTCATATGAAAAAGAGACTGTACATGTAATTATTGGAGTTATCCTTTAAGTCATTATGTCAGTCAAACTGTTGCAATTAACTAAACAACAGCAACATTTTTGATTCAAAAGCCAGAAGTTTAATTAATCTCTGAACTGTGTGCAACCAATAAGCTTTAATTATAGATTAATCTGCATCTTATTTTCTTGATTAATTAGTCAAAAATATGTTAATAATCAACTTTATATCTTTACAAACTGAATATCTTTGAGCTTTGGAAGGAATTTTAAATAAATCTGCATATTTATGTGTTATAATCCAACAAATTCTTACAACCGTTTCTGTCAAAACTTACTAATTTCCCTGTATTTATGCTCCAGTCTTTTCAAAATAAACTTCCGTCTTCACAGGAAACAACTTGTAAGATTATTTTTAAGTAGTTTTGTTGCCTAACCCTAACACATCCTGCATCCAGTGTTGGAGAAACACTGATTTTTAAGTGATATTTTTGGTTGTTTTTAATGAGATGGATGTTTGAATCTTAAGCTATCAGAGAGGTTGAGCAAACTTCAGCGTCAGCTTTGCTAGCAGCCACTGAACTGCATCAGAGAAACACAGATTTTTACAGTGAAACTGTTTTATTCAGTGTTTTAAATGGTTTTAATCAGTAAGTTTTTATGTTTGGGGATAAGGAGACATCTGCGCAAAATTCTGCTACCACTAAAAACTGTCTGGAAGTATGAATCAGGGGAAAGGCTGGTATAGATTTTGTGTTTTAGTGGTTGTTTGTTATTCTGGCTTCATTTGTGACAGAGAATTCAGGGTTCCCACACGTCCTGGAAAACCTGGAAAATGATTGACCATTTTTCCAATCATGGAAAACTTTTAGAAAATGAGAAAAAAGGGTCAAATGTCCTGGAAATGGTTAAGTTATCCTGGAAAGTTATTGATGCTAGCGGGTTAAAAGTAACTTTTAATCTATTTGCGTTCACTCACAAGGCATGGGGACGACAAGTAATTTTCCAGGATAACTGAACCGTTTCCAGGACATTTGACCATTTTTTCAGGTTTTCCATGATTGGTCAGTCGTTTTCCAGGTTTTCCAGGCCACGTAGAAACCCTGGAATTCCAGTGTTCTGGATCAACTTTGGGTCTAAAAAGGTGAATTCATTTAAATTCCTCACTCCTGTTAAAAATGGTGAAGAGTAGTGAACTCAGTGAGGAAGAAAGAGAGAGGAGATGAAGCTGGAGGTTCTTTGGATGTATTATTGTGTGTGTGTGTGTGTGTGTGTGTGTGTGTGTGTAAAAGATAAGCATGCCCTCCTCACCGCCTAAAAACAGCTCTTATGTAACCTAAACGCTGAGCTTTAATGTAGGTTTGAGTTGTTTTTTTTGTTTTTTTTTAACTTTCTGGACAGTCGTTGTTTCCAGAGGAAACGTTGCATAAGATCCTGTTTGCTTTTGTAACACAGCACCGCTCTTTATGGGTGTTCATACGTCTTTTTGTCTCGTCCAAAATAACCAAAGATTTTCAGTTTACAATCACATAAGATTAAGAGAGGCAGCACGTCTTTATTCAGAAGCTGAAACTGATGAATGTTTGGAGTTTGTGCTTGAAAAAATAGTCAATTAATTTCCTGGAACTCAAGTAGGGTGGAGTATGTGTTTCCAAAAAGCCCAATATGATCTCTATCATCTTTATTATCTTTATTATAACACTTAAAATGTGTTATTATTGATTCATTTGAAATATGATTTCTTTCCAATCACAGTTTCCTAAACCCAAAGAAAGGCAGAATATCTTCATTTACAAGTTAAAACTATTGAATGTTTGGCATTTTTGCTTGAAAAATGACTTATAAATGGTAAAATAAAAGTATTTTTCTGGAGATCAAGTAGCTAGGGCTGCAACAAATAAATATTTTCATTGTCAATTATTTTCCCGGGTAATTGATTTGTTGCTTGGTCTCTAAAATATCACAAAATTACTGAAACGTGGATCAGTGTTTCCAAAATGCCCGTCCTCAAATGACTAATTGATTAATGCTGTCATCTTTATTGTCTTTATTATAACACTTAAGGCTGCAACTGACAGTATGTGTTATTATTGATTAGTGTGTTTCCAATCAGTTTCCTAAACCCAAAGAAGGGCAGAAAAATATTGAATGTTTGGTTGTTTTGCATGAAAATTAACTTAAAAATAATAATAAAAAATCCTGGTAGTTGTTAGGTTAAGTTGTTAGGGCTGTGATTATTATATTGTTATTTTATTAGTTGTTTGGTCGATAAAATGTCAGAAAAGCTCAAGATGACGTCCTCAGATATCCTGTTGACAGATACTCAGTTAATATTCACGTTTATGAAGCTGCAAGTGCAATTTTTTTCATTGATTTATCAACAGTGCAGCTCTGGAAGTGATTGAATGATAGTTTTCAGCTGCAGGAACGTTGCAGGAAGGTTTATTCTCATATAAAATCATCTTTCACGACCTCGCCTCGTATGTCGGCGTCTTTCTTTGGGAGTGTCTGAAAGGTTTGCTGGTCCAGGCAGGGGGCTGCTGATGTGTGGGAGGTGGTAGATGCTGGGTTCTCAGTCCTTACATCACCCTGGGCCGCTTTCACTCCCTCTAAAATAAACCTTAGTGATAGACTGGGCTTGTGTAAGTCATCCTAGTTTTAAATCAGACGGGCTAAAGGCTCATCAGACTGTTGGTCTGTTATTAGAGGCATCTGTTCCTGGAATAATTACATCCTCTTTTATTCACAAGGAAAGCTGCTGGTGCATGTTCAGGGAAATTAAATGTTAGCGCTGGTGTGTGGCAGAGGGAGGACAATAGAGAGCGGACATCCTGTCACTCTGTTTTTAGCACTTCCTGACATTTAAAGGAACTTATTATATTTTTGTTTTTTGCTCATCCGCTGAGAGGGTCGAACTCTGTGCAGATGGTAAAGGAAACAACACCCTGAGGTAAATGTGTGATTTTTGAAGGACACCTGACGGTAAATACAGTTTGTGTTATGACTCAGTGAGTTCCTTCACTGTGTGCTCTCTATCAGTCTGTCCTGTGTTAAAGTCAGGAGGACATTACCATAGTGTCCGCTGATCCAGACTGCAGAAAGACAGAAAGCTTCATTCTCACTTTCACTTTTCTCCTGATGTTCTTGTTTTCTCTGCAGGATCTCCGTACTACGACAACGTCAGACCTCTCTGCTACAGCGACTCAGACGCAGTGCTCTTATGCTTCGACATCAGCCGACCAGATATAGTCGACGGCGCGCTGAAGAAGGTATTCTAACCTCTGCCGCTTCATTTCACATGCTGCCTTCAGCCTCCTGACGCTTTGTGTCGTCTCTGCAGTGGAAAGCAGAGATCCAGGACTTCTGTCCCAGCACACGGATGCTGCTCATCGGCTGCAAGACGGACCTCCGTACAGACGTGTGCACACGCCTGGAGCTGTCCAATCAGAAACAGACGCCCATCTCCCATGAACAGGTTTGTAGCTCGTTTACTCAGGTTTCAGCTCGTCATTGTTCCCAAATACTGGAGTCCAACAGAGTTCAGTCCCCCCACACAACAAGCTCTTTATCACTGGTTACACATTACAGTCACTAATCCCAAAAAAATCATGTCATTTCTGATTTATAGTTATCTGAAAAACAAATTAAACTTCCCTTTTCCTGCCTGTTTGATCAACTTTCATCATAAAGACTTTGACTTTCGAGCTGGAGCTCACAGACGAAGAGACGAACAAAGATGGAGGAGCAGGTTAAGACGTCTTTAGAGGGTGCAAGTCAGATTAGATTAAACTTGATAATGATACAAGTACAAGATAACGTAATATACATTACATCCAGTAGTTTTTTATTTATCCCCCCATTAGGGGAAATTCACCCACCACAGCAGCACAGACAAATTACAGTAATAAAGAGCAATGAAATACTAGAATAAGTAATAATAATAGTAATACATATGTACAATATGTAGTAAATATAAGAGAAGAAAATATGTTTTTTATGTGAATGTGAATTGTAGAAATAGACATAAAGTGAAAAAGCAGTGCAAATGTGCTGTGCAAAAAAATAGTACAAATTATAAGAATATACATATGCAGGAGTATAGGTGATGAAATGATATGTAAATATTTATTTAGCGCATACAGAAGTATTTATTATATTATATACAGTATGTATATAGATGTAGATGTTCTCAGTGATGAGAAAGTGATGTCAGCGTTAACTATAGTGACTTTACAGTGATATTAAATTTTATTATACACAGTAATTATTATTATATTTTTAGATCTATCCGTCCATTCTTGGCAACACAATATCTGGAGAACGCCAGGGAGGAATTTCTTCAAATTTGGGTCAAACGTCCACGTTGGACTCGTAGATTAACTGATAAGATTTTGGAGGTCAAAGGTCACTGTGACCTCACATCCGATCCATTCTGGAGAAAGTGTTATCTCAGGAACGCCTGGAACAAGCTTCCTGTTGGAGCTGATAACATTTTTGTGGTCACAGGTCACTGTGACCTCACTAAACATAAATTCACGGCTCATTATGATAGTTTCCACACATGTCTAACAGGATAAATAAAGGTGTTTAGGGCTTGGTATACTGAAAACTTCCTCCACCTTGCAGGGTTCGTCTTTGGCCAAGCAGCTCGGAGCGGAGGTCTACCTGGAGTGCTCGGCCTTCACGTCGGAAAAGAGCATCCACAGCGTTTTCCGCACGGCGGCGCTGGCCTGCATGAACAAACTGCAGCCGGCCAACAAATCCAGCCCGGTGCGCCGCCTCTCCAAGAGACTCCTTCACCTGCCCAGCAGGACGGAGCTGCTGTCCTCCAGCTTCAGCAAGGACAGGTCCAAGAGCTGCTCCATCATGTGAGCTGACATCACTGTGAAGCCAAGGACAAAGCCAAGGTGGTCCAGACAAGGAGCAGCGTCCTCCCCAAACATCGACCACTTCAAAATAAAAGTCTGCTTTATATCCAGCTCTGGACGTTTGATCGTCACCAGCACTCTGCGGAAAAAAGAGAGCTTTTTATTTTCTGCTGATCCAGGTTTGGTCTGATTTAACATCTTTTTTCTTGTGTTGATGTTTTGCCAAGATAAATTTTTGTTTATTTTTTTTACTGTGAAGCCCAAAAATTTGGTCACTTTTCCTCCTCGTTTGTTCAAACTACTGATCCCCAGAAAAACAAAGGAAAGGGAATAAATTTGTGTGGGGAAAAAAGATGAACAATATTTTTTAGACTCATTTGTCTTGAGTTACTTTTTCACATCTTATTTTTTACCTAATTTTCACACCTGCGTGAAATGTAACGGCAAGAGAAAACTTTTTTATTTTGGTGATCCATTTTCTACATCTGACCTAAATTATTATCTATGATCTAAAAACAGATGAAAAAATGTTTTGCCAGGATAAACTTTTTTGTCTTTTTCTCTCTTTTCCTGTTGTTGTGAAAACTACAGAAGCCCTTAAAGGCAAGCAAGAAAACATTTTTCTGGTGATCCTGGTGAAGTTTGATCTTGAATAAATAAACATTTTTTTAATTAGTTTTCACACAAAGTAAGTTAGAAAAATCAGCCTAAAAGAAAAAAAATGGAGGTAAAAAAAGAATCTGAGGTGGAAAAATATTTTTTTTCCTTTTTTATTTTTAGCCATATTTTTTTTTACTGCTGTGACTTGTTTTTTAAATCACAAACACAGCATAGAAAATAATAGATCAGAAACTGGATCACCAGAATAAAAAAAGATCTTAACAGACACTTTAAGACTTTTTTTCAGCGGCTGTAAACACTGGATCCAATTTTAATGAGACAAATTTTAGATTCTGATAGCGGCGTCTTTTGCCGTCCGTCTCCTTTTCTGAACGTCTTTAAAGTCACGACACAGAGCTGAGTGACGGGATGAAATAAAGTCCAGACCGTGACAGGAAGTGGTTTCTACACGTAGAATTTCAAACAGGAGTCTTTGAAGAAATGCTCCCCATCGCTGTGTTTCATCTGGAAACTGAAGGTGCCAGCAGAGGAAAAAGGGAACAAAAGCAGTCGTGACTCAGCAGCGACCAAACGAACTGTCTGATTTCAGTCTTATTTGTTCGACTCTATTAATCATTAATGCTTCCTGATGGTTGGAGAGCTGCTTAATGGATACCAGCTTTTGTCCCAGAAACAAAAACATTTTCTTCATTATACAAAAACTGTTTTTGCACCAAAAAGAGTCTTTGAAATAATTCTCAAGTTTGACCTTTGGGCAGCAGAATAGAGCTTCATTCATGTTCTGAATCCGGATTTTTATTATCGGACGTGACGTTGCAGCGTCTGAGGTCGACTCATCACGAGCTGTGGTGGTTTATTCACGATGACACAGAAAGGCACTACACTTCCCACGATCCTCAGTGCAACGGCGATGTCTCTGATTGGTGGCGCTCACTGTTACCATGGTAACAGTGTGGCATTAAAACATGTTTGTTTTGCTCTGAATCAAATGTTTTGTAGTGATAATTCACTTTGTAGCTGGTTTTGTTTCCTCACTTAAAACTCGTCACCTCAGGATTATTCTGAGACACCAGGAGAGGTTTTTCATGTGAAATTCATGAAACAGGCTGGTCCTGTCTGGAGAAAGATATTTTTTTCTTTTTATGCTTTAAAAATATTTTCATTTAAAACTTCCCTGAAAGGTATTTTACCATCTATTAAAGTGGCAACTAGGAAGACAATTTCCTATTTCTATGTAAAAAAAAAAAAGCTAAACTTTGACCATAATCCCATCATTTCTACTCAAATACGAAACTGAAATATTAAGGATTGCCACTTTGAATAACCTTTTTTTCCTGAATGTTTCTACTTTTTTTTAAAGATGATTTTCTTTTTATTTTGTCACTGTCGGTCCTGGAGTCTCCTGGTGTTAGCGGCTGTTGACAGCTCGGCTAATGGAGGACCTGGTGATTTGTAGTCTGCAGAGGTCTGGAGATCTCTGGATGTGCAGAGCGCTGGAATTTAAAGTGTTGCCTGGCAACAGGATGAGCAGGGGGCAGGCGTGAGCGAGCGCCATTCCTACAGCAGAGGGAGGGAGGAAGAGGGGAGGAGAAGGAGGGAAGAGGGAGGAAGAGTAGGAAAGGAGAGAACATGGGAGGAAGAGGGGAGGAAGGAAGAATGAAGAGGAGGGAAAAGGGGAGGGAAGGAGGAAGAGGGGGAGGTGGAGAAAAAGAGGGAGGAAGAGTAGGAAAGGCGAGAACATGGGAGGAAGAGGGGAAGGAGGAAGAGGGGAGGGAGGAAGAATGAAGAAGAGGGAAGAGGGGAGGGAAGGAGGAAGAGGGGAGGAAGTGGAGAAGAAGAGAGAGGAAGAGGAGGAAAGGGGAGGAAGAAGAGGGAAGGAGAGAAGGTGGGAGGAAGAGGAGGGAAGGAGAAAAAGGGGAAGAAGAGGAGGGAAGAATGAGGAAGAGGAAGGAATAATGAGGAAGAGGGAGAAAGAGGAGAAAGTGGAGAAGAAGAGGGTTGGGAGAGGATTGAAGAAGAGGAAGAGACAAGTAAGAGGGGGGAAGAGGAGGTAGAGGGAGAGGAAGAGGAGAGGAAAAGTGAGGAAAAGGAGAAGGAAAAGGAGGGATGGAGGATGGAATGTTTCAAACGGGTCTCCAAACAAGCTCCATGCTGCCGTTGATTCACTCTTTTTTTTAACTGACAGACTTTTTCTTTCTTCGTATCCTTCCTAGAAAAAAACTGGAAATCCCTGAAAATAATGTCACTGAAGCAAAACAAATTAAATGTTTGTGTCATGTCGGCCCGTTGCTTTAAATTATTGAATGAATTCTGTACATGTTACTGTCATCAGCTACTTTCTTTAAATCTTTATTTAAATAAATATCTCTAAAATTCATTGACACCTGTTTCTGTTATAAAGCTGCAGTCTGTCCACCAGCCAGCAGGGGGCGACTCCTCTGGTTCTTTATCAGTCTAATAGAAAATGAAGCTCCTTCTGTCTCCATTTATTCCCTCAGGAAACATCGTAAACATCAGTTTATGGTCTCAGTCTCTAGTTTCTAGTCTTCTTCAGTCCAGCATGATGATTCATTTATCAAATTATGGTCCATTTAGAGTCAGAGGATGATTTAGGACACGGCTACCTGCTGATTGACAGGTCATCGCTGACTGCGTCCACTGCTATGGTTATAGCTAAAAATAATCCTTTCTTTTACTGATCAGTGTTCATGAATCTTAAATTCTCTACTAACTAAAGACTTTAGGAAAGTCTCCCTGAGAGAAAGACAGGCTGATAACTCGGCAGCTCATCGTCTGTTTTGTCTTCAGAAAGCATGATAAGATTTATTTTAGAGGTCAGGTCAAGGGCACCGGTGTTTATGTCTCAGTGAAAGGCCAAATTGTGCATTTAACATTTATTCACATTAATATCATGTATTTTTTATTTATTTATTCACTATTTCATATTTTGTCACATTTGAATTTGAATTTTAAAAAAGAACAAATACCAGTAAAACTCTGCAAATACAATTTGAGAATTCAGATATTCTTCAGACCAGTTGCATTGCTCTAGCTCCTTCCTACATGAAGTTATGGTTAAAAACATATTTGACCTTGGTGACCTTGACCTTTTACTCATCTTGACCAAACTGGATCGGTGACTTCTGGATTCCTGTATTAGTTTATATACCAAATTAGGTGACGATTGGCTGAAAATTGTTCACCCTGGAGCTTTCAGACATACGCACAATCTCCCATACATTACTATGGTGTGACCTTTCATTTGACCTTGATAAGCTTGAATCGGATCCGATCACCACCAAAAATGAATCAGTTTTAAGTTAGGACACTTCTGACCAATCCTGAACATTTTGTCAAAATCTGTCCATAACTTTTTGAGTTATTATGCCAACCAACATACAAATAAATAGACCCTGGTGAAAACATCAGCTCCTTGGTGGAGGTAATAATAAGGGGGTTAGGATGTCTCATCTATGCAGGGTTTATCAGCATATATTGTCAGAACCTTCCTTTTTAAGTTTAATGCAATTTTATTTCATTAATTGAAGTTCACTTAATGTCACATTTTATACATTTAATTTTAAGTTATTTTACAGTGTAAATATCACATTATACACTGTAATGACTAATTTCACATTAGTTTGTGTCAGCAGATCTTGACCCAGTCCAAGCACTCTCAGAAGACAAAGGTTTATCTGAGCCACGGGTGCAGCTTGAGCTGATCCAGCGTCGGGCGTGTCTTGGGGTTTACAGCCAAACACTTCTGTAAGAGGTCCTGGCAATCTTCAGACAATTTGTCGTTGATTTTCAGGATCTTTTGGAGGAACGGGATGGTCTCAAACCCTGTAGTCATTCGGAGCATATTGAACATGACCACTCCCAGCTGCCACACTGTAGTGGGACCGGGCTTGTAGGCACCACCCTTGAGAAACTCTGGAGGAATGTGCTCTGGGGTCCCGCAGAAAATGTGGAAACAAGATCGTTTCTTAAAGAAGCAGCTCAGTCCAAAGTCTATGAGGCGAGGGCGTGGGACGTCTGAGCCGGTCTCAATCAGGATGTTTTCTGGCTTGATGTCCCGGTGAAAGATGTTGTTATCATGAAGCTCGATGGCAGCGTCAACCAGCTGCTTCATGATTATCTTCGCCTCCTCCTCTGGAAAGGGACCGTCTTTTTCATTGATGTAGTCAAATAGGTCCATGGAGGGGACTGGTCTCTCCTGAACCAGGATCAGTTCCTGGACCAGATCGTACCAGTCCAACAGGGACACTGATCCCGACGTCCCCACCTCTCTCCTCCTGTTGCGGCTGCCAGCTTCAACATGGCAGCGACCTCCATGGGGACAAGCTTCCCGCTGCTTAGCTTGTGTTTGCTGGCCACACATTCCTTTGGAATGTGCTTGATGGCGACCGGTAAACAGTCTGATTTCCGATAACCAGCAAACACAGATCCACATCCTCCTGTGCCGAGCAGATCCAGCTGCAGATATTTGGACTCAAATTCAGCTCTGAGCTCAGATAAACGCAGTCTGGCCTCTGTCTTGCGCTTCTTTTTTTCCATCCTCCTCCTCTTCCTCTCTTGACTTTCCTCATCGTCGGCCTTCCTCTTCAGGCCTCTCTCCTTCACATCTCCTTTGCTGTCACTGTCCGACCTCTCTCCATACTTGAGGATGTCCATTCTTCTCCTCTTCTTCTCCAATAGCTCCTCTTCGTCCTCTGTAACCTTCCTCTTGACCTGTCCCAGGGTTTCCTCAGAGGTGGTTAGATATTCACCTTCACAGAGCCTGATCCACATCCTGGGGATCCTCCTGTCAGGACTGGGTTTGCTTTCGATCCGTCTGGTGGGGTCTTCATTTGGACTTTCTGAACCGTGATCAAACATGATGCCTCTGTTCTCTGTCTTTGGCTGCAGATGCTAGAGATGTTTAGTGTCTTTTGTAATTTGTCTGTTACAAGTGATGCCTATGTCAGAAGCTCTCTGTGGTCTTTGAAGTTTTTAGAACCTTTAGGACCTTTGATCTGAGGGGTCACATGGTCCAGAGAATGCAGATGACATCATGGAATGAGGAATGTTTGTGTTTACGTTTGAATCAATGGAGGTCTTCCACTCCATTATGGAAAGTGATGATTCATATATTGCTTTCTCAGTCATCTGATTGACTTTCCTTCACCTATTAAAACATCCTCAGGTTGTTTTTATGAACTCTTCTTATTGATCTCAAAGTCAAACACTCAAATACAGAGCAGCTTTTTGGTTTCAGGGTCAAGGTGATCTCATTGGAAGGAATTTAAATAGACATTTTAATATTTTTTTGTGTTTACACTCCCAACAGTCACAGTTTAATGTTGCAAAATTAAACAACAACTACTTGATTAGCTTCATGAAAAGATTGTGTGTTTTTTTGTAAGCCCCTGTTCCCATTGTTAAACACCACAAGATGGGGAGGTGTCAGTTTATTTATGGGATTGGTGCATCTTTTAATGTTACAGAAAAGTATTAATATTTTTGTACATGTGTGTGACCATCACCAGTCCTCCCTGGAAACTAAGCTGTCGTTCTTTATTGGATTTTCTTATTATGAGCCAGAGAGGAAAGTGCTGCACCTTTGTGAAATAGACAGGATGAGATAAGATGGGTGGGGAAGGGAAGAGACAGGCAGTGCCATTGGAAATCAAGAGTGTGAGCTGCTACGTTATTCCCATCAACCAATATCCCAGAAAAAAGGAGAAAAGAATGTAGCATATCAATGAGCATTAAATAATGAACTTAACTCTTCCCCAGGAAATCCATCTGACACTACGTGGCACCACATTGCTAAAGGCTTAAGTTTTATGACTGGCAGAATAAACAGATAAGACCAGTTCCTCCTCTCTGACCCAAGGAACTCCAGGACATACACCAGGAGGAGGAGTTTTATTGCCCCACATTCCTGCTTTAATCCTGCCAGACACATCCAAAGCTTAATGTGGCCTCTTCCTTTCTCCCTGCCTGGAACAGAACATTACATTAAGATTTTAATGGTTAACTATGCTTTCATTCCTCAGCTACTGTCATATAAGTATCACTGTGACAATGTCAAACATCAGTCTCCACATAGATCCTCTTCCTTTTCCTCCTTCTGATAAGGACTAAATGTGACATGTGGGATTGGTTGTGGATTAACTCTACAGACACAATCATACATAGATCTGCCTGTTGTAGTACACCTTCCTACATGCTCTGATATCATGGTTCATCTGTGTGTTTAATTTGTTGATTAATTTTGATTCAATTGGTCAAGTTTTGTTCTGTGGTTTCCTACTATAGGTTGCTTGGTGTCATTTTACAGCTGAGAGAGGGAGCTTTCACATAGAGAAACTTTATTAAAGTCAAACACAGCAGTATTAACATTAAATAAGTTAAAAGAATATCATCTCAGTTAACTTGGTGGATGGGGATGGACCAGTGGTCACACCCCACTGGACCTTCAACAAAGATCATAAAAAGCCTCAGCTGGTCTGAGGGCTCTCTCTACTCTTCTTCAGTCCTTCAGTCAGTCAAGTTCTGGTCTTCATCCTGTCCACTGCATCTCTGTTCTCCCTCTCCCACATGCTGGGAGGGGGAGGGAAACAATGATGACCCAGAGACAGAGACATGCTGTCCCACCGCAGGCCCAGCGCCTCATGACATGAAGAACAGCCTATCCAGAACCTTCCAACTCTGCATCCTGCCTCAAGACCATCTTGTCTCCTCTGTCTACTCCTTTACTCCCTGAAAATGTGAGCCAGCTCCTCTGCTCAGACACAGGCTGCAGAAAATGACTCCAGCCATCATGAAGAAACTTAAAAGAAGAAAAGACTGTCGGTCGACACGTTGGTGTGAATCCAGCCGACCTCCCCCACCAACAAGGAGGGGGGAAGAATTGAAGCAAGAGGAGCGACAGACAGAGAGAGACTGAGATGGAGCCATGTCAACCAGAGATGTTCAGAGACGACCAAAGATGTCCAGAGATGTCCAGAGTTGTCCACAGATGTCCACCGATGCCCATCCTCAAGCCGAAGTCGCCTGCAGAGATCCAGCAGATCCAGACAGAACCTGCAGCCACTCCTCACTTCCATCCATCCAGGAACGGTGATGTACTGCATATACATCTTACAGATATTAAAGAGTTTGATGATTAGACGCTAAATTAAATGGCCCGAATTTAGGGCTTAATCCCGAAAACTTAATAATATTTAGTAAGATTTCAATAAAATGCTAAACCAATTCTGAATAGTAAATTACTCACAGTCTTCTCTGATGCCTCTCAAACTCTCAACTGCTGAACACCACCAAACCTAAACCAAATTTTGTTAACAGCCTAATTCTTAATTTGGTCTAGATAACCACCACTGAATTAAACTGGTCACATTGAATCAACTAATCATTCATCCTTTAAACTTTTGTTTAATCATTCATTCCATTTTGGTCACGATGAGTCAATCCCGTTTTCACCACCAATCTTCCTCTATTCTAGTTTTTATTTTCTACTTTATTATTTCTGTTAGTAGCCTGGTCATTTAGTTCATGAAACTGATCATTTATTATTAGTTATTTTCTGTGACAGTAGTAGTCTGGTTATAGTTTGTCAAATAAACCTCTCATTTATAAAGAACTTGGTTATTTGATTTGTGTGTGTATATAAAGTAATTGAATCACTGTACACTAGGTCAAGAACTCTGTAGCACCCTGAGATTAAGAGACTCTATTAATTAATGTCAAATTCACAAGTTTTCCCTGTTTTAGCAAAACTGGATGGCGCCCTGATAATTTCTACTATTAAGGTAATTTAATGGTTTATGATCAATAACTTAAAGATATTGTTCATAAATACATAATTTGATATTAATTAATGATTGACTAATCTGCTCTACACTATTTATACTACAAGAATAATAAATAAATAAATAAAAATCAAACCGGCAGAGAGTTGGCTACCAAAGGACACAGGTAAAAGAAAAAAAAAAAAGACAAAACATTGCATGTTAACAGTTCCTTGGTCAATATTCCTGTCATATTTTATATATAGGTGCAAATCTCTGTAATGTGGCTGCAGCTTGAACTTTACTTTAAGTGCAATACAGAATATCTCGCGGTAAATGCGTCTTTACAACTAGAAAAGCAGTCAGAGTGTAAAAAAAGTGGAACCATTATTCCCTTTCTTCGACCGCTGTGTGTTCAGATAAGATAAGACAAGACAAGATAAGGTAATATTTCATGCGTTGCACAAATGGTGAAGTTTACGTTGTTCCAATGGCAAGTGGATAGCACCGAAACATAATAAGATATACTGGACAAACGTTCCTGAAGAAATTTTAATATGTGCCTGCACACATGACGCCGGACCCATGCAACGCCTTATGCATGCTGACCCTCTCCTGCACCGAAGCACTACGTGCGTGCCTATCTCGAATTCATGTTGGAAACAAACACACCTTGTTTCCTGTGAAGATTAAATCAGAGTTCGGGGCTTTTATTTTGAAAGGACAGTCACAGCCACAGCTTCCTGTGAGGAAACAGTTACCCCTCTGGAATTTGGGGCTTTTAGTTTGAAAAAACAGACTTTTACTTTGAAAGAAACAGCCTGAGCTTCCTGTCTGTGTGTGTGATCAATGATGTCATCCACTCTCTGTATCATTGGTGATGGGCAATCAGAAGCTGTATCATATCACCATCTACTCTCTATATATGTGTCTATGTGGATCCCCCACCTGACACACACACACCAACATCCAGTCACACTCTGCCACTGATGATGAGCTGACCTGTCCAATCACCTCTCGTATAAAAAAAACTATAAGGAGTAGAGCTTAGATTTTTGTATGTGAATGATGCTATGGTGATGGAGGTTCATGCATATCACCTAATTCTGCTGGCCACCCCTGCATGGCTTAGACACCCCATGGGGCACCCCTATGGAAAAGTCTAGGCGCGCCCCTGGTCTGTGTCCCACACTGGCTCTCATTGACTGCCACTGTTCTCAAGCTGAGTCGGACCCTGTCGAACTCCTCTGAATAAATCAAGAATCGTAAGGAGTACGGCTCTGGGGTTTGGACGACAGGTGGCAGGAACTCGCGAGGATCGCGGCGGTGTAAATTTTATGTCTCTAGCTCACTCAGAAGGCCGTCAGCGGCAGGTTAAACACGAGGTTTTCCTGCTTTCTCACGCCTTTTCCTCTGAAAATTAACATTGGGCCCAATGGAGAGAATTTTGGGAGGTGGGGTACTATTTAAGGCCGTGGAGCAAAAAGTACAAATCTCACAGACATAAGACATACATTGCTACGACCGTGACAAAATTTCCAACGTTTTGCTGTAAAAATTATGTCGGTGGAGTGAACGTAGCCCTCACAATCGCGATTTAAAAAAAAAAAAATCAGACGATTCTGAAACTGCTCTCCACTCTAAGTGTGTAGTTGTGTCACTCTAGTGCACGCAATAGACACCCATGTTAAGCTCTGATTTTTGACATTTTCCATGCTCCGAATAAATCGATCTGACGGACAAACAATACATTTTCTGACATGATGATGAATTATGAAAATGTAGTCAGGTAAATTTGCTGCGTTTTGCAAGTTGAATGGAGTTTCTAAGTGAAAGTATGAGGGAGCTGTGACTGTTTGTTTGCTGAAGAAAAAATTTTGAAGTCTGACCCTTTCCCCATTCATTCCTATGGGACTTTTTCGGCGGTTTTTGGGGTCTTTTGGGGTTTTGACGGAGAAAAGTAATGCCACCCCTCACACGATCGAGACGCACGTTTTGATATATGTCATGCCTGGGTGCACCTTACGGTTCGGGCCGCATTAATTGCCGAAAATGTGTCTATAATAATAAAAAATAAACCTCGTCCTGGATACTAATATACGCGTTGCTGGCTTAAAACAGTGTTTTTTATGGTGTTTGCTCAGACACTTGGCGAACCCCCCCAAAAGGAATAGTAATATGTGCCGCCGTGCTCGCCAGCCTTGCTCGACGGCAGGCACTGAAAGAAACTAACCGGGTGGTTTTCTGTCACAAGAGGTACTTAATTTCCCATTCTCGAGAACATTACTCAACAGGCAATAAGAAATCTGACTCCAAATAAGATTAAATATACCTTACACCCGTTTTCCTGCATGGTCGTTGATGAGAGGGAGAGAAGACGAGGAAGACGAGGAGATTTCTCAGTTAAAACCTCTATTTAATAAGTGAGACAAAGAATGTTGGAACAGAATTCTGGGTTTCTGGGGCCTTGAGCGTTCCAGGAACCCCGCACAAGGCTAAGTCCAATCCTTTTATAGCTTTTACAAGTTTCACTTTCTAACTAGGCGTTGTCTTCAGGTCTTCGGGGTGTTGGATGTCATCAGTTCTTCTCTTCATTGGTTGATATTTGGTGCAAAAGGGCGTCCCGAGGCGGCACGCTGGACCTCCAAAGTGTTATTGTGTGCCCACCGGAGATATCTCCAGCCAAAGGAGATAAGGACACATTCCTGTCCTCCGTGAATCTCTGTTCTTTGTCTGAAAACCATGAAACTACTTTTACACTATTCATTATACATAATAAAGCATTTCAACATATTTATCAGAATAAAATGGTAAAACTCACAACTAGTAAAACTGTATATGACTGAATACATCATAACGTGTGCGTATAATTAAAACAAACCATAACTGGTAAAAATATCTGATAATAACAAACCATAACTAGTAAACATGTCTGTGCTTAAAACAAATCATAAAATAGCACAAGCATGACCTTTCACATCTCAACAGGGCCTATCTATCATGTTAGGGAAAACAGAACCTCTTTTTCCCGCTGTGTGAAACCTTCCTATAGTCTCCTGGAGATACATAAACGCAATGAGCACAAATTTATTGGTTCCAAAATGCTGAGGAACTGTACAGACTGAATCAACAAGAGTCTGGAGAAGAATACCTTGTAATTTTACCATGCACTCTGAGCGTGAAAGACCTAGGCAGTAGGATGAGAATAATGTGACCTTAAAAAGAGAAACAATTCCAGTCTGCAGCTTTTATGTGCAGCTGAAAAACCATCATTTAAGCAATGCTTCTGATTATATGATTTTTAAACTTATGCTAATAAAAATATAGCTACAATCTGACTAAATACATACACAAAATCCTAACAGCACATAACTAGAAAAGCACTCAGAGAGTGCAGACTTCCACCAAGGCAGCATTCTGAGAGAGCGTATACTCCTGCAAGCCCACAACAACTAAGAGTGAATGAGTTGATTTAGACACAGGTTGAAACCCACTTTTAACATTGTATTCACATTAATATCATGTACTTTTTTATTTATTTATTTATTCTATATTTCATATTTTGTCACATTTGAATTTGAATTTTAAAAAAGACCAAAATACCAGTCAAAATCTGCAATTACACAGCAAAAATTGGAGTGTTGAAATTCCAGGGTTAAACATGTCAGAGTTGATTTCCACTCTCAAAGTGTCATTTTAACACATTCTGATTTAAACAGTGTTCAGTGTTGGAGTTATTTAACAGAGTTAAACAAATTAACACTGTAGAGATGTAAAGAGGAGATCAATTACATCTCTACAGAGTTAATTGGTAAGCCCCTGGACTTTGGCCCAGGTAAACCCGTGCATTGGTGCTTCTACCTTCTAGCCTGGCCTCACCATGTGCTTCTATTACTCAATTAATCTGCAGTGTTGTCCTTGTGCTGCTGGTCTCAGTGTTGGGAAGACGGTAAGTATACTGAATATTAAATGAAATGACGTATATAAAATGAAATATAAATGGAGAATATGTTGCTAAGCTTTTGTGTCACTGGTACTGAAGTTCAGTAACTGGACAGCTAATGTGTTAGCTAACGTTAGCACTAGCTAACATCAGTTGATTTTTTTTAAATAAGTGTTAATGCTAGCTAACAGTTCAACTTTAACACGCGGTTCCCTACGTTATTCACTACAATTTACCAAGTCTTGTGTATGTTTGAAGCTGTGTAACATTTTAACAAAGCTTCATGTTCAAGCTTCATGTAATATAACGGTCCAAACTAGTTTTGTGCTATGGTCTTAGGTCAATTCTCCGACATTGTTTCTTCCTTTTATACCTCGGCAAATAAGTCACCTAGAAAACCAGCGTTTGGTATGTTAGAAAGATAAATTTTCACTCTTCAGTTAGTCAAAATCGGTTTGTTCCTAGCTAAAATATTGAGCTTATTTGAAGCTATTTCTCTATCATAAAATTGCCCTACAACCTAGCTTCACTCAATCACTACACCACATTACAGAGGTAAATAAATACTGTGCTCACTAATTATAATCCACTTCTGTTTAGGTCAAATGGTGTTGCTCTTCATCTTCAGAGTGAGTTGTCAGCTGGTAATCCTGGAGTGAAGGAGGTAAGTCTGAATAATAATGTTAGATGTCTCAGCATGCCCACTCTTTCAGATCATTTTCTGCTCTTTTAAGGAGGGCTCACCTGAACATCTTGCAGACTTAGTGGACACCATTAGCAGACAGCATGGTTCACACATACAGCCTCTCCAGCTGATGACAGTTGTGGAATTTTGTAGACTCTACTGCATGTATGACAAAAGCTTCAATACTGCTTTCAGTGTATAGCATGGCCAATACTGGCTTGTTTATAATTTTTCATTGTTTGTTTTTTGTAGTATTTTTATTAATTTTAGCATAAATTCAGTTGTTTACTATCACATGCTTATTACTCTGTCAATTTTTAAAGAAAATTTTATGTCTCAGCAAAATGCTGGTCCAGGTTCGGTACTGCCAACAGCAGAAGTATGTGAAGATGGATGAGGTCTATGGACGGTTTGATTTCATACGGTTCCATGAAAAAGGTATGTTTTTAAAATTTGCACTGAAGAGGAAATTAATTTTGTGTAGGGGATTTTATCCACAGTGGTGGATTAATTAATTAATTTAATTTATTGAATGTGAAATCATTTGTGAAGCAAGAACAATGCTGGTTTAAAGGGTGCACTCAGATGTATCTTATGTTTTCCAGTCATCGAGAGATTTTGCCTGCCACCTGGTGCAAAAGTAATGTACAAAGATGCGACAGGGACAGAAGTTGATGAAGACATCTTCAGTGACCTTGTCAGCCAAGGCAGTGTGGTTCTAACAGTTTTCTCAAATGATGGTGAGAAATGTAAAGGGGTCGAATACACGATGCAATCCAATGTCAAATTGTGTAACCTGTATTTTTTTCACAAATCTATCAGTATACAGAATAATTAATCTGGAGAATAATGTGGAATTAATGTAATTCACTTTTGCAATGCAAAACCTGGGGCCACAGTACCTTTTCTACACCACACACAACAAAGTAGCTGTTTTTTGTTGTTGTGTTTTCCTTTTAGAGTTTTCTGATTGCTCCTTGTCCTCTGTATCTGAGTGGTCTGACTCGAGCTTCAGTTCAAGTGCATCAACTGTACTTCTAGATGAGGTCCCTAGGAAGAAACCAAGAGTTAAGGGCACAACTGATGCAGCATCTGCTAAAAAGGTTGCAACAAAGCTCAGTTCTCACAAATTTCTTTGCATGTCCACATTTGTCATTCTTAATCTCTAGAAATGCTGTTTGAAAAGGCTTTTTTTTTTTCTCTTAAGTTTATCGAAGCTGTACTTGGAACAAGTTCAGGTGGTGAAGAGGTCCTCGAAGAATATCACACAACACAAACTCTAACAGATGTTACCAGAAGAAAAATGGTCAATATAATAGTGGTCCACATGATTGATAAACACGGGTAGGTGTGTCCTATTTGTGTACACTCTTTCAAAAAAAAGTAACTGCTTAGCTATTACATAAATAAATAGAGAATGCCAATTTGATCTTTCTTTTTCAGGCACCTCCCCACCAAAGCGGTTCGAGAAGAGTATGCTCTCGGGATAGTGACGTTGTTCCCGTCCCTCAAAGACCCATACTCCAAGAAAGGCTACGTATGTAGAGTCATTATTGTTGTTTACATTATCTTCATATTTAAGGTTGTTGGGTTTGGGGTGATTGCGTTAACATTTGAATTCTTAGATTTCTTATGAGTTTGATAACACATTAATTGTGAAAGTATTTCCATTTTAGGAACACTTCTATGATGCTGCAAGCAGCACAGGATACATTTCATGGCGTCTGAAGACGATCCAGAGAAAGATTCGACGAGGATCTGCACCTCCACGTAGCCCCACTCCAGGAGGAGGTAAGAAAGTAACAGTCCACAAACTAGATAATGTTCTCATTAACATTTAATTTTTTAACATTAATTACTAATTGTAACTAATACTACTCTATTTTTATTTAACTGTGTGATCAGCACCTATGGCTTATTTTATTTAAAGTGTGTTTTGTGTGCTTTTTTCAGGAGGCCCAAATGTCCACAATTGTTGAAAAGCAGCTTGACGGGGATGCTTGCCAGGAAGCATCTCTTTGCTCAAGCATACAACAGACACTGCCAGAGGAAAGGTGTGTTATAAAGACAACTGAACTGAAATGTCACAAACCACTTGATATCCAAAGCTGCTATGCTGCTGCAGATGAAAGTTTGTTCATTTTACCATCATGTATGATGTTTTAAGTGTTAAGTGACTGCCTGGGAGAAAAACGTTAAAATTAACGTTTTTGAAAACATATGTTTTTTTCTTGGAATTATTTTGTCATTTTAATTGTATCAAAAGTTATATTCAATTATTATATACATTATAGGGATTAGAACTATCTACTGTAAATAAAAAAGTAAGTAAAAGTAGAGTTATTTTCAAACTATGTAGTGTTAATTTAACCCAGTTAAATGAGTTTAAAAAGGAACTCTGAAATAGTGTTGATGATAAATCCCTTGATGTTAATTCAACCCAGTTTAATGAGTTAAAGAAGGAACTCTTACTCAGTATTATTATAAATCGCTCAGTGTTAGTTTAACCCTGTTTGGTGAGTTAAAGAAGGAACTCTGACACAGTGTTAAATAATTAACTATTTTGAAAATGTTAATTTAACTCTGTAGAGTGTGGACCTATATAAACCCTGAAAAAGTGTTAAAATCAACTCTGTGGGAGTTGAATCAACACTCCAGTTGAGAATTCAGATATTCTTCAGACCAGTTGCATTGCTCTAGCTCCTTCCTACATGAAGTTATGGTTAAAATGAGCTCCTTGGTGGAGGTAATAATAAGGGGGTTAGGATGTCTCATCTATGCAGGGTTTATCAGCATATATTGTCAGAACCTTCTTTTTTAAGTTTAATGCAATTTTATTTCATTAATTGAAGTTCACTTAATGTCACATTTTATACATTTAATTTAAGTTATTTTACAGTGTAAATATCACATTATACACTGTAATGACTAATTTCACATTAGTCTATGTCAGCAGATCTTGACCCAGTCCGAGCACTCTCAGAAGACAAAGGTTTATCTGAGCCACGGGTGCAGCTTGAGCTGATCCAGCGTCGGGCGTGTCTTGGGGTTTACAGCCAAACACTTCTGTAAGAAGTCCTGGCAATCTTCAGACAATTTGTCGTTGATTTTCAGGATCTTTTGGAGGAACGGGATGGTCTCAAACCCTGTAGTCATTCGGAGCATATTGAACATGACCACTCCCAGCTGCCACACTGTAGTGGGACCGGGCTTGTAGGCACCACCCTTGAGAAACTCTGGAGGAATGTGCTCTGGGGTCCCGCAGAAAATGTGGAAACAAGATCGTTTCTTAAAGAAGCAGCTCAGTCCAAAGTCTATGAGGCGAGGGCGTGGGACGTCTGAGCCGGTCTCAATCAGGATGTTTTCTGGCTTGATGTCCCGGTGAAAGATGTTGTTATCATGAAGCTCGATGGCAGCGCCAACCAGCTGCTTCATGATTATCTTCGCCTCCTCCTCTGGAAAGGGACCGTCTTTTTCATTGATGTAGTCAAATAGGTCCATGGAGGGGACTGGTCTCTCCTGAACCAGGATCAGTTCCTGGACCAGATCGTACCAGTCCAACAGGGACACTGATCCCGACGTCCCCACCTCTCCTCCTGTTGCGGCTGCCAGCTTCAACATGGCAGCGACCTCCATGGGGACAAGCTTCCCGCTGCTTAGCTTGTGTTTGCTGGCCACACATTCCTTTGGAATGTGCTTGATGGCGACCGGTAAACAGTCTGATTTCGATAACCAGCGAACACAGATCCACATCCTCCTGTGCCGAGCAGATCCAGCTGCAGATATTTGGACTCAAATTCAGCTCTGAGCTCAGATAAACGCAGTCTGGCCTCTGTCTTGCGCTTCTTTTTTCCATCCTCCTCCTCTTCCTCTCTTGACTTTCCTCATCGTCGGCCTTCCTCTTCAGGCCTCTCTCCTTCACATCTCCTTTGCTGTCACTGTCCGACCTCTCTCCATACTTGAGGATGTCCATCCTTCTCCTCTTCTTCTCCAATAGCTCCTCTTCGTCCTCTGTAACCTTCCTCTTGACCTGTCCCAGGGTTTCCTCAGAGGTGGTTAGATATTCACCTTCACAGAGCCTGATCCACATCCTGGGGATCCTCCTGTCAGGACTGGGTTTGCTTTCGATCCGTCTGGTGGGATCTTCATTTGGACTTTCTGAACCGTGATCAAACATGATGCCTCTGTTCTCTGTCTTTGGCTGCAGATGCTAGAGATGTTTAGTGTCTTTTGTAATTTGTCTGTTACAAGTGATGCCTATGTCAGAAGCTCTCTGTGGTCTTTGAAGTTTTTAGAACCTTTAGGACCTTTGATCTGAGGGGTCACATGGTCCAGAGAATGCAGATGACATCATGGAATGAGGAATGTTTGTGTTTACGTTTGAATCAATGGCGGTCTTCCACTCCATTATGGAAAGTGATGATTCATATATTGCTTTCTCAGTCATCTGATTGACTTTCCTTCACCTATTAAAACATCCTCAGGTTGTTTTTATGAACTCTTCTTATTGATCTCAAAGTCAAACACTCAAATACAGAGCAGCTTTTTGGTTTCAGGCTCAAGGTGATCTCATTGGAAGGAATTTAAATAGACATTTTAATATTTTTTTGTGTTTACAGTCCCAACAGTCACAGTTTAATGTTGCAAAATTAAACAACAACTACTTGATTAGCTTCATGAAAAGATTGTGTGTTTTTTTTGTAAGCACCTGTTCCCATTGTTAAACACCACAAGATGGGGAGTTTATTTATGGGATTGGTGCATCTTTTAATGTTACAGAAAAGTATTAATATTTTTGTACATGTGTGTGACCATCACCAGTCCTCCCTGGAAACTAAGCTGTCGTTCTTTATTGGATTTTCTTATTATGAGCCAGAGAGGAAAGTGCTGCACCTTTGTGAAATAGACAGGATGAGATAAGATGGGTGGGGAAGGGAAGAGACAGGCAGTGCCATTGGAAATCAAGAGTGTGAGCTGCTACGTTATTCCCATCAACCAATATCCCAGAAAAAAGGAGAAAAGAATGTAGCATATCAATGAGCATTAAATAATGAACTTAACTCTTCCCCAGGAAATCCATCTGACACTACGTGGCACCACAGTGCTAAAGGCTTAAGTTTTATGACTGGCAGAATAAACAGATAAGACCAGTTCCTCCTCTCTGACCCAAGGAACTCCAGGACATACACCAGGAGGAGGAGTTTTATTGCCCACATTCCTGCTTTAATCCTGCCAGACACATCCAAAGCTTAATGTGGCCTCTTCCTTTCTCCCTGCCTGGAACAGAACATTACATTAAGATTTTAATGGTTAACTATGCTTTCATTCCTCAGCTACTGTCATATAAGTATCATTGTGACAATGTCAAACATCAGTCTCCACATAGATCCTCTTCCTTTTCCTCCTTCTGATAAGGACTAAATGTGACATGTGGGATTGGTTGTGAATTAACTCTACAGACTCAATCATACATAGATCTGCCTGTTGTAGTACACCTTCCTACATGCTCTGATATCATGGTTCATCTGTGTTGGTTAATTTGTTGATTAATTTTGATTCAATTGGTCAAGTTTTGTTCTGTGGTTTCCTACTATAGGTTGTTTGGTGTCATTTTACAGCTGAGAGAGGGAGCTTTCACATAGAGAAACTTTATTAAAGTCAAACACAGCAGTATTAACATTAAATAAGTTAAAAGAATATCATCTCAGTTAACTTGGTGGATGGGGATGGACCAGTGGTCACACCCCACTGGACCTTCAACAAAGATCATAAAAAGCCTCAGCTGGTCTGAGCGCTCTCTCTACTCTTCTTCAGTCCTTCAGTCAGTCAAGTTCTGGTCTTCATCCTCTCCACTGCATCTCTGTTCTCCCTCTCCCACATGCTGGGAGGGGGAGGGAAACAATGATGACCCAGAGACAGAGACATGCTGTCCCACTGCAGGCCCAGTGCCTCATGGCGTGAAGAACAGCCTATCCAGAACCTTCCAACTCTGCATCCTGCCTCAAGACCATCTTGTCTCCTCTGTCTACTCCTTTACTCCCTGAAAATGTGAGCCAGCTCCTCTGCTCAGACACAGGCTGCAGAAAATGACTCCAGCCATCATGAAGAAACTTAAAAGAAGAAAAGACTGTCGGTCGACACGTTGGTGTGAATCCAGCCGACCTCCCCCACCAACAAGGAGGGGGGAAGAATTGAAGCAAGAGGAGCGACAGACAGAGAGAGACTGAGATGGAGCCATGTCAACCAGAGATGTTCAGAGACGACCAAAGATGTCCAGAGATGTCCAGAGTTGTCCACAGATGTCCACCGATGCCCATCCTCAAGCCAAGTCGCCTGCAGAGATCCAGCAGATCCAGACAGAACCTGCAGCCACTCCTCACTTCCATCCATCCAGGAACGGTGATGTACTGCATATACATCTTACAGATATTAAAGAGTTTGATGATTAGACGCTAAATTAAATGGCCCGAATTTAGGGCTTAATCCCGAAAACTTAATAATATTTAGTAAGATTTCAATAAAATGCTAAACCAATTCTGAATAGTAAATTACTCACAGTCTTCTCTGATGCCTCTCAAACTCTCAACTGCTGAACACCACCAAACCTAAACCAAATTTTGTTAACAGCCTAATTCTTAATTTGGTCTAGATAACCACCACTGAATTAAACTGGTCACATTGAATCAACTAATCATTCATCCTTTAAACTTTTGTTTAATCATTCATTCCATTTTGGTCACGATGAGTCAATCCCGTTTTCACCACCAATCTTCCTCTATTCTAGTTTTTATTTTCTACTTTATTATTTCTGTTAGTAGCCTGGTCATTTAGTTCATGAAACTGATCATTTATTATTAGTTATTTTCTGTGACAGTAGTAGTCTGGTTATAGTTTGTCAAATAAACCTCTCATTTATAAAGAACTTGGTTATTTGATTTGTGTGTGTATATAAAGTAATTGAATCACTGTACACTAGGTCAAGAACTCTGTAGCACCCTGAGATTAAGAGACTCTATTAATTAATGTCAAATTCACAAGTTTTCCCTGTTTTAGCAAAACTGGATGGCGCCCTGATAATTTCTACTATTAAGGTAATTTAATGGTTTATGATCAATAACTTAAAGATATTGTTCATAAATACATAATTTGATATTAATTAATGATTGACTAATCTGCTCTACACTATTTATACTACAAGAATAATAAATAAATAAATAAAAATCAAACCGGCAGAGAGTTGGCTACCAAAGGACACAGGTAAAAGAAAAAAAAAAAGACAAAACATTGCATGTTAACAGTTCCTTGGTCAATATTCCTGTCATATTTTATATATAGGTGCAAATCTCTGTAATGTGGCTGCAGCTTGAACTTTACTTTAAGTGCAATACAGAATATCTCGCGGTAAATGCGTCTTTACAACTGGAAAAGCAGTCAGAGTGTAAAAAAAGTGTAACCATTATTCCCTTTCTTCGACCGCTGTGTGTTCAGATAAGATAAGATAAGACAAGATAAGGTA
This sequence comes from Synanceia verrucosa, assembly GCA_029721515.1. Taxonomy (NCBI): domain Eukaryota; kingdom Metazoa; phylum Chordata; class Actinopteri; order Perciformes; family Synanceiidae; genus Synanceia; species Synanceia verrucosa. The sequence continues at coordinate 2,011,475 of CM056561.1, read as the reverse complement.
ATATTTCATGCGTTGCACAAATGGTGAAGTTTACGTTGTTCCAATAGCAAGTGGATAGCACCGAAACATAATAAGATATACTAGACAAAAGTTCCTGAAGAAATTTTAATATGTGCCTGCACACATGACGCCGGACCCATGCAACGCCTTATGCATGCTGACCCTCTCCTGCACCGAAGCACGCACGTAGTGCGTGCCTATCCCGAATTCGTGTTGGAAACAAACACACCTTTTTTCCTGTGAAGATTAAATCAGAGTTCGGGGCTTTTATTTTGAAAGGACAGTCACAGCCACAGTTTCCTGTGAGGAAACAGTTACCCCTCTGGAATTTGGGGCTTTTAGTTTGAAAAAACAGACTTTTACTTTGAAAGAAACAGCCTGAGCTTCCTGTCTGTGTGTGTGATCAATGATGTCATCCACTCTCTGTATCATTGGTGATGGGCAATCAGAAGCTGTATCATATCACCATCTACTCTCTATATATGTGTCTATGTGGATCCCCCACCTGACACACACACACCAACATCCAGTCACACTCTGCCACTGATGATGAGCTGACCTGTCCAATCACCTCTCGTATAAAAAAAACTATAAGGAGTAGAGCTTAGATTTTTGTATGTGAATGATGCTATGGTGATGGAGGTTCATGCATATCACCTAATTCTGCTGGCCACCCCTGCATGGCTTAGACACCCCATGGGGCACCCCTATGGAAAAGTCTAGGCGCGCCCCTGGTCTGTGTCCCACACTGGCTCTCATTGACTGCCACTGTTCTCAAGCTGAGTCGGACCCTGTCGAACTCCTCTGAATAAATCAAGAATCGTAAGGAGTACGGCTCTGGGGTTTGGACGACAGGTGGCAGGAACTCGCGAGGATCGCGGCGGTGTAAATTTTATGTCTCTAGCTCACTCAGAAGGCCGTCAGCGGCAGGTTAAACACAAGAGGTTTTCCTGCTTTCTCACGCCTTTTCCTCTGAAAATTAACATTGGGCCCAATGGAGAGAATTTTGGGAGGTGGGGTACTATTTAAGGCCGTGGAGCAAAAAGTACAAATCTCACAGACATAAGACACACATTGCTACGACCGTGACAAAATTTCCAACGTTTTGCTGTAAAAATTATGTCGGTGGAGTGAACGTAGCCCTCACAATCGCGATTTAAAAAAAAAACTCAGACGATTCTGAAACTGCTCTCCACTCTAAGTGTGTAGTTGTGTCACTCTAGTGCACGCAATAGACACCCATGTTAAGCTCTGATTTTTGACATTTTCCATGCTCAATAAATCGATCTGACGGACAAACAATACATTTTCTGACATGATGATGAATTATGATGTAGTCAGGTAAATTTGCTGCGTTTTGCAAGTTGAATGGAGTTTCTAAGTGAAAGTATGAGGGAGCTGGGACTGTTTGTTTGCTGAAGAAAAATTTTGAAGTCTGACCCTTTCCCCATTCATTCCTATGGGACTTTTTCGGCGGTTTTTGGGGTCTTTTGGGGTTTTGACGGAGAAAAGTAATGCCACCCCTCACACGATCGAGACGCACGTTTTGATATATGTCATGCCTGGGTGCACCTTACGGTTCGGGCCGCATTAATTGCCGAAAATGTGTCTATAATAATAAAAATAAACCTCGTCCTGGATACTAATATACGCTGCTGCTGGCTTAAAACAGTGTTTTTTATGGTGTTTGCTCAGACACTTGGCGAACCCCCCCAAAAGGAATAGTAATATGTGCCGCCGTGCTCGCCAGCCTTGCTCGACGGCAGGCACTGAAAGAAACTAACCGGGTGGTTTTCTGTCACAAGAGGTACTTAATTTCCCATTCTCGAGAACATTACTCAACAGGCAATAAGAAATCTGACTCCAAATAAGATTAAATATACCTTACACCCGTTTTCCTGCATGGTCGTTGATGAGAGGGAGAGAAGACGAGGAAGACGAGGAGATTTCTCAGTTAAAACCTCTATTTAATAAGTGAGACAAAGAATGTTGGAACAGAATTCTGGGTTTCTGGGGCCTTGAGCGTTCCAGGAACCCCGCACAAGGCTAAGTCCAATCCTTTTATAGCTTTTACAAGTTTCACTTTCTAACTAGGCGTTGTCTTCAGGTCTTCGGGGTGTTGGATGTCATCAGTTGTTCTCTTCATTGGTTGATATTTGGTGCAAAAGGGCGTCCCGAGGCGGCACACTGGCCCTCCAAAGTGTTATGGTGTGCCCACCGGAGATATCTCTAGCCAAAGGAGATAAGGACACATTCCTGTCCTCTGTGAATCTCTGTTCTTTGTCTGAAAACCATGAAACTACTTTTACACTATTCATTATACATGATAAAGCATTTCAACATATTTATCAGAATAAAATGGTAAACCTCACAACTAGTAAAACTGTATATGACTGAATACATCATAACGTGTGCGTATAATTAAAACAAACCATAACTGGTAAAAATATCTGATAATAACAAACCATAACTAGTAAACATGTCTGTGCTTAAAACAAATCATAAAATAGCACAAGCATGACCTTTCACATCTCAACAGGGCCTATCTATCATGTTAGGGAAAACAGAACCTCTTTTTCCCGCTGTGTGAAACCTTCCTATAGTCTCCTGGAGATACATAAACGCAATGAGCACAAATTTATTGGTTCCAAAATGCTGAGGAACTGTACAGACTGAATCAACAAGAGTCTGGAGAAGAATACCTTGTAATTTTACCATGCACTCTGAGCGTGAAAGACCTAGGCAGTAGGATGAGAATAATGTGACCTTAAAAAGAGAAACAATTCCAGTCTGCAGCTTTTATGTGCAGCTGAAAAACCATCATTTAAGCAATGCTTCTGATTATATGATTTTTAAACTTATGCTAATAAAAATATAGCTACAATCTGACTAAATACATACACAAAATCCTAACAGCACATAACTAGAAAAGCACTCAGAGAGTGCAGACTTCCACCAAGGCAGCATTCTGAGAGAGCGTATACTCCTGCAAGCCCACAACAACTAAGAGTGAATGAGTTGATTTAGACACAGGTTGAAACCCACTTTTAACATTGTATTCACATTAATATCATGTACTTTTTTATTTATTTATTTATTCTATATTTCATATTTTGTCACATTTGAATTTGAATTTTAAAAAAGACCAAAATACCAGTCAAAATCTGCAATTACACAGCAAAAATTGGAGTGTTGAAATTCCAGGGTTAAACATGTCAGAGTTGATTTCCACTCTCAAAGTGTCATTTTAACACATTCTGATTTAAACAGTGTTCAGTGTTGGAGTTATTTAACAGAGTTAAACAAATTAACACTGTAGAGATGTAAAGAGGAGATCAATTACATCTCTACAGAGTTAATTGGTAAGCCCCTGGACTTTGGCCCAGGTAAACCCGTGCATTGGTGCTTCTACCTTCTAGCCTGGCCTCACCATGTGCTTCTATTACTCAATTAATCTGCAGTGTTGTCCTTGTGCTGCTGGTCTCAGCGTTGGAAAGACGGTAAGTATACTGAATATTAAATGAAATGACGTATATAAAATGAAATATAAATGGAGAATATGTTGCTAAGCTTTTGTGTCACTGGTACTGAAGTTCAGTAACTGGACAGCTAATGTGTTAGCTAACGTTAGCACTAGCTAACGTTAGTTGATTTTTTTTAAATAAGTGTTAATGCTAGCTAACAGTTCAACTTTAACACGCGGTTCCCTACGTTATTCATTACAATTTACCAAGTCTTGTGTATGTTTGAAGCTGTGTAACATTTTAACAAAGCTTCATGTTCAAGCTTCATGTAATATAACGGTCCAAACTAGTTTTGTGCTATGGTCTTAGGTCAATTCTCCGACATTGTTTCTTCCTTCTATACCTCGGCAAATAAGTCACCTAGAAAACCAGCGTTTGGTATGTTAGAAAGATAAATTTTCACTCTTCAGTTAGTCAAAATCGGTTTGTTCCTAGCTAAAATATTGAGCTTATTTGAAGCTATTTCTCTATCATAAAATTGCCCTACAACCTAGCTTCACTCAATCACTACACCACATTACAGAGGTAAATAAATACTGTGCTCACTAATTATAATCCACTTCTGTTTAGGTCAAATGGTGTTGCTCTTCATCTTCAGAGTGAGTTGTCAGCTGGTAATCCTGGAGTGAAGGAGGTAAGTCTGAATAATAATGTTAGATGTCTCAGCATGCCCACTCTTTCAGATCATTTTCTGCTCTTTTAAGGAGGGCTCACCTGAACATCTTGCAGACTTAGTGGACACCATTAGCAGACAGCATGGTTCACACATACAGCCTCTCCAGCTGATGACAGTTGTGGAATTTTGTAGACTCTACTGCATGTATGACAAAAGCTTCAATACTGCTTTCAGTGTATAGCATGGCCAATACTGGCTTGTTTATAATTTTTCATTGTTTGTTTTTTGTAGTATTTTTATTAATTTTAGCATAAATTCAGTTGTTTACTATCACATGCTTATTACTCTGTCAATTTTTAAAGAAAATTTTATGTCTCAGCAAAATGCTGGTCCAGGTTCGGTACTGCCAACAGCAGAAGTATGTGAAGATGGATGAGGTCTATGGACGGTTTGATTTCATACGGTTCCATGAAAAAGGTATGTTTTTAAAATTTGCACTGAAGAGGAAATTAATTTTGTGTAGGGGATTTTATCCACAGTGGTGGATTAATTAATTAATTTAATTTATTGAATGTGAAATCATTTGTGAAGCAAGAACAATGCTGGTTTAAAGGGTGCACTCAGATGTATCTTATGTTTTCCAGTCATCGAGAGATTTTGCCTGCCACCTGGTGCAAAAGTAATGTACAAAGATGCGACAGGGACAGAAGTTGATGAAGACATCTTCAGTGACCTTGTCAGCCAAGGCAGTGTGGTTCTAACAGTTTTCTCAAATGATGGTGAGAAATGTAAAGGGGTCGAATACACGATGCAATCCAATGTCAAATTGTGTAACCTGTATTTTTTTCACAAATCTATCAGTATACAGAATAATTAATCTGGAGAATAATGTGGAATTAATGTAATTCACTTTTGCAATGCAAAACCTGGGGCCACAGTACCTTTTCTACACCACACACAACAAAGTAGCTGTTTTTTGTTGTCGTGTTTTCCTTTTAGAGTTTTCTGATTGCTCCTTGTCCTCTGTATCTGAGTGGTCTGACTCGAGCTTCAGTTCAAGTACATCAACTGTACTTCTAGATGAGGTCCCTAGGAAGAAACCAAGAGTTGAGGGCACAAGTGTTGCAGCATCTGCTAAAAAGGTTGCAACAAAGCTCAGTTCTCACAAATTTCTTTGCATGTCCACATTTGTCATTCTTAATCTCTAGAAATGCTGTTTGAAAAGGCTTTTTTTTTTTCTCTTAAGTTTATCGAAGCTGTACTTGGAACAAGTTCAGGTGGTGAAGAGGTCCTCGAAGAATATCACACAACACAAACTCTAACAGATGTTACCAGAAGAAAAATGGTCAATATAATAGTGGTCCACATGATTGATAAACACGGGTAGGTGTGTCCTATTTGTGTACACTCTTTCAAAAAAAAGTAACTGCTTAGCTATTACATAAATAAATAGAGAATGCCAATTTGATCTTTTTTTTTCAGGCACCTCCCCACCAAAGCGGTTCGAGAAGAGTATGCTCTCGGGATAGTGACGTTGTTCCCGTCCCTCAAAGACCCATACTCCAAGAAAGGCTACGTATGTAGAGTCATTATTGTTGTTTACATTATCTTCATATTTAAGGTTGTTGGGTTTGGGGTGATTGCGTTAACATTTGAATTCTTAGATTTCTTATGAGTTTGATAACACATTAATTGTGAAAGTATTTCCATTTTAGGAACACTTCTATGATGCTGCAAGCAGCACAGGATACATTTCATGGCGTCTGAAGACGATCCAGAGAAAGATTCGACGAGGATCTGCACCTCCACGTAGCCCCACTCCAGGAGGAGGTAAGAAAGTAACAGTCCACAAACTAGATAATGTTCTCATTAACATTTAATTTTTTAACATTAATTACTAATTGTAACTAATACTACTCTATTTTTATTTAACTGTGTGATCAGCACCTATGGCTTATTTTATTTAAAGTGTGTTTTGTGTGCTTTTTTCAGGAGGCCCAAATGTCCACAATTGTTGAAAAGCAGCTTGACGGGGATGCTTGCCAGGAAGCATCTCTTTGCTCAAGCATACAACAGACACTGCCAGAGGAAAGGTGTGTTATAAAGACAACTGAACTGAAATGTCACAAACCACTTGATATCCAAAGCTGCTATGCTGCTGCAGATGAAAGTTTGTTCATTTTACCATCATGTATGATGTTTTAAGTGTTAAGTGACTGCCTGGGAGAAAAACGTTAAAATTAACGTTTTTGAAAACATATGTTTTTTTCTTGGAATTATTTTGTCATTTTAATTGTATCAAAAGTTATATTCAATTATTATATACATTATAGGGATTAGAACTATCTACTGTAAATAAAAAAGTAAGTAAAAGTAGAGTTATTTTCAAACTATGTAGTGTTAATTTAACCCAGTTAAATGAGTTTAAAAAGGAACTCTGAAATAGTGTTGATGATAAATCCCTTGATGTTAATTCAACCCAGTTTAATGAGTTAAAGAAGGAACTCTTACTCAGTATTATTATAAATCGCTCAGTGTTAGTTTAACCCTGTTTGGTGAGTTAAAGAAGGAACTCTGACACAGTGTTAAATAATTAACTATTTTGAAAATGTTAATTTAACTCTGTAGAGTGTGGACCTATATAAACCCTGAAAAAGTGTTAAAATCAACTCTGTGGGAGTTGAATCAACACTCCAGTTGAGAATTCAGATATTCTTCAGACCAGTTGCATTGCTCTAGCTCCTTCCTACATAAAGTTATGGTTAAAATGAGCTCCTTGGTGGAGGTAATAATAAGGGGGTTAGGATGTCTCATCTATGCAGGGTTTATCAGCATATATTGTCAGAACCTTCTTTTTTAAGTTTAATGCAATTTTATTTCATTAATTGAAGTTCACTTAATGTCACATTTTATACATTTAATTTAAGTTATTTTACAGTGTAAATATCACATTATACACTGTAATGACTAATTTCACATTAGTCTATGTCAGCAGATCTTGACCCAGTCCGAGCACTCTCAGAAGACAAAGGTTTATCTGAGCCACGGGTGCAGCTTGAGCTGATCCAGCGTCGGGCGTGTCTTGGGGTTTACAGCCAAACACTTCTGTAAGAAGTCCTGGCAATCTTCAGACAATTTGTCGTTGATTTTCAGGATCTTTTGGAGGAACGGGATGGTCTCAAACCCTGTAGTCATTCGGAGCATATTGAACATGACCACTCCCAGCTGCCACACTGTAGTGGGACCGGGCTTGTAGGCACCACCCTTGAGAAACTCTGGAGGAATGTGCTCTGGGGTCCCGCAGAAAATGTGGAAACAAGATCGTTTCTTAAAGAAGCAGCTCAGTCCAAAGTCTATGAGGCGAGGGCGTGGGACGTCTGAGCCGGTCTCAATCAGGATGTTTTCTGGCTTGATGTCCCGGTGAAAGATGTTGTTATCATGAAGCTCGATGGCAGCGTCAACCAGCTGCTTCATGATTATCTTCGCCTCCTCCTCTGGAAAGGGACCGTCTTTTTCATTGATGTAGTCAAATAGGTCCATGGAGGGACTGGTCTCTCCTGAACCAGGATCAGTTCCTGGACCAGATCGTACCAGTCCAACAGGGACACTGATCCCGACGTCCCCACCTCTCCTCCTGTTGCGGCTGCCAGCTTCAACATGGCAGCGACCTCCATGGGGACAAGCTTCCCGCTGCTTAGCTTGTGTTTGCTGGCCACACATTCCTTTGGAATGTGCTTGATGGCGACCGGTAAACAGTCTGATTTCCGATAACCAGCGAACACAGATCCACATCCTCCTGTGCCGAGCAGATCCAGCTGCAGATATTTGGACTCAAATTCAGCTCTGAGCTCAGATAAACGCAGTCTGGCCTCTGTCTTGCGCTTCTTTTTTCCATCCTCCTCCTCTTCCTCTCTTGACTTTCCTCATCGTCGGCCTTCCTCTTCAGGCCTCTCTCCTTCACATCTCCTTTGCTGTCACTGTCCGACCTCTCTCCATACTTGAGGATGTCCATCCTTCTCCTCTTCTTCTCCAATAGCTCCTCTTCGTCCTCTGTAACCTTCCTCTTGACCTGTCCCAGGGTTTCCTCAGAGGTGGTTAGATATTCACCTTCACAGAGCCTGATCCACATCCTGGGGATCCTCCTGTCAGGACTGGGTTTGCTTTCGATCCGTCTGGTGGGATCTTCATTTGGACTTTCTGAACCGTGCTCAAACATGATGCCTCTGTTCTCTGTCTTTGGCTGCAGATGCTAGAGATGTTTAGTGTCTTTTGTAATTTGTCTGTTACAAGTGATGCCTATGTCAGAAGCTCTCTGTGGTCTTTGAAGTTTTTAGAACCTTTAGGACCTTTGATCTGAGGGGTCACATGGTCCAGAGAATGCAGATGACATCATGGAATGAGGAATGTTTGTGTTTACGTTTGAATCAATGGCGGTCTTCCACTCCATTATGGAAAGTGATGATTCATATATTGCTTTCTCAGTCATCTGATTGACTTTCCTTCACCTATTAAAACATCCTCAGGTTGTTTTTATGAACTCTTCTTATTGATCTCAAAGTCAAACACTCAAATACAGAGCAGCTTTTTGGTTTCAGGCTCAAGGTGATCTCATTGGAAGGAATTTAAATAGACATTTTAATATTTTTTTGTGTTTACAGTCCCAACAGTCACAGTTTAATGTTGCAAAATTAAACAACAACTACTTGATTAGCTTCATGAAAAGATTGTGTGTTTTTTTTGTAAGCACCTGTTCCCATTGTTAAACACCACAAGATGGGGAGTTTATTTATGGGATTGGTGCATCTTTTAATGTTACAGAAAAGTATTAATATTTTTGTACATGTGTGTGACCATCACCAGTCCTCCCTGGAAACTAAGCTGTCGTTCTTTATTGGATTTTCTTATTATGAGCCAGAGAGGAAAGTGCTGCACCTTTGTGAAATAGACAGGATGAGATAAGATGGGTGGGGAAGGGAAGAGACAGGCAGTGCCATTGGAAATCAAGAGTGTGAGCTGCTACGTTATTCCCATCAACCAATATCCCAGAAAAAGGAGAAAAGAATGTAGCATATCAATGAGCATTAAATAATGAACTTAACTCTTCCCCAGGAAATCCATCTGACACTACGTGGCACCACAGTGCTAAAGGCTTAAGTTTTATGACTGGCAGAATAAACAGATAAGACCAGTTCCTCCTCTCTGACCCAAGGAACTCCAGGACATACACCAGGAGGAGGAGTTTTATTGCCCACATTCCTGCTTTAATCCTGCCAGACACATCCAAAGCTTAATGTGGCCTCTTCCTTTCTCCCTGCCTGGAACAGAACATTACATTAAGATTTTAATGGTTAACTATGCTTTCATTCCTCAGCTACTGTCATATAAGTATCATTGTGACAATGTCAAACATCAGTCTCCACATAGATCCTCTTCCTTTTCCTCCTTCTGATAAGGACTAAATGTGACATGTGGGATTGGTTGTGAATTAACTCTACAGACTCAATCATACATAGATCTGCCTGTTGTAGTACACCTTCCTACATGCTCTGATATCATGGTTCATCTGTGTTGGTTAATTTGTTGATTAATTTTGATTCAATTGGTCAAGTTTTGTTCTGTGGTTTCCTACTATAGGTTGTTTGGTGTCATTTTACAGCTGAGAGAGGGAGCTTTCACATAGAGAAACTTTATTAAAGTCAAACACAGCAGTATTAACATTAAATAAGTTAAAAGAATATCATCTCAGTTAACTTGGTGGATGGGGATGGACCAGTGGTCACACCCCACTGGACCTTCAACAAAGATCATAAAAAGCCTCAGCTGGTCTGAGCGCTCTCTCTACTCTTCTTCAGTCCTTCAGTCAGTCAAGTTCTGGTCTTCATCCTCTCCACTGCATCTCTGTTCTCCCTCTCCCACATGCTGGGAGGGGGAGGGAAACAATGATGACCCAGAGACAGAGACATGCTGTCCCACTGCAGGCCCAGTGCCTCATGGCGTGAAGAACAGCCTATCCAGAACCTTCCAACTCTGCATCCTGCCTCAAGACCATCTTGTCTCCTCTGTCTACTCCGTTACTCCCTGAAAATGTGAGCCAGCTCCCCTGCTCAGACACAGGCTGCAGAAAATGACTCCAGCCGTCATGAAGAAACTTAAAAGAAGAAAAGACTGTCGGTCGACACGTTGGTGTGAATCCAGCCGACCTCCCCCACCAACAAAGAGGGGGGAAGAATTGAAGCAAGAGGAGCGACAGACAGAGAGAGACTGAGATGGAGCCATGTCAACCAGAGATGTTCAGAGACGACCAAAGATGTCCAGAGATGTCCAGAGTTGTCCACAGATGTCCACCGATGCCCATCCTCAAGCCGAAGTCGCCTGCAGAGATCCAGCAGATCCAGACAGAACCTGCAGCCACTCCTCACTTCCATCCATCCAGGAACGGTGATGTACTGCATATACATCTTACAGATATTAAAGAGTTTGATGATTAGACGCTAAATTAAATGGCCCGAATTTAGGGCTTAATCCCGAAAACTTAATAATATTTAGTAAGATTTCAATAAAATGCTAAACCAATTCTGAATAGTAAATTACTCACAGTCTTCTCTGATGCCTCTCAAACTCTCAACTGCTGAACACCACCAAACCTAAACCAAATTTTGTTAACAGCCTAATTCTTAATTTGGTCTAGATAACCACCACTGAATTAAACTGGTCACATTGAATCAACTAATCATTCATCCTTTAAACTTTTGTTTAATCATTCATTCCATTTTGGTCACGATGAGTCAATCCCGTTTTCACCACCAATCTTCCTCTATTCTAGTTTTTATTTTCTATTTTATTATTTCTGTTAGTAGCCTGGTCATTTAGTTCATGAAACTGATCATTTATTATTAGTTATTTTCTTTTACAGTAGTAGTCTGGTTATAGTTTGTCAAATAAACCTCTCATTTATAAAGAACTTGGTTATTTGATTTGTGTGTGTATATAAAGTAATTGAATCACTGTACACTAGGTCAAGAACTCTGTAGCACCCTGAGATTAAGAGACTCTATTAATTAATGTCAAATTCACAAGTTTTCCCTGTTTTAGCAAAACTGGATGGCGCCCTGATAATTTCTACTATTAAGGTAATTTAATGGTTTATGATCAATAACTTAAAGATATTGTTCATAAATACATAATTTGATATTAATTAATGATTGACTAATCTGCTCTACACTATTTATACTTCAAGAATAATAAATAAATAAATAAAAATCAAACCGACAGAGAGTTGGCTACCAAAGGACACAGGTAAAAGAAAAAAAAGACAAAACATTGCATGTTAACAGTTCCTTGGTCAATATTCCTGTCATATTTTATATATAGGTGCAAATCTCTGTAATGTGGCTGCAGCTTGAACTTTACTTTAAGTGCAATACAGAATATCTCATGATAAATGCGTCTTTACAACTAGAAAAGCAGTCAGAGTGTAAAAAAAGTGTAACCATTATTCCCTTTCTTCGACCGCTGTGTGTTCAGATAAGATAAGATAAGACAAGATAAGGTAATATTTCATGCGTTGCACAAATGGTGAAGTTTACGTTGTTCCAATAGCAAGTGGATAGCACCGAAACATAATAAGATATACTAGACAAAAGTTCCTGAAGAAATTTTAATATGTGCCTGCACACATGACGCCGGACCCATGCGACACCTTATGCATGCTGACCCTCTCCTGCACCGAAGCACGCACGTAGTGCGTGCCTATCCCGAATTCGTGTTGGAAACAAACACACCTTTTTTCCTGTGAAGATTAAATCAGAGTTCGGGGCTTTTATTTTGAAAGGACAGTCACAGCCACAGTTTCCTGTGAGGAAACAGTTACCCCTCTGGAATTTGGGGCTTTTAGTTTGAAAAAACAGACTTTTACTTTGAAAGAAACAGCCTGAGCTTCCTGTCTGTGTGTGTGATCAATGATGTCATCCACTCTCTGTATCATTGGTGATGGGCAATCAGAAGCTGTATCATATCACCATCTACTCTCTATATATGTGTCTATGTGGATCCCCCACCTGACACACACACACCAACATCCAGTCACACTCTGCCACTGATGATGAGCTGACCTGTCCAATCACCTCTCGTATAAAAAAAACTATAAGGAGTAGAGCTTAGATTTTTGTATGTGAATGATGCTATGGTGATGGAGGTTCATGCATATCACCTAATTCTGCTGGCCACCCCTGCATGGCTTAGACACCCCATGGGGCACCCCTATGGAAAAGTCTAGGCGCGCCCCTGGTCTGTGTCCCACACTGGCTCTCATTGACTGCCACTGTTCTCAAGCTGAGTCGGACCCTGTCGAACTCCTCTGAATAAATCAAGAATCGTAAGGAGTACGGCTCTGGGGTTTGGACGACAGGTGGCAGGAACTCGCGAGGATCGCGGCGGTGTAAATTTTATGTCTCTAGCTCACTCAGAAGGCCGTCAGCGGCAGGTTAAACACGAGGTTTTTCTGCTTTCTCACGCCTTTTCCTCTGAAAATTAACATTGGGCCCAATGGAGAGAATTTTGGGAGGTGGGGTACTATTTAAGGCCGTGGAGCAAAAAATACAAATCTCACAGACATAAGACATACATTGCTACGACCGTGACAAAATTTCCAACGTTTTGCTGTAAAAATTATGTCGGTGGAGTGAACGTAGCCCTCACAATCGCGATTTAAAAAAAAAAAAAATCAGACGATTCTGAAACTGCTCTCCACTCTAAGTGTGTAGTTGTGTCACTCTAGTGCACGCAATAGACACCCATGTTAAGCTCTGATTTTTGACATTTTCCATGCTCCGAATAAATCGATCTGACGGACAAACAATACATTTTCTGACATGATGATGAATTATGAAAATGTAGTCAGGTAAATTTGCTGCGTTTTGCAAGTTGAATGGAGTTTCTAAGTGAAAGTATGAGGGAGCTGTGACTGTTTGTTTGCTGAAGAAAAAATTTTGAAGTCTGACCCTTTCCCCATTCATTCCTATGGGACTTTTTCGGCGGTTTTTGGGGTCTTTTGGGGTTTTGACGGAGAAAAGTAATGCCACCCCTCACACGATCGAGACGCACGTTTTGATATATGTCATGCCTGGGTGCACCTTACGGTTCGGGCCGCATTAATTGCCGAAAATGTGTCTATAATAATAAAAAATAAACCTCGTCCTGGATACTAATATACGCGTTGCTGGCTTAAAACAGTGTTTTTTATGGTGTTTGCTCAGACACTTGGCGAACCCCCCCAAAAGGAATAGTAATATGTGCCGCCGTGCTCGCCAGCCTTGCTCGACGGCAGGCACTGAAAGAAACTAACCGGGTGGTTTTCTGTCACAAGAGGTACTTAATTTCCCATTCTCGAGAACATTACTCAACAGGCAATAAGAAATCTGACTCCAAATAAGATTAAATATACCTTACACCCGTTTTCCTGCATGGTCGTTGATGAGAGGGAGAGAAGACGAGGAGATTTCTCAGTTAAAACCTCTATTTAATGAGTGAGACAAAGAATGTTGGAACAGAATTCTGGGTTTCTGGGGCCTTGAGCGTTCCAGGAACCCCGCACAAGGCTAAGTCCAATCCTTTTATAGCTTTTACAAGTTTCACTTTCTAACTAGGCGTTGTCTTCAGGTCTTCGGGGTGTTGGATGTCATCAGTTCTTCTCTTCATTGGTTGATATTTGGTGCAAAAGGGCGTCCCGAGGCGGCACGCTGGACCTCCAAAGTGTTATTGTGTGCCCACCGGAGATATCTCCAGCCAAAGGAGATAAGGACACATTCCTGTCCTCCGTGAATCTCTGTTCTTTGTCTGAAAACCATGAAACTACTTTTACACTATTCATTATACATAATAAAGCATTTCAACATATTTATCAGAATAAAATGGTAAAACTCACAACTAGTAAAACTGTATATGACTGAATACATCATAACGAGTGCGTATAATTAAAACAAACCATAACTGGTAAAAATATCTGATAATAACAAACCATAACTAGTAAACATGTCTGTGCTTAAAACAAATCATAAAATAGCACAAGCATGACCTTTCACATCTCAACAGGGCCTATCTATCATGTTAGGGAAAACAGAACCTCTCTTTCCCGCTGTGTGAAACCTTCCTATAGTCTCCTGGAGATACATAAACGCAATGAGCACAAATTTATTGGTTACAAAATGCTGAGGAACTGTACAGACTGAATCAACAAGAGTCTGGAGAAGAATACCTTGTAATTTTACCATGAGTGTGTGAGACCTAGGCAGTAGGATGAGAATAATGTGACCTTAAAAAGAGAAACAATTCCAGTCTGCAGCTTTTATGTGCAGCTGAAAAACCATCATTTAAGCAATGCTTCTGATTATATGATTTTTAAACTTATGCTAATAAAAATATAGCTACAATCTGACTAAATACATACACAAAATCCTAACAGCACATCACTAGAAAAGCACTCAGAGAGTGCAGACTTCCACCAAGGCAGCATTCTGAGAGAGCGTATACTCCTGCAAGCCCACAACAACTAAGAGTGAATGAGTTGATTTAGACACAGGTTGAAACCCACTTTTAACATTGTATTCACATTAATATCATGTACTTTTTTATTTATTTATTTATTCTATATTTCATATTTTGTCACATTTGAATTTGAATTTTAAAAAAGACCAAAATACCAGTCAAAATCTGCAATTACACAGCAAAAATTGGAGTGTTGAAATTCCAGGGTTAAACATGTCAGAGTTGATTTCCACTCTCAAAGTGTCATTTTAACACATTCTGATTTAAACAGTGTTCAGTGTTGGAGTTATTTAACAGAGTTAAACAAATTAACACTGTAGAGATGTAAAGAGGAGATCAATTACATCTCTACAGAGTTAATTGGTAAGCCCCTGGACTTTGGCCCAGGTAAACCCGTGCATTGGTGCTTCTACCTTCTAGCCTGGCCTCACCATGTGCTTCAATTACTCAATTAATCTGCAGTGTTGTCCGTGTGCTGCTGGTCTCAGTGTTGGAAAGACGGTAAGTATACTGAATATTAAATGAAATGACGTATATAAAATGAAATATAAATGGAGAATATGTTGCTAAGCTTTTGTGTCACTGGTACTGAAGTTCAGTAACTGGACAGCTAATGTGTTAGCTAACGTTAGCACTAGCTAACATCAGTTGATTTTTTTTAAATAAGTGTTAATGCTAGCTAACAGTTCAACTTTAACACGCGGTTCCCTACGTTATTCACTACAATTTACCAAGTCTTGTGTATGTTTGAAGCTGTGTAACATTTTAACAAAGCTTCATGTTCAAGCTTCATGTAATATAACGGTCCAAACTAGTTTTGTGCTATGGTCTTAGGTCAATTCTCCGACATTGTTTCTTCCTTTTATACCTCGGCAAATAAGTCACCTAGAAAACCAGCGTTTGGTATGTTAGAAAGATAAATTTTCACTCTTCAGTTAGTCAAAATCGGTTTGTTCCTAGCTCAAATATTGAGCTTATTTGAAGCTATTTCTCTATCATAAAATTGCCCTACAACCTAGCTTCACTCAATCACTACACCACATTACAGAGGTAAATAAATACTGTGCTCACTAATTATAATCCACTTCTGTTTAGGTCAAATGGTGTTGCTCTTCATCTTCAGAGTGAGTTGTCAGCTGGTAATCCTGGAGTGAAGGAGGTAAGTCTGAATAATAATGTTAGATGTCTCAGCATGCCCACTCTTTCAGATCATTTTCTGCTCTTTTAAGGAGGGCTCACCTGAACATCTTGCAGACTTAGTGGACACCATTAGCAGACAGCATGGTTCACACATACAGCCTCTCCAGCTGATGACAGTTGTGGAATTTTGTAGACTCTACTGCATGTATGACAAAAGCTTCAATACTGCTTTCAGTGTATAGCATGGCCAATACTGGCTTGTTTATAATTTTTCATTGTTTGTTTTTTGTAGTATTTTTATTAATTTTAGCATAAATTCAGTTGTTTACTATCACATGCTTATTACTCTGTCAATTTTTAAAGAAAATTTTATGTCTCAGCAAAATGCTGGTCCAGGTTCAGTACTGCCAACAGCAGAAGTATGTGAAGATGGATGAGGTCTATGGGACGGTTTGATTTCATACGGTTCCATGAAAAAGGTATGTTTTTAAAATTTGCACTGAAGAGGAAATTAATTTTGTGTAGGGGATTTTATCCACAGTGGTGGATTAATTAATTAATTTAATTTATTGAATGTGAAATCATTTGTGAAGCAAGAACAATGCTGGTTTAAAGGGTGCACTCAGATGTATCTTATGTTTTCCAGTCATCGAGAGATTTTGCCTGCCACCTGGTGCAAAAGTAATGTACAAAGATGCGACAGGGACAGAAGTTGATGAAGACATCTTCAGTGACCTTGTCAGCCAAGGCAGTGTGGTTCTAACAGTTTTCTCAAATGATGGTGAGAAATGTAAAGGGGTCGAATACACGATGCAATCCAATGTCAAATTGTGTAACCTGTATTTTTTTCACAAATCTATCAGTATACAGAATAATTAATCTGGAGAATAATGTGGAATTAATGTAATTCACTTTTGCAATGCAAAACCTGGGGCCACAGTACCTTTTCTACACCACACACAACAAAGTAGCTGTTTTTTGTTGTTGTGTTTTCCTTTTAGAGTTTTCTGATTGCTCCTTGTCCTCTGTATCTGAGTGGTCTGACTCGAGCTTCAGTTCAAGTGCATCAACTGTACTTCTAGATGAGGTCCCTAGGAAGAAACCAAGAGTTAAGGGCACAACTGATGCAGCATCTGCTAAAAAGGTTGCAACAAAGCTCAGTTCTCACAAATTTCTTTGCATGTCCACATTTGTCATTCTTAATCTCTAGAAATGCTGTTTGAAAAGGCTTTTTTTTTTTCTCTTAAGTTTATCGAAGCTGTACTTGGAACAAGTTCAGGTGGTGAAGAGGTCCTCGAAGAATATCACACAACACAAACTCTAACAGATGTTACCAGAAGAAAAATGGTCAATATAATAGTGGTCCACATGATTGATAAACACGGGTAGGTGTGTCCTATTTGTGTACACTCTTTCAAAAAAAAAGTAACTGCTTAGCTATTACATAAATAAATAGAGAATGCCAATTTGATCTTTTTTTTTCAGGCACCTCCCCACCAAAGCGGTTCGAGAAGAGTATGCTCTCGGGATAGTGACGTTGTTCCCGTCCCTCAAAGACCCATACTCCAAGAAAGGCTACGTATGTAGAGTCATTATTGTTGTTTACATTATCTTCATATTTAAGGTTGTTGGGTTTGGGGTGATTGCGTTAACATTTGAATTCTTAGATTTCTTATGAGTTTGATAACACATTAATTGTGAAAGTATTTCCATTTTAGGAACACTTCTATGATGCTGCAAGCAGCACAGGATACATTTCATGGCGTCTGAAGACGATCCAGAGAAAGATTCGACGAGGATCTGCACCTCCACGTAGCCCCACTCCAGGAGGAGGTAAGAAAGTAACAGTCCACAAACTAGATAATGTTCTCATTAACATTTAATTTTTTAACATTAATTACTAATTGTAACTAATACTACTCTATTTTTATTTAACTGTGTGATCAGCACCTATGGCTTATTTTATTTAAAGTGTGTTTTGTGTGCTTTTCAGGAGGCCCAAATGTCCACAATTGTTGAAAAGCAGCTTGACGGGGATGCTTGCCAGGAAGCATCTCTTTGCTCAAGCATACAACAGACACTGCCAGAGGAAAGGTGTGTTATAAAGACAACTGAACTGAAATGTCACAAACCACTTGATATCCAAAGCTGCTATGCTGCTGCAGATGAAAGTTTGTTCATTTTACCATCATGTATGATGTTTTAAGTGTTAAGTGACTGCCTGGGAGAAAAACGTTAAAATTAACGTTTTTGAAAACATATGTTTTTTTCTTGGAATTATTTTGTCATTTTAATTGTATCAAAAGTTATATTCAATTATTATATACATTATAGGGATTAGAACTATCTACTGTAAATAAAAAAGTAAGTAAAAGTAGAGTTATTTTCAAACTATGTAGTGTTAATTTAACCCAGTTAAATGAGTTTAAAAAGGAACTCTGAAATAGTGTTGATGATAAATCCCTTGATGTTAATTCAACCCAGTTTAATGAGTTAAAGAAGGAACTCTTACTCAGTATTATTATAAATCGCTCAGTGTTAATTTAACCCTGTTTGGTGAGTTAAAGAAGGAACTCTGACACAGTGTTAAATAATTAACTATTTTGAAAATGTTAATTTAACTCTGTAGAGTGTGGACCTATATAAACCCTGAAAAAGTGTTAAAATCAACTCTGTGGGAGTTGAATCAACACTCCAGTTGAGAATTCAGATATTCTTCAGACCAGTTGCATTGCTCTAGCTCCTTCCTACATGAAGTTATGGTTAAAATGAGCTCCTTGGTGGAGGTAATAATAAGGGGTTAGGATGTCTCATCTATGCAGGGTTTATCAGCATATATTGTCAGAACCTTCTTTTTTAAGTTTAATGCAATTTTATTTCATTAATTGAAGTTCACTTAATGTCACATTTTATACATTTAATTTAAGTTATTTTACAGTGTAAATATCACATTATACACTGTAATGACTAATTTCACATTAGTCTATGTCAGCAGATCTTGACCCAGTCCGAGCACTCTCAGAAGACAAAGGTTTATCTGAGCCACGGGTGCAGCTTGAGCTGATCCAGCGTCGGGCGTGTCTTGGGGTTTACAGCCAAACACTTCTGTAAGAAGTCCTGGCAATCTTCAGACAATTTGTCGTTGATTTTCAGGATCTTTTGGAGGAACAGGATGGTCTCAAACCCTGTAGTCATTCAGAGCATATTGAACATGACCACTCCCAGCTGCCACACTGTAGTGGGACCGGGCTTGTAGGCACCACCCTTGAGAAACTCTGGAGGAATGTGCTCTGGGGTCCCGCATGAAAATGTGGAAACAAGATCGTTTCTTAAAGAAGCAGCTCAGTCCAAAGTCTATGAGGCGAGGGCGTGGGACGTCTGAGCCGGTCTCAATCAGGATGTTTTCTGGCTTGATGTCCCGGTGAAAGATGTTGTTATCATGAAGCTCGATGGCAGCGTCAACCAGCTGCTTCATGATTATCTTCGCCTCCTCCTCTGGAAAGGGACCGTCTTTTTCATTGATGTAGTCAAATAGGTCCATGGAGGGGACTGGTCTCTCCTGAACCAGGATCAGTTCCTGGACCAGATCGTACCAGTCCAACAGGGACACTGATCCCGACGTCCCCACCTCTCCTCCTGTTGCGGCTGCCAGCTTCAACATGGCAGCGACCTCCATGGGGACAAGCTTCCCGCTGCTTAGCTTGTGTTTGCTGGCCACACATTCCTTTGGAATGTGCTTGATGGCGACGGTAAACAGTCTGATTTCCGATAACCAGCGAACACAGATCCACATCCTCCTGTGCCGAGCAGATCCAGCTGCAGATATTTGGACTCAAATTCAGCTCTGAGCTCAGATAAACGCAGTCTGGCCTCTGTCTTGCGCTTCTTTTTTTCCATCCTCCTCCTCTTCCTCTCTTGACTTTCCTCATCGTCGGCCTTCCTCTTCAGGCCTCTCTCCTTCACATCTCCTTTGCTGTCACTGTCCGACCTCTCTCCATACTTGAGGATGTCCATCCTTCTCCTCTTCTTCTCCAATAGCTCCTCTTCGTCCTCTGTAACCTTCCTCTTGACCTGTCCCAGGGTTTCCTCAGAGGTGGTTAGATATTCACCTTCACAGAGCCTGATCCACATCCTGGGGATCCTCCTGTCAGGACTGGGTTTGCTTTCGATCCGTCTGGTGGGATCTTCATTTGGACTTTCTGAACCGTGATCAAACATGATGCCTCTGTTCTCTGTCTTTGGCTGCAGATGCTAGAGATGTTTAGTGTCTTTTGTAATTTGTCTGTTACAAGTGATGCCTATGTCAGAAGCTCTCTGTGGTCTTTGAAGTTTTTAGAACCTGGACCTTTGATCTGAGGGGTCACATGGTCCAGAGAATGCAGATGACATCATGGAATGAGGAATGTTTGTGTTTACGTTTGAATCAATGGCGGTCTTCCACTCCATTATGGAAAGTGATGATTCATATATTGCTTTCTCAGTCATCTGATTGACTTTCCTTCACCTATTAAAACATCCTCAGGTTGTTTTTATGAACTCTTCTTATTGATCTCAAAGTCAAACACTCAAATACAGAGCAGCTTTTTGGTTTCAGGCTCAAGGTGATCTCATTGGAAGGAATTTAAATAGACATTTTAATATTTTTTTGTGTTTACAGTCCCAACAGTCACAGTTTAATGTTGCAAAATTAAACAACAACTACTTGATTAGCTTCATGAAAAGATTGTGTGTTTTTTTTGTAAGCACCTGTTCCCATTGTTAAACACCACAAGATGGGGAGTTTATTTATGGGATTGGTGCATCTTTTAATGTTACAGAAAAGTATTAATATTTTTGTACATGTGTGTGACCATCACCAGTCCTCCCTGGAAACTAAGCTGTCGTTCTTTATTGGATTTTCTTATTATGAGCCAGAGAGGAAAGTGCTGCACCTTTGTGAAATAGACAGGATGAGATAAGATGGGTGGGGAAGGGAAGAGACAGGCAGTGCCATTGGAAATCAAGAGTGTGAGCTGCTACGTTATTCCCATCAACCAATATCCCAGAAAAAAGGAGAAAAGAATGTAGCATATCAATGAGCATTAAATAATGAACTTAACTCTTCCCCAGGAAATCCATCTGACACTACGTGGCACCACAGTGCTAAAGGCTTAAGTTTTATGACTGGCAGAATAAACAGATAAGACCAGTTCCTCCTCTCTGACCCAAGGAACTCCAGGACATACACCAGGAGGAGGAGTTTTATTGCCCACATTCCTGCTTTAATCCTGCCAGACACATCCAAAGCTTAATGTGGCCTCTTCCTTTCTCCCTGCCTGGAACAGAACATTACATTAAGATTTTAATGGTTAACTATGCTTTCATTCCTCAGCTACTGTCATATAAGTATCACTGTGACAATGTCAAACATCAGTCTCCACATAGATCCTCTTCCTTTTCCTCCTTCTGATAAGGACTAAATGTGACATGTGGGATTGGTTGTGGATTAACTCTACAGACTCAATCATACATAGATCTGCCTGTTGTAGTACACCTTCCTACATGCTCTGATATCATGGTTCATCTGTGTTGGTTAATTTGTTGATTAATTTTGATTCAATTGGTCAAGTTTTGTTCTGTGGTTTCCTACTATAGGTTGTTTGGTGTCATTTTACAGCTGAGAGAGGGAGCTTTCACATAGAGAAACTTTATTAAAGTAAAACACAGCAGTATTAACATTAAATAAGTTAAAAGAATATCATCTCAGTTAACTTGGTGGATGGGGAGGGACCAGTGGTCACACCCCACTGGACCTTCAACAAAGATCATAAAAAGCCTCAGCTGGTCTGAGCGCTCTCTCTACTCTTCTTCAGTCCTTCAGTCAGTCAAGTTCTGGTCTTCATCCTCTCCACTGCATCTCTGTTCTCCCTCTCCCACATGCTGGGAGGGGGAGGGAAACAATGATGACCCAGAGACAGAGACATGCTGTCCCACCGCAGGCCCAGTGCCTCATGGCGTGAAGAACAGCCTATCCAGAACCTTCCAACTCTGCATCCTGCCTCAAGACCATCTTGTCTCCTCTGTCTACTCCTTTACTCCCTGAAAATGTGAGCCAGCTCCTCTGCTCAGACACAGGCTGCAGAAAATGACTCCAGCCGTCATGAAGAAACTTAAAAGAAGAAAAGACTGTCGGTCGACACGTTGGTGTGAATCCAGCCGACCTCCCCCACCAACAAAGAGGGGGGAAGAATTGAAGCAAGAGGAGCGACAGACAGAGAGAGACTGAGATGGAGCCATGTCAACCAGAGATGTTCAGAGACGACCAAAGATGTCCAGAGATGTCCAGAGTTGTCCACAGATGTCCACCGATGCCCATCCTCAAGCCGAAGTCGCCTGCAGAGATCCAGCAGATCCAGACAGAACCTGCAGCCACTCCTCACTTCCATCCATCCAGGAACGGTGATGTACTGCATATACATCTTACAGATATTAAAGAGTTTGATGATTAGACGCTAAATTAAATGGCCCGAATTTAGGGCTTAATCCCAAAACTTAATAATATTTAGTAAGATTTCAATAAAATGCTAAACCAATTCTGAATAGTAAATTACTCACAGTCTTCTCTGATGCCTCTCAAACTCTCAACTGCTGAACACCACCAAACCTAAACCAAATTTTGTTCACAGCCTAATTCTTAATTTGGTCTAGATAACCACCACTGAATTAAACTGGTCACATTGAATCAACTAATCATTCATCCTTTAAACTTTTGTTTAATCATTCATTCCATTTTGGTCACGATGAGTCAATCCCGTTTTCACCACCAATCTTCCTCTATTCTAGTTTTTATTTTCTATTTTATTATTTCTGTTAGTAGCCTGGTCATTTAGTTCATGAAACTGATCATTTATTATTAGTTATTTTCTGTGACAGTAGTAGTCTGGTTATAGTTTGTCAAATAAACTTCTCATTTATAAAGAACTTGGTTATTTGATTTGTGTGTGTATATAAAGTAATTGAATCACTGTACACTAGGTCAAGAACTCTGTAGCACCCTGAGATTAAGAGACTCTATTAATTAATGTCAAATTCACAAGTTTTCCCTGTTTTAGCAAAACTGGATGGCGCCCTGATAATTTCTACTATTAAGGTAATTTAATGGTTTATGATCAATAACTTAAAGATATTGTTCATAAATACATAATTTGATATTAATTAATGATTGACTAATCTGCTCTACACTATTTATACTACAAGAATAATAAATAAATAAATAAAAATCAAACCGGCAGAGAGTTGGCTACCAAAGGACACAGGTAAAAGAAAAAAAAAAAGACAAAACATTGCATGTTAACAGTTCCTTGGTCAATATTCCTGTCATATTTTATATATAGGTGCAAATCTCTGTAATGTGGCTGCAGCTTGAACTTTACTTTAAGTGCAATACAGAATATCTCACAGTAAATGCGTCTTTACAACTGGAAAAGCAGTCAGAGTGTAAAAAAAGTGTAACCATTATTCCCTTTCTTCGACCGCTGTGTGTTCAGATAAGATAAGATAAGACAAGATAAGGTAATATTTCATGCGTTGCACAAATGGTGAAGTTTACGTTGTTCCAATAGCAAGTGGATAGCACCGAAACATAATAAGATATACTAGACAAAAGTTCCTGAAGAAATTTTAATATGTGCCTGCACACATGACGCCGGACCCATGCAACGCCTTATGCATGCTGACCCTCTCCTGCACCGAAGCACGCACGTAGTGCGTGCCTATCCCGAATTCGTGTTGGAAACAAACACACCTTTTTTCCTGTGAAGATTAAATCAGAGTTCGGGGCTTTTATTTTGAAAGGACAGTCACAGCCACAGTTTCCTGTGAGGAAACAGTTACCCCTCTGGAATTTGGGGCTTTTAGTTTGAAAAAACAGACTTTTACTTTGAAAGAAACAGCCTGAGCTTCCTGTCTGTGTGTGTGATCAATGATGTCATCCACTCTCTGTATCATTGGTGATGGGCAATCAGAAGCTGTATCATATCACCATCTACTCTCTATATATGTGTCTATGTGGATCCCCACCTGACACACACACACCAACATCCAGTCACACTCTGCCACTGATGATGAGCTGACCTGTCCAATCACCTCTCGTATAAAAAAACTATAAGGAGTAGAGCTTAGATTTTTGTATGTGAATGATGCTATGGTGATGGAGGTTCATGCATATCACCTAATTCTGCTGGCCACCCCTGCATGGCTTAGACACCCCATGGGGCACCCCTATGGAAAAGTCTAGGCGCCCCTGGTCTGTGTCCCACACTGGCTCTCATTGACTGCCACTGTTCTCAAGCTGAGTCGGACCCTGTCGAACTCCTCTGAATAAATCAAGAATCGTAAGGAGTACGGCTCTGGGGTTTGGACGACAGGTGGCAGGAACTCGCGAGGATCGCGGCGGTGTAAATTTTATGTCTCTAGCCCACTCAGAAGGCCGTCAGCGGCAGGTTAAACACAAGAGGTTTTCCTGCTTTCTCACGCCTTTTCCTCTGAAAATTAACATTGGGCCCAATGGAGAGAATTTTGGGAGGTGGGGTATTATTTAAGGCCGTGGAGCAAAAAGTACAAATCTCACAGACATAAGACACACATTGCTACGACCGTGACAAAATTTCCAACGTTTTGCTGTAAAAATTATGTCGGTGGAGTGAACGTAGCCCTCACAATCGCGATTTAAAAAAAAAAAAAATCAGACGATTCTGAAACTGCTCTCCACTCTAGGTGTGTAGTTGTGTCACTCTAGTGCACGCAATAGACACCCATGTTAAGCTCTGATTTTTGACATTTTCCATGCTCCGAATAAATCGATCTGACGGACAAACAATACATTTTCTGACATGATGATGAATTATGAAAATGTAGTCAGGTAAATTTGCTGCGTTTTGCAAGTTGAATGGAGTTTCTAAGTGAAAGTATGAGGGAGCTGTGACTGTTTGTTTGCTGAAGAAAAAATTTTGAAGTCTGACCCTTTCCCCATTCATTCCTATGGGACTTTTTCGGCGGTTTTTGGGGTCTTTTGGGGTTTTGACGGAGAAAAGTAATGGCACCCCTCACACGATCGAGACGTTTTGATATATGTCATGCCTGGGTGCACCTTACGGTTCGGGCCGCATTAATTGCCGAAAATGTGTCTATAGTAATAAAAAATAAACCTCGTCCTGGATACTAATATACGCGTTGCTGGCTTAAAACAGTGTTTTTTATGGTGTTTGCTCAGACACTTGGCGAACCCCCCCAAAAGGAATAGTAATATGTGCCGCCGTGCTCGCCAGCCTTGCTCGACGGCAGGCACTGAAAGAAACTAACCGGGTGGTTTTCTGTCACAAGAGGTACTTAATTTCCCATTCTCGAGAACATTACTCAACAGGCAATAAAAAATCTGACTTCAAATTATATTAAATATACCTTACACCCGTTTTCCTGCATGGTCGTTGATGAGAGGGAGAGAAGACGAGGAAGACGAGGAGATTTCTCAGTTAAAACCTCTATTTAATGAGTGAGACAAAGAATGTTGGAACAGAATTCTGGGTTTCTGGGGCCTTGAGCGTTCCAGGAACCCCGCACAAGGCTAAGTCCAATCCTTTTATAGCTTTTACAAGTTTCACTTTCTAACTAGGCGTTGTCTTCAGGTCTTCGGGGTGTTGGATGTCATCAGTTCTTCTCTTCATTGGTTGATATTTGGTGCAAAAGGGCGTCCCGAGGCGGCACGCTGGACCTCCAAAGTGTTATTGTGTGCCCACCGGAGATATCTCCAGCCAAGGAGATAAGGACACATTCCTGTCCTCTGTGAATCTCTGTTCTTTGTCTGAAAACCATGAAACTACTTTTACACTATTCATTATACATAATAAAGCATTTCAACATATTTATCAGAATAAAATGGTAAAACTCACAACTAGTAAAACTGTATATGACTGAATACATCATAACGAGTGCGTATAATTAAAACAAACCATAACTGGTAAAAATATCTGATAATAACAAACCATAACTAGTAAACATGTCTGTGCTTAAAACAAATCATAAAATAGCACAAGCATGACCTTTCACATCTCAACAGGCATATCTATCATGTTAGGGAAAACAGAACCTCTCTTTCCCGCTGTGTGAAACCTTCCTATAGTCTCCTGGAGATACATAAACGCAATGAGCACAAATTTATTGGTTACAAAATGCTGAGGAACTGTACAGACTGAATCAACAAGAGTCTGGAGAAGAATACCTTGTAATTTTACCATGAGTGTGTGAGACCTAGGCAGTAGGATGAGAATAATGTGACCTTAAAAAGAGAAACAATTCCAGTCTGCAGCTTTTATGTGCAGCTGAAAAACCATCATTTAAGCAATGCTTCTGATTATATGATTTTTAAACTTATGCTAATAAAAATATAGCTACAATCTGACTAAATACATACACAAAATCCTAACAGCACATCACTAGAAAAGCACTCAGAGAGTGCAGACTTCCACCAAGGCAGCATTCTGAGAGAGTGTATACTCCTGCAAGCCCACAACAACTAAGAGTGAATGAGTTGATTTAGACACAGGTTGAAACCCACTTTTAACATTGTATTCACATTAATATCATGTACTTTTTTATTTATTTATTTATTTATTCTATATTTCATATTTTGTCACATTTGAATTTGAATTTTAAAAAAGACCAAAATACCAGTCAAAATCTGCAATTACACAGCAAAAATTGGAGTGTTGAAATTCCAGGGTTAAACATGTCAGAGTTGATTTCCACTCTCAAAGTGTCATTTTAACACATTCTGATTTAAATAGTGTTCAGTGTTGGAGTTATTTAACAGAGTTAAACAAATTAACACTGTAGAGATGTAAAGAGGAGATCAATTACATCTCTACAGAGTTAATTGGTAAGCCCCTGGACTTTGGCCCAGGTAAACCCGTGCATTGGTGCTTCTACCTTCTAGCCTGGCCTCACCATGTGCTTCTATTACTCAATTAATCTGCAGTGTTGTCCGTGTGCTGCTGGTCTCAGTGTTGGAAAGACGGTAAGTATACTGAATATTAAATGAAATGACGTATATAAAATGAAATATAAATGGAGAATATGTTGCTAAGCTTTTGTGTCACTGGTACTGAAGTTCAGTAACTGGACAGCTAATGTGTCAGCTAACGTTAGCACTAGCTAACGTCAGTTGATTTTTTTTAAATAAGTGTTAATGCTAGCTAACTGTTCAACTTTAACACGCGGTTCCCTACGTTATTCATTACAATTTACCAAGTTTTGTGTATGTTTGAAGCTGTGTAACATTTTAACAAAGCTTCATGTTCAAGCTTCATGTAATATAACGGTCCAAACTAGTTTTGTGCTATGGTCTTAGGTCAATTCTCCGACATTGTTTCTTCCTTTTATACCTCGGCAAATAAGTCACCTAGAAAACCAGCGTTTGGTATGTTAGAAAGATAAATTTTCACTCTTCAGTTAGTCAAAATCGGTTTGTTCCTAGCTAAAATATTGAGCTTATTTGAAGCTATTTCTCTATCATAAAATTGCCCTACAACCTAGCTTCACTCAATCACTACACCACATTACAGAGGTAAATAAATACTGTGCTCACTAATTATAATCCACTTCTGTTTAGGTCAAATGGTGTTGCTCTTCATCTTCAGAGTGAGTTGTCAGCTGGTAATCCTGGAGTGAAGGAGGTAAGTCTGAATAATAATGTTAGATGTCTCAGCATGCCCACTCTTTCAGATCATTTTCTGCTCTTTTAAGGAGGGCTCACCTGAACATCTTGCAGACTTAGTGGACACCATTAGCAGACAGCATGGTTCACACATACAGCCTCTCCAGCTGATGACAGTTGTGGAATTTTGTAGACTCTACTGCATGTATGACAAAAGCTTCAATACTGCTTTCAGTGTATAGCATGGCCAATACTGGCTTGTTTATAATTTTTCATTGTTTGTTTTTTGTAGTATTTTTATTAATTTTAGCATAAATTCAGTTGTTTACTATCACATGCTTATTACTCTGTCAATTTTTAAAGAAAATTTTATGTCTCAGCAAAATGCTGGTCCAGGTTCGGTACTGCCAACAGCAGAAGTATGTGAAGATGGATGAGGTCGATGGACGGTTTGATTTCATACGGTTCCATGAAAAAGGTATGTTTTTAAAATTTGCACTGAAGAGGAAATTAATTTTGTGTAGGGGATTTTATCCACAGTGGTGGATTAATTAATTAATTTAATTTATTGAATGTGAAATCATTTGTGAAGCAAGAACAATGCTGGTTTAAAGGGTGCACTCAGATGTATCTTATGTTTTCCAGTCATCGAGAGATTTTGCCTGCCACCTGGTGCAAAAGTAATGTACAAAGATGCGACAGGGACAGAAGTTGATGAAGACATCTTCAGTGACCTTGTCAGCCAAGGCAGTGTGGTTCTAACAGTTTTCTCAAATGATGGTGAGAAATGTAAAGGGGTCGAATACACGATGCAATCCAATGTCAAATTGTGTAACCTGTATTTTTTTCACAAATCTATCAGTATACAGAATAATTAATCTGGAGAATAATGTGGAATTAATGTAATTCACTTTTGCAATGCAAAACCTGGGGCCACAGTACCTTTTCTACACCACACACAACAAAGTAGCTGTTTTTTGTTGTTGTGTTTTCCTTTTAGAGTTTTCTGATTGCTCCTTGTCCTCTGTATCTGAGTGGTCTGACTCGAGCTTCAGTTCAAGTGCATCAACTGTATGGCTTCTAGATGAGGTCTCTAGGAAGAAACCAAGAGTTGAGGGCACAAGTGTTGCAGCATCTGCTAAAAAGGTTGCAACAAAGCTCAGTTCTCACAAATTTCTTTGCATGTCCACATTTGTCATTCTTAATCTCTAGAAATGCTGTTTGAAAAGGCTTTTTTTTTTTCTCTTAAGTTTATCGAAGCTGTACTTGGAACAAGTTCAGGTGGTGAAGAGGTCCTCGAAGAATATCACACAACACAAACTCTAACAGATGTTACCAGAAGAAAAATGGTCAATATAATAGTGGTCCACATGATTGATAAACACGGGTAGGTGTGTCCTATTTGTGTACACTCTTTCAAAAAAAAGTAACTGTTTAGCTATTACATAAATAAATAAAGGATGCCAATTTGATCTTTTTTTTTCCAGGCACCTCCCCACCAAAGCGGTTCGAGAAGAGTATGCTCTCGGGATAGTGACGTTGTTCCCGTCCCTCAAAGACCCATACTCCAAGAAAGGCTACGTATGTAGAGTCATTATTGTTGTTTACATTATCTTCATATTTAAGGTTGTTGGGTTTGGGGTGATTGCGTTAACATTTGAATTCTTAGATTTCTTATGAGTTTGATAACGCATTAATTGTGAAAGTATTTCCATTTTAGGAACACTTCTATGATGCTGCAAGCAGGACAGGATACATTTCATGGCGTCTGAAGACGATCCAGAGAAAGATTCGACGAGGATCTGCACCTCCACGTAGCCCCACTCCAGGAGGAGGTAAGAAAGTAACAGTCCACAAACTAGATAATGTTCTCATTAACATTTAATTTTTTAACATTAATTACTAATTGTAACTAATACTACTCTATTTTTATTTAACTGTGTGATCAGCACCTATGGCTTATTTTATTTAAAGTGTGTTTTGTGTGCTTTTTTCAGGAGGCCCAAATGTCCACAATTGTTGAAAAGCAGCTTGACGGGATGCTTGCCAGGAAGCATCTCTTTGCTCAAGCATACAACAGACACTGCCAGAGGAAAGGTGTGTTATAAAGACAACTGAACTGAAATGTCACAAACCACTTGATATCCAAAGCTGCTATGCTGCTGCAGATGAAAGTTTGTTCATTTTACCATCATGTATGATGTTTTAAGTGTTAAGTGACTGCCTGGGAGAAAAACGTTAAAATTAACGTTTTTGAAAACATATGTTTTTTTCTTGGAATTATTCTGTCATTTTAATTGTATCAAAAGTTATATTCAATTATTATATACATTATAGGGATTAGAACTATCTACTGTAAATAAAAAAGTAAGTAAAAGTAGAGTTATTTTCAAACTATGTAGTGTTAATTTAACCCAGTTAAATGAGTTTAAAAAGGAACTCTGAAATAGTGTTGATGATAAATCCCTTGATGTTAATTCAACCCAGTTTAGTGAGTTAAAGAAGGAACTCTTACTCAGTGTTATTATAAATCGCTCAGTGTTAATTTAACCCTGTTTGGTGAGTTAAAGAAGGAACTCTGACACAGTGTTAAATAATTAACTATTTTGAAAATGTTAATTTAACTCTGTAGAGTGTGGACCTATATAAACCCTGAAAAAGTGTTAACATCAACTCTGTGGGAGTTGAATCAACACTCCAGTTAAGAATTCAGATATTCTTCAGACCAGTTGCATTGCTCTAGCTCCTTCCTACATGAAGTTATGGTTAAAATGAGCTCCTTGGTGGAGGTAATAATAAGGGGGTTAGGATGTCTCATCTATGCAGGGTTTATCAGCATATATTGTCAGAACCTTCCTTTTTAAGTTTAATGCAATTTTATTTCATTAATTGAAGTTCACTTAATGTCACATTTTATACATTTAAGTTTAAGTTATTTTACAGTGTAAATATCACATTATACACTGTAATGACTAATTTCACATTAGTCTGTGTCAGCAGATCTTGACCCAGTCCGAGCACTCTCAGAAGACAAAGGTTTATCTGAGCCACGGGTGCAGCTTGAGCTGATCCAGCGTCGGGCGTGTCTTGGGGTTTACAGCCAAACACTTCTGTAAGAAGTCCTGGCAATCTTCAGACAATTTGTCGTTGATTTTCAGGATCTTTTGGAGGAATGGGATGGTCTCAAACCCTGTAGTCATACGGAGCATATTGAACATGACCACTCCCAGCTGCCACACTGTAGTGGGACCGGGCTTGTAGGCACCACCCTTGAGAAACTCTGGAGGAATGTGCTCTGGGGTCCCGCAGAAAATGTGGAAACAAGATCGTTTCTTAAAGAAGCAGCTCAGTCCAAAGTCTATGAGGCGAGGGCGTGGGACGTCTGAGCCGGTCTCAATCAGGATGTTTTCTGGCTTGATGTCCCGGTGAAAGATGTTGTTATCATGAAGCTCGATGGCAGCGCCAACCAGCTGCTTCATGATTATCTTCGCCTCCTCCTCTGGAAAGGGACCGTCTTTTTCATTGATGTAGTCAAATAGGTCCATGGAGGGACTGGTCTCTCCTGAACCAGGATCAGTTCCTGGACCAGATCGTACCAGTCCAACAGGGACACTGATCCCGACGTCCCCACCTCTCCTCCTGTTGCGGCTGCCAGCTTCAACATGGCAGCGACCTCCATGGGGACAAGCTTCCCGCTGCTTAGCTTGTGTTTGCTGGCCACACATTCCTTTGGAATGTGCTTGATGGCGACCGGTAAACAGTCTGATTTCCGATAACCAGCGAACACAGATCCACATCCTCCTGTGCCGAGCAGATCCAGCTGCAGATATTTGGACTCAAATTCAGCTCTGAGCTCAGATAAACGCAGTCTGGCCTCTGTCTTGCGCTTCTTTTTTTCCATCCTCCTCCTCTTCCTCTCTTGACTTTCCTCATCGTCGGCCTTCCTCTTCAGGCCTCTCTCCTTCACATCTCCTTTGCTGTCACTGTCCGACCTCTCTCCATACTTGAGGATGTCCATCCTTCTCCTCTTCTTCTCCAATAGCTCCTCTTCGTCCTCTGTAACCTTCCTCTTGACCTGTCCCAGGGTTTCCTCAGAGGTGGTTAGATATTCACCTTCACAGAGCCTGATCCACATCCTGGGGATCCTCCTGTCAGGACTGGGTTTGCTTTCGATCCGTCTGGTGGGATCTTCATTTGGACTTTCTGAACCGTGATCAAACATGATGCCTCTGTTCTCTGTCTTTGGCTGCAGATGCTAGAGATGTTTAGTGTCTTTTGTAATTTGTCTGTTACAAGTGATGCCTATGTCAGAAGCTCTCTGTGGTCTTTGAAGTTTTTAGAACCTTTAGGACCTTTGATCTGAGGTGTCACATGTTCCAGAGAATGCAGATGACATCATGGAATGAGGAATGTTTGTGTTTACGTTTGAATCAATGGAGGTCTTCCACTCCATTATGGAAAGTGATGATTCATATATTGCTTTCTCAGTCATCTGATTGACTTTCCTTCACCTATTAAAACATCCTCAGGTTGTTTTTATGAACTCTTCTTATTGATCTCAAAGTCAAACACTCAAATACAGAGCAGCTTTTTGGTTTCAGGGTCAAGGTGATCTCATTGGAAGGAATTTAAATAGACATTTTAATATTTTTTTGTGTTTACACTCCCAACAGTCACAGTTTAATGTTGCAAAATTAAACAACAACTACTTGATTAGCTTCATGAAAAGATTGTGTGTTTTTTTGTAAGCCCCTGTTCCCATTGTTAAACACCACAAGATGGGGAGGTGTCAGTTTATTTATGGGATTGGTGCATCTTTTAATGTTACAGAAAAGTATTAATATTTTTGTACATGTGTGTGACCATCACCAGTCCTCCCTGGAAACTAAGCTGTCGTTCTTCATTGGATTTTCTTATTATGAGCCAGAGAGGAAAGTGCTGCACCTTTGTGAAATAGACAGGATGAGATAAGATGGGTGGGGAAGGGAAGAGACAGGCAGTGCCATTGGAAATCAAGAGTGTGAGCTGCTACGTTATTCCCATCAACCAATATCCCAGAAAAAAGGAGAAAAGAATAATAAATAAATAAATAAATAAAAATCAAACCGGCAGAGAGTTGGCTACCAAAGGACACAGGTAAAAGAGAAAAAAAAGACAAAACATTACATGTTACAAGTTCCTTGGTCAATATTCCTGTCATATTTTATATATAGGTGCAAATCTCTGTAATGTGGCTGCAGCTTGAACTTTACTTTAAGTGCAATACAGAATATCTCACAGTAAATGCTTCTTTACAACTAGAAAAGCAGTCAGAGTGTAAAAAAAGTGTAACCATTATTCCCTTTCTTCGGCCGCTGTGTGTTCAGATAAGATAAGATAAGACAAGATAAGGTAATATTACATGCGTTGCACAAATGGTGAAGTTTACATTGTTAAAATAGCAAGTGGATAGCACTGCAACATAATAAGATATACTAGAAACGCACTCAGAGAGTGCAGACTTCCACCAAGGCAGCATTCTGAGAGAGCGTATACTCCTGCAAGCCCACAACTAAGAGTGGATGAGTTGATTTAGACACACGTTGAAACCCGCATTTAACATTGTATTCACATTAATATCATGTACTTTTTTTATTTATTTATTTATTTATTCTATATTTCGTGTTTTGTCACGTTTGAATTTGAATTTTAAAAAAGACCAAATACCAGTAAAACTCTGCAAATACAATTTGAGAATTCAGATAGTCTTCAGACCAGTTGCATTGCTCTAGCTCCTTCCTACATGAAGTTATGGTTAAAAACATATTTGACCTTGGTGACCTTGACCTTTTACTCATCTTGACCAAACTGGATCGGTGACTTCTGGATTCCTGTATTAGTTTATATACCAAATTAGGTGACGATTGGCTGAAAATTGTTCACCCTGGAGCTTTCAGACATACGCACAATCTCCCATACATTACTATGGTGTGACCTTTCATTTGACCTTGATAAGCTTGAATCGGATCCGATCACCACCAAAAATGAATCAGTTTTAAGTTAGGACACTTCTGACCAATCCTGAACATTTTGTCAAAATCTGTCCATAACTTTTTGAGTTATTATGCCAACCAACATACAAATAAATAGACCCTGGTGGAGGTAATAAGATGACGCATCATGTGCATATCAAACATAGAATTTCATACAAAAGATCATTATTGGGATGTAACCTTTATTATGTTCCTCTGTTTAAATGGTCTGACTGGTGTGAACCCAGTCGATGCCTCCTGCTGTTTTCTTCTTCTTACGTAAGCCGTCATCCTGCCTGACCTCCATCACTGTATTTGCTTCGTCTTCTTTTCGTTGGCTGATAGCGGCTCTTATCAGGGTGTCTTACCAGTGATACGACATGAAGTAGGTGAATATTTGCTACTGCTGAGCTATCACAGAGGATGCAGCTCATGACCTCTTCATCCGTCACCTTTGCAGGAGATGAGGAAGCTGTGAGGCTACACTCTGCATCACCAGGCTCAGATAAATCCCAACACTGATTTTCTGCAGCTGGAAATCCTCTGTACACTGGTTTGATGGTCTGTTGGATAAGCGGTGTGTCTGCGGCGCTCCTCTCTTATCTCTGTCCACAGTTCCTCTGTGCTGCACTTATCAAAAATGCCCCGGATAAATTGCATGTGACTGTAAATCAGGCAGAGGCGTGTTGAGTCTGTCAAACATGGTCTGTTGCTCCAAGGCGTGATTATACCACAGAGCCATGCAGGAGGGGGACGTCCATCACCTGCGACAAAGGCTGCACCTTTCTCTGGATGAAGATGATGTGCTGCAGGACACACAAAAAAGCATCTCTGTGTTTTAAACACATGGTGCATTTTGGTTTGTTTTGTTTCCTTAACATTGAAAGTGTTCAGTGTCACTAAGGAAACATGCTTCACACACTTCCTCTCCCATCCACAATGGACGCCGAGCAATAGATCAAGTAAAATACATAAAAATGTGAAATAAAATAAATCAACAAAGGCAGCTTAAAAGGCAATTCAAAGGCAGCAATGTGAAAAATGCCATATATATAATATAATATATATACAGACACACACAATAAAAAATATGGATTGTGCAAAAAAAATGCACGAAAAAAAATCCCAAATACATTTAGTGAAGAGTTGAGGATAACCGTAATATTAAAAACAAATGAATTTGTCTCATAATTTTGGCCATGATAACTGTACAATGAAAATGCAATATAATGACAGCCTCACTGTAAATAAATACTGTGTACTGTAAATACTGTGAAAAAAAACATTTAACATTGAGCTGTTTATTTGTGTCTGCAGATTTCTCCTAAATGTTTGCTCTAAACAAGATATTTCAGAAAAATACCACAGAACACAGAAAATAATTGTTTCATGACAATATCTATTCGTTTTATGATAGTTTACCCTCATTTATACAACATTTCATATCCAAAAATATGGAGAAAATAGATTCTTTCAAGGCTGGCGACAGCGTTTTCTGGTTTAGTGATAAAGTGATAAAAAGACAAACAAAACAAAATTAAACGAGAAATTTTGAACCTGGCTTTATTTAATACTCACATTTCTGCTTTGGAAATGTCTGCAAATTAGTACATCTTTGATAAAATAATGCCTCATTTGCACAGTCAAACATACAGTTTCAGAAAACAAGCAATACAAAAAATACCTACCTTAACATCAGTACTCACCATGGAGATATCTGATAAGCTGTTAGCTTAGCATAAAGACCTTTACTGTAGCTGCTCCCTGTTTCCAGTCTTTGCACCAGATTATTATTTAATAAAGTTACATTCAACATCTCCTTTTGTTCAGTTTGTCTGCTTGAACGGCCGGCTTACAACTTTTCTGAATATTTCAGAGGACATAAATAAGGAATTAGCAGACTTAATAAAACAATCATCTTCTACTGATCTAACAGAAATAAACTTGTGTTTTATGTTTTATTTTTCTTTTAAGTCAGCATCATTAGTGTGAGTGTGAACAACTATTTTTTAAATTTTATAAACAATCAAAAGGCTGATTTGAGGTTGTTCAAGGGGCAGAAATAATTTTTAACTAAAATAGAAACATGAATGCTAAGCTTGATGAACAGGAGTAAATTATTTTTCTTAACTTTTATGTTGATTAATAATTAATAGGGTCACTTTCAGGAAGTTAAAGGGACAGGTGCTTTATAATTTCTGTTTTTATTTTAAGTTGTTCGTGCAAAAAGAAAATAGAAAGACAAAAGAAACGGGCCGCTGCATCTCTGATTTATTGTCAGAATTACCTCAGTTTGTGAAAACGCTCGGAGGCCTGTCGGGGACACGTGCACGACGCCGACATGTCGGATGTGAACTAATGAACAGGTCAGCGGCCAGTGATCTGTGCAGCCCTGACATCCATCAGCTGCCGTCTGGAACCCTCTCGGGAGGGAAGAAACGGTTGCCGTGCAGCGTGGCTCATTACCACATCAGCACGTCGTCTATCAGACGCCGACATACATGATGCAAGCACACATCAACCCATCAGGCGTCTGCAGCATGGCGGCGGCAGAGGAGGCTGATGGGAGGATGGAGGGGGGCTGCAAAGCTGTGCTGCTTGGTTACTGATGAGCTATGTGCAGACTGACATAGAGGTTATATTGCCACTGTAGCTCGGCCACAGCTGTTCTGACAGCATCATAACTCCTGTCTCTGGATGGAAAATGGGCTTGTATGTCAAAAGCTCAGCTGGGTGAGGAGTGACATTTCTCCAGTGTCCCTCAGACATCAGTAAAACAATGGTTTTCTGTGTATTTCCCCGGCCTACTGTACATGTCGGCTTATTTAAATCTGCCGCTCTGAATTAAAACAGGAACAAAAGACGAGAAGTTGGTGACGTTGTCACGTAGCGTGGAATCATTCCTGTCATTTCATTCATCATTCTGGAGGTTTTTAACCAGGAGTGAAATTATTCTCTGAGGGAGCCAAATTATCTTCGTGGTCTCCTCCTCTGCAAAACACACAAAGCTGCTGACTAAAGCTCCTAAAAATACTGAATAAAGCAATTTCGTGTTAAAAAATCTCATTTCTCCAATGCAGTTTGGCGTAGGCTGGATGTGTCCCACTATCGTTTGAGAGCTAGATGACCAAAGGTAGACTGTTACTATTGATTTGGTGGTGATATTGATATGGTTTGAACATAACTGGAAACATTTGGCATAACATAGGTGCAATAATAAAAAAAAACTATATATAAGATTGTGTCATTTTCAGACAGTTTCATGTGGAATGTGAATATTACACATGTATAAGAAGGTACTGCACCATTTTGGCATCATCTAAACCATTGCTAATGTTGTTAGCTACACTTGTGCTGAATTAAAGAACACATTAACAGTTGCTGTACGAGGCAGAGGGAATTCATCATTCATCTCATGTGCAGCTTTCATCTTCAGACATGCATCCAAACTTGTTAATCAGAGAAAACAAAGAAATACAAATGATGGACTAAGACTCCACTGTCCGTCTCATCAGTCTATTGTTTTCTTCTCCTTTATCTTCTCCCTGTTTTAAGCCATCATCTTTGATCTGCTTCTGCCGGAACTGTTTCACCTTCAGAGGGGCTCCATAAATCTCTCTTGATCTCGGCATGGATGAAAAGACAAGTCTGGAATATGAATCAGCTTTGGGCCAATCCGGACTGTAGTTGAGCGTGGCAGCATCTGAAATGTCTTTTATCTTTGTGCAGGAACTTGTACGCTCACATACACACCAGAGGATGGTTTGGAGTACAGGAGAAAACATAGTCTGGCCTCTGCACACTTCTTGAATGTTAATCTGCGATGATGATAGTGATTTTAAATGATACTGAGGAGACAGACATAAATCATATGAACTGATAAGAACTTTAATCTTTAATCCTTCTCCAGTGATTGTATTTGTTTCAATTGCTGTTAATTCTTCTTATTGTTGTTAGAATGTGTGGCCCTTAACAGTAAATCAGTGACTGTGGAACACTTTGAAAATTGTAAAAATATTTGGACTAAATCTATACAAATAGGTAGTCTCGTTTTTAATTATACACATACATTACCCTAATTGTTAAGTGGTTGATACTGAAAGGTTATGGAAGGACATGAGTGAATTTATTGATGACAATATTGACTCTGATTGCACTTTATGCCTACATAATGTTCTGTTTTGTTTTGTTTCAATAAATGCAATGGAATTAAAATGAAAGAATATTGTGTCATATGCCATAATGTGTTCACAATGTGTGTCAAAAGGTCATATCCACTGTAAACCTTATTATATTTTAAAATGAAACGAAACAATACATAAAAAACAAAAGAAGAGTATCAAGACAATTAATGTGTGCTACAATCTGAATTAATAATGTCATCTAGCTTTGTACATGTATATTATTATGACACTCGAATGAATGTTATCGATCAGTCATAATAAAAACAAGTTGAAGAGTAAACAGTTATTCCTTCACATTTGTAAAAATCTGCGTCATGTACTACATAAACTCTACAAATTCAGTCAGTATTGTTTCAACATGGAACACAGTCGCCACCTTGTGCCAAAAATTAACCTTACACAGTCTAAAGTTATTTCTGATCAGGCACTTTGATGTCCAAGTAACAAACAATCGGGGCCCTGATGATACTGCAGCCACTTCTCTGGGAAATGTAGTTTAAAGAGCAGTCATCTCTGCTCTGAGTTCAACGCTCTGTACTACGACTCCCAGAAACCCTTGCGTGCATTCTCTCGTGTCCAGCATTATGGCGTCTTATTGAGTCGCACGTAAATCGTAAAGAGTTTTGTTGACAAGTGATTAAGGTAAGTTTCAGATATCGTGAAGTTAATATTCCTCCTGTTGTGTTTTACAGCCTGTAAACGGTTGATTTGGACGTGTTTTCATTAATGCGTGTTTGAGCTTTTTATTTTTACAGCGGACAGAGTTAGCCTCTTTGCTAAGTTGTTAGCTAACGTAAGGAGCTAGCTAGCTTGCTCACACTAGCTGCATTCATTCTGCAGAGTTACCGAATGTTGTCTCATTGTAGGCGTTAAAATAAGACACGTTAAATTCTCTTTATCGATGATGGACTTTCACATGAAGCTAAAACAATTCTGAAACGTATCACTGTAAGATAAATATCACAATCGTTGATATTAGAGTTACATTTATGTACAATTATAGCGGTCAAACTAACACTCACACTGGATCAGAGCAGTCGCTGACATTACTCTCCTGTTCACTTGATTGTTTGTTTGTCTGTTTACCGATGGGTTGTTTTTCCTTGATTTCTAACATTTTACATGTTGTTTCCGTGATTTATAAGCTTCAAATTAATTGTTCTTCGTAGGGATCAGTAAAGTTGTTTAATCTGATTTGTCATTTCAAATTGTTGCTTCTAAAGTGGGATGATTAATAATAGAAACTGATAATAAAATACTTTCTATACTGACGTGTTTTTGTACTTTATACTCTTGTTTACTTTACTTCACTGATTCTTATTTTATTTTATTTTTTTCAGTTAATAATGTAAATGTTCATGTTTGCGGGACAAATAAAGGATTATTTTTTTCTTAAATTTGTCTTGTAGCCAAACCAAAAATAATTTTGTACAACAAAATGTGAACCAGATAGATTTTTACACTTTAATGTTGTTTTTAGCTGAAAAAAGTAAGAATAAAGTATTTATCGTGCCACAATCGTAGGCTGCCCATTTATTCAAGTCCTCTCAAATGTATTTGAAAACCCACCCAAGTGAATGTCCAATAAGAGTTTAACAGTGACAACATGTTGTTTGTGTTTGCAGATGGCAGCTGACTCCACAGACAAGAAGGATGCTGAATCCTCAGGGACCAAAGACCGGGAGAGGAAACGCAGCCGTTCACGAGAACGAAAAGCTTCGCCTTCACGCAAACGCAATCGTTCTCGTGAACGAAATCGCTCCAAGTCTGCGGAAAGGTAACTAAAGTTGTCATTGTTATACTTTTTCACGGACTGTCCTCGACCACAGATAGTCGACACAATAAAAATATCAAGACATAACTGTGAGAAGTAAGCAGAAGTGTACATTTATGTAGACGGTAATGTAACCGTGCAGTTTGCAGATATGTAGAAATATCAGTTCTTTAAGTCTTGTGGTTACCAGAGATGTGCTCGTACACTTCATTAGTTATTCATCATGAAAAAAAGTTAAAAAAGACTTAATGACTAAAGAAACCTTAGTTCTAATCTAAGTTTTGTATAATTGCAGAACAAAATTTATCAAAGCTTGAGTTTGTTTGATCAGTAAACATTTCATCTGATTTGTGTTCTAATGACAGAGACCGACGCATGAAAGACAAGGACAGAGACAAGGAGCGCGACAGAGAAAAGGACAGAGAGAGGAGCCGTAAGGACAGAGACAGCCATCGACGAGATAAAGACCGCAGTAAGAGATCCAGGTATGTGAGCGCTGAGCGATGATCAGCTGACACAAATGATGATCCACTTTCTTCAGAATAGAATATTTTTCATCTTCCACTGGGGGAAATTCACTTTCTGCAGCAGTGTAAAACAAGTTATAGTAAGAAAGAAACAATAAAAAACACTAAATATTTACACTATCTATTAAACAAAGAAATCAGTGAAATAAACCATGAAAAAAATGATTCTTATTTTGAGAAAGATTTGATGACATTTAAATTCTTTCCTCTGCAGAAGTCTGTCACCCAAGTTGAAGGATGCAAAAGTAAAGAGGGAGAAGGATATAAAAACAGAAGAGGAGGACGATGATAAAAAGAAGAAGGAGAAGGTAAAAAAATCTGCTTTGGCTAAATCTTTCATGGAGTAATATTGTTTTTATTTTGGCTGTTTGACTCGTGCTGCTTCTGCTCAGGTCCAGCCTCTATCGTTAGAAGAGCTCCTCGCCAAGAAGAAGGCAGAAGAGGAAGCCGAGTCAAAGGTGAGACGCTCCTGGAGGTTCACATTTGTCTTTTCTTTTTTTAACCCAGTGCTATGTAGTGTTCATTTCTTTTTGTATTTTTGGGTTTTCAGCCCAAGTTCCTCTCTAAGGCCGAGCGAGAAGCCGAAGCTCTGAAACGAAGGGAGCAGCAGACGGAGGAAAGGAGGAAAATGTTGGAAGACGAAAGGAAGAAGAGAAGGATGTTCCAGGACATGGGGAGGAAAATGCTGGGTGTGTTATCAGCCTCTGGTCCATTCAGTTCAGCATCACTGTTTAAAGAAGCATAACATAACATGACATGGCATAAATGTTCACAGAGGACCCCCAGGAAAGAGAGAGGCGAGAGCGAAGAGAGCGAATGGAGCGAGAAAACAACGGGAATGAAGACGATGATGGACGACAGAAGCTCAGAGAGGAGAAAGATAAAAGCAAAGAACTCCACGCCATCAAGGTCAGTCAACTGCTTATTTATTTTAATTCATTTTATATTAACCTTAAACTGGTTGTTAAGCCCCTTTCTGACCAAACTGACAGAAATTTAAATCCTGACTGGAGCAACATCCTCTTATTTTAAATAGGATGGTATGAAGGTTGATTAAATTCTGCAGTGAGACTGTAGCTCGTCCTCACGTCACTGTGTTGATGCTGCAACCATACGTCTTTCAGTCGGTCAGGAAAAGTCCCTAATGTCTCATAAATTAAGACATCCAGCAACAAAAATACATTTCAAGTCACCGCTGTAGCAGAAAGCACCAAATATAAGTGTTGTAGCTTTCCTCAAATGTCTTGTCATCTTACACCTATCATTAAATAAGTGATGTTTGCAGGAGCGTTACCTGGGTGGGGTCAAGAAGCGCCGGAGGACTCGTCACCTGAACGACAGGAAGTTCGTGTTTGAGTGGGACGCTTCTGAAGACACCTCAGTCGACTACAACCCCATGTGAGCAAACAGGAAAAAACAGGCTTCACTGAAGCAGATATTTTCGTCTCTTTTTAATGAATGCCTGTCTGAGCAACATGATCTGTCTCTCAGCTACAAAGAGAAGCACCATGTGCAGCTATACGGACGAGGCTTCATCGCCGGCATCGACTTGAAGCAGCAGAAGAGGGAGCAGTCGCGTTTCTATGGTGACCTGATGGAGAAAAGACGAACGCTGGAAGAGAAGGAGCAGGAAGAGTGAGTAAAACGAGGAGATGCTCAGCTCTGGTTTCAGTTTCAACCCTCTGAGACCCACATGGAGCAGTTTTGAGGGTCTTCAGGTGTTTGGTACAGAGATTTGGTGCTAAATTTAACCATTTTTTACCACTTGAGACTAGTGAATTCACAAAACTACTTGTGATTATTATTAAGTGTGCATGTCTGGAAGGAGAGATTTGTGGTTTCCCATTTGAAAATAATAATAATACTTTTTATTTCTATGGCGCACTTAAAAACTCTTTTCATTAAAAAACTGTAAAAAGCATATTATTCTTGGTTAAAAGTAATCCAGAGGTGATGTGTTTTTGCGTCTCATAAATAAAGTAAATATATTAAATAAAACAGACACACTTTGAACTGACAGTGTCTTCGTTCTCTCAGGACCAGACTGAAGAAGATGAGGAAGAAGGAGGCGAAGCAGCGCTGGGACGACCGCCACTGGTCTCAAAAGAAGCTGGACGAGATGACGGACAGAGACTGGCGAATCTTCAGGGAGGACTACAGCATCACCACCAAGGGAGGGAAGATCCCCAACCCCATCAGGAACTGGAAGGAGTACTCTCTGCCCGCTCACATCCTGGAGGTCATCGACAAGTGCGGCTACAAGGTCAGTGGTTCCTGCTTTATTATCCTTTCTTACTGTGTTCAGGATGTCTAGAAAACTTAGAGACCAGGTGGAAGAATGGCAATACCGAAAAACCCCCACAAATATAGTGAAATAAAATGCTGAAACTCGTTCCAAAACGTTGTTATAGCCACATAACCTCCTCATTTGGCCCTTCAATAAAATGTCATGTAAAATATAA
The DNA here is from genome assembly GCA_029721515.1 of Synanceia verrucosa. Classification (NCBI taxonomy): domain Eukaryota; kingdom Metazoa; phylum Chordata; class Actinopteri; order Perciformes; family Synanceiidae; genus Synanceia; species Synanceia verrucosa. Next base: position 1,969,006 of record CM056561.1, on the reverse strand, counting down.
TAGTTACAATTAATTTATTTTACTCTTATATCTTAATATTCAGCATTAAATATATTTTCTTTGTAATACAAGAACTTAATAATAACAAATATTAAATTAAATAATGAAACAAATTAAGTAAATAAAATAAAAATATTATTTTACTTCTGGTCTTATAAGCAACTAAATTACACTAATTTCCATAACAAACTTGTACTTTTTGCATTTCATATTTAATAATTAAACTAATTACAGAATTTAAAAGTTATATCCATAGTTTAAATACTGTATTTAATTTAATTTGCTGAAATCCATTTCTTTTTTGTACATACTGTAAATATTTATTATTATTACTAATTCTATTATTCCATGATTGTTATTGTATTTTAATTCTCACTGTAACTTGTTTAAGCTGCTGTAACAGGTGAATTTCCCCTACTGGGTGATCAATACAAATATTCTAGTAGAGAACCACAGGAAGGAGTTTGAAGACCCAAAAATTAGTCAGTATTTTCACCCTTCCTGTTTTTTTTTTTTTTTTTTTCTTAGATGCCTGAAATAATTTCTGTGTCTCGTTGTTAGGCTGTAAAGTGACCTGTAGTGACGTAGTGTTTGTTTATAGCTTAACGTTTTACTTCTGATGTTTGCTTCTAAAATCATAAAAACTCTAACCGTTATGAACTTAAGTTTTCTCAGTTAATCCAAAACCCTTAAACTGTTAAAATGATGTTGACTTTGTTTCTTCTTAATCACTAACAGTGACTTTTTTCTCTTGAATCCAGGACCCGACGCCAATCCAGAGGCAGGCCATTCCTATTGGTTTACAGAACCGTGACATCATCGGCGTGGCCGAGACTGGCAGCGGTAAAACGGCCGCTTTCCTGATTCCACTGCTGGTCTGGATCACCACCCTGCCGAAGATCGACAGGTAACAGATCCTGAATGACCTGAACCCACAAACACTCTGCTCTGTTTGTTTACACTCCTCTGCTCTCTGATTGGCCGCTCCTGCAGGATCGAGGACTCGGACCAGGGTCCTTACGCCGTAATCCTGGCGCCGACCCGTGAGTTGGCGCAGCAGATCGAAGAGGAGACCATAAAGTTTGGCAAACCGCTGGGCATCCGGACGGTGGCTGTGATCGGAGGAATCTCCAGAGAGGACCAAGGTTTCCGTCTGCGGATGGGCTGCGAGGTGAGAAAACACCGAGGCTGGATCAGGAAGTGGACCCTTCCTTCACATTAAAGTGACAAACAGTCACCAACTCTGTGTTTTCCTGCAGATTGTGATCGCCACCCCCGGCCGTCTGATCGACGTGCTGGAGAACCGCTACCTGGTCCTGGGCCGCTGCACCTACGTGGTCCTGGACGAGGCCGACCGCATGATCGACATGGGCTTCGAGCCCGACGTCCAGAAGATTCTGGAGTACATCCCCGTGACCAATCAGAAGCCGGACACCGACGAGGCAGAGGACCCTGAAAAGATGATGATGAACTTTGAATCCGGGAAACACAAATACAGACAAGTACGAAGTTCACTTCTAATTCATAGATCAGACCTGCAGGTGATGTCAGAGTTTGTGTTTTAAAGCTTTACTTCCTGTCGCCTCGCAGACCGTCATGTTCACGGCCACCATGCCTCCAGCGGTGGAGAGGCTGGCCAGGAGCTACCTGAGGCGCCCGGCTGTGGTTTACATCGGGTCGGCCGGCAAACCTCACGAGAGAGTCGAGCAGAAGGTGTTGCTCATGTCAGAGGGAGAGAAGAGGTGAGACGGTCGCAGACATCAAACTTTATTTATCTGTGTTTAAAGTGTCAAACTGAGCGGCTTCTTTTTGGTATGTTTGTGGTGCAGGAAGAAACTGCTGGAGGTTCTGTCGCACGGCTTCGAGCCGCCCATCATCATCTTCGTCAACCAGAAGAAGGGCTGCGACGTGCTGGCCAAGTCTCTGGAGAAGATGGGGGTAAGTTTGCCTTCACCACGTTTCATTTTCTTCTTGTTCAAATAAGCAGACGTTTGGAGGAATTATGGAAGAAAAACATGCAAAACTGTACAAAACCCTGAAGTAACTGCAAACCTTTAACTGTGCAGTTTCTTCACTGTGATAACTGTAAATATTACAACATTATTCCTATTTTATACAACCGTTTGTGTAAATTTGTAAAGCACCAGAATTCTGTTGCGTTAATTGGAAAACAGTAATAATAAGGCTTTTGCTGTGATTTTTGATTTGAGGCAACATGTGGTGCAAACATAGCTAAGTTTTATATATTTTTTGTATTATAATATATAATTCCTGTCACACTTAAGATCCTCTGCTGCACTCTTAAGCGCTAATTAGCAAATGTTGCTAAACCTGCTAAAATACAAACAACATGTTAGCGTCAGAGTTCATGTTTTTATCTTGTGAAATTTTATAAAAATATGCAGTAAAATCTGTCAGAAGTTACTTATTGTTTTGTTTTTTCATTAAAGTAGTGCTCTGATATTATTATTAGTAGTAGTAGTAGTAGTATTCTATAGTAGTGGGTATTTCTGTTTTTATTTTGGACGGTCCAACATGTTTCATTTTTGCAGTGATGTTTTTATGCTGAGAAAATGACCCGAGGAGTGTCTGAAAGTGCCGTCACTAAAACAGAAAATATGAGACTAAATCGTCTTCCTCTCGTTCAGTACAACGCCTGCACGCTGCACGGCGGCAAAGGTCAGGAGCAGAGAGAGTTTGCTCTGTCCAACCTGAAGGCCGGAGCCAAAGACATCCTGGTGGCCACTGACGTCGCTGGACGAGGTATCGACATCCAGGACGTCTCCATGGTGCTGAACTACGACATGGCCAAGAACATCGAAGGTAACAGGACTTTTCTTTATCTTCTAAAATTTTACTTTAACTTCAACATCAGAATTTGATATTTCTTCTGTGAAAACAGTCCTAAAATCATGACTTCCCTGTAAAGGAACTTATCAATTACAAATATTAAAATGTATCACGTCCTTTTTATATTTAAAAATCATCAGTATTCCTATTTATTTTATTCATTATTTTTCTCTGTTTACATAATTTTATGCTGAAATTAAGCCACTGCAATTTCCCCCATGTGATCAATAAATTATATCTGATTATTAGCAAAACAGCGCCCCCCTCCAGCCCCATCAGTATCAGTTCAGGTGGAAAGTGGTACTGCAGGCTGGGAGACTGAGATGCTTCCAGAACAAAAACCCACAAAATTAGAATAAATTCAGATGAAGTTCTGTGAAAACTGTCATGTTACAAATTAATATTCTAACGATGCTCTTTGGTGGATTATTTGTTTGATGAATTCCAGGAGAAGCTTGGACAGATTCAGAAAAGATGGTTCATCTAATTTTATCAGCATGTTTCCTGGATTTTTTTGAATGGAGTTCTGCTGCAGTGTTCATGATAATTTTTTAGAGTTAACTCCATCGTGCAGATTATTTTAAAAGCTGTTAGCATGAAAGGTGCAGCTTTAAGCCGTCTTCACCTCCTCCTTGCAGATTACATCCATCGTATCGGCCGTACGGGTCGTGCCGGTAAGAGCGGCGTGGCCATGACGTTCCTCACCAAAGAGGACTCGGCGGTGTTCTACGACCTGAAGCAGGCCATCCTGGAGAGCCCGGTCTCCACCTGCCCCCCCGAGCTGACCAACCACCCGGACGCTCAGCACAAACCTGGAACCATCCTGACCAAGAAGAGGCGCGAGGAGACCATCTTTGCCTGATTGGTCCTTGACTTTTAACACCGAACTCCCTCACATGGAACTGCTTTAATGTTTTCCATCCAGGATCTCCAGGTGAACCCTCCTCACCACCGAGCAGTTTCTCATCAATGTGTGTAAATTTTAATGTTCCTACTCGTTCAGAGATGCATACGTATGGACTCAGTGCTCTGCTTCTGTAAACAGGAAGTGATGGCGTTGCTGATCAGCACCGTTTACCTGCAGATCTTCACTCAGTACATGATAAAAACCAGATATTCAGAGGTATTGACATCGCTGTCAAAACTTCTTCACACAAACTGAATTAATGTTGAGTTGGAATAATGGTGTTCTGTTATTACATTTGAAATCAAAGAAAAACAAAGCCTTTGAACGCTGATTCAAAGCATCTGTTCACACCTGCCAGGATGTGTAGAGCAGTACTAAGCTCTTTTTATTTGGTGTTTTCTGTTAATACAAATCATATTTTGAGTTTTGTGACTGTTTTTAATGACAAATTAGCTGCGGTGGAGCGCAGCCAAACTGAAAGGACAAGTTGAACTTTCAGCAGTGAAGTGTGAAGAGAAGACCTGCAGGACATTTAGACATGATTTCAGAATTTATTCACATCTAAAAGGCATGAAAACACCTCCGGTTATTGCAGCTTTTTGCCGCTTCCTGATGCAAATTCGGCGCAAGAGACCAAGAGCAACGATTTTCTTTTTCTTCCTCTGACTAAATTGTGATTCATCATTTTGAGTATAAACATTTGTATGAAGTCAAACAGTAAAGTAAAAAAAAAGTCTAAAAAGTTTTGTCTTCTTGAGAGTGAAGTGCTCCATTGAGAGAAAGACAAACTCTGTCACACTGTTCCCTTTAAGAATTAAGATCCTAAATTAACACACTTACTGAATACCAAATGAGGTAAATTCAGTTTTAATTCCTCACGCCTGTTCAAGATGAAGAGTAGGGAGGAAGAAAGAAAGAGCAATCCATCCAATAATTACTGAAAAAAAGTTCACAAAAAGTAGATCATCAGTGTTTCCCAGTGAAACAGACAATAGGTGAGGAGGAAAAAAACAACCAAAACGATTAAAAGTACATAAAATGTCATGTTTATTCTCATATATCACGTAGCATTGTAAATCTATTTTCAGATAGAAAGCATTCTATACAGCATCAGGCAGGAAATGTCTCACTTTTTACACGTTTTCTGTGTCTTTTAATGAATCAGAGGGAAGAGGCGTGTCGGGTCACGCTAGCACGCTGTGGTCGTCTGGTGGATTCACGCTGATATTTAGTGCAGTTATTGCATCACAAAGCAACCATCCCAAAAAAAAAAGAAAACAAGTAGTGCAATTTTTTATATATTTAAATTTATTTATTTTTTATTTAAATCTACTCACACAAAAAAGAGGAAGTCCAGATGGTCTAAGGCGTTTTTTTTTTTTTAAAGTTTTTCAGTGTTCAGCTTAGTATTGCATACAGAATAAGGAAACTGAAATTTGTAAAAATTGTGCTTCGTAAATTGAAAAAACCTCAACTGCTCAGCGTCAGCTAAATTGGTCCGCTTTAGGGGAAAAAAAACACTCTTGCTAAAATATAATGAAAATAGCTAATTGGTAAACTAAAACATGCAGGGGTTTAATATTAAATTAGTATTTTTTTTAAATTCACAAATTAAAAGTAATCAGAGGTCTGATCGGGACGATTTTTATGAGTTTTTAAAAGTGCGTCAACCAGTTTCCACCCAGTAAAAAGAAGAAGAAATGTCCCCAATATTAATGTTTGTGGATAAATAAAGTATTATTATTATTTTTTAGTAATAGTGTTGTTAGAGGTGTGAGTAGCCCCAAAGACAAGACTATCACTACAAGACAACGAGGAGAATCAATGCATTACTGAAATACTAAAAAGAAACAATCAGAGTTCATGCAACACTTGCATAGATTTTTTTTCCTCAATCATGCTGATTTTTTTTTTTAAAAGTTTTCAAAATATACAGAACACTAGATAGAGATACCTGTGAGACATGGAAGCAGTAAACCAGTAATTCCTAAAGCTGGCTGTTAAATGAAGACTTTGGTATCTTTCAACCTGGACCCTATTTTATTTTATTTTATTTTTTTTAAATATTTCCATCCAGTTTAATCCAGTAAAAGCTGCTTTCTGCTGCTGACAGGCTCAGATTTTCAGCATCACAGCTGAATATTTGAGCTGATTTCCACCATCAAGATGAAGAGGTTTTATCTCTCTGGTAACAAGCAGTCAGCAGCAGAAACAACAACTTTAATTAAACTGCAGGGTTGAAAAACGCCAAATGTGCCCTTTAACAGCGTCGCTTCCAAACTCGCCGTCGTGTCTCGTGGACGAATGAACGGCGCAGGAACAGGAGCGACGTCGTGATGCTACGAGTCCTTCGAGGAGCGTTGGTTAGCGATGGGAGTGAAGGACTTACACCTGAGGATCTGCTTTGATTTAAAGAAATAAAGGTCTGAAATAAATCAAACTGCAGCACGTAACGCAAACGTTTCGGCAGGAGACGCACGAGGATGGTGAAACCGTGGATGCTACAATCAATAACGTGCTACAATCGAACTCTGGGGGGCGATCGGTTTGGGGTTTGGAGGTGCAAAAAGGCATGCAAGCTTACATTCTGTGATGACCTCGGTGTAAACGAGCAACGTTTGGCAAATCATTTAAAAAGATAACATTCCCTTTTCTTGGTTTGTGTTTACATTCTCTGTGCCCGTTTTTGTTTTTTTGTTGTTTTTTTGTTGTTTTAATATATTTAGTTTTCTCAGAGAGTGATTGTGTGACAGCAAAAGACGAGCGACACCGTTCTGCAGCTTCGTCCAAAGTCCGATTAACTGCGTTTGTGTTCGTTCACTGTCTGCAGAGGAAAAACTGAAAACAACAAACGAGAAGCGATGAAACAAAAACCCCTTCAGTATGTACATCGTAGTCATTCCTACATCCATAAAGGTCATTCACTTCCTGTTCTGACGTCAGTGTGCAAATCGTCCTAAAATAATTCTACATGCGGAGTAAAGATCGATAAAAGGAGTTTTTAAGGCCAGAAAATGAGACATCCGACGAGAGAGAGAGAAACCTTTAGGCAAAGCAGCTGAAGTGAGAAGAGCTGGTGGCCTGAAACCTTTGACTGCAGAGGGGAGGAGGAGAGGTCAGAGGTCAGGAGAGGCTGGAGGGTCAGAGGTCAGAGGTCAAGAGAGGCTGGAGGGTCAGAGGTCAAGAGAGGCTGGAGGGTCAGAGGTCAGAGGTCAAGAGAGGCTGGAGGGTCAGAGGTCAGGAGAGGCTGGAGGGTCAGAGGTCAGGAGAGAATGGAGGGTCAGAGGTCAGGAGAGAATGGAGAGGCTGGATAGTCAGAGGTCAAGAGAGGCTGGAGGGTCAGAGGTCAGGAGAGGCTGGAGGGTCAGAGGTCAGAGGTCAAGAGAGGCTGGAGGGTCAGAGGTCAGGAGAGGCTGGAGGGTCAGAGGTCAGAGGTCAAGAGAGGCTGGAGGGTCAGAGGTCAGGAGAGGCTGGAGGGTCAGAGGTCAGGAGAGAATGGAGGGTCAGAGGTCAGGAGAGAATGGAGAGGCTGGATAGTCAGAGGTCAAGAGAGGCTGGAGGGTCAGAGGTCAGGAGAGGCTGGAGGGTCAGAGGTCAGAGGTCAAGAGAGGCTGGAGGGTCAGAGGTCAAGAGAGGCTGGAGGGTCAGAGGTCAGGAGAGGCTGGAGGGTCAGAGGTCAGGAGAGAATGGAGGGTCAGAGGTCAGGAGAGAATGGAGAGGCTGGATAGTCAGAGGTCAAGAGAGGCTGGAGGGTCAGAGGTCAGGAGAGGCTGGAGGGTCAGAGGTCAAGAGAGGCTGGAGGGTCAGAGGTCAGGAGAGGCTGGAGGGTCAGAGGTCAAGAGAGGCTGGAGGGTCAGAGGTCAGGAGAGGCTGGAGGGTCAGAGGTCAGGAGAGAATGGAGGGTCAGAGGTCAGGAGAGAATGGAGAGGCTGGATAGTCAGAGGTCAAGAGAGGCTGGAGGCTCAGAGGTCAGGAGAGAATGGAGAGGCTGGATAGTCAGAGGTCAAGAGAGGCTGGATGGTCAGAGGTCAAGAGAGGCTGGAGGCTCAGAGGTCAGAGGTCAGGAGAGAATGGAGGGTCAGAGGTCAGGAGAGAATGGAGAGGCTGGATAGTCAGAGGTCAAGAGAGGCTGGAGGCTCAGAGGTCAAGAGAGGCTGGAGGCTCAGAGGTCAGAGGTCAGGAGAGAATGGAGGGTCAGAGGTCAGGAGAGAATGGAGAGGCTGGATGGTCAGAGGTCAAGAGACGCTGGAGGGTCAGAGGTCAAGAGACGCTGGAGGGTCAGAGGATCGGACAAGGAAGTAGACCTACAATCATTTTAATGGGACACTGAGTCTGATTTTAGGGACCATTGAGGGGATTTTCCCTGGTCCTAGTCTCAGTAGGTGTCTCTGGTCTGGTCCTGGTCCTGGTCTCAGTAGGTGTCTCGGGGCTGGTCCTGGGCTCAGTAGGTGTTTCGGGGCTGGTCCTGGGCTCAGTAGGTATCTCAGGGCTGGTCCTGGTCTGGTCCTGGTCCTGGGCTCAGTAGGTGTCTCAGGGCTGGTCCTGGTCTGGTCCTGGTCTCAGTAGGTGTCTCGGGGCTGGTCCTGGTCTGGTCCTGGTCCTGGTCTCAGTAGGTGTCTCGGGGCTGGTCCTGGTCTGGTCCTGGGCTCAGTAGGTGTCTCAGGGCTGGTCCTGGTCCGGTCCTGGTCTCAGTAGGTGTCTCGAGGCTGGTCCTGGTCTGGTCCTGGTCCTGGTCTCAGTAGGTGTCTCGGGGCCAGGCTCTGCTGCGCTGCCTGTTGTTCCTCTGGTTGTGACCCTGCTGGGCTTCACGCTGCAGGAGGCGGTCCTGGGACTCGTGGCCGTTGGCGCTGTGAGCTCCTCCTCCATGACGAGGAGGAGGGTACATGTCCCTGTATGAGCGGGCGTGGCAGGGGGAGGCGTACTCCTCCTCTTCCTCCTCCTCGTCCTCCTCACCTCCTCTGTGGATCGGACTCCCCCTCTGGCCTCGAGACAGGGAGTCGCTGGCCTCGTCAGACGGCATCAGGCTGTCCTGCTCCAGGGGGGAGTGCGCCTCCTCACCCACCTCCTCCTCCTCCTCCTCCTCCTCACCCTCCAAGCCCACCTCCTCACGAGGCTGCGGCTGGTTCTTGTTCTGATTAAAACAAAGAGGAGGAGTGAAAACAGAGAAGACCTGAAAGACCTGCTGAATGATGACCTGAAGGAGTTACTGGCTGCTGTTTTCATAACGTTAGTTTTCTTAATAATCCTCTTAAAGGAGCAGGAGGAACCATCACAGCCACCAGCAACTGGTTCAGCCAAGAGATGAGCATGACAGTGTGGTTTTAACAAAAAGAAAACATACATGTGTGTTAAAAAGCTGTGAGAGTCACAGAAAAAACACCAACCAGCAGCTAGAAAGAAAGAATCCAGCTCCCTTTAAAATGTTCAGCATCATTTAAGGTCAGCTTAAGACACATACTTTAAGTTTTCACATGAACGGCCACCAGTGTTGGGGTAGTTACTCTGAAAAAGTAATGGATTACATCTCTTACTTTGCTAATTACTCACTGTGAATTAGTTACCCTGCTAATTCCTTTACTGTGGATTACTCTAACATCAACACCGGCCGGTAGCACAGTGGATGACTGCACATCACATCGATCTGGAGGAACCCGGGTTTGATTCCCTCCCAGTTCTGGCTACCGCAATGGGCGAGGGTTGCATCAGGAAGGGCATAAGTTTAAAAAAAAAAAAAAAAAACTAACGCCAAGTCTACAAGCGGATCATCCGCTGTGGTGAGCAGCTAGAAAGGACAACAACAACTCATCAGCATCACTCATCATCACTCATCAGTAACATCAGCTGAGACGGCAGAAAAATAAAATAAATAAAGCTCCTTATTGTCATAAAAGGAGGACAGACACCAGGTAATTTCAAAGTAAAGCTCCTTATTGTCATGAAAGGAGGACAGACACCAGGTAATTTCAAAGTAAAGCTCCTTATTGTCATAAAAGGAGGACAGACACCAGGTAATTTCAAAGTAAAGCTCCTTATTGTCATAAAAGGAGGACAGACACCAGGTAATTTCAAAGTAAAGCTCCTTATTGTCATAAAAGGAGGACAGACACCAGGTAATTTCAAAGTAAAGCTCCTTATTGTCATAAAAGGAGGACAGACACCAGGTAATTTCAAGGTAAAGCTCCTTATTGTCATAAAAGGAGGAAAGCTGACAGGAAATACTGAAGCATTGATCAGTCCAAACAGCCCTTCACAGTAAAAGTCTTCTCATTCTGGTTCCTTTAGATCATCTCATCCTCAGTAATGTTCATATTTCCTCCCTCTAAAGTCTTAACAGCTCCTCCATCTTTGTTCCTAAAGTCAAAGTCATGATGAGAGTTGATCAAACAGGAAAAGAGATGTTTGGTTTCTTTCTCTGTCCTTCTTTTTGATCAGTAACTATAATGTAATCAGATTACAGTTACTCCCAACACTGGTGCTGTTTTCAGGAGTGTTTCTTGTTGCTGCAGATGTGTTTGTCTTGCAGTTGATGGAACACCTGGACGTGTCTCGGTTTGACGCTCTGGTTAGCTGTGAGTACTAACAGCATGAGGTCATTATTTATGTTCTTCATGTTTGGGAGACGACAGGCTGACTGTCCCTCTAGATTTAGCATCTTTTGGAGGGTTGGATAATCTAAAATCTCCCATTTGCTGATGTTACCAACCCTTAGAAACCATTAATAACATTAAAGGGAGCTGTGATTCTGGTGTGCGGTGTGACTGATTTGTGTGTATATGTGATAGATGGTGTGTGAAACATTAAACGGTTATTCTATTAATTATTTCTGACACGCTGTAAATCACTGGTTCATGTCAGCAGAGGTTATTTCTAGAGACAAACTTAACTCTTCTTTTGTTGGTTTAGAAAGTGACTAAAACGTGTGAAAACGTGACAGTAAAGATGGTCATAATGTGCAGCGATCAGAATAAGAAATGTACAAAAATAATCAGAATAATTTGCTTTTAGCTTGTTTTGTTTGTGTGTGTTCATGATTAATGGATTAATTCCATTCCATTAAATCCACAACATGGAATACTGTTGCGTGAATTATTATTTAGTTGCTGGTGAAAAAGTTATAGAAGAGCTGATTGTTTTCCCTTTCATTGATGTTTAGTCAGTAGGGAAAGCATTAGGTGGGGGCGCCATTCACAAAGCATGCTGGGAAAAAGGGTCAACACTGGTTGGAGGTGATTTTTTTTTAATATTTCATGCGTGATTTCCGAACGCGACGGTTCGTTAAATCGAAGCTGCTTTGTGAATTTTCCTCCCAGCGGAGCCGTGATTCACCAGAGACCATCAGCTGAAGGAAAGGAGGCAGGAAAGGAGGCAGGATGCAATGAAGGAAAGATGCCATCTTTCCTGAGGCGACATCCGAATGAACAAAAGTCTGTTCATTCAGCCGCTGTGTCATGTTCAGGTGTGTGAGAGGGGCTGAGAGTGCAAAATATAAATATAAATACATAGACACAGCTGTATATACTGTGTATATGTACACACATACTGTACATAAACCCTACTACTCACCCCGGTTCCATCATTCAATTAATTCCTGCGTTTCAGAAAACTGCAAAAATGTTAAGCATGGATGAGCGAGAGGGCAACAACTGGACGAGACAACCGAGATGGGAAGAGACGACAAAGCAGTGTGACATCAGCGCCTCTCCAACAGGAAGTGACGCTCACCTGGAGGCTGGAGATGGCGGACGGCGGCGTCATCAGACTCTGCTCCAGTAAAGGGTTGAGGGGGGTGTTGCCCGGCAGGTGAGTGGCCCTCCAGTAGATCTCCAGGTACTCGGCCAAATGCTCGCAGGCGTCCTCCAGCTGGTTTTCATCCAGAATGACATCAAACATATCCTGAGAGCGAACAGTTAGTAGTTAGTAGTAGCAGTTAATAATACCAGTTAGTATTATTATTTTCATTTTTAAAATTGTTTTTAACACGTTTTTTTTAACTTGTTCTTATGTATTTAAGATTTCTCCATCTTGGTTTAGCATACAAACTATTATTTCTGTCATCAACCTAACATTTATTTTTTTGTACTTCATAATTTTCTAAGGCATATTCATAGTTTAAATATTGTATTTCATTTAAGTTCCCATTGTTTTTTTCTATCTATCTACAATACTATATCATATTTTTTTAATTCAGCCTCAGTCACATGACCTTCTCCTATTACCTGCTCACCTGTTTCCACTTCCCCTCGTCAGCCCTGCAGGATTCAACCGGACTATTTCCACTCCTTTTTCCACAGCTCATGGTGCTTTGTTTTACTATCATTATTATTATTATTATTTTCTTGTCGTTCATGGACTTAACTCTACCCAGTTTGGACTTTTCTACCTATGCTGGTGAGCTCATGTTCTTTTTTTTTTGTACTTTTGTAGTTTTTGAACCTGACGAGGTTATAATGGTTTTTAAATTTCAGTTTGTTTCATTTTATTTACAATTGACTTTTCATATTAGTTTAGTTTTGTTAGTCAGAGGGTGTTTGCTGTCAGCAGCTGAATTAACCATAATTTTTTAAAACAAAAGTCTAAATCCTCTGATTGCAGCTTCTTAAACGTGAATATTTCCTGGTTTGTTTCCTCCTTTACGAAATAAACTGAATATCTCTGAGGCATTTCAATCACTGATCCACATTTATCACCATTTTATACATTATTTTATAGGATAAACAATTAATTGAGACAATAACTGACAGTTGCATGTGCAACCTCAGTATAATGTTTAATTAATGTTTAATCCTCACGCTACTTCAGTGTCCGATGCCAAGCGACTGCTCATTTTATTGTGTTTTTATTTCATTTGTTACCAGGAAATATAGTTTTACTTTCGGTTTCTTAAGGCATTTTCAGTTTAATAAAATTTATTTTAATTCTAGTCAGGGATGGAAGAAATATTTAAGTTTTTGTACGTCTGTTAAGTCCTGTGTTGGAAAAAGAACTTATATTAGTATTGCTTACACACCAAAACTGTCTCCATTATATTATTATAACTATTATTATTATTATTGTCCATGTGAGCAGTATTTAATATATTGTATCACACCAACTAACAGGTGGCTTAATTTACTGTACAACATCTGGGTTGTACTTTACAAGATCATTATGTTTTTTTATTTCTTAATTCTGAATTCTATTTCTTAAAAGCAGTAAACACAGCTGTCAGATAAATGTGGTGGAGAAAAAATAATGTTTGTCTCTGAAATACTGGAGTTAAAGTATAAAGTATCATAGACTTGTCCTTGAGTACACTACTTGAGTAAATGCACTTGAATGTTAAAGACCTAAAGGTGACCCCCACATGCTGCAGACGGTGTTCAGGTTTATCAGGCGAACATGAGGCGAGTGCTGGACTCACAGGGGGGCACTGAGAGAGTTTGTCTGCAGCCATCATCTGCACGTTCAGGTGTTTGCTCTGAGACTTCCCCCTGGATTTGACGAGCCTCTGCAGCACCTGAGAGACCAGAGGTGAAGGCACCGTTAGAAGGAATGAAGGCCTGAAGAGCTCGTGGAGCTCGGAGACCTGCCGTACCTTCGGCGAGGAAACCTTCACGTAGACGACGATGGGTGCCAGGGAGGTTTTAGAGAGCTGCGCCGGGTGGTTGATGGTGTCGGCGTCCAGGATCACCAGCTGCAGGGTTTTGGCGAGTTCAAATATCCTCTCTATCTCACTCTGGACCTCCGCTGCACAGACAGGACAAACGTTTAGATTTCAGTTTGAACTTTAAAGGCTTGGCACCCAGAGACACTTCATGCTCGTCACCTAGGCTGGAGCGTGTGTTGGATCTCTCCATGATGGGTCTTTTGTTGAGGACGGATCTCTTGGCTAAAGACAGGTCGGCAGTTACTCTGGTGATTGAGATCCTGGAAAAAAAAAAACACGATGTGAGGCTTTTCCAGGTTTATTAAAGGTCAGGTTATTCTGTAACGTCTCTGTTTTTCTGACCTTCCCTCAAATCTGTGTTTCAGGAAGTCGAAAAGAGCTTTCTGCATCATATCCGTCACCTGGGAGGGAAGACGACAGGTAAGAAACTCTTTCCACACGTCACGTAAAAGTATTGTCACTTTATAAAAACAGGAACTTCAGTATTACAGTACTTCAAGAAACTACAACTGTAGGCCTCTGTCATACTGTTTCAGTCCATATCTGTCCAAAGTGTCCTCAATTTATAATTTAATTCTGTCAGACTTTTGTGTGAAATTATCTTAATTAGCAGATAAGATCTAAAATATGGCCAAAATGTGTTTTGTGAGGCAGCAATGCCCTTTGACCTCCACATTTAATCAGCTGATCTTCAAGTCCAAGTGGATGTTTGAGCCAAATCTAAAGAAACTCAGTTTGTTTGTACTATAAAGGGCTAAAGAAGTGAACATACAGCTGTATTTTAATCAATCTGTGATCAAACTTTATACCATAATTTTCATTTCTGGTCTTAATACTGTATGAGGGAGTCATATACATAAACATAGTACAGTACAGTCTGAACCTGTTCTGTATGAAAAGAGATGACGTCTGTTAAAAAAATGGTGCAGTATTAAAAATAAACTGAATTTGTGGTGGTGTGTATATGGATAGAAATAGAATAAATACAATTAAAGGGACAACTGTTCACAAATATAAAGTATAAAACGTGTACTCTAGAGCCTGTGTGCGTCTGCTTCTTTGATTCTGTCTGAAACCCCAAAATGCAGCAGTTTTAATCAGTGCAGAGCGAGGCGCTCGCTGTGGAGGTGAACCGACCTCGTAGCCCTTCAGCGACGGCCCCACGAGGACCACCGGCCTCATGGAGGGCACCACGTCGTACGGAGGGACGTGTTCCTGCCAGAAATAGAGACGGGGTGAAGAACAGAGCAAACGGGTGAGAAATGATGCAGGCTTAGGTTTGTTTGTTGCTAAATGTGATTTACATTTACATCACATTGACAGTACTTTCTGTATAGCTGTATAGTAATATCATTAATTCACTAATTTGACAGATTTATTTTGCTAAATGGGCATTATGAGGGCTACGAAGAGTGTAATTTATAGTCATATCCATAAATATTTTATTCTAGTCTTTTTTTTTTTTTTTAAGAATAACAAAATCTAAACTGTCTGATTCCAGCTTCTTAAATATGAATATTATGACAGTAAACTGAACAGCTTTGAGTTGTGGACAAACATCATCTTGAAACACTTATTATTCATAATTTTCTGACATTTTACAGACCAAACAACGAATCATGTGATGGAGACAATAATCAACAGATGGCAATGAAAATGATTGTCAGTAATAATAGCAAATAGTAATAATACATATAAACACATGCACAATCCACTGTTGTGTTGTGTAGATCTATAAAAAGCAATATCAGAGGCCTGTTTTTAGCCTGTTTTTACATTTTTATAATCATTTTGAGGCTAGTTGTGCGATTAAAATAATTAATCCATAAAACAAACAAAGGAAAATAAGTACTTTAAGGATATGATGAGAATAATAACCAACATACAGTAGACCAGTAGGTAATGTGTAAATAAGCAACAAAGCAGATGAAGAAACAGTTACCATGAATACACAGTAAGTGAACGCAGTGGACCAGCTGGTATAATAAAGGTAACAGAAATATTACAGAGTGAACGGTAGAAATGAATGAATGAGACGCGTCAGCATGAAGTACCAAAACCTACCTGTTTCTGCTTCTGTTTGGCTTGTGAAAATAAAAAATAACAATCAATGAAAGAAAAGAGTGAACGGGAGAGGAGAGCAGAGGGAAGAGTTTTTTTTGCTCCAGCTTGATAAAATAGAGAATAAAGACGTGTCGTGCTTACATTCTCCTGCAGATGGCGGTGTGGTCCTCCAGCCGCCGGTCACCATGTCCCCTAAACTGGACGAGTTGCCGCCGGTTTTCCTGCAACAGCGACACGTCGCTCAGTGATGGAGCTGCTGGAGGTGGAGGTGAGTCACGTCAGGTGGCGTTCACTGACCTTTGCTTCTGCTCCTGCTTCAGTCTCATGGCCTCCAGGCGTAGAGGGCTGGGGATGAAGGTGATGTCCGCTCCTTCCTTCACCAGCCGGCCGATCCACCAGTCATTGTTGTACTTCTGCTCAGTTCACAACAGAATTAATAATTAATACAGCGCTCAACACTGTCAGTGAAACAGAACAACATGGAGACCAGAGTCCAGGCTGAAGTTCCCCTTTAATTCATGATCATTAACATATAGTCACACTCACTTCTTTGATGTGCAGGAAGTCTTTGGCATCGAAATTGACTGCAGCTCCTTGGACAGGACAGTCCTCATCCAGAGCTCCGCAGTAACTCACATTGGTCTTTACTGCAAACGCTACAGGTTTGGACTGAACAACAGACGTACAAGAGGGTGAGTTTAACCTTCATAATTTCATGAAAACTTGGATCTGACTTAGGATCTTTTGGTCTACACTTGAGGCTTGACTCTTAACATTATAGCCAATATTTTCTTTTATTTTCATTCTTAATTCCAGTTTGTGACTCACAAAGAAAATGCTGCCAATTTTACAACTTTAATAAGATAATTGTAGCTCAAAATATCAACCTGAACGTCTCGGCTCTAACTCAACTGTAATACTTTGTTCTGCAGCTCTGGCCTTTTCGAGACTTTTCACACCAGATAAAACAGAATAAAGATTAAGAGGACATGTTCCTCACAGTGCCTCAGCTCACTTCTCATAGCTTGAACCTCAGTAATCATAGCTTGACCCTTGTTTTCTAAAAGCACATGGATCCTCCTCTAGTCCGCTGCACTGAGCAGATGTTCGTACAGAACATCTGTGTCAGTGATGCTGTGGTTTGATGCTGGTTGAACATGAAGCACAAGGAGTTCTGAAAAAAGTCTGGTCAGGAACAGATATTTGGACTAAGTGGAGGTCCTTCTGGAGCAGCAGAGGATAAACCAGCATTAAGGCCTACCTTAGCTCTGTCCAGCTGCAGCTGGGCCTGGCGCTCGGCTTCACGCCGATACGCCTCGCGGTCCTCCTCAGCTGACAGGTCTGAATCCGACGGTCTACTGGTGTACGAATCAGCCGACCCCTGTCCGGAGAGTCGGAGGTGGACGTGTTATTTCTGATCAAGGCCAGACACCGCAGATAAAAGCATCACTTTTATACAGTGGTCAGTCCATGGAACCACATCATGTCTTTTTCTTTCAGACTAGTGGAAAGAAAACATCCAACAAACATCCGTCAACAAACAAACATCCGTTTTTACAGTTTGAGGTGTCTTTAACATCAGGTGAATTAATCCACAGCTTTAAAAGTGGTTTTCTTTCTTATATCCACCAAACGTTCCAGTTTCCTTCCTCTTTATATTCTGAAGGACTTTACAGAGATTTATTCCTAAAAACATGTTTTGTTTTTTTTTTATGGCTGCTGATAGTATTTTTTTAATCTATGATGTGATTAAAGGAGATAGTATAGATCCTCTTCTGTAAAAAACGTTTGACTGTAACAAATCAACAAAATTAAACCTTTTTTTTTGTAACTTATCCGGTGGCAAATTAACACATATTTAATATTTAAATGTAGAACCCCAGAAAACGTGTACTATGAAAATAACTGTCTATCAGTTCTGTGGAAGTTTCATGGTCATATTTATTTATTAGTTTTGTTTTTTTTTAAATGTATTTTTTAATCCACATTTTCTCTTAATTAGTTATTTTCTCACTCTTAGCCATTAATCTCCACTTCTACATGATTTATGCAGCATTTTATTCCTAAAAACTTGGATTTTTTTTAAAAGTATCTTTTGATTTATGGCGTGATAGGAGAACAAGAGATATAGATTCCCTCTGTAATAAATCAATGAAATTTAACATTTAAACAAAGATTTTCTTTTTCTTTACCCTGTCTTTATCCAATGTTTCTTCTAATGAGCGATATTTAATAGACATAATATACATAATATATTGTAATAATTGCATATTTACATGTAGCACTCCAGAAAACTCAATAAAATTTAAAAATACTTAATATCAGTGGTCAGTTGGGGACGTTTGATGGTTTTATGTGTTAGTTATAGATGATAATTTTACCATTAGGACCATGCAGCAGGGATGACAGAGGCAGATTAGGAGCTTCCATGTGTCGCTCTACTCTTGTTCACTCTTTGTGTGCAGGTGTCCCTGATGAAAATAGTGCATTGATGAAGCTCGCTGGTGTATCTCCAACACAAAGCGCTGCTCTCCCACACCAGCTGTCCTCTGGAAGACCAAATATAGCACAAAGAGAGGCAACTGCTTCCTCTCTCCTCTCTGCCGCCTGGCCCCAATCCATCCCATCATCCCCCACAGTGCAGCACATATACATCCTCTGCTCCCCATCTTTATTCTCCGAGGACATCTCCTCATTAGCCAAACATTGTTTGTCACTGTTCAGAGGTTTGAGGACACAAGGAGACCTGTATTTACTGTAATGTCTGCGTTATAACCTGCAGAGCTGAAACCATTGTTCGTTTAATCGATTCTGTTAATCGCTTAAACATTAATTTTCTGCAGCTGGAGGGTGTCTCAATCAAAACAATAACAAAAGACAGACTTTTTTATAAAACCGTTAAAAAAGTAAAGCTGTGAATATTTTGGGGTTGTGCAACAAGATATTTATTTATGTGTTACCCTGATGGGGGAAATTCACTTTTAGCATCAGCATGAACAAGTTATAAGAAAAGCAATAAAACAACAATAATGATATAAGTAATAGTAATTATAAATATTTACTAATTTTTTTTAAATTGTAAGTTATGTGAAATATTTACACTAGGAATATGACTTTTAAATCATGAAGTATAAAAGAATGAAAAATAACCAGTGAAGATTTTGCTGTGTAAAAACAGTGCAGATGATTAATTAGACATTAAACAAATGACAGTGATGAGTCCAGTTGAGTTAAAGTTGTTAGGAGCCCATGAAACCATGGATTCTGGTAAAGTGTTTCAACTGTTTTCTGACACTAATCAGTTAATGAGAGACAATAAAAGTGTAACCATGATGCTGATTTAGCATCACTCTGGTTCCTTCCATGAAAAGTCAGGATTTCTACGTTTTGGATTGTTCACAAAAGGCTATATAAGCTAAGAATGAACACCATAATAAACAACAAGGCTGATGGAGGACGTGTCTGTGTGGTGACTTTTTATCGTCTCATTTAGTCGCTTGTTAGCCACCACATCCCAAAAGTGGAATATGTAGCTTATATTTTAGAGCAAAATGTCAAAATATGGCCACAGACATAATTTCAAGAATCTCATGCCAAAAACCCACTGAAGTGCTAAAATGTTTGTAAAGACAGGAAATAAAAAGAATAAAAGAAGTGATGAATGACTCATTCATACATACTGACAAGATCAAGCGCTAGGTGTAAAGAAATGAACACAAAACAGCACATAAACCAGTTGTCGCTGTGTTTTCCCTCTCCTCCAGTGACTTGGTCCTGGTCATCCATCTTACCAACATATCCAAACGAATCCTCTGGAGGACCAATTAGCAACAACAAAGGCAAATTCAGGCTCAAAATGCCAAAATTAAAGTGCCCTGACATGAAAAACAACCACCACCCTTAGCTTTCTCTGCTCTTTAAGGTGCATACATACAACCTAAAATATGTATTTTTCAACACGTTTATTTGTGCGTTAGATAACTAGATCTGATTTCTAGCTCTGCAAGGCAACACTGCACCAGGCAGAGGAAAAGGAGGGTGAGGAGGAAGAACGGGATGGATGGCAAGAAAAAGGAGAGAGGAGGGGAGATGCTGAATATGGTTGACAAGACATACTGAAAAGAGAAGGATGTTTACGAGGACGGAGAGTGACTGAAGGACGACTGGAGAGAGTATAAACGATTTATATGACAAGATAAAGCGAAGCTATCTCGAGAGGTAGATGAGATTAGAGCATAATAAAATGCTATGAGGGAGTGGAGTGAGACCTCAGGATCTCTGCTCATGGCAGACAAGGAAATAAAGGGAAAGCAGCATACCTGGCTGATTAGGAGGACGGCGCTACAGCCTGATAAAGACATGAATCTGAATTTAAGTTCGCTGGCAACTCCAGCACGTGAAAGTGGAATAAATAAGGTGGAGGGAGCAAGGGGCATCATGTCGGAGAGCTGTTGAACAGTGTAAGAGAGGCTGTGATCTGGCCAGTATTTGATGTTTGGATGTGAGTCCCTGAACTAAAACAGTGTAACTGAACATTTTGCAGGTGAAGCTGCAGTGCTGGGTGAAATGATGGGAGCGCATCTTTATCATCTGGTCTGAGGGTGTCTATGTTCCCTGTCTGGGAGCTAAATTTAACTCCCATCCTGCTTCTGTGATTACTCTTCACACATTGCAACACCGACGGCCTCGAATCCTCAGGGATGGAGGCGAACAGGAAGTGTGTCATCCAGCTAGAGGAGTCCTCGGGAGGACCGCGAGGATTCTGCCTTAAAATATAATCAAGATGTGTGGAGACGTGCAACGTGGGTCTTTCAATCAAAGCAACAACAAAAGACGGGAGTCTGGTGAAGCAGCGTGGGATCATGGGAGTTGTAGTCCTCATGTTGGTCAGCTTCGCCCGGTCAGGTTTGTTTCAGTGTTTGTCCTTCAGGAGGATTTTTACCAAAACAAACTGATTAAAACCAGCAAAAACACTGAATGAAGCAGCTTCACGTTAAACACATTCTGTAACACTAGTGGGTAATTTTAGCTCAGCTCAGTGACGCCACTGACAGTCGACCGAATGAAACATGCTGCATTTTAAACCTTTATTAATAAATTCAGGTTGATTACCTGGTTAGAAAACAATGCTGGAGAGCCTTAAAGACATCCACCATCCATCCATCCTCATCCATCTTCCATCATCTGTCATCATCCTCCATCCTTCCATCTGTCCATCCATCCATCCCTTTCACTTAATCAAAGTTAATTCTAACATTTTTGATCGCCTAAAAATGTATTTTCCAGTGTACGGGCACACTCAGCTCCACCCTCTGGTGTCACTTCTGGTTGCCAAAAAAAAAAAACAAGATGGCGATGGCCTGGAGGCTTCAATACAGCAGTTCACAAACCAGTGAGCGATGTCACAATGACATCCACCTCATGGAATATCGTCACCTTTTTGCAGATATTTAGTGTTAAACCAACACATATTGGAGAAACTGTAAGTTAGATGTGACGCCGCTGAATGATCACAGAATCACCAAAGTTATTACCGTTCATCATCTGGGGTCTGGACAAACGTTCACTGAATCCATCCCATAGCTGTTGACATATTTCAGTCTGGACTGACAGACAAACGTTAATATCCCTGAAGCCTTGATGCTAGCGTGGCCACAACAACGAGTGTCTGGAAAGCAGGAAAGAAAATACAACTCTACAGAATGTTATTTGAAGTCAAATAAAATGCACAAATAATTTCTTTTGCTTTATTTGCAAGAAGGAAATTCTGCACGACAGCAGAGTATATTATTCAGGAGGCTGGAACAAAAACACATAAAAAAACTGCGAGCTCCAGTGAGCTGGAAATCCAGTTGCCAAATATCCATTTTCAAAAAGTGTTTGATTAACTGCACGTCTGCCGTAATTCAGTGTCAGCAAGTTACACATACACAGGGACGCTATAAATCACTCTGCGCTTACATCAATATCAAAGTCAAGTTCGGGCACAAAACCGTACGTCAACTTGATCAATCGCAGGAGTCGGCGAAGGGGAAACTGTGCACGGCGATCGCAAAGAGAAGCAGTTGGAGGATTGAGAGGAAGAAGACAAAGGAGAGAGGAGAGGCGACAAATACGATGAAAATGCTAGAAAGAGATGAAGGAGTTTCAGACAAGCAGAGGAGGAAGCGTCATTTTCTGTACTCACTCAGTTAATGTGGTGATGCTGCTGCTGCCGTCTCTCCCTCCCTATGAACGCCACATGCTGTGAAATGCAGACGAGTCCATCTAAAATCACCTAAACCCACCTAAAAACAGGGATGAAGACGGCACCTTCCTTTCTGTTCTCAGCCCACCTCGTACCATCTGAACAGCACCTGGTCAAACCGCCCCTCCAAATCCACGTCCCGTTCTTAGTGATCAGAATCGGCAGGTAGAAGAGGAAACGTCTGTTTGCTGAAAATCCACTTTCAGTTTCAGCCCCCCCCCCCATGTCCTACATATAACACATACATCCACACTTATGGCTGCTCATTGTATGCTGCTGCAGAAATGAGTCATACTCCAGTGCTCCTCCATAGACACCCCACCCCTATCACAGCCCAGAAACTATCTGCTCTGTTGCTGAAATCTACTCCTTCTGCATGAAGCACTTTATCATATCACCTTTTGGAGAGAGGTGGAGGGAGGGAGGGGGTGTAGTTGTGCTAGCTGTGCAGAGAGACAAGGTATAATGATTGAAAAGAAAGTAAAAAGGTGCTTGTAACCCACACATCACACCGCCTGAGGCCTTCACAATGAGCATCATGAATATTTTAGACCGTGCAATATTCTCAGGAAATCTGGAGATTGTCATTAACACCACCACCCCGATCAGGATAACTAATGCCCCCCGTCTGGAGAAGATGTCTGCTCAGCCCTTTTCCCTTTCTTCTCCTTCCTCCTCCTCCTAGCCTGCTCCACATTCCCTCATGCTAATTTTTCATAACGTTAGCTTGATCGCTTAAGAAAGGAATATCGCGTCCCTATCGTCCTTAAAACCTCATGAGGTCTGTTTATTGATTTTTATTAAATCAAAATGTCACACAAGTGAAGGGTTTCTATGCGTAGACATAGGTCAGCACAAACAACAGCATGAGTGAATTTTAACAACAAAGCCAACGGTGCAGGACACGCCACAAATACTAAAGCAACAGACACTCAACAACAAACACAAACTGTCCGATGGCCGAACATCAGCCCATGTGGGAAAATGAATGTGTTTTTTGGACATTAAAGCATGTAAACATGTTCAGGCAGGAACCTAAAATACGAACCTGAAAATGACCATGAATATGATTTTTTTTTAAAGAACTCACATTTTGATTTGCAACAGAAAGAAAATTTATTTTTATTTCAAACAAAAATAGTAAGTATGTGCTGGTTCCAGCTCCTCAGATATGAGGATTTTCTGCCTGTTTGTTCAATATATGATAATAAATTAAATTTTTTCTTTTTTCTTTGTTGGTGTCTTTGGGATATGGAAGGTTGTTTTCAACTACGTTTATCCACAACACAATATTTCATAACCTAAACCATTAATCAAGGGAAAAGGGTCTGAGATTTTGTACATAAACATCCTGACACTTACTCCTTTTTATTATATCTTTATTATGTTTTTATATACCATTGATTTCATTGTCTCATCCTGCAAAAATCGAGGAGAAGAGCTGCCTTTCATTGTCTTTAAAATTCATATTTTATTAAATGTGGATTTCAGCTTCCTCCCTATCAAGAATGTTTGTAGGATCGAGTTAATCAGACACAATCAGGCTGAAACACCTTTTTAACAATTAGTTTCATGATTGATTTATCTGCTTTTCAATTAATTGTTAAAGCATTTTTGTACAAACAATAGTCCAAATATTGATCTGTTTTATAATCTAAAATAAAGTAAAGCTGCAGACCCATACATTAGAAAAAACATTTTTGGTATGTTTATTTTATGAATTATCAGAATAGTTAATCGTCCAATTAATTAACTGCTTCATGCTGTCAGTGTAAGATGTATTCTCTGTCTGCGTCTCTATGACTGCTTGTCCTTCATGTATCTCCAGACCTGTTCATCCCATCAACTTCACACTTCGTCTGACCAAGCAGCAAAACTGCAAATCTCAACAGCACTGCAAGAAAAACCTCTGGAGGCCGAGAAATCTGCTCTGCATCTGGACAGGCTTCAATACATCTTAAGAAACAAACACACTGAGGTAAATTTAAAGCTGTCTCGATCAAACCAGCTGATACAGATGTTTCACAACAGCCCTGCAGCAAAGCTCTCATCTGAGTCTTCTGCACGAGCTTGACCTGAAAACATTAATTTATAAAAAGATGAGGCTGTGTGGGGATTTGGATGTAACTCACTGCCATCTTTAAGGCATTTTGCTGCTCTCTACTGGGCAAAACAACAACAACAACAACTGAGACAGAGGATGCAGATCTATGGATGAGGATGCAGATACACAAGGGTAATAAATGTACAGCTACGAATATTTTTTTGAAGCTAAAAGAGGAAACTTGATTCCCCATGAATAGTTTGAACCCGAGACGAGCCCAAAAAAGCAATGCAGAGACACCTGTTTAAAAATGATCACAGCTTCAGTCAGACTTTATTCATGACCTACATTTTCCATAGAAGCTGCATCGCTTGCCTCCCACCAAGAATCAGCGTGATAATCGGCCTGTGACTGTGATGCACCAGATCTTTTATTTTTATTTTTACCTGCCGTTTGATGAAGCTGGATGTTGTGTCAGAAGACGTGCTGCCATCTGAGCGTTTGAAGCGGCTCTTGCGTTTAGGCAACTTCCTGGGCAGCTGTGATGAAGACGAGACAGGAACAAAGAAAATCAGCTGATTTTTATTTTTTTTTTTGTCATTTCTAACAAATAAAAGCATGCATTCAGTGAGAAGTGGTGCAGAAGAGCTGCACCAGAGCAACATCTGTAATAAGCTATTATTTGCCAATATTGCACATATATTTCAGGACTAAATTAATCTAAATTACACAGACCAGTATGTGCAGTGAGCATAAGGCACTGTAGGTTCAGGCCACAGGTGAGTCAGCCTGCACCTTTTAATAAACCAAGAAGAAATATGATGTACTGATGGATGTAGTGCTTTAATTCAGACTCTTTCTTCCTCACTGAGTTCCCTACTCTTCACCATTTTGAATAGAAGTGAGGAATTTGAACTGAAGTCACCTTTTTAGACCCAAATTTGAGCCAGAACACTGGATAGTCGGATATTAGTCCAGAACAACAAACAACCACTAAAACACATTTTTCTGATCAGGAATGATGCAAGTAAATGCTGTCATTTGGCCTCTCAATCAAAAATAATAAAGTACTTCACTATTTTTCCGCTTTTTTGGTCAAACAGTATATTTGACAATTCATGGACAACAACAATAATTATATTTTGGCATTACAGATATTATTCTGCTTGCACATTGAGGGCCTTGCACTGGGTGGTGGTCTAATAAATTTGTTAAGCACTGTACATGTTGTGTGCAGCATACTGTAAGAAAATTCATTGATATAAATGAGAATAATGTTTTTAAAAAATCAATGACTCAAGCAGCAAATGAGTCAATATGTAAGAAAAATTTTACCCCGTGTGTGTGAGAGGATTAAGATGTGAAATCTGCAGTTTCAGTGAAGGAGGAGGTGAAAAAATAAATAAATTAAAAGTAGCTCGCTGCCAAATCGCGACGCCTCGATTTTTCAACAACAAGTAACAGCAAGACATTAGGCTAGCTGACCATTTTCTCCCCCACTTAACTCGCTGTATGTGTGAAGATAAAAAGGTGGTAAAGACAGGTGTGATGGATTTACCTGGAAATAATGCGACTGGGAGCCTGTTTCCACAGCAGACAGAGGGTCTACGGGCGATTTGGACATTTTGACTTGAACCATCTATTGAGAGCGCAAGGAGGCGAGGAGCACACCGACATGGGCTACCGGAGGAAACACGGGACACGAAATACATCTAAAATATGGTGAAGGAGCGGAAAATATAACAAAAAGAGGGGCTGGGGGAAAAATCGATTAATATCCGAGTTCAGCCCATGTAGAAAGCTAGCTTAAAAGATGTGTGCTGGAAGCTACATCGGGGAGTAAAAATTAAACGCCAGAACCGAGCAGGAAAAATGCCGGAGCTGAAATGAACCGTTAGCGGAGCGTCATCACCGCACGAGCAGCCGAACAGGTCCATACTAAGTGAGCGTCTCCGCCGGGGGTGTCGAGGTTCGCCTCTCCGCCTCAAAAACAATCAGAGACACTACACAGGTGTACGGTTTTAATCCGTGTCGGTTTAAAGCCCCGCTGGTTTGTTTTACCGCAACATTTCTTGTCGTTTTTGTACAATAAGTATTTGGTAGAAGAGGATTTGGACAGTAAGCCACTGTGGAATATTCAAAGAGTGGAGCCTGGGGAGATGGATTGACCCACACTGTATAACTGTTGTATTATGTATTATATTGGTACTTAGACACAGTATCTTGGCTTACACACAGTACACATATCATAAGCAACATTTAATGTTGCATTAACAAGTAAAAGTAGTAATACCACAGGGTATTCAAAAGTTCTGAATATAGTCAGGAAAACAGTGCTTATTACAGAAAAAATCTGACTCTTACACTATTATTACTCATGCACTTTCTATTTCTACTTTCTTGATTAAAAATTGTTTGGTTTTAAAATATCTGAAAACATACTTCCAGTATCATGAAAAACTGTGTTAAGTAGACCACAGAACATGCAAATACTTGCTGCAAAGTTTTGCATATAATCAGCAAAATAGTACTAATTACAGAAAATGACTTTTATGTCATTATTATTGCTCAACTGCGAAATTTTAAACTATGTATACTATCATTACTCATGCATAACTGTAAAAGTATTATTTTTCTGTTGTATATACGCTGTATATACGCATATATGTATAAATATCAAAATATACAAACTCCAAAGTAGCTCATTTCAGAATGTTGTATGTACAATTTAAGTGGTGACAAAGTATGGGGGCAGTTTCAGTTACTTTATATACTGCTGGATAACTTAATGTATTTCTATTTTTATTAAATATTACATTAAGCTGCAACGTAATGCTGCAGTAGTAGTACAGTAAAAAGAAAAATATTTGGACTATTCTCGAGGTGACCATGAACAGGATTTTATTATTAAGTTATGTGCTGAGTCAACTTTAGCATCTGTGTGTTTTGAAAGTTTTATTTTGACACAGTTTCCAAAAACGGTGAGTATTGTATTAACGTTGCTTTGATTAATTTAATGGTGCATTTCCTTGCTGTCTCCACTAGAAGGCAGGAAACACTCACCAAATTTAAATGCACAGATCTCTCATGTGTACAGTCATGGTGCTGACTGACCATTATGTAACAATAACATGACAAAGACAATATCCGCTGTAATTTTTTATTTCATACATATAGGAAATATCATATGATGCAGGGCTTTATATTGTTTCATGACAAAGTGTAAATTACAAATACAGATATTATTATAAATATATAAATGTCTTATTGATCAATATTTATATATGTATTAGTCCTATTAAAGTGTGCAATGGAGTCAGCATGACAAATTTTACGATGCATTTGCTACCTGTGACCACTTGAGGCCATTGAAACAAAATTATATTTATTATATTTTGTATTGTAAAAGTTAGATTTTAAATACACAGGTCAAGTTAGCAACAGGGCATTTTATTACCCGGTTAGTCGTTTAACCTGTGTAATGTTTATATTTTTAAGTCTTCACAGTGGTAGAGACGCTGTATTGAGGCCCCGCCCACACACTAGCCCTAGCCAATCACAGGCCGAGCACAGCTGGTTAGCATTAGCCACATAGCTACTACCATAGACCTATGTCTATGGCTGCTACATTAACGCCACAGTATGTTTGCCTTAGGAGACACAACAGGCAGCTGTAATATCTCTATAGGTATATAGAGGTAATCAATTTGGCAGATGTTTATTTACTACACAGAATCGTGAAATTTATTAAAAAAAAAAAAAGTGTCCTGTCATTTCTCAGAGCAGCTGTCAATCACAGCCATCAATCATGATGTCACATCCTCATTTATCTTATTAAAACCAAACTCATCATAGAAATTATCACTTTAAAATGCATCAGCGTAGTATTAAAAATATTTTATGTGTTTTCTTTATTTTGGATGAGTCCCATCTGCTAACAGGAGGGGGCGGGGCGTAGCTGAACTGTCATGTCGTCTATCTAAAACACAACTTCCGCCAACTGTAAAATTGTCTTTTACCTGTCTGATAGACGGCCGTGTTTTGTCAGGAAATGGCTTCAGTGGGTAAGCTAACTTTTCCACAGTTTTCTTCTGATAAATTATAGTTATTGTTGCTTTTTGTTGTTGTTTCAAACAGTGCTAGCTGTCTCTGCCTGCTTCTGGACTTTATGCTAACTGCTAAGCTAGCTAACCTAGCAAAGCCTAACCTACTGTAGTGTAAAAAGGCTTCTTTCTTTCTTTACATTTAACATCAATAGTAGGGTAAGGTGTTAGTGGCATTTTAGCATCATCATATTAGCATATTAGCATCAACATATGTGCTACTTAAATCAGAATCATATATACTGCTGGGACTTATGTGAGGCCTTCATGTTCTTATAATTGCACATGACAAAAAGACATTAATTTAACACTTGGGGCTATTTTGCATAGGGAATGCTGAGCTTTTACTTTTGGTACTTGAAGTACATTTTGCTGCTAGTACTGATGTATTTTACATCAGTATTTGTGGAATTGTTAAGTCCAGGATTGGAATACTTCTTCCACTGCTGTGGTATGTCAAGTGAACAAATTCAGTTCAGTAAATAAGACTGAAAGTGACTTTCCCTCCTCTCTGTTTTGACCCTCTGGAGGAGATGGAGAGCTCTGCTGGAGGTGTTTGACCGCTGGGACTCGCTACAGACTCGGCTTCTCCACTAGAGGGAGTGCCGAACTACTGGAAGCGGGAATGACAGAGTGGTGAGATGAACAAGCTGCATCAAGCTAGCCTCAGTTAAACTGCACCACGAGTGGACATTGGATTTCAAAATAAAAGCATGAAAATGGGTATATAGCGCATGACCTCATTTTGTGCACATATACAGAGTTTAACTAATGTAGTAGAGCAGCAGAGATCCTCCAGCATCGTCTCCTTCACTTTAACTGGACTCTTTCTTCCTCACTGAGTTCACTACTCTTCACCATTTTTAACAGGAGAGGGGAATTTAAACTAATTCATCTTTTTAGACCCTATTTTGAGCCAGAACACTGGAATTCACTGAGAAGTCAGAAATGAATCCAGAATAACAAACAACCACTAAAACACATATTTTGTTCAGGAATGACAGGAAATAACTGCAATTTAACACCTCAGTCAAAAAAATATAGTTAATGTGATTTGCTATTTTTTCCTCCTTTTTTCAAAACGTAAACTTGAAAATTCCTGGATAACAACCATCATCATATTTGAGCATTACAGGTGTCATTTTGATTAAAGATCTCGCACATACTGGTGGATTAACCATTACAGAATCATAAGGTAATATTTTGTTAATCAGCAATTCTGTTATATTTACTGTCTATGTTTTTTTCAGAATCAGTGTTATTGGCTAGGTGTGAGTCCACATATGAGGAATTTGACTCCAGTTTGTACAGAACTTTATCAGTGCAACATAAAATACAAAATGAACAGACAGCAGCACGCAAAGTAAAGAAATAATAAAATAACAGATAAATAAAGAACAGCTCAACTTCACATAACTTAGACTGTGTGTGAAATATCCTTCTAAGACCCAAGCTTTTGTTTGGTGTTTTTAATTTCTCTTTGCTATTTGGACTTATCGGGCCCTGATAAGAATAAAAAGTAACCGTCGTATTTTGATATATGTTCATGTTATTGGTCTGATTGGTATATGTAGTAACTGCAAATGATGCATGGATATAAATGTGTCATACTGATATCTTTATATACTGATGGGAATGACACTTTTGTGTGATGTGGTTTCCCAGGCTTGTCAGGCTTTTAATGTGTAAAGCAGTAACCGGAAGTGTCATGTCCGTTCATTGTCAGTCTTGACAGCGGTGCTCGGAGCCTGGAGGGTCAGGGGGAGGAGAGGAAAGGGAGTGGAGCGAGAAGCCGAGCAGGAGGAGATCCACCACAGACAGGGTGACCAATCCAACCGGACCATCCTCGGGACTCCAGCCGGGCCGCTGACGACCCACAGCCACGCCTGAGCCGGACTGTCCGCTGCGGCGCTGTCGTGGGGAAACAGAAACGGAGGATGATCGCGGTGAGTCCCGTCCTATTTTTTTTTTTCTTTCCTCCTCCTGACTGTGAACTGCTGCACAGGCCGACATATATAATATATGTTCTGCTGTCACAACCGTCGCAAAAACGCTGTTGCGCGTCTCCGTCCACGCGCCGCGTCTGCTGGCAACAGTTGCTGCAAGGCCTCCGTTTCACACTGGTGGTGGAGGAGGAGGAGGAGGTGGTGACCAGTACATGTTTCCCACTGGCGGCCAATAACAACATATCTGTGTGTAGAGGTGGTGGTGGGGGGGTTGAGGATGAGCTGCATCATTATTATGTTCCTTATCACAGCTGACAGTCCTGATGGGCGGTAATAAGAAACATTCAGGTGCGTTTTTCCATAATGTTAAACCTAAACATGCCACCATAGGAACACATGGGGAGGGTTGTAAAGGCTGGATTCACCTCCATCAGCTGCCTGATGCTGAGGAATGTGCAGCAGCAATAATAATAACGCTAATGATAATAATAATACCTCATGTTTGTCAGTATCATGTGCGCATTTGTGCTGCAGGCTGAAGGACGTTTGCACAAATATATATAGATATAGATATAAATGGGTATTTAACTTGGACTACCGGAATGGTTTTATGGTCTCCCGTTATGGTTGTCACATAGGCCACGGTGTTATGTAACAAGAAGCCTACGCTGTTTGAATGCGGGGCCTCACGCACGGCCTGCCTGCCTGCCTGCCTTGTGCATGGCTTTTTATATCGCCAACATATCATCAAGGAAACGAAGAGAGTGAGAAAAATATGCCAATTTAAGGCGTTGCACACATTATTTCAATTCATTTGTCTGTTTTGTTGCATGTGGATGCACACGGAGCGATAGATAGAAGCATGCACAGCTTGTGTGCAAGAAGCCCCACACTGGATGACTTTATGCCGGGCTGTAACGCCAGTAGAGCGGCTGTCCGGTGGAAAATGTCCCCTAGGAATAGCCAGTCACCGCCTTCCCTTCTCCGCTGCCTCCCTCCCGGAGCGTACAGCCAAGCACGGTGCAAACACGCACTGGCAACACCGCGACGTTTGCAAATGGGTACAAGCTGGTCGACCTTGTGCAGGGGAGCGAGGGACGCAGTCGGGGAGGAGGAGGCGGTGGAGGAGGAGGTGTGTTTCTCCTTGAATCCCGTCGATCCGCTGCCAGGGAGGAGGGAGAGGCTACACGGCTTGCCAGGGAAGGCGTATGCAGGGCAAGCTATAGCGAGGAAATGCTATTTTTGCCTCAACAACGCAGCGTGCCGCTCAGGTGAAGATGCCGGTCGAGGGGGCGGCAGGAGCGGCAGGAGCGGTGGTGCGTTTGCGCGTCGCTCTGCTCCGAGCGGAGCTCCTGGTATCTGGAGGCCTGGTGAGACCAGCTGGGAGCTTTTAATTCAATCAGGACCAAAACCACCACTCTGCTGGCTTTAAATTAGCTACACAGCCTATGTTACAACTGTTATACTGCACAGTGAGATTTTCCAGATGTTTATAGTCATGTACACAGTAGAAACAAAGAGTGACACTAGGTGATACACAACTTCATAACTAAACAAAAACTACATAAACAAGCAAATTGTTTTTTTTATCCCCTCCCCATTGGGGGAAATTCACTCACTACAGCAGCATAAAAAAGATAGAGTAAGAAAAAAAACAATAGACAACGATAATGATGTAATAGAATAAGTAATAATAATAATAAGAAGAAGAATAAATATCCACAGTATGCATTATAAAATTAAATAAATAGCTTTTTAATGGTAAATTGGCAAAAGAAATTAAATTAAATACAATATTTAAATAAATAATATGAAGTATTATTAAAACCGAAATAAAATAATTATATATTATAATTTAATTTATATATTACATAAAATATTTTTTATTATTTCAAAATAATTTCAATATTTTCCACCAGGGCTGTAAGCACAGCCACGACATAACAAAAATAAATAAAAATGTGATGCAGCATCTGACGTATTTTTCCTTCCCGATAAGATCCCTTATCTCAGTTAATTTCATACCAGCACTTCCCAAATATGCAACACCTCGCTGTGTGAAGCTCACCAGGTGGCTAACCATGACTGAATAAAAATTATGAAATATCTATTGTATGTGTACCTGTTAACTGACAATAGAAACCCAAAAGAACTGTATTTAACATAGATCAGTGTCGTCTGATCAATACCTAACTTAAGCTTTGCTTAATAAGGGCAGAAAATCATCGACCTCTGACTTATTTTACTGATATTTCGTATTATTTTCAGCGCAGAACAAATGCAATTAATCCAAATATTACACAGAAAAACTATATGTTCATTGTGAAAAAATAAACTATTTGGTGAATTACGTCAGCGACGAGTTTTCTCGTTATTTTAGGAACTTTCAATACAATTTGAACAGTCATACATACTTACAGTAGGTTTGTCTTTTTGGGTGGACTAATTCAGGGTTTTTTCTTCACCCTGAAGCTTGCTCTTATTCTGTTTATAATATTCAAACTTCGAGAAAAAACCTCGCGAACCTCGAGGAATAAAAAAGACTATCGTACAACTTCAAAGACAACACAAAATTACATAGGAATATGGTATATAGAGTTCACCCTGCAGCACACAGACTGATGCAATTACATTTATCTGTGGTAAGTAGCTTGGTTTTCTTGTGATTTCTGAACAACTTTTGGTTTAAACGCCGCAGGGCTTACAGATGCTGCCATGCTGTGTTTCCCATCTCTGTCCTGATATTCGTCCTGACAGTGTCCTGTTGTCCAGTGGCATTTATCTGTATTTATAACTTTATCATCGATTGTGATAATAAACTGAGCTCAAAGGGAGTCGCTCATCTCCAAAAGGCCGCTGTGTGTTTATTCCTCAGAGGTTGTGTTTTTGTACGGGGGGTCAAATCGAGCGAGTTCTGGTTCACCTTAAAAAACCCAGGCCTTCGAACTATTTCGGGTCCTATCCTCCCCCTCCTCCTCCACTACAGTCCTGGAAGTAGCTCGCTCTT
Source organism: Synanceia verrucosa (assembly GCA_029721515.1). Classification (NCBI taxonomy): domain Eukaryota; kingdom Metazoa; phylum Chordata; class Actinopteri; order Perciformes; family Synanceiidae; genus Synanceia; species Synanceia verrucosa. The sequence continues at coordinate 1,936,192 of CM056561.1, read as the reverse complement.
CTTCCATGAATCTCTCTCAGTTTTTATGAGATAAAATATTAAGTGTGTCCGATTATTTAGCGGATATTTTTATATTTCCCGTCAGATTTGGAATGAAGGAGATCTTTGTGAACAAAGCTTTGGAAAGAGCTGAATAGAGTACAATCAAATATTTTTTTTTATTTAAATTCACTTGCTACAGCAGCATAAACAAGTTTTAAGTGAGAAACGTGATACGTAATAAGTATAAATATTTACAGCATTAATTGCAAAAAAGTTAAATACAATATTTAAGCTGTGAGTATGACTTATAAAATATCAAATACAAAGTGCAAATAGTGGGCTGTACAAATTCTTATTCAAGTTATTTTAATTGAGTTGAGTAGTCGGTCATTTATTTTCTCGACTAATTTTCTCGTTTTTTTGGTCTATAAAAATAAATCAAATTTCTTGTTTTTGTCATAGATTCTCTGATCTGCAATTGTGACTTTTTCTTTAAAAAAAAAACAAAAAAACACTAAATCAATCGAAAATCTAAATGGTTGGTGATTAATGAGTGACTCATGATCTGATGCTTCAGCCACGACATCATCACTTTTATATTTATCGCTTTGTCCTGCAGACCCAGCAGAAGCCGTGGAGAGGCCAGTCTTCTCATTAACCTTGGTCTCTGATAACAGACCCTGGTTCGCTATTTGGACCTGGTCCAGTCCGTCCTGCCCCGTGGCCCTGCACTGCGGCCCCTGCAAACCCCTCCTCACTACTTCAAAACTGTGTCCACGGGGATAAATGAGTGAACCGGCTGCGAGGGAAAGGGCTGGGACATGTACCAGAACCCCGACAGGTAACCGAGCAACAGGTGGACATGTGGTTTGGGTAGGTGTTAACCTGTCCTCATACTGAGCGCTGCCATCTCTGTCCACGCAGAATGTCCTGGTTCAGTGGTTTCCTAGTCGCCAGAGTGGACGACCGCAAGACAGCGTGGGGCGAGCGCAATGGCAAGAAGTCCAAACGGAAGGGAGGCTCATCTCTCTGCAACCCGCGTTACATGAGCTGTCTGCGGGACCCAGATGCCATGGAGCCCCCCTCCGGAGCCCCCCTCCATCAGCAGCACCACCACCGCAGTGGAGGGGTGACGGGGGCTATGGGAGGCGGGGGCAACTTCGGCGTCCGTTGTGGATGGCAGGAGGACCACTACGGCAAGAGGGGCGGCGCTCCCGGGGAAGGGGTGGGGCTGAAATCCGTCGACTTGGGCTTCGAGGACGGCGATCTGAAAGGGAGGAAGGGCGGATGCAACGGAGGTAGCGGGGACGTGGGCGACGACGGCCCCAACGGTGCGTCGGGGGTGGTGACGGCGGCGGACTGCTGGCTCAGGGTGGTGCGGGTGTTCCAGTCCAAAAAGTTCCAGTCCCGAAAACTGGAGCGCCTGTACCAGCGTTACTTCTTCAGGCTGAACCAGAGCTCCTTGACCATGCTCATGGGGGTGCTCGTGATCGTGTGCGGCATCATGCTGACCTTCCACTGTGTGCACGCCGCCCCCCATGTGGCCTACTCGTCGGCGCTGTCGGTGGCGATGGCGCTCTTCATGGCTCTCATGGTGGTGTGCAACCGCAACGGCTTCCACCAGGACTACATGTGGATGGTCAGCTACCTGGTGATCGGGGTCCTGGTGTCCGTGCAGGTGTTCGGGGTGCTCATGGTGGCGCCGCGGAGCGCTTCGGAGGGCATCTGGTGGTCCGTGTTCTTCATCTACATCATCTACACGCTGCTGCCCGTCAGGATGAGGGCGGCGGTGCTGAGCGGAGCCGTGCTGTCCATCATACATGTGGTCACCACCTGGCAGATCAATCAGGAAGACCAGTTCCTCTGGAAGCAGGTGAGGTTACATCACAGTCTCTGTACATCCTGCTCACATGTTTATGATGGAGATATGTCGTCCCGTGTGAACACAAGTGGAGGCTGTGTGCTTGTATTGTGTCGTATTCTGCAGCCTTTCTGCATAGTGTGTTGTTTGTGCGTCATGCCAAGGACCGAGGGGCTCGCTGGAGGTCGGCAGACCAGTGAACCAGCCTGCTGGACGTCTGCATATGTGTGTGTGCTGTTGTGTGACAGTGGGTAGAATACCATGATATAAAGCAGCATCACTCAGGTCTCTGTGCTCTCACACAAGGGACGCTTTGTACTTTTCTCTAAGGGAGGGGTGACGAGGGTGAGGCGACTGGTGATGGTGGCGGTGGACAATGTGAACGCCAGCTCAGCTCTGTCAAAGTTTGGAAATAAGTGATATTTGTTTTAGTCCTGTGTCCTGCAGGGTGAAATCACTGTTTTTGTGAATGTAGTCTGATGGCTGTGAAGGAAGTGCTTCAGAAAGTGCTGTGTGAAACAAATATATATCAGTTTAAGTGTTATGTTATATTTCACATATTTTCACCTCACTGTCTTAAAAGCAACCAGACCAGACTCCATTCATAAAAACACTTTTACCTCTCAGAACACAACCTCTCACAGTTGCTGGTTCTCCGCTGCCTCGGTTGATTAGTTTGTTTGTGTTATTGTGTCTGAACTAACGTGGCATCCACAGTTACCTACCTCCGTACCGGCACTTCCTGTCTGCTTCTCCAGGCGCCGACTGCCATCCTAGTCCATGTTTAATGTTAAATAACTGCCTATAAGAGCACAGCATGGTGGCTGGTCACTTTCTATAGAGCCATAGATGTTTCACAGCTGTTGCCTCCTTGGGGAAAAATTATGGAAAACATAACGGAAAGGCCATTATATGAAAACAATAGAGGGATATAGGACGTAATGATGATTGTCAACGTAATGTGCCTGCCATTAAAATAAGGTATGCATCCAATAGTGAGCACATCCCCTTACGTGTTAGACGTGTCAACAACAACCCACACAAGATCAATTTGTTAAGATCCTGTGACTATTTATTATCAATTTTCTACAGAAATATAGGACAGCGCTGCACCAACTCCATTCCTGCTAATTAATAATAAGGCATTTTAAATATCAATATCACAGTCAGTGTGTTTCATTTAATTGATATTTGAGTAGTTGTGCAGCTGAATTCTCCCTATGTCATGTGAGAACGGCACACAAAAATCCATTTTGTCACACTCTAATTATTTAGTTTATTTTAGCCATGCAGCTTCTGAATGTCTTCATTGTAAATCGATAGCTGTTAAAACAGTTTTAGGGAGTTTCCATGAGAGCCAGAGAGATGACTGGTTATTGTAAACAACAGTGAAGGCTCCTTATATCAGAAGTTAAACGTATTTATTAATTGAAAGACGGTAGTTTGATTGACACACTGTTCATCCAGCCACCTGCCAGGTATTTTTCGGGGATTCGTGGGAACTCTGTGACTAACTGTGTGCTCTGTAACAACAGTGATATACTGTCACACAGTCCATCACAGTCTGCGGCATTGTTTGCCATCATTAAGCGAATGGACGTCATGAGAAACCCTCTCATTCCTGTGTTGAAAGCGCCGTCATCAGTCACCGCTTCGCACTTGTGTGCGAGCATTTCCTCTTTTTCCAATAACTCATTAACCTCGCTGTTGATGGGAACAGATAATGACGAAGTTGTGTGCGACGAGTGATGTAAATGCAGATCCTCTTTTGGGTGCCGGCTTCTGTTTGCTGTCGCTGCAGGTTTAAACAAGGAAATCCGAGTATTAGCAGCTGATTAATCTATCCTCCACGGAGTGAATTATCTCATTTGTATATCCGACTGTAGCTGAGTGGATTGATGAGTTATTTTTCCCTTTCCCAGAAATATTGTATTCATATCAGACTCATCGTTCTTATACAGTAATTAATAGCTGAAGTATGAGGATCACACACGTAATACTACAAATACACAAATATTTGTGGACAGTATGGGGAAAAGGTCAGAGGTCACCACATCTGCTCATTGAGGACCATAAAACCACCAGGAGAACAGTATTACAGGTTCTTCAAATGTCAGGTCCATCTGTAAGCTAATCAAAGCTAATCAATAAGGTTGAGGGGTTGTATGCTAATCCTGTGGTCAGGTCAGGTAAAAATACTCTTTTTCTGAATGGAGTTTGGTTACTATGAAGAAAGCGATATATCAGCTTCAGTTTCCTGTCAGAAAGAGCCGGCTAACGGTGAGTTGAAGCAGCAGTGCAGTGTTTATTTTTAAAAATCAATATCAGTTTAACACTGCATTGCTTCAGAGCCACCAGACTTCATTCAAAAAAAAACAAGTAATTTTACCTCACAGCACATCAGAGTTTGTTTGTTAGTGTTATTATGTGATTTTTTTCAGATCTAAACTATCCAAACGTCCACGGCTAGATTACACGAAGGCCTGTCACCTTTAAAGCTTATGAAAACATAATTATAAATCATATTTATGGTAAAGATTCAGGTGCTAAAACGTGAGTTTCAAACACATTTTGAATACAAGTGTAAAATAGTGTTTGTTGGAACATTAAAGCATCCAAACATGATCTAGTAGAAACCCAGAATATAAGTATGCAACTGTAAATGAACATGTTATGTCCCCTTTAAAACTTAACTACTAAATTACTCTGTCATTGACTCACGGTATATAATCCAAAATCATAAAAGAGCATAATAAAAGTGACTCGACAGACCTTACAAGAACTTAATTCAAAACATCCACAAATAGTTCAACTGTGGAAATACAACTGTAATAAAATAGTTCATTGAACAGCCTTTTATAATAAAGACGTTACTTTGTTCATGAACATTTGTTATTATTCTTGTTATTCTGTTTTTTTTTGTCAGAGAGGAGTAAACTGAGGCTCAGTGGCTGCGACATGTGAAGCATTTCATGTTCTCTTGACATTTACGGCCCTGGATCCGTTCAAACCTCTCCAAACACATGCAGTCCATCTGCTTGTTTCCAAGCTGTGTTGCTCTTGGCATTGTTTGGGGTGTTTTTTACAGCTGCGTACGGTAAAATCAGTCCGTCATGAGCTTCAGTGTGTCGTCGTTTCCTGCTCACACCATAAAATACAGTCTATAAATGAGTTTGAACCTCCTTGTGTTACACAGCACTGCTTTCAAAACAAACACCAATCCATCAAAGACCTGCATCCTGCCCATCAGCCAGCAGGGGGCGACTCCTCTGGTTCTATATCAGTCTAATAGAAAATGGTCCTACTTCTGTCTCGATTTATTACCTCAGCAAACATTATAAACATGAGTTTATGGTCTCAGTCTCTAGTTTCAGGTTTTCTTCAATACAGCATGATGTTCATTTGGTAAATTATGATCACATTTAGAGTCAAACACCCATAAAGGAGGGGATGCTTTAGGGTACTTCTACCTGCTGATTGACAGTGCATTACCACAGCAAAGTCCATGTTTTTAGGCTTTTAACCTTTAAGTTAATTATAACCTTTTTGGTCACTAAAAAGTGTCATATTGAGTGTTTGCTTGTACTTAGCTCTATCCTCTGTTGTCTCTTTTATTTGTCTTGTCTGGAGGCAAACTTAATATATTTCGGTTTATACCGTTTATCTAATCAATTAGAATCCCCTCGAGTGATGTTTGATTGACATTTAATAGAAAAAACAATCAATTGATTACTTGCGAAAATATTAACTTTTATCGGAAATGTCCTGCTCGACAATGTTCCTCATGTTAACTTTGCCTGTGTTTTACTTCGTAAACTTTGTTTTTGTCTGCTGGATATATGAACTTAACTGAATATTTAATTATTTGTACATTTTTCGTCTATATGGCAGTTTGGTGTCACTTCTGATTGCAAGAAACCAAGATGGCGACAGCCAAAGTGTGAAACTCAAGGCTTCAAAAAATGCCAAACTCGAGGCTTTATGTTTTGAGTGGTGTTAAACTCCAAACAACCCCCCCCCCCCCCAAAAAAAATAACAAATATGAGAATAGTGAAATTATTTTTCAGTGACACTGAGATTAATTATTAATTTTGTATTTCACATTCATGTTTTACCTGCATGTTGTACTACACACCTGCTAATTAACAAATCTTTGCATCAACATAAAACTGGTCCTTATCAACAGAGTATTATATTATGTAATAATAACAATAATATCAATATTGCAGTCAGTATATAATTTATTGATTTAATTGGTATTTGATTAATTGTGCAGCTGGATTCTTGCAGTGTCACTCCATCATGTAACGTCAGACTCAAAGTAATGAGTTTGTGTTTCACTTCTGGCTGCAAGGAACCAAGATGGCGACGGCCAAAGTGCCAAACTCAAGGCTTCAAAAATGCCAAACTCAAGGCTTCATGTTTGTTTTTTTGTGTGTCTCCTTGTCTGTTTTGTTTTATTAGCCATAGCAGTGGTGCACATACAAATGTGTCCGTCTTACCCGTCAGCACACTCAGACATGTGCTTTGTTGTGGTCGTCACCTTCCTTTCTAGTCTCTATTGAATGTTTGTCAGAATTTGTTTGACGCAACGCCACGAAATCTATTGTCTTTCCTGAATGTGTGGGAGTGTATTTTAATGTCAACACTGACATGTACAGTGCAGCGCTGTAAAAGCAGAAACACCAGTGTGTTATATGCACTCCACACTGATCACTGCCGAACAAAACTTATAATTGATCGCATAAAAATCTCACATGAAATCCCATGATTTTACTTTCTTTTCCCCGGCGTTGCTGGCTTTGTGGTCCCTGACAACAAGCATTGTGGTTGTGTGGATGTTGTTGACACAAGTGCTGCGAGAGGTCAAAGACTGGTTCCTAAAAATACCCAGCCCTTGGCGTTTCTGCTAACTGTTGCATCACATGGGACAGTCTTATCAGAGCCTGCGTCAGAGCAACAGCCAGGTCACTCTAACCTCCTTTTCTCTGAATACACTCTTTCCATTTTCACGTCACCTGAAGGCTAATACTGTACATTCACCAGTACTACAAACATTTCTCTATCTTGTCCTGCCGCGAGCTAATGGAGCGTAAACTGATGCATTTTCAGGGTGGATCTTTAATCTTTGACCGCAGCAAAGATGGCGGGGAAAGCCCGTTAAAAAGCACATTAAAAGGCAGAGAGAGGGCGAATCAGGCCTCGGTGTGGATTCTGGGTCAGGACACCGTCAATATGTTTCACAGGTCTCCTTGTCAAGCTCCCACTAAGTGTTTAAAGTGTTTATTTTATCCAGCAGATAAGATAAGGAAATGGAGTTTAAATAATAATGTGCTGCTTACGTTGTAATGCTCTCAGTCTGGCCTGGGTTATCCGGTCTCAGTTAAGGCGAAAAATCCTATTAATAAAGATTTTTGTCACTATTAAATTATTGATCATGATAACTCATGATGCACTTTGACAGAATATGTTAAGTTAAAGGTAAAATATGTAACATTTCCACATTAAAATATCTAAAAAATACTATCTGTGTTATTTATACAGAGCTTAACAAATTAATAGACCACCACCCAATGTCATTTTTATTCTATGTTATCCCAAATACTGAGCTAATATTAGCAGCAGCTCGGCTAGCATCCCTTCCGAGGCTTCCCTTGTCTGCCCAACTGCATTGGAAAAAACTGATTTTTAACATGAAACTGCTTCATTCGGTGTCTTTAGCGGTTTTAATCAGCAGATCCATTTGTTTTAGAGAGGAGGAGACCTCTGTGGATATTTCGTTAAAAACAACTTCCATTCTGCTTCACCAAACTTATTGCTTTGATTTGACGGCAGAAAACTACATGTTGTACTTTAAAATGGATCAATCCAGTGCTCTTTGGGATCCATTTCAAAATCCCTAGAAGCCTAAATTGTAGTTGAAGCTCGATTAATTGCAGCACTTTTTGAACATCTCTGGTGATTTCACACTCAGTTCTCAGAACAATCCTTACATGACGAGTTTTAAGCGTGGAGGCAACAGCCAGCGACAAATAATGTCCAAAAAACATTTGTAAATGAGGAAAAAAAGGCAATACAGTGGATATTTTTTTAAATTATTTTTACAAAGTGAGGGAACTACTTATCATAACCATAAACCATCCGCCAACACATCTCGGTGAACATTTTTTTTTAATATAATATCACAGCTCGTAGATGTACACCCACGGGTGCTGAGGACTGTGGGTAATGTAGTCCCTTTCTGTGACACCTTGTTTAAAACAAGCTTCGTATGGAGAAGACCGAGTGGCTTCTACAGGAGCAGAAACCAGATATTTTTTAACGACATTGCAGCTAATAATCAAAATACAGACACATCTATCTATCTTGTAAACAGGATTCTCACTTGAGCTCTGTTTTCTCAAACTTTTCCATGTTGATTATTTGAATCAGAGCAGTTATCTCAGTTATTCACAGTTTCACAGCAGGGCTAGAATAAACCTTGTGTGATGGGCGCTCTGGGATCCTGAAGGAGGGATCGTCAGCGTGTGATGATCACCTGATGCTATAGAATAAGACACCCGGTATAAGAAGAGGAGGAGGAGGAGAATCCGATATTCTCCCCACGCAGTCCTTTTCCACAGCCTCCTTGATAAATAATTTGTGCTTTAACGCGGCGGCAGCATTTTAACGAGGATACCTGTCACACGTACACTGTGTTCACAACGAGTCACACACACACACACACACACACATATAAAAACCACCGCCAATCGGTGGACCAATGACAGTTATCAGTTTAGCATCACTTCTGAGAATGGTGGGTAATAAACAGCATTGCTAAGTGTCTCCCTCAGTGCTTGTATTCAGTCGGTCCAGTGGTTGCCATGGAAACAACTACGACTCGAAGCAGCGCAGCAGACCCAGTTCAGCCTGCCGGCGTACAGTTATTTATTTATTTATTTATTTACATTTGGGTGTGTGTTCCCGTCGCTTGCTTCGAGTGTATTTACAAAAAAAAAAAGTCAAAAATTGATTCGTCACTTTCTGCTTCGATATCAGAGCTTTCTAAACACGGCTGTTCGGACAGATTCATGCTTTGTTTCCCATCAACGCCCCCCCTTCTGTCGAAATGAGACGGTCCATAATTAAACATGGTGATGACAGAGGAGAGGTCATGTGAGTGGAAAAGGGGGGATGCAGCACAGTTTGCTGTTTGCCAACTTGAGAGGAGCTTATCTGTGGTCGCATGTCTGCAGAACAAAAAAAAAGAAAGAAAGCTCTCTGGCTTCAGAGGTTGACCTTGTGCGGTTCTGTTTCCTTTTTTTTTTCCTGGCTACAACTCCTTTACATTCCTCTAATGTGACACAAGCCGGTATTTATATTTAGTCCGCTTTAATCAAACTCATTTTGGCGCGTTTTGAGTGGTTGTGAATGCAGGAAGTTGTTGTCGGCGATTTGTGCGCAACAACCAAAACAACCCCCAAACGCAGCCGCCTCGTTAGCATGAAAAGACGTACAAATGCCACAGTAACCCACAAGATATTTAATGTGCACCGCTTGACTTTCACATCTCTAGTGTATCGACATTTATCCTGCACGTGAATACAAAAATTTGACGTATAAAAATAAAAATTGAGGGGTTTTTTTGTACGTCATGCTAGTCATGATTTTTCGTTTTGTCTTCCTGACATGTTTTACTTGTTTTTCTTCACCTTAACTAAGAATTTTTTTTTTTTTGCCTGAATTTAACTGAGAGGCGTACAAATGACGCTAAGCTAAAATGTGTGCTGTTTATCTGCCTTCCTGTGACGTTTTCGCTACATCCACCTCACAGATTATGAGGAATAAACTTTTTTTTAAAGAGATGTGCGGTCGGTTCAACAGCATCTCCTGCATGCAAGCTCAGGCGCTTATTTTGCTTTTTTTTTAAACCTTATTTTTATTTAGTTTTCTTCAACAGCGGTTGACTTTCTGTCTTTACAGCTGGGCACATAATATCTTTACATGTAATGTGTTCATCCACAAAACAAAGAGAAAGGAAAAAAAAGAACATGAGACAAGAAAGGTAGAACATGATTCAAACCCAAAAACTTAAATTTCACTTCAATGGCTCAAACAAAAATACAGATGAAATATTCTTAGAATTGCTTATTTGAAACCAAACCTAAACCCAAAATATGCATTTCACTCACTGTGATGCTTTTAGTTTAATTCGCAGCAGTTATCCCTGAACCTGTTGTCTGTCCACAGCATGTCAGGCCCAGCGGCGTCGTAGGGGGTCCCTGAAAAAAAATACTCAAAGCGCCAAAATCCTTTAATAGTCACACTCTCTCCACAGAAATCACACCGGCCTAGTTGCCAGTAGAAATGTGGTGTGTATTCGCTCAGCGTTAGGACCCCCAGCAGGTTCCCTGTTCGCAGAAACAACCACAGAGAACATGGTCAGCGTCAGGATAAGGTGACGTTTACAGACGCATCGGAAACAGGAAGTGCAGAAAAGCCAGCAGATATTTGTGGAAAATCGTTGTCATTAGTCAAACTTTTATGTTGAAAGATAAGAAATAAAAAGTGTTCCTCTCAAATAGTGACGGGTTTTTTTTTTTTTTGCAGCTGTCTTTTTTTCTGGGAGAATTACACTTTGGGGAGCAGAAACAATTTCACAGCATTTCCTGTTTTAAAGGAAGATGGATATAAAATCAGCTGCCCACTTCCTGCTCCTTTATGATTTATCTTGTTCATCACACATTTGTTAAGACTCATATTTTGTACTTAAATACACAAAAAAAGTACAGTCCTTCCAGTGTTTGAAAGATTTCATCTGCTAATGTAGTAAACTGCATCTATTATGTGAGATGATAAGGAAATAAATCAAGATGTTTGACTGTTCGTCCACAATCTGCTCATTGCAGAGTAAACAGTCAAGTGAATATTTTATGACAGGAAATAGTAATGAGGGAGATTTTTGGACACAGATCTGAGCAGTGAAATGGAAAATTTCATTGTTTACCTTTGTTTTGTTTCTTGACCACAAATAGGTAGAAGTTTTGTTTTGTTTCAGCTGTCCACGTTCAGCTGTCCAAAAGGATGTGTTTCTAAGACATGATACCCATGATATTTAGTCTTTTCATGCTATGTTTTTCTTGCTATGCTTTATGTGCATGTAAAAATCGGTGAAATTACGCAGCGTCCGTCCGTCATTCATTGCACTAAGGAGCTTTACTTTGAAATTATCTGGTTTCTGTCCTCTTTTTATTACAATAAGGAGCTTTACTTTGAAATTACGTGGTGTCCGTCCATCTTTCATTGCATTAAGGAGCTTTACTTTGAAATTATCTGGTGTCTGTCCTCTTTTTATTCCAAGAAGGAACTTTAATTTGAAATTACGTGGCGTCTGTCCTTCTTTCAGTGCACTAAGGAGCTTTACTTTGAAATTATCTGGTTTCTGTTCTCTTTTTATTACAATAAGGAGCTTTACTTTGAAATTATGTGGTGTCCGTCCGTCTTTCATTGCACTAAGGAGCTTTACTTTGAAATTATCTGGTGTCTGTCCTCTTTTTATTCTAAGAAGGAACTTTAATTTGAAATTACGTGGTGTCCGTCTGTCTTTCATTGCACTAAGGAGCTTTACTTTGAAAAATACGTGGTGTCCGTCTGTCTTTCATTGCACTAAGGAGCTTTACTTTGAAATTATCTGGTTTCTGTCCTCTTTTTATTCCAAGAAGGAACTTTAATTTGAAATTACGTGGCGTCCTTCCATCTTTCATTGCACTAAGGAGCTTTACTTTGAAATTATGTGGTTTCTGTCCTCTTTTTATTACAATAAGGAGCTTTACTTTGAAATTACATGGTGTCCGTCTGTCTTTCATTGCACTAAGGAGCTTTACTTTGAAAAATACGTGGTGTCCGTCTGTCTGTCATTGCACTAAGGAGCTTTACTTTGAAATTATCTGGTTTCTGTCCTCTTTTTATTACAATAAGAAGCTTTACTTTGAAATTACGTGGTGTCCGTCCATCTTTCATTGCAATAAGGAGCTTTACTTTGAAATTATCTGGTTTCTGTCCTCTTTTTATTCCAAGAAGGAACTTTAATTTGAAATTACGTGGCGTCCTTCCATCTTTCATTGCACTAAGGAGCTTTACTTTGAAATTATCTGGTTTCTGTCCTCTTTTTATTACAATAAGGAGCTTTACTTTGAAATTACGTGGTGTCCGTCTGTCTTTCATTGCACTAAGGAGCTTTACTTTGAAATTATGTGGTGTCCGTCTGTCTTTCATTGCACTAAGGAGCTTTACTTTGAAATTATGTGGTTTTTGTCCTCTTTTTATTACAGTAAGGAGCTTTACTTTGAAATTACGTGGTGTCCGTCTGTCTTTCATTGCACTAAGGAGCTTTACTTTGAAATTATGTGGCGTCCTTCCATCTTTCATTGCACTAAGAAGCTTTACTTTGAAATTATGTGGTTTCTGTCCTCTTTTTATTACAATAAGGAGCTTTACTTTGAAATTATGTGGTGTCCGTCTGTCTTTCATTGCACTAAGGAGCTTTACTTTGAAATTATGTGGTTTTTGTCCTCTTTTTATTACAATAAGGAGCTTTACTTTGAAATTATGTGGTGTCCGTCTGTCTTTCATTGCACTAAGGAGCTTTACTTTGAAATTATCTGGTTTCTGTCCTCTTTTTATTACGATAAGGAGCTTTACTTTGAAATTATGTGTTTTATGTCCTCTTTTTATTACAATAAGGAGCTTTACTTTGAAATTATGTGGTGTCCGTCTGTCTTTCATTGCACTAAGGAGCTTTACTTTGAAATTATCTGGCTTCTGTCCTCTTTTTATTACGATAAGGAGCTTTACTTTGAAATTATGTGGTTTTTGTCCTCTTTTTATTACAATAAGGAGCTTTACTTTGAAATTATGTGGTGTCCGTCTGTCTTTCATTGCACTAAGGAGCTTTACTTTGAAATTATCTGGCTTCTGTCCTCTTTTTATTACGATAAGGAGCTTTACTTTGAAATTATGTGGTTTTTGTCCTCTTTTTATTACGATAAGGAGCTTTACTTTGAAATTATGTGGTTTCTGTCCTCTTTTTATTACAATAAGGAGCTTTACTTTGAAATTACGTGGTGTCTGTCTGTCTTTCATTGCACTAAGGAGCTTTACTTTGAAATTATCTGGTGTCTCAGGTGATGTTACAGAGTAATCCTGTAGTTATGGATCTGGCAGTGTCACTAATTCCTTGCAGCGGAGGGTAATTTATTGAAGTAATGGATTACTTTTTTAAAAAGTAATGTGTAATCCATTGCTTTTTAAAGTAATCCATTACTTTTTGGAGCAGCTGCCCTCTGGCAGGGTGTCTCTGTTAGCTCCAGACCAGACCACCCGTTAGAGGAGGAGGCAGGGCTCGTTATCTGGTCGATGTGGTTCTGGTCGTTTCAGATAAGAGAGCTGTGTGTAGACATGACGCTCAGGCTGAGTACACAAACACTGGCCTGCCTCCACACACACACACACACACACACACACACACACAAAGAGGCTAAAAGTGACAGCGAGCACAAGTCTGAGCAGTGGAAATAAAGTAAAAATAAATGAAATGAAAGAATATGGACATAAATAACCGAGGGGAAAGATAAACTGTGGAGTTTTAGTGAAGCGCCGTCATTGGTGTTTTTCCTACAGAGCCTGATCCAACACAGATGTTCCAGATGTTCCTCAAAAGGAGGAGCTCTGTCTTAACATCAGTATCCCATCAGTCACTTTTCCCTGTGGGGGGAAAAAAAAGGTCTTATTTTACTGGACAGTTTCCATGTTCCCACTGTGTTTAAGTGAGACGATCCAGACTGAAAGGATCAGTCCATGAATTCAAATCAAATGGAAACAAAAGCAAATACAACGAGAACAACTTTACAAATAAAGTGGAAAAACAAAAATAATTAAGATAAAAATAGAGTAAAGAGTAGTACAGTTGTATTTTATATACAGTTTTATTTTATTTATTTTAATTGAGTTTTAAATACTAGTAATATTGTTTATTAATTTGCACGTCTTCTGCTGGTCAAGACTTTTAACCTGACCCACCATCATCCAGGATATTCGTACATTATCACAAACCAGAGAAATTCTGTTTGCGTCATATTTATTTGAGCATGACTTTTTTTTCCAGTTTTAAGCAAAATTTTGTGACATTTTTTTTTAGGTCTTGGTGTTTTTTTTTTTTACACTGTGTATATATATATATATATATATATATTAAAATCTCTTTTTTTCTTCCTACTGTGTATGGCATCTGTTGTGAAAGAATTTCCTTCGGGATGAATGAAGTTTTATATAATCTTATCTTTTTTTAACTAGATATTTTTACTAGGTGGGGGATTTTAGTCGTCAGACGTGAAGCTATCAGAGAAACAAGCTGAGGTAACGGTGTTGGAGGAACACTGATTTTTAACGTGAAGCTATTTTTAGTGGTTTTATTCAGTAGAGGAAAAAAAAACTCCCGGACAATGAAGCGATTCTACCATGTGTTTAAAATCTCTTTGTACTGTTTGTGTTGGAAACATTAAAACGTCAGCTGACCATTAATTATCTGGAGATTTACTGAATTTCCAAGAGTTTATTAGTAAGTCCTTGGGCTCTGTTAACTTGGACATTTTTAGTCTCCATGTGACATTTGACATATTTATTTATTCCTCGTGAATTTACTGGTAACGATGAACCCGAGCCAAAATCCACAGAGGAGGACGTGGTTTGTTCTGGCTGTGGTATGTTGGCGTAAAGTCACCGCTCACCACACCGACCCTCCATCCCTTATGGATTAATTATGGGTGACGGGGGCCGCCACTCTTTGGAGGGAGGCTGAGGAATGTGGGTGATAGTCGATAAGTGAACGCAGCGCTGCCACCTCCCATAATTCACAGTCTCAGGCCAACACCAAGCAGAGCCTTTCACAAGAGACAGCACTGAAATATTAACTTAAAATTAGAACCAGTTTTATTTGGTTCACATGAGGAATTTGACTCAAATTTAAGGTGTCAGGTGTTTAACACCACTGCCCTAAATTAACAGTGTTACTGACTGCCAAAATATAATGTGAAATATTTGTCTATGATGGTTAATCCACCAGAATGTACAATCTTTTTAATCAAAATCATATTTTTAATGCTAACATAATTATTGTTGTTGTCCAGGAATTTTAAAATTTACTGTTTCACAAAAAAATCTGAAAAAATATCAAATTATTATATTTATCTTTTATTTTATTTATTTATTATATATAATATAAAATTACAGTTATTTAATTCCAGTACAAAATGTTAAAAATTAAATTATTTCCAGGTTAAGAGTCAGCATAAAACTGAACAACAGGAAGAACAAATACAGCCTGTGTGTGCAGTGAAGTCATTGAAGCCTCTCCAGAACAGACAGTAGGACGTGACGAAGAGTCAGCTCTCAAACCAGACAGTCTTCATCAGAGCGGCTGAGGTTTCTGCATGGCGCTCGGCTCTTCTCGCTTTTCTTTTTCAGGCGGTGACTTGACCCCTCCTTTAATCCCACATCCTGCTCTCCATCCCACTCAGCCAACACTCAACACCGACCACAGCAAGGTGTGCTTGTGTGCAAACATGCAAAATTATCAGGTCAGGTCTGGTTTTGTTACAAGAGTAAAGCTTCAGTCGCTCCGATGAGCCCTACAAGTCAGTGCACAGGCTTCAAAATTAAATGAATCAAATCCTGTTACAGCTGTACTGTACATAAGAAGTAGATGTACTCACCTTTGGTTTGTGGACGGCCGTCAGCTAGAACATGAGAGGGAATTTTTAGGCAATCAAAATGTTAATATTAACTGTCATGAAGTGAAATCACTTCTCCAGTGGACTGTTGTTTTGAAGCCTTGAGTTCAGCATTTCGACTGTCGCCATCTTGATTTCTTGCAACCAGAACTGACACGAGAGACGGTTTTTAAGCAACTGAAATGTTAATATTAACTTTAATGAAGTGAAGTCATTTATCCGCCTGAGACGCATAATAACGAACAGTTAACTGTTGTTTTGAAGCATTGTGGTCGTCATTTTAGCCATCTTGATTTTTGCAACTAGAACTGACACGAGAGGCCATTTTCGGGCAACTAAAATGTACCAAAAAAAAATTTCTTAAAATGTCAGTACTAACTTTCAACTTTCAAGTAAACACCCTACTCTGACAGAGACATAATAACAAACAAACTGGATCAAGTGAAAGCTTATAACGCTTATGTTGCGTTATGAGGTCGCCATGTTGGCCGTCACCATCTTGGTTATTTGGAGTGATACCAAAGGATGGAGATGAAGAAGACATTTTAAGGGACCAAAGATGTTCTAATTAACTTTGATGAAGTGACAACTCGCTGATAAAGGGTTAAACTTCAAAGACAAAAACACAACATTTCCCAGACCGGACGTTGCCATGGTAACGGCCTGTCAATCAACAGGTATCCCCACCCTAAATCATCCTCTCCTTTATGGTCTGTTTGACTCTAAATGGGACCATGAGTTATTAAATGAACATCATGCTGGATTGACAAAGACTTGAAACTAGAGACTGAGACCATAAACTCAAGTTTAAAATGTTCACTGAGGGAATAAATCAAGAGAGAAGTAGAGTTATTTTCCATTAGACTGATATAGAACCAGAGGAGTCGCCCCCTGCTGGATGTAGCGTTAAGGCTCTTAGCTTTGGCTGATAAATGCTATTAGAGCATAATACAGATGCTATGAAGCTGTACTTTCACATTATAGCAGCTTTAAATGTTCAGGTCCATCATATTACTGCTAAATGTCCACCCTCCCTCACATCAGTCCCTCCTCCTCCTCAGTCTGAAAAAAGGGGCCCCTTAAAAGTCAATGTTTATAGACTCGCTGTCAGGACCAGAGACTTCCTGCTGAAGAAAATGTCCGCTGCGCTAAATCCATCATAAAGGAGGAGAAATATTATAAATAAAGTTTCTGGATGTTCCATTAGCGCCCTTCTCGTCCTCTCCTGCTCGTCCAACTCTGAGGCTTCAGGAGTGGAGATGGACGGACGGTGTTGTTTTACCTGTATTTTCATATTACACCACCTTCAGCTACGCTAGTGTTAGCGTGTTGTATACTGTAATTCGGATAAACTGCAGTAACATCAGTGGTGCTCTTTTCCTCTGGGCTGCAGGAATGAGTCTTAAAGCCAGGAAGTGAGTTAGCATTGTACTTCCTGTTCCCTCATCTTAAAGTCAAAATGCTTTTAGTAAAATAACAAAATAATCATCAAATTAATCAAATTTGTTTGTAGCCTGACTTTGTTTTTACTTTTGCTGATTCAAAAATCATAAACGGAGATTATCTTGTTGAAAATAATGTGTAAGCATCATAAGCATGTCCACCATAGATTTTATTTTCTGCAGTATAACCCCCTAAAAAACTGAATTTTGACATAATTGTGGAGGTATTTCAGGTATATAGCAGGCGTACTTGCTAAAGGTGCTGTATAGATATTTAGAGTGTTAATAACGTGAAGAAAAAGTCAAATAAAGTCTGTAATAGAGGGTGAAGTCACTCTCCCTCTGTGTGTTTTAATTTTTGATTGATGGTTTTAAGACTTAAACATAATATAGTACATCAACAAAAACAACACAGCAGAGAGTACAGCTTGTTATTTTTCATATGCTGTGCAATATTTTATATATATAGATGCTAAAAAAAACACCTAGACAGTCGACCAATCATTACTACATACTGCTCAAAACAAATGAAAATAATAACACTGTTAGCCATGTTGATCATTTATTGATTAAGCCTGCATGTCCTCTCTGAGCTGTGTGTTTGTTGTTGTGGGAAACTACATTTTAATCTATGTGTGCTGCTGTTTTGCCTGTCCTCTTCCTCTTACATAATGCCATTTTGATATCCTGGGATTAGACCAAGGTCCTCTCTCCCCCCGTCGGGGAAATGACGACTGCATTTATGACCCCAAAAAAAAATAAAGTGATGTTCCAGTGACGTGATTGTTGAATTCCTGTTTTATTTCCGTCCTCCACAAACCCTTTTAGTCGGCCGTAATCACATTGGTAGCTCAGTCATGAACTCTACCTGACAGCGATCATAATGGCGTCATTATAACGGACCAAAACCAGGATAAGTGATGAGTTTGGCTCAGCGTTGAGGAGCAGGCAGCAGGTAAACGCCGCTCTGTGTACTCTGTAAACCCTCCGGCCCTCGCCCTCTTGAGAAAAGCAAGCAATTAGCCGGAGTCCATGAGCTCAGACACGTGGAAGTGTGAGGGCCTCGTTAAGTGAACGTGAAGCGACACGAACAGTAGCTGCTTCCAGCTGCAGGTTTGGGCTGTTTTTGCTTGATCAGTGAGGCTAAAGTCAACACAGCTGAGCGCTCAGAGCCATCTGCCTCATGTCATCAAACCCTCTCCACATTGTCTTTTTCCTTCCTCGTCCACTCGTTTCCTTCCTACCCTCAACATCTGTCAGTCTTACATTTTATCTGCCTTGCCCGTCATGTTTTTATTCTCTCTCCACGCCTTGTTTGCTCTCTTTTTTGGACTTTCCATTACCCATCTGTTTCTATTCTGAGATACTCTCTAAACCTGTGACCTCTGTGTCACCTCCGGTTATGTAAATAATGCTGATATTCATTCATCTTTTCTTTTTTGCTATCTTTTCATCTTTTCAAGTCTGTGAAGTGGACTTACTTGAAGTTTTTTGCCTAATATTTCAGTACTAGTTGATTTAGATTATTTATTATTATTAATATATATTATTATTTTATTTCTCTGAGCTTCAGTTTTAGAATTGCGTCCATATATCCAGTGTTTTGTGTGTTTTTAATGAAGAAATATAACTGCAATATTGCAGTATTTTTCTGGAAATTATCACCACAGACAAGTATTTTGTAATGCTGCAAATATATAAATATTGCAATACTTTCATCACCATTGTGACCATTGTTTAGCAATAGATAGTGAATTAACAGACTTATTACAGATTTATTTCAATGAAAATATTCCAGGTTCATATCCATCCAAAAACTTACCTCCTTGTTTATTCTATTTTTATTTTTTTTTTATAATTAATAAGTGAATTCTGCAGCTTAATTGTTGTATGAACATGGTGAGTTAAAATAGATTAACCTGTATTTAAAAAAAAAAAAAAAGTTGTGATCATGACTTTAACAGAACATCTTGGTGTTTTGTGTAGTTCCATTTTTACCCAGCAGATGTCAGTGTGCAAACGATTCTGTCTAGATATTGATCGTAATTGATATGTTTATATTTATATAAAGAAGTATTTCTATGCTTTATATTAGTGTCATTTCTATACATCCTCATCTATAATCACTGAATATTGTTGAGTTTAGATTAATTACAACGACTTGTGAATAAATAAGCAAAATCAAAAAGGCGTTTTAACAGAATCTGAATATTTTAATATTTACAGAAAGCCTCAACACGCATATTTAGAAGAGCAGCAGTTTGTCTCTTAAGAGAGAGCTGGGGAACAAAAATGATCAATAAAAAGATGACCAATAATATAGCAAACTCATGCTTTTATGTTTTTTATTAAGATTTCATTTTAAAGTCGAGAACTTGAGATCTCTAAACCTCTGTCAGCGTCACTGACAGATTGTTTTTCAAATACTTATCTACACAATTTGCACATCGGTGTACTTTTCATGATTTATTTTACCTTTACCTGTCAGTATCTTTCCTTCCTGCCTTCATATCCTCACCTTGACGACTTCCTGCCTCCCTCCAGGTGAGCGCTAACGTCCTGATCTTCCTGTGCACTAACATCATCGGTATCTGCACCCACTACCCTGCCGAGGTTTCCCAGAGACAAGCCTTCCAGGAGACCAGAGGCTACATCCAGGCCAGACTTCATCTGCAGAGGGAGAACCAGCAGCAGGTCGGCCTCCACACTGTATACAGTAGTCTGTGTGTTTATACAGACGTTCAACCCATCTGGAATCTGATTTTAATCATTTCCAGCTCTGGATAAGTATGGAAAAAAGTGAGACAAATGTTCATCAACACATTTTACAGTTTCCCAGCCCATGATTGTTTTAAATACCTCAAAATGTAAATCACAAGTGAAATTCTGAGTACACTTTTACTCTTATTCAAGTGACATAAAGCTTCTGTACAATCTAGCGTAATTTACAGGAATGTAGTCAAACAGAAATACCTATTCTGAGCACACACAGTCTGTTTTAAGCACAATATTCACTCCAACAACAGTTGTCAATGTATAACTGGTAAAAAGCGCAATCCAGTTTAAAAAAAAAAAATAACTCCAGTTTTCTCCTGTGTTGGATCTTAGCTATACACTGAAATACTAAATATAATTTTAACAACAAAGACCCTTAGCGATCTGCCTGCCAGACTGCTCTCAGGTAAAATTAACAATCAAAAGTTAGTGGCGTCGTTACTAGTTACATAAAATCATGAAAACATCAGTGTGTCCTTACAGCACTCATCTCCCTGACACTAAAATTTAAGGAGTAAACACAGATTGTTTTAACGATCTACTAACTTCTAAAAAGACCCATAAAAATGAATAATTAGAATTTTACAGCAGCATAGACAAACTACTGTAATAAAAAAAACAAAAACAACAGCAAAGACACAATAGAATAAATCATAATAATCGAATAAATATTTACATTTTGTACTAAATCACAAAGGAAGAAAATATGTTTTGAATTACAAATGAAATTTCAGTTAAACACATTTCTTACGTGGATGTGACAATTATTCTCTGTATAATTGAATAATGAAAAAAAAGCTTTGGGGTTGTCCCACAAAAACATTTGTGTTTCCAGATGATTGCACTTGTGTTTTCTAAAATTCAGAATTTCAAAACTGATTGTACAAACAACTCTCCACAGACACTGTGAAAATATTTAAAGTACGTTTAACTCCTTAAGATAAGATAAGATAATCCTTTATTCATCTCACCAACAGGGAAATTTACGTTGTAACAACAGCAAAGTGGAAAGAGCAACAACATAATAAGGGCTTATATAAAAAAATAAGCAGCAGTGACACAAGTAAACAAAACGACTAAGTAGAAAAATGAATGTGTGAAAAATAAGTTGTAGAAGAATAACACTTAGCTCCACTCTTTCGTGTCACTCTGGTTGCAGAAAACCAAGATGGCTGCTGCCAAAATGCCAACCTTGCGGCTGCAATTCTCCAACGTTTTTCTTAACTTTTACTAGATCCAGTCTGTTTCTTATTATGCGTCATGTAGACACAAAAGCACCAGACAATATGTCAAAAAATGCAGATGTTACCCTTTAATACGTCACCTCATCTGTAAACATGAGCTCAGTCTCATCAGATAGACTTTCATTCTTTTGTTACTGTTATGTCGCAGCAGAAAATCACAAACATAATAATAATAATTGTGAATGACACTGTGTGTGTTGTTTTTTTTTTTTCCAGGAACGTCTGTTGCTGTCCGTGTTGCCGAGGCACGTTGCCATGGAGATGAAGGCTGACATCAATGCCAAGAAGGAAGACATGATGTTCCACAAAATCTATATCCAGAAACACGACAATGTCAGGTCAGCCAGGACACTTGGCCTCATGTTTCACCCGTGAATTAATCAAATTCACTTCATCAGCCCCGGTTTCTCGTGTAGTCGTAGCAGTAGCAGTGATTTACGTAAAGTACCTTTTTAATGTACATGATGCTGTGACGCCAATCACGGAAATACTCCTTAATCCCGTAAATTTAAACACAAAACAAGCATTTTCTTTTTTCCCGTAAGTCTTGCTGAGAGTGAGTCACAGCAGTCATGAGAGGGTAGAGTGGTTTGGCAGAGTGGAGGCTAATTAACACGAGTGAGGGAATACTTAATCACCAGCAGCCAAGATAAGATAATCCCCAAAGATAGAGACACATTCAGTTAGAGCGCCGAGCAAACAAACCAGCACACATCTCCTTCAGAGGACTTTAAGGTTAAACTTCCTGCCTCTCTCAGCCCTGATACTGTGCTACACTGTAGTAGTAGTAGTAGTAGTAGTAGTAGCAGTAGTAGTAGTAGTAGTAGTAGTAGTAGTAGTAGTAGTAGTAGTAGTAGTAGCAGTAGTAGTAGTAGCAGTAGTAGTAGTAGTAGTAGTAGTAGTAGTAGTAGTAGTAGTAGTAGTAGTAGTAGTAGTAGTAGTAGTAGTAGTAGTAGTAGTAGTAGTAGTAGTAGTAGTAGTAGTAGTAGTAGTAGTAGGAGTAGTAGTAGTAGTAGTAGTAGTAGTAGTAGTGGTGGTAGTGGCAGTAGTAGTAGTAGTGGTAGTAGTAGCAGTAGCAGTAGTAGTAGTAGTAGTGGTAGTAGCAGTAGTAGTAGTGGTAGTAGTAGTAGTAGTAGTGGTGGGAATGGTAGTAGTGGGAGTGGTAGTGGTGGGGTGGGGTAGTAGTAGAGTAGTAGTGGTAGTAGTGGGAGTAGTGGTAGTAGTAGTGGTAGGGTAGTAGTAGTAGTGGTAGTAGTAGTAGTAGTGGGAGTGGTAGTGGGAATGGTAGTAGTAGGTAGTAGTGGTGGTAGGGTGGTAGTAGTAGTGGTAGTAGTAGTAGGGTGGTAGGAATAGTGGTAGTAGTAGGAGTGGTAGTTAGTAGTAGTAGGGTAGTAGGAATAGTAGTAGTAGTAGTAATGGTAGTAGTGGTAGTGGTAGTAGTAGTAGTGGGTAGTAGTAGTGGGGTGGTAGTAGTAGTGGTAGTAGTAGTAGTGGTAATGGGAGTGGTAGTGGGTAATGGGTAGTAGTGGTAGTAGTAGTAGGGTGGTAGTAGGGTAGTGGTAGTAGTGGTGAGTAGTGGTAGTGGTAGTAGTGGTAGTAGTGGTGGTGGGAGTGGTAGTGGTAGTGGTAGTAGTAGTAGGGGTGGTAGTGGTAGTAGTAGTAGTAGTGGTGGTAGTTGGTAGTAGTGGGATAGTAGTAGTGGTAGTAATTAGTAGTAGTGGTAGTGGTAGTAGTGGTAGGAGTAGTGAGTAGAGTAGTAGTGGGAGTAGTGGGAATAGTGGTAGTAGTAGGGTAGTAGTGGTAGGGTAGTGGTTAGTGGTAGTGGGAGTAGTAGTAGTAGTAGTAGGGTGGGAGTAGGGTAGTGGTGAGTAGGAGTGGTGGGAATGGTGGTAGTAGTAGGGTAGTAGTAGGGTGGTAGTTGGTGGTAGTAGAAGTAGTAGTGGGAGTGGTAGGAATAGTGGTAGTAGTAGGGTAATGGTGGGGTGGTAGTTAGTGAGTAGTAGGGTAGTGGGATAGTGGTAGTGGGAGTAGTGGTAGTAGTGGTGGTAGTAGTGAGAGTAATGGGATTAATGGTAGTAGTAATGGGGTAGTGAGTAGGGTAGTAGTAGGAGTAGTGGTAGTAGTGGTGGTAGTGGGTAGTAGTAGTAGTAGTGGTGGTGAGTGGTAGTAGTAGTGGTAGTAGTAGTGGTGGTAGTGGTGGTAGTAGTAGTGGGGTAGGTGGTGGTAGTGGTAGTAGTAGTAGTGGTAGTAGTTGTAGTAGTAGTGGTGGTAGTAGTAGTAGTAGTTGTAGTAGTGGTAGTGGTGGTAGTGGTGGTAGGGGTAGTAGAAGTAGTAGTGGTAGTAGTGGTAGTAGTAGTAGTGGTTGTAGTGGTGGTAGTAGTGGTAGTAGTGTAGTAGTGTAGTAGTAGTGGTAGTAGTAGTAGTAGTAGTGGTAGTGGTAGTAGGGTGGTGGTTAGTGGTGGTGGTAGTAGAGTAGTGGTGGGGTGGTGGTAGTGGTAGTGGTGGTTAGTGGTAGTGGTAGTGGGTAGTGGTAGTGGTAGGAGTGGGGTGGTGGGAATGGTAGTGGTGGGAGTAGTAGTGGTAGTGGGGGTGGTGGTGGTAGAGTGGTAGTGGTAGTGGTAGGGTGTAGTGGTGGTAGTGGTAGTGGTAGGGTAGTGGTGGGAGTGGGGGTGGTGGGATAGTAGTAGTAGGAGTAGTAGTAGTAGTAGTAGGAGTAGGAGTAGTAGTAGAAGTAGTAGTAGGAGTAGTAGGAATAGTAGTAGTAGTAGGAGTAGTAGTAGGAGTAGTAGTTAGTAGTAGTAGGAATAGTAGTAGTAGTAGGAGTAATAGTAGGAGTAGTAGTTAGTAGTAGTAGGAGTAGTAGGAATAGTAGTAGTGGTAGTAGTAGTAGTAGTGGTGGTAGTAGTAGTAGTAGTAGTAGTAGTAATGGTAGTAGTGGTAGTAGTGGTAGTAGTAGTAGTGGTAGTGGTAGTAGTGGTAGTACTAGTAGTAGTGGTAGTAGTAGTGGTAGTAGTGGTAGTAGTGGTAGTAGTAGTGGTAGTAGTAGTAGTGGTAGTCATGGTAGTAGTGGTAGTAGTGTAGTAGTAGTGGTAGTAGTAGTAGTGGTAGTAGTAGTAGTAGTAGTGGTAGTAGTAGTAGTAGTGGTAGTAGTAGTAGTAGTAGTGGTAGTAGTAGCAGTAGTGGTAGTAGTAGTAGTAGTAGTGGTAGTAGTAGCAGTAGTGGTAGTAGTAGTAGTAGTAGTAGGAGTAGGAGGAGTAGGAGTAATAGTAGTAGTAGTAGTAGGAGTAGTAGGAGTAGTAGTAGTAGGAGTAGTAGGAGTAGTAGTAGTAGTAGGAGTAGTAGGAGTAGTAGTAGTAGTAGTAGTAGTAGGAGTAGTAGTAGTAGTAGGAGTAGTAGTAGGAGTAGTAGTAGTAGGAGTAGTAGTAGTAGTAGTAGTAGTAGGAGTAGTAGTAGTAGTAGTAGTAGGAGTAGTAGTAGTAGTAGTAGTAGTAGTAGGAGTAGTAGTAGTAGTAGTAGTAGTAGTAGTAGGAGTAGGAGTAGGAGTAATAGGAGTAGTAGTAGGAGTAGGAGTAATAGTAATAGTAGTAGTAGTAGTAGTAGTAGGAGTAATAGTAGTAGTAGTAGTAGGAGTAATAGTAGTAGTAGTAGTAGTAGTAATAGTAGTAGTAGTAGTAGGAGTAATAGTAGTAGTAGTAATAGTAGTAGTAGTAGTGCTGCAGCTGCTCTGTGGGGGGATGGAAATATGTCGCCTCGGACAGAGGTGGAGGGATAATAAATTTATTATGCTCCATACGTCTAAAATTCACCATGTTGATTCGTCGGCAGTGACTGATGAGGTGAAGTTAGCGGTCATGACAGCTGAAGGAAGAGGGACGGACATGGAGAATGTCACTAAAAAGAACAGCACGTCTCTGATTTTGAAATACAATGGATATAAGAGAGGTGATGTGTTGCAGCACAGGTCTCCATAGCAACCTACAACACAACAACAAAGCTCTTTACGAAGCTAACACTAGCAAAAAGCGAAACTGTCAGTCAAGTAGTCAAGAAATTAGCTCTGTTTACTGAAGGGTTTCTTTATTTGTCACCATGTTTTCCTGCCGTCACGAATAAAGTGTGTGGGGCTGTTTTTGTGTTTTCATGTCGTCCTCAGTATTCTGTTCGCAGACATCGAGGGTTTCACCAGCCTGGCCTCTCAGTGCACGGCTCAGGAGCTGGTCATGACGCTCAACGAGCTCTTCGCCCGTTTCGACAAGCTGGCATCGGTGAGGATCCACAGCGTCTGTTTTTAATTACGTGTGATGTCTGTCTGAAGGTAGGGCAGCAACTAACCGTAATAAATCACGTGTCCTCCAGTGCTGCTCGCAGCATCTGTAAGATTTCACACAGCCAATCAGAGCCCAGCTGGAGCCTGTGGTCAAAGGTCACTGTGACCTCATGAAACCGAATCCAAGTGCTGATTGTGACAATTTGCAAGAACTCGTCTGGCAGGATGAAACAATGAAGTGAGGGCATGTCTTGTCTTAAAGGAGCAGTTTGAAGGCTGTAGCTTTGGAGATGCTCATTTCCTTATTAAAATGTCTAAAAATGATTCTACCTGTGTTAGATATATTTTTATCTCTCAGTTTTGTTCACAGTTACGGTCCATTTTATTCGGTCAGTGTTGTCGAACAGAGGCTGACAGAAATTTACTTTTTGTTCATTTTTAAGACACTTTTTTATGATATTCTAATCAGATCTTGTTTGTTTAGACGTCAGGCCTCTTGATGTGAACTGCTTTATTCAGGTTTTAATTAGTTTGTTGAAAAAAATCCTCACTGAAGGAATCTTAACCAGGAGAAACTGACTGACATGGAGACTATAATCCTCCACACTTCTTCATAAGGGATGATATATATTTTACTGAGTTGTGTTCTTACATTATCCCAAATATTTCCAAAGATTTTCATACAGAGAAAAATCCATAATTTTAATCAGTGGTGTCATTTCCTCCCAGCGTTGTGCTCGTCTAACAGAAGCTGCCTTTTTATTCAGTTTTAAGCCACATTTTATATCTTTTTAGACCTTGGTGGTTTTTAAGTTATTTTAACCACATGATTGATTTTAGTCACCCGGTGTTTGATGTGAAGCTATCAGAGAAACAAGCTGAGAATTGGAGAACCACTGATTTTTTTAACATTTTTACTGCTTCATTCAAGTTTTAATCAGTTTGTTTTGATTAAAAAATGCTTTAACAGTGAAGGAATCCTAACCAGGAGAAGCTGCTTGACATGAAAACTCCCTGCTTTAATATTTGAACATTATGTTTTAATATTGTTTTATATTTAAGTGTCTGCCTTTGGCTTCCTCTTTTAACAGACAGACAGAGAGTTTCTAATAAGTCTGACTTTAATCCTCTGTCCCTGCTCTCTCTCTTTTTCAGGAGAATCACTGTCTACGTATTAAAATCTTGGGTGATTGTTATTACTGCGTGTCGGGGCTTCCTGAACCGCGGGCCGATCACGCCCACTGCTGCGTGGAGATGGGAGTCGACATGATCGAGGCTATCTCGTGAGTTTTATTGACGTCACCAAACATATTTGTATATTTATTTTCAAGATCATGATCGTCACAAATGATAAGAAACAAACAAGAACAGTGAAGAGTTTGGGAGTGATCCTTTCCTTTCTGTTGTGTAATTAGTTATGGATTTGCAAAAGTAAAATCTGGTCTACGTGGTGTCACACGTAATCCAGCCATGCCAGCGTGACAGAAAGATTTTTGTAAATGTCCATTCATTCATTTAATGTCTCCTGTAGCTTCTTAAGAGCCTTTTCTGCAGTATATTCAGTAATTATTTGTCTTTTATCTGCCATTCTTGGTTCAAAAAAACATAAATATCTGGACTTTCTACCAGTCAGTTAGAACTGAAGGAGCCTCTTGGATGCAATATCTTCAACAAACCAAATCCAGTTGATTTTTTTTTCCTCTTTTGATCCAGAAAAACTTAGTTTAACTCTTTAAAGGCAGATGAAATTATCTTGTAAGTCATGATGCGCTCTCTCCCAGAAAACACGGTAATGGTTTGCAGGTGAGTTTCCAGACGGGGAGCTTACCATCGTAACATGACTTCTGTCTGGTGTCTTTTGTGGACGATAACGCTGACTCTGTGTCTTCTGCAGGCTGGTGCGAGAGGTCACGGGGGTCAACGTTAACATGCGCGTCGGCATCCACAGCGGCCGAGTGCACTGTGGCGTTCTGGGACTCAGGAAGTGGCAGTTTGACGTGTGGTCGAACGACGTCACGCTGGCCAATCACATGGAGGCGGGAGGCAAAGCAGGGTGAGGGGGGTAAACACAGAAAAAAACACCACAGCTTTCTTTATTTGATAAAAAGCATGTTTATATAACATTCTTTATGACCAGCAAAGTGAAATACTGTGACAGCTAATATAAAGATACTTAAATCACACAAACTTAAACTGCATCTGATTATTTTGTATTACAGTTCATTTATTATCCCATGCTCTGACCTGTGATATACGTTGTTTCTGCAGGCGGATCCACATCACAAAAGCCACCTTGCAGTATCTCAATGGAGACTACGAGGTGGAACCAGGTTTTGGAGGAGAGAGGAACGCCTACCTGAAGGAGAACAGCATCGAGACCTTCCTGGTTCTGGGCTGCAGCCAGAAACGGGTCAGTGCATCAGAGAAATCCTTTTTTCTGAATACGAGCTGTGTTTATTTTACCTTGGATGACGCATTTTGGGTGCAGTCATTAGTGCACTAACACATAAACTGTCTGAAGTACATCGCCAGATATGTGCTGTCAGGTCATGAAGCAGAGCTCCATTCAAAAAATTAAGAAAACTCACAACTCAGTCAACTCAACAAATAATCCACCAAAGAGCATCGTTAAAGTGTTAATTTATAAATTAACACTTTCACTAATCACGTTAATGTTGACAGCTTTAACTTATACAGAACTTAAACGTGTTTTATGACGAAAAAAGGCACAAAGTTCTCACTTTTATATGATCTTTAATTTGTGAATGAAGGAATCTAAAAGTGTGTTCAGCCACTTTCTGAGTCAAGTCTTCTTCCATCTGAGCAGAAGGAGGAGAAAGCGATGATGGCGAAGATGCAGCGGACCAGAGCCAACTCCAACGAGGGTCTGATGCCACGCTGGGTCCCCGACAGGACCTTCTCCAGGACCAAAGACTCCAAAGTCTTCAGACAAATGGTGAGTCAACGGCACAGCGCCTCCCTTCAGCGGTGATTGAGATTCGTTTGTCATGTTTTTCTGTCTTTTTGTTCTTCAGGGGATCGACGAGTCCTCCAGTAAAGACAAGTGAGTCGCCGCTTCCTGGTGATGCTCATGTGACGTGTCACGTCATGACATCTGCTTTTTTTTTTTTTTTTTATTAATGGGCATTTTATGTTTCGGTAGCCGCGGCGTCCAGGAGGCAATGAACCCCGAGGACGAGGTGGATGAGTTTCTGGGTCGAGCCATTGACGCTCGCAGCATCGACCAGCTGAGGAAAGACCACGTGAAGAAGTTCCTGCTCACCTTCCAGACGTCCAGCCTGGAGAAAAAGGTTAAAAAAAAATAACCCTGACCATCATCTAAGAATAGAATATTTTTACCATGCATTACAGCAACATAAAGTAAGAAAACACATAAAACAACAGTCATGAAATAATAAATTAGTAATAATAATAATAAATATTTATAGCATGTACTTTTAATAGCGAATTAAATTAAACACAATATTTAGACTGTAATATTTAAGTATAAAGTACAAACAGTGCAAAAATAGATTATTTATTTGCTATTATTATTTGTGTATTATTATCTTAAAAATGATTCAATAACACTCTGTAATAGCCGTCATTAATTTAGTGTGGAAAATTATTTAAACTGAAGTAATAGATAGAAGATAAACCTTTATTAAGCCCACAGTTGTGAAGTTTTTAAGCATCACAGCAGCAAAAAATGAGAAACGATATAAAGAAATAACTTTAGAACCGTGAAGCAATGACAATATAAAGAAATATAATATAATAAGGCAAAATAAAATAAATTTAAAAATGCATTCAAATAAAACAAAACAATTGCATACATGTAGTAATTAATAATAACAATAAAGTGTCCTAAATTATGTGTCCTAAAGCGCTGCTGAATAATGTTTACTCCCATCAGTACTACCGTAAATTATTATAACAATTTAATGAATTAATGTTACGCAGACTAATGATAATATAACACACATTATTTTATTGATAATATTGGTAAAATAATTAACTCTCCTCTTGTGTTACAGTATTCTAAGAAGGTGGACGATCGTTTCGGAGGCTATGTGGCCTGCACTCTGCTGGTGTTCTGCTTCATATCCTTCATCCAGATCGTCATCTTTCCACAGTGAGTACTTCACACGTCCACCTGCTGGTTTTAAGGTTTTATATATATATCAATTCTCTTTACTAACTGATACTATCAAGAGATGCTATAGTACAGTGAAACCTGAGGTCAGCACAGCTCTCTTTTAACTTCTTTTCACTTTTACTTGATGCATTAATGCACAGTTCATCACTTGTGTAGAAATATGACAAGACTGGACCAGATTCACAAAATGTTGACCCCATCAGTCACTTAAAATCTGAGAAAAATAGGTTTAAATACACAGAGGATGGACTCAATGGATTAATATGTAAGAAACCCTCAATATTTAGATGGATGGATGGATGGCAGATAGATAGATAGATAGATAGATGGATGGATGATATAGATAGATGATGAATGGACAGATAGATGATAGCTAGATGGATGGATGACAGATAGATGATTAATGGATGGATGAATGGATGGATGGACAGACGGATGATTGATGGATGGATGGATGAATAGATGGACAGATAGATGATAGATGGATGGATGGATGACAGATAGATGATTAATGGATGGATGATGGATGGATGAATGGATGGATGGACAGACGGATGATTGATGGATGGATGGATGAATAGATGGACAGATAGATGATAGATGGATGGATGGATGGATGAATGGTTGAACGGATGGACAGATGGATGGATGAATGGATGGGCAGATGGATGATGGATGAATGGATGGACAGATGGATGGATGATGATGATGGATGAATGGATGGGCAGATGGATGAATGGATGGACAGATGGATGATGATGGATGAATGGATGGATAGATGATGGATGAATGGATTGATGGATGGATAGATGATGATGGATAGATGATGGATAGATAGATGATGGATGGATGGATATATGATGGATGGATGGATGGCTGTATAGATGATGGATGGATAGATGAATGGATGGATAGATGATGGATGGATAGATGAATGGATGGATAGATGACAGATGGATAGATGAATGGATGGATAGATGATGGATAGATAGATGATGGATGGATAGATGATGGATGGATAGATGAATGGATGTATAGATGATGGATGGATAGATGAATGGATGTATAGATGATGGATGGATAGATGAATGGATGTATAGATGATGGATGGATAGATGAATGGATGGATAGATGATAGATGGATAGATAGATGATGGATGGATGGATGATAGATGATGGATGGATAGATGATAGATGGATAGATGATGGATGGATAGATGATGGATGAATGGATGGATAGATGATAGATGGATAGATGATGGATGGATGGATAGATGATGATGATAGATGATGGATAGATGGATGGATAGATGATGGATGGATGGATGTATAGATGATGGATGGATAGATGAATGGATGGATAGATGATGGATGAATGGACAGATAGATGATAGATGGATGAATGAAGGCTGGATAGATGATAGATGGATGAATGAAGGCTGGATAGATGATAGATGGATGAATGAAGGCTGGATAGATGATGGATGGATGGATAGATAGATGATGGATGGATGGATAGATGATGGATAGATAGATGATGGATGGATGGATAGATGATGGATGGATGGATGGATAGTAACCAGCAGTTGAAAACAGAATTCAGAGCAAAAAATTGTTAAAAAAATCCAGAAATAATTATTGAAAAAACAGTATACTAATACTAAAATACTGCATCCTAAAATATGTACTGCAAACAGTGGAAAAGGCAGAGATACATCAGATACATCAGGCGTTGTGGCTCTGGTTCCTCTTTGTTTTCTTGCAGCACCCCGGTCATGCTGGGAATCTACATCAGTATCTTCGTCATACTCGCCAACATCCTTTTCATCTGTGCCATATATTCCTGCATCAAGGTATCAAGGATCGCCTCCTCACATTTAGCTGATCTACACATTCACAATCTTTTAAATGTTTGAATCTTTTTTGCTCTCGTAGCTCTTTCCAGCCGCCATGCAGACCGTCTCGAAAAAGATCGTCCAGTCTCGCACCAACAGCACCCTGGTCGGAGTGTTCACCATTATCCTCGTTTTCATCTCTGCCTTCGTTAACATGGTGAGATTAAAGGGTTACGATTGAAGGAGCTCTGGAAGGATGAACAGTGAGGAAAAAACGGTGATGTGGTTGGTTTCCGTTGTGAAATTCCATCCTCACACAGCAGTAAGACTGCACTTCAGTCTGCAGAAAAGACATATAGGACCTTTAGTTTGTGATAGATTTGAAAATATGAATTAAAAAATCTAGATGACTGAACATGGGCTTGATTAAAAAAAGAGCATTTAACAAATAAAATCAACAATGTTTGTCTGTTGGCTAGCTAGCATTAGCCAAAGTATTAAGACTTCGTTCATTAGTAAAAGGAGCTGATTAATGTCAGGGTACAAAACCAAACGAAGATGCAGACAATGTTCATCCTAGTTCTCCTACCCAACGCTGGTCACCTTCACTCTATATAACTTTGGGTTTTTGAGTTCATGTCCTTTGACCTCATCACCTTTGGGGTTTCACCCCCTTCTGGATCTAATCCATCCCTTCAGGATTTATTCCTCCCCAACATCTGTTCCTCTTTATAGTCCATTTTTTCCAGTCAAGTCTTCCTTAAGAAACAAATCAGCCACTTCCAACCTCAGAAATAAGAAACACATTTATTGCAAAGTAAGTTCGCACATATCTTGGTGCAGATATATCAGCAAAAAATGACAATAAAGAATAAATAAAGGGTGAAAAATCTCTGGTAAAACAGATAATACAGAGCAATACTACTGTATGATGAGGTGTTATTGTGTTCAGTGATTATTAAATTACCATAAGATGTAATAAATAATGTTATATCGTACAACCTCCAGACTAAACATTTAATTTGAAATGTTTTGTTTTTCTCAGAACAAAACAAAGTTTTAAATTACTCACAAACATTCAAACATTTCCCAGTTTCAGTGGAGCAATATCTAAATATGAGAGCAGCAGTTATTTGTGTTTTTCATGGTTTTTCAGTCTGATTTAGATTAAATGAGTTCTGTTGGACAATATAAAGACAATAATCCTTTATTCAGTAAAACCCATCATCGGCGACACATTGAATCCTGTTTTTTCCCGCAGTAATAGGATTAATTCAGCTATTTTACAGGTATTTTCTCTCTGTTTCACCACATGTTCAGAGTTGTTTCACCCGTTATTTATTAATAGTTGTCACTTTATCATCTCTTCTTCTTATCTGCACTGTATTTTGTACGTCAAGTCCCTGTATGTGTAAACCTACATGGCAATAAACTTGTTTCTGATTAAAAAAAGTCATTAAAATGTTTTAAGGTGTCAGACGGACATCATGTTAAATTAATTTGTGTGTGTTTGGCTTCACTGCAGTTTGCCTGCGACACCAGGAGCTTGGCACAATGCGTCGCTGAGCAGCTGAACACCTCTGCAGCGCTGGTGACGCCCTGTTTGATCCGCAGCCTGAATGTTTCCGCTGAAGGAGGTCTGGAGATCTGTCCGAGCCAAGGCCCGTCCTGCCCCTTTCCTGAGGTCGGCTCTCAGCTGTTAACGTCTTTACTTCACTCTTTGTTTCCTTGCTCTTTTTCTCTGAGATCTGTCGTGGATTAACAGCCCTTTTTGATGCGTCTCCTCTCCAGTATTTCAGCTACAGCGTGCTGCTGACGCTGCTGGCCTGCTCGGTGTTCCTGCAGATCAGCAGCATCGGGAAGCTGGTCCTCATGCTGCTCATCCAGCTCACCTTCCTGCTGCTGATGGAGTGGCCACAGGTGGTGCTGTTCGACAACGCTGACCTCTTCGTCACCTCCAATGCCATGTAAGTGTTAACGCAGAGCAGCGATCGCAGGATAATATGAAGTCAGGCAGCTTTTTTTTTTAGCTTTAATGTTTGCTAGTGCAGAGCCCATTTGGAGCGTAGGTTCTGCGTTCAGCATTGTGGAGCTAGATGAAGCTGCTGTAGCGCCACCTTTTGGCCAAATGGCACCTAATTGGTCACTATCACTCAGACGCCATATCTGCCCATGTCCACCAAATGTGGTCCCAATAACACGAAGCGTTCATGTTCAAGTTCAGTTTGAGAGCCAGCTGAAGAAAAATCCAATGAAGTCACTTTACTGTCGGGAGGCATCTGGTGGCGACTGCTCAAAATATGAAGGAGGAGTGTCAAAAATAGAGTATTTTTACACGTTTACATTTATTTATGAATCATTATCTGATATTGTTAGGAAACAGTGCCCAGCTTCACATGAATACTTTGAAAAGAGAGCATGGAAATTAATTTTAAAATGGAAAATGTGGAGGATCCCTGATTTTGACTTATTTGAGTTTGGTGTATTTAATTATTTGTGCTAATGAGATATATATTTATATTTTTCCTTTTTAGTGATTTAAATGAAACGACTGCTCAATGGTAAGAATTAAAATTTATATTTCGACTAAAAATAAATAATGGTAATTTATTTTATTTGTATTTTGAGCAGATTCTTTTGTTGTTTTTTTTACATTTTTAATTTTAGGTCCAGTTTCACTGAAACTACAAACCAGTGGTAAGATCACTTTCAGTGTTTTTTACTCCTGTTGTTTCAGTTTGAATTATTATATTCTGTATACGTTATATTGACGTCTGTCGGTTGTTTGCAGCCCTTTTGTTGTGACCAAAGTGTCCCTGAGGGTCATGACGCCGGTGATCCTCACAGTCTTCGTCCTGGCGCTGTACCTGCACGCCCAGCAGGTGGAATCCACCGCTCGCCTCGACTTCCTGTGGAAATTACAGGTGTGTCCGGCGTCACTAGAGGGCGCCACCTGACAAACTTTCTGCAAACCTTTATCTTCACACATCTGGAAAAGCTGATGCTGATTGAGCTGTCTCTCACTTTATTTATGTCTTTTTTCTTTAATTATGTTACAATATCAGTTAATGGTTTATTGTTTATGGATGATATTAATCTACAACCCCTCAGGTTTTTTTTATTCTGAAAAAATAGGGACAGGTATGTAAAGAAAGACAGTAACAGGTGATAATAAAATAATAAGTAATAATATAGTAAATTTGGTAATAAATCAGACAAACAATTGAATAATTGGAGAATTATAATGAAATACATAAGATAATAAAACTAGTGATAAAAAAATACAAATATATTATTATTTTATTAAAAATGATCATAAAAATAATCATCACGACAAACAATTTAATAGTGAATTGGAAAATTGTAATAACATAAAGTAAAAGAACTTTGTAATAATTGTACAACTAATAATAATAATAATAAATATACATTTATACAGTAGATCATACAAACAATTAAAAATACAAATAACAGTGATAAATAGTACAAAGAAATTGTCAAAAAAAATGACATCTGAAAAATGTAGTTTACATTGGACACTTAAAGGTAAATAATTATTCAATCTTCAAGATCTAAAAATTATATTATGAAAATGTGGCTTAAAGTGAATAAAAATATTTAGTACACTACAAAGAAATACCATTTCTTTTAACGCAGAACTATGATACATGTCATTTTAATACTTTTATGACAGGGAGATTGAACTTGGTCCAGAGGATCACTCCACTCGTCTGACAGGAACTTGTCTCAGTGTTTTAATGTTATTAATAATAGTAATAAAACTAATATTATCCGTATTACCTAATGGAGTTTTGTAGAAGTCCGCACATTTCATCACAGCTGAATATTTCCCTCCCAGGCCACAGAGGAGAAGGAGGAGATGGAGGAGCTACAAGCCTACAACCGCCGCCTCCTTCACAACATCCTGCCGAAGGACGTCGCCGCTCACTTTTTGGCACGCGAGCGACGCAACGACGAGCTCTACTACCAGTCCTGCGAGTGCGTGGCCGTCATGTTCGCCTCCATCAGCAACTTCTCCGAGTTCTACGTGGAGCTGGAGGCCAACAACGAGGGCGTGGAGTGTCTGCGGCTGCTCAACGAGATCATCGCCGACTTCGATGAGGTATGTCGCCAACCTTTCCTTTCACCCTTTTATTTAAAAAAAAAAAAGAAACAAATATGCCCAAATGTGATCACGGTCTGTTCCCAGATCATCAGCGAAGAGAAGTACAGGCAGCTGGAGAAGATCAAGACCATCGGCTCCACCTACATGGCGGCGTCCGGCCTCAACGACTCCACCTACGACAAGGAGGGCCGCTCGCACATCCTGGCGCTGGCCGACTACGCCATGAGACTGAGGGAGCAGATGAAGTACATCAACGAGCATTCCTTCAACAACTTCCAGATGAAGATAGGTGAGCCACCTTCAGAGACATCACGTCACGGTTTGTGACAAACGTGTGGTGATGTTTTTTTAAAATTTCTCACCTCCAGGTCTGAACATCGGCCCGGTGGTCGCCGGCGTCATCGGAGCGAGGAAGCCTCAGTACGACATCTGGGGAAACACAGTGAACGTGGCCAGTCGCATGGACAGCACAGGTGTGCCTGACTGCATACAGGTAGGAGACGGTTCAGAATCAAAATCACATTTAGGTACACCAGAACAATGTGTTTGAATTTAATACGGCAGCTCAGACATACATCTTTAGTTTATAATGTTGGATTTTTGTTGTAAATCTGTACATTTGGTTATGTTTGGTATGTTTTTGTGTTTTATTTGCATAAATACATATTTTCCAGTGTAAAACCGTAATAGATTACACGTTACTAGTTTTAAAATAAGTAATGCCTCACTGCTGAACGCATTTTTTTCTTTGCCTGTTCCACATTGTTAATGATAAATAAAATAATTGTTAAATGTCATATAAAAATACAAAGTTTGTAATCAAAGATATATATTGAAAAATTTATAAATAAAAGAAATGATTTATATTATTTATACATTTTTGTTAAAAATAAAAGAATGAAAAATGAAAATAAATTAAAAATTATGAATGATCAAATTTTAGATTTTATCAAAATGTAAAGTTTGGAATATAAAGATATATATTATAAATTTATAAATCTATTAATATTATTATTATTATTAATTAATTCTCTTTGCCTGTTCCACATTTTCAGTGATAAATTGAATCAAATTTTATATTTTATGTTAAATAGTTTGTAATATAAAGATATATTATAAAATTATAAATTCATATATTAATATAATTATGTTATTACGTTATTATGTCATATGTTATATTATTATAATTAATTAATATTCTTTTCCACATTTTTCAAAGTGTATTTAAAAGCACACACTTTGCTGCTTCTTATGAAGGAATAAAATGAACTGAGACAGTCTCAGTTACTCACGTGGATCGAAATCAATAAACAGTAAAAGTAAAACTAAACAAACATCTTGTGCTTTCAGGTGACTACAGACCTCTACCAGGTGCTTGCAAACAAAGGGTACGTGCTGGAGTGTCGCGGCGTGGTCAAGGTCAAAGGTAAAGGGGAAATGACCACCTACTTCCTGAACGAAGGACCGCCCAGCAGTTAGCGGCGGTGGCGGCACATGTCGGGACGTTCCCTGCCGTGGCGAGGACTCACAGTGTGAGCGAACGGCTGAATAAAAGACACTAGACACGCCATCACTTGAATCCCAAGGAAAGAGGAAGTGATTAAAAAACTCTGAAGACTCCTAAAAGGAAAAGGCGTTCTTGGCAGGAGGAAAATGTTCTCGTTTCCGGCGGCCGTTTTGACCGGCGCACATGTGGAAGGACGCGTGTTTTTCTCATGTCTAGCCTCTCTCTCAGGCTTCTTGAAAGATGCAAAGTCTGTTTATTTAAAACTACGCCTTTTAGCCTGTGTCAAAAGAAGAGTAACGCTGTACATAAGGCTACTTTTTATTTTTATTTTTATTTTATTTTTCCTGATTTCTTTTTTTATTTAATTTCACATGAATTATGAACAAGGTACTCATACTATTTATTAGATTTTGTTTTTGTGCAAAAAGGTCCTTTTACGGGAGGGGAGGAGAAACAAATGTGTGAATACATGGGTGCACAAATATCCAGTTTATCACAACGTCCATGTGTGTATGTGTTGTGTGTATGTGTGTGTGTGTGTGTGTGTGTGTGTGTGAATACATGAACACATGTATAACTGAGGAGGAATACATTGACCAAAGAGACTAAAGTATTTACTAAAAGCAAGGCAAGACATGTTTGATAAGTTCTCGCTAAATTATATATAGATATATTTTTTTTTAGGCCTGAACCCTCCAACTGCTGGCAGCACCTCTGCCTCATTTTCATAAAAAAAATATGTACAGTTAATTTATTTTGCTGGTTTAATTTTGACCTCTGCCCCTAAACAAAAATCACTAAAGACGACGAAGGATGTTATCAGAAGTAATCTATATTTTTATCGATCACGTCAGATTGGTTTCCTGCAGCGTGAGCAGTCGTTACCGTATAAAAGTATTTTTAGTTTTTGGTGCAAATGAAGGAGTTCTGTCAGGGGTCGAGGTTCGGGGGGTTTGGACGCAGTGGATCGGCACAGTTTGATTGTTCCGTGAAGAAGACTAGATGAAGGATTTTGACTGAATACTGTGCTTCGTAATCCTGAAGGGGGCATAACTATTTTCACTGTGAGGTTTTTCACTGATTTCTTGCCAAACATAACCGCTTCGAAGCATGTCCGATCGTGGTTTATTTTCATTTTTAACGTTTTATCGCTTCTGTAGCCCATCATTTGTATATTATTAATGTTGTTATAATTATTAATATTAATGATGATTAATTATGATGCATATTATTATGACAATTCCATTCCAACGACCAGGATTAAAGACCAGCACGCTTTTCTTGTTAAATGCCAGTCGTGAAGCTGAAGCTCGCTGGTACCGACTGATCAGCTGATCAGCTTTTCTACTAGTGAACCACAGCAGTAAACACTCACTGTGCTTTCTCTCTTTCAGTTTATTTATGCCACTACTGCAGTATTGTAAATCAGTCCGGCTTTAAGGTGACCTCTCCTCTCAGAAGTAATAGATGATGTGAAGCATTAACGACATACAGAGTTTAACAAATGTATTATTATTCCTCCACACAGTGTCAGGTGTTTACCACCTCTGTCCTAGATTAACAGTATTACTGATCATTATCACGTTTCTATCATGGTTAATCCACCAGTATGTGTAGCTCTTTAATGATAAATATTCTTATTTAGGAGTTTTTACAAATAAGCAGAAAAAATATCAAAGCACATAAATTACTATTTATTGACTAAATTCTTCAGTTATTTCCTGAACAGAAAAATGTGTTTAGGTGGTTGTTTGTTATTCTGGATTCTGACTGTGAATTCCAGTGTTTTGGATCAAATTTGGGTCTAAAAAGGTGAATTCAGTGTAAATTCTTCACTCCTGTTCAAAATGATGAAGAGGAGTGAACTCAGTGAGGAAGAAAGAGTCCAGTTAAAGTGAAGGACATGATGCTGCTGCTGCTATAATAATATTTGTTAAGCTCTGTATGTGTTTCTTGTGTTACTCACTCAGTAGATGTACTAATAGCTGAGTTTGCCTTAAGTTAATATGAGTCATATAATATCACAGGGAACAGTGCCTGGGCTGCTGGTGGAAAAGGAAAAGGACTCGTTGTAACTGGTAGCACTGGTTTAGCTCAACTCAACGACCAACAGTTGATTTTGTACCAAAGCTGCCGGTTTCCTCCTGTGCAGTGATAACATGGTGGCTTTGGGAGGGTCTAAATGTGAAGGAGTGACCAATGAGGAGTGTCCACTCTATGTATTCTATTTCTATTGGCTGTCCATAGACTTGTGTTGATTGTTAACTTTTCGGGGTGGTGGGGCAGGAAGTTTGTACCCAACTACTGAAACAGTGTTTTTTTTTTCACTCAGGCCTGATAAATCCTTCCCCATTTCTTTTTTTTTTTATTTTTTTTGTCGTTTGTTTATATTTTTATCCCTGAGTTGAAAAAGGGGGAAGCATTTCGCTGAAAAACAGTCGACGGACGAGACGAGTTTGAGGACTACGACAAAGAGAAAAAAAATTTCCCCTTGATGAAAAAAAAAAAATTAAAAAAAATCAATGGCTGTTTTTGAGTGTTCATATGTTTGTTAATGTTGTTAGATGTTTAAATTGGTTTACTTTATAACCACATTAAGATCCTTTACATTTTCAAGTGATGCATTAGGGGTCTGCATGTGCTGACTTTAATGTTATTAAAGGTATAATGCACAGCGAGATGGTCATTATTGGGAAATAAACCTCGACTGAAGTGGTTTATCTCCCAATAATAACAGGGCTCGCTGTGCATTATCTTTCTCATTATATTTCTAGTTAAAAAAAAATTGTTTGACACAAAAATAATCCTCCATAGACAGAAGTGTGTCCATAGAAACACTCTGTTATTGATAAAAACTGAAAGATCATCAACTAATGAATAATAATTCTAACTGCATCCAGTGACCCTGTAAACTGGAAATAACATCCCAGATTTTGACGTATTTCGAGGCCAAAACATGAGCACAAAGTTTGACTTATTTCGCAGAATCAAACCTGTACAGCAACATTATGTTTACAACACGAGAGGAGAGTCAATGTAAGACTAAGAGTGAGAGTCATTTCAGAATAATTCAGGCTGGAACCAGAACAAGGAAACCATGTTATGTTTATTTTATTATTATTATCCAGTGTAGAGGACGTCCTGAACTGTTTTAACTTTCTCAGAAAACAAGGGGAAACATCTAGAAGTATTTCTTCAGGACAGGTAATGTAAAACTTTTCCCGTCTACAAGCCTTTTTATTCCTTTATTCCCACTAAGTCCAGTAACTGAACTCTTGATGACAGTCACCATCTGAATAAAAATCACCCGTAGTTATTTTCTTGTCCTCTAGAGGACACTGCAGTCTCACTTTTTAGTGTCAAACTCTTCATTTCCTGCATGCTGGTGATCCATGTCTGGAGGAAATATTCAAACGCACCATTAATAAAACTTTTTATTTATTGCATTTAATTTAATTTAAATTGCCATTAAATATATTTTTGTTCTGCGTTTCGTACAGACTGTAAATATTTATTATTTTGATCAATTATTCTCTATTATTTCATTATTTGTTTGTTAATAAAAACTATTTCATAACAATAATAATAATAATACATTTTATTTATAAAGCTTGTTTTAATCAAAGACACTTCATAGAATTCAGACAGCCATAAAAATGTGACAACAAGTTGATTAGTACAAATAATGTACTGAATAAGTTAATAAGCTAGAAACAATGAGCTAGCAACGACAAGCTAGGGACGTCAAGCTAGCAATGTCAATGTCAAGCTAGAAGCAACAAGCTAGCAATGTCAGGCTAAACGACAAGCTAGCAGCAACAAGCTAGAAACAACAAGTTAGCAATGTCAAGCTAGAAGCAACAAGCTAGCAATGTCAAGCTAGAAGCAACAAGCTAGCAATGTCTAGCTAAATGACAAGCTAGCAGCAACA
The DNA here is from genome assembly GCA_029721515.1 of Synanceia verrucosa. Lineage (NCBI taxonomy): Eukaryota > Metazoa > Chordata > Actinopteri > Perciformes > Synanceiidae > Synanceia > Synanceia verrucosa. Next base: position 1,895,294 of record CM056561.1, on the reverse strand, counting down.
ATCTAGAAACAACAAGTTAGCAATGTCAAGCTAGAAGCAACAAGTTAGCAATGTCAAGCTAGAAGCAACAAGCTGGCAATGTCAAGCTAGCAGCAACAAGCTATAAACAACAAGTTAGCAGTGTCAAGCTAGAAGCAACAAGCTAGCAATGTCAAGCTAGAAGCAACAAGCTAGCAATGTCTAGCTAAATGACAAGCTAGCAGCAACAAGCTAGAAACAACAAGTTAGCAATGTCAACCTAGAAACGACAAGCCAGCAACAACAAGCTATCAACACCGCACTAGCAACAACACGCTAGTAACAACAAGCTAGCAACGCCACGCTAGCAACAACACACTATAACAACAAGCTACCAACGCCACGCTATCAACAAAAAACTAGCAACACCAAGCTAGTGACGACAAGCTAGAGACAGTAAGCCAGCAACAAGCTAGCTTTTGTGTAGGTTATTTTTTTCTTTTCTTTCAGGTTACGAACCATTACTATGGCAACCCATTTCGTTTTTTCCTTCCTTCTCCCATGGATTTAAGTCAAATGTGATCGATTGCAGCACCACTGACCTAGTAGGTGTGAAATATATCTGTATAATACGTTATATTACTAATCAAAATATCCAAATTGCAAAAGACAGGGAACAAAACAGGATTTTATCAGTTTATATGAAGGACATGATCAACAGGAAGTAGCACCAGTGAGTCTCCTGAAGTTCAAGGGTCCCGTGTGCCTCATCATGAACCCAGATGATGACTCAGTCATCATGACCAGTTTTTATTACAGAGCACTAGAACCTAAAGCTAGAAATAAAACACTTAAAAACGAACCTCTTTAAGCAAGCAGTTAACCTCCAGTAACATTTTACCGCTTTCTCCTTTCAGTTTTTATGAAAAGCGCTATATAAAGTATTATTATTATGATTATTATTATTATTATTATTATTTTGTTAGCATTATAGTGTGGCTTCGGTTCATTAATTTGCTTAAAATTTAGTCCTGTTACTGTATGAAGGTTGACGTAATTAGCCTAATTGTCTTGATTATCTAGTTTGACCAAACAGATTTCTGGTGTACTGACTGCACTTCCCTCACATGATAAAGGAGAGCACAGGCCGAGCGGATCATCTTCACATCCTGACATCCTGCTTCTAGAACACAGTAAGTACTGCTACAAAAATAATTTGAGATAAAATAAAAATATTAAGATAAGAAAAGTGTCCTTATGACTGCTTTGTGGCATAATTCTTACTTATCAGGAATTTTTTAATCTCCAAATATAGTTGTAAAATTTAACCTTTTGTCATAATTTGTCTGTGATTTCAATTTACATGTCATCTCTGTTATTGTTTGAATAAATGTGCATATTACATGATGTGCACATAATGAAATAATGAAAATATAATGTCTAATACTCACTTTAATTGTTACTTAATAGAAATTAAGTAACAATTAAAAATAGTAGTTGAAGTGCTTATATATTCATTGCTTTTATGCTTTTCTACATTGATGTGTTTTATATATTTTATTCTTTTTTTTTTAGGCCAGTCCTTCTCTGTGCATGCAATGTATTTTTCAAACCATCGACGGTCACTTCCAGCAAAAGCTGTAACTTCTTGCTTGGTCATGGTGCTCTTCATTAATTGCTACCTCAGTGTGACATTACACCTGTCACAGGTGAGAACCAGTCTCCACACCATTGGCCCGTTGCCAGTTCCGGCTTGTCCACCCGGCTTTTACACTGAAGAGGAGCTCAGACCTCACCTTCAGAGGCCTCGCCAAGATCCCAGGGCGCCGGGCGCTCACGGCAAACCCTTTGTGACACATCGAATGAGTCTGGAGGAAAATGAGGAGAAATTCAACGGGTTCCAGAGAAACCAGTTCAACCAGTTTGCCAGTGATCGGATCTCGCTGCACCGTGATTTGGGTAAAGACACGAGGCCTCAAGAGTGAGTATTCACACTGATCAGTGAACTTTTGACTTGACCTAAACTACTGTTCAACACTGAAGAAGCACCTGTTATATTGGAGCTTTACTATTTCATGTCTTATTTGCATTTTAATAATTTTGGCCCCCGAACAAAGAACATATAAGTGATTAAACCTTCCTTTTTGTCGAATAAAGTCTGGGCCATTTTCCTCAAAATTCCCTTTAATTTTCTCCTCCAGTCCAGAAAAGTGCAGAAGGCCATAGATCATTACTGAATTTACTTTATCAACTAACCATCAACTAGATCTAAACCCATTCCTGTCACTACTGAACACATCAGACTGAAGCCCCCTAAAATATTATTAAGTCCTCTTTAATAAGTTGGTTTTGTTTTATTATTTTAAAACTATTATTTTATTTATTTAATTTACTTACTTTTTTTTTTTTTACAAAAAAGTGCCAACAAATTCAATATAAAGTGTCCAGAATATGAGTAAATAAATGATCATATAACATTATTCATAAATCACTTAAATACAGTTGCCCCCCTCATAGTCTGATTGTTGAAAAATATGCCTTAAAGTGCCCTCTTGGGAGGCAAAAACACACCTTTTTTATTTTCTTTTATATATATATATATATATATATATATATATATATATATATATATATACTGTATATATATGTGTGTATGTGTATATATATATATATGTGTAAACCTGTTAACCTTCAGTCTGACTCTGACAGCTGCTTGGAGCAGAAGTTTCTCCGTTGTCCCGGCCTCCCGACCACCAGCGTCATCATCGTGTTTCATAACGAGGCCTGGTCCACCCTGCTGAGGACGGTCTACAGCGTCCTGCACACGGCGCCTGCAGCCCTGCTCACTGACATCCTCCTGGTGGACGACGCCAGTACTGATAGTGAGTGTCTTCATGTTGAGATAGAGTCCTAAAAACCCTTAAAACCAAAGATAACGAGTGTCTTCGTGTTGAGCTAGAGTCCTAAAAACCCTTAAAACCAAAGATAACGAGTGTCTTCGTGTTGAGATAGAGTCCTAAAAACCCTTAAAACCAAAGATAACGGGTGTCTTCGTGTTGAGCTAGAGTCCTAAAAACCCTTAAAACCAAAGATAACGAGTGTCTTCGTGTTGAGGTAGAGTCCTAAAAAACCTTAAAACCAAAGATAACGAGTGTCTTCGTGTTGAGATAGAGTCCTAAAAACCCTTAAAACCAAAGATAACGGGTGTCTTCGTGTTGAGATAGAGTCCTAAAAAAACCTTAAAACCAAAGATAACGAGTGTCTTCGTGTTGAGGTAGAGTCCTAAAAAACCTTAAAACCAAAGATAACGAGTGTCTTCGTGTTGAGGTAGAGTCCTAAAAACCCTTAAAACCAAAGATAACGGGTGTCTTCGTGTTGAGGTAGAGTCCTAAAAAACCTTTAAAACCAAAGATAACGGGTGTCTTCGTGTTGAGGTAGAATCCTAAAAACCCTTAAAACCAAAGATAACGAGTGTCTTCGTGTTGAGGTAGAATCCTAAAAACCCTTAAAACCAAAGATAACGAGTGTCTTCGTGTTGAGGTAGAGTCCTAAAAACCCTTAAAACCAAAGATAACGGGTGTCTTCGTGTTGAGCTAGAGTCCTAAAAACCCTTAAAACCAAAGATAACGAGTGTCTTCGTGTTGAGGTAGAGTCCTAAAAACCCTTAAAACCAAAGATAACGAGTGTCTTCGTGTTGAGATAGAATCCTAAAAAACCTTTAAAACCAAAGATAACGAGTGTCTTCGTGTTGAGGTAGAATCCTAAAAACCCTTAAAACCAAAGATAACGAGTGTCTTCGTGTTGAGGTAGAATCCTAAAAACCCTTAAAACCAAAGATAACGAGTGTCTTCGTGTTGAGGTAGAGTCCTAAAAACCCTTAAAACCAAAGATAACGAGTGTCTTCGTGTTGAGGTAGAGTCCTAAAAAACCTTTAAAACCAAAGATAACGGGTCTCTTCGTGTTGAGATAGAATCCTAAAAACCCTTAAAACCAAAGATAACGAGTGTCTTCGTGTTGAGGTAGAATCCTAAAAACCCTTAAAACCAAAGATAACGAGTGTCTTCGTGTTGAGGTAGAGTCCTAAAAACCCTTAAAACCAAAGATAACGGGTGTCTTCGTGTTGAGCTAGAGTCCTAAAAACCCTTAAAACCAAAGATAACGAGTGTCTTCGTGTTGAGGTAGAGTCCTAAAAAACCTTTAAAACCAAAGATAACGGGTGTCTTCGTGTTGAGGTAGAGTCCTAAAAACCCTTAAAACCAAAGATAACGGGTGTCTTCGTGTTGAGATAGAGTCCTAAAAAAACCTTTAAAACCAAAGATAACGAGTGTCTTCGTGTTGAGGTAGAGTCCTAAAAACCCTTAAAACCAAAGATAACGAGTGTCTTCGTGTTGAGGTAGAGTCCTAAAAACCCTTAAAACCAAAGATAACGGGTGTCTTCGTGTTGAGCTAGAGTCCTAAAAACCCTTAAAACCAAAGATAACGAGTGTCTTCGTGTTGAGCTAGAGTCCTAAAAACCCTTAAAACCAAAGATAACGAGTGTCTTCGTGTTGAGGTAGAGTCCTAAAAAACCTTTAAAACCAAAGATAACGGGTGTCTTCGTGTTGAGGTAGAGTCCTAAAAACCCTTAAAACCAAAGATAACGGGTGTCTTCGTGTTGAGATAGAGTCCTAAAAAAACCTTTAAAACCAAAGATAACGAGTGTCTTCGTGTTGAGATAGAGTCCTAAAAACCCTTAAAACCAAAGATAACGGGTGTCTTCGTGTTGAGATAGAGTCCTAAAAAAACCTTTAAAACCAAAGATAACGAGTGTCTTCGTGTTGAGATAGAGTCCTAAAAAAACCTTAAAACCAAAGATAATGGGGGTCCTCATGTCCTAAAACACCCTTAACGTCTTCCTTTCTGCACGTCCTGTCCATCAGTGGTGGAGGACATTTCACATCTTTCACTTACAGTGAAAGACACACCATTAAAACACATTTTCTATATTTGTTTTGAGCTTTTTGTTATGGCAGCATCTTTTTTGTTGTAGCTGGTTGAGACAGAACCAGTTAATACCAGATAATTTTACTGAATTTCAACAAGTTTAACTTGAACCTTTTGTGTCACATTTTATAACCTTTGACAGGTCTTAATTTGTGAAATCCTTCTTAACAGTGATAAGCCACTCGATGGCACCACAAACAGGAGGTCAGAGATTTTTATTCGCCACTTTACTTAAAGTTTTTTTTTTTCACAGTCCAAATGGTAATAAAACATGTATTTATTGTATTTAATTTCATTTCATTCACTATTTCAAAATCAATTTCTTTTTCTTTTTTCTTTTCATACATACTGTCAATATTTATTTTTTTATTACTTATTCTATAATTTCATAATAAAACACAATTCTATTCTATTTTAACCTTATTCATCCACATAGAAATATTATCAGTAAAACCTCTTAGTGACTGGTAATTGAGGAGCACACAGTACAATATTATATAATGTATAGTCTATATTGTCTCCACTGCACAGCCTTGAACTTAGCAGCTAATAATATTTTTTAATATTTTTTTAATTCATTGATTCTTTTTGCATTATTCGACACTGTTTTCTTCAATATTTTTTCTGTGGAACTCATTTCCTTTATCCTGATCACACACTTCTGGATTGATCTGTACAGTTTTCAGTCATGCATGTTGCACGGTATTATCTTTTTCCCACCTTATTCTCATTGTTTTTCCATTTTTATGAACTTTTTTTCTTGTTATTCTTTTTTATATTTGCACTGTGTTCAGATACAAACTGACTTGGCACTAAACTTCTGTTTCCAAAGTGTCATAAATTGTACTTTAAAGTACAAATACTTGTTATAATTATAATATAGCTCTTGAAAATGCTTATTTTGACTTTTATTCATGTTTTACTGATGTTCTTTTAATAAGTCCTTATTGTTGTTGTTGCTCTGTCCACTTTGCTACTGTAACTAGGCCGATTTCCCCTTCTTATCTTATCTTATCTTATCTCCTCAGATCACCTGAAGACTCGTCTTGATGACTTTGTGCAGCAGCTGAAGATTGTTCATGTTTTACGCCAGAAGGAGAGAAAAGGACTGATCAGAGCCAGACTGTTGGGAGCTCAGGCGGCTCGAGGACAAGTCCTCACCTTCCTTGATTCCCACTGTATGTATCCCATAGCTAGGTCTAGGTAGCAGAACCACAACCTGAACGCTGCAGCAGCTAAACAGGCTGTCAAGTGATCATTTAGGTCAACCTGCAGCATCAGTTTAATCCACTAGAAGTTCTTGTTTCTGCTGCTGACAGGCTCAGATTGATGCTAGAAGACTCTGACAACATTATGAAAGAACCCTGCAGAGAAATACAAGCTTCTCCTCTTGATCCAGTCTCACTGCTATCGTCTCAAACCTGAAGCGTCCTCGTCCACATGGTGGAAATCATCTTAAATATGAAAATCTGCTCTCAAGTCACACGACATGGAAGTAAAGAAAAATGTTTTTATTTCTGTTCTAGTAACAATCTGAGCCTTTTAGTGGCAGAAAGAAGAACTTTTAGTGGATTAAAAAGACAGTTCAGGTTAGAAAAGAGTAGAGTAGAATAGAATATTTAGATTCACCCATTGGGAGAAAATAATTTATTCCAGCAACATAAACAAGTAAGAAAAAAACAATAAATCAACAATAATGACTCAATAGAATTTTTAATAGTAATAAATATTTTATTTATAAATAAAATGTTTAATGACAGTGGTTAGATTAGATTGATGTCACCAGTGGAGGCTCTGCAGTCGATGAAGAACCTCTGATGTTTTTGCTGACTGTCAGGTGAATGCTTCCCTGGCTGGCTGGAGCCTCTCCTGGCTCGGATAGCAGAGCAGCCCACCGCTGTGGTGAGCCCGAAAATTACCAGCATCGACCAAAACAACCTGGCGTTCAAGAAGCCCACTCCTCATCCTCATTCTCACAAGAGAGGGAATTTTGACTGGATGCTCAATTTTGGATGGGAGTTCCTCCCTGAAGAGGAGAGGAAGCGAAGGAACAACGAGACTCATCCCATCAGGTGAGCACAGGTCATCCAACTATTCATGTAAAAATATCATTTAATGTTAAAGATCATGGCCGACACATTTTACTCTACAGACTTAAGAAAACATCTTTGTTTGGTCCTGCAAAAAAAAAAAAAAAACACACTCATTTGATGTAATGATCATATAACATCACAAATGATAATCATATCAGTCAGTATAATCACAATCATGCAGCCGTAGAAGTACAGAGATTAACACATTTATTATTGCAATCTCTGTAATCAAAATGATATCTCTAATGACATATTTGAAGTTTCAAATTTACCATAACAAAAGCAGAAAAAAAACCAGAAAATTCTTATGATTTTTTTGATTGACTTGCTAAATTCCAGTTATTTCCTGTCAGAAAAAAAAGGTGTTTTAGTGTTTGTTTGTTATTCTGGATTCAATTCTGACTCAAATTTGGATCTAAAGAGGTGAATTCAGTATTCAATAATAATAATAATAGCAGGCCAATAGAGCAGAAAGTTAAAATGCTGAGTGATGGAAGCGGACCAACATACGTCTGTTTCATCTTATTCATCATCTTCTAATTTTCTTGGCATTAAAACCACAACATCTGATGTGACGAACAGGACGCGAACGCTGTCTGCTGGATGAAAGTCTTTAAAATAAAATTAAGATGAGTTTAAAATAAAATAATCCTTTATTTGTTCCATTGTTCCAGAAAAGTGGATGTATTACAATAAGGACCTATATGAAAAAAATAAGAAGCAGTGTCATCAATAAAGAAGTAGAATACGAAGAAAAACATGAGTAAACGATATATGTAAAGAATATGCCTTAAAATATGTGTGTATCTATAAATATTTAAATAAACAGCAGAACAGATGAAAAACAACATCCAATAAGTCATCATCAGCGAGCACAATGGAGAAACTGGTGTAATAAAGATAACAGTAAATACAAATATTACACATAACGCCTGGTGAATACGCTGCATTTGTGGTCGATTTCTCTCTTAAATGTCTGAAAGAAAAGCAAATAATCTGATTATTTGGATTAAATCAGTGACTGTTCGGTGTCTGTCGCAGAACTCCAACATTTGCTGGCGGTTTGTTCTCCATATTGAAGTCCTACTTTGAGCATATCGGGGCGTACGATGACCAGATGGAGTTCTGGGGAGGTGAGAACTTGGAGATGTCCTTCAGGGTAAGATGTTTTTCTCTAAACCACTGAAGAGTTTTAACTGAGAATCTTTCAGAATTCACCTTTTTCATGCCAAAATTTGAGCCAGAACACTGGATTTCCTAAGTCAGAAATGAATCAAGAATAATAAAAAAATTAACATTTTCATCAAGAATGATAGGAAATAACTGGAATTTGGCATCCAAATCAAAAAATAATAATAATGTTTTTTAATACAATCAATTTTCAGTAAATTCCTGGATAACATAGATAATTATAATTTAGCATTAAAGATATCATTTTGATGAAGGAGTTTGCACATACTGGTGGATTAAACATAATAGAAATATTCAAATATTTTAATAATCAGTAATATTGTTAATTTAAGACAGTAAACACCTGACAGTGGATTTGTTATATTTCTGATTTAAAGTCATTGTCTCTTGTCTGCTGCAGGTCTGGCAGTGTGGAGGTCAGATAGAGATTATTCCCTGTTCTGTTGTCGGCCACATTTTCCGCAAAAAGATGCCCCACCTCGTCCCCAACGCCAGGTTCGTGATCAACCGCAACCTGGTGCGCCTGGCCGAGGTCTGGATGGAGGACTACAAGTGGGTCTTCTATCGCACCAACAGGGAGGCGGCCTCCATTTCTCAGCAGGTGAGTAAGAAAACAGGCAGAACCAGAGAGGCTGGGTCACATCATGGTCATGATGTTGGATCACCTGACTCATCGTTTTTGTTTTCCCTCAGGAATTATTTGGAGACGTTTCTGAACGTCGGAAACTCAGGGAGACATTGAAGTGCAGGAGCTTCTCGTGGTACCTGAACAACGTTTATCCAGAGGCCTACCTGCCCGACATCACGCCGCTCAGCCACGGACAGGTAAACGACTCCACCTTCACCTGGATGTGACAGAGTTCTAAAAAAAAAAAGAAATGCTTGAGCTCAGATCTTCCATACTCAATACCCATTTAGAATAGAATAAAATATCTTCCATTGATCCCCACTGGGGGGCATTTACTTGTTACAGCAGTGTGAACAAGTTATAAGTAAGAAAAGAAAAAAAAAAAAAGAAAATATATATATATATATATATATATATATATATTTATATAATATAAAATATTATAAGAAAAATATCATTATTGCAATATAAAATATTCAGTCATATATATATATATATATATATATATATATATATAATTTTGGAAAAACAAAGCCAAATTACAGCATGTCACAAAATGTCACAGTATAGTATGTCAACACCCAGACTGTTTTCTGTGTAGCAGTTATTATTTATTTATTTATTTATTTATCTATCTATTTATTTATTGATGTATTTGTTTTCTGCAGTTGGAAAATGTTGGCTGGGGATGCCGCCTGGATGTGAAGGTCACAAAAAATAGACGGACGAGAATCTTCAAATGTAGGACAGCAGGTGAAGCAAAGGTCAGAAAAATAAATCTATTTTTTTCTGCATAACAAGTTTTTTGAAATCTTATGTTTAATATGTGAATGAGGCATTATTATTGTTATTATTATTATTATTATTATTATTAGAGAATGTTGAATTTAGCAGAAATCCACAGATGCAAGTAGTCAAAATGGTAAAATCAACACCTGAATGAAAATAATTTCCTGCAGGAAACTGACCAGTAAATGCTGTTTTAGCATCTGTTCTGTGTTTCTTTGCAGTACTTTGAGTACACGTCCCAGCAGGAGGTCCGGCTCAGCACCGGCCTTCAGCTGTGTTTACATGTACGACCCAGAAGAGTTCAGGTGACCCTGGAAACGTGTCGTCTGAAGGGGAAGGTAACCACGGCGACGCCTGAACAAGTGTGGATCTACACACAGGTACGACGAGTATTTGTACATCGATCTCTGCAGCAACTTGTGTTGCCACCCAGGAGGAAATGCTCTTTAGTGTTTCCTCATTCTGTCCCCGCTCTGTTTTGTGGTTTGTGATGAATGAAGATCCTCTCATAGTTTACCTTGTTGTTGGTGTTGTTGTTTATCCAGACAAAACATCTGAAGAACCCGTCGACGGGGAAATGTTTGACTGTATCAGGAGGAAATGTGTTTGTGACCGCATGCAAATCCAACCAAGTCAACCAGTCCTGGCTCTTCAGCTGACGCTTGGACGTATTTATTTACATATAATTAATGTTGTCTTTAATGAATTTACTGTTTTACAAAAAAATGCAGAGAAAATATCAAAGCACATTATTATAATTATTTGATTGAGATGTTAAATTCTTCATTTATTTCCTGTCATTCCTGAACACAAATATGTTTTAGTGGTTGTTTGTTAGTCTGGATTAATTTCTGACTTCTCAGTGAATTCCAGTGTTCTGGATCAAATTTGGTCTAAAAAGGTGAATTCAGTTTAAATTCCTCACTCCTGTTTAAAATGGTGAAGAGGAGTGAAGTCAGTGAGGAAGAAAGAGTTAAAGTTAAAGTAAAGGAAGTGATGCTGGAGGCTCTTTTCCTGCTATAATACATTTGTTCAGCTCTGGCGTTTTAAATAAGATCTCACATGTCCAAAGAGTCCATTCTGTACAAAAGTGCCTGTTAAAGTTCAGCTGAAGCTTAGTAGCTGAATGAAGTGGTATTTTTCATCTCAAGTTCTCAGTTTTGTTTTGCCACAAAGAGGGGATTGTGTGGCTGTGTATGAAAAAAATACCCTCTGGCTTCAGTTAAATGAAGCCTCACATTAACGTCGGCTGAACTTTAAAAGGAATTTTTGCAGCTCACTTTAAGACAAACAGAAGGAATAACTGACCTATGAGTCTTTCTGTCACTGTGCATTTCGAGCGTGAGTATTCAATTTAAGTCTGATTTTGTGGGTTATTAGAGTGCAATACTTTTAATAGATATAACTAGGAAGAGTGGGAATAGCCTGCCTGTGCAGCCAAAACCTGTTATTTGTTCATGAAACATGGGTTTTGTTGTTTACATACAGTAGACTCACTGCCTGCAGCAAATGTGTTTTAAAAAACAGTGCCCAAAAACATGCACTATTCACGCTTGTACTGTGTAACATTTGCTAAGAAGGTAATTATCATGGAAATATATATTTGTAACAGTGTTTTTTAAGAGATTTGAGAGTGGGGGGAAATATAACACTGACGGACAGACCAACACATTGTTGATTTTGGTCTTTTCATGGAGTTTGTTGACACCAACAAAGGTAGAGCGAGTGCAGGAATGTAACTAAAGTAATTTACTTGTACTTTATTTCTTTTTTTATACAACTTTATACTTGTAGTCCACGACATCTCAGAGGCAAATATTGCACTTTTATGATTTTTCTTACCTGGTGTGTCCAGTGAATAATGTGTTCTGTGTTTTTCTGATGAACTGAAGGATAAACTGTGTTTAGTGTGTGTGTTGAAAAGGGTTCACCTCCTTCTTCAGCAGAATAAACTCTTTAAAAAGAAGTACTTTTACTGCATGTTGTTTAGCAAAATCATGTTTTTCTAGAAGTACTGTACTACTGTGTGGTATATTGAAATTCTAATTATTGCCTAGAAATAGCACTGTGTGTAATTTAGTAAATTCATTTTTTTTTCTACTACTGTATGTAGTCCGTAAAACTATGTTTTTTCCCACAAATAGCCTACTACTACATTACACATAAAATTACACTACCACAAAATTATTTTTTCCCCTGGAAGTTCTATTGCTGTATGTAGTTTACTAAAATTACATCTGTTGCTGGAAGTCGTACTACAAATGTATGTAATTTAGTTAAAATACTCAACTTCTAGTTGATGTAGTTTAATGAAACTCAGATTACTGTCTCAAAGTAGTCCTGTAGTAGTTTAGTAAGACTATGCTTTTTTTCTTGAAGTACTAGTAGTAGTAGTTTGGTATTATTTTTTTTCAGAAGTACTTCTACTGTGTGTAGTTTGATTAAATTCAGATTATTGTCTCAAAGTAGTATTTTATGTAGTTTAATAAAATTGTGTTTTTTTCTAGTACTTCTACTGTGTGTAGTTTGATTAAATTCAGATTATTGTCTCAAAGTAGTATTTTATGTAGTTTAATAAAATTGTGTTTTTTTCTAGTACTTCTACTGTGTGTAGTTTGATTAAATTCAGATTATTGTCTCAAAGTAGTATTTTATGTAGTTTAATAAAATTGTGTTTTTTTCTAGTACTTCTACTGTGTGTAGTTTGATTAAATTCAGATTATTGTCTCAAAGTAGTATTTTATGTAGTTTAATAAAACTGTGTTTTTTTCTAGTACTTCTACTGTGTGTAGTTGAGTAAAATAGTATTTTTCTAGTACTGCTACTGTAAGTTCGCAGTACGCATGCGCCGATTTCAAGCCCCGCCTCCGCAGGCAGAGCCGCTGACGTCACTGATCGACAGTGATGGGGACTCGGGCTAGCGCCGGTGAGTTTCTCTCTCAAACCTCCAAACCAATGATAAACTCTCATTTTCTTCCTTGTGTCTTGAACGGGCTGAAGTAGGCAGGGCTCCGGCAGCAACACACTCAGCCTCGCCTGCTGCCCCTCTGTCAGAGTGTGTAAAGCCCGGAACCTGCTGTCGGGTCAGGGTTTAACTGCCCCGGTTATCATCTCGTTAACGGACTGTGAGTAGCTGTAGTTGTACTTCTGTGAAGCTAACTAGCTAACCGCTGTTTACCAGCGCTAACGCTAGCGGTAAGCTAGGTGCTGTTTGCTAGCTGCTGCGAAGTTTTTGGATTTGTTGCTTGTCATGATGGCACAGCAACATGTGAAGCTGGTGTTTAGTATTAGTTAGCCCAGCAAAAACAATGTTAAATAGCAGCGTATTGTGAGCCGTTGTTTCTTCCTGGATGCTAGTAGCTAACTGTCCGTGTTAGCCCGTGTTATCTATGTTGGCCGCTTAATCGCGGTCGCGTTTAGCCCTCTAAATACGGGATTTGGTGGAGGTGGAGGTAGAGGATTTGGCTAATATCATTATAGTTTGTTGTGTGTGTCAAGCCGGGTCAGGGAGCTGGTGGCTCACATGTCAGTGCTGTTGTTATTCTGTGTTTCAGGGTAGTTTGTGTTTAATAACATTTAATGACTGTTGGATGCCTGAGCGTTTCAGAAAAGCGTTGCAGATTTCTCATTATCAACACATCCTGCAGGATGGTCCAGGGTGAAAATACAGAAGTCTGTTGTGAAATCACTGATGAAAAACAAGTACTTCCTGACTTGGCTCATTGTTACCACATTGCAGGCGTAACAAGGAAATCTAAGTTTATATTGTGCTTCCTCCTTGTCTTTAAATGCTGGATAATGGAGGGAGGTTGTATTTCCTGTAACAGCCTCATTTACTCTGTGGTAGAAAGAAGTATTCAGAATTTACTATTCTACTTCTGTACAATATTGAGGTACTTTCACATGAGTATTACTATTTGATTCAGTTCCACTTCCAGAGCCCAGGGATATTCAGTTTACAACATAAAGGAGTGTGAGTAGTGAGTATTTACTTTTCCGCCTACTTTCCTTTTACTTCCCTTTCATTTGATGACAGCATTAATTACCAGTTAATGGTGCAGCTGGTTTTTAGTATGAACAAATTAATTGACAGAAAACTAATTTTTGTAGTCGCTAAAGTCACAGCCTGAACACTGTGGTTTGGCTGATTGCTGCCATATTAATTAAGTTACAGGGAAATCTATTATAAGTTTATTGTCTGCTTCTTCCTTTTATTCAAATGTTATTCAAATTCACATGTCCTCCTTGCTTATCTTTAAATGTTGTATAATGGAAGAAGCCAAGGTAGTATTTTTAAACAGACAAAACCTGCTTTTACATTTGTGCTATAATAAAAATAATACCTTAATTATATATTAACTAATAACATAGGGTATACTACATGATTTGGCTCATAGTCAAATGTAAGTCTATAATCTAACTCAATTATGCGGCTCCTCCTTGCTTATCTTTAATTATCTTTAAATGTTGGATAATGGAGGGAGTAAAGAATATTTTTTTCCTGTCACAGCTAGATATTTACTTTACTGGAGTCAATGCAAATTTATCTTTCTACTCCACTACCACCCATATCCAAATATTTTACTTTTTACTCTATCACACAGCTTTGACAGTATTAGTTAGTTACCATTAGTTGCAGGTCTAGATTTCCCTGATTTTCCCTGTTCCCCTGATTACACTTGCATACTTAAATACAGTCCTCTCACTTGTAACAGAATATTTTTACAGTGTGGTATTAGTACTTTTACTTGGGTAAAGTATCTCATTACTTCCTCCACTTCAGTGGCTGCTAACTACTAATGAGCTCATACAAACAAATGGAAATCAAACAGTCTAAAATGCTCTGAAACTGCACACCATGCATATAACAAGGTCAGCATTGTAGACATGGTTTGTAGATGTCGAACTCAAACTTTCTACCACTTTGTGTTTTCTTTTTGTGGTTGTTATTATATTTACTGCAGAACCTCCACCGCTCAAAGGTCCTGGACACTCAGGTGCATTCCTGTTGGGTACGGCACAGTCTGTGTTTGTTTTCTCTATGGTTTAATGTGTAAATTATCGTCCGTGTAACATGGTTGTTTTGTTTGCTTTTTTGTAGAGAAGATGAGCAACATCCCCCTCTCTCGCTCGGAGGTGTTCGGGGAGCTGAGGAAGGAGCTGCATGAAGATGAGGAGTTCCACCAGTCTGATGTTCACATCTTCATCATCATGGGAGCATCGGTGAGAGACTGAAGTCACAGTCTGGGCTGTGATTTATATCAATAAGGCGTAGGAAAATGCAGTGTAAATTAAATTAGGTGAAAGATCTTAATCTTTTAGAGGCAACCAGGTACACGTACTGATGAGAGCTGTCGGCCTTGATTACCAAGAGAAGGTGTTGAAACTTCACAACATGCTGCAATGATTGCACACGTTGTGTGTGAGCAAGGAAATGTTGAAATGGATTTTGGCAGGCTTAGGCAAACAAGCGCCACACCGTTATTTAAGCTTTCAAAAGCCTAAAATGAAGCCAGAGAAAAAACAGTGTTCCCCTTGGCTTATCATTTCAGTGGTGTGTGTTTGATTCAATGATCTAAAGAAAAAAACAAAAACACAAAAGTGTTATTTATTTTTAAAAGCTCACTTTGCTTTGCATAAATCTGTTTCTGGCAGAAACTGTTTTGTGTTCATTTGAGGAATTAAACCTAAAACCCTTCAAATGCAATGTTGATTATTCATTGAATTCATACTGACAGTTTTGCTTAAATTACATATAAAATATGATGGTATTTTCACAAATTTATTTAAATTGTGCAATTCTGCAGTAAATCTGTAAACTAAGCATAAAATACTACACTACAGTTCACAGTCAGTCATTGGAAGGTTATTTGTGTTAAATCATAATGAAAGTTAATTTATTTTACTGTAAATCCCTCCTGTTTCCTCATACTGTGTCGGAAGTTCAAGAAGTCAAATCATTTTAGTCTTTCTGAACTTTTTTAGACCAGTTTCCTCATTTCTTGTTCTCTTCTCGCTCTGTTTTTTATTTTAAATTAGACCAAGAGTAATATAGATGTAAATAAAAACATTTAGTCTTTCCTTGAGAACATCTAAACTGCTTTACTTTTGCTGCTCAAACCATGTTTCCTGCAGAATTCTTGTTTTTTGTATGGAGAAAGGTTGTGTTATTATCGGCTTTGTCCTTTTCTGTTTGCTCAGTTTTGCAGCGTCACCAACAGTCAGCGTTTTTCCTTCAGTGTGGTACGGCGGCATGTCAGGAGGAAGAGCTGGTCTTTGAGCAGCCTCACACTGGTTTTACTGGTTTTTATAGACTCTGTATACATGTGTAGCTGCAATGGCTTTTTAAATGGCTGCACTTCAGGTTTCTCACCATGTAGTGACGTACGGTCACAGTTGATTTATTCATGTTGTAGTGAATGACGTTAATGATGCTCTTCAGTTTAAGCCTGCGACAATAACCCATTAAATCATTTAAATCATTTGTGCTGCATGGTATTGACGCACAACACATTTTATTTTGCCCTACAAAGGCTTCATATCCAGGTCAATTCACTCACCTGTGAGTAAAATAAGTAGGCTATATAAACAAGAACAGTGAAGCAACGATGCTGATCACAGATCAGGATTATCATTCTCTGAAGGGGAAAACCATCCTGGAAAAAATAATAATAAAAAAACACTTTATATAAATAGTAATTGACAGAATAATCAATTATCTCAGTAAGCGTTAAACAAAGAAGCAGGGTTATGTGTTCCCAGCTGAGGAATATTTTCAGCTTGCAGGAGTATACGCTCTCTCAGAATGCTGCAATCTCTGAGTGCTTTTCTAGTTTAAATAGGCATTACTTTGAATTACATAAACATTTCTACAACTCATTTCTTGTTTTTGTGTTGATTTGAGGTTTTCAACTCTGATTTCTCAGCTCTTCTTGTCATTTAGCTCCTCTTCAGTAGTTAAACCACTAAGCAGCAGGTTCTTTAACATGGCTTCACTTTGCAGCAGTGGCGTCTTTTATCTCTTGACTGTCCGCTGGGGTTTTTTTGGCGCTCGCTCTCAGAGGGATTGTTAAGGTTGAACGAGGCGACTTAACCTGCTGCCCGCGGTGCTGAGGCATCGTGTGTCATCCTGTTGGTGGTTGAATTTGCTGCACAGTAACTCAGCATCAACACGTAATGACAGTGTTCTGGACCTGTATTTATACAGTGACATCTGTGTGTGTGTTTGCTCTCTGTAGGGGGATCTGGCTAAGAAGAAAATCTACCCAACTCTGTGGTGAGTGAAAGGCTTCTCACCTTCTTCTAATCTGGATCGGAGCTTCTGGAGTTTGAGCCACATGTTTCTCTGTTTTCTGCCAGGTGGTTGTACAGAGACGGCCTCCTCCCTGAACAGACGTACTTCGTGGGCTTTGCTCGCTCTGACTTGACCGTCGACGCCATTCGGACTTCTTGCATGCCGTATCTGAAGGTAAAGCTGGACTTTTGGGCGTTTTATGGCCCCAGGGGCCACTTCCGGCCCTCAGGTTGATAACAGCTGAGAAATCAAACATGAATAAGTGACCGTCATGCATGTAATACAGTTGAGCTTTTACTTTGACAGTGCCTGTTATTTTATTTCCTACATCTGTGAGTGTCTTTGCTGCGACAGATGAGCACACAAAAATGTCTACCCATGTTTAAAATAATTACAGATTAATTCAGAATATAGAGTTTTTAATAAAACATTTAGTGCTTCTTATGAGGAAATAAAATTAATATTGAACAGGACTGAGTTCAGTTTTTTTGGTTCGGCAGGTTATCAAAATCTTTTAGCTAATGTGTTGAGAGTAGATTCCCAGCAGATAGTAGCAAACTAAAAAAACAAACAGTATGTAAATAAAAGCTAGAATATAATGTGAATATAATGAACCTATGGAGGATTTTCACCTTAATCTGCAGCATTATGGGACTTTGCAGTGACTTTCAGCTTTTAAAGTGTTAATGACAGCTGTCAGGACATAATATTATGAAATTAATGATCTGTTGTTACAATCTAGCAACAGAATTTAATCAAATTCTGGATTTGGACAATCTCTGTCAGACTTGAAACCACCCTGTTTTAGTTCACTCTCACCACTCTCATATTGTTATTTGCAGAGGACTTTTTTTTAATGTTTGCTGTGTTGAATCATGGCGGTGGTGTGTTTACAGCTTGTTTCTGCTGCTTCAGACCTCAAGTCTTTTTAGAAACACAGCAAAACATCCATTCCTCACTTCCTGGTTGTGTGATTGTTCCCTTTGATCCAGGCGACAGAAAAAGACGCAGAGCGGTTGTCGGCTTTCTTTGGCAGAAACACGTACATCAGCGGCAAATATACAGACGAGGCTTCCTTCTCCAAACTGGACGCTCACATCCTGTCTTTGCCCGGTGGACCTGAGGCCAACCGGCTCTTCTACCTGGCGCTGCCACCTACCGTCTACCACGATGTGACCAAGAACATCAAGCAGTGCTGCATGAGCGCCAAGTCAGTACACGTCTACTAATAACTGCTGCTTTGTCACACCGTTTACTTGTCGGTTTGCAGGCAGATTGGATGCACGGAGCATCAGAACATCATCTTTTTATGTCCAGCTTTGTTGTTTTATTGCATTTTAGTGCACAAAGAAATCCCCACATGTGATTATACATGACATGAGACCACGTTAGTGCAGCAGTTGGGTGTCTGTCTTGTGATGTTAAACTAAAATTGGAGGTTCTGGGTGTTATTATGTCCACTCCATTTAAACCAGTAAAAGTATAACACAGTTAAAGATGATCGTACAGTTCAACATCAACACCTCTTTAATATAGTTTCAACAAAAACTGGATATTTACACCTCTGCTTTTCTTAGAGTGAATCAAGTCTATAACTAGATTTCAGTGAAAAAAACACAGTTAAAGCTGCTGAATATTTTATTGCCTCCACACAGCTCTCAACATGGCAGCTCGCGGCTAAGTGTGCTAACGGTGGAAGAGCTAACTGTGATTTCCTGAGTAAAAATAAGTTGCAGCTCAGAGATGTCCTTTATCCACTAAAGTACATCAGAGAAGCACTGATTTTTAACACGAAGCTGCTTTATTCTGTTTTTTTTTTTGTTTTTGTTTTTTAAAGAGGTTTTTAATCAGTTTTTTTTTTTTTTTTGTTTTTTTTAGTGAAAAAAACATCCTGAACACTGAAGGAATCCTAACCAGGAGAAACAATGAGCATCAATCGATCTACAGTATTGATCAAAGTGGGCGTGTTTCTTTTGTTTCCTGTTTGTGAATGTCGTGCAGAGGCTGGACCAGGGTGATCGTGGAGAAACCGTTCGGACACGACCTCCAGAGCTCTGAGGAGCTGTCCACCCACCTGTCCTCCCTCTTCACCGAAGAACAAATCTACCGTATCGATCACTACCTGGGCAAGGAGATGGTGCAGAACCTCATGGTGCTCAGGTGAGGAAACAAAAACAGCTTCAGATAAGGAGGGAATTCTGTGAGAAGTCAGAAATGAATCCAGAATAACAAACAACCACCGAAACACATTTTTCTGTTCATGAATGACGGGAAACAACTGGTCAAAAAATAATAATAATAATAATGCTGCAACGGTAAATTATATTTAAGCATTAAAGATAACATTTTGGTTAAAGAGCTTGTCCTGTGTTGAACTAATTCACATGAATAAAAGTCAAAAACACGCAATACTAGCAGCACATTTGTTCCTCAGTTGTTTGTAATTATTAATGTGCACAAAGGGAATTTTTTGGGGGGTTTTAAGGTCATTTGAATTATGCATCAGTGTCAGCTGGTTTAGAAAACAGAAAACTGGCCTCTGACCAAGAACAAAACACAGGATAATCATTTATGCATGTGTAACCAGATAACGATTTAATTACTGTATGACCGACACTCTTTGCAGGTTTGGGAACCGGATTTTCGGGCCGATCTGGAACCGGGACAACATTGCCTGTGTGGTTCTCACCTTTAAAGAGCCGTTTGGCACTCAGGGACGAGGAGGCTACTTTGATGATTTTGGCATCATCCGGTGAGTGGAGGACAAAAAAAAAACCCTCCTGCTTTGTCTTTTTATATTAAACTTCAATGCTTTTGTTCCCAGGTTTAAGGTGAAGTTATGTAACATTGAGCAGAGAGCTGCAGCTTCTGTTCTTAAATCCTGTGTTTTTATCTACTGTGTACTGTAAACTGTACTTCCCCCAATCTAGTATTTATAAGCAGTATATAAATGATAAATAAAAGGTTTAATACACACAGATGTTGGGTCCAAAGGTGTAGTATTTGCCAGCACTCATAAATGTGGGATCACTTTCTATAACAGTGTCTATAAAACATACTTTTCATGCATTGTTACTTGCTTATTTAGCTGTATAATTATATTTATAAGCACTCATAATTGGCAGATAGATACATTTAGGCAAGGGAAAACTGCCATGGTCATTTTCAAAAGGGTCCATTGACCTTTGACCCCAAGATAGAGGCTGAATATTAACGTGCCTCATTACACCTGACAGTATAACACATCGTTATAGCTCAGCATAAATAAAGAAATAATAATGTTGAGAGTGAAAACTGATATTGCACAGTATTAGAGAGATGCAGGTTGATCACAGCCTCTGACCGCCTGTCCTCTTCATCCTGAACAGTGATGTGATGCAGAACCACTTGCTCCAGATGCTCTGCCTGGTTGCCATGGAGAAGCCTGCCTCCACCAGCTCCGATGACGTCCGGGATGAAAAGGTACAACAGGAATTTAACAGGAATAAACAGGGATTACCAGGAATATAGTACAAGGAACTTAAATCCAGTTGGGGAAAGTATAATGTAACATAATTCTGGCTGAAACAACCAGATTAAATGCAGGTAGATTTGATTATCTGTGCTTTTCTTTAATCAAACAAACGTAACAGCACTTTACTCACTGCAGGTTTATTGAGGCCACACCCCCTACAGTTCCTTTGTTTTTGTTTTATTTAGCATCGATGCGCTCTAAAAATGTTTATATTTATGTTTTATTTCCAAATTTCCAGTTAATTCTCATATATTCCCATATCATCATGTATTTAAAATATATAATATTTCCAAAATTCGCCAGCTTAACCCTCGTATTATCCTCCCATCAACTTTTATCCTCCCGGGTCAAATTGACCCACTCTGTTTGGACAGTTTGGGAAAGCATAAATTGTTGCTCAATTCTGTAATAGACATTGTTTTCTGTTTGAATTTGTGGCTGATATAAATAATTTTGATGCCTTATTTTTGACAAAAAAAACCCCTGAATATCTTGAATTATTTTGACCGTACTGTAGATCAGAGCACCACATAGATGGATTATCACAGTCTGTCAGTCAGTTTTATAAAGCATGAAGTTTAAATTATCAGTCAGTTCTGTAATAGACCTTTTCATACCTTTTCTTTTTTCCATTTCTTTATGGAATTAGTTGTCAAAAAACCTTGTTTACATGAACCTCATGTTTGAGTAGAATATGACAGAAATTATGAATTATTTTGACTGCATAGGTGAGAGGACCATTTGTTGAGGGATTATTGTGTAATAAAGCATTTAAAATTTTTAGTCGCAGCACACAATGACACCTTTTGTCCTCCAGGGTCAAACTGACCCGAGGACAATATATGGGTTAACTTCCCATGGAAAGTTTCTGGAAATTTACCAGACATTTTTCCACCCTTTGCAACCCCAGACGGACTTCATGTTTTTTTCCCTCCCTCAGGTGAAGGTGCTGAAGAGCATCGCTCCAGTGTCCATGTCGGATGTGGTTCTGGGTCAATATGTGGGCGACCCAGAGGGGGAAGGTGACGCCAAACTGGGTTACCTTGACGACCCCACGGTCCCTAAAGGATCCACTCAGGCCACCTTCACCACCGCCGTGCTCTACGTGCACAACGAGCGCTGGGATGGTAAAACCCACCGTCCACTTTTTTTACACAAAAGTCCAACTTTTCTGAAGCGCTAAAAACGCATCGCTCCCCAGGCGTCCCGTTCATCCTTCGCTGTGGGAAAGCTCTGAACGAGAGGAAGGCCGAGGTGCGTCTCCAGTTCACCGACGTCCCGGGCGACATTTTTGGAAATCAGTGCCGCAGGAACGAGCTGGTGGTGCGAGTGCAGCCCAACGAGGCCGTCTACGCCAAGCTGATGAGCAAGAAGCCCGGCGTCTACTTCAGCCCCGAGGAAACCGAGCTGGACCTCACCTACAAGAGCAGATACAAGGCACGTCTGTCTTATACTTAATTTAAAAGTCATGCCCATAGTCTGAATATCACATTTAATTCATTTAATATGTCAATAATTATTAGTATATTATTACTATTATATCAGTGTTTTTATTTTAGTACATACTGTTAGTATTTATTATTCGTAGTACTTGGAGTAGCATAGAATATATTTTTATTGTCGTTGTTATGAAATAATGAAAGACATTTTAGCAGCTCTTCGAACAATTTAGCAGCACAAGACACATGGATTAGACATCATGTGGCATATAAAAATAGACTAAAATTAGAATCAAAGAGGGGGAATATTAGGATGATATGTGCACACTACAGAGGGTAATGATATATATTGCTGTCGGTAATGAATATAACAAATGTGCAGATTGAATTTAGTGCCGATAATGTTACTTATTCCATTATTCCATTATCGTTGCTTTATTTTTTCTTACTCATAGCTTGTTTTTGCTGCTGTAACCAGTGAATTTCCCCTCCTGGGGGATCAATAATCAATACTCTGTTCACCTTTAACGTCTTATTGTCTCGTATCCAGGATGTGAAGCTTCCAGACGCCTACGAACGTCTCATCCTGGACGTCTTCTGTGGGAGTCAGATGCATTTTGTCCGCAGGTCCGTCTTTGTCTTTTAATCACTGTTCTGATCCAAACGTCACACTAGGTGGCGTCATTTTGAGTTTTTTCTCTGCTTCGGCCTGAAGCTGTGAAAACCTGAAGTACAGCTCTGATGCCTGAACATCCTTTCTGTTTGTCTTTACAGTGATGAACTGAGGGAAGCCTGGAGGATCTTCACACCTCTTCTTCATCACATCGACAGAGAGAAGCCCAAACCTATACCCTACAGATATGGAAGGTAGGAAACGGCACTGCATCAACTAAATTTAGTGGTTTCACTGTTTCACTCAAGTTCTGCACAGAACCCTTTAATAATTTACAATTTACTGCAAGTTAGAAGAGTGTAATAACAGTTTAAAATGAAGAAAAACAGAAAAAGAATAATACATTTTTGCTTATTTTTGTTGCTAGTGTATTTCACTTCTATAGTATTGTATCAGGATGTCAGCAGTGAAAACTATAATAATAACATTAATAATAATAATATAAAGGTGGAAGCTACAGATCACAGTGACGGGACAATTGCATTAAGTATATTCATAGATATTAATATCTATACATATTCATAATCAATAATTCACTGTGATAATCAGTTAAAGGCAAAAGCAGCATGTGTATACTTTCAGCAGCTAGCTAATGATGTGCTAACTGTGTTTAGTTTGTTAGAAGATCAATATTTATTTTTTATAATAATTTATATGTTTATAGGTCGGTTATTTCTGTCGCTCATAACTCCTTGATCACGATATTAAATACTATATTATACTGAAGACACGTGTGGCAGGTCGTAACGAAGGCTTAATTATTTTTATTCTGGTTATGATTGTTTTCTCTTTTCTTGTCAGCCGAGGACCGACAGAAGCAGACGACCTCGCAAAGAGAGTGGGATTTCGCTATGAAGGCACTTACAAGTGGGTGAACCCTCACAGACTGTGAACGGAGAAGAGATGAGGGAGCTGTAGAGGTAGGAGGGGTGAAAGAGCTGAGTCATGGACTGGGGTGGGGAGGGTTTAAAGAGCTGAGTCATGGACCAAGAGTGTCTTTTGAGGAAGGAGGCGTTTCCATCTTGTGGATCCATCGTCTTCAGCCGGTTCATCAGACAGAAGAAGTATTTGTGCACTGCTGGTACTTTGATTCTTCTCATACATTCACAGCAGCTCTCTGTTTTATGAGAGACATGGGACCAAGTCAGGCCACAGAGAACAAAACAAATCCAATATTTTTGTGAACAAAACAATCGTCCGATGAACTCGCTCCACGCCTCCCCCCTCGTCTTTTATTAATTAGGTCTTAATTAGCCAGGATGGTAAATGGAATAACTGAGTGACAGCACAACGCTGAGTCATGCTCAGTCAGCTTGAGAAGCACTGCACCAAAGATGATTTCCGAACACAAATTAATAGCCGTCATGATTGTTACTCAGTTAAGCTTTGACTGCAGCTATTAATCGAATTAATGGAATTTCTTTTTGCGGCTTGTGTATTCCTCTTCAGGACTCTGTGCTTTATAAAGGGCGGTTTCTCCTCAGAGCGTTTGTACTGGAATAGTCTTAATTGTCATTATGGACCGAAAACAAATAAGCTGTTTGTCTCTGAGCTTCATTCCCTTTCTTTTCTTTTGTTTACATTTTATTTTTCAGGTTTATTTAAAATGTTCATTCCATATTTCTTAAAATATTCTGACAGCAGTGGTGTGAACCACAGGTCAACAGTGAATGTCTTAATAATGACATGCTGGATACTGCTGTCTATCGCACACTCACCTGTAATGCTCGCTACCTTTCCACTACTTGTAATAAAACTAGTTTTGCTTCACTGTTTGTGCTCTGTATTTTTTTTATTATTACTATTGTTTCAAAGTCAGTGCTGCCGTGATAGATGCTCAAATCCAAATATTAAAAGAAACAGGAACATAAACGCTCACTAACAGCTAACATGATATCTTTAAACTTTACAAAATACAAACTTAACTAGATTTACATTTTATTCTTGTTTTTTTTTAACTTGACAATTCACAGCAGAGTATGCATGGTCTGTTTTTTTATCTTAAAATTGTAGGAAATATATTTCACAATATTAAAAATAAATCATAGTACTAATAATGAAATATAGTGAAAGGAAAATAATAATTATGTTTTAAAAAAAGAAAAAGATATAAAAGGAGAGTTGATTTGTCTCATTAGAATTTTTTTAAGAACAAAAGTAAAAATAAGTTAAAAAGTAATAAATAAAAAGTAATATAATAGTATAATAGTAAAGTCAATAAAGTGTCCATGTAGATCATGTTGTTATTCTAGGTACTTTCCCTTAAACCCACACATGGGACATTCTTGAGTATTAAAAACATTTCATGAATGTGATGATTTGTCGACTGCTGTTAATCAACAACAACAACAACAACAGTGGGTGACGTCACTTTGACTGCGTCTTATTACTGGTTTAGGTGC
This sequence comes from Synanceia verrucosa, assembly GCA_029721515.1. Taxonomy (NCBI): domain Eukaryota; kingdom Metazoa; phylum Chordata; class Actinopteri; order Perciformes; family Synanceiidae; genus Synanceia; species Synanceia verrucosa. The sequence continues at coordinate 1,870,330 of CM056561.1, read as the reverse complement.
GGCTGATGAGGAGGTAAGGAAAGAATTTATGGCAGTTTGAAATTGCAATTGTAAAGAAACTCCATGAAGATCTGTAATGGCCAGTGAAACAAAAAGATAAAATAAACAGTGCAATGTTTGCAGAAATAGTTCAAATTAGTAATTAGATGATGAGACAAATTAAAGTAATGAGACCAAATGTGTGTCATTAAAGGACTGAAGCTTAACTGAAGCTTCATCGTGGATCATCGGGACACGACGAGCTGCTTCACTGGGAATCAACGGGAATCTTTGAGGTTCATCTGCTTGGTGCCGACCAAAGTTTGGGGTTGGTTCACTGCTGACACAGAGGTAAATATACCTGTCGCATTTGTTTTAAACTCACTGGAAGAGACGTGACACAAAGTCTTAAAGAGTCAAAATCATCTTAAAAAGCCATAGTAAAAAATGCCAGAAAAAGTCTAATGAAAGTATGTTGAATGTTGTAAAAAGTATCATATTTAATTTAACAATAAGTCTTTCTGATGACTTTTTAGAACATTTTATTTTTTTTCATTTTTTAACTTTTTGACATACTATAGTATGACATTTTTTGACAATTTTCAACATGCTATAAAATTGCTTTTTCCCAAGATATTTCACCAGAATTTCGTATAATATCATTCAACATGGTATAATAAGTGTTTCAGATGACCTTTTAGAACATTTTAATTTTTTGACTTTTTTGACATACTATAGTATGACTATTTTTTGTCAAATTTCCAACATGCAAAAAAATTACTTTTTCACAAGATATTTCACCACAATTTGGTATGAAATCATTCAACATGGTATAATAAGTCTTTCTGAGGACTTTTTAGCAAATTTTACTTTTCTTCATTTTTTGACTTTTTTGTTATACTATAGTATGACATGTTTTGACAAATTTCAACATGCCATAAAATAGCACAGGATATTTCACTGGAATTTCGTGTACTATCATTCAACATGGTATAATAAGTGTTTCCGATGACCTTTTAGCAAATTTAAATTTTTTAATTTTTTGACTTTTTTGACATGCTATAGTTTGACGATTTTTTGTCAAATTTGCAACATGCTGAAAAATTGTTTTTTCACAAGATATTCCACCACAATTTGGTATGAAATCATTCAACATGGGAAAATAAGTCTTTCTGATGACTTTTTAGAACATTTTAATTTTTTTCATCTTTTGACTTTTTTCACGTACTATAGTATGACTATTTTTTGTCAAATTTTCAGTGTGCTTAAAAAAAATCCTTTTTCACAAATTATTTCGCCACAATTTGGTATGAAATCATTCAGCATGGTATAATAAGTCTTTCTGATGACTTTTTAGAACATTTTAAAATTTTTCATTTTTTTGACTTTTTTGACATACTATAGTATGACAACTTTTTTGTCAAATTTTCAACATACTGAAAAAATTACTTTTTCACCATGGTATCTCACCATAATTTGGTATGAAATCATTCAGCATGGTATAATAAGTGTTTCTGATGACTTTTGAGAACATTTTAATTTTTTTCATTTTTTGACTTTTTTGACATGCTATAGTATGACGATTTTTTTCTCAAATTTTCAACATGCTATAAAATTGCTTTTTCACAAGATATTTCACCACAATTTCATATAATATCATTCAACATGGTATAATAAGTGTTTCCGATGACCTTTTAGAACATTTTAATTTTTTCATTTTTTGACTTTTTTGACATACTATAGTATGACGATTTTTTGTCAAATTTCCAACATGCTAAAAAATTACTTTTTCACAAGATATTCCACCACAATTTGGTATGAAATCATTCAGCATGGTATAATAAGTCTTTCTGAGAACTTTTTAGAACATTTTAATTTTTGTCATTTTTTGACTTTTTTGACATACTATAGTATGACGATTTTTTGACAATTTTCAACATGCTATAAAATTGCTTTTTCACAAGATATTTCACCATAATTTGGTATGAAATCATTCAGCATGGTATAACAACGCTTTCTGATGACTTTTTAGAACATTTTATCTTTTTTCATTTTTTGACTTTTTTGACATACTATAGTATGACGATTTTTTGACAATTTTCAACATGCTATAAAATTGCTTTTTCACAAGATATTTCACCAGAATTTCATATAATATCATTCAACATGGTATAATAAGTGTTTCCGATGACCTTTTAGAACATTTTAATTTTTTTCCATTTTTTGCCTTTTTTCACATACTATAGTGTGACTATTTTTTGTCAAATTTTCAATGTGCTAAAAAAATTACTTTTTCACAAAATATTTCACCTTAATTTGGTATGAAATCATTCAACATGGTATAATAAGTCTTTCTGATGACTTTTTAGAACATTTTAATTTTTGTCATTTTTTGACTTTTTTGACATACTATAGTATGACAACTTTTTTGTCATATTTTCAACATGCTAAAAAAAATTACTTTTTCACAAGATATTTCACCATAATTTGGTATGAAATCATTCAGCATGGTATAATAAGTCTTTCTGATGACTTTTTAGAACATTTTAATTTTTTTCATTTTTTGACTTTTTTGACATACTATAGAATGACTATTTTTTGTCAAATTTTCAATGTGCTAAAAAATTACTTTTTCACAAGTTATTTCGCCACAATTTGGTATGAAATCATTCAACATGGTATAATAAGTCTTTCTGATGACTTTTTAGAACATTTTAATTTTTAATTTTTGACTTTTTGACTTTTTGACATACTATAGTATGACGATTTTTTGTCAAATTTCCAACATGCAAAAAAATTAGTATTACACAACATATTTCACCATAATTTGGTATGAAATCATTCAGCATGGTATAATAACTCTTTCTGATGACTTTTTAGAACATTTTAATTTTTTTCATCTTTTGACTTTTTTCACGTACTATAGTATGACTATTTTTTGTCAAATTTTCAATGTGCTAAAAAAATTACTTTTTCACAAGATATTTCACCTTAATTTGGTATGAAATCATTCAACATGGTATAATAAGTCTTTCTGATGACTTTTTAGAACATTTTAATTTTTGTCATTTTTTGACTTTTTTGACATACCATAGAATGATGATTTTTTTTGTCAAATTTTCAACATGCTATAAAATTACTTTTTCACAAGATATTTCACCATAATTTGGTATGAAATCATTCAGCATGGTATAATAAGTCTTTATGATGACTTTTTAGAACATTTTAATTTTTGTCATTTTTTGACTTTTTTGACATACCATAGAATGATGATTTTTTTTGTCAAATTTTCAACATGCTATAAAATTACTTTTTCACAAGATATTTCACCATAATTTGGTATGAAATCTTTCAACATGGTATAATAAGTCTTTCTGATGACTTTTTAGAACATTTTAATTTTCTTCATTTTTTGACTTTTTTGTTATACTATAGTATGACATGTTTTGACAATTTTCAACATGCTATAAAATAGCACAGGATACTTCACCATAATTTGGTATGAAATCATTCAGCATGGTATAATAAGTTTTTCTGCTGACTTTTTAGAACATTTTAATTTTTTTCATTTTTTGACTTTTTTGACATACTATAGTATGACTATTTTTTGTCAAATTTTCAATGTGCTAAAAAATTACTTTTTCACAAGTTATTTCGCCACAATTTGGTATGAAATCATTCAACATGGTATAATAAGTCTTTCTGATGACTTTTTAGAACATTTTAATTTTTTTCATTTTTTTCATTTTTTGACTTTTTTGACATACTATAGTATGACGATTTTTTGTCAAATTTCCAACATGCTAAAAAAATTACTTTTTCACAAGATATTTCACCATAATTTGGTATGAAATCATTCAGCATGGTATAACAACTCTTTCTGATGACTTTTTGGAACATTTTATTTTTTTTTATTTTTTTCATTTTTTGACATACTATAGTATGACGATTTTTTGACAATTTTCAACATGCTATAAAATTGCTTTTTCACAAGATATTTCACCAGAATTTCATATAATATCATTCAACATGGTATAGTAAGTGTTTCCGATGACCTTTTAGAACATTTTAATTTTTTTCCATTTTTTGCCTTTTTTCACATACTATAGTAAGACTATTTTTTGTCAAATTTTCAATGTGCTAAAAAATTACTTTTTCACAAGATATTTCACCTTAATTTGGTATGAAATCTTTCAGCATGGTATAATAAGTCTTTCTGATGACTTTTTAGAACATTTTAATTTTTGTCATTTTTTGACTTTTTTGACATACCATAGAATGATTATTTTTTTTGTCAAATTTTCAACATGCTATAAAATTATTTTTTCACAAGATATTTCACCATAATTTGGTATGAAATCTTTCAACATGGTATAATAAGTCTTTCTGATGACTTTTTAGAACATTTTAATTTTCTTCATTTTTTGACTTTTTTGTTATACTATAGTATGACATGTTTTGACAATTTTCAACATGCTATAAAATAGCACAGGATACTTCACCAGAATTTCGTATAATATCATTCAACATGGTATAATTAGTGTTTCTGATGACTTTTGAGAACATTTTATTTTTTTTCATTTTTTGACTTTTTTGACATACTATAGTATGACGATTTTTTGTCAAATTTTCAGTGTGCTTAAAAAATCCTTTTTCACAAATTATTTCGCCACAATTTGGAATTAAATCATTCAACATGGTATAATAAGTCTTTCTGATGACTTTTGAGAACATTTTATTTTTTTTCATTTTTTGACTTTTTTGACATACTATAGTATGACGATTTTTTGTCAAATTTTCAACACCCTAAAAAAATACTTTTTCACAAGATATTTCACCACAATTTGGTATGAAATCATTCAACATGGTATAATAAATCTTTCTGAGAACTTTTTAGCAAATTTTACTTTTCTTCATTTTTTGACTTTTTTGTTATACTATAGTATGACATGTTTTGACAAATTTCAACATGCCATAAAATAGCACAAGATATTTCACCACAATTTGGTATGAAATCATTCAACATGGTATAATAAGTCTTTCTGAGGACTTTTTAGCAAATTTTTTAATTTTTTGACTTTTTTGACATACTATAGTATGACATGTTTTGACAATTTTCAACATGCTAAAAAATTGCTTTTTCCCAAGATATTTCTCCACAATTTGGTATGAAATCATTCAACATGGTATAATAAGTCTTTCTGATGACTTTTTAGCAAATTTTATTTTTTTTCATTTTTTGACTTTTTTGACATACTATAGTATGACGATTTTTTGTCAAATTTTCAACATGCTAAAAAATTACTTTTTCCCAAGATATTTCTCCACAATTTGGTATGAAATCATTCAACATGGTATAATAAGTCTTTCTGAGGACTTTTTAGAACATTTTAATTTTTTGACTTTTTTGACATACTATAGTATGACATGTTTTGACAATTTTCAACATGCTAAAAAATTGCTTTTTCACAAGATATTTCACCATAATTTGGTATGAAATCATTCAGCATGGTATAATAACGCTTTCTGATGACTTTTTAGAACATTTTATTTTTTTTCATTTTTTGACTTTTTTGACATACTATAGTATGACAATTTTTTGACAATTTTCAACATGCTATAAAATTGCTTTTTCACAAAATATTTCACTAGAATTTGGTATGAAATCATTCAACATGGTATAATAAGTCTTTCTGAGGACTTTTTAGAACATTTTAATTTTTTGACTTTTTTGACATACTATAGTATGACATGTTTTGACAATTTTCAACATGCAAAAAAATTGCTTTTTCACAAGATATTTCACCAGAATTTCGTATAATATCATTCAACATGGTATAATAAGTGTTTCCGATGACCTTTTAGAACATTTTATTTTTTTTCATTTTTTGACTTTTTTGACATACTATAGTATGACTATTTTTTGTCAAATTTCCAACATGCAAAAAAATTACTTTTTCACAAGATATTTCACCACAATTTGGTATGAAATCATTCAACATGGTATAATAAGTCTTTCTGAGGACTTTTTAGAACATTTTACTTTTCTTCATTTTTGACTTTTTGTTATACTATAGTATGACTATGTTTTGACAAATTTTCAACATGCCTTAAAAAATGCACAGGATATTTCACTGGAATTTGGTATGAAATCATTCAACATGGTATAATAAGTCTTTCTGATGACCTTTTAGCAAATTTAAAATTTTTCATTTTTTTGACTTTTTTGACATACTATAGTTTGACGATTTTTTGTCAAATTTGCAACATGCTATAAAATTGCTTTTTCACAAGATATTCCACCACAATTTGGTATAATATCATTCAACATGGTATAATAAGTGTTTCCGATGACCTATTAGAACATATTAATTTTTTCATTTTTTGAATTTTTTGACATGCTATAGTATGACGATTATTTGTCAAATTTCCAACATGCTAATAAATTACTTTTTCACAAGATATTCCACCACAATTTGGTATGAAATCATTCAACATGGTATAATAAGTCTTTCTGATGACTTTTTAGAACATTTTAATTTTTTTCATCTTTTGACTTTTTTCACGTACTATAGTATGACTATTTTTTGTCAAATTTTCAACATGCTAAAAAATTACTTTTTCAGAAGATATTTCACCATAATTTGGTATGAAATCATTCAACATGGAATAATAAGTCTTTCTGATGACTTTTTAGAACATTTTAAAATTTTTCATTTTTTTGACTTTTTTGACATACTATAGTATGACGATTTTTTTCTCAAATTTTCAACATGCTATAAAATTGCTTTTTCACAAGATATTTCACCACAATTTCATATAATATCATTCAACATGGTATAATAAGTGTTTCCGATGACCTTTTAGAACATTTTAATTTTTTCATTTTTTGACTTTTTTGACATACTATAGTATGACGATTTTTTGTCAAATTTGCAACATGCTAAAAAATTACTTTTTCACAAGATATTCCACCACAATTTGGTATGAAATCATTCAGCATGGTATAATAAGTCTTTCTGATGACTTTTTAGAACATTTTAAATTTTTTTCATCTTTTGACTTTTTTGACATACTATAGTATGACTATTTTTTGTCAAATTTTCAACATGCTAAAAAAATTACTTTTTCACAAGATATTTCACCATAATTTGGTATGAAATCATTCAGCATGGTATAATAACGCTTTCTGATGGCTTTTTAGAACATTTTATTTTTTTTCATTTTTTGACTTTTTTGACATACTATAGTATGACGATTTTTTGACAATTTTCAACATGCTATAAAATTGCTTTTTCACAAGATATTTCACCAGAATTTCATATAATATCATTCAACATGGTATAATAAGTGTTTCCGATGACCTTTTAGAACATTTTAATTTTTTTCATTTTTTGACTTTTTTGACATACTATAGTGTGACTATTTTTTGTCAAATTTTCAATGTGCTAAAAAATTACTTTTTCACAAGTTATTTCGCCACAATTTGGTATGAAATCATTCAACATGGTATAATAAGTCTTTCTGATGACTTTTTAGAACATTTTAATTTTTTTAATTTTTTGACTTTTTTTGACTTTTTTGACATACTATAGTATGACGATTTTTTGTCAAATTTCCAACATGCAAAAAAATTAGTTTTTCACAAGATATTTCACCATAATTTGGTATGAAATCATTCAGCATGGTATAATAACTCTTTCTGATGACTTTTTAGAACATTTTATCTTTTTTCATTTTTTGACTTTTTTGACATACTATAGTATGTCGATTTTTTGACAATTTTCAACATGCTATAAAATTGCTTTTTCACAAGATATTTTACCAGAATTTCATATAATATCATTCAACATGGTATAATGTTTCCGATGACCTTTTAGAACATTTTAATTTTTTTCCATTTTTTGCCTTTTTTCACATACTATAGTATGACTATTTTTTGTCAAATTTTCAATGTGCTAAAAAAATTACTTTTTCACAAGATATTTCACCTTAATTTGGTATGAAATCATTCAACATGGTATAATAAGTCTTTCTGATGACTTTTTAGAACATTTTAATTTTTTTCATTTTTTGACTTTTTTGACATACTATAGTATGACTATTTTTTGTCAAATTTTCAACATGCTATAAAATTACTTTTTCACAAGATATTTCACCATAATTTGGTATGAAATCATTCAGCATGGTATAATAAGTCTTTATGATGACTTTTTAGAACATTTTAATTTTTGTCATTTTTTGACTTTTTTGACATACCATAGAATGATGATTTTTTTTGTCAAATTTTCAACATGCTATAAAATTACTTTTTCACAAGATATTTCACCATAATTTGGTATGAAATCATTCAGCATGGTATAATAAGTCTTTCTGATGACTTTTCAGAACATTTTAAAATTTTTTCATTTTTTGACTTTTTTGACATGCTATAGTATGACGTATTTTTGTCAAATTTTCAACATGCCAAAAAATTACTTTTTCACAAGATATTCCACCATAATTTGGTATGAAATCATTCAGCATGGTATAATAAGTTTTTCTGATGACTTTTTAGAACATTTTAATTTTTTTCATTTTTTGACTTTTTTGACATACTATAGTATGACGATTTTTTGTCAAATTTGCAACATGCAAAAAAATTAGTTTTTCACAAGATATTTCACCATAATTTGGTATGAAATCATTCAACATGGTATAATAAGTCTTTCTGATGACTTTTTAGAACATTTTAATTTTTTTCATTTTTTTCATTTTTTGACTTTTTTGACATACTATAGTATGACGATTTTTTGTCAAATTTCCAACATGCCAAAAAAATAGTTTTTCACAAGATATTTCACCATAATTTGGTATGAAATCATTCAGCATGGTATAACAACTCTTTCTGATGACTTTTTGGAACATTTTATTTTTTTTTATTTTTTTCATTTTTTGACATACTATAGTATGACGATTTTTTGACAATTTTCAACATGCTAAAAAATTGCTTTTTCACAAGATATTTCACCAGAATTTCGTATAATATCATTCAACATGGTATAATAAGTGTTTCCGATGACCTTTTAGAACATTTTATTTTTTTTCATTGTTTGCCTTTTTTCACATACTATAGTATGACTATTTTTTGTCAAATTTTCAACGTGCTAAAAAAATACTTTTTCACAAGATATTTCACCATAATTTGGTATGAAATCATTCAACATGGTATAATAAGTCTTTCTGAGGACTTTTTAGAACATTTTAATTTTTTGACTTTTTTGACATACTATAGTATGATGATTTTTTTGTCAAATTTTCAACGTGCTAAAAAATTACTTTTTCACAAGATATTTCACCAAAATTTGGTATGAAATCATTCAACATTGTGTAATAAGTCTTTCTGATGACTTTTTAGAACATTTTAATTTTTTTAATTTTTTGACTTTTTTGACATACTATAGTAGGACGATTTTTTGTCAAATTTTCAACGTGCTAAAAAATAGTTTTTCACAAGATATTTCACCATAATTTGGTATGAAATCATTCAACATTGTGTAATAAGTCTTTCTGATGACTTTTTAGAACATTTTAATTTTTTCATTTTTGACTTTTTGACATACTATAGTATGACGATTTTTGTCAAATTTTCAACATGCTAAAAAAAAATACTTTTTCACAAGCTGTTCCACCACAATTTGGTATGAAATCATTCAACATGGTATAATAAGTCTTTCTGAGGACTTTTTAGAACATTTTAATTTTTTTCATCTTTTGACTTTTTTGACATACTATAGTATGGCAACTTTTTTGTCAAATTCTCAACATGCTAAAAAAATTACTTTTTCACAAGATATTTCACCAGAATTTCATATAATATCATTCAACATGGTATAATAAGTGTTTCCGATGACCTTTTAGAACATTTTAATTTTTTCCATTTTTTGACTTTTTTGACATACTATAGTATGACTATTTTTTGTCAAATTTTCAATGTGCTAAAAAAATTACTTTTTCACAAGTTATTTCGCCACAATTAGGTATCAAATCATTCAACATGGTATAATAAGTTTTTCTGAGGACTTTTTAGAACATTTTATTTTTTTTTTCATTTTTTGACTTTTTTGACATACTATAGTATGACGATTTTTTTGTCAAATTTTCAACATGCTAAAAAAAAATACTTTTTCGCAAGATATTTCACCACAATTTGGTATGAAATCATTCAACATGGTATAATAAGTCTTTCTGAGGACTTTTTAGAACATTTTAATTTTTGTCATTTTTTGACTTTTTTGACATGCTATAGTATGACGATTTTTTGTCAAATTTGCAACATGCTAAAAAATTGTTTTTTTCACAAGATATTCCACCATAATTTGGTATGAAATCATTCAGCATGGTATAATAAGTCTTTCTGATGACTTTTTAGAACATTTTAATTTTTTTCTTTTTTGACTTTTTTGACATACTATAGTATGACGATTTTTTGTCAAATTTCCAACATGCAAAAAAATTACTTTTTCACAAGATATTTCACCATAATTTGGTATGAAATCATTCAACATGGTATAATAAGTGTTTCTGATGACTTTTGAGAACATTTTAATTTTTTGACTTTTTTGACATACTATAGTATGACGATTTTTTGTCAAATTTTCAACACCCTAAAAAAATACTTTTTCACAAGATATTTCACCACAATTTGGTATGAAATCATTCAACATGGAAAAATAAATCTTTCTGAGAACTTTTTAGCAAATTTTACTTTTCTTCATTTTTTGACTTTTTTGTTATACTATAGTATGACATGTTTTGACAAATTTCAACATGCCATAAAATAGCACAGGATATTTCACTGGAATTTCGTGTAATATCATTCAACATGGTATAATAAGTGTTTCCGATGACCTTTTAGCAAATTTTAATTTTTGTCATTTTTTGACTTTTTTGACATGCTATAGTATGACGATTTTTTGACAAATTTGCAACATGCTGAAAAATTGTTTTTTCACAAGATATTCCACTACAATTTGGTATGAAATCATTCAACATGGTATAATAAGTCTTTCTGATGACTTTTTAGAACATTTTAATTTTTTTCATCTTTTGACTTTTTTCACGTACTATAGTATGTCTATTTTTTGTCAAATTTTCAGTGTGCTTAAAAAAATCCTTTTTCACAAATTATTTCGCCACAATTTGGTATGAAATCATTCAACATGGTATAATAAGTCTTTCTGATGACTTTTTAGAACATTTTAATTTTTTTCATCTTTTGACTTTTTTCACGTACTATAGTATGTCTATTTTTTGTCAAATTTTCAGTGTGCTTAAAAAAATCCTTTTTCACAAATTATTTCGCCACAATTTGGTATGAAATCATTCAACATGGTATAATAAGTCTTTCTGATGACTTTTTAGGACATTTGAAAATTTTTAATTTTTTGGCTTTTTTGACATGCTATGGTATAATGTTTTTTTGTCAAATCATTCAACATGGTATAATAAGTCTTTCTGATGACTGAAGTCTTTTTGGGACATTTTTTGACCTTTTTGACATACTATGGTATGATATTTTTTGACAATTTTCAACATGGTATAATATTCATTTTTCACAAGATATTTCAGAAAAAAGTCAAAAAAAGAAAAAAAATTAAAATGTTCTAAAAAGTCATCAGAAAGACTTATTATACCATGTTGAATGATTTCATACCAAATTGTGGCGAAATAACTTGTGAAAAAGTAATTTTTTAGCACATTGAAAATTTGACAAAAAATAGTCATACTATAGTATGTCAAAAAAGTCAAAAAATGAAAAAAATTAAAATGTTCTAAAAAGTCATCAGAAAGACTTATTATACCATGTTGAATGATTTCATACCAAATTGTGGTGGAATATCTTGTGAAAAAACATTTTTTTAGGATTTTGCAAATTTGACAAAAAATCGTCATACTATAGCATGTAAAAAAAGTCAAAACATGACAAAAATTAAAATGTTCTAAAAAGTCATCAAAAAGACTTATTATACCATGTTGAATGATTTCATACCAAATTATGGTGAAATATCTTCTGAAAAAGTAATTTTTTAGCATGTTGAAAATTTGACAAAAAATAGTCATACTATAGCATGTCAAAAAAGTCAAAAAATGACAAAAATTAAAATTTGCTAAAAGGTCATCGGAACCACTTATTATACCATGTTGAATGATATTACACGAAATTCCAGTGAAATATCCTGTGCTATTTTATGGCATGTTGAAATTTGTCAAAACATGTCATACTATAGTATAACGAAAAAGTCAAAAAATGAAGAAAAGTAAAATTTGCTAAAAAGTTCTCAGAAAGATTTATCATACCATGTTGAATGATTTCATACCAAATTATGGTGAAATATCTTGTGAAAAGTATTTTTTTTGCATGTTGGAAATTTGACAAAAAATCGTCATACTATAGTATGTCAAAAAAGTCACAAAAGAAAAATATTAAAATGTTCTAAAAAGTCATCAGAAAGACTTATTATACCATGCTGAATGATTTCATACCTAATTGTGGCGAAATAACTTGTGAAAAAACAATTTTTTAGCATGTTGAAAATTTGACAAAAAATAGTCATACTATAGTACGTGAAAAAAGTCAAAAGATGAAAAAAATTAAAATGTTCTAAAAAGTCATCAGAAAGACTTATTATACCACGTTGAATGATTTCATACCAAATTGTGGCGAAATAATTTGTGAAAAAGGATTTTTTTTTAGCATGTTGAAAATATGACAAAAAAGTTGTCATACTATAGTATGTCAAAAAAGTCAAAAAAAAGAAAAAATTTTAAAATGTTCTAAAAAGTCATCAGAAAGACTTATTATTCCATGTTGAATGATTTCATACCAAATTGTGGCGAAATAATTTGTGAAAAAGGATTTTTTTAAGCACACTGAAAATTTGACAAAAAATAGACATACTATAGTACGTGAAAAAAGTCAAAAGATGAAAAAAATTAAAATGTTCTAAAAAGTCATCAGAAAGACTTATTATACCATGTTGAATGATTTCATACCAAATTGTAGTGGAATATCTTGTGAAAAAACAATTTTTCAGCATGTTGCAAATTTGACAAAAAATCGTCATACTATAGCATGTCAAAAAAGTCAAAAAATGACAAAAATTAAAATTTGCTAAAAGGTCATCGGAACCACTTATTATACCATGTTGAATGATATTACACGAAATTCCAGTGAAATATCCTGTGCTATTTTATGGCATGTTGAAATTTGTCAAAACATGTCATACTATAGTATAACAAAAAAGTCAAAAAATGAAGAAAAGTAAAATTTGCTAAAAAGTTCTCAGAAAGATTTATCATACCATGTTGAATGATTTCATACCAAATTATGGTGAAATATCTTGTGAAAAGTATTTTTTTTGCATGTTGGAAATTTGACAAAAAATCGTCATACTATAGTATGTCAAAAAAGTCACAAAAGAAAAATATTAAAATGTTCTAAAAAGTCATCAGAAAGACTTATTATACCATGCTGAATGATTTCATACCTAATTGTGGCGAAATAACTTGTGAAAAAACAATTTTTTAGCATGTTGCAAATTTGACAAAAAATCGTCATACTATAGTATGTCAAAAAAGTCAAAAAATGGAAAAAATTAAAATGTTCTAAAAGGTCATCAGAAAGACTTATTATACCACGTTGAATGATTTCATACCAAATTGTGGCGAAATAACTTGTGAAAAAACAATTTTTTAGCATGTTGAAAATTTGACAAAAAATAGTCATACTATAGTACGTGAAAAAAGTCAAAAGATGAAAAAAATTAAAATGTTCTAAAAAGTCATCAGAAAGACTTATTATACCACGTTGAATGATTTCATACCAAATTGTGGCGAAATAATTTGTGAAAAAGGATTTTTTTTTAGCATGTTGAAAATATGACAAAAAAGTTGTCATACTATAGTATGTCAAAAAAGTCAAAAAAAAGAAAAAATTTTAAAATGTTCTAAAAAGTCATCAGAAATACTTATTATTCCATGATGAATGATTTCATACCATTTTTTGTCTAAATAATTTGTGAAAAAGTATTTTTTAAGCACACTGAAAATTTGACAAAAAATAGACATACTATAGTACGTGAAAAAAGTCAAAAGATGAAAAAAATTAAAATGTTCTAAAAAGTCATCAGAAAGACTTATTATACCATGTTGAATGATTTCATACCAAATTGTAGTGGAATATCTTGTGAAAAAACAATTTTTCAGCATGTTGAAAATTTGACAAAAAATCGTCATACTATAGCATGTCAAAAAAGTCAAAAAATGACAAAATTAAAATTTGCTAAAAGGTCATCGGAACCACTTATTATACCATGTTGAATGATATTACACGAAATTCCAGTGAAATATCCTGTGCTATTTTATGGCATGTTGAAATTTGTCAAAACATGTCATACTATAGTATAACAAAAAAGTCAAAAAATGAAGAAAAGTAAAATTTGCTAAAAAGTTCTCAGAAAGATTTATCATACCATGTTGAATGATTTCATACCAAATTATGGTGAAATATCTTGTGAAAAGTATTTTTTTTGCATGTTGGAAATTTGACAAAAAATCGTCATACTATAGTATGTCAAAAAAGTCACAAAAGAAAAATATTAAAATGTTCTAAAAAGTCATCAGAAAGACTTATTATACCATGCTGAATGATTTCATACCTAATTGTGGCGAAATAACTTGTGAAAAAACAATTTTTTAGCATGTTGCAAATTTGACAAAAAATCGTCATACTATAGTATGTCAAAAAAGTCAAAAAATGGAAAAAATTAAAATGTTCTAAAAGGTCATCGGAAACACTTATTATACCATGTTGAATGATATTATATGAAATTCTGGTGAAATATCTTGTGAAAAAGCAATTTTATAGCATGTTGAAAATTGTCAAAAAATCGTCATACTATAGTATGTCAAAAACGTCAAAAAATACAAAAATTTAAAATGTTCTAAAAAGTCATCAGAAAGACTTATTATACCATGCTGAATGATTTCATGCCAAATTATGGTGAAATATCTTGTGAAAAAGTAATTTTTTTAGCATGTTGAAAATTTGACAAAAAAGTTGTCATACTATAGTATGTCAAAAAAGTCAAAAGATGAAAAAAATTAAAATGTTCTAAAAAGTTCTCAGAAAGACTTATTATACCATGTTGAATGATTTCATACCAAATTGTGGTGGAACAGCTTGTGAAAAAATAATTTTTTAGCATGTTGCAAATTTGACAAAAAATCGTCATACTATAGCATGTCAAAAAAGTCAAAAAATGACAAAAATTAAAATGTTCTAAAGAGTCCTCAGAAAGACTTATTATACCATGTTGAAAGATTTCATACCAAATTGTGGCGAAATAACTTGTGAAAAAGTAACTTTTTAGCACATTGAAAATTTGACAAAAAATCATCATACTATAGTATGTCAAAAAAGTCAAAAAATGAAAAAAATTAAACTGTTCTAAAAAGTCCTCAGAAAGACTTATTACACCATGCTGAATGATTTCATACCAAATTGTGGTGAAATATCTTGTGAAAAAGTATTTTTTTTTAGCATGTTGAAAATTTGACAAAAAAATCGTCATACTATAGTATGTCAAAAAAGTCAAAAAATGAAAAAAAATAAAATGTTCTAAAAAGTCCTCAGAAAGACTTATTATACCATGTTGAATGATTTCATACCTAATTGTGGCGAAATAACTTGTGAAAATGGAATTTTTTAGCACACTGAAAAATTGACAAAAAATAGTCATACTATAGTATGTCAAAAAAAGTCTTAAAATGAAAAAAATTAAAATTTTCGAAAAGGTCATCGGAAACACTTATTATACCATGTTGAATGGTATTATACGGAATTCTGGTGAAATATCTTGTGAAAAAAGTCAAAAGATGAAAAAAATTAAAATGTTCTAAAAAGTTCTCAGAAAGACTTATTATACCATGTTGAATGATTTCATACCAAATTGTGGTGGAACAGCTTGTGAAAAAATAATTTTTTAGCATGTTGCAAATTTGACAAAAAATCGTCATACTATAGCATGTCAAAAAAGTCAAAACATGACAAAAATTAAAATGTTCTAAAGAGTCCTCAGAAAGACTTATTATACCATGTTGAAAGATTTCATACCAAATTGTGGCGAAATAACTTGTGAAAAAGTAACTTTTTAGCACATTGAAAATTTGACAAAAAATCATCATACTATAGTATGTCAAAAAAGTCAAAAAATGAAAAAAATTAAACTGTTCTAAAAAGTCATCATAAAGACTTATTATACCATGCTGAATGATTTCATACCAAATTGTGGTGAAATATCTTGTGAAAAAGTATTTTTTTTTAGCATGTTGAAAATTTGACAAATAAATCGTCATACTATAGTATGTCAAAAAAGTCAAAAAATGCTGAATGATTTCCTCAGAAAGACTTATTATACCATGTTGAAAGATTTCATACCAAATTGTGGCGAAATAACTTGTGAAAAAGTAACTTTTTAGCACATTGAAAATTTGACAAAAAATCATCATACTATAGTATGTCAAAAAAGTCAAAAAATGAAAAAAATTAAACTGTTCTAAAAAGTCATCATAAAGACTTATTATACCATGCTGAATGATTTCATACCAAATTGTGGTGAAATATCTTGTGAAAAAGTATTTTTTTTTAGCATGTTGAAAATTTGACAAATAAATCGTCATACTATAGTATGTCAAAAAAGTCAAAAAATGAAAAAATTTAAAATGTTCTAAAAGGTCATCAGAAACACTTCTTATACCATGTTGAAAGATTTCATACCAAATTGTGGCGAAATAACTTGTGAAAAAGTAACTTTTTAGCACATTGAAAATTTGACAAAACACATTCATACTATAATATGTCAAAAAAGTCAAAAAATGAAAAAATTAAAATGTTCTAAAAGGTCATCGGAAACACTTATTATACCATGCTGAATGATTTCATACCAAATTATGGTGAAATATCTTGTGAAAAAGTAATTTTTTTAGCATGTTGAAAATTTGACAAAAAAGTTATCATACTATAGTGTGTCAAAAAAGTCAAAAAAATGAAAAATTTTAAAATGTTCTAAAAGTCATCAGAAAGACTTATTATTCCATGTTGAATGATTTCATACCAAATTGTGGCAAAATAATTTGTGAAAAAGGATTTTTTTAAGCACACTGAAAATTTGACAAAAAATAGTCATACTATAGTATGTGAAAAAAGTCAAAAAATGAAAAAAATTAAAATTTGCTCAAAGGTCATCGGAAACACTTATTATACCATGTTGAATGATATTACACGAAATTCCAGTGAAATATCTTGTGCTATTTTATGGCATGTTGAAATTTGTCAAAACATGTCATACTATAGTATAACAAAAAAGTCAAAAAATGAAGAAAAGTAAAATTTGCTAAAAAGTCCTCAGAAAGACTTATTATACCATGTTGAATGATTTCATACCAAATTGTGGTGAAATATCTTGTGAAAAAGTAATTTTTTTGCATGTTGGAAATTTGACAAAAAATCGTCATACTATAGTATGTAAAAAAAGGCAAAAAATGGAAAAAATTAAAATTTTCGAAAAGGTCATCGGAAACACTTATTATACCACGTTGAATGATATGATACGAAATTCTGGTGAAATATCTTGTGAAAAAAATCAAAAAATGAAAAAATTTAAAATGTTCTAAAAAGTCATCAGAAAGACTTATTATAACATACTGAATGATTTCATGCCAATTTATGGTGAAATATCTTGTGAAAAAAGTAATTTTTTAGCATGTTGCAAATTTGACAAAAAATCGTCATACTATAGTACGTCAAAAAAGTCAAAAAATGAAAAAATTAAAATGTTCTAAAAGGTCATCAGAAAGACTTATTATACCATGTTGAATGATTTCATACCAAATTGTGGTGAAATATTTTGTGAAAAAGTAATTTTTTTGCATGTTGGAAATTTGATAAAAAAATCGTCATACTATAGTATGTCAAAAAAGTCAAAAAATGAAAAAATTTAAAATGTTCTAAAAGGTCATCAGAAAGACTTATTATACCATGTTGAATGATTTCATACCAAATTGTGGTGAAATATTTTGTGAAAAAGTAATTTTTTTGCATGTTGGAAATTTGATAAAAAAATCGTCATACTATAGTATGTCAAAAAAGTCAAAAAATGAAAAAATTTAAAATGTTCTAAAAGGTCATCAGAAACACTTATTATACCATGTTGAATGATATTATACGAAATTCTGGTGAAATATCTTGTGAAAAAGCAATTTTTTAGCATGTTGAAAATTGTCAAAACATGTCATACTATAGTATGTCAAAAAAGTCAAACAATTAAAATGTTCTAAAAAGTCCTCAGAAAGACTTATTATAGCATTTTGAATGATTTCATACCAAATTATGGTGAAATATTTTGTGAAAAAGTATTTTTTTTGGCATGTTGAAAATCTGACAAAAAATCGTCATACTATAGTATGTCAAAAAAGTCAAAAAATGAAAAAAAATAAAATCTTTTAAAAGGTCATCTGAAACACTTATTATACCATGTTGAATGATATTACACGAAATTCTGGTGAAATATCTTGGGAAAAAGCAATTTTGTAGCATGTTGAAAATTGTCAAAACATGTCATACTATAGTATGTCAAAGAAGTGAAAAAATGAAAAATTTTAAAATGTTCTAAAAAGTCATCAGAAAGACTTATTATAGCATGTTGAATGATTTAATTCCAAATTGTGGCGAAATAATTTGTGAAAAAGGATTTTTTAAGCACACTGAAAATTTGACAAAAAATAGTCATACTATAGTATGTGAAAAAAGTCAAAAAATGAAAAAAAATAAAATTTGCTAAAAGGTCATCGGAAACACGAATTATACCATGTTGAATGATATTATACGAAATTCTGGTGAAGTATCCTGTGCTATTTTATAGCACGTTGAAAATTGTCAAAACATGTCATACTATAGTATAACAAAAAAGTCAAAAAATGAAGAAAATTAAAATGTTCTAAAAAGTCATCAGAAAGACTTATTATACCATGTTGAAAGATTTCATACCAAATTATGGTGAAATATCTTGTGAAAAAATAATTTTATAGCATGTTGAAAATTTGACAAAAAAAATAATCATTCTATGGTATGTCAAAAAAGTCAAAAAATGACAAAAATTAAAATGTTCTAAAAAGTCATCAGAAAGACTTATTATACCATGCTGAAAGATTTCATACCAAATTAAGGTGAAATATCTTGTGAAAAAGTAATTTTTTAGCACATTGAAAATTTGACAAAAAATAGTCATACTATAGTATGTGAAAAAAGGCAAAAAATGGAAAAAAATTAAAATGTTCTAAAAGGTCATCGGAAACACTTATTATACCATGTTGAATGATATTATATGAAATTCTGGTGAAATATCTTGTGAAAAAGCAATTTTATAGCATGTTGAAAATTGTCAAAAAATAGTCATACTATAGTATGTCAAAAAAGTCAAAAAATGAAAAAAAATAAAATGTTCTAAAAAGTCATCAGAAAGAGTTATTATACCATGCTGAATGATTTCATACCAAATTATGGTGAAATATCTTGTGAAAAACTAATTTTTTTGCATGTTGGAAAATTGACAAAAAATCGTCATACTATAGTATGTCAAAAAAGTCAAAAAATGAAAAAAATTAACATCTGCTAAAAAGTCATCAGAAACACTTATTATACAATGTTGAATGATTTCATACCAAATTATGGAGACATATCTTGTGAAAAAGTAATTTTATAGCACGTTGAAAATTGTCAAAAAATGTCATACTATAGTATGTCAAAAACGTAAAAAAAACAAAAAAAAATTAAAATGTTCTAAAAGGTCATCAGAAACACTTATTATACCATGTTGAATGATATTATACGAAATTCTGGTGAAATATCTTGTGAAAAAGCAATTTTTTAGCATGTTGAAAATTGTCAAAACATGTCATACTATAGTATGTCAAAAAAGTCAAAAAATTAAAATGTTGCAAAAAGTCCTCAGAAAGACTTATTATAGCATTTTGAATGATTTCATACCAAATTATGGTGAAATATATTGTGAAAAAGTAATTTTTTATCATGTTGAAAATTTGACAAAAAAATCTTCATACTATAGTATGTCAAAAAAGTCAAAAAATGAAAAAAAATAAAATTTGCTAAAAAGTCATCAGAAAGACTTATTTTCCCATGTTGAATGATTTCATACCAAATTATGGAGAAATATCTTGGGAAAAAGTATTTTTTTAGCATGTTGAAAATTTCACAAAAAATCATCATACTATAGTATGTCAAAAAAGTCAAAAAATGAAAAAAATAAAATTTGCTAAAAAGTCATCAGAAAGACTTATTATACCATGTTGAATGATTTCATACCACAATCTAGTGAAATATCTTGTGAAAAAGCAATTTTTTAGCACGTTGAAAATTTAACAAAAAATCGTCATACTATAGTATGTCAAAAAAGTCAAAAAATGAAAAAAATTAACATCTGCTAAAAAGTCATCAGAAACACTTATTATACAATGTTGAATGATTTCATACCAAATTATGGAGACATATCTTGTGAAAAAGTAATTTTATAGCACGTTGAAAATTGTCAAAAAATGTCATACTATAGTATGTCAAAAACGTAAAAAAAACAAAAAAAAATTAAAATGTTCTAAAAGGTCATCAGAAACACTTATTATACCATGTTGAATGATATTATACGAAATTCTGGTGAAATATCTTGTGAAAAAGCAATTTTTTAGCATGTTGAAAATTGTCAAAACATGTCATACTATAGTATGTCAAAAAAGTCAAAAAATTAAAATGTTGCAAAAAGTCCTCAGAAAGACTTATTATAGCATTTTGAATGATTTCATACCAAATTATGGTGAAATATATTGTGAAAAAGTAATTTTTTATCATGTTGAAAATTTGACAAAAAAATCTTCATACTATAGTATGTCAAAAAAGTCAAAAAATGAAAAAAAATAAAATTTGCTAAAAAGTCATCAGAAAGACTTATTTTCCCATGTTGAATGATTTCATACCAAATTATGGAGAAATATCTTGGGAAAAAGTATTTTTTTAGCATGTTGAAAATTTCACAAAAAATCATCATACTATAGTATGTCAAAAAAGTCAAAAAATGAAAAAAATAAAATTTGCTAAAAAGTCATCAGAAAGACTTATTATACCATGTTGAATGATTTCATACCACAATCTAGTGAAATATCTTGTGAAAAAGCAATTTTTTAGCACGTTGAAAATTTAACAAAAAATCGTCATACTATAGTATGTCAAAAAAGTCAAAAAATGAAAAAAATAAAATTTGCTAAAAAGTCATCAGAAAGACTTATTTTCCCATGTTGAATGATTTCATACCAAAATGTGGTGAAATATCTTGGGAAAAAGTAATTTTTTAGCATGTTGAAAATTTGACAAAAAATCGTCATACTATAGTATGTCAAAAAAGTCAAAAAATGAAAAAAAATAAAAATTGCTAAAAAGTAATTAGAAAAACTTATTACACAATTTTGAATGATTTCATAACAAATTGTGGTGAAATATCTTGTGAAAAAGTAATTTTTTAGCATGTTGCAAATTTGACAAAAAAACATTATACTATAGTATGTCAAAAAAGCCCAAAAATGAAAAATTTTAAAATGTTCTAAAAAGTCATCAGAAAGACTTATTATACCATGTTGAATGATTTCATACCACAATCTAGTGAAATATCTTGTGAAAAAGCAATTTTTTAGCACGTGGAAAATTTAACAAAAAAATCGTCATACTATAGTATGTCAAAAAAGTCAAAAAATGAAAAAAATAAAATTTGCTAAAAAGTCATCAGAAAGACTTATTTTCCCATGTTGAATGATTTCATACCAAATTATGGTGAAATATCTTGGGAAAAAGTATTTTTTTAGCATGTTGAAAATTTGACAAAAAATCGTCATACTATAGTATGTCAAAAAAGTCAAAAAATGAAAAAAAAATAAAAATTGCTAAAAAGTAATTAGAAAAACTTATTACACAATTTTGAATGATTTCATAACAAATTGTGGTGAAATATCTTGTGAAAAAGTAATTTTTTAGCATGTTGCAAATTTGACAAAAATACATTATACTATAGTATGTCAAAAAAGCCCAAAAATGAAAAATTTTAAAATGTTCTAAAAAGTCATCAGAAAGACTTATTATACCATGTTGAATGATTTCATACCAAATTATGGTGAAATATCTTGTGAAAAAGTAATTTTTTAGCATGTTGAAAATGGTCAAAAAATGTCATACTATAGTATGTCAAAAAAGTCAAAAAATTAAAAATTTTAAAATTTTCTAAAAAGTAATCAGAAAGACTTATTATACCATGTTGAATTATTTCATACCAAATTATGGTGAAATATCTTGTGAAAAATCTATTTTATAGCATGTTGAAAATAGCATGCCAAAAAAGTAAAAAAATGTAATTTCTTTGAAAAGTCAAACAACGTCATCAGAACGTAGTGTGTTGAATGCCTTCATCGCAAAATATGGTGTGTAGTTATAATCGTGCTTTACTGTACCTGAAACGATCATCCATCACATTCACACACTGATGGAGGAAGCTGCCATACAAGGCAGCTAACCACGACCCATCAGGAGCAGGTCGGGGATCAGTGTTAAAGGGACGCCTAAACATGAGCTCTGCATGCTGACCACTCAATAAATGTTCCCCAGTAAACTTCATCAATTTTAACCCTAATTTCTGAAATGAAGGGTGCTTTGGTTATTATTAAATCAACAGATGGGTATGGGGTAGTACTGTCGTGTTTATTTTGCTGTGCAGTATGAAATATTCTGTCAGTGTTTCTTCCCTCCTCAGCTCCTTTATTCCTTTAACTAGTGCTGTGTAGTTAGGGAAATAACTGATATTTGCCTTTTCTAATGCGAGCGGATGAAAAATGATTCAGGCGATGATTCAACAACAGAACTGGTTTATTCACAGACAAATGTTGACACACATTATCCATCACAGAGTGTGAATGTGGGGTTCATGCAGGATCACAAGATCAAACAGAGCAGAGCTCAACAGCGACGGTGCAGAAGTGAACATCCTGTTCCTCTGAATCTGGATTATTAAACCTCTCATGATCTCAACCTTGTTTTAAGAAAAAACACGTTGAATTGAAATGTCACGGAAAGGGACTACACTTCCCACAATCCTGAGCGCAACACCGATGTCTCTGGTTGGTGGAACTTTGTGTAACCATGGAAACCATATCCACAAACTGCTCATTTGTGGCTTTAAAGTGGACAAACATGGCAGCTCGTTTGGAAACTTCATTACAAAAAGTTCGGTAAAATGTGTCTGAAAACAGGTGACAAACTGCTGTGCTGTTTTAGGTCGACAACGGTTAGTTTAAATGGTTTTCAGGAGATTCCAGAGGAGCTGAGTAACTATTCGCAATAGTTTCTGGGTTGAGTAGTCCCTTCACTCTCCAATAAATTAGTCTTGTACTTTTGCAGTTTCTTTTTTTTTTTTTAACAGTTTTCCAATATTTCTCTAATCTGTTAAATTCTTGTTTTATGGTCAGGATTAGTCTTGAACATTAAAGAAATTTTGAATGATGGGAAATTCACTTCAAGGGACCGGAGCTGTTTAAAAATAAAATAAAAAAAGCGTGGTCACTGTTGAGCTCTGCCGTGGACGGACTTTAACTAGTTAAAGTTTTAGCTTACAAAAAAAAAAAAGAAAAAAAAAAGGGCAATGGCCAAGACTTCGCAACCGTGCGTTCTAAGGCACTTACTTGCATTATTTAATGTTAAAAACAGTTGATGTGCGATCAACAGTGTTAATATACAGTACAAGACAGGAATATCCTAGTGAATTATTTAAGACACTTTAGAGCATACAAAGACATTAAATGAGGTATTACATTTATGATTATATAACAACGGACGGCATCATTAATGTTAGATAATTCCCTCGTCAGGAGGCTGTCGATAAGTCTTTGACCCGCATGATGTGTCGTATTAACGTCGTACAAACGTTATCAACAGAGTGGCAGTCTTTTAAAAAACAAAAATCATACTGAATTAGGATTATTTTTATATTCAGTAAAGTCTGGAGACATCATGCATTCTTATTTGATCTGGCTCAGGAAAAAAAAAAAAAAAAGAAAAATCCTTCACAAATTATCCTTCAACTTTGAGATGAAAAGAAAAGCACTTAAAACCGAGTGTTAAGGACAAAAGTGGTAAAACTGGAAGGTGAACACAAATGTGATGCAGCTTCGTCCGGCTGCAGGACACACGTGGAGTGACTGGTCGTCCCGTCTGTTTTCAGACGGGACAGTTTGAAGGCACTTGGTCAGTTTGTGGTTGGTCTTTTTTTTTTCCTTACATGTGCTCTGGGTGGTTCTGCAGGCAGCTTATGAACTCTGTGACCGGATGGCCTTCATAGCAGATGTGATAGACGGCATTGAACAGAGGGAACCTGGGAGGAAGGAGGACATGTTGCTGATAAATATATATCTATATCTGTATAAATGTATAGATACGTGTGTGTCTTGTTGCTGCTCTGCTCACTTGTCGACCAGGTTTTTGTGCTTCAGGATGAGATGGACCTCGGCTGCCGTCGCCGGTCCCTGCAGCTTCTGTCCGTTCAGCATCTCTTTCTCCAGCTCCTCGATGGACTGAAGAGGAGACCAACAAACATGACGTTATGATAGAATTTTTTGAAACTGCAATTAAATTTTTAAAGTTAGAAAAAAATACAATATTAACATAGGAGAGCACTCATCAGTTTTGGCTGCTGAACCCAAATATCTCTGAGCGCTCACCTTCCCCGTCTTCACAAAGGCTTCGGCCACTTTGCGGTTGCGGCCACCGTAGCAGGTGGTGATGAGGTCGGCCACGCCGCAGCTCTCCAGGAAGGTGGCGGAGGACACGGGCCCAGCGGTGCAGAAAATGCGGGCGAAGGCGATCATCTCCATCAGACCCAACCTGATCACCGCCGCCTTCGTGTTGTCGCCGAAGCCCAGACCGTCACAGAAGCCGGCTCCGACTGCAACGATGTTCTGAGGGAGGAAGTAGAAGGGACAAAAAAAAAAATAATAATAAACCTTTACACTTTACTTTCTAATTAAATCTGAGGCATCAAACACCCCTTTTAGAATAAAACTGAATAATTCTTATTGGTCCTCTAATGGTGAGGGGGTGTAAGTAATAAATAATAATAACAATAATAATTAATTAGTTTGTACTCAACAAAAAAAAAAAAAGAAATGAAGTATAAAAATGGTCATAAAAAACAGTTCAAATTATATCACTTGTGTTAACATGAGCCAGTGACTCTGAGCTTATAGTTATAAAGTCTTATTAGAGGTAATAACAACACAGTAATAATAACAACAACTGTCTTTTAACTCCCAAACCAACCATGAGAAATGCTTCATTCTAAATATGCACCTCAAATTAAATATCAATCATAAGATCACGTTTTGTTTTATTAAACTAAACTCTCTGTGACTTCAGATCAGGGAGTTTGACCTTTAAAAAGATATCTTACATAAAGTTTTGAGGTCAGCAGCGTCATTCTTGCTAAATGTGGTTCAACTATTTGTAATTTTGCATGAATGGTTTTGTTGAATTTTAAAGAGGCTCACCTTCAGGGCTCCACAGATCTCCACCACGTCGTACTCCTCCACCACCGTCACTCTGAAGTTGTTGGTCTGCATGAGTTCCTTCAGAAGAGCCCCGTGGTTTTTATTCTTACACCCTGCAAGAGAAACACAAATAAAACTAAAACTGCGTATCTTTTCTAACCACCTTTAACATTATGACCTTTAATAAAACACAGTGACGCTGCATCCTGTCCAAAGAGCTCCTGAGGGCTAAATAAACCTGCAGATAAGATTTCTAGAGCAACAATAAAGCCTGAATATTTGAATTCAGTGGAAAAACACTCCACTTGTTATTGAGAAAGAAGTTATGAGTTGGAGCTCAGCGGTTTGTCATTTTTAAAAATGATGTTTTAGAGTCCAGCGGTAAAACCACCGAGGTCTCAAACAAGCTGGGTCTGCCGGTGCTGAGCCAGCAAACATTAATCCTGTCACAAAATAAAAGTAAATCCCATGAACCGCGTGGTCATGTGAAGAAAACAAAATGTGAAAGTGAGCCAGCAGTTTTTATTAACAGCAACAATAAACAGTAGCCCTGAGGAATACAAAGCAGAGCAAACACACTTCCTGTTTCTGAGCTAAAAATCTTTTTTTAACTTTAAAGAGGACATTAAACTTGGATACTCTTGACATAAATATATTAAATGTCTTCCATAAAATCTGAGATCAAACCACAGATAATCTCTACTGAACGACCAAGCCGCCATGAGGGTTAAAAAAAAGCAAGATACTATTCCAAAATTAAGTTATTGTGCCTTTATGTTGGTTCAATATTAATTAATATTATGACATTTATTAAATCAGCAACTGGACACTGTGTGACACCTTTTCAGTAGGATAAATGATGGATGGATGGATGATGGGTGGATGGATGATAGATGCATGTTGGATGGATGATAGATGCATGTTGGATGGATGATAGATGCATGTTGGATGGATAGATGATAGATGGATGATAGATGCATGTTGGATGGATAGATGATAGATGGATGATAGATGCATGTTGGATGGATGATAGATGCATGTTGGATGGATGATAGATGCATGTTGGATGGATAGATGATAGATGGATGATAGATGCATGTTGGATGGATAGATGATAGATGGATGATAGATGCATGTTGGATGGATAGATGATAGATGGATGATAGATGGATAGATGATAGATGCATGTTGGATGGATGATAGATGCATGTTGGATGGATAGATGATAGATGGATGATAGATGCATGTTGGATGGATAGATGATAGATGCATGTTGGATGGATGATAGATGCATGTTGGATGGATGATAGATGCATGTTGGATGGATGATAGATGGATAGATGATAGATGGATGATAGATGATAGATGGATGATAGATGCATGTTGGATGGATGATAGATGGATAGATGATAGATGGATGATAGATGCATGTTGGATGGATGATAGATGGATAGATGATAGATGGATGATAGATGCATGTTGGATGGATAGATGATAGATGGATGATAGATGCATGTTGGATGGATAGATGATAGATGGATGATAGATGGATAGATGATAGATGGATGATAGATGCATGTTGGATGGATAGATGATAGATGCATGTTGGATGGATGGATGGCAGATGGATGGATGGGTGGATGGATGATAGATAGATGCATTTAGATGGATGGATGCATGATGGATGATAGATAGAATTAAGCTAAGGCTAACGGTCTTGCAGAAGACACTTTGTGCTGTGACAGATGATATTCTTTATGTTTGCATGTTAATATAGTGGTGAAGTGAGGTTAGGCTGCAGGAAGAGGACACATGAATATTTTGGATATGAGAGAGGATGTGTTGCATTCACAGGAAAGATTAATGTCCACGTCAACAAACAACACAACCACAAGGACTGATACGAAGAGCTCCAAGAAGCTAACGCTACCAGAAGCTAATCTGCTCAGTCAAGTAGCAGAGAAACAGGCGTCCATTCATCAGAGTTTATCTGGAGGAACTCTAATCAAAAACATCAAACTCACCGATGGTGGTCTCACAAAACTTCTCGTCGGCGACCTCGTTGGCGATGTTGGCGCCCATCAGGACGCTCATGGCGATGCCGAGCTTCTCCTGGATCACATCGGAGATGAGTCTGAGGCCATCAGGCCCCTCGTCGACGCCCTGGACGATCACAAATGTTCACATGAAGCCACAGCAAGCGAACACACCTGGAACTACCTGGACGTTCAGAGAGCGAGGTGGGACCTTGATGAGGGAAATCCCCAGAGCATCAGTCTTTATCTTCCCCTTGATGGTGTCGCACACTTTCCCGATGAACTGGTGTGGGATCACAAATACAAGGATGTCAGCGTCGCTGGACGCCTCCACCAGGTCTGGAACAGCCAGCTGAGGAGGACAAGAAGGGAGTCGACATCATATACAGAGCTTAAAAAATATATATACACAGTATTAGAACAGCAGCTTCACCTCCTCCATCATCTCCTTCACTTTAACTTTAACTCTTTCTTCCTCACTGAGTTCACTACTCTTCACCATTTTAAACAGGAGTGAAGAATTTAAACTGAATTCACCTTTTTAGACCAAATTTGATCCAGAACACTGGAATTCACTGAGAAGTCAGAAATGAATCCAGAATAACAAACAACCACTAAAACACATTTTTCTGTTCAACAAACTGAAGTTTAACGTCTCTATACTGAGAGGATAACCATTACAGAAACATTACAATATTCTGGTAATCAGCAATACTGGTGATTTAGGACACTGAGTTAACATTTGTTAAACATTGTATAGTAAAATCTGATGCAAGTTAGTGGTTAAATTCATTATAAAACACTGGTCATCCATGGAGGCATTATATATTTAACCTCTTGAGCACTACAGCAAAGGTTCTGGTATCACATGAAACTAGAAAACCTAAATTAACTGGTGCCGTGACGTCCATGTCTAGCTTCTGTCCTCTTTAAAGACATTCTGACCTTATCAGAATAATGTGAAGTTTTAGGGCAAAAACTGTCTTTTCTCATAATCTAAAAAAAGTGTGTTTGAATATATATATATATATATATATATATATATATATATATATATATATATATATATACACACACACACACACACACACACACAACAGGATCCTTAAACAGTCTGGAATTACAGAAATAGCTTTGACTGGAAAACTGAGACTCCAGTGAGTCCAGCTACAAACATGTGTTATGATATTCTATCTCATAGTGAGATAGTTGATAGTCCAGAAGATGGATGGATTTCTGAGCTACTTTTGCAATAATTTAATAATTCTGAGAAGGATTCTAGAATATAAGTGATCCCCATCCCATGTAAAATGTTAAACGCTGAACCACTTCTATGTGACACATACTGTTGACCTGCTATAAAAAAAAACCAGTACACATTTAAAAAAAAAAAAAGGGCCTTCTATGGTGAGAATTGGAAGAATGGAAACAGTTACAGCAATAAAGAATACCTGTGTAAATAATGACCAAAATAAATGTTCACTTTGTTTTGCATCTGGACAAAGCAACAGTTTCTCACCACATTGTCTGGCAGCTTGTGTCCAGGGAGGTACTTCACATTTTCATGGTCCGTGTTGATGATTTCAGTCAGTTTGCGGCCATTCACCGTCTCCTCAAACACCCACATTTTTACTGTGCTGTCGAAATTTGCATTCTGGGCAGCGTTGGCACCCACTATCTTGGAAATGGCCGAACCCCTGCAGTGGTAACAGTCACAGGTTAGTAGAAAACATGCAACTCAAACGGCAATAAAATGTTTGCAGAAAAGATTTGTGCTTGAAATGGTCCAACACCCAGTCATTCTGCCTTTGAAGACACCAGGTCATTAATAATCATCGACTCTTGTGTGTTTTCTCCTAAAGCTGCTGCTCTTTGATCGACCAGGACTACCTGGCAGGCTGCCATCAAGATAAGCTGATATGAGTGTTCGCCCACTGCTCCTGATACTGGAACCAGCGCTGTGCCAAAAGTTGCTTGAAAACGCTGCTGAATGTATTTGTCGAGCCTGCAGTGATGTCACACAGGGGTTAAACGTGTTTTTATGGAATTCTTCTAATAAACTGGGACCAACACTTTAATTCGGCATGAGAAGAACAATTCATGGAGCATCAATGAGCTTATTCAACTCAATTCCTTGCAAACAGTGGCTGCAATCCCAAACAAACAAAACCAGGGTTTAACTGGTTTAACGAATAAAATAAATACATTTGGTTAAAAGCTAGATCCTGAATTCACCAAGGGACTTACAAGATTCATTAACAACTTGAAAAAGCTGTTTTTCCACTTTGGGATTTTGACATTGAGAAGATAACTTTAAATTATACAATTGTTGAATGGGGTTTGGCGTTACCGAGAGAATAGCACCCACTGGGCTGCTCCTGTTGGCAAGAATGTAAAGCCACACTCATTGTACATGAATGATTAGATGGTCACTGTAAAATAACATAAACATAAACAAAAACCATACATAAACACATCTACTGTAGAGTCAATAAGAGTGAGCAAAAATAGTTCTGTCACAGTATGCCAAACTCCAACATGAATTCTGCTGATTTTATGTTTTGTACTCATTGATTAGGTGTTCAACATATTTTGAGGTATTTCTCATTAACTTTGTGCCAATACATTCCGTCGGCATTGAAAATTATATAATACATAAATGAGCTAAGTAAACTAGACATATTTTCAACAATAGCTCCTGAACAAACATGGTGTATGTACAAACAACATTTTTTTAAATACAAACAACATGAATTTGCTTGGTTGATAAACCAAAGCTATAAGCCGAATTTACCAGAGGACTTTAAGGATTAATTTAAGGCGTGTAATTATGTCTCAGCTCCCTGGGATTTAGAGGTCCACGGGTTAATTTACATTTACACAGCTGTTGAATAGGATTCGGCGTTACCCAGAGAGGAGCAGCCACTGGGGGGTTTCTGCTGGTGATTAGATGCTGCTGTTGGATGTAAAATAATATTAAACATATTTTTAAGGAGAATACGCTAACATGTAGTGGTTGTTTGTAGCGTAACAAGCTAACGTCAACATAACGGCAAACCCTCCCAGGAACGGTGCCTGGCATGCGGGCAGTTTTCCGCACAATCAGCGGGTTTCTGGCACCATAATATAAGCACAAAACTCGCATTTGTTCCAGTTAAATGCCACACAAAGATTAAACTTTATGAAGCGACTAACGGCTAGTTAACGTTAGCTGGCTAGCTGCCCGGTGATGCTAAGTTTTGCTAGCTACGGTTCACCAGGTTCGCTAGCAACATTTCAACAAACAAAGATGGCGCTGGTAAAGTTCTCCTGTTATCAGTTTACACTTTATCACATAAAAAAAACTTGCCAGTTTCCAGAGCCAATAATGCAGACTTTCTTCGGAGCTGCCATGGTGAGGAGGTGGACCGGTGTATGGAGGCTGCAGAGCC
The DNA here is from genome assembly GCA_029721515.1 of Synanceia verrucosa. Lineage (NCBI taxonomy): Eukaryota > Metazoa > Chordata > Actinopteri > Perciformes > Synanceiidae > Synanceia > Synanceia verrucosa. Next base: position 1,839,198 of record CM056561.1, on the reverse strand, counting down.
GCAGAGGGGTGATGCAACAAACAGCGCTCCGGTTTTATTGGTCCGACCCGGGGGGAGAAGCCGGCCCGCCCCCGCAAAGAGAGAGAGAGAGAGAGCCGGTCAAGATACAGCCTCTGGTCCAGAGCCGGCCTGGTTGTTCATTCATCCAGCTGACCTCAGGTCAGTAGGAGCACAGTTAAGAGGACACACTGTACTGTACTGTAAGCAGTGTGATAAAGACATGTGTGAACAAACAGAGAGAGCTGCTGCAGTACTCTGATTAAATACACACAGAAAGCACTTTTTACAGGTCTACACCAGAATACTGCACTTTACTTCATAACCTTTATCTGATAGCTTTGAATGGACCTGTTTTTCACTCAGTTACATTTATCTGATAGCTTTAGTTACATTTGCAGGTTCATATTAATAATAGAACATATAATAAACTATTAAAATATGAGGTATTATGTGCAAATCACTTTCCATTTTCTGCCCCTTCTTACTCCACTATTTAGATGAAAATTTTACACTTTTTATTGATTAACTAATCCGATAACTTAAGCTACTTTGCAGATTAATATCAATAATAGAAAATAAACTAATAAAATATTAGGTCATATTATGTGTACAACAGAACCCACCGTTTGCTGGTTAGTGGTCTTAGCTTTGGTCACTAATTTGATCTTTTATAAATATGGTTTTAGTTTCCATCTTGATGTTTTATGTTAATTTTATTGTGAAACTATTCATTGTCACTAAGATAAGACTTTTACTAATAAACTGCAACTGAGTGCATAAAATCTGATGCACTGTTGCTAAATTAAAAGTAATAAAAAAAAAGGCTCCTTGTTAAAATGCTGCTCACATGTTCCAGAGGCTGAATAGAGGATTTTCATTTTATCTTTATCTTTAACTTAAATGATGCACAGATGATTTCTATTAGACGTCTTTTTCCTGCTTTCTCACTCACAGGTTGCAGCTCACAATGAAAAATGTAGCTGCTGCATTAAAAGTCATGAGACCACAGAAAGTTCTTTATTCTGCAGGAATCTCAGTAAAGAGGAACTTGTTGCATAAGAAGTGGAGCTAAGAGACGAGGAAGGAAGCAACAAAACTCCACATTCAGCAGGCTGCTTTCTAAAATTCAGCTGAATTTCCTATTTAATATTTCCTGTTTAATATTTGAACACTTCTGCATTTACAGTCACTGATTTCATTGACTTTGTTGCACTATTTTTAGGATTTTAACCTTTGATCCACTCAATCTTATATTTTAGATCCAAGACAAAAAAACTGCATTTTCACAAAAGTTATCCACAATAACTTATCTCTCATTTCAAGATACATATAGCTCTGATTATACCAGTATAAAAACTAATTTAAGAAACATTTTTATTAAGAAAAAGTTTTTTTTTAACTAATCTGATAGCAGGAGTTGAAATGTGTTGCAGGTATCTGTTGAGATGAATGTGAATATTTCAGATATCCATAAAATATTCAGTATTTCTAGGAAACACTTGAAACTATTAAGCTTCAAGTTTCAGATCAACATCATCATTCGTATAAATTAAAACTATTCTAGAATGAACATTCTGGATATGTGCAACAAAATTATAACAAGGAAAGTCTGTAAAGAAACTAAAGCTATCATAAATAAATTAAATGGAGTGAAAAGTGCAATACTGTGGAGTAGAAGAGGCTCTAAAGTGTATGTGATACCTCATATTTTAAAAGTTTATTGTATTTATTATTATTTATTAATGTGAATCTGTAAAGAAAATTAAACTCTTAGATACATGTAATGAAGTAAAAAGTACAATATTTTTATCTGAATTGTGGTTAATGGAAAATTAAAATTGTATATAATACCTCATATTTTAATAGTTCATAATATTTTTATTATTAATATGAATCTATAAAGAAGCTAAAGCTACCAGATACATGTAATGGAGTAAAAAGTACAATATTTATGCACTATAAATGCAATGGAAACTAAAGTACAAATACCTCAAAATTGTGTTTAATATCAAATATTTTAATAGCTGATTATATGTTATATTATTAATATGAATCAACATAATGCAGTAAAAAGTAAAGTATTTCTATCTGAATGGCGACACGTAACATAAACATCTGTACAAACTATAAATGTATAATAAAATAGAAAAATATTTCCACAAAAAAGAGACATTCCTTTAATTTCTGTAATAAATGATGACACAGAACATCCTGAATTAATAAAAGTAACGCCAAGTTAGCATTTTTATCATTTTTATAAGTCAGTTATGAATTTATACATCATCACCAGAGTAAAATAATCCCACTTTCATGTCTAAAAACAGAAACAAAAGAATGGAAAATATATTTAAAAAAAAACAAAAAAACAAACAAAGCAAACCTGGAAGCGAGGCGGTCGGAGATGGATGATGTCATGCACTGAAAAACAAAAAACAAAAAACAACCAGCTGTTCATTTCTGTTTACTGGCGAACAAAACAAAACAATATGATCAGATTTTCAACATTTCTCATGAATAAACCTGCAGAGACACAGAATAATCTGATATTAAATTAATAAACACAACATGTACAGTGTTACTCAGAGCAGACTAATAACACAATGATATTATTATTATTATTATTATTATTATCCAGTATTTACATCAGGTTGCAGTCGACGGCACTGTGCTTCATAAATAACAACACAACTACACAACTTTTGATTTCTGTCAACAAGAGTCCAGATAGAGGCCGTGTTAAATAACAGATGCAGCGTTCAGGGTGGGATCTTCAACACAAACAAACAAACAAACAAACAAACAAACACTGACTGTACAGTGATACATGCAACGCAGAGCCCTAGAAGATATGTATACTCACTGACTTAATCTAAATGTGTCAAACAGCATCTACGTGTTAAATTAATGTGTGTTTATATCTTTGATTTCTGCGTCTGCAGCGATAAATCATCACCACACAGATCAGACTGTTCTGTGTGCATTTTATTTGACTTTCCTGCATCCATTCATCTCTTTTCATATGATGACACTGAGCTCAGTTAACTGTGTGTTCTTCAAACATACTAAAAGTGTTTTAAAGCAGAGGTTTTGTCTCTCTCTGGCCAGTTGTTGTGCATTCACCCTGACAGGGTTTTATTCCACATTGTCCCTTTTATTAAGCAGCTAATTACTGAATTAATCAGCTAAAAATCCTCCAGAGTCTGAGATCAGAGCAGCTTAAAGACCGTAGAACGTTGTGATCGAATAAGAATGAAGAATTTAATTTAAAAAAAAAGTGTCTTTGTGAAAGAATAGAAAAGCAGGTTTCAGGGCTTAAAAAAGGCTCTTATATATTTTTATTCACAGATAGCTGTTTCCACTCTTCATGCTAAGCTAAGTTGGACACTATTAGCCTCCAGATGTTCTAAAGATTTATCTTTCCAGATGTTCCTGTAACAGCAAGTTCAAATATGAAACATGTTCAATAAACGACAAAAATGCACCAAACCAAGACGGCTGGAAAAGGACAAAAACTACAATCATGGCGGCTGCAGAAAAACACATGAAGTCTCCATGACTTCCTCTGTATTGTTTTATTTTTCTTCATGGATTTTCAGAATAAAGTCGCCACATTTATTTACACTAATGTCACGTTTGACTGCTAAAATCGTTTATCTCATGGTTTTGAGAGTTAATGAATGAATCATGTGTTGATTTCTGGATAATTAATATCTGATGATCGTTTATAAAGGTAACGCCGACAGTTTGTTTAACAAAATAAATGCAAATTTAATACTTTCCGATAACTGAATAATCTCTGATAATTTTTATGATTTTTTTTTCCAGTCCTTTAACACTTGCAATAATTGAAGGCATGACACTGTTTTCTACAAATTTAATTTCACAACTTTCAAGAACAAAATAACACACAAATTTGCAGTATATCTCTGAATGCTGTGTTTTCCTATTGGCTTTAAACGCACCATGAAAATTTAATACCTACAGCAAATCTACGGTAAATTTAAGGCAGTTTAAGACCTTAATTACCCGGATTTTAATTGAAGACATTTTAAGACTTTTTAAGGAACCGTGGGAACCCTGACTGCACCCGTGGGATCTGGAGTTTTCTATCGTGAAAAAGTGCACGTCTTAATTATGTCCCTTTTCACCAGATATACTGTAGCTCTGTTTTATTATTAACACTATTAATAATAATTAATAAAGACTCTGTTCTGTAGTCTTTTCTGCTCATTTCACATGAAAACGTTTGTTTCTGTTATCATGAATTCGCTCTGCTTGTAGACTCTGAAGGGCTCTCACCCTGCGTAAAGAGGTAGTACAATATAAGTACAGTATATATAATAATAATAATAATGATATATATATGTACATGTATGAAGAGTATTAACGGGGGAGGAAGTCGGTCACAAGACCACGAGGCTAAGAAACACAGAAACTGAGATCAGAAATGATGTTTTGTGGGTGGACATCGGTTATTTAAGGACGCTGCTCGTCTGGATCGGTACCGCTGAACCTCGGCTCACTTCCTGTCGCTCACTGAGCCTGGTAATGTCTGGAGAAGATGTTTACATGCAGTTAATTCATCACGACGACCCTTCGACCGGCGGGCCGTCCTGCCGCCTCATGTGGCTTCTCCTAGCTTCTTTCGGCCACGTGCTGTTTCCACCTCTCAAACCTGAACCACTTCCTGTCCGGACGAAGCCCGAGGGAAAGGAACGGCGTCCTCCCGGCGTCGAAGCAGGAGCTTAGTGGAAGTTACTGACGTGACACTTGACGTCGTCTAAGCTCAGGACCGTCCCCTGGTCGTTGTTGTTGTTGTTGTGTTTGTGCTTCTTATCGGAGCAGCGACACAGCTTGAACTTTATCACCTGCAGAAACACAATTCATATAATCTATAATATCTGCGCCGTGACGGCCACCTCCTGAAACGGGTCAATATTACACACCTTTATGAACATGAAGCACAAACTAAGGTGCACTTAGGTTTAGGAAAAACCTCATGGTTGACCTTAAAATAAATTTAAATTAAATGGATAAATGATGACACGAAGACACTTTGAAGTGAATAGAAATAGTACATTATACCTAATATTTTAATATGTTCTATTATCAATACAAATCTGTAAAAAAAAATCTTGTTCATATGATGCCTTAGTTTTTTCCACTTTTTTTCTGCAGATGTTCTTTTTTTTATATTTTTTTCTTGTATTGTTTCTCCACTTTCCCTCAAAAAGGGAAAGATAAAGGATTATCTTAACTTATCTGTTGTCTTACACATGTAATGGAGTGAAAATTAAAACAGTGGACGGAGGCTGTAAATTTGCAGAAAATACAGTACCTCAAAATTGTAGATAATAGCTCAGATTTAAACATGCAACCTCATGTTTTGCATCGCAGAGACATGAATATTACATGAAAAAAATTAAATTTACAGCATCATTTTGAAAAGGATATACACAGAAAAGAAAACATTCCTCACTTTAATTTTGTCACATAAATGATGATAAAGAACACCCAGAGGTGAGTAAAATTGTCCATAATACCTCATATTTAAATAGATTATTATATTTCAAATCTGTAAAGAGACCTAAGCTATCAGTGGAGTAAAACGTACAATATTTAGCAGAAAATGTAAAATAAAGTTCCTAAACATTCTTATTTTTTGACTGAGATGTTAAATGCTGCTGCTCTGATAATATCTGTTCAGCTCTGAATATCCTGAAATCTGCCTTTAAAATAAAACCATGTGCAGATTTTTTGTTCTCCCTTTAAGTTCATAAAATATTCCCTTAAAATGCCTCAAAGAGCCTCCGACCTCCAGTAAAGACTCACCTCATACAGGTAGTCAAATATCTCCAGGATGGTGAGGATGCTCGCCCCGATGAAAAGCCCCATCTGACCGCCGATGTCACCTGAAATAATAATAATAATAATAATAATAATAATAATAATAATAATAATAAAGATCTCTAATGAGGACAGGAATCCACAGGACTAACAGAGCTGACGTACCTAGAAGTCCAGCCACTTCGTACGCTTTCTTCTGCTCAATAGTTTCATAGTTGAGCGCCTCAAAAAAGATGTCTAAGACCAGAATATTATCTCTGTGGAGAAAAGAGAACAAAACATTAATATTCAGCATTGATAAGTGCTTAATAAAAGATGTCAACGATGCACACAATCCCTTATTTATCCCTTATTCCTTTTATTACACAGCTAATTTATGAAGAAAATTAATAATTTGACAGAGTTCAGAACTACGTCCATAGCAACAGTCTGCTATAAAAAAAAAAAACACCAACTCCACAATCAAGCAATCACAATTGGGTATTAAATATATGTACATGCAATGTATATCATTTTTATTTTTTTAATTCTATTTTTTCTATTATTCTATGGTGTGCTGCTAAATCAACCAAAGAGCTGTCTATAATTGTTTATTGGACTAATAATAATATGAATAATAATAATAATAATAATGACAGATATATTCAGGTGGACTCTTACTTGATGTACTGCTCAGACTTGTTGTATTTCTTAGCCAGGTATTATTAATAATAATAATAATGATATATATATATATATATATATATATATATATATATATATTCAGGTGGACTCTTACTTGATGTACTGCTCAGACTTGTTGTATTTCTTAGCCAGGTATTAATAATATTAATAATAATAATAATAATAATGATATATATATATATATATATATTCAGGTGGACTCTTACTTGATGTACTGCTCAGACTTGTTGTATTTCTTAGCCAGGTATTAATAATAATAATAATAATAATGATATATATATATATATATATATATATATATATATATATATATATATATATATATATATATATATATATTCAGGTGGACTCTTACTTGATGTACTGCTCAGACTTGTTGTATTTCTTAGCCAGGTATTAATAATATTAATAATAATAATAATAATAATGATATATATATATATATATATATATTCAGGTGGACTCTTACTTGATGTACTGCTCAGACTTGTTGTATTTCTTAGCCAGGTATTAATAATAATAATAATAATAATGATATATATATATATTCAGGTGGACTCTTACTTGATGTACTGCTCAGACTTGTTGTATTTCTTAGCCAGGTATTAATAATAATAATAATAATAAATATATATATATATATATATATATATATATATATATATATATATATATATATATATATACATATTCAGGTGGACTCTTACTTGATGTACTGCTCAGACTTGTTGTATTTCTTAGCCAGGTATTAATAATAATAATAATAATAATAATGATATATATATATATATATATATATATATATATATATATATATTCAGGTGGACTCTTACTTGATGTACTGCTCAGACTTGTTGTATTTCTTAGCCAGGTATTAATAATAATAATAATAATAATAATAATAATGAGATATATATATATATATATATATATATATATATATATATATATATATATATATATTCAGGTGGACTCTTACTTGATGTACTGCTCAGACTTGTTGTATTTCTTAGCCAGGTATTTAGCTGAAGCTTTGCTGGGGATCTTGACGAAGGACAGCTCTTTGCTGTATCTGGTCATGTTACACGGCGTCTCACAGACACAGAAGTCGTTGTCACTTTCCACCAGGAAGTCTGCAGAGAAACAACTGCAGAGTTCACTTTGACTGTTCACATTCTGCTTTTATCCTAATAAAAATAAAAAAAAAGCTCTTTTCTTACCAAGGGCCGGGTCGGCACACTGTTTGTACAGCTCAGGTGTGCAGTAGGGAGCGTCACCTGCAGCCAAACACACAAACTCTCACAGAACTTTTTTCACTGAGTAACTCTGACAGGACACACAGGAAGTGAGCGTTCTCCTACCGGGCATGTGCACCATGCGGCAGTTGCAGTTGTCCACCAGGTAACGCGTCTCGCAGTCGATGCGACAGGCGGTGATGCTGTAGCTGTCAAAGAAGTCAGAGTCCATCGCCGTCACTTTGCAGTCGCCCCAAGGAGGAGGAAGATAAATCAGCTGCAAGAAACATGAGGGACTTTTTATTATTAACACACACACACAAATCCAACACTCTTTATCTGTTTATCAGATGATAAATAAATAAATAAAAGCGTAAAAAAGTAAACTAGAATAGAATCAATAATTATTAAAAAATATTAAAAACAGATACAGAGCTCAGATGATAAATAGAATAAAAAATAAAGAAATAAAAACACAAATTAATAGGCTAAAAAAGTACACCCGCTGCTCTAAATGAACAGTTTTACTGATTACCAGAATATTACTAATGTTTCTGTAATGGTTAATGCATCACTATGTGCAAGCTCTTTAATCAAAAAGATATCTTTAATAATAAAAATCAAATTATTTTTGTCAAATTCACATTTTCCTACTTTGTGTTGCAGCTGTTGCACATTTCTTTCTTTCTTTAGTTAAGTATTTTGTCCACTCATGTTGAACATAAGACGCCTTTTTCACCTGGTTTATTCCTTAATCAGACACTTAGACATTATTTACTGATCTATATTGGTTATAAGTCACACACATATCTTAAAGGCACAAGTTTAATTCTTGAGATCTAGAAATGAATCATTAATTCTAGAGAAAAGAAAGAAGCAAACAGGTTAAAATAGATAAAGGATAAATACATATTTATACCCGCTGCTCCTGACAGGAAACGAACGTCTGAAAACCAGGCGCCACTCCGAACCCCAGCTGGTCGATGAAGGACGGCTCGTCCTGACTGTGGATCTGAACTTTGACCCCGGCTTCAAACGACGTCTCATCTGCAGGAAGCCAAAGAAACAATGATTAATCGATTAATCGATCAGCTTTACCTGATAATCTATTAATAATCTGCAACTATTTCATTTCAAGGCTCTTCAGCTTTGACTTATAAGCTAATAAATAAAGTATGAAATTAATCACCAACTATTTCACTTTGAGCCATTTTTAAGGAAATAAAATTCTCTGATTCTTAAATGTTAATATTTCCTGATTTCTTCCCTCCTCTGTGAACTTAATATATTTGAGACATTTTCACTGATCGATTAATCAACAGTGAAAGTAATCTATTATATTGATAATTTATGTGAATCCAGACACAGTAACAAAGTCAGAAATAAGAAACTATTTTAATAATCAGTTTGAGAGTTTGAGACACTTCAGCTTTGAATTCACTGAAAAAAATGGAATATATCTTATATTAGGAGGAGGATAAAGCTTTAAGTAAATAAATTACTCATCACCTTTGAAATTAACAGATAATTATTTTGCTTTGGGTATTTTTTTTAAAGGGAAACTAGTCTTAAATGTGATTATTTCCTGGTTTCTTTCCTCCTCTGTGACTCTAAACTGAAGATCTTTGAGACATTGATGGATTTCATCACCCATGAAAGTAACTTATTACTCATGTGTCATGGATCCAGACACAGGAACGAATATAAAGGAGTTAAAAAATGCAGCAGTGATAACCAGGTGTGGCGCTCACCTGTCTCGCCCCAGATGGGCAGGTACTCGTCCTGCTGGATGTCCAGCATGAGCTCCAGACCGTTACCCATACCTCCCTTTGTGGTGATGAGCGGAGGCCGTCCGTCACCGCCGCCGTTGAAGGTGTAACACTTCCCATAGCGAGTGAAGACCTGGGAGACACAAGAGGTTGATCATTATTATTATTATTAAAATAGATTCCTTTTCATTCTGTTCAGCTTTTGCTCTGTTCTTTGTTTGTTTTTTGAAACAACATTTTCCATCTCCTCTCTTTTCCACAGGGGGTCAGTGTTCAACTCTGTTTCTGACGGCAGGAAGTGAAGGAAAGGAGACGGAGAGAGGAGAGAAGGAGGGAGGTTACACAACCAGCCCAGTGAGATGATGGAGGCCTCGCATGGCGCCTTATAACGGACCGGGCGTCACCATGGCGACCAGGCATCCCAGCCATGAAGGATGCTGCATCTTAAAGCCGCATCAGCAGAAGCTCACATGACGGGTTTAAACAGCGTTTAATGAGTCACATGAGGCGGGATGTAAAGTGGAAGAGACTAGCGGCTAACGCTAGGAGCAGCTCAGGATGACATATCTACGATTAGAAACATGACATATATATATATCTCAATTAGAAAGAACAAACCAACCAAGTAATTGTTGAGAGTTCGGCTCCCGCCAAAGGCAGTTTGAACATTTCCTCCAGAGACGGCAGGTTTTAGAGGCCAGATCATTAATCTGAGCAGGGAAAAAATAAAAATAAACTATATGTGTGCACATTTACATCCATAATGTTCCTCTGAACAGAAAGGTTTCACAAGAACAAGACTTAAAGGGCATTTTTCCTATTTTTATCCATGTTTCTGTGACGCTAATCGAGCTGTAATACAGTATTTTATTTGTCATTTTCATACAAAAAACTCAGTTATTTATTAGATGACAAAGAGAATAAAAAATAAATAAATAAAAGCACTAATAAATATGGTAAAAAGTATGAAAATATAATACATGGCTATTGAAAAAAATATTACAAATATGTACATTTATTTATTATCCACCACTCAGTGTCAGGTGTTTACCACCGCTGCTCTAAATTAACAGGATTATTGATTACCAGAATTTTTTTTAATTTTTCTGTAACGGTTAATCCACCAGTATGTCCAAGTCAAGTCAAGTCAAGTCAACTTTATTTGTATAGCCCAATATCACAAATTATGCTCCAATATCCAAGCTCTTTAATCAAAATTATATCTGTAATGATAAAATATATTTATCGAGGAATTTTCAAATTTACTTATATACAAGAAAGCATGAAAAATAGCAAAAAACGCATTATTATTTTTTGATTGAGATGCCGAATTCCAGTGATTTCCTGTCATTCCTGAACAGAAAAATGTGAGACGTTTCAGAGGAAAAAGGTTTTAATGTTGTCAAACTTTTTCGAACAAGCAGTGAATCTACTGTTGAAGGAGGTCTGTGGTTTCTGGGGATGTTTTATTCTGAAAAGCTTCCAGAAACACTGTCAGAGACAGATCTAAATGCTGACCTGATGCTGAAGTCTGAGGAAAAGTGGCTGCAAATTTCATGGCGATTCATTTTCACAGGTGTTAAAATATTTCTAAGCAACTAACACTAACTATCCTTTCTTTTCTTTTCTCATCCTTGTCTGTCTTCCTGCTGCAGGAAGGTTGCTGCATGTATCTGCCGGCTCATCCAACAATTACGATTTACGTCAAAAATGGTTGTTGTGGCTCAAACTGACGAGAACGATCGGCAGCTTCAGACACGATCAGTTCAGAGAAAACCAGATGAAAGTTCTACACAACAGAAGAGGAGCGACGACGTGGGATTTGACGTCAAATGTCGTGAGACTTAAAAATAAAAAAAAAAACACCACAGAGACCACATCAACTTGAGTCATTTAATCAGGCTGTTTAACTCTTTGAGTGCCACAAGTGTTTTTTCAGCAGCAGGGGCTTCTGGGAGATGTAGTCAGAGCATAAAGAGACAGTATACACCACAGAGATCAAAACAGGAAGTGGAGACGATCAAGATTAGAGAGCAAAACAAACAGAATCTGGACAAAAAGTGTTGATTTTGGTGAAAGTGTCCTCTACTCTACCTCTGATAAAACAAGAATGGAACAAGGTAAAAACAAACATTTTTTTCATGATGAAATAGAGAGTCTCTTCTTTCATTTGAGCTATTCAGTGTTTTCAGAGACATAGTACAAAATATTCTGTGGGTCTAGAAATATGACTGAAAATGGGCAAAAACACTGGAACAAGACACTGTGTGTTTTATAAAAGAGCTGGCAGTCAATGAGTTAAGGAGGTTTGTTTTGTATGAGAAGGTTTTAGTCAAACTGCACATTTAGTTGTCTGACATTTCCACAAACAGCAGGCCTCCCTCACCAGTTTATTACAGATCACGTGGCTAAACAGTTTCCATCCTTTCCTATCGACCGGCTGCAGGTGGCTGCATCGATCTGCCGGCCTGTGGAACATCTGTCAGAGCGACCACAGCTGCCTTCCTCCTCCACCAAAATAAAAGCATGAGACGTGTCAAACGGTACAGCGGCTGCTCTTACTGTTCCTCATGAATAAATCACTCGTCACAAATGTAAAGTCCATGTGTGTGACGGGAGCATGATGCTCGGCGGCGCCTCGATCGATGCCTGATGGCGGCAAGAATGAAAACATCAAACATGTATAAAGTCTGCTCTGCGTGCTGCTCGTTATGAGGGATGAATTAATTATTGGGCACATATGAAAAAAGGATTTCCTGCAGCTTTATGAGCATGAGGGAAGATTTGTGATGAAGAGGAGGATATATGTGTGCACTTTGAACACACTTTAAAAGAAAATCAATCATTTTACACAGAATTTAATATACTCTCTGGCTGCAGTTTAGACAGGCTGTAATCAGCGGAGCCCTGCGATCAATAAAGTTGTCCCTCACACACAATTTCCCCTGTATTGAAAAGCACTCAGCAGAGCTCAGGTGTGATTAATCATTATGCACATAATTGGTCATATCTGTTTTTAGAGCCTCGCCAGGTATTAAAAGAGTCCCTAAAACCACAAATCTGTGCACTTTCCCGTCCATTTAGCGCCGAGCTGCTGCAAGATGCCTGAGCAGGGTGGGTTCAAGCCATTAGTGCTCTGCTCTTTTATTTCTAAGATTTAAAGCAGCCTCCGTTAAGTGGCGACACTTAAAAAAGTTATTACACAGCTCAGTGGGGAAAATGATGTTTGAAGGCAACAGCGAGCCATTTGCGAGTTTGTTACGTCTTATTGTGCAATTTAGGACTTTTCAGTTGACCTGGAAAAACTGAACTGGTGTCTTCACACATGGATGAACTTTATGGAAACAAATAAGAGGATTAATATTAATGACAGTGAACGGCCATGCCTGCAGCTCTGTGAGGCTGCTTAGAAAAGATCAACACCAGCAAAACCAACACATAATAACATAAGGATGTTTACCACGACACCATGTTAGCTTAGCATGCTAGCATGCTAGGTTTGAGTACTGATGACTCAAAGCAAAGTATAGCTAGGCCTTAATAATAATAATAATAATAATAATATTTTTTTCAGAGGAATAATTTTCAAAATAAATGAGTCACACCTTCTAAAAATACTTTTTATTGTGAATTAATCAGTTTAAAAATGTCGGTGGAAGATATTTGAAGTTCAGTTCAAACCACAAACAAGCTGAAACGTCAATCTATTATCAAAGACCTTTAAGTTTTGGACAAATCCAAATTTCAATGTAGTGATGGCAAAAAATAAAGTTACAGTCAATATATAAATAAAGTTCTAATCCTCCCTTACTGGGGCTGCAACTAACAAATTACTTCCCTTATTGATTAATCCATTGATTAAATTCTCAAATAATCAATTAGTTGTTTTGTCTATGAAATGCTGAGACAAGGTTTACAAATGTCTCAAAGATATTCAGTTTACTGTCATAGACGAAGGAAAGAAAATAGGAAACATTCATATTTTAGAAACTTGAACTGAAAATTTGCTCAAACCAGAATAGTTGATCGATTAATCGTTGCAGCTCTGGAAGTTACCTACTGTATGTTTCTAAGATCAAATATGAGCTTACGTGTGGTTTATTTATTCACCTAAACCTTTATCCTCCTCTTCATCAGAGTTAATTAGAACACTTCAGGTCACCTAAAAATATCTTATCCAGTGTTTGGTTGCGCTCAGCTCCACCCTCTCTGTCACCTCTGGTTGCAAAAAAAACCCAAGATGGCCAAAATTCCAACTTCAGGCTTCAAAACCGTCTTCAAACCACTGAGTAACATCTCAATGATCCATCATCTGTTCCTGACAATCCATTCAATGGATTCACGAAAAGTCTGGGAAAAAATCTGGGAACCATGACAACACTTCACAGAAATCCATCCCATAGTTTCAAGATTTATGATCCTTATCGCCACTGTACTGCTGCAGACAACAATATGATAATATTGTGACAGTGCTCCCTGAGATTTAAATAAAAAACATACAAATATAACAAAATATACCCAGTAAATGAGAAGAACAGGGTGAAATAAATGCAGAAAGGTAAAATCACACGATGAGGTGGTGTGAATCCGATCAATAACAGAACACATTATTACTCAGATGCGTTAAAACTGAAGGAAGTGAGCAAAACCTGTGACTGATTACAGATTCCTCTCTTTGCATCGGTTCAGATCGACGCCGTTTGCGGCTCAAAGGTAGAAATAAGTGAAGAATAAAAGCATCAGAGGCGACTGCCCCTGAATGAATAGCTGACTCACTGTGCTAATAAACAGTCTGGGGTGGAACAAAGAGCCTCTCCAGAGCGAAAATAAACTAAAGGGGATTGAAAGCCAGAGGCAGGGTGGAGTTAGTGAGTGTAATAATGATGCCCTGGACGAGGAATCAGACCCTGAGTCACTGATTGTCAAAATAAAAAAGACCAACAGTGAAATGCAGTAGGAGGTGGAAGCGAAAGCACTGGGCGGATCCTCTGGGGATAACTACAAAGCTTCACCTCTTTCACTTAATTAGAGAGAGGAAAAGACCAAAGGCCCTGCCGAGACAACAGCTGCATGAACATCTGTCACGTTTCAGAAAGGTCTGAAATATCTCAACTGTAAATTCAGTCAAGGCGTTCATGATCCCCAGAGGATGAGGAGGCTCGCTGGCGTTTAGTGCAGATATCCATGTTCCCCTCAGGGTGAATCCTGGATGAGTGGGGTGGTCTGATGTACTTACAGTCAGTGTTTTACCTACAGTAGATGGATAGAAAGAAATCAATGTGGTTCTAAGTGAACAATATATTTGGAATATTTTCTGACGTGGAAACTCTTTTTTGGCTTTGAAGCACTGATCAGCTTCCCTTTCGGTTGTGTTACCAGCCAGAAACATCTGTTGTTTCTGCATTTGTTTTTAATTCTAATTATTAGTATAAATGTTTTATTGACACAGGAAACAACTTTAAAAAAAGCAGACATCTCATATTACACAACGTCAAAACAACCAAACTATCAACTTAATTATTGAACTCAAAATCACAATGTTAACTGAAAAGTGAAAGGATCAGAAAATAATCTAGAGTCTTCCTCTGGTGACCATGAATGTCTGAACATTCAGGACACGTCCATCTTTTCCTAAAGCAGCTGGGCTCTGTTGTCTTTAGCTGAACAGGTGTAAACAGTGGATTTGTTCTGGATTATTCTCAGATTACTTCAGATAGCACTGCAGGGATGATGTGTTTTTGTTGGCCTGAACCAGGAAATTATGGATTATTGCAATTTTTAAGACACATTTTCAGCAAGATAATCCCCACAAATAGGAGAAATTTTTTTTATGATTTATGAATGCAATTATAAAAAGTGTTAAAGTGTAAATGAACCCACACCGCGATCACTTGACTATAAACACTGAGGCGGCGTTTAGCAACTGTCTTTCTAAAAGGTTCAAAATCCACCAGTGAGATATTTACTTAACTAAAATCTCTAAAGCTTAAGACCTTATTTCAAACATCAACTAAAAACCCATTGGTTTGGAGATGAGGGAACCACAAATGCTAACATGCTAACATGCTAACTCAGACCAGTTTACCTCTTTTGAATATTTGGCCAGCATCTTTCAGAGCTGTGGCCATAAATAATAAAGCGTCCAGATGTAAAGAGGCACAAGTTTATTCTGGAAAGGTTCACGACTAATGAACAAATGATCATTTATTAAGCAGATGATAAACAGTCTGAGATGTCTCATTCATTTCTTAGTTATGGCTGAAATCAATCAGCAGTTTCCTCAAATCTGCCAACAAATATTTCATCTTTTCTGTCCTGAATTCCTGAATATTTTTTAGTCTGATATATTATATGATTAACACACCAAGACTAATGGATTCCCTTTTATATCACTGGAGACACTGGTCCATTTTTCTTGTCAAACCCTTCGCTTCACAGCCTGGACGTATATTTTATTTTGAAAGGACAATAAAGAACTCTCTGTGACGGCAAACTGAGAGTCTTTGACTTGTGGACAAAACTGATTTGTATTTTCTGACATTTCACAGACCAGACAAACTGATCGAATGATGGTGAAAATAAAGGACAGAAGATCATCGTTAGCTGCAGCTCTCTTGTTTAAGTAATTTATAGAAATACTGGAAGTAAAGACATATCAGTGGGCTGGTTCTGGCCCTCAGGCCGTATGTTTGACAACCTTTGGCTGTCTGTGATGACACTACCAACAACCAAGGAGGAAAGTGTTGCCAAACCTTCTGAAATCACTTTAAATGTCAGAATTGAATATTCCTGAGAAGCATCATCAGTCTCTGTCTCACTTTAGAGATGAAACATCATAAAAATCCTCCTCCGCTGTTGTGAGGGGATTTTTTTAGCCTTCCTCACAGTAGGATCCATCCCCTCATTTCCTGCATGGCTCTTTCCTCCCTGGAGTCTCCTGGACTGTGATGTTCTTCCCCCTGTGGACGCCTCTCCATCTTCCCCACCCGCCCTCGCTTCATTTGCTGAATATTTCACAGGCCAGTAGAGACAGTGGTCCTCCTCCTCCTCCCCTCTCAGTACCTATCACCTTCAGCGACGACGTAACGCCGGGTGAGGAGAATATCACATGAATAAAAATGGAAGTGTGTATTCACTTGAGTTATGCACGCCTCAGAGGACGGCCTCCATCCGAACACGAGGACTGAACTGACCTCAGCGCTGTTACAGCATGACGTCACCACATTTAGGCTTAAATCAGGCAGGTGGAGTAATATGAGCATCCTGCAGGTAGGAGGTTGTTTATAGCCTGAGTGCGATGATCAATCGATCAGTTGTCGACTATTAAAAGACTCACAAACTGCTCTGATTATTAAATAAGTCATTTTTAACAGGAAAACTGTTCTCTGATTGCAGCTTCTGAAATGTGAATATTTAATATCTTAATTAGGGATGTCTGATAATATCGGCCCTCTGATATTATCGGTCGATATTAACATAAAAATTTAATATCAGGAAATATCGGTATTGGGTTTTATAATGATATTAAACTGCTGTAGGCTTCAGCATGCTACATCTACCAGTGGGCCTGATGACGCACTACAACAAGAACAACAAGTAGACCGCTAGCTCGTGGCTAACAGGCTAGCTCGTGGCTAACAGGCTAGCTCGTGGCTAGCTGCACAAAAAGCACAAAAAGCTGCACATATCAGTATCGGTTGATATCAGAATCTGAAATTAAGAGTTTGGCAATATCAGAATATCAGATATCGGCAAAAAAGCCAATATGGATAATCCCTACTCTTAATATACACTATGTTTAATTTAATATCTCTGTCTGGCTGCCTCAAAATCCTGTTTATTTGTTCTGTCTCTGAGTTGTGGAAAAAACATTTTTTAGGGGAATTTTTTAGCCGAAACAACTAATGATGAACAAAGAAAATATTGGTTAGTTGCAGCCCTAATAATAAGAAGTATTCAGACAGAAATTCACTTCTTTAAAACTTCTTTTAATATGTGATTGTTTACATTGTTTGTGTTTTTATTGTGTCTGTTTTAATATGTGCCTTAATGTAAAGAGTCTTTGAGTTCCTAAAATGTACTGTTATCGTTTTCATTATTACTATTATTGTTAAAAAAAATCCATTAAAGGTAAAAGTCCGACAGATTCAGCCTCTCAAGTGTGAATATTTTCCGTTTTATGTGATTGTAAATTCAAAAGTTTTAGACACCTTTGGCTCTGGGAAACTTTAAGGAGTATTTCTCACTAGTTTGGTCTTTTATAGCCAAAACGATTAATTGATTCATCAAGAAAAGAATTGACAATGAAACTAATGGTCAGTTGCAGCTCTAATAATGATAATATCCAGTCTTTTAGTTCCTCTGTGACGGTTTAAAGACGTCACTTTTAGGCTCTGAGAAACTTTAATGAGTAATTCTCACTCGTTGTTGGCTTTTTATCGCCCAAATGATTGATGAATAAATCCAGGCTGATTAATAAGTGATGAAAATAATCTAAGAAAGCTGAATTGGTTTCACGTCATATAGACGGATGTGGCACGCAGAGATCCAAATCAGCTGAGAATTAAAGAGAGGCTGATCAAGAGGAGGCAGCAGAGTGGACATTCGTCTCCGACGACAAATAATAGTTGGTTTAAAGCGCCGCCTGGTTTCTGTGGAGGATGGACACACTGAGGAGGAAATATCACTAAACTGAAAATGAAGAGGGAGGATTTTTTGCTCAAAAGCATCTTCAGATAACTCCTGAAAAAAAGACTTCCTCATCCCTGCAGCCCCAGAGCCTCCTGGTGAATAATGGAGAAGGTCGTGTGAATTCAGATGAAGCCACATAAATGTCTTAGTATTGTCAGCTCACATTCAGGCTCTTACGGATAGTTTTTTTTTTTAATGGAGGCCATTCACCATCAGTCTGTTATGTGATGCAGTTAAAGAGAACATTTTTAATGAATTAATTAGATTAAATAAAAGAGAGAGAAAAAAGAAAGAAATACTTTCACTGCTTAATCTCAGCATCATCACCTCCTCCTCTTCCTCTCCATCCCTAGTGCCAGCCTCTTCTGCATGCCTCCATCATGGCCGCCGCCTCCTGAGCGGAGGACGCCGCACTCGGCTGTCGCTGCCCTGAAACTCTCGTCACGCTCAGCCGAGGAAACATGGAGGGATAAACAACCCTGGGGCCAGACGGGCCTCACTTAAAGCAGCAGACAGCGGGTTAACGGGGATTAAATCCTCAAGCGTCCAGTGCAACATGTAGGTTTGGTGTACAGTCGTATGAACATGTGCAGTGCAAACAAATGTGACACATTAAAACAGATACTATAAGATAGATGATAACATGAACATGATGAGCAGAAGTTACAATAAACCTCTGCAGGGTCTCCAGGTAACATTTTATTTTAGATTAATTTAAACATTATCTTATTGCAAAAAAAACACGCTTTTTGAATCATTTGACATCATCGCAATTTAGCTTATTGTGACGTCACAGAGTACCTAAAATATGTAAAACTTCAGCTAAAATATTAAGATTATGGATTTTATTTTAGTTTGAATTTAACAGGATATTGAAAAAAAGATCCGCCGCCGTGCTTTTTGAATCGTAAGTCAACGTAGTGACATCATCGCGAGCGTACAGTTGTACTGTGATGTCATTTCTTGGAGTGATTTCCAAATACTTCACATCCCTAAAATCTGTACATATAATAACAAAAACTACAAATAGACTAAATGTTCTAAATGCTAAAAGGTGTCTGAATGTCGAAATGGATAAAATATTTCCTAATACTAGAAAGGTTATTTATACTGTGTCAGTATTAAGGTGTATTAAGGTGTATTAAGGTGTTTGATTTTGATAAGTCCAAGACCTAAAAAACTGGATTTGTGCAATACTTCTCTTATCCATTTAGTTCATTTATTTGCACATTTACTTATTTTTTCCTTCTGCTTCTTATTTTTATGTAGCCTCTTATTGTAAAGTTGCTCTGTCCACTTTTCCTCGTTCCTGAAACAAATAAAGGTTTATCTTATTTTATCTCTTTGCACCACATGGACAGACTCTTTGCTTTATAGCTGGATGAGTTTAATAACGTCGGGTCATTTCAGGTGAGTTTATTCTCAGGTGATTGGTGTCTGGCTGCAGAGAGCAGGCCTAAAGGTTATCGGTGAATGGTATCAGCTGGTTAATCTTTTACCGCTGGCTGACAGTGGGTCTGCTATGTATATGTATGATCATTTGAATATTTGACTGTGTGGCTGCTGCCTCCTCGGTGCGTGTCTAATAATATGCGTTGTATAATAAGGAGCTGTAATCACCTTCCAGCAGGACGGAGGAGAATTCATTTTGGAAAGCCAAAGGCTGTCACTTCACCTGACGCCTGACTTGAACCCTCTAATGGCCCCAGAAGGATCTCCAAATTGCATGTTTCACTTTGCACCACCGTCCTGACTTTTCTCATAATTTACGGCGACTTAAATCGATAGCATCTTCGCCCTGCTAAATTACACTGCGTATCGTCCTTAAAGTTACTTTTAATGACTTTTTTTCCATGCCACCTGAAGCAGACAAAATAGGTTAATTCAAATCCAGGACCGCTCTTCCCCACAGCGCTTCACAAAACGGGCCTACCTTTAATACAGCGGTGTCACATTTATCAGCCCACTAAAGGGTTCGATCTGGCCCAATGGACGACTGGATGTCTTGAATTCCAAATATGTTTTTTTTTTTAATTATTATTTTAAATAAATTCAAACATGGTTTAAAATCAGTCACTACAGCCCCACTTCCTCATACATATATGAAATTTTCCACCTGGTTGCATGGTTTTAGTATATTTTTTATATATTTTCAGTCAATTTCACAACTTAACAGTATATAATGAATAATAAAGAAAAAACATAAACGTAACATAATAAATGTGGAAGAGGAAGCTCACAGAGATCAGCTTTCAGCTTTCCAGTCTAAAACTATAGATGTTTTGGTTCACACTCAATGCTCTCTTAGCGCCATTTTCAACCTCTAAAAACCAGCTGTACACCACCAAACAGCAGAAAGACGACATTAGCAGCTAGCTGGTGAATGTAGTTGAGAATCTAGACACTAAAGAGGCAGATATTTCCTTCAGGAGATGGTGGAGACCAAACACAGAGTTAAAGAGAGTCACTACTGGACTACAGTGCTGCGTAACAGGTTATTATGGTAAACTAAAACTGAATCCTTTAAGAGAAAAACAATAATAAACTGAAACTGAATTAATCAAAATTAACATAAATGTATTTTATTTTTTTGTGACTCTCACAATGTCTTATGATGTTATGTATATATTATGTTCATGTATTTATATCTTTAGATTTCTGCGTTCTGCTGTCATTTCTGTGTGTTTAAGATATACTGCTGGTTGCTTGCAGGATAAATAAAGTTTCTCAATCTGCAACATCTACGTCTCACTCTGTTGCTCACAACGCAACGTAATGACATCATCACGAGCGTACAACGTGATGACGTCCAAGACGAACAGAATAAACGCTCCAGCTGTTCTGGTTTTTATTTTAGACTGATTTAAACAGTCTTGCAAATGGTGATCAATGCGCCACTTTGTGTTCTCACCAAGTTTTTAATCGTGGCACCATGAAATGACGTCACCGCGAGCATTCAGTACAGTGACACAAAAACAAAACACCTGCAAAAAGAATGAAAACTCCAGCTGTTATGGTTCTTACTTTAGATTGAAACAGGATCAAGGCAGTGACTATCCCCATTTTCAAAGGGTTAAGAAAAGCTGTGGATGCTGTTCAGTAGTCGGATGGGAAAAAAGCCACATAAATAAGTAAAATGCAGCATGTTCTGTGGTGAGATGATGCCCGTAAGTAATAATGGACATGGGGTGACATGTCGGAGGTAACAGTACACATACATGCAGCGATGAGCTGACGGATGAAGTGTGACATCTCCATTCCCTCTGGACACCCTGAAACAATAGATTGACGTCAGGAATAGCTCCATGATTCAACATCTGAGTGGCTGAACTGGGACCAGCTCGTACAGCAGATCTGCCCCGGGATGGAAAGTGGACCAGAAGGGGGTCACAGCAGCCTGGAGCCAGGTTTGATCGGCTTCAGGGACTTCATCCCAAGAGGAGGAAGCCATCGTCCTCATTAGCTGGAAAACATCAAAAGACAGATGGAGGTGGAGCGCCTCCCTGCCTCTGTGCAGCTCTGTCACCAACTGTCTTTTCATTTCCCCCAAAAAAAGTCACCTAGCGAAGGTGGGACGAGTCACAATTAATGGATGCATTCATTACAGGGCTGCTGTCACTTTTTGGTGCAGTTTAGAGGGCGGAAACGAAAAGTCTAAAAAGTCCCTGTGGCTCTTTCCCCTGGAGTGAGCCTCCTCCAACTGACAAATTTCACACTCTGCTGAGAGAAAAGCACCGAGGCTTTACATTTCCCAGCCTGTCACATGCTGTCGCTGGATGCTGAGACATTAATTCAGTTCGCAGGTGGTGCATGTGGGCGAAAGGTGTCCACGCTGGGTGTTCACACCGTCACTACCTGCCCGATCTCAACGCGACAACGAGGGGGGGTTTAAGCTGGGAGGCAGGATAACAAGAATAACAGAGAAAAAGGTCAACATGTCGGACAAAATACCACAGAATTAATCCTGCTTTCACGGCTCAAACTAATTTAACAACTTCAGGGTGTAATTAAGCAAAAGAAAAAAGGGCTTTGAAGCAGCTAAAATGATAAGGTGAACTGTGGAAGAGGGAAGTTCACAGAGAATCACCACCTAACTCTGCAGCGACGTTCAGCTTTTCAGCTTCAAACTAGATGTTTTGGTTCATGCTCAGCGCCAATTTCAACCTCTAAAAACCTGCTATACACCTAATGTTCAACAGCAAACAGCAGAAAGACAAAGTTAGCAGCTAGCTGGTGAACACAGTGGAGCATTTAGACCCTCAGGAGATGGTGGAGACCAAATACAGAAACAAATTCAAAAGAAAGTCAATATTTTACGACTTTGCATGAGAACAGGTTAGGATAGTCTAGCAAAACTAAAATAAGTGGTGAAAAATATTTTTAGCTACTAAAAAAAAAACTACATCCTTTAAAATGTACATATTTATTTCAGTTTTAGATATCTATAATCACAACCGCTGCAAAAAAGTGTGAAGGCTAAACACTGAACTAAAATAAAAAGTATATATGAAAATAAAATAAATATAAAATAAACATTAAACGGTATGGCCATTCCTACACAGAGTCCAACCTTATATATATATATATATATATATATATATATATATATATATATATACAGACACTAACTAAAACAAAGTCAAAGCAAATATATAAAAAAAAAAATCTAAAAACTGAAACTAGCGAACACTCTGAAACTAAACTAAAAAATAATTCAAATAAAATAATATTAAATACTTGCATCTGCTGGATGTGAAATCAACACTTAAATATCAGTTATTACAGGTTTAAACAGCATATAAGTACAGAAAGTGTCCCGTCTATCTATCTATCACTTAAGTAGCAGAGCTGTGGGGAGTTTTATTAAACATAGAGCTCAGATGTATATTATCAGATTTAGAAGATGAATAAATAAAAGATGTTTTACTTTATGAGCCATAGCTCAGGCACTCATTTTTGTGTTGTGTGCAAATCAATCCCACTTTTATTATTTTTTTATTTGCTTCACACTGTGTTTGTTTCTGTGGTTGTTTAGATGGATGTCGGGGTGGGGGGGCACCCTGCTGTTTGCTGTCAGACAGAAAAGGACAGCAGAAAAACTTGCTGCAAAACACCGATAACAACACACCCAGTCATAAATAACGTCAATAATGTGTGTTTTTAACATAATGTTAATAACAAACTTGGGCTGTAGTTTATAAGCAGATGCTGTTAGCAGTACAGACCGTAATACACCAGTTAGGGGCTGTAGGTGTAGTTTTGGTGAGTTAAATCTCTCTGATTGGTCGCTCAGCTTCAGCAAATCAGTGCACAGGAAATGAGGATAACAGGCGAACGACTAAAGCTTAATGTTCGCCAACGCTGCTTTATTTCGTCTCTGTATCGTAGCAACGGTTCGTATATCTGCCGTCCTCTGTCTTCCTGTGTCCCTTCTGTCCGAATGATGAACATTCAGAAATTCTGCCGTCACCTGAGTTATTGCAGCTATGTGGTGGTCGAGTGTCGGCTCTTCGTGGTGCGTTCAAGTGCAACGGTTTGGCCAAAAAGCAGGCGACTTTATTAGTTCTCTGATAACGGTTTGGTATGTCAAGACCTTAAAGACCACACAAACTTCTAAACCGAGCAAAGTGATGTAAAGCAGTTAGCTTCTCTTGCTTTTAGTTTGGTTAAATTAATGCTCAAATCCCAGCAGGAGCCTGCATTAACACCATCAATCAGGACCTCTGGAGGCCTCTGGATCCTGGCAGCATGAACGTTATTCTACAAAGCTGGTTGAATATCAGCAAAGTTCCGCCTTAAAGCCTGGAAGCTAACCCTGGTGTAACAGTCGAGCTAACACCGACGGACAGAGTGTGAGAAGAAAAGGCAGAAAAATCTGGGGTCATTAGCAAAACATTCAGAAATAATTGGAAGCTGCTGCAAATAAGGAAAATAATTCAAACGATATTTCACACACAAACCATAAATGATGAAGGGGGGCAATTACAAACAGAGGCATACCACTCTGTGACAAATGGATATGAAATTGATTTGCATCTGTAAATGATTGTCTCTTATAGATAATTGCTCCCTGGCTCGTTATGGATTTCAGCCCTTTATTTTCTCCTCCTTCACTGGGAACTGGCTCGTTTTGGAAATCCCACCGAGCTTTAACAGCGAGCGAGAAAGTGTCGATGGAAGTCGAGGGTCAGGTCTGCGCAGCCCCTTAACAGGCTCAGGTTGCCATGGTGACCTAGGAAAAATAAGAAGGGCTGTTGGGAAACCAACGGCTCGTTTAGCCAACACAGTAGTCCTAAGTCTTAGAACAGTGTCTTGTTCATTTTCTGCGAGTAAAGATGTTTTCAGAGAATCCTAGAGGGACGGCAAATAAAAAGAAATAAGAGCAGCGTCTGGAGGAGCAGCACAGGTCTAATGAGAGGCATCATTCAAGGCGCCCGCATCGCTTTTTTAAATTTATTTATTTATTTATTTTATTGAAATACACGATGCAATCAAATGATGACTTGATGAGTGCCTCGCTGCAGCCCAAACCAGAAACGCTCTCTGGAGCATCTGCATACTGACAATTTGTAAATGCATGTTGAGAGAGAGGCGTGTTAGAAATGGAAGAGAAGTTTGAAGTGAACGCTCATTAAAAAACATGTCAGCTTTCAAGAAAAGTGACTCTCATATCAGGTGTTTCCATCAGAGAGTTTACAGTCCTGCTCCTCCTAAAAACCACATCTGGAATCAACAAGCTGGAAGAAAACATGTTTGTATTTTATGAATACCTAATATCTATCAGGTGAGTGTCGTAGAATATTGAGCATGTTGAATAATGACACCATTGAATAATAAATCTAATAAATGATAACACTAAAGAATATTAACACTTATGAATAATTATGCTATCAAATAACTGGTTAAATAATTGAGAAAGTTCACCGAAATGACGTTCAGTGTTTTGTGCTTTTTTTTTTTTTTGCTATGTCATTTTAAACCAAAGCATGGGGCCTTTTGTTCTCTAAACCTAACTCAGTTTTGTTGTCCAAACCACTGGGTTTTTGCATCATTTTCACTGAATAAACTCAGTAGATTTAATCCGAACTATGTAGTTCTGTCTTCCACCTTTAACTATAACCTATAAACTATACTGCTTTGATTGTGTTGTTATGAAGTTATGTTATTATTTGAATACATTATTTTTTTTCTGACCATAACCAGGTAGTCTTGCTGCCTAAACCTAACCAAATACTTTACATTACCTTGTGGTCTTGCATAAATGTGAATAGCTTGTTTATTACACATATTTTTGGTTAACCATTCAGCATATATGAGGTTTGCAGAAATGTCCAACACTTTTTTTTGGTCTGACTGAGAATAAAACCTGACAGGAGTTTCTGTGAAACTACTCTATATTTTGTAATATATTAATGCTCTGTGCAGTATGGTGAGGTCCAGAGAGGGTATCCCAGTTTATGCAGGGATGTGAGCTGGTACAAAACAAAAAGGTAAAACTGCATAAGATGAACACCTCATTAGGAAATATGTAGTAAATGTGTACTTTTTTGTGTACATAATGGTGCATTTTGTTAAAAAAAAATACAACCATTGAATTTCAAGGTATGTGAGTCTGCACAAATCCACTTTCACATTCTGGGATGTGTCACCGTGAGCAACAACGCCAAGATCATTACAAGAAAAATGTAACACAACGAGGAAAAACAACTCTAAATTCACTTCTTGTTCTTTTTCTATGTGGTGAGACGCATCCCATTCCAGCCGCTAATTGACCTTGCCTTTTCCGCTTCACGCTCACCGATTCATCCAGCGCTGACCTGTTTAAATCACAAGACGCTCTTATTATGGGAATAATGTCTGATTGTGCTTTCTGACGGCGTGGTGGAAAAAATAATCCGAGCAGCCAAAGAGGAAGGATGCTGCGGAGCTGACTGCGCCCGTTAGCCCGCTAGCCACGTTAGCTCGCTTAATCTTTTCCAAAGCTACAGTATTTATTATGCCACCATTTCGCCATTTTCTCCCTTTTCTGATCCGATCCACCCATTTTCCCATAGTGCAACTCATAGTCCGTCTTCAAACGCCAATAGAACACATAATGGACGCCATTCAGCGTTATCTCTATTATAATTAAAACAATAAGGTGTCAGAGGTGATAACGCGGCGTTGCCGATAACTCTTTATAAGGCGAACACGTACACATGCATGCGCCCAATCACTCCCTCGTTACCAAGCAACAATAGACTTATAATGAGAGGAACTATCAGGCCAAAATTAATTTGCAAGTGCAAGGACTAATGCTCTGATTGCTCAGTGGCCTTCCATAAGTAGGTTATTGTCTTCAGTTATTTACTATTTTAATTAACCTTTTCTCCACACACACACACACACACACACACACACACACACACACGCACACGCACACACACACGCACACACAGGAGTCCTCTTAAGCTCAACAGTTATGTTTTTAAGCTATTTTCTTATTATTTATAACAACATTTTTTACATTGGCTCACATGAGAATTTGACACAAGCTGCAGAGGATCTTGTTCCTCTCAGCACGACAAGGTTTTTTGTGCTTTTCAGCTCATTGTTTTGATTTCTCTCGGTCACAGGGTGCATCGACCAAAAGAGTCCTCCAACTCCAATATTATGTTCCTGCAATGGCGGAGGATTTCTAGGGCCCTGGATGGATATAGAGGTGAAACGACCACATAAACTATTTAGGTTCAGACTACAAAACTACTTAGGTTTAGGAAAGAAAAGATCATGGTTAGGTGATTAAATAGGCAGTCAAAATGTTTAATTATTATAATTTCACTGAATTAAAATGGTAAAGAAGGGAATCATAAAAACCATTCAGTCCTGAAACTACAGCGTCCTCTTCAGCATCAAAGTGCTGCTCTTGAGCCAACAGAGTGATAAAAAGATGCTCACCGATGGCTTTTTGCAGCAGAGATTACAGCTAGAGAAGTTAGCTCTAAAACACAGGGTTGTTGGGTTATATGGATATGGACAAAACCAGTTTATGATGATGGAAGAAGCTGCACTGCCTCGCTGTGAAATTAAATTCCAGTTATTAAATGTCAAGACCCGACACACCAAGCTCTGTATCGTAGCAACAGCTCGTATGTCCACCAATCGTCACTCTTCCTGTTTCCCTTCTTATTGAATGATGAGCACAGACTAGCGCCACCTGTTGGTGTAAAGAGTTCACTGGTAGTCGACCAATGGCTGGAGTCTTTGGTGACGCATTCATCGATGTCAGGACCAGTTTCAGCTTCTGCCGCATGGATTCTGATTCATCTCAGTATTGAGGATAATACTGATAACAAATTCTTGAGTCTCCTTCCAGAAACTGCATGTGACCCCTCAGGTAAACCAGCGCTAAAGGCTTAGTTCATAACTGTACCTCTGTGCTGACAGTCAGGTCACACTCTGGTTCCTCCCATGTCTCTATTAATTTATGTCAAATTTGGAAGTATTCCCTGTTTTAACAAAATTAGGTGAGTGTCATCACTTGCCTTCACCCTCTATGACTTTTATGAATTAATGCTTCATGACTCATAAGTAAGAGTAAAGATATGAACATCAGGAAGCTTCATTTTTTCCTGAAACACTGCTCACTAGATGTAAAAGTCAAAAGCTCTGAGTCGTGTCAGACGTCTGAGTCAAAATTACAAACCCCAGGCTATCTAAGAAGCGTGACGCTCCACTCCGTGACCTTGTTTGCTGACTAAAAACATATTGCCTCATCCTTTGATTGAGAGCTGAAGAGTCATCGAGGCGGTGGTGGATCGGCTGGGTCCTGATCAGCAGCATCAACATGACTGGAGCAGCATAATAAACTGCTGTTACTTTAAACAGGTGTGTCCCTGTCAACAACCAGAGGACAAAACACCAGACCTCTCTGCCAAAGAGTAAACAACCTATTTGCTTCCCCAGATATTCCTGCCTCCCTGACTGATGTCCTCGGCTCTGGCTGTTTGTCTGAACGTCACTGAGGGGCAACGCCTGTTTTACATAACGTCAGTGCGACATGAGGGACATGTTTAGTTTCATTTCATTGTACAAAGAGAGCAAATTTACTGTAGGAGATAAAAACATTCATCCATAGCAATAATGGGTTTGATGTTCAGTTATAAAAAAGAACAAATAGTCATTCTGCACTTGTTTGTATCTCAACTTGATGAGCGAAGTGATCGTTTTATGTCTCTGATCAGTCATTTCAGCTCTTCACAGTAGTGGCCATCAGGGGGTGATCCAGGTGTTTTGGCTGACCTGTCATGTCGTCCATCTTCATATATAGGCTTGTTTATGTGCTAAACTATCAGCTGCTGTGATCCATTCTTTGTGAATTTACCTGTCATAACTGTTATACTAGCAAAACGATGTCACATTTAAACATTAACGTGGCTGAAAATGACACTACATATGTCATGTATATATTCTGAGCAGTGCTCTTATCGCAAATGTTTACAACAAAGTTCAGACCAGAGAAAGCCTCAGATTTATTGATAGTGACAGGATTATTTGGTGATATCCTCTTTGAGCAAGCTGAGCTAACTTTAGCGACAGCTGAGTTTGCAGCTAACAGTGCTAATGGTGCGTAAAATGGCGAAAGAGCTAGCAGTGTTTTCCTGGAGTTTGGGGGGCTAAGTTAATGTTAGCGGCAGCTTTACTTGCAGCTAATGGTGCAACTAAGCAGTGTTTACCTGGGGTTTGGTGGGCGAAGCTAATGTTAGCAGCAGCTGAGCTTGCAGCTAACAGTGCTAATGGTGCATAAAATGGCGAAAGAACTGGCAGTGTTTTCCTGGAGTTTGGGGGCCTAAGCTAACGTTAGCAGCAGCTGAGCTTGCAGCTAACAGTGCTAATGGTGCATAAAATGGCGAAAGAACTGGCAGTGTTTTCCTGGAGTTTGGGGGCCTAAGCTAATGTTAGCGGCAGCTGAGCTTTCAGCTAACAGTGCTAATGGTGCATAAAATGGTGAAAGAACTAGCAGTGTCTTCCTGGAGTTTGGGGGCCTAAGCTAATGTTAGCGGCAGCTGAGCTTTCAGCTAACAGTGCTAATGGTGCATAAAATGGTGAAAGAACTAGCAGTGTCTTCCTGGAGTTTGGGGGCCCTAAGCTAATGTTAGCTAATGTCAGAGACACCCTTTATCCACCAAACTACATCAGAGAAACACCGATTATTAGCTTGAAGCTGCTTTATCCAGTGTTTTTACGTTTTTAATCAGTTTGTTTTGGTGAAAAGCCTCCTGAATGATGAACATTGAAGGAACCTTAGCCAGGAGAAACTGACTGGCATGAAGGCTATAATTCCCACGCTGCTTCACCAAACTCTGTCTTTTGTTGTAACCTTTAGTTTGTATTTGTGTTTGTCTGCTGTATTTACTGAAATAAAAAAAGCAAATATTGTTGGGGAATAACTGCCAATGAATCCTCCAGACATTATTACCAGATACTGAACAGTCTTCCTGGCTGTTTTGTTTTTTTCCTCCTCCTCCGTCAGCCCGTGAATGTCTTCTTATCTGTCTAATGTCAGTCTGCATCGTACAGAGTGTGATAATCAAAAAATGTCACTGTGATAATCTTTCTGGAAAGAGCAGCATCCAGAAGCTCTAAACCACTCAACAACACACACACACACACAAATCCAAACCCAGGCCGTGAACCATGGCTCCTGCCGACACATTAAACGGAAAAACAACAGAAAGAAATGTTGCCTAAACTGCGTCTGCAGGCCGGCGCTGGTTAACTGATTAGCTCAGTAATTGCGGTGGAAATGTCACTCTGAGGGTGATAGAGAAGTGCAAAAGCACATCCAGGAAACACTAATCAGTCCGCCGGCTGTTCTCCCAGGAAGCTGTTGTTGTTGTTGTTGTTGTTGTGAACGCACCCTGCACTTTTTCATCAGCTTTGTGTCTGATCTTAAAGAAATTAATACCCCATACTATCCCCTCAAACAACAATAAAACCTTTAATATGAGCCGAGGAAATTCGAGCACGATCTTTCCTGCACATTAAAATAAATGGCTCATTTTAGCGTTGTCATGTTCCCATCTCCTGCCGCTTTCAGAAACCTCATTAAAACCATTGTTTTCTCTTTCTTTGGTCTAAATAAGAAGCCTGCAGCTCGTTCTTTTTTCTTTTCTTTCCTCAGTTTGTCCTTGACTCGTTCGGTTCATTTCTGCGCCTGCAGTGACGACCGTCTACTTCCTCACCTGCCACTGCAGCTGCTCCCATCTGTCTTTTCTCACTTCGTCCTGCCCTAAGTCCATTCCTGCGACGTCGCCGCACGCCAAGCGTCCATCTGTCTGCACCGTTTTTCAGCAGTTTACACCAAAAATAAGACAGTTTATTCTGCAGCTCTTCCACGGTGTTTGTGTCAGAGCTGTTTGCACTGTGGCAGGGTTATTTTTATTGTTTACTGCTATCATTCAGCTGTGTTTACAGAGCATGCTCCCTGACAATAGCAGGCTATTAGGAGCTTGTGCATTCCTGTGCATCTGACTGGATAATCTATTGTGAACCACAAAAATGTTCCTAATGTCCCTCTTAAATTCCTGTTTACGTGGCTTCCACTCTGTTTAACTCACTGAGTGCCAGACGTTTTATAAAACAGAAAGTACCTTGTACCAGCGGTTTTTGTCCATTTTCAGTCATATTTCTAGACCCACAGAATATTTAGTACTATGTCTCTGAAAACAGTGAATAGCTCAGATGAAAGAGGAGACTCTATTTCATCATGAAAAAAATGTTTGTTTTTACCTTGTTCCATTCTTGTTTTATCAGAGGTAGAGTAGAGGACACTTTCACCAAAATCACCACTTTTTGTCCACATTCTGTTTGTTTTACTCTCTAATCTCGATCGTCTCCACTTCCTGTTTTGATCTCTGTGGTGTATACCGTCTCTTTATGCTCTGACTACATCTCCCAGAAGCCCCAAAATTACTCACAAGCTGTGGGAGCCCGCAATCAGCGACCAACTGCTGAAAAAACACATTGACGTAGTATTTCGTCAATGGCATTGAAGCGTCAGTTTTTAAATGACGTCAAAATATGTCAAAGACACTCAAAGAGTTAAAGATATCTCATATATTCTCTGAGCTTCATTAGAGCAGCATCACATTAATACTGAGGGAAAATCCAACACGTATGCCCTAGCCTCTGACAAGTAGTCAGAAAAGTAAACTAATCTTTATCACTGTACTTCCATTCTTGAGTTACTTAACTTCTGGTGTGGCATCACCATGTTATGTTACCTAAACCTAAACAAATCTTCTCTTATATAGCAGATTAGAATGTTCTTATGTTCCTATAGTGTTTGATATTGTTCAGTTTTGCACTATATTTAAGTAATAATATTTATTACTAAGTTTTATCTCAGCTTCACTTTTCCTTAACTTAAGTAGTTTTGTTGCACTAGATCTAAGTAGATTTGTTGCTCAATCCTAACCTCGTTTATCTTTTCCTATTTTAAACCACAAAATGTTCCTAATGTCCCTCTTAAATTCCTGTTAGCGTGGCTTCATTCCCTCTACTCTCATATTCTCTGCATCTGAGTCTCACTGCGCTTCATTAAAGCGGCATCACATTCACCCTGAGGGAAATGGTAAAATCCAGCATGTCATGTTTTCAAATTAAACAGCCTCATGGCAACGATTCAGCCCAACATGGTAACCATGGAAACATTCAACGCCAACTTCCTGCACATCACACGTCATGTCGACAACTTTAACCATCCTGATCAAACACGACTACACACTATAAGGACTCAGACCCTTTACTGAAGTACAAGTAAAGACTTTGATCCTTGATTTGTTGCCTAACCCTGAATAAGTTGTTTCCTTCCTATTTTGAAAAGACTTGTTTGACTATGCTGGACCTTCAAAGGAAAACACAAAAAATGAGGAATATCTTTGTGATTGTGAGAGAAAACGTTGGCGTCTTTTTAATGTAAACTCGTAAAATCTATAGCTTCATATAAATGTAGTGGAATTAAAAAAAACTGAAATGTAGTCAGATGAAATGTACTTAGTTACTTTAAATTCACCACTTCTGGCGTTATTTTAACTCTAAACCTAACTAATTTAAAATTATCTAAAATTATGTCACCGAACTACCGTACTTGAATTAGGTTAGTTCTGGTGTGGCAAAACATTATTTTCTGAAACCTAAGGAGCTCTTTTCTTAATCCTAGTAGTTTTGTTGCCTAAATCTAAGTCCACCTTTTTCTAAATCGAAGTAGTTTTGTTCCCTAAACATAAATAAGTTGATCTTTTCCTGATCCTAGTAGTTTTTTTACCTAAACCTACCTAAGTTCACCTTTTCCTAAATCTAAGTAGTTTTTTCTTCCCTAAACCCAAATAAATTGATTCCTGTGAAGATGTTTGTTTTGTAAAGACTTGAGCATAGAGCTGGACATTCGTAGGAAAACACAAAATGACTGAGGAATGACTTTGTGTATTTTTTATTGTATATTTTGTACTTATCACATGGTAGCCTTTAAATTATTTGCCTTTATTTATCTATTTTTTAATCTTTTTATCCATTTCACACTTTGATTGATTGCTTGCTGTTCATTGTGGATATCAGAGGAATCAGAGAACCATGTTTTCTTACTGTTCACATGACAATAAACACTTTCATTCTTGAATCTTTTATTTATGCAAGAATATGTTGGTGTCTTTTTAATGTAAAATCTTAATCAGTGAAGTAACTATAGCTTCAGACAAATGTCGTGGAGTGAAAACTACAATATCTGCCTCTGAAATGTAGTCAGATAGTGTCCTCAGTTACTTTCCATCACCACTGCCTGCCCGGCCTCTGTCACATCCATCAGAGACAAGCTGATCTGGGGTCAGCCGAGTGCAGAGGAGCTTCTTGGTCTGAACTGCAGCATCACTCCTGCTAAACTCCATCCAGCAGTCTGAGTCACAGCGAGCCCTTTGCCATCCTGCCTCCAGCCCCCACAGAGCCGGCCCTCAAGTCACCTGCACTAATCCTCCAGATAAATAAACCATGTGCAGAGCAGTGCAGCCAACCACGGCTATTTTCAGCCACGCTCTCTGTTTTTTTATTTCATTTTTATATCTTCTCCTTCCCAGTCAGAAATGTCTTTGTAAAAACAGTTCCCCCCCTCTCAGGCCTGAGCAAATAGAGCGTGCTGGAGCAGCATTACTGATCTGTCTAGAAACCAGCTGGAGTCATGGAGACGTTGCGTCACTGCACACCCTTTAAAAAAAGCTGAAAAAGATACCTCAGGGTTTAAGATTAACAGTTTAAGATTAACAGTTTCAAGTTCATTTTTTTTCGCCTTAGATGATTAAAAAGTCTTAGTGTCTCTGGTCTCGAGGGGTGTTTTTTAAGAGACAGAACAAGGAGAGAAAATGTGCTTTTAACATTAACATTAAATATTAAAAATATTGTTGTTTTTACACTTGGAAAAGCTGGTGTATCAATGAAGAATGTGACTAGGTTACTATGCAAATAACTGTATGTAACATTCAATCTTTACGCCCTGAATATCATGGCCATCTATAGTGTGTACATATGCATCCCATAACATTTTTATTACCTTTTTATGTGCCATATATTGTCATTTCATGGATATTTTATACTGCTAAACAGAAGCGCTGGTAAACTGCCTTTCATTGTTTGACAAGAAGCACCCATTGGTCACCCATTGGTTTGTGGACTGATATTTTGAAGTCTTTGTTTTTGCCAATCTTGGCTGTTGCCATTTAGATTTTTGGACGTCTCCATCTTGTTTTTTTGGCCATCGCCATCTTGGTTTTTGGCTGTTGCCATCTTGTTTTTTTGGCGACCTCCATCTTTGTTTTTGGCCGTCACCAACTTGGTTTTTTGGGCTTTGCCATCTTGGATTTTTTGGCCATTGCCATGTTGGATTTTAGCCTTCACAGAACTTGGTATTTGGCTGTTGCCACGTTCGTTTTTTTGCCATCGCCGTCTTGGATTTTGGTCATAGCCATTTTGTTCTTTTGCAACTACAGTGAAATGATAAGAGTAGCATTAAGTAAAACCAAACACTGAATAAGATATGTTTAGACAACCAGAATCTTAAAATTAACTTTGATTAAGTGAAAACACTCAGCGTTACAACTCCAGACTGGACACTGCCGTGGGGGCGACCAGTCAATCAGACTGTAAATGAGTCCAGAATTTACTAAATGAGCATCATACTGTATTGACAAAGACTTGAAACTAGAGACTGAGACCATAAACTCATGTTTACAATGTTTATTGTGGGAATAAATCAACTTCACTTCTCTGAAAACTGGAGTTTCCTGCTGGTAATAACTGAAGTGACGTGCAGGCAGACTTGTAATTGAACATGGCTTGAAGTTGTTGCCTTATGGATTTAATCTGCAGGGATGTAAGGGAGGTGAATGTTCATTAAAATTCCTGTTTTAAAATATGTCCAGTAGAGTTGCTGCCCTGCTGCGTTTTGGCAGTCTTGCTGCTGACAGTTGGCTTTCGAGTACAGGATTACTCTCCGTTATGAGGCCTGAGTATTCACCTGCTGATCTGGGTAATGTGGTTAGTCTGCGCCTCAATCAGCCTTTAGAGGCGGTCAGCATTAAATACCCCTCGTTCAGCACTGAGGCGCAAGTATTAATTTAATCCCAAATGTGTTCATATGTTTATCACGACAGGGATGCATTTAAGAGGCAGTTTGAGTGATTTCCTTTGTGCTTAATATCTTCAGCTCTTTGTCAGGATTTCTTTTATTTTTTTGTTGTTTGTCAGGGATGCCGTGGGAGCAAAGAGAACAAAGGAAAGGGCATCAGAGAGAGAGAGAGAGAGAGAGAGAGAGCGAGGAAGGGCACCACATGAAAACATAATGAGGATTGTCATGCCCATAGGGGCTGATGTGAAGGATGCACTGAAGCCAGGCTTGAGACGAAGCAGGAATGCAGAAAACTGCTCAAGAAAGGAAGAGAAAAAGTGAGGATAATAAATGTGCTGGCTCAGCAGTGGGGTTGAGGATTGGTTGACCGTCGCCATCTTGGTTTTTGGCCGTCGCCATCTTTTATTTGCAGTTGTTCTTTTGCAACCAAAAGTGACACGTAAAAGGTGGAGCTAAGACCAACCAAATGCCGACATTTTTAGAAGACCAAAATGTTAATATTAACTTTGATGAAGTGAGAACACACTACGACCTGTCGATCAGCAGGTAGCTGTGTCCTAAAGCATCTCCTGCTTTATGATCTGTTTGACTCCAAATGGGACCATAATTTATT
Organism: Synanceia verrucosa; assembly: GCA_029721515.1. Taxonomy (NCBI): domain Eukaryota; kingdom Metazoa; phylum Chordata; class Actinopteri; order Perciformes; family Synanceiidae; genus Synanceia; species Synanceia verrucosa. The sequence goes on along the minus strand of CM056561.1, from coordinate 1,803,705 downwards.
AAATGAAACTAGAAAATGAGACCGTAAACATGAAAGCATAATGAGGATTGTCATGCCCATAGGGGCTGATGTGAGGAATACCGGGGCTGAGATGAAGTAGGAATGCAGAAAAATGCTCAAGAAAGGAAGAGAAAAAGTGAGGATAAACACTGCGACCAAGAGGTGACACAATAAATGTGCTGGCTCAGCGACATGGTTGGGGATCTCAGCTGTGCCGACCCTCCGGCCAGCGTGGGCGGTGCTGCTGAGCTTCACATCTGTCGCTTCAGGCCACAAAACCCAGAGCAAAATGCAAGCCTAAGTATATTCCTGCCAGAGGAAAGCACCACCACCACCCCTCAGGAGTCTGGTTCTCTTCCAGCCTTCAACACGACCGCTGTTGTCACAGAAATCTGAGCTCATCGACGCCCCCTGGGTCGCTTTTAGAGAGTTCAGGTTGAGGCTAAAGGCAGAGTTTATAGCTGTTTAACCGGAGACCACACTGGATGAGGGCTGCGACTAACCATTATTTTCTTTATGATTAATCAGCAGAATACTTCAACATTTTGGGAAATCTGCTCATTTGGAAGCTATAGCCAAGAGGCGATTAGCTTAGCATAAAGCCTGGAAGCAGGGGGAAACTGTTAGCCTAGCTCTGGCAAACGTTAACTAAATCTGCCTCCCAACCTACCTGTTAAGATCAACAATTAACATGTTGTATCTTGTTTGTATGGATGTGATCACTGTTCATTATTTATTTGATTAATTGATTAGTTGTTTGGTCTATAAAAGGATCAATGTTTCCCAAAGGCCAAGATGCAAACAATCAGTCGTAAAAAAATAAAATAAATACTATCAATAAATAAAATAAATACAAATTAAAATAACACAACAATGTTGAATACATAATAATACAAAATAATATAAAAATAATCAAAATTAAATGAAAAATATGAATTATCGTCACACAATCTTATTCAACCTTAGTCTCAAATAATATTTTTGATATTATTCATAACAGATACAAACAATCAGTCATACCAGTTCAGTTAATAAAGAAAGAAGAAAAATAACACAATCATGTAGAATAAATAACAATAATAACAGTAAAAATAAGAATTAATAATAGCATAAAAATAAATTTAAAATATTTAAAAAATAACTCAGTATTTTTTAATTTACCATCTCACTTCATTTAAAACTAATGCTGCAGCTAATGATTATTTTCTGGATTAATCGATTAGTAGTTTGATCTATAAAATGTCAGAAAATGGTGAATAATTCGTATCAGTATTTCCCTCAAATGTGTCAAAGATATTCAGAGGATTTAGACTTTTTCTCTTTAAAAAGACTCAAAATTATCAGTTATAAAAAAAGTTGCTGATTAGCTGAATAGCTGATTGACTGATCGTTGCAGTTCTGCACTGGATGCGTTTGCAGCTGAAATCCTGCAGGATGTCCAGGGAGCTCAGTGGTGGTTTTGTGTGTTTTATTGCATCACTGGAGGGTTAAGATATATTTTACATTACTGCTGACCATTTTTCCAAAGCACACCATAGATTCTAGACGTGCCACCTTTCTGACAGGCCTTGGATTCAGTTCATGGCAGCAGTTTGAAAATCACGGGAACTTGAGAAAAGACCAAATGTTGAGTCATTATTATGCATTTATTCATCTATCTTCACTTTATTTTTGCTGCAATATGCAACCGTGAGGAGTGACCGCTTTACAACGGCAAAGGCTTTTTTTTTTTATTATAATGTTGCTGCTGAAACGATGCAGCTTTCCTCAGTTTGTGGGACTAATAAAAGATTGTCTGATCTTTTTAAAGCCGCTCAGCTTGCAGATGATAGAATAAGCAGCGACGCTCGTGCCACCGTTTTGTCCATAAAACACACAAACAAAAGAAATTATACCAGGACAGCGGCACACATCTATTCCCCTCGGTGGAGCCGTCAAAGCCAGAGTTTGACAAACAAAAGAGGGCGAAGCATCAGACCGAGCCGTTCTACTTAACTGGAGTTCCCTTCTCTTTTCTTACAAGCACAGTTTGCCGTCAACATCAAAAATGCCTCCGAGTCCAATTAGCTGTTGAGGAGCAGGAGGGGAGCGCTCTGGGTGACGCCGCTGACGTAAACCGACACAATAACTTCTCACATGATGGGTTTCCCTGGTGAAATGAGATCAGTCATCCAAGAAATATGGATGATGAGGAACATCAGCATCCAGTCCTTCTGCATCAGCTGTTTTTTTTTAACTTCCTGAAGTGATTTAGCGATTCTGAGAATCGGATCCGATCAGCAAGAAAGAAAGAAAGATGACTGTTAGAGAAGCTTTATCCAGTGTTTTTACTGGTTTTAATCATCAGGAGGAGACCTCAAAGTTCTTCTTATTATTACTGATTTGAGCTGGAAGAGATGATTTCATTAATGGACCATAAAGCTTGGGATCGGATTTCAGATTCTGATCAGTTTTTAGAGACAGATTACAGTTCTTATTGAGCTAAATAAAAAAATAACAAAAACACAAAAATAACACTCTTATTTCTCTCAAATAATTACTTTTGATATTATTCATAACGTGGATTATTTTCTGGATTAATCGATTAGTTGTTTGATCGATAAAATATCAGAAAATGGTGAAAAACATGGACTAATTTTTTGTCAAAAAGACGACACTTTCAAACATCTCAAAAATATTCAGAAACCAGCAAATATTCACATTTAAGAAGCATCGATCAGAGAAATTTTTTTTTCTCTTAAAAAATTACTCAGCAAGCGATTTTGAAAATAGTTGTTCACAGCAAAGCTCACAGTTCAGAATGTATCACGATATTTTGATCAAACTTTTTACCACAGATAGATTAGATCATCAATAAGTCCTAAAGAGACATGAGATGCTGGTTTAAAGACAACTTAGGAGGAAGATTAAGAATGATTTCAAAGTAAATTACCTGAGATTAACTCTGTTTTTAACTGGATACAAACAGCTTTAAGGTTGTTTTCAACAAATATCACACTGGTTTTATTCTTAAAATATGAGCTGTGAAGCTGCAGAACAAGAATGATCAGGCATATTTATAATTCCTGACGTATGTCCAGCTCTGTTTATGTGCCGTCAATAAGAAAAGTCTTCCCTCGAGGTATCAGTCGCTCTTTTGTTCTCAACTTAACACGACTCTTATTTAGTTTTAAAGCTGGAAGCTGAATCTGGATTCTTGTCACACATGTAGCGTGGAATATATTCCTTATCAGCCTCTTTTGATCTCCTCACAGGGAACGAGTCAGCTGGGATCGTCCTCTCTTTCCTTATTCATCATGCACTATGCAATGAAACAAAAGATTAACAATGCAGCGAATCAAAGGTGGCTGTCAAAAGAAGTATTTTTTCCAGATCTGTGTGGTGTGTGGTGAAGGAAATAAAGGCCTTAAACGTCTCCAGGGCGAACACCTCTCTGCTCCGTCCAGATGTAATTTCCTGAACGGCGCTGTGCTCTTCAAAGAAAAGAGGAATTACTCCATCACAGGCGAGGAGGAAGACAGTTTGAGAAGAAACAGTCCTGGACTTGAGCTACATAAATTAACAACCACATGAATCATCCAGCCTCCCTCCAAGAGGACAAAAACACAGAAATGTTCTTATTGGGAGGACGGCAGACTCATCACAGGCCTTGTTGTGTTCCATGCAGGTGGGGTGGAGGTGGTCTTCATGGGTCTTTTTCACTTGTTAGTGGGAACAAAGCACACGACCAGGAGCATTTACTCCTGTGCTTTTCTTACAGTAACTAGATTTGTCAGAGAGCTCAAAAACTCATTTAAAGGTGCTAAAAACAGGATTAGGATCATTTCTACATGACAGCTCTCACTAACAATATGAACAACGGTGTCCTCTGCCAAACTGCATTTAAAAAAAACAGCTTTTTTTACATTATTCTGTGTTTTTACTGTTTTTTTGTTTTTTTTGTTTCACCAATTCTGTTTTTTTTTCGAGAGCAGGACACTTCTTGAATTCGGCTACCGGTAAAAACCTCCTGAACTAATCCAAACTGAAAGAAGCTGACTGATAATAAAGACTACAACTCCCATGATCCCACGCTGCTTCACCACATTCTCCACCTGTTCTTATAGTTTTGATTGATTTTGGGGGATCTAACTTCCTGGTTTAGAAGCGATGCAGCATAAAGTTCAGCTCTTATTTGCCTCACTATTTGGGTTCTTTGTTTCCATCTCATTTTATTTAAAACCAAATCTGGTCATTTTAATTGTGGATTAGTTTTAGAGTTATAGTAGTGTCAGAAAGATACCCAGCTTGTAATTATATCATAAATATCTTCATAGAACTGGATTTATTCTAGTTTCTCAACAGAAACATCATTTTACAAGACTACATTTGAATGCATCCTGACAGGGTTATAATTTACCTTTGAATAATACTCATATTTACTGAACAGAGCCTGAACGCATCATAATGTTTTTGACACAGCTCTTTTATCCATAATGTCAGTGCTCTTATTGTTTTGATTGAGCTTTTAATAAATCATAGCTGCTCCATCCAGAGTCATTTCACAGATGAGTTTCACTCCTTCAAACTGCCTGCAGAGACACATAAAAAAAACGGCCTCCAGTCGTTAGAGAAATAGTAAAATTGTCCGTGAGCAGAAATATCACTGCAAAGCTACTTCAGTGGAGCTGCTGCAGTAAATAGCAGCCAGTCTTTGTGGTGTGAATGTGTGTATTCATGCTCCCCATACTGCAAATAAATCAATGATGGCGACCTGTTCTCTGCTGCTTAAATCAAGGTAAGAACCATTGATGCTCTACTATATAAATATATATATATATATATATACACATATGAGGAGACTGAAGATAAACTACCGTTAAACTTAATCCAATCTGTTCAGCAGGGCTGCTGCTGTGTGCAATGATCAATGTTCAGCTCCAAATTAAAAACCACGGCCGAAGCCAGCGACCGTTGGCAAGAGTGTCCGAGTGCTTTTATAGCCGAGACGTTACAGCCTCCACTTCCTGCTGCAGGGAAAACTTACAACACAACATTATGCAGAGCTGAACGTATTAATCAGACCCCCTCCATTTAATACCGCTGCTCTAAATTAACAGCATTACTGATTACCAGAATATTTATAATGTTTCTGTAATGGTTAAGCCACCAGTATGAGCAGCTCTTTACTCTAAATGATATCTTTAATAATAAAATAGAATTATTGGTCTGATTCTGGCTCAAATTTGGGTCTAAAAAGGTGAATTCAGTTTAAATTCCTCACTTCTGTTCAAAATGATGAAGAGTAGTGAACTCAGTGAGGAAGAAAGAGTCCAGTTAAATCCCTAAATAACAACAATAATTATATTTTATCACTGAAGATATAATTTTGATGAAAGAGCTGCACAGAATATTAAAAATATTATCGCAGTCATTAATACTGTTAATTTAGACCAGAGGTGGTAAACACCTGACACTGGGTGGTGGAATACATATATGATATATGTAATAATATTTAACATATAATATATGTTTAATCTTATCTTGATTCTATTTTTCTTGCATTTATAGTAATTGTAAGTAGTGCAATTTTCTTTTAGGAAGAAACTCACTCAAACTTTATTTATAGAACACATTTAAAACAACCAGGTTTGACCAAAGTGCTGTACAGATTAAAAAAAATCTTGAAATATCTATTTAACGGCTTTGTTTTTTTCACCAATTATTATTATTGTTGTTGTTATCTGTTCTCCACGGGGGTTTAATTTCACAGGACAGACTTCTTTGTGTTTGCAGGCAGGAAACGATAATGGAAACATGAAAAAGGGTAAACTGCTGGGGTTTGATGAAATAAATAAAAAGCTTTGAACATTCATTTTAACAAGGACTCAACGAAATAGATTCAAACCATATTTCAAATGCAGACCCCGTCGTCATCGTCATGAAACAACAAAGAGAAGAATGAACCGTAGAGGTGTTTGTGTGTGTTTTTTTTCTCTGTATAATAAATGATATGGGAATCAAAGACATGTGTGTTCATACAAAAACAACATGAACATGTGCTGTGACATGTTTCCACTGAAAGCAGCAGGTTACAGAGCTAACCCAGAAAAATCACTTCATCATTCTATAAATAGATAATCCTATGGTTTATACACACTGTGTGTCACCTGCACTCTGTGCTATGCCTACAATAAAAATATATTTTATTATTGTATAAAATATCACAACACTTCCCCTCTGTGGTGCTTAAACTCCCCAAACTCCTTTATTGCCCCTGAAGACAACAGTACTAAGAGCAGAGACACCTCTGCCCCGTCACTCTTAGCAAACGCTGCTCAAACAGGATTAAACGGTGCAATTTTTGGGGACTATTTTCAGCACCGGATGCAAGTCGGTGAGCTTATTTGGTTGAAATGACAAAAATATAATGCACAATCATCTGTGATATAATATGCTGTGTTCATGCTAAACACAAAGCAAACTGTTTTTTAATGTAGTTAATATTTGTGATGCACGTTTATTTTGATATTCTGTTTGTCACTTGCTGCTGCTGCAACACAGCAATCTGAATGTAATATAGATGGATTGATTTACTTTATTAACCCCCAAACATCAATGCACAGTCATGTATTTGCATGTATCTAAATAGGAGTTTAAGTCTCCTGTTGAATCAGAAATAAATACTAGCTAGTGCCTCATATTTGTAAAAAAGACCGGACAAAATACTGCGTATAAATGTAAGTTGCTGCTGTATTTCTGCCTCCTAACATCATGAGTGTTGACGGATCAAGCTACAAAGTTAGCTTAGCATGGCACTGATAGAACCAAACTCCATTCAGAAAACACGCATTTTAACAGCAGTGTGTCTTTTCTGCATTAATTTTTATGCCGTCACTTACTGAAAAGCTTAAAATGCACCAAAAAACACACTTAAAGGTGCTGAATATAGGATACAGGACTGTCAACATGGCTAAAAACTGCACATTTTCTGTACTTTTCCTGACACTGCCATTCACAGAATATTTGGGTTTTTACTTTGGATTTTTTTTTTTGAGTCATGATCGTTTCCTTTCATAAAAGTAGTTTCAAATTTGACTTTAGAGGGAATAAATGGCAGAAGTGATGTCAGGTTTTGGCCGCACAGACAGAACTCGTTAGCAGGATGAACTCTCAGTTGGATTGTTTGACGATCAGCAGACCTTTATCCTTTAATCACGACTTAAATCAGACAAAACTCACCACTTTGAAGTCCTCGGCTCGGCACTCGGTGCCGTGGAAGTGGCAGGCCAGCAGCATGTCGTTGATGTCGTGGCCGGTGCGATCGTAGAACTCACGCATGTTGAAAGGTCGAGGCTTGTAATTGCGAAAGTCGGCTTTGACCTTGAGGCTCTCCAGGACGCTCTCCTCCACGAGATGGATGTCCCTGATCTCATACCTGCAGGAAAAGGATGGGGAGAAAAGTTAAGTATTTCATACGTTAAAAGTGCTGATTGGTGCAGGTGGATGAATTTCCTTGAACAGGACGTCTTCATCACAGCCTGGAGATGAAGCAGGCTTTACATAAAGTGATTTTTTTTTTTTTTTTTGCACACTTTCAGGAAAAGTCTTCATGTCATGCTTCATCTTTTGCTCCTCTCAACCAAAGCTAAAAATAATAAACACAACAGACAGAACAGAGACAGTGGAAAAGTATATTTATGTGACATTTTCCGGCTCTGAACTGATGGCACTACGAGAGCGTGACGCTTTTTATTGTACTATACATGATAAAGTTCAGAAAAGAGTCGTCCATTCACTGTCGATGCTTCAGGCGACACTTCAACCAGGAGAAATAATGAAAATAATGTGCTTCTGTTTATGGTGGTGGGATTGTTTTGACCACATTGAGTTTAACTTCCATTTGAATGCTGACAGAAATATTAAAAGGTTTTTTTGAAAGGAATCATGTCACAGACTAATCTATTTCCATTAACTGAGATCAAAATGCAACATGGAACAAACTAAACGTGACTTTACATGGTCACTTTAATCCACCATCAACAACATGATGGATTGAGGTAAATGTGCTCCTTTCTGGTCTGTTTGACTCTAAATGGATCATAATTCACTAAATGAACATCACGCTGGACTGGAGAAGACTTTAAAATACAGACTGAGACCATAAACTCATGTTTACAATGTTTACTGAGGGAATAAACCAAGAGAGAAGGAGCATCATTTTCTATTAGACTGATATAGAACCAGAGGAGTCGCCCCCTGCTGGCTGGCGGACAGGATGCAGTATTATTATTATATATTTATTTGGTTTAACACCATGAGCGCTACCTTTCACATCAACATGTTATTTTCATCATACATTTGCATCATCATGTGATACATATTAATAATAAAAAATAAGGACTACAGCCACTTTAAGCTTGATACCAAATGCTAGCATGCTAACACACAGCCATAGTCTCGACCGAATCAGAGTGAAATTCATGCTATTAATCAGTTTTGTGTTTGAAAATGTATGAAGGAGTGAACAGATCCTTTTCCTCTGAAGAGCTACCACTACTGTGCATTCTTCTCCTCAGTTTATCTGCAGTCATCTTATAAACGCCTCTTTAATCATCATTTTCTGTACATTCTCTTCGGCCCACATGTCCACCAGTCCGAACAGGACTAGCTAACATTTGCTTAATGATAACATTTGCTTAATGAAATAAAAAAAATCTTTATTGTCAATGAAAGAATTTAAAATTCATAAAGTTAAACTCACAAATACATTGAATTTGTTTTTAGTAATATAGAATATTTCCAAAATTCTTAACTACCCATGGAAATTTTCTGGAAATTCGTAGAACATTTACTGGGAATCTTGCACCCCTTTGCAACCTGAATTACACTCAGTTATTACATGACTTGTTATTACTTTCAGGTGCTACACATGTTGTTTTCACATAGTTCCTGTGAGTGTTAGCTTCATCACATGATAACAGCTAATGATTAGCTCTGAATGAGCGCTAATCCCCAGGCATCACCACATTATTGGCAGCTTCTTCACCGTGATATTTCATATCACCTTTTCCTGCGCTGGGAATAAAAATGGCCTGTGAGGAGGTGAAGCAGGGGGAAGGCAGACGTCCCACATCACGCTCGGCGCTGTCGGCGGCGCTGGGAAATTTCCTTTCATTAAATGGAGCTCAGAGAAATGTGACCAGGCTGGTATCAGAGGGGAGCAGAGTGGCTGTAAATGCGCCTTCGCTGTGATCTCCCTCTGCGCTATTATTAAAAATGTCACCATTTTAATGCACTCACCAAAGAGCACATGTGTTTTTTTCCTCAAATGAATTTTCCTCATATGAATGTCACCACTCTCACGTATGAACATGGCCTTTTATTGATCTTTTGTGGCTTTATGCATCACATTAATAAGAAAGACACTCACTTGTATTTAAACCACAGACGGTAATGCATTACGGATAATTACAGCAGCACTGTTACATTTCTTATAAAACCTGGAAGTGAAAAAATACATTTGCAGTGAGTGCAATAACACTTCTGCAACTCTCTCATAATGTACATGTGCAATAATTTCATGTATTAATGTATTAGCATGTGCAGTGTTTCTGTCATCTTTATTATCATCATTTATTTTGTCTATTTGCTATTAGTCCCTCACATATTTTCAAGTTACATTACTTACTGTACATAGTACTCCACTCATTTTCTTCTCATATCTTATATTTTCCTCTTAAATCTACCTATATTCATGTATTTTTCTACTTATTCTACTGATACTTACACATACTGTACTTCTGTCTTATTTTTATATATAAAAATAAATGATTATATTAAAGCCATAGTCCTTTGCATATTTATTCGTAGTCACTGTATCATCTTTGGTTCTTATCTCTGCATCATGTTTACATGTTCATATGTATATAGGTTTATGTTTATATGTCTACATGTCATGCACCAAGTCACCAAGTTAAATTCCTTATTTGTGCAAACTTACTTGAAAATAAAGTTGTTTCTGATTTCTCCAGTATACAGTATATCTTAGAGGAAAATGTACATTTTACCACATTTAACTGACAGTTTTAGTGACTTTACAAATACTATTTAAACCCTATTTTTTAAGCTCAACTCTTTCATGGTAGCGGCTTTAAGATGTGAATAAATTAGTTCAGCTTTGTACAGCCTGTATGATATCTAAATATTGAGCTGTTAAAAGCCTTTTAAGGATTATCTTACTTATGTACCGAATTTAGGCATTTATACTTCACTACAGTTTTTTTTAATTTCATGCCATGTCATATTTATTACTTAAGCACAGGATTTAGGTTCTTTACTAGAGAAAAGGCGTTTTTATTTTCATGCACACAAGTTTAATTACTTTACAAACACATGAAAATTGACTCATTTAGAATGATTTTGCATGTAAATCTAAAGACATAATATATAATAGTACTTTATAACAATCAGTTTTTTTAAGCACATTTTCCTGATTATACTTTGACTTAAGGAACATGTTGAGTACTTCTACTGCAAGTACTCAACACTTCCTCCATCAATGCAAACCTCATTTCCTCATTTAATTCTCACTTTAAAACGTGAAATCAGTGATAAGGAGGGTCACTCAGTCATGGTTTATTTTTGTGACATGAAAATGAAACTGAGCATCGTGGCGATGGAGGAGAGCAGAGCTTCTGTTTGATTGAAAAAGAGCTTAATTGAGGCTCCTTCGCTGTTTTCACTGCCAAGAGGGCACTTATGAGATAAAAAAAAAAATCATCGGAGGCCGACACTTCAAGATGTGAGCAGCTTAAATATCATGCCACAAGACATTTCCCAGACCAGTGACTCCAAACATGGGAAGTGGGTGGAGAAGAGTCTTAAATGGATTTCATGCCACAAGCACTCTGGTTCCTGGCCGGGGGTATAACAGCTAAGTGTTGCATCACCTCCACGCTTCGCCAGGGGAGGCCGGATAATGAGCACTAAACCTACTTCAGAGCGCAGAAAAGACGAGGAGAAGGAGGCCACGTCTGAAAAAGGCTTCCCTGTAAACCACTGCCGCTGGGAATGTGAGACATGTTCATAAAATAAGAAAGATCCAGATGGCAAGTGTTGATCAGTCACACCAGAAAAAAGAAGCTGATTTAGTGTTGGGTGTGATGAAGATTTAGGGACAGAAGTTGGCAGCTTGTCCTCACAAAAGCAAAGGTTTGATCCATCTGCATGTTTTTAACCGTCTAGATCAGCCGATAAATGAGCCGGATGACACCTTTTGGATGATTTCTTTCATTATCGCTGTTTGGAGGGAATATTCCAACAGCACAGGAGGAGCAACACGGCCAGAGAATATTCAAGGCACCACTTGGACAGCCTCATCCTGATCAATTTAAAGGAACCTTCAACCACATTTTCCAAAGCATTTAAGTGAAAGATTTTTGAAAAGCTGCAAAATGAGTGATGATCAAGTCGTGACATAACACTGGCCTATTTTTCTAAGCATGTTCCACATGTTCCCATCCTACTGATGATGTCTGCTCTTATAGAAAGCACACAGCTCACTGCTTCTTATGAAGGAAAGAGGTTTCAGTTTGTTATGAGGCGTCTGCTTTAAACAGCCAGGGAAGTGAAATCTTTAAGAGCGCAGAAAAGACATGAAGTCTGCCATCATCTCTCCTGTAATCAAAGGAAGAAGACTTCCCTGCATCTTTTCCTCCTGTGCAAACAGGAAGTCACCATCCAGCATCTCTGATCAGAACGCATCAGCTAAGTCAAGCAACGAGTGACTCAACAAGGTAGAAACTGTTAGACGAGTGGATGACGTCCTCAGTTATTTAAAGTTACTGTAATCAGATTACATTTGTTTGTAAATGTAACACGCTTGACTTAAGAGTCAAAGTGTTCATTGTCATGTGAGCAGGAAGGAGATATGTTTCACTACATATGCCGAAATACTTCCTTTGCTGTCCATGATGAACGCTGAGCATAGATGAAAAGATCAAAAATAGATAAATAAAATCAGCTTAAAAGGCAAATAAGGCCAGCAATGTGAACAAATGCAACGTAATCTCATTACAGTTACTAATAAAAACCATCATGTCGTTACTTTCTGACTATTTTTATAACAGGAGGACAGAAAAGCAAAGATGGAGGGTCCGTTGAGACGTCTTTAGAGGGTGGAAATATGAGCATGACTGAGGATTCGTTGCATACGTTCTCATTTCACAGCTAAACAGAACAATAAAATATGTTATTGAGAAATAAGCATTACAGTCACAGAATAAGGCTTAAAAAGCATGAGGAAGACGATTACCTGTCCCTCACCATGACATCACATATCACTGTCACTTTAGGTTCAGGCAACAGAACCCCTTTAGTTAGGTTTAGGAGAGAACTACATGGTGGGGATTCTCTCTTTAAACTACATCACCACTCCCAGCAGAGTGTTTATTGTTGTCAGGATGGCTGTAGGTTATGGTTGTCCTGTGTGTTTTATACCTGTGCTAAAGGCCACCAAAGGTCCTGATAAAGTTTATTTTTAGCGCCTTTATTTCGTACTATTATCAGGATATGGTGACCATTTATAGACTTGCTCAAAGTGACCTGAAACTTTTTATTCCCTTTACACTGTACACACCGATCAGACCAAACTTTATGACCTCCTGCCTCATGTTGTGTTGGTGACCTCTGACCTCTGACCCCTGAAGGTTTATCCTTTCTATCTTCAGCAGCATGAACTCCTCTGGTCTGCTGGATCAGACCACCAGACTTCACTCCCCACCTTGTCCTCTCAGGACCCTGTCTCTGGTTCTCCACTTTTGATAGATCCAGACCACTGCAGACCAGGACCAGCCCAGCAGAGACCCAGTCCTCTAGACATCACTGTTTGGTTCTTGGTGTCAAACTCCTGAAAAATCCTGAAAAATCCTTCTAACATCAACTCTGAGGACTAAATGTTCATTTGATGCCTCATGATGAAGACAATCATGTCTGATGGGTGTATATTCAAACATACAGGGCTTAACTGAAGCATTAGAGCATCAGCTTCACCTCCAGCATCATCTCCTTCACTTTAACTCTGTCTTCCTCACTGAGTTCACTACTCTTCATCATTTTAAGCAGGAGTGAGGAATTTAAACTGAATTCACCTTTTTAGACCGTATTTGATCCAGAACACTGGAATTCACTGAGAAGTCAGAAATGAATCCAGAAGAACAAACAACCACTAAAACACATTTTTCTGTTCAGGAATGACAGGAAGTAACTGGAGAATTTAACACCTCTATCAAATAAAAAAAAAATAATAAAAATAACATGCTTTTTTTAACAGTGAATGTTAAAAAACCTGGAAAACAACATTAATTATGTCTGATCATTAAAGATATCATTTTGATTAAAGAGCTTGCATATGCTGGTGGATTAACCATCACAGAAACATTAAAAATAATATTCTGCTCATCAGAAATATTGTTCATTTAGGGTGGATGGAGGAATAATACATTTGTTAAGCTGTGTACATGTTATTAAAATCAGGGAACAAAGATAATAAAGTGGAAAGAGCTCTCGCATTAACTCTGTGTGGTCTCAAAGTGCCTACCTCTGGTTGAACAGGGCCAGCAGCTCTCCAGCGTGGTACAGGTCGTTGCGCGTCACCTGGCTGAAGCGGAACGCGTTCAGGTTGCAGAAGGTGACCGCCGGGAACGTCATGATCGGGGTCGCGACCTCGTCCAGCTTGGTGACGTGTGGGTACTCCAGGTAGAAGTGGATCCGGTCCAGGCACACGTACAGCAGGAAGGTCAGAGAGCCTAGGAAGAAGACGACCCACAGGCAGCGCTTGACGCAGAAGCGCTCATAGGTGAAAATGTGAGAGATCCCGTGCAGGGTCGAGCTGTGCGCAAAAACTTCCACAGGCGGAGGTTGGTTTGCGTCCATTTCTTCGGTTTCCACTTTCAGATCCATCGTCGCCGCTTAAAGTCACAAACAAACAAGCTTCAAAACAAGAGGGGTTCACCTGTGGCTCAGGCTGCCGTCATCCTCCCGAACAGGTGCACAGAAACCACTCTTCGACGCGGACTGGCGCACTGGTCTGGTGGCCATGCCTCCTCCTCCTCCTCCTCCTCCTCTTCTTCACGCAGACAGATGGGGGAACATTTCGTTGGAAAAGTCAGACGAGCAGGAAGCGCGAGGGGAAGTGATGCATTTCACAAAATGAGTGAAAAGCGCGCAGATTCATCAGCATCAGCACCAATGCTGCTGCTGCTGCTGCTGCTGGATGTTCTGCAGGTTCATCTGCAGAAAACAAAGTGTTTCATCAGCCTGTCAACTGGATGGTCGAGTCCAGTGAAGCGTGCATCATTCCTGCACGAGGGAAGCCGAAAAAAGAGGATCCCTCTGGCACTTCAGCTCTTTTATGAAGAGTTCCTCTTCATGCACAGATGTGCGCAGGACTCCAGCTGGTTGGTTGTGGTGAGTCGTGAGTTTTTGCTGCCTCTGTGTTTGTGTCTGGCTGGCAGCAGCAGGAGAGAGAGAGAGGAGGCTGGACCGACTGTTCACCACTCACTTACTGTAGTTTCACATCTGAACCACAGCCCAGAGACACCAGGAGGAGGGAAGCTGGGCGTTAAAGGCGCACAACTGAAATTCATCATCACGCCTCCAGGAAGTGAGGAGTCCGACGGGGGATGGATTGAAAAAGAAAGAAAGACAGAAAGAGAAGGCAAGCTCACAAATAAAGCTTCTATAACTCTCATTAAGCGTTTCTACAGGTTTCGAAGCCTGGAATTTGGCATTTCCCATAATGCAATGTGGTAACAAAGTCATAAGTCAGGTGAGTCTCTGGTCCAAATACCTTCTGTAACTCAATACTATATAACAGTAAGCATTACTGCAATTTTTCAAGCCTCAAATTTGCCAATGTGGTTGTCACCATCTCTGTTTCTTGCCGTTGCCATCTTGGCTGTTTGCAAGTAATTTTTAGGTGACCAAAAAGGTTACAGTAAATTTTGATTTGGATTCACTTGCACTACCTCATTGTGTTTTACTGTATTTGCTTCACTTTTCGTCTCATATTCTGTGTACATGTGTTTAGTTCTTATTTAAATCTCAGGGAGTACCTTCACAATCTTGTTGTGTTGTTGTCTGCAGCAGTGTAGTGTCAATAAAGATCTTGGATATGAATCTTTAAGTGAAAACACACTGTGCAAGGATTAAAGTTATAAGAAGTGGTAAAGACCTGTCAGTCAGCAGGTAGTACCCTAAATCACCCTCTGCTTTATGGCCTGTTTGACTCTAAATGGGACCATAATTTACCAAATGAACATCAAGCCTTGAGACTAGAGACTGAGACCATAAACTCATGTTTACAATGTTTACTGAGGGAATAAATCAAGAGAGAAGTAGGATCATTTTCTATTAGACTGGTATAAAACCAGAGGAGTCGCCCCCTGCTGGCTGATAGACTGAATGCAGCTTTAAGGCTCTTCAGTGTTGGAGTCACTGCTCAGACCCAGAGGATGCCGCCTGGCAATAACTGGCCACTGAGACTGGTGGATCCAGACAAATCTGGCAACTCAGAGAAAACAGGCTGTGTCAACATATGGCAACAAACTGAGCAACAGTCCCTGCAGCCTGTGCAGTATGAAATATAAAACTCAGACACCAAAAACACACAAGTCAGACCAAAACATAATTCACTATTTATCTGCCTTTAAAAATATATATGTTGCCATAGATTTCAGTATTTGGCAGCATGCTGCAGCCTGAGTGAAAAACAACACATGAAACTATAATGAGCGCCCTCTAATAGATTTTTATTGATATCTGTTTTCTTCTCCCTCTTCTTTTCCACTGTGCTATTAAATCATCTATATTTTCTACACATATATTATCAATATAATTATCGAAAATACAGCTCATCTTGTACTTAACACCACAACCACCTCTGACAATTAATTGTTTAGTCTATAAAATGTTGAAATAAAATCACTAAAATGTGGTCTTTGAAATTTCTGTGAAGTTATAATATGGAACATTTCTATGTTCAATTTGAAAGAAAAATATATCTGAATGGGAATGGTCTATTCAAGCTGCTTCTCTCCAGAGTCATCATCAGGCACCACAAAGGAGAATAATGATATGTACCACGCTGAGACTGGACCATGAATAAACAATGACATTTAGTCCCCAGCTGGATGCCGGCGAGGAAAATGGATCCGGCTGTGCAACAAAGGCTGAATCCAGCTTTGTTAATATAACAAAATATTTAGTGCATGTCATGAAAGATTCATCAGCCGTCTCAAATGCACCAGCATGAACAAAAATATTATTATCTCTGACATTTAAAGTACATTCAACGCCGTGCCCAGGAGCAGTTCTGCTCTCAAATCCAGCACAAACAGCTATAAATATTGCAGAGGTGTGTTTCAAATTTGATATATTTATGAAGCAAACTTTTCACAAAGGTGTTTGACATGTGACTAAGTCATTTCGCTCTGCATTTCTACTGATGTAAATGATATGAAGTATTCATCAGCTGCTCTGACCCACAGTGCCCTCATCTGAAGCACTTAGTATGGACCCCAACGGTTTTTTGTTTACCTCAACTCTATGTGATTTATAAAAAGTTTTTTTTTTTTTCAAAAAGCCATCTGCATTCTGTTGCTTTTTCAAAAAGAAAAAAACACACACTCAGTCGTCTGTATAACACAGTATATTATCAAGCAACGTGTCCTGCACTTTTCTCAGTGCAATCTGAAGATACATCACCTAAATCTAAACCTGAATGGAAACTCCCCAGAAAACTGAAAAAATAAAGAAAATAATGCAAAATCAATGTTTTAGCCTGTCCCATGAAATAAAATGATTATAATCCTTCATATGTTTTTTTAATGTGTGACTATATTTCCAATTTACATGCACAAATACATTTTCTCATTGGAAAGTCATAATATTTTGTACAAAATACACGTGTCGTGACCAAAATCTAAATAGTGTCCATATTCTAAGCACAACTGGGAATGGAGACATTCAGTCCTGTTAGGGTAAAGTATTGCTGAGACATTATTATGTTTGTCTTTGTTTTAAACAAAATGTGTGTTATATCATGCTATTAGCACTGATGTATTTGCTTAAATCCTATGTCCTGTTAACTTATCAACCATCTTCCATTTGGAAAAAACATCATGTAAAAAAAAGAAAATCAACGAAATAGCATTAGATTGACCTTTAAATATTTTGAATATTAGTTAAACATATGTGTTATTAGATATAGTGCTGAAAGAAACAATATATTAAATTTAAACTAAGTTACACCGTGTGAATGGAACCTATTCAGTCAAGTCAAGTACTTTATTGTGATTTCTCCACACAGGAATGAAATGTCGCTTCTCACAGACCAAGATGTAAATAAAGCAACAGTTTCACATTTACCAAAAAAAAACAAATAAAGATAAAAAATGACTAGTAATGTGTTTTCCACTAGTAATGTTTTTTTAAGTAATTACCCAACACAACTGAGAAGTAATATACAAGTATAACATAATAGATTAAGGGACCCCCTCGTCTGTAGAGGGCAGCATCGCGCCCTTCAGTGTGCCTCCTGCAGGGAGTACATCAGGAGAAGAAGCTAAACATGTGAGCAGCAGCAGAGGAAAACATGGCGACGCCTGTTAGAGTAGTCCGACTGGCAGGACGAGCTGTGTCCTGCCTGTCGGTCGCACCCAGGCGGGCTGTCAGTGTACCAGAGAGGAGAAACTACATTTACACCTCTACGGAGAAAAGTGAGTGAATGTTACCTGACAAAAAAAAATAGCAAAACCGTTTTAGCTTCAGAGCTGTATCTCAGGGGTCAGTGTCCCAGCAGCTCCTGACAGCTAATGACTGATGTTTGTTATTGTTCTGGATCTTTCCTCTTATGACCAGATATGCCTTACTCGGTATAATGGGCTGCGAACACATCGTGCTGACAACACACAAAGGAAAGTTTAAAAAGGCAAACTAGTCTCATGCCTGTCAGACACGTTTTAATAATAGTAGCTGTCTCAGCTCAAACTTAAACAGGGGTAGTGGTTGGTTAATAAAAACAGTGGCGTTTAAAGTGAGGAAAAAGCACTTAGCACCGCTTTTGACAGACACAGGTGATACATACCTGTCAGTGTAATTTTAGTTAGTTAATCCAGTTCCCGCTTCCGTGTTTGTGTTCACGTCTCATCCGGGTACTGTCCCTTTCCGAACATTCACGAAGCGCTGTCTTCTCCGACAAGCTAGCAGTTAGCTAAAGTCATTTTTTTTCTTAGAGAGACTCTTCACGTTAAATCTAGCTATTTTAACGTATTCCTCAGTTTGGTTTATAACTTTGGTGTGTAGCCATCCCACATATTCTGGGCACCGATGTGTTAAATCTATCATTTCTTCAAAAGCGAGACGTTCAAATCGCTGCTGTGAAAGATAGCTAACGCTCATCCATCTACCAGCCAATGACGACTTCGGTTCACTCGGCAGCCAATCAAATTGCAGCAATTCAGCGCAGGCGCATTGCCGATTTCCCATTATAAACCCTTGACGTTATGAGTGCGATTTTATCTAAAAAAAATATCGTAGAATAATGGTAAATACTGAAAAATATTTAATAGAAAAAATGCAATTATGGCACACATTAATTAAAGAATATACTAATTTATGTTGTACCATAAAACAGTAGCCAGCAGATGCAGTCCCACTTCTCCCAATTTCCCCCTGGGGATAATTATAGTATTTATTATAGTATATTATAGTAACAACCAGTGTAAGCGTTTGGCTGTAATTTGGATTTTTAGAATAGAATATTTTTATTGTTCCTCCATTGGGGAAATCCATTTGTTACAAGTGTGAAATACAATAAAACAACAATAATGAAATAATATAATAAGTAATAATGATAATAATGATAAATATTTACAGTATGGACTAAAAAAAGAAATTTTTCAAACTGAAAGGCTAACAGCCTTAGCAGCTTCATTACTAATATTACAAACAAAGCAGAGATCAGGATGTTGATTACCATGGCAATGATGGAAAATTCTAAGCATTCCCAAAAACAAAATTATACATTTTTTATCAATGTAGATGAATGGTGACATCAGTGAGGCCTCCATTATCAAACATCAAACTGAGTCATGGTGAAAACATTTCTTTGCTCTGCAGATCTTCAGTTCAGGCTTGATGAGCGGACGGCCCACAGCAGTCTGGACCTCTTCAAGAAAGACACCGGTGTCATCTACCGCATGCTGGGCCTGGACCCCAGCCACGTGCAGGACAACCCGGAGCGTTTCCGAGACTGGGCCGTCGTCTTCGGTGATGAGAAGATCAGCGGCGGACGCCACTACTGGGAGGTGACGGTGAAAAAGTCTCAGGAGTTTCGCTTGGGTGTGGCCGAGGCGTTGATGTCCAGAGAGGACTGCGTGGGCACAAACAGCTCCTCCTGGGTGTTCGGATACGCTCAGCGCAGGTGGTTCGCCATGACGGGCAATAAGGTCGTTCCTGTGACCCTGGTGGGCAAGTCGGACCGCGTGGGCATCCTGCTCGACTACGAGGCGGGTCTCCTGGGCCTGGTGGACATCTCAAAGCCAGAGATCATTCACACCATCAGGGCCCGGTTCAAGACTCCCCTGTGCCCTGCGTTCGGACTTTGGGACGGGGAGCTGATCACTCACTCTGGTCTGGAGGAGCCTGAAGGCCTCAAGTGAAGCAGGACGGTCATTATTCAAAAAAAAAAAAACGGTGCAGGAGGGAAAGCCAAGTCTCTGCAGCAGGTGCTTCATTTCCCATGGTCCAGCTGGTTCTCCGTCGTGTCTCTGGACATCATACTCTGACGCTGTCTTACCTCATGTTTTACCTCTAACTGGTTGCTTCTGAGGCGAACTGCCCAGTGTTTACGCTGTGTCTCATTCAGTCTCATACTGTGCATTGTTTAATAAAATAACTTCACTGAAACTGCTTTTACACTTTTATTTACAGCAAGATGAGACATATTTACAGTCACATTGAGGAATCACATCACTGCTGTTCTCTGAGATAAATGAAACAAAACAGACGAGGAACGAAACACATTCATCTGAAGTGCTTAAACTGTAGATTTTAACTTCTTTTATTCTTTCTTCATGTTGAGTCAAGTTGTGACAAACTGACTAGAAAATGTAGTCAGAGTTCCTACTTCAGTCACATTTTAACCATCAACTAAAAGGCGACATAAAGTCTACTTGCCTGCATTTGATTAAAAATAACACACACCATCATATAGTGTGTATATATAATAAAACCTCTTCTGCATTTAGATTTATGTCAAGAATGTCACCAGATGGTTGCTGTCAACTCTGCACAGAACTTACAGAGGAAATTGTCAAAAATAATGAGCATACACTTAAAGAAGACATAAGTTTGTCACAGTCAGCCATGTTTTGTCTTTACGTTTGGCTTCTGGACGGCTGGGAGGTCGGACATGTCAACTGGAAAAACTCCAGCTTCTTGACTTTTCTGTGACAGAGCAATAATTATGTCTGAGTGACCCAGCATTCCAACGAGCAAAAGCTTTCCTGTTAAAAAAAAAAAAAAAAAAACAAGACACAGATGTCAATAAGAAATCAATAACTGCATCAATAATATCAGCACGGCGAATAAACTACAAGAAGTGCAGCTGAATCACCTCCTGTTGAGCACGAATAATTCATGAAGCAGCTTTTGGGAATATTTATGCAGTTATTACACAGGGGGCATAAAATCCCCTGATTAAATTACATACTGATGAAGCAAAATATATTTCCATATTTAGCAATAAATAGGCACAATATATTAGATATTTACATCACAGTGGCATTTTCTAACAGAAGCAGAGCAGCTCATTAATATTGCAACACGAGCCAAATTATGGCTGAAATGACTGTTCTGCACACAAACAACAGATTATCCTGATTATTTAGTGCTTTGTTGATACGCTGTCTGCAGAAATACATCAAGGAGCTTTTTCTAAATATATTACATCATATTTCAGATCCATTCGTCAGGCCTCTCTGGCTTCCTTTCAGTCCTCTCATCATAAAATAGATTCAACCTGGTGCTTTAGACGATGCTCTTCAGTGTGTCCAGCGAGCTCTTCTGCTCCTCGGCGTCACACGGAGCATCACCGTCGGCGAACTCACGATGGTACTCCTGCAGGACCGAAACGACGTCATCGTGGCCGAACTGCATGGCGTCATCCAGAGGAGTGTTCCCCCATCTGAAGGAGACAGAAGGATGGTCGTGATGAGAAACATGGAGGTGGACACGTTCCTCTGGGAATTTAAGTCTCAAAATTGGCACAAATGTCTATTAAATGATCGGACGTAACAACATCTGAGAGGAGTCAGACACCACAGAATAAACCTTCAGGGGTCAGAGGTCACATCACAATATGACAGAGGCAGGAGGTCATAAAGTTAGGCCTGATGGGTGTAGCTTTACAAACGTACACATCACAAACTGAACACATGTTAATATTTTATGTACGGATTTGTTGCTCATGTTTGGAGTTTTGAGACTGTTTTCACATCTCCAGCTGCACACATTTCTTACCAAGATGAAAAGAAACACGTTCCATAATTTATCTTGGTCTTATTTTAAGTGTTGTTATTTAAGCACAACCTTATCTTTTTGTCTCAAATAGGCAGGAAATCTTAAAATGAGGTAAATAACTGTCAAAATAAGACATATTACATCTCTCCCCCAAAGTCTCATCAAATAAATCTCATTTTAAGATTCAGTAACAAACTCAAGTTGCTCGATTCAAGAGTCACACAAAAAAACATCTGCAAGCATTTTCTGATTATTTTCTGCTTATATTTAGTATATTTCACATATTTTGGATCTTTAAAAAGTTCAATTTTAAGTAATATCATCTTAAGAAACAGTATTTTCTACTTACTTTCTGCTTATATTTAGTCTGTTTTTCTTACTTTGGATCTGTAAAAAGTTAGATTTTGATTAATCGTCTGGAGAGGGTAGCTGTAGCTCATTCGGAGTGGTCATCGCTGAACCTCGGGGTTCTGCTTATTTTAAGTTTTCTAAATACATTTTATTTCTAGATTTAACAATCTTAATTGGATAAATCTTGTCAAGTGAAATTATCTCTCTGCGTGGACTGACTTTTTCCTCAGATTTAGTGTTTTTATCTTGTTTTTAGACATGCCTTTTTTGCAGTTTAATGTTGTGTTTAAGCACTGGTGGCAAACTGGGACATCTGAGCTTTCGATGGAATTGTGTGCAAGATATTTTTCAAAATAAAATAGCTTGTCGCACCTCGATTAGCAAACCTGAATACATATTTTACAAACACATTTTCAACTTTTCACTTAAACGGATCATTTTGCAGCAGACACATTTCCCAGTTTTCCACTAATACTTAAACGCAGCATTTATTTGTGGATCTGCGTAGAGCTGGAGATGAGAAATAATCTCAAATTTCAGAAATATAACTTGACCTGTAGTCAAATGGTGATGTGTAAAGCTAAAAATCTGTACATGAAATATTAATATATATTCAGGTTGTGACGTGCACACATTTATAAATCTTATTTATCGTTTCATTTAATACACTTTTGTGACCATTTTCACACATAAGTTTCTCTTTAAAAGCCCTACCTGTCTTTCATGTGAGGATTCACTTTACACACTTCAGTCAGGAAGACGACAGCGTCCACATGACCTGCAAGAGAAAAGCACCACGTTTCATTTATTCATATCAAAGCTGAGATTATGAACTGATGACGGCGTTTCACCTTCAGAAGCAGCGATGTGGAGCGCCGTGCGAGAGTCGTAGTCTGTCTGCTCCATGTTCACAGCTGACAGGGCGAACCTGGAGGACAAACAGCAAAATACTTCAACCTGCTGAGAAATATTTATTACACAACAATAATCATGTCTGTACGGAAAATATGAAGCTACAGCTGACAGATGATTAGCTTAGCATAAAGACTGGAAGCAGGGGGAAACCGCTAGCCTGCCCAACGTTTGCAAAATCTGCTGCAACTAATTACTATTACTGATGATTATTTTCTCTATTGATCGATTAGTTATTCTGTGTGTAGAATGTCAGAAAATTGTGTTTTCCAAAACCCAAGACGGCGTCATCAAATTGTCTCAAATATATTCACTTTACTGTCACAGAAAAGGAAAGAAACCAGGAAATATTCACATTTAAGAAGCTGAGATAAGATGATTTCACCTTTTTTCCTTAAAAAAAAAAACATTAACTGATTATCAAAGCATCGTTGCAGCTCTCCTTAGGTCAGGTTGTGATGTGCTGCATTAAAGAAACAACACAACAGATCTGGACTGAGCCAATCCTCTCCAGCTTCATATTTAAGAGACTGATGTGAAACTGATATTGATCTTATTCTCTAACCCTCAGCAACAAATTGAACAAGTTCATGAGCTTCATTCTTTATTCTCACCTCCTCAGAGCAGACAGGTCACCACTGTAGGCTGCAAACATCAGGTTCACCACTGACTTGTTCTAATGCATCAAAACACAAACAACATGATCGTTTCATTAAAATCTGCTGATCCTTCTTTCTGACTGGACCAGGCTGAACTTACTGGATCTTCATCTGAGCCTCTCCTGGGGTCGTGTTTCTTGGTGAAGTGTCTCAGGTTGTCGTAGTTGTGGAAGTTGAAATAAGACAGCAGCTCCTAACAGGTCAAAGGTCAGTAAAAGTGGAAATATATATATACATATATGAAGGTGAAGACGAATCAAATCAAAGCTACCTGACAGAAGTGAATGCCACGAACGCTGTTCCCCAGGCGGTCTAAAGGAGGAGACCAGCACATCAATCCCATGACGTTGGGCACGACCAGCAGAACGGCGCCCGAAACGCCAGATTTGGCAGGTAAACCCACCTGAGTGAGAGGAGCGGACAGGAAGATTAAACTCTGCTGCCACGGCAACGCTTTCAAACCCTCGCTCGTGTCTGCAGGCGACTCACGTGGAAGGCAAACTGTCCGGAGAAGTCGTACATGCCGCAGGAATGCATGAGGCTCAGGGTGTTGCGAACGGCTTCGGCGCTCAGCACGCACTCGCCGGTGATTGGGCAGATTCCCCCGTTGGCCAGCGTGGCGGCCATGACGCTTCCTGACTCACAGGTCACCTCGATGGAGCACAGCTGGAAAAAAGGATGAAAGACAACTGAAGCTGGTTAGCTTAGCATAAAGACAGGAAATGGGGGGGAAACAGCTAGCCTGGAGTGTTAGCATGCTACATCTAGAGTGACCAGGTTGTTCTCTTGAATAAAGTGTTAAAGTCTGTTGTACTCAAAGTGCACAGTCTGCATTAGTGCTTCATTATATCAATGTTTATTTTTTTAGGGTTGGATGGACAATATGTTAAAATCTAACTATCTAAACCAGCGTCATGGTAACATGTCACAAACCTGGTCACTCTACTTATGTCTGTAAATAAAAACATATCTGTAAATCTTTTTTCAGACTATTTCTTGGCTGGATGCAGTGGCTTCCTGGAGTCCTGTTTTCAGGCAAACTGGAGACTTTTCTAGTTTTTTTGGGGCTGTCGGCCTGATTTCAGCTGTGACAGAGGTTTTTTTTGCCAGTTCAACATGTTGAAGGAGTCTTTGTGGTGCGTTCAAGTACTATTTTTCATCGCCGTTGGTTCTCAGATGTCAGGTTGAGGCGTCTGGGCCTTTATAATTAACTACTCTACAGTCCAAAATGTTCCTTGAAAGTTTCACCCAGGATACTGCAGAGTTAAAGATAAAAGATGTTTTACCTGAAAGTAGAAGTCGAGGGCTGCCATCATATCTGCACTGTCAGGAAAACACTGTGAGGATTAAAAAAGAAGTCACACTCAGGATAAAATCTGAGCTGAAATTAAACATTTGGTCTAAAAAGGTGAATTCAGTTTAAATTCTTCACTCCTGTTTAAAATGATGAAGAGTAGTGAACTCAGTGAGGAAGAAAGAGTTAAAGTTAAAGTGAATGAAATGATGCAGGAGGATCTCTTAGAGTCTGATATATTAGTTAAGAACTGAATATTAATAATAACAACCATAATAAACTCACTTTTTTCTCTTTGAGGTAATAACCAATCGCATAATTCCTATCTCCGGTCTCCCTCTCTGACTGGAAGCTGCAGGAAGATGGCAGATGTTTAGGAAGCTGCTCTTCACATGTTGCATTTAAGATAAGATCAGATAAGATAAGACTTTATTCATCCCCTTAAAGCACGGTACTCACGTTGCGTTGCTGAAGCCAACGTATTCGGCCCCAGACAGGCTCTTCAAGAACTCCATCATCTGCAGAAACACTCATGAATATTCCAGGTGGTTCAAAGAGTGATGAAGAAATATAGAAGTCTATCTGTGCCATCTGATTTTGACTTTGAACATCTAAAGCTAAAATCAGACTTTGAATTAATTAATAAATTCAGTGTAACAAAAAAAAATTCAATGTCTCAAAATATTCAGTTTTTAAAAATCCAATATAAAGAAATTCAACATCTAAAAATTTAATGTAAAAAAATTCAACATCATAATTTAAAAAAAAAACCTAAATTTTTGAGACAATTTTTTTTTTTACACTGAATTTATTTTATCATTGTGGGAAAAAATAAGCGTCAGAAATAAAAAATGCGTGCTAGAAATTCGATGGGTTTGAAATTCAAAGTCTGATTTAGATGCTTTAGAAATTCAAAATCAGACGGCACAGATATACTTCCATAAAAAAAAGGTTTATTTACTCACACAGTCAAACCTCTCCGCCTTGTTTGAGTGAGGCTGCGAACAGAGAGGAAACAAAATGAGAGCTCCTACAGGTGGCAGCGTTTCAGTACGAATGACCGTCTGTCCACCAGGAGGGATTAAGTAGTAAGCAGGCAGTCACATTTATATTTAATGACTGTGGCTAAAAATATTAGGGATGATATCAAATGTTGACTTCTTTCTTTAAAGGGTGTTTCCCTCTAATCTAATCATGAGATGTTTGAAACAGTTATGTTATGGTTTGGATAAAGTACAGACTTTAGTTCTGTTCTTGGATTGGAGGGCTGCTCTCCTCTCAGGCGATTAGGTGACAGATCGCTTGATTTCTTTAGTCAATTAGTCGTTTTTCATGCTGAATGAGTTATTTCTAAGCATATCTTTGGTAAACATCAGATTTAAAGTGATGCTTTTCAGTGATTCTTTGTGGAAAAACTCAAGCTTTAAATCAACTTATCGATTATTTTGAGGACAGCGCTAATGGTCATACTGATAAATAACTGAGAGAAATAAAGCAACAAACAACGAAATAAATACGTAATAACAGTAATAATTATTATAAATAATAATAATAACATCAAAATAAAAGGTAAATGAATGAATGACTCTTTTTTTTGTCTCATATTTCTCATTGATTCAGGAGGATCGTTCTTATCATCTTTTCATATTATTCCTATTATATATTGCATTTTTGCACTATTCTGCACTGTATGTGCATTTTTTTATCTGTTTACTGACATTTACTTACTTTTTATTGCAACTGTTGAACAATACAAAGTAAGTGCAAAATGCAATATAGAAACCAAACTATTTCCTTTGGAGTGAATAAAGTTTCATCTTATCTGTTTCCTGTGTGCAGAATATCAAGCTCAAGTGTTTAAAAGTCTCCTGTATATAAAGAATATATAAAGAATAGAGTAAAACAAACAAATATAAAACCCTGCTGCTCCACACACCTCCTCATCCGGAGGCAGTGATTGGCTGGAGGTGTACACACCCCTCACATGATAAAAGTCCAGAGTTTCTCCTCAGTCAGCTGGGAAACATCAGGAAAACTCCACAGAGGGAAAATATGTGACCATATAAGGCTGACCTCCTCCTCTATCAGCTCTGACAGTCAGGCCAAAGCTCACATTAGATAGACTGATGCTTTATTAATCCAGAGGCAAGGTCAAGTACCCACTGACCTAGATAGAAATATACACTAAAATATTCAACTGGAAAATGTGTTAAACACAGATTTAATTTTAATACCTGTAAAATATCAAAATTAATATCATTACTGTGGAACAAATTAGACACCAGTGTGTCACTGAAGATGGCTTTTACTGAATAATGGATTATTATCTTTATATTGTCCAAACAGAACTCATTCAATTTAAAATCAGGCTGGAAAACAAAACAAAACGTTCAGATGCTTATGTGGTCGCAAATTGTTTGGCGTCTTTTCACAGAAACATGTCTGGTTATCCCGTTTAGATTCTAGTCACTTCCTCTGAACTGACTTCCAGCGAGACGCTCCACTGCTCAACAAGGAAGAGGATTTTTTTTGGTGCATGAAAGGACGCTTCCTGTTATCTCTTTGAGTGCCAGTGACAAGTTTCACAGTCAAAGTGTTTTTTCAGATGATGCAAAACAAACAGAATGTGGAGAAAAAGTGTTGATTTTGGTGAAAGTGTCCTCTACCTCTGATAAAACAAGAATGGAACAAGATAAAAACAAACATTTTTTTCATGATGAAACAGAGAGTCTCTTCTTTCATTTGTTTTCAGAGTCATAGTACAAAATATTCTGTGGGTCTAGAAATATGACTCAAAATGGACAAAAACGCTGGAACAAGACACTTTGTGTTTTATAAAAGAGCTGGAACTCACTGAGTTAAAATGTATGTAATTACTGACAATAAACCATGTACCATGATTTTTGAGTACATCCCAACCTCTGCATCTGTGATCATGTCAGCGTCCTCGTTGTCTTACCTTAATTAAAGAACTGATGACGATAGCTCCGGCGTTCACCATCGGGTTGTGTGGTTTATCTGCACAGGAAACCATAAAAAAGAAAATAAACTGCTGGGATAGGAGGCAATATTTTATTTCATCAGGGGAACTTTAGACTAACAGCTAATAAACTGAACATAAAGCACATTTTGTTTTGGCTGCAAAGGTGAAAAAAGAGCAAATAAACTGTCAGAGTCAAAATCTCTAAATTCAACACAAGAGGAAAAGATGTCTGTGCAATTTAGCTTTTTACAAAACTCCTAAATTGACACTGTGTTACTGCTGGCTCCTCTTGTCCTCTGGATGGACAGCTCACCTTCGTCATTCAGGGACAGCTTGTTGAACTTCAATCCACTGGGCTCTTTGCCCACAAAGTGGTGAACGTGGTTGCTGCCCAGCTCGTGGACGGCCAAGGCGTACTCCAGAGGCTTCACACAGGACTGCAGACAAAAGGGAACCTTGGTGTCACCGACAGAGTGTCTGCATGAGACGGGATGGAGACGAACGGGAAGAACAAAAGATGAAAATGGGTTTTAGTGAGGGGGAAACACACAGTGGAAATGAAAGAAATCCTACATGAGGAGTTCGAAAAGACACCATGGTGCTGCACTTATCATCATTATTTACCTTCAGTTTATGTAACAGATGTATTAGAGCAGCTAAAACATAACAATAATGTGACAGGAGAGCGGGCGCCTTCAAAATAAAAGCTGCATGATGCACACTTCTTGACGTCAGCAGCCTCATTAAAGTGAAGACGCTTCTTTACCTCTGTCCGTCGATCGTGCACAGAGAAACTCCCCAGAGGTCAGGGCTGAACTTGGCCAGCTGGGGGATGTAGTCCGCTACCTGAGGACACAGGTGAGTGTTGCTGTGATGAACCAGCGCACCATGACTCAGCGTGTGAGTGTTAGTCAGTGTGTTACCTTACCTGTCCGGCCTCCTGCTGCTGAGCGCTGTCATACATCCTGTCGATTTGCTGAGTCATCTCCTCAAAGTTGGGAATGATGAACTTTTTCCTGAAGGCCTTCGTCAGCAGCATGATGTTGTTACCAGCACACCTTCAAAAAGAGAATTCACCGTACATTTAAACACATGCATACACACATAATCATAACAGTACAATCAAATAAAAACATCACAAGGGGAAATTAAAGTGACTTGTCACACTTTAAAAGAGAAGAGGTGAGTTAAATGTGTTTTTGGGATTTAAAAAGGTCTTTGCCCTGTTTTATGTAAACAGTTAGAGCTGCGTTAGCATCTTAGCATTAGCATCCAGTTACATCATACAGCAGCCATGGATCAAAGTGACCTGGCTGCTTTTATCAGCTGTTTCCAGCAGTTATTACAGATTATTTCACTGCTGTTATTTCAGAAGCAACACCTTTTTGAACTTATTATGCCACTAATTAATTCCTATTTTTTTATTACTATTTATTTTTTATTATTGTAAATGTTATTATTATTTTTGATAATTTATCTGTAACTACATTTTGATACTTTTGATAATGCTCTTCTTATACTTCATACTGTAAATACTAATAATTGTTCTGTTTTATATAGCTTTTTCTGTTTTTCATTCTGATTATTGCTGTTGCTGCAAAATAATTTCCCAGGTTGGGATCAATAAATTAATAAATTCATTCAACAGACTGTACTCTGTCATTTTGATGACTTATTGACATGTTACGATTTGACTTTTTCTACTTTTTCAACATACTATACACTACATTCATCAAGGTATAATATGATGGTTTCAACTTATTATACTACGAATTCATTCAAAAAACTATATTATATCTATTTGATGATTTTACTATTTGACTTTTTTTTGTATTTATCGACTCAAAACTGTGACATTTTTCTGGAAAAATCCTGACATGCTGTAATATGAGTTTTTTTTTTAACAACGTTTTTGAAAATATGATGCCACTAACAGACTATACTGTGTCTTCTTAATGACTTATTTTATATTATACCACACATGCTGAAAACCAGCTGGTCTGGACTCTAATATCTGCCCTCGTTCATCCACAGAGACGCCATAGTGTGAGTTTTTCAGAGGGTTTGGAGAGAAATAGCTCTTACATTATTCATAGGGGGTCACTTCCTAAAACAACACAGCTCTCCCCATTTCTAGCAGCATGTTTGAAGCGAGCTCTTCAGGAAAAGAAAACCCTGTGAATCAAAGAGGACTAGAGGCTGAATTGAACGTTCAGACGGCAGGCTGCATGGAGACGAGCAGATCAGTTGAGGATATCATTCCCTCATCCAGAGCTGCTCTCTGCTGCTTTGAACCTGGTAGCAGCTGTCGGCCATGACACGCCTGTCTGTCCGTCTGTTGGACTCAAATAGCGCTGAGCACACATCACTCCTCCTGTTACTCCCACGCTTAACCACATAAAAAAAAAGACCCTTAACCTCACTAAATGTCATCCAAACAATCTAATGATGTCTGCATGGTAAACAGTTAATGTACTGTACATCCAGATGGTACAGTATTCACAGCACTTTTGACACTTTCTGATGTCGCAGCCAAAATGTTTCCCTTCAAACTCTACACACAACATTCATTCATTCATTATTTATTTCAAATATGAAGTTAACAAAATAATAAGACATTATCTTGTCAAAATATTCAAAAAGGAGTGGAAGGAAGTCAAACTTATTGATTCCCACTCATTTTCCAATCAGTTAATAACAGACCAATGCAGATCTGTGTCCATGCATGTCATTTTCTTGCTTGGACATTGCAAACAAAATACTTCCATCACCTTAAACAATCCACTCTTACAAACATGAAGATAATTACCTCTATTTCCATATGTCACATGAGAGAAATATACAATTTAAATGCCATCATTAATTTATAGCAACAACCTTAGTCATAATATCACTAATGATAATAATTCCCTTCACCATAATATTATGACATTATTATGACAATATGATTTTTTTTTTTTTTTTTAATATTCGAAGTATTCCCAGCCTTTGCTCATTTGAACATGATGCCTCCAGCTTGGCTCTCCTCTCTTTGGATAGTTTGGTCCATCTTTGCAGCTCCTCTCCAGCTCCATCAGGCTAGATGGGAAGTGTTGGTGCTCAGTCATTTTCAGATCTCTCCAGAGATGCTTCAGGGTTGTTGTCCTGCTGAAAGATGAACCGTCTCTTCAGTCTGAGGTCCAGAGCTCTGGAGCAGCTTCTCATCATTGTTGCACTCATCTTTCCCTCTGTCCTGACTAGGGATGCTGTTGTCCTGGTGATGAGCGCTGCCTGGTTTCCTCCAAACATGATGCCTGGCATTCAGTCTTTGTCTCATCAGAGCAGAGAGTTTAGTTCCTCACGGTCTGAGAGTCCTTCAGGTGCATTTAGGCAAACTCCAGGTGGGCTGCCATGTGCTTTTTACTTCAGAGTGTCTTCCCTCTGGCCTGACTGGTGGATTGCTGCAGAGATGGTTGTCCTTCTGGAAGGTTCTCCTCTCCACACAGAGGAACATTGGAGCTCTGACAGAGTGACCATCAGGTTCTTGGTCACCCTTCTTAATTGCTCAGTTTAGACGGTCGTCCAGCTCTAGAAGAGTCCTGCTGGTTCTTCGTTTACAGATGATGGAGGACACTGAGCTCATTGGGAAGTGTTTCTGGACCCTTCTCCAGCTCTGCAGGTACACTTACCTGTGCTTACATCAGGCGTGTTTGAATAAAGTACAACTCTTTGTGCTGTGGTGTCAATAAGATGGTTTGGTGCTGTTTAGCCAATAGGTGGCGCTATAGGAGCATCATCTGACTACAAAATAAAGAAAAATCTGTCTGTGTCTGTATGACTGCCTTTAGTAAATCTGCAGAACTGTTTCTCCATTTAACTTCAAGTCCAAGCAGTCAAACTGTGTCTCCAGAAACGAAACAGAGCTCTGCTCACCTTCTGAAGAGCGTCTTGTCCATCATGACCGGCCCGATGGAGTCTCGTGAGGATTGTCTCATTTGACGGACGCAGTCACGCAGCCGAGGGTCGGACGTCAACAAGCCGGTTTTTCTCAAAGCCTGGAAAAAAAGGTAGATGAAGAGGTTAAAGCAGAAAGGACAGTAGCAGAGTACACTTCATCATGTCAGTCAGCAGCATATCAAGCATGTGTACATGGATATGGTGAGGAGGCTTGGAAGGCTCACAGGTGGGAACAGGGAGGACAAACGCCGGATCACTAAAATCCCTCTCATAAGTCACACTACAAGCTGACAGTCGCTGTCTATTTTTGGGGAAACCATGTGACTCTCCATGTGATTCAGTTGGCAAACAGTTCAGACACGTGGCTGCGAGTCGCTGAGTGACGCTGAGGAGTTGAAATATTGACCTTGAAGCTTTCTAGAGGACAAATGTACAGAAAACACATGGCTGACTGTGAACGACTAACTGGTGTTTCTTTATCGACTGAACTCTCAGCGGTGCAGATTATTTTTCACCACAGTGACCAGCTGTCTAACAACATGTCGACGCATTTTTACATCATCTGACATTCTGTTTGAATACCAGCACGTGTACTTTACGTTGCCTTTTAGTTGATAAATCATTAATATATGTGCTTTTTAATGAAGTCAGTTCACATCTAGGAGCTCTATCTGACATCTCATTTATTTATTTATTCATTAATTGTTGCAGTTACATTTTTAATTAGTGTGTCAATAATAAAAACACACTATTTTAATTTTTTTTTATTTGTTTGTTTTTGGTAGGGATATAAAGCTATAAAGTACCAGCTATCTAATAAGCGAAAACAGATTAATGCTACTTATATTAATAACAACAAGAAACAATTCAAAATCTGTCCATGGTTTTATTTCATTGTTTATTTCCTGCTATATTCTGTACCTTTTTTCCCTGGTTTAGAGGTGGACACTGATCATGAGACTTACCTTTATTTTATTATATAACAACACATGATGTTGAGATGCTGCTGACGCATGAATCAACAGGAATATTGTCTTTTGTGTGAGGTGTACCAAATTATGTCAAATCCATAAATCTGCCAGTCATAATACCAAAGAGCTGTCTGGAAATACAGAATCATATCATGGGTATATGTTTGTTATAAAGTTTTTAACCCAAACAAACATATTCACCACTGCAGACTGCATTATTATCTATAATTAAAGCAAGTTTTAAAATGGGCATAAAAGGCAGCTCAGCTATTTTCAGTGCATATCAGCTTGTTTCTAAAACGTTTCTTTCTCTGTTAAACGGTTATTTCTTCTTTTACCAGGCTCACTGTGAGGTCAAAGGATGGATGTTTTTTTTCTGTATGCATCATTTTCCATCCTCACCCTGTCACCTCTACAAACACATCCAGTCATCCGTGACAAAACAACAAGCCACTTCTGTTGACACACGTCTCTTCTCCTAAATGCATCCTCCTTTTTAAAATTACTGAGTTTCCATAGACACCGAGGTCACCAGATGTCCATGTCTGCCTTCTGGTGTTAATGTGACTGTCTAACAGGTCACACTCATAGAAATAAAATACTGTACGTATCTACATGGGTTTTAGGGGGTTCGCAACAGCTTGTTAATTATCAAACACCCAGTCTATGGCTATATATATACATATATATACATATATATGAGCTTGTCCTTGGGCTGTGGTCTTTAAATTTAATGAGGTAATCATCACATCTGCTGGTCCAACCAAGAAATGATTATAATTAAACTGCCCCTGCATGTTGTTCTTGAATGGTGATTAGCTCAGTGTCACATCATAGAGTGTATATTAGAAGAGGGCACCCACTGGTGTGTGGACTGTGCTTCTGAAGCCTTGAGTTCCACATTTTAGCCGTCACATTCTTGGTTTTTTTGCAACCAGAAGAGTGGAGCTAAAACGCTGAATAAGACACCGTTAGGTGACTGAAAAGGGTATAATATACCTCTAAGATGAAAACGCAGAGGGGGCGTTGCCGTGGTAAGGACCTGTCAACCAGCAGGTAGTAGCCTAAAACATCCCCTGCTTTATGGTCTGTTTGACTCTAAATGGGACCATAATTTACTTAATGAACTTCAAGCCTTAAAACTAGAGACTGAGACCATAAACTCAGGTTTACAATGTTCACTGAGGGAATAAATCAAGAGAGAAAGAGGATCATTTTCTATTAGACTGATATAGAACCAGAGGAGTCGCCCCCTGCTGGCTGATAGACAGAATACAGGTTTAAGGCTCTTCAGCATTGACTTTACTTCTCAAACCTGGAGGTAGCCAGTTGAGTCACACCTCCTATATTTAGTTGTATTTCATAAGAAAGTTCCTAAACACCTCTTAAACTTGACCCTGCACTCAGCTGTAGATGTTCTGGATTGCTGTTGTGGTTCTCCTATATCATGTCCATAGGGGCTTCTTACAGAAGCGCTGTAGGACAGACTGTGTTTGTGTGCATGTCAACATAATGTCAGGGAAAGTCAAAACAGTCCGTGGTGCGTGACAAAGGAAATGTGGTTGTGTTGTTGACTCACAGAGATGAACTGGGACAGGGGGATCGCCTCTTTGCCCTCAGTGATGGTGTAGAAAAGTAGGTCCTCCATGCTGGACATCAGCCTGCTTCTGCTAAAACAAACAACACACTGTTGTGATCTTTGAGTCTGGGCAAGTCAAATCCATGAGTTTTCAGTCAACATTTACGTCAGTAACGTGGGGTAAGTGGTGTGAAAATACTGGCAAATATTCAGCTATCGAACAAGTTTTTTACATAATGTGTGTGTTTAAGAAAGGCCATGGCCTACATTCGAAATACAAATACGATCAAAAAGGAAAATAAAAACGCCAGGTCTTTTCCCCCCATATGTTTTCTTGCAGCTCAATTGTTAAGCCAACTTATTTACATGTTATTTAAATGATAATTCTACTATAAAAGTAAATCCATATCCATCCATCTTCTCCCTCTTATCCTCTCATAGGGTCAGGGGGGCTGGAGT
Source organism: Synanceia verrucosa (assembly GCA_029721515.1). Lineage (NCBI taxonomy): Eukaryota > Metazoa > Chordata > Actinopteri > Perciformes > Synanceiidae > Synanceia > Synanceia verrucosa. The sequence continues at coordinate 1,768,997 of CM056561.1, read as the reverse complement.
CTATCCCAGCTGTCTTAGGGTGAAAGACAGGGTACACCCTGGACAAGTGTCCAGTTCATCACAGGACACATAGAGACAGACAACCACTCACACTCACATTCACACCTACGGTCAATTTAAATTAACCAGTTAACCTAATCCCCATGCATGTTTTTGGATGGTGGGAGGAAGCCGGAGTACCAGAGAGAACCCACACAGACATGAGGAGAACATGCAAACTCCACACAGAAAGACCCCGGGCCGGGAATCGAACCCTTGTTGTGAGGCGACAGTGCTAACCACTACACCACCATCCATCCTTTTCCATCTTTAAAAATGAATTCAAACTACACATGGCATCCATGGCATATCATATAGATGACAATACTATAATACATAACAGATATAGATAATGTATAATGAATAATATAGAAATGTATCACTTTTTTGAATTAATTTATGATTTTTGTCAGTAAAAAGCAAAAAATTAGCTAGCTAAGTAGCTAATGTAATAGTAACAGTTATGTAATGTTAGCTTGTGCCAAAATTTGGTTAGCTTCGCATAGTGACTCAAAGCAAGGGGAAAGTTAGCGTTAAGATTAAGTACAGCATTAATCATTAATTAAGAATTAATTAGGACTTTCTTATGAGGGATGAGGAGACTGATACCATTCTTCGTTTATCTGTTCAACATGAAGCTACAGTCAAAAGGCCGGTAAAGCTAGCTTAGCAACAAGGTAAAAACAGATAGCGAACATGGTTCAGTCCAAGGAACGATAAAAATATTATTCTTGGTATCCAGCACCTATATTACTCCCTGATAAAAAAAAATAAGAAATAAAAACTGAATGCTAAATTATTGTGGTTTTGAGAGGATGAGTTAAAGTTAGCTAGGCTAACTGACAAGCTAACTAAACCTCCTATTGTTAGCCTGAGGCTGTCGGTGTTTTTACATTAAAATCTGTAAACACAAAAAACAGCCTCACCTTTATTTCACCGGCTACCGTCAGAAAACATGACACCACTTTTACATGGTTTTGTGACTATAACTTCAAATATTAATATTATATTAAAGTATTTGATGACAAATGGTCACAGTTTCAGACAGTTACAGACATTTCAGTGTTACACCCCCAGGACAAGAAATAGCCCTGCATCTTTGTTTTAAACTTGTATACAAATTTAAAAAATCAGTATGTATTGTGCTAATTATGGAACTTAAGACATGGGCCTGTCAGCTTTTTATTTTATTATTATTTGTTTAGCGGTTCTTCGACAGACTCATGCTAGTTGTTTCTGCTGCTAAGCTAAACTAAGCTAAGCTAAGCTAAGCTAAGCGAGCATTAGCAGTCTTGTAGAAAGATAAAACTTTATTCATCCACAATTAAATTATTTTATTTAATTTAATTTTATAAGGTATATTTAATATTAAATTATTTAAATTTTAATTCTTTTTTTTTTAATTAAAATTATTATTTTATGGTTATTTTCTGTCTGGAGAAAGCGTCTTTCCCCCACAAACTACACACTGAGCACAAAAGGTTTAGGGTATAATTATAATTATTATGACATGCTAGAGGCTAAAGAGGAAGCTTTGGTGACATGGTAGCATGAGTTGCCATAGTAACTAGCATGAATTATGAGACCACCACAACAGTCAGTCAGTTTGGTTGTATTCGTTGTGTTGGTTTGCAGGCAGACCACTGGGACCTACTTGGGGTGTCCTTGGTCCACTCCGGGTCCCCTCTGGTTGTGGAAGGCTCTGTGGCCGCTGGCTGACAGGAGGGCAACCGGCTGCTGAGTCCGGGACAAAACACCGTGGTCAGCTCCGGCTCTGGCGGTGATCCCTGCATTTTTAAATAGCTGCAAGAGTCCCGTGTTGGCTGTCCTCAGACTTTTCAGGCAGTGCATCGTGATAAGTAGGGCTTAATCTTTAACAACTCACAAGAGTTTTTTTTCTCTCTTCCCAGTAGCTGATCTAGAGAGATAACTGTGGTCCTCAGGCTTTAAGAGCAGCAGCAGCTGTTTCACAGACTGGGTCAAGTCCCGGTGGAGGGGGGCGGGTCTGTGCCACAGGCGGTGGGGTCAGTAACCTCCTCAGACCAAACAGGTATGGAGGACAAGCCCTGCCATGATAATCAACAACTAAAATGAAAGACAGGAAACAAAAAAGAAAAAGAAAAAGAAAAAAAAACAAAAAACAAAAAACAAAAGAAAAACAAACAACAAAAACAATAAAAATAAAATAAAAGCAAGAAAAAAAGAAAAGCTAGAAAAAGAAAAAGAAAAACAAAAGAAAGAAAAAGTAAACAAAATAAAAACAGGAAAAACAAGAAATAAAAGCAAGAACCAAAAAATAACAACAAGCAAAATAAACAAAAATAAAATAAAAGCAATAAAAATTAAAAAAAGAACATAAAATAAAAGCAAGAAAAATAACAAATAAAAACAAGAAAAAAAACCAAAAGCCTGAATTATCAGATAAAAGAGTCAGAAATTTTGAAAAAAGAAATCCACAGAAGTAGAAAAATAAATGCACTTATTTATTTTACAACAAAACAAATAAATAATATATAAATAAAATAAAAAGAAAGAAAAGCCTCAACTATGAAATACATGGAAACAAATAAATAAAATGTTCTTATTTATTAGACAAATTGTAATATAATATAACGTAATATAATTTAATTAAGTAAAAAGAAAAAATGTAGAAATAAAATCCTCAATTTGAAGATAAAAGTGAATGAAAAAGGGAAGTGAGTAAATAAAAACAGGCACTAAATCTTCCGTTATAATAATAATAATAATAATAATAATAATAATAATAATAATAAATGAATGACTCAATAAATAATTGAAATAATAAATGTATGACATAAAGAAATAATTTATCAAATAAATGTGCTATAAAAATAATACAATGTAGGTATTTATTTGACAAATTACCTATTTTGTATTCATTTAGTTTTTTCCCAGTTTAATTATTTATTGATCTCCTTTTTATTCTGTTAGGTGAATAAATAAAAAATAATTAATAAATAGGGAAACAAACAAAAACTGAAATAAAAGTAAACTGAAAATAATAAATTGTGAAATAATTAAATGTAGAAAGATAGTACTACAAAAATAAGCAATTTGTCAAATAAATGTATTTTCTATTTTTGTGCAAATGATTTTTTATTGTCAGGATAGCTGGTATATCTATTTGATCATTGAGGGATTTTTCAATCTATATTTCTGAGGATTTTTTGCATTTAGAAGCTTTATCACGGAAAGTGTATAAAACCAAAATAATCATGAGAGAAATGAGATAAAACTTTATAAATAGTGTATGTACTTCTTTGCTCAAAATTGACAACAACTTCAAAATAAAAAAAGCATAACAAAGTTATAAATTGTCTAAGGCCTAATGTTAACACCAGAGTGTTAAAGCAAGATATATTTAGTGAAATAAGTCAAATAAAACAGTGTGACTTATGGATGAAAATTAAATGATTCCTCCTTCAGCTGCTGCTCAGGTTGTCTCTGGAGAAGAACTTCAGCTGTTGGATGGTGACACCTCACGGTGGCTTTCTCCCACTGACCCACTGGAAGAAGACCATGTTGTCCTCTAGGTGGCGCACTCAGTCCAGGACCCTGGCTGCTCTCAGGTCAGTCTGAGCTCCTTCCTCTCCATGAGAACACTTTTTGGCAGGTTTCCTGGTGCTTCAAACACCATCTATGGTGTAAGTTGTGATCTCTTGAGAGAAAGTGAGCCCAGACTTCCTGCTTTTGATGTGGGAGACGCTCTTCAGACAGTTTTATGAATATTTTACTTTTAATCTCACTTTTCATTGTCCTGTGGTTCTTTTTACCAATTTAAATTCCAATCAAAGACCACCATGTTCAGTTTCACACATGCTAAACCCTCTGAATGCTTTGCAGTATGAACTGCCAATGTTTTTATTTTTATACAGAACTAGAATACGGCTGGAGTACATTAGTGGTAGATCACACATTATTTATGGCCTGTAGTTCAGTGTATTTTTTCACTGTAAAACATAGTAGTAGTCTGACCATAGTTCTTTCCTAAACCTAACTATACCAGCGTTTTCAGCTGAACTTAAAGAGACGTCCGGGGTTGTGACAAATCGACTCCTTGACCTCCGCTGAGTTTTAGTTGATGGCGATGTTTAAAAGTTGATGAGGAATCGAAAAGATGGAAGCTGGAGAGTGAGCACTGAAAAAAATTCAGGTAAAATTTATGCTTTTGTACTGTTTTATTGTGTAGGAATTTTTTTTAAAAAATATTTATATTTCAAGTCAGAAATGTTTTTGCATATGCCAGAATGTGCAATTTGCTTGACAAATGTCAACCTTTTAAAATGATGACGAGTCTGGAGATGAGAGCGTTTTTGAACATGAGATGTTGCAGCGATTATGAACGACTCCTTGAATCCACATTTTGTAGTTGGTGAAAACAGAAAAAAAGTCGATAAGGATGGACAGTGAGTGCTGAAAATGTTTTTCACACACGTCTGTGCAGGAACATTGTGATAAATGTACAGTTGGACATGTAAAGTCACAGAGTGAGCAGAAAATTTGATGCTAATTTTGCTGAGAAACTCATCAGTTCTGATCAGTAGGTGGATTCAGACATAGGCACAGGCCAAAATGTGCAACTCACTTGATCTGGGTGATTCAGGAGCTGTTTAATTTGTTTCAGTGATGAACGACGATAGCATGAGTCCCTCACTGTGGGTTTCTGCTCTAGAAACACTGATTTTCTCGCAGTAACGGGTTGAAAACAGAACTTAGTCCACCTCTGCTTCAGAGGGTGACACTGCATTATCTCCTTCACCAGATAAGCGAGGCCTCGCCAGGTTCTGGTGGTCCTCCTCTGCCTTTCTAGGCTAAGCCGTGGCCTCCCATCGCCACCTCCGCCGGATCGTAGCTTCTCTGTTTTCAGACGAAAATGTTTTCCATTCCTGGGCCAATGAATGCCACCTTTGTCCCTTCATGCTCCATCTTGTGTGAGAAAGCCCCCCTCGCTGCACTCAGCCAGCCTGCACAAACTTAACCTCTTCCCCCTCCACCTCACACAGGAAAAGAAACAAACCGGCTCTGGTGCTTTGATTCAGACTCAGTGATCTGCAGGATCTGGATGAAGCCCTGGCACAAAGCTCGCTCTGGTCGGACAGTTTTTTAGGAGAAGGAAACAGCGTAGGAGCTTCTGAAATGTTTAACTAATCAAATAAGTAATTAGAGATTGCAAAACAAATTGAAGTGAACAGCGGGAGAGTTGATGCTGGAGAATGTGTGATAATAAACATAGTAAGATGTAGTTATTAGATATTACTTATCCACACTACTGCAATCATCCTGACACGTCCACAGGAGTGATGCTTATTTTCAAAAATCACCTGAAGCCCCTGAAGGCCTCGAAGAACTCCTCAGGCTACCGAACACCTCCCATTTCTGGATGCTTTATTACCATCTATCTGTCTTTTCTATGTTAAAATCACATTAAAACACTGTCAGATCCTCTCCTCAATAAACACATTTCACATTCATGTTATCCATTCTTATAATCACAGTGTCATTATTTTAGTAGATAAGGTTGGATATGCAGCCTTTTATTTACAGCATCAAAGTTCATCATTTAGAAATGTCAAGAACGATGAGCCAAAGTCTGAGGCTGACAAACTGAAATGATTGAAATACTTTTGTTTAGATCATATGTTCATTTACATAAATTAGATCATATGTTCATTTACATAAATTAGATCATATGTTCATTTACACATATCAGATCATATGTTCATTTACATAAATTAGATCATACGTACATTTACATATATCAGATCATACGGTCATTGACTTCTTTTAGCTCAGGTGTGCGATGAGCATCAACGCCTCATGGAGGTGCTGCTGAGGCTATTTAGCCTCGGTGCATTGGTAATTACTGATTAATCTGTTGATCATTTTCTCAATTAGTTGATCAGTCGTTCAGTCCGCAGAATGTCAGAAAATAGTGGCTCAAAGTCCAAGAAGTTGACCTGAAATGTCTCAAAGATATTCAGTTTACTTCCACAGAGGAGGAAAGAAACCAGGAAATATTCATGTTTAAGAAGCTGGAATCAGAGGATTTAGACTTTTTTTAAAATCAAGAAATTCCTCAAACTGATTAATCAATCATCAAAATAGCTGCAGCTCTACATGATGATGCATGAAACTGTATTGTGATCCAATATTACCATGTTAATATTATATCATAATAATATTGTATCATGATAATATTGGATCATAATATTTTTTTATCATGATAACATTACATTGTGATAATATTGTATTGTGATAATATTGTATTGTGATATTTCTTCATTACTCAGTTAATTTACTCAGTCAGTTATTTGGTTTTAAAAATGTTGGAAATGGTAAAAAAAAAGGGGTTTACTGTCACAGACGAATAAAAAAGAAAACAGTTAAAAATCAGCTGTAATCAGCTTTTTTTTCTTAAAAAATGACTCAAACTATCAAAATTGTCAGCGATTAATTAAACAGGTGAATGGACTGATGGTTGCAGCTCTAGAGCATCCAGAGCCAGTTGATGGGACACATTGTGAGACGCCTGTGGACTCCTCCGTCCTCTGCCGTCCCCCCCCCAGGTGGAGACTGGCTGCTCCCCCACAGGACCACAGCCAGCCGTCTGCTGCAGAAACCTGGACACCCTGTAGACCCCTGGAGCCTCTGTGAACCAGTACAGTTGTGAAAGGTCAGCCGCCACCACCTCTTCCCCTTCACCCACCCAAAAACCAACCAACCCCTCCTCCCTCATCCTCCACACCCTTCCTCCACCCACCAACCCCCATCCTCACCATGCAGCTATCCCACCGCCCTGCCATCTCGCAGCATTCCTCGGCCGTGCACACAGAGGCCTATTGTGTACGCCGGCGTACAGTCGAAGCGCCACAGAGGACGGGCTGAAGTCGACCTGCACCAGTGTTCATCGGCCACATCGCTGCAGATAAATACTGACTCCATCAGTCTTATTGGATGTTATAAATGTTGATTTCCATCTTCCCATCATCTGATGAGGCTCATCTCCTTTTACTTTCCTTGCACACATCACTGTGGTTTGGTTCCTCAGGTTATTTTTTTTAATATTTCCCCATCCTGAAGTCTTGCAAACAAGAGGAACTTGTTGAAGCCCACATACTGTAATGTTATATGTTAACAACAGGCTCTCAGTCATTCCCAAAGTTAAAAGATGGGACACAGGCTTTTTTTTTTTTTTTTTTTTTTTTAAATGTGTCCAGCTGGGAAAACCAGCAAGCATCACCAACTTTTTTCCAATGAAAATAAGATAAGATAAGGCTATCCTTCGTTCATCCAGCAGCAAAGTGGATAGTAGATAAGATAAAGATGAGACCAGTTGAAAAAGTGGTGTATTAAAGCTAACACTATTATTTTGCATATGTTGCAAAATGAAGAGTCGTGATACTGCAGATTAATAAATAGAATTATTGCACGTGTAGATTATGAGACGGCTGCAGCTCTTTTCCGACAGAAGTGTTATTGCATGTTGTATAATTTTTGTGTAATTTAAAACTGGAATAAAATAAAGTAAGAAAGTTGCAAGCAGTGCTAGCTCCAGAAGCTGCTAAGTTGACCCACTACCCCAATATAATCATTATGAACGTAAATAACGCACATGGCTACTGCTAGCACCCTCGAAAGTCTTCACCGGGCCATTTTTTCTTTTCTTTCCTCACTTGAGCTGATGCAGTAAAGTGGAGGTAGTTTACTGTACACTCCCTCTGTTGTCTAAAGGACTATTTATTCAGCTGGAGAACCATCTGTTTACATTCCTGAAATGTTTCCTTTGCTGTACTCATCAGCATCATCGATGGTTCAATAGAACCAAGCTTTGAGGTTAACCTGAGGTCCGATACAATATTATCATAATTCAATATTATCGTGATATGATATTACCATGGTATGATATTATCATGATACAATATTATCATGATACAATATTGTCCTGAAAGAATATTATCGTGATATGATATTATCATGATACGATATTATCATGATACAATAATATCATGATACAATGTTATCATGATATGATATTATCATGATACAATATTATCATGATACAATATTGTCCTGAAAGAATATTATCGTGATACGATATTATCATGATACAATATTGTCCTAAAACAATATTATTGTGATATGATATCATCATGGTGTGATATTATCCTGAAATAATATTATTGTGATACAGTATTATCATGATATGATATTATTGTGGTATGATAATATCCTGAAAAATTATTGTCATGATACAATATTATCATGGTACAATATTATCCGGAAACAATATTATTGTGATATAATATTATATTACAATATCATGACATGATATTATCATGATATGAAAGTATCCTGAAACAATATTATCATGATACAATATTATCATGACTGTGATGAGCTGGCGACTTGTCTAGGATGTACCCGGCCTTTATGACAAAGCAATATATCATGAAACAAGATTATCATACTATATATCATGATGCAATTTTTAGACAATGTCATCATAATACAATATGTCATGATATATAGTGTGATAATATACAGTATTATATATTACCATGTAGCACCGCAAACAATCAATCATCCAACTATTAAATTAGTCACCAACTTTTTCCATAATCGATTAATCAGTTTGAGTAAATTAATGGAGTCATAAAAAAGAAATTTCTTGGTTTCTTTCCTCCTCTGTGACAGAAAACTGAATGTCTGTGAGACTGAAAATAATAAAACATATTGTCATGAGTCTTACTGTGATTTAGTAGTATCGCAATAAAGTAAATTTTGCTTTGTTTATGACGTACTACTTTTTTTGAACTATTAATTCTGAAAATCTGTTCAAGTTTAGTCGGATTTGATACCAGTTTCTTCACTCCAAGTTTAAAACTGAACTTCTGGAAAAGATTAAAATACATAATTATTATAAAAGATCGATACATGACGTCCGTGCATATCGACACGATTGACTGTTATATTTTCATGTACAGTATATATTTCTTTTTATTTTATTTTATTAGTCTCCTTGCTAAAATATTAGAATATAATAGATTGTTGTTAAACAAAAGCTCTTTGATTGATTCAGCAGCATGAGACAGATAAAAACAGAATAGAAACAGAATAAAACAAATGAATGGATGACTGTGTGCACTAAAGATCCATGCCAGTAACACAACATGACATGCAGTTTAAAGTCAGAGCAGAGCTTTCTTTCCTGTATGAGGAATGATGATGGGGGGGTGGCGCTCCAAAAGGTCGTGACCCTGGAATAACTGGTCCTCTCCTGGTGACAAAGACCCCCTTTCAAGGCCTCTCACCTGGAATACCTGGAGCCTCATGATAAAGATCACACCGGTGTTTCACAATACATCATCCTGCTGTACTTCATGTGACGTCCTGCTGTGCGGACAGTCAAACACCTTAAAGGAATGAATGTGAGCTGGATTGCTCTTTTAACGGGATGTCACGACCTTTAATCAATGGCCACCATGTGAACGTGACATAACCGTCTGCTGATTGGCCAGCTCGACGCTTCGAGGTCGAATTAATCCGTTAATCCAACTGGACGACTAGACGGAAACAAACAACCCTGCTGACCCACCGCTGAGTTCCCACAACCTGAGAGTTTAACGGCACCTCATTAGTCCACACGACATAACTTTCATTTGAGATGTTTTATATCTAAAATTAAAAAAACAGACTTCTAGCTGTCAGGTAAAGACACTACAGTCAGTTAAATAACAAAACTTCCTGTTTAGCTACACTGCAGTTAGAAACTGAAATTTGTATCTCTTAAAAAATGTGAATGTTCAGTTCATTTTGGTGAACTTTTAGTTTGAAAATCACCACATCGTACCTTAAACCTTCTTCATTTTTCAACAAATAGGTCAAAACTTCTGTATCTATAATGTACACAGTATATAAGCATAGAATTGAACAGAATAGATAGGCTTGTCACAGATACCCAATCCATTATCCATCAATATTTTAATTAAAACATGCATGTCAGATATGTTTGTCCTTATTTAAAGTTCAATACGCTTCCTCATGCTCTCATTTCACTAATAAAATGAACCATAAAGTTCTCATAACAGTCATGAGCTTCATTATTTTACATTAATTACAGAAGAAACAAAACAAAAACAGTTGTTTCTTCCCAGACAGTTGTCCCTGTATTATTACATTTTATTTTTGTATATTCATATTATTGTATTTAAATATTGCTTATTTTTCAGGGGGTTTTTTTCTACGGCTGCAACTAATGATTCTTTTCATTGTCAAATTATCTGTTGATTATTTCCAGATTAATTGATAAATGCTGTTCAGTGTTTCAAAAGTCTGAAATATGTTCAGTTTACTATCATAGAGGAGGAAAAGTTGGTTAGTTGGTGATTAATTTAATTTAATTAGCTGACAACTAATCAATTAATGTTGCATGTTTTTTTTTTCCATTTAAACGTGGCTTTATTTGTTTTACTTTTATCACAAAAACAGTGATTTTACTTCACAAACTCCTGACTCTTTGTTCAGGGAGTTATTGTTATATGAGATTCTTAGAGCTCAGGATCATTATTTTTAGGGGTGTAAAATAAGAAAATTTAATAAAAACAAATATTCAGGTCAGGGAGGATCCAGGACACGAGTCAGTGAAATGAAACAGTAAAAAAAAATCTAAATGATATCTTTAATGCTAAAATACAATTATTGTTGTGATCCATCAGTTTATTTATTTATTTATTTTTTGATTGAGATGTTAAATTCTCCAGTTACTTCCTGTCATTCCTGAACAGAAAAATGTGTTTTAGTGGTTGTTTGTTATTCTGGATTCATTTCTGACTTCTCAGTGAATTCCAGTGTTCTGGATCAAATTTGGTCTAAAAAGGTGAATTCAGTTTAAATTCTTCACTCCTGTTCAAAATGATGAAGAGTAGTGAACTCAGTGAGGAAGAGAGAGTTAAAGTTAAAGTGAAGGAGATGATGCTGGAGGTGATATTGATGCTCTGAAATGTTTGTTGTTAAAGAAACTGGTGACTTTCATTAAATCACTGTCTGTCCGTTGAGTCAGCTCGGAGCTTTTTTGGATTCCCTGACACCACTGTTTGACCCGTGATGTGAAAGCGAAGGTGCATCTGTCGGCAGGTCAAGAGAGGAAGGAGGGCTGGAGCTAAAGGCCCTGGGAGAGTGGGTCCTGCTGGACTGAGGGGAGGGAGACCAGGTTCAGGTTTCAGCCTGACAGGGGGTCTGGGGGATGGACTGGTATTTTGGAATATACGAAGATCCATACAAGGCAGGGTGGACATAAAACCGCGGTGCTCGGCCTGTCGCGGTGGGTGCAGAGTGCCAGCTGGGGCCCCACGGTGGATTCCACTTAGATTTTTGGAGGGTTTGACTGCATGGTGCCTCAAGTCTGTGGGAAGCAAACACACAGCGAACACAGCGACTGACTGAACGCCGGCTCTCGGTCCATCACTTCGCTTCTCCCCCCGAGCTACTGCAGGTCTTAACCTGCAGACATGTTCGGCTTCGTGGACTCAAGGACTGTTCTGCTACTTGTAGCATCCCAGGTTGTTTTACTATCCGTGGTCAGATGTCAGCAGGAGGACGACCGTAAGTTACTCTGATTTCTGCTTAAACTGTGATGACACTTTGTTTTTTTGACTGATGGAGCAGGGGAGGATGCTGCTTGCAGTTATGTGGCTCTTAATTCCATGTTACCACTGGTTTCCTCCCAGTAAGCCAGTTGGTCTCCCTGTGTGGGACAGGTGAGGCTGTCAAGGCACACCTGTGTGGGATGGAGGACCAGGTTTGTCCTCACCTGCCGCCCAGCCTTCCAGCAGCTTTTCACTTCAGACAAACTATGATTTTAATGAAAGTTAACCCTGATCCTTTTCTTCAAAGAGGATTTATGTGGATCAGGTTGAAGTCGGGGGTTTGGTGATGTGAAGTGACGAGGTCAGACAGGATTTGACCCCTTAGAGGGCGACACAGCAGGGGGTCAACACATGACGGACATGTAGAAAGTATTTATAGCAGGACGGACTTCACTTCTTTAGCAGGGAAATAGCTGCTCAGTACACAAACAGGCTGCACTCATTCAACAGATCAGCCTTTCTTAAGTGTTTGCACTGGCGCTTGACGCCACTATGGGATCCAGATGGGGGGACTTAGAGGGAGCCGGTGTTTACTTAAGGCAGCAGCTTGTCAATTGGGCCCAGTATCCCCATAAGAGAGGCTCATTCATACCAGCAGGCCTGCAGGTTAAACACACTCAGCCGTCAAACCGTGGCCCTGTTGACTTTACATTCTGTGTTAATTAATGCCAAAAATGAGTCGACTACCTGAGGAACCATTCTGGTGTTAGCCAGAGATAGAAAAAACATCTGATCCACTAAAGAAAAGAGTCCAAAAACGAGTCGACTAATTGATTAGTTGAGTGTAAAACTGAAGAACAACCACTTTAAATGTGGTGTCAACCACTAAAAAAAGACTGTAATCGACTAAAGAAAAGAGTCGACTGGAACCAAAAAGGAGTCGACGAACACAAACTGATTATTTGACTGTAAAACTGAAGATTTATTTTTAAAAAAAAGCACCACTTTAAATCTTGTTTTACCAAAGATGTGCTTGGAAGTAAGTCAGTCTGCCTAAAAAAAGCGTCTAATCTACTGAAGAACAGAGTCGATTAGTTGACTGTGAAACTGAAGAGTGACACAAAAAGCACCGCTGTGAACGTTTACCAGAGATGTGCTTGGATATAAGTCATAAAAAAAAAACTAAATAAATGTGATCAATTAGAGTGTCCGTCCTGATATAAAAACATGAGTTATTTTATGTGTCTTTGGTTCTACCTGTTCATCAGCATCACTTATTCCTGCACATCATACACTTTTTTTGGGCACCTCATGACTGTGCAGAGCTTTTATTTGACAGGATGTAGCACTAACTCCTCCTCCATCCTACCCCTCCTACCTCCTCACTGACCGCCTTTCATTTTTCTTTTTTTTTTGCTGCTCATGCACTAATTCTGTCTCGTCTTCCACCTCCGGCCTCCACAGAGGAGGTGGACGGCTGCATCCAGGACGGACAGCGCTATAATGATAAGGATGTGTGGAAGCCCGAGCCCTGTCGTATCTGTGTGTGCGACGGCGGTTCGGTTCTGTGCGATGAGATAATCTGCGAGGAGATCAGGGAATGTGCCAACCCTCTCATCCCACCTGGAGAGTGCTGTCCCATCTGCCCCGCTGATGCCAGTGCCCCCATTGGTTGTAATTTATTTATTCACGCATCCATAAATAAATTACTCTCTGTCTCTCTTTTATCTTGCTCTCGCCTCACACTTTCACTTTTGCCAAACTGATGGAGTACTGGTGTTAGTGGTCCTCCTCAGACCTGGTTTGGATGGAGACCAGATGGGCGACATGAGCAGGATCCGGTCCCTCCAGACTGGAACGAATGGATCCTGAGATGTGTCGACTGGTTCCCATCTAAACCAGCAGAGACTTCATGTCAGGACGACTCCACACATCAGTCCAAGACTAAACGCTTTCATGTTTAATCTCATCACGGATAAATAAAAGAGTGAAATCACTGAAGTGATTCCCAGAAATCTGTCTTTTTACTGCTGCTTTGCTTACTTTCACATTTTCAAAGATCCTAAATCTCACGCTTGCTTCTGCTTCCTCTCCTCTTGCATTTACACCATTAATCTGATCTAGACGAGTTCGTCACTGTTGGTGTTTGGTGTCATTCGATAAATGTCTCCTTTCCCCAGAATCACAGTCTAAGACTGAATCCACATCAAGTGTCTGACATCTTTTCTCTGTCTTTACTGCACTTTTAATGTTCTCCTCTCCTTTTTTCCTCTCCGTCACATCCGCCTGTGACCTCAGAGACGTTTGGCGCTAAGGTGGGTTTCCTTCATTTCACATGAAAACATCCCATCTGGAGGTTTTACAGCTGCTGATGTTGCTTCTTCTGTCTGTCAATCAGGGCCAGAAAGGTGAACCAGGAGAGATCGCTGATGTAAGTATGAACCAGGTCCTCACACTGAAGGACATAATCACAACTAGTCTCTAGGTCGCCAGTTCGGTTCATCAACACATATTTATTCAAAACCTCGCCTTGCTGACTTGATCTCGATGCCACTTTGATCGGCGTCTTGCTGACAAGACTCCAAATCACAATGTCCAACAATCCCTCGCTGAACTCTCCATCACACGAGGAAAAACCCTGAATTCCTCGGACATAATGAACCTGATCAAATCCTCTTAGATGCTCTCAGCAGCTCTGCTGTGAGCGCACACGTCCGCCCAAGCAGAGGTCAAGAAGAGGTCGTGTTTTTACCAAAACTATGTCCTGTCAAACCTCATCAGATCGTGATTTTAGCTTCATGCTCACATCCTGCAGAGCTGGAATGCTCTTCTCCTGCTAATGTCTTATAATAAAGATCCGTTGACGTTAGTTTTCTCTTCATCTTGGTGCAGGTTGTCGGACCAAAAGGACCACCAGGCCCCATGGTAAACAGTTTTATCTGGATATTAGCACTGTTTGTGCACAATAACTGCAGTTTTTAACCACACTTACAAACTGTTTCTGCAGGGACCCCCAGGTGAGCAGGGAGCTCGTGGAGAACGAGGCGCTAAAGGTGATAAGGTAAGAGTCCACCTGTTGCAGCAGATGCAGCAGTGTGATAAAACTGAAACTGACCTGAGATCCAGACCTTTGAACGCTCTGTTTTTTCCCCAGGGAAACGTAGGACCTCGTGGAAGAGACGGCGAACCCGGTACCCCTGGAAACCCCGGACCACCTGGTCCACCTGGTCCACCAGGACTTGGAGGGGTGAGTCTGCAACACATAAGAAAAAAAAAACACATTATCCTCCTCAGATATAAACCCAGTATCAGACAGTGACAGGGATGAACAGGACATGACTGTTTAACTCTCATGGAAGCAGAACAAAACAAACTATTTTTTTAATCCAAACTGGAACAAGGTGAAGGTAAACTACACATCTACCACCCTGAACTGACTGCAGTGTCATACAGGAATATAAAAATAGGATAAACAACATTAAGTGACTCTGACTTGTGTCTTTTTCCAGAACTTTGCTGCTCAGATGGCCAGAGGTTTTGATGAGAAGGCCGGAGGCGCTCAGATGGGAGTGATGCAGGGACCCATGGTGGGTGGACACATCAAAATGACTCAGTCAGCTGAATATTGGTGGTAGAGAACAACCACTGCAATGCTGCCACCTTGTGGTTCAGCTGTTTCACTCCCAGTTTCATATTTTCATTTCATTTTATGGTAAATAAAAGTATTCCTGCTTAACTTTTGTACGTCTTGTGTTCCCTGCAGGGTCCCATGGGTCCTCGTGGTCCTCCTGGACCCAGTGGAGCTCCTGTATGTTCATTTATTTATTCATTACAGCATCATACTCTGAATTAGGAGCTGTATAAACACCTTATTCATCCTTAAATGTTTTGTCCTTTGTGCCCACAGGGACCTCAAGGTTTCCAAGGAAGCCCAGGAGAGGCTGGAGAGCCTGGTCCAGCTGTGAGTATGATCCCATGATGCATCAGTGAAGGTGCTGCAGTGTTTCTGGTCTCTGATGATGTCTCTATGACGACAGGGAGCAATGGGACCTCGTGGACCACCTGGACCTTCTGGGAAACCTGGAAGTGATGTAAGTGCAGTCAAAGGTCAAAGAAAACCATGCTGAAAATGTCTTAAATTATTCCCTTAAATCCCAAATAACAAAGCAGCTGTTTCCCGTAACAGCCTCACTGTTAGTTCACAGTAATATTTCCTGTTTGTTTCCAGGGCGAGTCTGGCAAACCTGGAAAATCTGGAGAGCGTGGACCTGCAGGGCCTCAGGTGACTGGATCAGGACCAGGACTGACGCACATGTCAAAACTTTCATATTTAAAGAATATAGTGTTTTTTTTATATATATGTTTTCTCACATTTTCAGCCCAATAAAATGCAAAAATCATAATAATATTCCTCTAAGCACCAGTCAAATTATATGACATTACACACTCCTAACAAGTAATATTTTAGTGTTTTTAGATCATTCATCTTTAATATTAAGTTTAGAGATAATACTTTGCAGCATCACAGACTTATTATGACACACAGATATAGAAAAGTAGTGCACAGATTACATTTTCAGGAAGTATATGAAGAATATTTGTCTAATTTTAAGTGAAATATCACTTAACACTTCATAAAAGACACTAAACGAGAAACATTTTAGGATTTTAGACAATACAGCTTCAATATTATTAAGCGTAAAAATTATACTTTTGAATGTTATTATGGCACACAGATATAGATAAAATTGATCTTGAGCACATTTTTAGCCAACAAAATGATCAATGAGTGAAATGTCACTGAATACTTTCCATAAGACACCAAACAAGTCTCATTTTAGTGTTTTTACATAATTCATCTCAAATATTAAATGTAAAAATACAGACTTATTATGCCACACAGCTCAAAACAAGCTAATTTACAGATGCATTTTATTTTGAAAGGTGTAAATATCACATTTTATTTCAACAAACCTTTTCCACTTGTTTCACTGTGCTGATTTTTTTGTCTTACTTTTTGTTGTATTTTTAGGGAGCTCGTGGATTCCCTGGAACTCCTGGACTTCCTGGAATCAAAGGACACAGAGTGAGTGATCTGATCCACATTCAGCCTTAATGAATCCTAACGAGGTTCCTAACGAGGTCCTGATGAGTCCTGGTCCTGTTTCCTCTGCAGGGTCATGCTGGTCTGGATGGAGCTAAAGGAGAAACTGGTGCTGCTGGAGCCAAGGTGAGCTTTTTATTTTATTTATTTCATCTGTTTTTACACCTCATAATTCATAGTTTCATAATTTAATTTGCCATTAAAAAAGTCTATTTATTTTCCTTTTTTAGTCCACACTATAAATATTTATATTTATTATTGTTTTAATATTTATTATTATTTTTCAGATTTTTTTCTGACTATAACTTGCTGCAGTATGAAGTGAATTTCCCCTTGATCAATAAATCAAAAATATTTTATTTTATCCTATTCCCTGCTCACCAGGGTGAGACTGGTTCTGCTGGAGAGAACGGCGCCCCCGGACCCATGGTGAGTCTGATTTATGATCCATAACCGAACAATAATAAATGATCAGATCAATCAGGTCAAGATCAATAAGAGTGGAGATGAACTGACCCGCCTGGTTGTGCTGCAGGGCCCACGAGGTCTGCCTGGTGAGAGAGGTCGGTCTGGAGCTGCTGGAGCTGCTGTAAGTGGAAATAAAAAGCTTTAATATTCAAAAATATAATACATATAAAATATGAAATAAACATGTGATGTCTGGTCTGTTTACTCCTCAGGGAGCTCGAGGAAACGATGGTCTGCCTGGTCCTGCTGGTCCACCTGTGAGTGTCACTGATACTAAATGATTATTATCTATTCGTTATTAGTTATTAGATATTATTTCTTACCTGCTGATGTAAAAACCCTGGAGCATCAGATGTGTTGTTTCACCTGCAGGGTCCAGTTGGTCCAGCAGGAGCTCCTGGTTTCCCAGGATCCCCAGGAGCCAAGGTTTGTCCTGTTATCACCTTATTATGAATTATTATTTCACTGCAGCAGACCTCATGTCATCATATGAAAACATTTTGAAGCACAAAGTAGATCCTGAGCACATTTTCAGTCCAATAAAATGCAAAAATCACAGACTCGTCTGACCAGTGAAATATCACTTAACACAAGACTCCTAACAAGTAATATTTTAGTGTTTTTAGAAAATACATCTTCAATATTAAAGGGTAAAAATTATATTTTTGGAGCATTTAAGGGTTATTATAACACACAGATATAGAATAAGTAGATCCAGGGCACATTTTTAGTAAGTACATAAAGTATTTTCATCTAATTTCCAGTGAAATATCACTTAAAAATTCATATAAAACACCTAACAAGTAATATTTTAGTGTTTTTAGATTATGCAGCTTGGATATTAAAGGGTAAAAATTATATTTTTAAGCATTACAGGCTTATTATGACACACAGATCTTCTATCAGTGAGATATAGAAAAAAAGTTATTCCTGAGCATGTTCAGGAAGTTTATTTTTGTCAAATTAAGAGTGAAATATCACTTAACACTTCATATAAGATTTACCTGACAAGTAATATTTTAATGTCTTTAAGGAATACAGCGTAAATATTTAACGTAAAATGACTGTTAGAGGCTTATTATGACACACAACTCTCTGAAATATTGATCAAAATGAACTAATTAATTTCATTTAAATTAATGAATTTAAAGAAAATATTACATCTTTCCATGTGTTTCATTTGATTATTAAAAGAAAAAAAACTTTTTACTCATTATTGTCTGTTAGAGAATTCTTCCTAAAGTGTTTTCAGACAGTTGACGGAATAAATAATTTTTACTCTATTTTTCACTCAAATGATCGACTTCAGTTGTTTTTTTTCTACAAACTACTCGTTCATATTAATATTAAATCTGTAATAAGAAACACTGACTGATGTGACATGTCATCCTCCCTGTTAAAAGTAAATTAAACATAACTATAAGGCTAATAAAGTGGTTCTGTCCCGTCAGGGAGAAGCTGGTCCTACTGGAGCCCGTGGATCTGAAGGAGCTCAGGGACCCCGCGGAGAGGCCGGCACCCCTGGATCTCCTGGACCTGCTGGAGCGTCGGTTCGTTTGCCTTGAAGTCGTCCTGATTCATCCAGATTTTAATTTGAAATCAAACCGTCCTCACCAGGTGTTTCTTCCTGCAGGGTAACCCCGGTACCGATGGGATCCCTGGAGCTAAAGGATCTGCTGTGAGTCCTCCATGAGTCCTCCATGAGTCCTCCATGAGTCCTCCATGAGTCCTCCACGTCTTCAGAGTCCTGCTGCTTTTCTTTACTCTGAGCTGTTCTTCTTCCTTCAGGGTGCTTCTGGTATTGCTGGTGCTCCTGGATTCCCCGGCCCTCGTGGCCCACCTGGACCACAGGGAGCTACTGGCCCTCTTGGGCCAAAGGGACAGTCTGTGAGTCACTTTTCAATCTCTGAACTAATCAATAGTTCTGTAAAAGCGTGGTGTGATTATTTACCGTGGTGGCGCTCTGGTTTAGGGGGATCCTGGTCTTCCAGGATTCAAAGGTGAAGCCGGACCAAAAGGAGAGCTTGTGAGTATCCACCAGACTGCACACATTAGCCCTGTTTCAGGTTTAGACCACAGGTAGGACTCACCTGATGTCTTGA
Source organism: Synanceia verrucosa (assembly GCA_029721515.1). Lineage (NCBI taxonomy): Eukaryota > Metazoa > Chordata > Actinopteri > Perciformes > Synanceiidae > Synanceia > Synanceia verrucosa. The sequence goes on along the minus strand of CM056561.1, from coordinate 1,749,678 downwards.
CTCGTCCAGGGCTCTGCTGGTCCTCAAGGAGCCCCGGGTCCTGCTGGTGAAGAAGGGAAGCGAGGTGCCAGAGGAGAGCCTGGAGCTGCCGGACCCCTGGGACCTCCAGGAGAGAGAGTGAGTCCTCCACATGTGCAATAAAAACATAAATAAGAGGCATTATTATTATTATTGTTTACTGTTTATTTATGCACAGTCTGATCTAAATGTGATTGTTTCCAGGGAGCTCCTGGTAACCGTGGTTTCCCAGGTCAGGATGGTCTCGCCGGTGCAAAGGTGGGTCCAGATATATGTCACTTCTATATATTAAAATGACGCTAAAACATTATTATAATAAGTAATTCTTCTGGGAAACAAACAAATTACAGGTGAGATATAGAAAAAGTTGATCCTGAGGACATTTTCAGTCAAATAAAATGCAAAAAAAATCGTATGAAAGGTTTAATTACGAGTCAAAATGTCACTTAACACTTGTTTTTAGACGATGCAGCTTGAATATTAAGTGTTAAAATACAAGTTTAATATGACAACTCTCTGCTCATCGTGCAGCTAAAAAACATTTAAAACTCTGTTCTACCAACTCAACTATTTTCTATTTTTATCTTTATTTATTTCAACAAATATTTCCACTTGAATCTGCAGATTTTCTTTCTTATTACAAGTAAAAACACTTTTTTTAAATTAATTTGAGCTGTATCATCAGGGAATTCTTCCTGAAGTGTTTTCAGACAGGTGATGTGCTTATAAGGAATAAAACTCTTATATAGATATATACTGATATGTAACTGATCCGGCCCTCAGGGTGCCCCCGGTGATCGAGGTGTTCCTGGTGCTGCTGGACCCAAAGGAGCTACTGGAGACCCAGGACGCACCGGAGAGTCCGGTCTACCTGGAGCCAGAGTGAGTCAGAACCACCAGAGTCCACATGTAGTGTAGACCACATGGGTCTGGTCCCTCATGGTTTGATGCTGATGGTCTGTGTCCTCAGGGTCTCACTGGACGTCCTGGAGATGCTGGACCTCAAGGAAAAGTTGGACCTTCTGTAAGTATTTCAAGAGGATTGATATAAAGTCAAGGATCGATAGACTGGTTGAAAAAAAGTCTAATTCTCTGATTGCAGCTTCTTGAATATTTCCTGGTTTCTTTCCTCCATCTCTGAGGATGGAAACCCTCATTCACATTTTTCACTGTTTTAAAAACCAAACTGATCAAATAATCAATGAAATAATGAAAGTTAGCTGCAGCTCCATCTGCTGTCAGTTTTTTTATATTGAAAGCAGTCAAAACGTCATAATTAGACTGTTAAACATAGAATATAAGCAGCAGCATCAGCAGCTGTGATGAAAGGTGGTGTTTAGTGTGGCAGTGTGGGATCATGGGAGTTGTAGTCCTCATTGTCATTTTGGATTCCTTCAGTGTTCATCGCTCTAAAAACACTGAATAAAGACGCTTCACATCCAGATGTCCGACCACTTAAATCCTTCATCTGGTTAAAAATATGCAGTTAAAAACCACCAAGACCATAAAAAAATAAAAAAGTTTGCCCTAAAATTGCACAAAAAATCAGTCTATGACAGCTCCATGGACAAAGCCTCAGAGAGGATATGACGCCAAATAAAACACACTGTTATTAATAATTAATTATAATTCTCTGGATCTATAATACATATAAATGTACAACATAGGTTTAGTTTTTATTAGCCATTTTAAAGCCCTTTAATTCTCTTTTAATCTGTTTGCACTAATTACAAAACATAACCTTTACTCCTGGATATGTATGTATTTTTTATATTTATTCCATATGTGTTATCATTTATTGATTTATTTACTGTTTTTTCACTTCTGGTTGGATGCAATCTGCATTTTGTCATGTTGTACTTGTGACATGTTTGATGACAATAAGTCAAATCTAATCGACAAAAACTGCAGCTTCAAAGTGACATAAAAATAAAACAGGAAGTGTTGCCTGAAGTCTAAAATGAAGTCTGTAGTGAACACCTGCTCATCTCTTACCTTACCTTTCCTTACCTGTGACAGGGCGCTCCAGGTGAGGACGGCCGCCCCGGCCCACCCGGACCTCAGGGAGCCCGTGGACAGCCAGGAGTGATGGGATTCCCTGGACCAAAGGGAGCCAATGTGAGTGTTTATAAGATATATTTTTATATATACACATATAATATACACATTGACAAACGTCTAAAGGAATTACTGTGATTTCCCCTCAACAGGGTGAAGCTGGAAAGACAGGAGAGAAGGGTCTTGTGGGTCGTCCTGGTCTGAGAGTGAGCATCTCCTTTAATATGAATATTATATGTTTTATATGTTTACCTCCTGTCTTCTGTCCTCTGCATCACTTTATCATGAGTCTCCTCTCTGAACAGGGTCTGTCTGGAAAAGATGGTGAGACCGGCCCTGCTGGACCCTCTGGACCTGCCGTGAGTGTTTCAGCATGGACATGAAGGTTTATTAAAGAGTTTATTAAAGTTGGCGTCTTTGTCCTTCAATGACCCGGTCTGGTTCTGGTCCATCACAGGGTCCAGCTGGAGAGCGAGGAGAGCAGGGACAACCTGGACCTCCTGGCTTCCAGGTGGGTTCATCCTCCTCTGGAAAATAACAAGCAAAACTTTAGAGGTCATGATTCCTGTTTTTAAAGGATCATTTTATATATGCACATATATTTTTCACTTATTTAACTTATTAGTTTCTGATTTTAAATTGTTATTTTTCACTGTTCAGTGATGGTATGGTTAGGTTTAAGCAATAAATGTGTCTCAGGAAGACAGCAGATATAAATGAGTCTCTATTTAAATATATCTTATAATTAACAGAGTGAGAACAGAAACATGGCAGATATTTGCTTCTACTTGGTTAGGAAAAAAAATAACTTTAAATCTTTAAAAAAGATCATTTAAATTATTATTTTCTGTTTCTAAATGAACACTTTTCTGTTTCCAGTGGTGGTTTGGTTAGGTTTAGGCACCAAACATGTCTTGAGAGAACTTCTACTTAGTTAGGTTTAGGAAAAGCATACATACATGATAATATAATAATGAATCCCTCTGCTGGACAGGGTCTGCCTGGACCATCTGGATCCCCTGGAGAGGCTGGAAAACCTGGAGACCAGGTGAGTTTGAATCACATTTTGCTCCAGTTTTCCTGTGTTACAGTTTTATTGACATTTTAGTCTCTATTCTCGGTATTTAATATCATTCTGTTTCACATTTTATTATATTATTATTATGTTAGTCATAATTTGGCCTTTTAATTGTGTCATGGCCGCAGGGACGATTGATTTCTATAAATGTAAAAAATGTAAAACATGTTTAATCCTTAACTGGAAGTTAAATAAATAGAATTATTTAGTGTTGCCTATCTCATAACCAGTCAGGATTCAGGTTATTTTTTCCATAAAACATGATAATAATGATAATATAATAACATCACTGTGTTTGCTCTGTGCAGGGTGTTTCTGGAGAGGGTGGAGCTCCTGGTGCCAGTGGACCCAGAGTCAGTTTAGTCTTCATCTCCACTCATTTGATTTATTTTATCACTAATGGACGCTCACCTGAGTAGCTTTTCTCTGCTTCCTGCTGCTGATCCAGGTCTTTTCTGTCTCCTGACAGGGTGAACGGGGTTTCCCAGGAGAGAGAGGTGGTGCTGGACCCCAGGGTCTGCAGGGACCCCGAGGACTTCCTGGAACACCTGGAAGTGACGGACCAAAGGTCAGGTTCAAGTCTGCGGTCTGCCTCACTGAGGCGGACATCTTTAATTACAAACCATCATGAAAAAAACATGTTATTTAGTGAACTTTAGAGGGGCTGGTAGATTTATTTTATTACCTTTAGACAGAGCCAAGCTAGCTGTTTCCACCTGCTTCCAGTCTTTATGCTAAGCTAAGCTAACGGCTGTTTCACATTTCACAGGATGAAAGGGCTATTTGACCACTAAATGCGCACAAGTATTTTAAGTTTTAAGTTATTTTTATGTGAAACTTTTCTGTGCTGCGGGATGTTTTTTCTGAATTTCTGAACTAATTAATCGGTTAATTAATCTATTTTGATCATAGATTAGTCGTTCATTTGTTTTTTAAAATGGGTCTGAAAAAGTCTAAATTCTCTGTCTGGCTTCTTAAAGGTGAATATTTCCTGGTGTCTTTCCTCTTCTATGACAGTAAAATGGGCTTCAAAAAATACTGATGCAAATCTTTCACGATTTTTTTATATCTTACATTCAAACAACTAATCAACAAAGAAAATAATCTGTGGCACTAAAAGTATCTACCAAACAGACATGAGAGATTTCCTCATCTAATTCCTGGTAGCAGAACAAATAGGTGTTTTTCCCAAAATGTCAAAATCTTCCTTGACATTAATGAAGAAGATATGAAATTACAGCTTATTTTAGATGAATAATTTAACTTTGTCAGGACATATTTATGTTTATTTTAACAATGTTTATGCCAGGAAACAGAGCACCAGCATGTCCACACTCACGTGGTTTCAAGGATTATTTGACGAGTGGTGTATTTTCGATGATTGTGATCCAGGGAGCTATCGGACCAGCTGGTGCTGCAGGACCCCAGGGTCCCCCCGGTCTGCAGGGTATGCCCGGAGAAAGAGGAACCAGTGGCATCCCAGGACCCAAAGGAGACAGAGTGAGTGCTGGATCCTGGATCCTGGTTTCTTCCAGTAGTATTATGTGTAATTTCTGGCATTGAACAGTTTCCTGATTGGTCTTTCTTGTCCAACAGGGCGACAACGGACAGAAAGGACCTGAGGGAGCTCCTGGAAAGGACGGGAGTCGAGTGAGTCTACAATAAACCCAGATGGAAGCGTTTTATTATATCATTATTATTATTATGATCAGAATGAAACCCAAACTTCTCCTTCCTCAGGGTTTGACTGGTCCCATCGGTCCTCCTGGTCCAGCTGGACCCAACGGGGCCAAGGTAACAATGACAGTGTTGCCCTTTGGACTGTTCACATGTTAAAGTTGTTTTGGTTTTCACTGACTGGATCTTTCCCATGCAGGGTGAGACCGGACCTGCTGGTGTAACTGGTGCTTCTGGTGCTCGTGGATCTCCTGTAAGTAACTCTTTCTATCATGTGGTGCTTTTTAAGACCCAAATTTAATCTCAGCTCCTTTAAAAATAACTAGCCATAGCAGCTCAGTCTGAAAGGAGGGAGGGAAAATAATGTTAATTTATAAAACTTGAGGAGTCACTGGGTATCCGTCAGGTAAATAACACCAAAACACAGTTCATGCTACACCTTGACCTCCTAACTTGATGTAGAAAAAGGTGCATAAATGATGTGTTTGATGACCTGGGAGAATGAAGCCTCTTCTCAGTTAAAATCCATGCTTTGCTCCATGTTCCCTTTATGTTTCATTGAGTTTGGCTGATTTATTTGCATATCTTGAGGTCTAAATTCAGTATCAATGGTACCAGTGGATTTCCTAGTTGTATGTGATACCAGAACCTTCACTCACTGTGAAACTGAGCCTGACAGCCTCTGAAAACTCTGCCTTAAAGGCAGACCCTGTCTCCCTCTGAGAGGTTTCCATTAACAATATTTTTATTATTATCATTATGAATAACTAGAAGATGAAAAACTGAGAGACTAAGTCGAGGATGTTTATGTGTCGATGATTGCTATCAAAAATGTAATCCTTAATTATATTAAATTATATTTAATATGAATGTAAATGAAGAAAAATTAATAAACACAGTGTCAAAGACTAATAATTGCTATATACACAGAGATAGATAGATATATATACTGTATGTAGACATATAGACGTGTAATATATCTGAACTGGACCAACTGTCACTTCTGTCCTGCAGGGTGACCGTGGTGAGGTTGGTCCTCCTGGTCCTGCTGGTTTTGCTGGACCTCCTGTGAGTAAAGACACATTTGTTCCCATGGAATAACAGATCAATTTTTTAAATATATGTTCATATAATACTTACCTCTGTTTTTAAATCGCCCAGGGTTCTGATGGTCAGCCTGGCGCTAAGGGAGAAGTTGGTGAGTCCGGACAGAAGGGAGACTCTGGCGCTCCTGGACCTCAGGGACCATCTGGAGCTCCTGGACCTGTGGTGGGTGTTTTTATTATTAGAGTCCTGCTTTAAAGTCACTGACGAATAAAATCAATGTGATTAATTGTTGTTGATGTTTTGTCCCAGGGACCTACTGGTGTATCTGGACCTAAAGGAGCTCGTGGTGCTCAGGGACCTCCTGTAAGTATTTCTACTGAATCACATGAATAATCCAGTGCAACAGTGAATAAACAGTACAGTTCATTCATTCATGTATTGACTGATTTGACAGAGGCGTGTAGAGCTGAAGTTATCAGTCAACTGGACTCTTTTTCTCTGTTAAAGGGTGCTACTGGTTTTCCTGGTGCTGCTGGCAGAGTTGGAGCTCCTGGACCTAATGTGAGTGTTTCATCAAACTCCTAAATCTACGACGATCTGTGAGCGTCTTTCTGTTCTTCTTATAATATATCTTATATATATATATATATATATATATATATATATATATATATATATATATATATATATATATAATTCTCCCTCTGTCCATCACAGGGTAACCCTGGTGCTGTTGGCCCTGCTGGACCTGCTGGTAAAGATGGACCAAAGGGAGCTCGCGGTGACGCTGGACTCCCAGGAAGACAAGGAGACACTGGACTTCGAGGACCTCCTGGTGCCCAAGGAGAGAAAGGAGAGCCTGGAGAGGATGGACCACCTGTGAGTTTGATTTTGAACCTCCAGTAGAACCCACCAGTGTCCTCACAAGATTCTACCAGTACCCTCAAAAGATCCTACTAGTACCCTTAAAAGATCCCACTAGGACCCTCACAAGATTCCACCAATATCATCAAAAGACTGCACGAGTACCCTCATTGGGACCCACTCATACCCTTACAAGATCCCCTAGTACAATCAAAAGAACCCACTTATACCCTCACAAGATTCCACCAGTACCCTCAAAAGATCCCACTAGTACCCTCACAAGATTCCACCAATATCATCAAAAGATCGCACTAGTACCCCCATTGGGACCCACTCATACCCTTACAAGATCCCACCAGTACCCAAAAGATCGCACTAGTACCCTCATAGGAACCCACTGGTACCCTCTCCTACCCTCACAATGACCCACGACTATCCTCACAGTCTCACTTACCTGAAGCTAAACTAAGTTTCTTCTCTTTCCTGACTCTTCAGGGACCCGATGGTCCTTCAGGTCCGCAGGGTCTTGGTGGATCTCGTGGTATTGTTGGTTTGCCAGGTCAGCGTGGTGAGAGAGGTTTCCCTGGACTCCCTGGACCTTCTGTAAGTTTTTTCACCAGCATTCAGTTTCCAGATAAGCTAAGCCAGATCTTAATAATCTGGTTGCCTCTTAACTTCATTTTTCTGTACTTTTACCCTCAACTTGTGTCCAGGGAGAGCCTGGCAAACAAGGATCTTCTGGTGCTTCTGGCGACCGGGGACCTCCTGGACCTGTGGGACCACCTGGTCTAACTGGACCTGCTGGAGAGAGTGGAAGAGAGGTCAGAACCACATAAAATAACTACATTGCCAGGACACATTTAGGCATCAAGAAACAACAACATCCCGTTTCTGTGTCTTAGGGTACTCCTGGATCAGATGGACCTCCTGGTAGAGACGGAGCTACTGGAGTCAAGGTAAGAGACTGGCTCTAGTCCAGCAAATCGCACATTTGGACAAGCGTCCACTGGAACTGGTGGTTGAGTTGTTACCTTGCATCCTCATGCCGTGTCCTCCTTCAGGGAGAGCGAGGTAACACTGGTCCAGCCGGTGCCCCCGGAGCACCTGGAGCCCCTGGCGCCCCCGGACCTGTTGGACCTCTGGGCAAGCAGGGCGACAGAGGAGAGAGCGTGAGTAACCTCCCCACTGCAGGAACCACTGGGTCCTGTGTTATCATGAGCAAGGACCCACTCTGTTCTCTCTGTCTTTAGGGTGCTCAAGGACCTGCAGGACCTGCAGGACCCGCTGGTGCAAGAGGGATGGCTGTGAGTATCACCATGGCAATGACGTTACTTTGATTTAAAGTGAAGGAAACATGCGTTTTAATACATGGTAAAACCTCTAGGGACCCCAAGGACCACGTGGTGACAAGGGAGAGGCCGGTGAGACTGGAGAGAGGGGGCAGAAGGGCCACCGTGGATTCACTGGTCTGCAGGGTCTTCCCGGACCTCCTGTAAGTGATCCAGATCCAACCGTTCATGCCACCTTCCTTTCCTCCGTCTGCTCCAGCTTCTAACCCGTCCTCGTCCTAACAGGGCCCCTCTGGTGACGCCGGAACTGCCGGACCCGCTGGACCAAGCGGCGCTAAGGTGAGGGAATAAAATCTCTTATTCCGTTTCCATCCTGCAGCTTTAACAGCCCAGACGGTAATGAAGGGCACAGGTTAGTCTTCTTGTAATTCTCAAATCACCTGAAGACGACAGGGACAGGAAAGGCCACGCGCTTTAATTACCCACCGCTGTGATAAGGCCGGCAGTGGAGGCGGTTTGTAATTACTCTGCAGATGGACCAGAGGGACAACGAATCGTGAAACTACCCCTGCTGAGATCAGAAATGGACTTCAGTATCTGCTCCATGATGAGCTGAGCTCTGCGCCTGATAAGCAGAATGAAGAGAAATGTCACCACGCAAATAATCTTCATGCATAATGAGGGAAAAAAAAAGTGTCTGGAGGTGATCGGGCCAATCAGATTTTTTTTTTCTTATTCATTGCATGGTGGACCTGAAGTGCTCTGCTCTTTGAATAGCAAATGAAGTGAGAATAACGCAGACATGCTGGCTTTCACTCTAAAGGATCCACATTTCATTTCGTCATTCTTTTATTTAAATTTATATATTTAATTAAAAAAAAAAAAAGGTTTCAGTGTATAAATACTGTGAAAGTATCATCAGGATTTCTGTCCAACTATGACATCACTAATCTATAGTATTTGGTCCATTTCTCAGTTTTAAATGTTCCAAATGTTCCCAGTTCATTTCCTGTTAGCAGCTGACAGGAAGTAAACATGGATCCATTTTGAAATAAAGAACTTTTTGGACACTACAGTTCAGTAGAAACCTTTAACACTCACTGTTTCTGCAGGGACCAGCTGGACCAACCGGACCTGCTGGCAAAGACGGATCAAATGGACAGCCTGGTCCCATTGGACCCCCCGGACCACGTGGACGTTCTGGAGAAGCTGGTCCTCCTGTACGTACCACTTCCTTAAAGTTTATTATTCTCTGCTCTGTTAGTTCCCCACCCTGATCCAGTCCCTTCTTCCGTCCTTCTTAAGGGTCCTCCTGGTAACGCCGGACCTCCCGGACCTCCCGGTCCTCCTGGTCCTGGCATCGACATGTCTGCCTTCGCCGGTCTGGGTCAGACTGAGAAGTCCACTGATCCCCTGAGGTACATGAGGGCCGACGAGGCCTCCAGCTCCCTGAGGCAGCATGACGTGGAAGTGGACTCCACACTCAAGTCCCTGAACAGCCAGATCGAGAACCTGAGGAGCCCCGACGGCACCCAGAAAAACCCGGCCCGCACCTGCAGAGACCTGAAACTGTGCCACCCTGAGTGGAAGAGTGGTGAGTCTTCTGGATTTTTTTCTTTTTGGCCTGAAAAAATGTTTTAAATTTAGCAATTCGGATTCGGATGAACTTTGTTTTAGACTACGCTTACATTAACTGTCGGAATATTTAAGTGACACAATCTACATTATAAGTACTCAACTATAAGTATTTAACCTCCTAAGATCTGACGTTCAAAAACTACATCATGTCAAAAGATGATGTTTGTTTGTACATTTATCAGATCCCACTGAGCCCAAAGATCAAAGCATAAGTAAAAAATACAAACCAAACAAGTTTCGTATCGCAGAGGAAGCTGCACTAGTTTTTATCTTTAACAGCAAAAATAACCACACACCTGACTTAGAAATGTTAATGAATGTTTTTTTACTGACTCATACCTCTCCAGGTACCTACTGGGTTGACCCCAACATTGGCAGCACAGCCGATGCCATCAAGGTCTTCTGCAACATGGAGACCGGCGAGACCTGTGTGTCCCCGAGCATCGCCGAGGTACCGAAGAAGAACTGGTGGACCAGCAAGGGCAAGGACCGCAAGCACGTCTGGTTCGGAGAGACCATGAACGGAGGTTTCCACGTGAGTACACAGACCTCTAACCTGGAGTTAAACATTTAAACCCTGAGAGCCGCTTACAAACTTTTCTTCCTGCCATATAGTTCAGCTACGCCGAGGACGGTCCTATCGCCAACGCCGGCGCCGTCCAGCTCACTTTCCTGAGGCTTCTGTCTACTGAGGCGTCCCAGAACCTCACCTACCACTGCAAGAACAGCGTCGCCTACATGGACCAGGCCACTGGCAACCTGAAGAAGGCCTTGAAGCTGCAGGGCTCCAACGACGTGGAGATCCGCGCCGAGGGAACCAGTCGCTTCACGTACAGCGTGCTGGAGGACGGCTGCAAGGTGAGGACGATGGGTTTTATACATGCAGGATGGTTATAGTGTCTTCGATGTGAGAGTACATCGGTCACCCACGCCCACTGAGCATCCAGCTTTTCAGACATGACGCCGCAAAAAATAATAAATAATAAGATGCTTACATATTTTTCCTCAAAATCTATATCATGTCAACTGATGATGCAGAGTTTTGATCAAGACCCAAAAATAAAGGATAAAGGTTGCCTGGAAATAAGGAGGGGTTTAGAGTTCACACCTTCACATAATATTTTATTTGTTTACCATTTTGGATGATAATGCAACGATTTTGATGATAACAATTTATATTGACATATGTTATGATTCAAAAGCTTTTGGGGGATCCAAAGGGAGTGTTTAGTTTAACTCAGTAACACATTTCTCTGCTCTCGTCCAACAGAAACACTCGGACCGGTGGGGCAAGACAGTCTTTGAGTACAAAACACAGAAAACCTCCCGTCTGCCGATCGTGGACATTGCTCCCATGGACATCGGAGGAGCGGATCAAGAGTTCGGAGTGGAAGTAGGCGCCGTCTGCTTCTTGTAAAGCGGAGTATCACAACGACCCCCCCCAACCTCCCTCCATCCATCCCACCTCTAAACAAAAAGAAAACTCAACCATGAAACACTACACACTTCCACAGTAAAGAAGACTGGAAATTATAGAAGAAAATTGATCTCCCACATGGAAGTCGTACTCCCCTGGATGTCAGCACTGAAGGGCACCGGCAATATCCGCAACACCAGAACCAGCACTCCCCGTCAACCCGGAGATCCATTCATGTTTCCTAGCAGGTCGTCGCCAGAAGGAAGAGGGGCCAAGCGTCGTGGAGGACAGGAACATGGCTCGATGTCGCTTATTTATTGTCTGACCTGAACGGGCAGAGTTGAGGTAGGACTGGACGCGTTTGACCTGATTTCCACTGCAGAACCTAACCGCCGAACAGCCTCTGGCCCAGTCCTACTCCACCTCCTCCCCCATTCCCCTCCTAACATTTCCAATCAGTGAAGAACAAAAAACAATAAATCGGTAAAAATCAAATCCGGGTGCTCCGGGTCTGTCCATCGAGAGCAGGAGCGAAACTTTATTACTGTGTATTATAAATCCTTGGTTCTATTGTTGTAAAAGTCTGTGTTTATAAACAACCAGATGGTTTTATATATATGTATTTCCACATTATGTGTGTACATGTGTCTATATGCACACCAACACTTTTTTTTTTTTTTTTTTTGGGGAAAGTGAGGTTACATTCGGGACTGTCACAGGGAGAAGCCCGCCAACAAAAACATGTTTATTTTTTTGTCTTTTAAATATCCAGATTGTTTAAAGCTACCTCACGCTGAAAAACAAAAGTGAAAAATGTTGAGTTGACCAACAGTTAGCTTTCAGGTGGATCTGGGGCTGGGTGGCCATCTTTGCTTTGGGTTGCTCTCTCTTCAGAAGGTGCTATGAGTTCCTCCCCGACCCCCCCGAACCCTGATTCCCACTAGCCTCACACCACACACTCACACTCCACCCTGGCGGAGGGGGGGAGGGGTGCAGTCGGGTGATGAACGGGGGTGACTCGGCCTCCTCTGGAGCCCCGAAACCTGAACGCTGGGCTCGGAGGACGGCCACTTGAAATGAAATAAATATGAAAAAAACATTAAAACCCAGGGTGGGTTGTCTCTGTGTGCGTGTGAGGGCGTGTACATTTTTTTTAATTAATTTTATTAATTTTTTTCTTTGTTTCTGTTTTGTTACACTTCTAATTGATGTAAATTGGAAAATAAAAAAGGAAAACCAAATTAAGAATGAAGTTGATTTTTGACTTGAATAAAGACAGAAACAGCGTGAGGACGTATTCCCTTCTTCTTTCAGTTGAATGAGCTTTTATTTTATTAAACATCTTGTATTTCGTGAGGTTTGTGTGTGTGTGTGTGTGTGTGTGTGTGTGTGAATGTTGAATGAATGTGATGTGTGTTTTCACCTGACAACAGGAAGTGAAGTCCTGTAGAAGTATTTTGTTGACTGGAATCAAGTATTTTGCAGACGATGCGTCTGACCATCAGCATCCTCTCCGGTCCATCCTGACCAATGAAAGCTTGACTTTAGTCTCCACTATCACATATTCTGATTATTCTAAAATATATTGTACAATTTAATAAATAGTGGGAGGAAAAACCCAGAAAATGTGACATTTAAAAGGCAACAACATGTGGAAACACTCATATGAATTGACTCAAAGGATGTCACTCCAATCGGTGTGTGACAACAAGAAACTGATTGTAAAATCTGGAGGTGAGACATTAGAAAGCCTAGCAGACCTCTGGAGCTGCTGCTCTGCATTAGCAGCTGGACGGAGACGTCATCGCTGGAATGGAATTGTGGGAAATGCAGTCAGGCTTTGACTTTGGGGAAAAAAAAAGGTTGGAAGTGTGCATCAAATCCAGGTGATCCGGTGATCGACAGAGCATATTTGAGCAGTTATAAAACAGTCAAGATACTATTTTTATGATTTGTTTTTTTTTATGCACTGCATTGTGGTTGAATTTACCAGATTTAGTATATATATATATATATATATATATATATATATATTTATTAAGTACATAAAAATGGTACTACAATATACAAATTGAAATTATGCTAAATAAGTATGCTGGATTTTATAACCGAGTAAATAATGATAATTTTGAAAATTGCACTATACTTGAAGCTAGGGTTTAACAAGATTATCATATTAACATATTAATATTGTTTTCAGCGGTTATATTACACTCCTGTGACGAACATCTTTGAGATATTTGATCAACATTTTTCACCATTTTCTGACCAAACAACTGATCGATTACTGGAGAAAATAATTGTCAGATTAATTGATAAAGAGAATGACACACTACAGACTAAAAACCTACTAAGAATCATTGTTTAGTATAAATTTAGAAACAGTGAATATTTTGGATCTGCTGCATTTAAAAATGGATCCGTTGAGAAATAAAAGAGCAAACAAGTCTTAAAGTAACTTTACACATTTATTGACGAACAATGAAAACAAAAGTGACTTGCGAGAGTTTGTCTTTGGGCGAGCGTCGGTCAGGACATGAGCTCCGTGAAGAGCGTCTGATCGGCCAAGTCTGAAGGTCGTTCCTGAGGCAGAGGAGGTGCCGGACTGCCGCCGAGGCCCAGGTGAGGAACGCCGGCACTCAGGAAGTAGAAAGGCACGTGGGTAATTTTTCCGCTGGACCAACACTGAGAACAGAGGGAGAAGCCAGCATTCACTTATTAATTTAGCAGCATTTCTTTGTAATAAACACAATTTAGTAGCTTCAAGTGATGAAGGAAGGTCAAATTATTTAGACAGTGATTTCGATATAGTCTGCATTGTCCTTTTCCATGAAACTTTCCCCATTTTGCTGGGGACCAACTCAAACCCCTTCATGGACCCCTGAAAATTTTATTACATTTAATATTATTATTATTATTATTATTATTATTATTATTATTATTAGCACATTATATCAATTTGTCCCAGCTGTTTATAATTGGAAAAAAAGCTAATCAAAAGAGTGAAACTTAGATTTTCTGGCACACGATGGATGGATTTATTACTTTAAAATGATCAATTCATTTAAGTTTCTTCTTCCTCATACTAGCCACTGTCACAACGCTCCAACGTTTAGTTTAAAAGTCTCATGTTTCTCAAGTTTTCATGGTTCTCACTGTTCGGCTCGTTTTCTGTCACCAGCATTAAAGAAAAAGAGCTAATTCAGGCATGCTTCAACGCTACGCTTGTTGTAGAAAACGAGTCGACTAAAGTTACAGTCAGTCAGTCTGACCGTCCTCCTGCTTTGATTTGTTCGCTCTAATCCTGCTGTTAGTAACTGACCACGGTGAGCAGAGCGCCATGCCGGAAGTTTGGGTGGAACTGCATCAGTCTGGGTTCAGCGCCGGGCTCCCCCTGAACAAAACCACTGCAGACAGAGAGACGGGAAGAGGGTCAATTTGACCCACGAACACAAAAAGTGTCACCATGTCCTGCCTACGCTCACATAACATATGACCCTCTGCTCTCAACTATAGTCAAAATAATTCAGAATTTTATGTAAATGCTATATTTTTACCACAAATTCCATAAAGAAAAGCAAAACACAGAAGTGAGTGATAATTTATACTTTATGTCTTATCTGTCAAAACACAACAAGTGTCACTGCTGCCATTTCAACATTTTAAAATCTTTCAAAACAGGATCCTGACTAAACATAAACCAGACCATAGTCATCAAAATATGATCCGCTGCTCTCAATTACAGTCAAATACAATATAATAAATATAATACATGATAATATAAAATAACTGTTTTTTGGGTTTAAAATAAGGCCAAACTTAAGCTAAATTGTTTAATACTGAGTATAAGTCAAAAAAAGAAATGTAAAACCTGAGGACATGATGCTGGGGAAACACGTCTATTACAGAATAAAGTGATAATTTAAACTTCTTTAAAATAAATAAATAATTTAATATTGGCCGCAAGTTTAAAAATAAATAAATAAAATAAAAACCTGAAGACGCTGGGTGAACGACACATAAAAGTACAAACCAAGGCAGAAGCTCAAAAATGGGGCTGGTTCTGGTCTTGAAAACGGCGATGACTGCAGGCCGATCTGCTTCCTGTGGATCACCTGAGAGAGCAGAGACGATCTGGACACTCAGGTGAGTTATTTAAAGTATAAAATGACACCAGTGAAGAGAAGAAAAATGATGCAGACCTCTGAGAAGGACTGCCAGCCTCTCTCCTGTCGGGTCCCAGGACAAAGACTGGATCTCTCCACCGATACTGGTGGACCAATCAGAGAGAAGCCGTCACTGTTTTTGATGCAGTTCAGCTAACATGTGGCTAGTTAGCGGTGTAGCACAGCGCTCTTACATGATGTCTCCGTCCGGTGAGTTAAAGGTCGTCTCTGATAGGTCGGCCACCACCACTGCTGCCTGCGGCCCTCTGGACGTGCAGGTAGTCACACCTGCTGAACAACAATGACATCATGAGGTGAAGTCACATCTTTTTAAGACTTTATATGTGAAGAGCGACTGATAACCTGGAGTATCGGTGAAGGTCAGAGCGTAGATCACTGTCTCTCCCTGGACAGTGAAGAGAAGTCGACGCCCGTCAGGACTCCAACAGCCCGACTGGTCAACAACAAACAAACAAATATTTAATAAACTCATGATTTCCTCACATAATGAACAATGACCTTGAAACGTGGTGGTTTGTGATTTACGGCCAAAATGTCCATTAATGTCCACATAAATAAATACATGAAGAGCACATTAAATAAATTTAATAAGCCATCTGATAAGACGTTGTCCTGGTACATCTGATCCATTTTTGGTTTTACGTATCATAAAAAGTGAATGCACAGCTAAAAATGTCAAAGGACAGATTAATAATAATAATTTATAATAATTTAATAGAGGCTCATAGAAGAACAATTTAAAGTAGGAAATAGAATCAGTTAAATAAGTGAGTAATAAAATAAAAAAAAAAAGTGAACTAAAATATAAAAGTACGTAAAAGTGGACATTTTATTAAAAATAATATTGCACATGGTATTCCCTCATTATTATTATATCATGGTACACAAACATTTATAAATTATACATTCATTAACTGTAATAACAATAATAATAACAATAATTAGCAATAGAGTGTACATTTTGAAATAGCAAATCACACCGCCCTGGTTCTGGAGGCAATAAACAAAGTGACGACACAAATCAGATTAATTTGTTTTTTGCTCTGTCGGATTAATGCCTTCACAGTAATTTATATAGCGTTTAAATCTGGTTTATGATATAAAAGACATTTTAAAAATTCAGTCTCTAATAAATCCATTTAAAATATTCTCGTGTAAACCCTGGTGGTCTCATCTGACAAACATTAGACCAAACACTAACTAGACAGCTGGGTGCTAGTTAGCCATTTTGCTAACTCCACTGTACAAAATCTCACTTTTTTAAAGTTCTGGGACGTTTAACTTCTTTTTAACTCATCCAAAATCCAGACTGTTCTAAATCTTTTTTTAAATATTTAAAAAGTCCTCACCTGGCAGCGTCCTTTCACACAAGGCCAGCGCTCACAGGTCCACATCCTCGTCTCCCAAACCCTGAATAAAGAATAAAGAAACTTATGTGAGAAAACTCCACTTATTAACTCTGAACAGCTGATGAAGTCCAGGCTACACCACTAATCCTTTATGCTCATAAATATGCATGACAGGTGAAATAAAACCACTCTGACACTTGTTCAGCTTTCCGTCTCTTTCTGATGAAACGTGCCGTCGCAGCTCTAAAAGGAAGGCAGATTAGAAACCGAGAACCTCTGGCGCTCTGACCTGAAGAGGGCGGACGGCGTTGAGGCCAGAACATGGCTGCCGTCAGGTGACCAGGACAGGAAGGTGACCCCGCCTCCTCCGACTCGCTGCAGAGGAACGCAGCTTTCTGAGGCCACGTCCCACACCTGAAACAGAAGACAGGGATGACTGCCTAAATCTCTTCTTTAGGAGACGAACTGGACACAAAGGTGAAGCTGGGACGTCTGGTACCATCAGCGCCGTGTCCATCGGTGAGGCCGAGGCCAGCAGAGAGCCGCTTGGTGACCAGGCGATGGAGGTGACTGGAGAGTGACCAGGATGAGACAAAACCTGAGCGCAACCAGACGAAGGCCTGGAGGTAAAGATGAGGATCAGGACGACGTTCTTAATACCATGACAACCACAGAAAACTACAACTGAATATATACAGAGTATATTTACAGTACACGTTTGTCAGATCTGTCCAGCTCTATATGACATTAATTACTAGTAATATAACTAATCAACTGATGGCTGGATGAACCAGAGAAAATAAAGGATTTATTGGGATAAAAGCAGTAAAAGTATGTACAGGTTTTTAAAAACAGGTTTTTGGTCCAATTCAAAACAGACTCTGGTGGTTTGTTGATGATGTGAATGCAAATAAACCGACCACAGGATTTTATGACAGCAGACATCAGATTTTAGCTTGATTTCAAAAGTAAAACAACTGAAAAATCCATCTGTTGATCTGTGTTTAAGACCACGTCTGTGGACTTTCTATGTGCTCTTTTTTGGTACATAATACAACTTTTACATAAACCAGTCTGTGATCATCAACATATGATCCTCTGCTCTCACCTATAGTCAAAAATAAGATAATAAAATATAATAGAATAACATGAGATATATGACAATATAAAATAATATTTTGGGGTTAAAAAATAAGGTAAAATTTCAGCAAAAAAAATTATAATAAAAAAAGAAATGTAAAACTTGAAGACATGAAGTTATGTAGACACATTAGAGAATTGAGTGCTAATTTAAACTTCATGCTTTATTTTGTCAAAGGAGAGCAACAGTAAGTGTCACTGTCTCCTTTCATTACAAAATTTTAAAATAAATACATAACATAATATATGATAATATATAATAATGACAAATAAGGTAGAATTTTAGCTAAATTATTAAATATTGGCCACAAAATAAAAAAAAAACTGAGTGATAATGTATGAGTCATATCTAAATATTTTATGCTGCTGTAACAATGGGATCAATAGTCTGTATTCTCTTTAATCAGGGACTGAATGGGCTTTCTTACAGTCTACTTTTAATAATCATAAGATACAGCTGATTTGCTGTCTAATAATACAAAGAACATAAATATATGTACCAGAAATATTAAAATGTTGCATTATGGACTTCATGTTTACTCCTCTGGTTCCTTTAGATGATGTCAGTGTAAACAGGAAGTACAGAAGAACTACATATATAATATTTACTATAACTGCAGGTGTAAAAGTGACTTAAAACACCTCCTGTGTGTAAAATCCAGCTGTTACGTCAGTGTTTTTTGTAATTTCTTGATGTACAATACCTCACAACGTTCAGAAGGTGATTTTAAGGCTTTTCTAGACCTGCAGATGGACTTTGCTTCCATACCTGGTCGACAGCGAGCAGGGGTCCACATGCCAAACCAGCAAACAGTTCTGACAAGCGACGGCGAGGGCGGAGGCACACAGCGGCTTCCACTGCACTGCCGCTACGCTCCTCTGCAGGCGGTGCTTCAGTGTCGGGGTGGTGGCACTGAGAGGATGAAACCAGTATGAGATATACCAGGTATAACATGATGACCACTGACAGGTAAAGAGAACAACACTGATTATCTTCATCAGGAGGCATCACATTTTGTTCTCCAAGTCGATGTGTTGGAGCAGGAAAATAAAATATACAGTATGTAGTTCTGGACTATTCCTTCTATCCAAATTGGTCGCAATTCTTTTAACAGGTCATGCAATAAATCCCACCTTCATGAAAGTTAGAAAGTTCAGGTGTTGGAACTGTTTCAGTTTAGTTTTACCGTCTCAGATTAATTTATCCTGAACTTGTTGTGCAACAGCAGAACAAAGTAGACATCAATATCAGATATCCAAATTCATCCAGCCATAATATGCATATTAATTAATTGTCATTTTTTAGAAAAATAAAGTCTAAACTATATGACACAGATATAAATGTATTGGATATACATAATATAGCAGTGATCTTATGAAGTATTCCTGCTGTGTTGCTGTTTCACATCCGTTAAAGCTTCGACCAGCATTGTCTTAATTCCAAACAAACAGACCTTTTGGGGTTGTAGATCTTAATGGAGTCGTCCAGCAGCGCAACAGCAAATTTATCTGTGTGAGGATGCCAGGCGAATGCTCGTACCACACAGTCAGACCTGAGCAGACAAAACGGGTCAAAGCAGAAGAAGGTCAGAGACTATTACTTTAATAATGCTTGGAATTTGGTTATTTAATTAAGAAAATGCTGCATATGTTTACAAAGATCCCATTTTTCAGATCACAACATCTGTGAAGCTTCAAGTAACGAGTGGTTTCACTGGCCATTCAGTTGACCATTACTTTTCTGATAAATTAATTGTTTGCGTTACAAAAAAAACAAAAAAAAAACAGAATGAAACCAGTGAAAAATGTCTGTAATAATGCCCTTAATGTCCTTAAAAGTCATTATGAGTCTGTATTTGGAACCAACAGATTTCAGTTTAAAAAAACAGCAGAGCCTCACATTTAAACCTGAAACCCTTAATAATTACTTTCAATTGATTGAAAGTTAAAATTGTTTTGGAGAAATTTTCAATTAATCTCGATGAAGATCAATCAACTAATTGTTGCAACGCTACAGTTTTATTAAAAAATACTCACAACCAGTTTATTCAATAATGTATTTATTAAAAAATAAATGACCAAAATATTTTCTCCCCAGTAAAGCTCATTTCATATCTTGAATGATATGTATTAGAAATATATACCATGATATAGGAATAAAGAAATAGAATGTATGAAATCAACACACAGTAAAGCCCATCTCTGCATACTCCATCTCTCTATACTACAATTAAATATTTGACAAATAAAGTATTTTCTCATTTTAAGAACTTGAGTGCAAAAGAAACAAAACAGTTATTATTATTATTATTATTATTAATATTATTATGGAGGAAAAATAAATAAATGTATACAACAGGCACTGCACAGCACTAATAAATAATATTTTTAATTATTTAACCTTTAAGAGCAGAAATAAACAGATGACATCGTCGGCACTCACCAGTTTAGCACTTGTGAAAACTCAGCAATCATGTCCTCACTGCTCAACTACAAAGCAAAAGACAAACGGGTTAAACAAAACCATAATTAAATATGTCACTGCTGGCGTCTGGTAATGACGCAACATATTTAACCAGGAACTCACTGTCAGATGAGGAAACAGGGAGCCGTGAAAGGAAGAAAACCATCGGAGAAGCGCCAGGCTGAAACCAGAACCCACCGACAGCCATTTAGGTACTGCAAGAGCACGAGATACAAAAAGCATGAAACACATCACTGGAGGATTTACACAGTATTTATGTACAAATAAAACACAAGACCTTTGATTACCTTCTGCATTTGAGTTGGTTATTTCATCAAGTAGCCCCATGAATCCACCATCCCGCCTGAAACAGACCAAGACAAAAGATAAATTAACTTTTGTTTGTGAAAGATGAGCGATAAATTTGTAAAAATGTGGTCCAAAGAGTTTGTCAGATTGCGGCGTTGAATCGCAAATATCTATATATCTTTCAGACGGCGATCATAATGTCCTACACAGCAGATTGCAGGGCAGGTTGAATTTTTCTTGAAATATTATGAATTTATTCTCATTAACTTGTGACTTTTGCTTGAAAACCTACACGTACACCATTTTTGCAGAGACAAATATGACAATAAAGCTGATTCACAGGAGAATAAAGAGCCTTACTGCATCACATTACATTTTGAACACCTGCCGTTTGATGTTTGTGTTTTATTTTAGCAAATAAAATTCCTCCATAACTGGTGCACACAAATACACCAGGATGCAGGAAATGAAGTGCATGATGCTCAGTTCATGTTACGTACCAGGCTGCAGCGCTCCTCATCCACAGAGTCTCAGAATGATCCAGAAAAGCTGCCTTGCTGCTGCTTTCTGTTCGACTGTGGAGCTTCAGAGACTCTCGGGGAAAATACAAACTCAGAGGACTGGACTCCTGCAGAAAACACACAATAACTAGTCAGTAATGCAATCAGAGCTGCAAGCATCAATCCATCAGTTTGTGTGAGAACATCTAGAGATAGAAATATAAACCTAGAGTTGTCAGCTTGTTGCAGACACATATGCTCACATAGATGGTGATTGATAGTAAACAAGAAACTGTCATATAATGACAATTACGGCTTTTGATTTGATTTTTGACCTGTTTCGGTCGGTCTCCGGTGCTGGTTCCAGACAGGAGCTCGTTGTTGGACTCGCACAGGGTGGTCTGTCCGGAGGGCAGCGGAGGGGGAAACAACCCCAGAGAGCACATCTTCAGGCTGGGGAAAGAAAGACAGACAGTAGGTCAGTCTGGTGGACACTTTAATTAAGACCACTGTATTAATCACCTGAGGCAAGCAGTATGAGAGTATTTATGCATATTCATAGCTGTAAATACAGTTGCACTATTAATTTCACATCACCAGTAACTGTAAAGCTATCATGTTGCTGGCCCACGAGTCCCTGTACCTATCTCCCTGGTTCTGTGATGATTTCAATTATTATTTGCACGATGTGAAGAAGACTGCACTTTACTTAATTTTTAGCAGTTCTGTTTATGTTACGTTACGGTGTTTTTTCTTCTTTTGTGTCTGTTTTTTGATTAACTGTTGTTATTCAGCACCTTGGTCCATAAGAAACGACATTTCGTTCCTGTGTACTTGTATGCAGTAATGACAATAAAGACCATAACCTGACTTTGAATGCCAATGCTACACCGGCTAGCAAAGAAGCTAACACTACCAATAAACGTTAGCTAGCCGGTTCAAGATAACTAGTTTCATACTGGGCTCGTTTTGGCAACAACAACCGTCTCCCCTCGTTTTGTAAGTCGTGAGAGTTACCTTGTAGTGTCGTGCGGTCTGTCACCGTGAGCTATGATTCCAAATAAACAGAGTAAAAGCTAAATGCTAGCTAAATGCTAGCTTGTTGTGACAGCTTTACTTCCTGATTTCAAACCGGTGAATGGCGCCTTGTGGGCTACGGGAAACCGCAGGGACAAACAGCGCGGAATTCGAACAGAGATGAATTCTGCCCTCTTTAGGCCATACGGTGACATCACAGCTAAACAAAACACCACTATCTGTTTTTTGTTTTTATTTTATTCTGATTTTTTAGAGATCGTCCGAATTTTATTTAGCTAATTATTTAATCTACCTGTTCTATGACATAGTTAAATTCTAGAAATGCTGAGTAATTTAATTACCTGAGATGGAAGCAGTGATGCAACATATTTTATATTTTTATATTTATACTTTTTATTTACAAGTAACAATACTACAGACGGGGGTACTCCTTTGGTAAAATACCTTCAAAATCTGTCTTAAACAAACGTGCAGAATTATTAGCATCAAAATAAACACAAAACAAACAAACTAAAAACTAAACAACTGAAAACGTATCAAATATTTTTCACTTAATTAATTAATAGTTTTCAGTAAAAGTTTACTGGAAAATGAAATCTGCTAGTTCTAAAACAGAAGCAGGTTGACTTTTATGACTTTTGGGAAGTTGTTGTGGATTTTTTTTATAAACTAAACAATGATTTAGTTTATCTGGTCAAATGACTTTTTCTGAATTAAATCTCCTCATGATGCTGGATGGTGTTTGACACAGACAGGGTAGGTGGAGTCACACATTTGCGAAACACTGCTTATATTTATGTTCATATGTACACATATTTCCTCTTTGGGAAATAATAGCAGTGATGTGCTGGAGGTGGTGGCGCCACCTGGTGGCAAAACTCGCATTTCCGTGACGTCAATTCAGCACTGGGAAGGAGACAGCTCCCCCCCTCCTCCCCCCATCCCAAAAAGATCCAGCCTCACGTTGCATGGGTCCCCGGTTACTGAGAGCACTATCTGCCCCGATGGGATCCATCCCGGTACCGTGAGCCTCGTGGACAAGGTGGACCGGACCCGGAGATACCGAGGAGCAGCACGACAGCAGCGATCCGCTCCGTTTGTCACCGAGAACCGGGGAGCCGAGCCCACCCCTGCTGCACCTGACAACGCGACACCAACCGGGCAGAAAGGTAGGGGAATGTCACGGTATCCGGTTAAAACGCTCATTGAATCAGAAACCATCCCGGGGGTGAGGGGGGGGGGCGGACGGTGGGGCGGACGGTGCGGTGGCGTTCACGCCGCTCACACTGCACCAACGGACGGACGCTGCCTGCGGACGAGCCGCCCGTCGATGAAAAGCTGGAAAATCATATTTTGTGCAGCACATCAGGAAATATGCGTGTGCTTGTGTGCGTGCGTGTGCGTGTGTGTGCGTGTGTTGAGTAGATGCGGCAGTTTCTCTTGGCACCGACCATAGTAGGATCACTAACGTACGTCCGTTATGATGCTGCTGAGTGTCATCATCACATCCTCGGTTATTTAAAGATTGATCTTCCTGCGTGCGTGCATGTGCGTGTGTGTGCATGTGTGTCACGCAGGCCCGGTGTTTGCTCACTATTGCCCGTTTTTCACGCGTTCATTCGAGAGACGGAGCTGTGAACTGGGTACATGTGCTCTCTCTGTCACACGCGTGCTCACGCACGGATGGACGTACACATGCACACCGATGGTGGTGGTTATGCAATTCCTCAGATGCACACAATGATCTGGTGCTGATGCTCCTCAGAGGGGCCGTTAAAGACTCTGGAGTCTAGAGTCTGGACTCTGGTCTCTGGTCTCTGGACTCTGGTCTCTGGTCTCTGGACTCTGGACTCAGGATTCTGCCTCCTCCTCCTGCTGGATTCATTCATAAAGCTCATCTCAGTGCTGATGGCTCCACTGGGCAGTGTCGTTCCCATTCATGGATGCAGATACTTCCTCTCTTTTTCAGGCTGAAGGAATGAAAAGAAAAGTTGGTCCAGACTCACAGTGATGTCTTTAAACAGTGGGCTTTGTTTATTCCATCAATAGGTAAGACAAGGACAGACAGATGGAGGAGCCTGGGAAGGAATCTTATCAAATGTGGGATTCAACATAATGTTTTTGTTTGTTTTAATTAGACCCTAGTTTGAGAGTAAAAAAACAACAGAGTGATAAATATTAAAAGTTCAAGAAGTAAAAAGTAAAAGTCAGATAAAATAGCAAAGTAATATTCAGCGTGATGTTCTGTCATTGTGTGACTTATGGATGGGGTTATCGTGAAAATATTTGAATTCTCGTTTTGCTGGGGGCCCCGTCAAGGACTCCTGGTGGTCCCCAAACCCACTGTGTTAAAAGACCAGAAGGACCAGAGGAACCAGCAGTGATGTAATGGGAGCGCTGGTTTCAGCACCGGACAGCTGCAGGGTGGAGCTGTCCGGTGCTGAAATGAAGCTCTGCTGGTTTTTTATGTTGAAAAGTAAACTAACAGGATAAGATAAGTAAATAACTAATAATAAGGTAAGTAAGTGACCAACTGTATATGTATAGGAATAATTACTAATATGAATAAGTAAATAGTGCACAGCAAGATAAGATAAGATAAATTTGCTTCATTACAGCAGCAAAGTGGACAGAGCAACAATAATAAAGATTAATAAAAAATAAGTAAACAATGGAGAAAAGTCTAAATAAACAACAAACAAGGTGAAAAACAACTAAATCATCACATAAACAACATAAATAATTAAACAAAAAGGAATATCTGGTGTAATAAAGAAAAGAGAAGTATTTTACAGACATAAATATGATTTAATAACAATAGTAATCTAATTATAATAATTGATATTATTCCACAGATGGATCCACTGGTGTGATAAAGATAAAAACAGGTGTATATATAGGTGTATATCATGGCGCTCTAACTGATGGATGTGGTCCTGCAGGCTTCCACCCTCCAGCCACCCGGACCTGTTGTGTCGGGGGAGCCCCTCATGAGTGGGACCTGTATCCATGAGCCCCGCGCCCCCTCCCCCTCCCTGTCAGGCTTCAGCACCCCCATCTCAGAGCCCCCCTATCGACGACTGGATGGCGACACCCCTGCCTGCACCCCGGAGACAGACCTGACCCCCACACAGTGTGTCCTCCGCAACGTTCTGTCCATCGACACCGGCGGACCGGGGGCGCCAGGCGGCAGCAGCCCCACCCCCAGCGATGGACCCTCGGCCCACTTTGACAACAGCGTGCTGAAGCTACACGAACATGAGGCCTGCCAGTGCGGCGGCGGCGGGGCCGAGGCGGGGCACAGCCCGGAGGCCGGCGCCCTCCGGAGCCAGTCGGACAACATCCGTCTGCAATCAGGAAGTGGAGGTTTTTTGGAGGGACTGTTTGGCTGCCTGAAGCCGGTCTGGACCATGATCGGAAAGGCCTACTCCACCGAACACAAACACAGCCATGAAGGTATGTGACGGCAAATGTTCCTGCCTGACCCTCTGACCTTTAGACCCTCAGGCAATCAGATCCTCTGACCTTTGACCCTCAGGCCCTCTGACTTCAGACCCCCTAAACCTCAGATCCTCTCACAGTCCTTTCAGATCAGACCACGAGTGGACTGCCTGTTTCTCAGTGCTCTGCTGCAGTGTTTGATGGGTTTAAATGAAGGGTTTTTATCTGTGCTGTACTTTTCTACTCATTGACTTTCTTCTTGTGGACTTGCTGGTCTGAGTTTAGAGTCCTGGGAGGTCCCTTTTGAGGAGATCTCAGACCTGCAGTGGGTGGGCAGCGGAGCGCAGGGCGCCGTCTTCCTCGGCAAGTTCCACGGCGACGACGTGGCCGTGAAGAAGGTTCGGGACATCAAGGAGACGGAGATCAAACACCTCCGCAAACTGAAGCACCCCAACATCATCACGTTCAAGTGAGGAGAACAAATACTGACTAAAACTAAATAAACTGAATGAAGGTCCATCATGTTTCTACAGAGCTTAACAGATGCTATCAGAGCATCATCTCCTTCACTTTAGCTGGACACTTTCTTCCTCACTGAAGAAATGAATCCAGAACAACCAACAACCACTACAACACTTTTTAAATAAATCCATTTTGCTATTCAAAAATCAATAATTATATTTTATCATTAAAGATGTCATTTTGATTAAAGAGCTGCACATACTGGTGGATTAACTATTACAGAAACATTACACATATTTCAGTAATCAGTAATACTGACAGCAGTGGAGGAATAATAAATCTGTTAGTTTTTAGTCCCTCACAGATACTCTTGTTACTTAATTCCTTGTATTTCCGTCTTGTTTTTTTTCTACTTATTCCACAGATAGATAGATAGATAGATAGATAGATAGATAGATAGATAGATAGATAGATGGATAGATAGATGGAAACACACAGGGGCATACAGGGTTCAGGAGGATAAGAAATAAAAATAAAGTAAAAGTATTTTTTTTATTCTTAATCAGCAGGACTGTTAATCTACGGCAGTGTGGTGGAATAAGTAGGTCATATCTGCTTCCTCTCCAGAGGTGTTTGCACCCAGGCGCCCTGTTACTGCATCCTGATGGAGTACTGCGCCCAGGGGCAGCTGTACGAGGTGCTGAGGGCAGGGAGGAAGATCACCCCCTCCCTCCTGGTCGACTGGTCCATGGGCATCGCAGGCGGCATGAACTACCTGCACCTCCACAAAATCATCCACCGAGACCTCAAGTCCCCCAAGTGAGTGGACAGAAGCTCCAGGTCAGGGCGGCGTTTCATGACTCGTTGCTTCCAGGTAATATTTCCATGTGGTCCCACCTTCGCAGCATGCTGATCACACACGACGACCTGGTGAAGATCTCCGACTTCGGCACCTCCAAGGAGCTCAGCGACAAGAGCACCAAGATGTCGTTTGCCGGCACCGTGGCTTGGATGGCCCCCGAGGTGATCCGGAACGAGCCGGTGTCAGAAAAGGTGGACATCTGGTGAGTCTGGAAAACACTGACGACGTCTTTTCCATCTCACAGATTCAGGCAGCAACATACACGCCACATGAAGACACCAAGACCTTGACAGAAAAAAAGTCATGCTTTTGACATTTTCCAGATTTCTGATTTCAGATTGTCACTGGATGGCGATCTGTTGTGTTCTGGAAAACTGCTCAGAATTATTAAATTATTGTGAGTGTAGCTCAGAAATCCTTCCATGTCTCTGGTTTGTGGTTTGTAGCGATCATCACAGCAGCTCATTTTCTACAGTTTTAAAATTAATAATCTCATTATAAGATAAAATAACATGACTCAGAACCAGTTAATGTGATACCATCCTTATCTGCAGCTCCGTTTTAAAGCTTGTGGTGTCTTAGGGTCAAAACTGAGCCGCTCACTATGTTTAACAGCAGAGAAAACTCCCTACATTTTTACATTTTATTGTGTTTTGTAGCAGAATTGTGCAGTTTATGAAAATATATCACAGCTGTTTCTTAGGCTATACAATTTTTTTCTCTTACTAATATCTAATATTTAGACCTTTAGCAATAATAATAAAAATAATAATAATAATTTATTCTTTTATTTAGTAAAAAACTGTTTGTATGATGTCATAAAAACAAACCGTGTGCGGTGATGAAAATCAGTCTTACTTCACTGTAAAGAAGGAAAACAGACATTCACAGAGATTAGGGGTCATACTATTGGTGTCGAAAAGCAGAAAAAAACACATTTATACTGCAAAATCTGTATTATTTGCATGCACTAATAACAAGTGTTTAACATAAGATGTGTATGTCTGTAAAGAGGAGACTCGTGGGTTCCCATAGAAACCATTTTCAGAGGTCAGAGGTCACTGTGGACGTCGGCAGAGCTTAACGTAGTGCAGCAGGACTGTTTTTTCAGATTCAAAGCTTGACTCGCTGATGTTTTGTTTGACTCGACTTGTCCTGCTCAGTTGATGTTCGTCGACCTTCACCTAAAGCTTAACTTGACTTCAAGGTCGTTTGGAGTGGTGCTGTGGGAGATGCTGACCGGGGAGATCCCATACAAAGACGTGGACTCGTCCGCCATCATCTGGGGCGTCGGGAACAACAGCCTCCAGCTGCCGGTCCCTGAGAGCTGCCCGGACGGCTTCAAGATCCTGCTCAGACAGTGCTGGTGGGTGATGAGGAGCGGATTAGACTTTAATGATCTTGAAGTGCGTCGTGACTGTGACCAGAAGCTTCCTGTCTTGTTTTTTGTAGGAACTGTAAGCCGAGGAACCGACCCTCGTTCCGTCAGATCCTCCTTCATCTGGACATAGCTTCAGCTGATGTGCTGTCCACCCCGCAAGAGACCTACTTCAAGTCCCAGGTAGGGCTGCTTCCTCCTCCTCCTCCTCCCACTTTAATTCAAATATCATCCTTTACGCAGAGCTGGTTAACAGAGACATGCTCTCTTTCAGGCTGAATGGAGGGAAGAGGTGAAGCAGCACTTTGAGAAGATTAAATCTGAGGGAACTTGTCTCCACCGACTCGACGAGGAGCTCATCAACCGACGCAGGGAGGAGCTCAGGTCTGTTGTTAAATGATCCACTCTTTGGCTGCAGGTGCTTTTTGCTTTTTAGTGTGCAGGGTCTCTCCTCGTCCACATGGTGGAGGATGTCTGTCGTGCACATCAGCGGCCTCTTTTTCTTCTCAGGCATGCGTTGGACATCCGCGAGCACTACGAGAGGAAGCTGGAGAGGGCGAACAACCTTTACATGGAGCTGAGCGCCGTCATGCTGCAGCTGGAGCTCAAAGAGAAGGAGCTGCAGAGGTGAGCGGGAGATGAAAAGCATGAACACGAAAAGATTAAAACGCTGCTGTGTGTTTACATTTTGTTCTGTTTGTTCCTCCAGGAGAGAGCAATCTTTGGATAAGAAGTATCCAGGTTTGTTTAAGCATCACAGCTCCAGGCAGAGCAGCTCGTCCAACTCCATGGACAAGCTCATCAAGAAGAGGAACGTGCCGCAGAAACTGCCTTCAGGAAAGAGGTAGTGAGTCCGAAATAAGAAAAACAGTTGACTGGACCTTTCATCCAAGCAGCTTTTTAATTTAAACAGAACTGAAGAAGCTTCAAGCAAAGTCCAGTCGACTCTTCAGAGTCTGAATATTCATGTTTGTGCCCGTCGACGAATCCCTCTCATCTCTCTTTCAGGCCAGACATCCTCAAGTCTGAGGTAATCATCCCCAAGATGGACTCCTCAGTGATGCAGGTCACCATTCCATCCTGCCCCAACAGGAGCTCCACGTCGCCCAGCCGGTCTCGGAGAGTAAAGGCCCGCCATCGCAAGCCGGGGAAGGGCAGCAGTGGAGACCTGGCAGGACTTAAAGCCAACCAGTCGTCCCCGAACAGGGACTCTTCAGCGCAGACCAACATCTCCACCAACAACCCCTCCAAGCAGCTGCTGGAGCCCTCGGCGGCCCAGCAGCAGAGGCAGCTGTCCTCCTCCAGCCCGGACCTCATCTGCACCACGCTGGAGGCCGAGGGTCCGGGCCAAGGGGAGGCGTCGGTGGGCGGGCTGGAGCGGGGCGGCAGCCTCAGCGCCTCTGCGGGGTTGGGGGGCTCGGAGGCGGGGGCGGCCGGCCTGGATGACCTCACGGAAACCCCCCCACGCAGCGACACGCCGAGCGAGGACGCCGCCTCGTTCCCGTTCTCCAGCAGCCCAGACTCTCCCTGCGGGAGGGGGGCGGCGGCGGGGCGGGGCTCCCTGGGATCCCCACGCCTTCCTCACGACGGAGAGGACAAAGAGGAGGGCGCCGGAGCCGTAAGGTTGCCCCGCGGGGCGTCGGGCGGCGTCGGGAGTCAGCACCTCACCCCGTCAGCCATCTTGTACAGAGCGGCGATCACTCGCAAGCAGGTAGTGATGCAATCTGCCGCCTCAGCCGGTCCTTCCTCTAAACGCCTTCATCATCTTCTCTTGTGCTTCTTTCCTGTCGGCGACTACAGAGGCGTGGGGTGTCATCAGAGGAGGAGGAGGGCGAAGTCGACAGTGAGGTGGAGTTGCCACGGAGACGGTGAGTAACTCGCCATCCTCCATCACTGGAAAATTTCCTCAAGCCCTCGAGTCTTTCCTCTCCCACCAAATTTAGGTCTGAATGTTGAAAAATGAATTAAAAAAGGGGAAATAAATACTTTTTATTTGTCACCCGGTTGTGTGATCTTTTTATTTGAAATAATAATAATAATAATAATAATAATACTTTTAATTATCAAGCAAGTTTTCCTGCAGACACTTTGCTAAATATTGTTTTTGTTTTTGTCTTGGACCTCTCCAGGCGTCCGACCAGCATCACCAAATGCCAGTCGGTGTCCACCTTCAGCTCAGAGAACCTGTCGGTGTCGGACGGCGAGGAGGGCCACACCACCGACCACTCCCACAGCGGCACGCCGGACGTGGTCAGCACCAACACGGACGACCGGCTGGACGACCGCAGCGACGACCTCCTCTCTCAGGGGTCGGAGATCCCGGCGGACAATACTGACCCTGCGCAGGCCTTCGACGGCCTGTCAGAAAGGGACGGAGCACTGGGGCAGGTCAAAGGTCAGCAGAACCCTAACGAGGTAAAGTGGGTCCATCCTCCTCGACTGACGTCAAAAAGCAGAAACTTGAACGTCCACTTTGATTTTAGAGGTTTTCACCACAATAAATACATATTTAGTTGAAGATTAAACCAGTGGGTTTCAAACCTTTTTGACCTTTGACCTCTCACCAGAAACAGTGTCTGGTTTCGATTAGATTCTCCTTTACTGTCATCACACATGTCACCAGTACAAAGTAATGAAATGTGAATGACAACATACAGTATATACACACTATGTAATAAGAATTTACATAGGCAGGAATATAGGTTATGGAATGATATTTAAATATTTACAGTATATATAGAAATACATATCATAGTTACAGCATATACAGAAATATATATTCAAGAATCAAGAAGAGCTTTATTGACTTTATTGGATTTTTGACCTGATGTCAAAAATTTACGGGACTCATGTAGAAGTATAAAACAAATTTAAAAAATGACAAATCATTTTTTAAAAAAAATACAAAAAAATATTTTCAAAAAACAAAAAAATATAAAAAAACAAATATTTAAAAATATATATACAAAAAATATAATATATACACAAATATATAAAACAATTTAAAAAATATTTAAAAATGTATGACATAATGTTTTCTGAGCAGTACTATGTACGTCTTTGTTCGTCTCCTCGTCCATGAGCTCCAGCTCTAAAGTCATGATGAAAGTTGATCAAACAGGAAATGAGATGTTTTTTTCTGTCCTCCTGTTATAAAGATAGTTGTTAATTAACAACATGATTTTTTTTTCTTACTGATTACTGCTTATTCTTTCTGCTCGTCTCTGCAGAGTCGGCTGAATCTGTGTGACGACTCGGACTGCGACAGCGCCGAGCTGGATCAGTCGGGTAGCGGAGAACCCAGTCGCCCCCCCAGCGCCGGAGCCTGGGTGTCTCCATCACAGCCCTACCAGGGGTCTCCACAGGCGCCCCCCACTGGACCTCCGTAGACCCTCGGACACTAGCGAAGACCTCCGGGTGCTAGCAGTCACTGTTGTCACGAGGGATCGCACGTCCTGCACCGCTCAGACTACGACAAGTCCACTTATGGCGTCTCGTACGACATGGGACGTTTGTCGTAACCTGACGTCAGATATTTTTGGCAGCTTGTGACATCAGATAAATGTCATTTAAGTTTGGTAGTTTTTTTTTCATTTTAGGGCAAAATAGTTACCGAGGTAACGGGCAAAACACGCACGCACAAACACACCACACTGGTTGTCCTTTAAACACTCTAATCCTCACTGTGGGAGCGTCCGCCACGATCCTCCACACACTAATGCATCAAATACTAACCAATAATAATGTAAATATCCATTACATGCCACATGAGAAATATCTATTTAATTTATAAGATAAAAAAAAAACGATTAAAAAAAGGATTCAAACGGTATGCAGCCCTGTGAACAAATGCATGACTATATGTTTATAATTTATGGTTCGAATGTGTCGTTTTATATTTTGTGAAAGTTTACACTTTTTTAATCCTGAAAGTATTACTTCTGTTATTTTTTTCTTTTTTTGGTTTGATAAATGTCAGCACTCAAGAGAAAAATAAGGAATGAAAATCTCACCGTCATGAGGCATAATTAGGATTCTCAGTAGGTGATATATTATTTTTTTTAACCCTCCTACTACTGAGTTTTAAATATACGTAAGACATGATTGAGGTTTTGAATGAAGCTCATGAACTTTGTGGCAGGAAATGAGACCTTCAGCTTCACTCTAAATGCACTTTATAATGTGTTTGAATAGCAGGATGTGTATTAGCGTCGTTGCTAATGCTATCAAAGGAGAGCGCTGCTGATTTAGCATTGTCAGAGGGAAAAAATGTTTCTGCAACTTCTACAAGGTTTGTGTTAAGCTAGCGGCGGTGGCTAAGGTAGCCTAGAGCCCCTTTGCACACAGAGTGCATATTTTTCACACAAACTTTACACTTAAGAAATAAATGCGACCTCACTTTGCGTCACGTTTACGCACCAAAACAGGAAACAACATGGCGGCTCGTTAGGAAACTCCCCTCTTTTTTTAATGTCAACAGGTGAAAAATAAACCCGTCAGCTGCTGAATATGTTTTATTTTAGAGAGACAACAGTTTAGGCAGCAAAGAACGACGCTGAGTTACTTTCATCCAATCGGCTCACAAGTCTTATTTCAAAACCCTCCTTTTCCAAACAGTTCAGACGTCTCCGATCGCTCTGTGATTTTTCCGCGTCCTCCAAAAAGGCAAAAGTGGTTTGTTTGGGCCACTCAGAGTCACACTCAGAGAAAAAAAGCCGTCCAATGAACGCCGCTTCGTCTCGCAGCACAAAGCACTTTATGAAAAAGATCAAATAGACGCAGAAGTTAAAGGTAGATGGCAGAAAAACCAGCGTCGTTCATTCGGTTGCATTGTTTGGGGCTAGCAGTGCTAACGCTAGCAGTTAATTAATTCAGTTTTATCTCGTATTGCAATTAGAATAGAATATTAGAATACATAGAATATTGAAGTATGGAAGGTTTCTGCGATTAATGACTTTTATCGGATTATTTTTTAAAAAAAACAGACTCGGTGACTTGGACCCGCTGACTCAAGTGACATCACAGGAGGCATTTCAGTCGACTTTTTAAACTCCCGCTGTGTGAAATCGGCGGCGCTCTCCTTTAAGCGACGAGCCGGAGGGACTCCTGTCGATCACAACGTTCATAAGCTTCATGAGAAACTGTCGACATTTTACCCTTTAAGACTTCAAACTGCAGAAGTTTCCAGAAGGACTAGAGCACTTCTCTGTGGTGGTGTCTGGTAGAACAGTAAGTATCCTTTGGGTTTAAATAGAGATGTTTTCTTTTTATACAGCATTGCACATTGTTCCTGTAACATAGGAGTTATATCAAAAGCAAAATATTATGAGCAACAATAAATAATGTATTGGTTAAAAAAAAATAAGAAAGTGTGCTGTTTGTTTAAGGAGACAGGTCATAAGGAAATAAATTCATATTTTATTTAATATTTTATATTTATTTAATGTCCAAACTGTTCTAGTGTCTCTTCTTCCTATGATTTATAATTTATTTTATTGTTAATTAAAATGAGTTCATTCTTTATTAGTTCATAGTTATTTCAATATTAACAATGAAATTATAAATAATAATAATTAGTATTAATTAATTAATTTGTAATGCCATAGGTGATTTTGTCTTGAGGAAATATTAAATAGTCAGTTTATAAATTCTATAATGGCTCACAGCCGATGAGAGACAATAACTTATTACATTAGTAAATCTTTTATTTACTTATTGTACTGTTGCATAATTTTTTGAACAATATTATTTGTTACTGCTTATAAATTATAAACAAACTAACCAAATTATTGGAAGCATTGTCTAAACATTATTAAAAATGCTTTACAATGTAATTAACCATTTTTGCAGAGTATTATATCATCAGTTGCAACTTTAAAATGTTTAATATTACACTGACAATTTCAAAACAAAGTATTAACAAAGTGTTATAAATGTTTCTCTCTGTAATGTCCAGATTTCTCAAAGATTTATGAATAATATCCTAATAAGTAACAAATGTTTTAATAATTTTAAATATAAAGCGTCTAACACTAGAGCGCTAAGATTACAAATTATGGCAATATTAATTTTAGTAAATATGTTGTTTGTTCGGTTAATTCTCATTGTAACAAACATAAATAATGGTTATTGTGAAATATTGCCTTCATGAATATGTAAACATCAACAAACCATTTAAGCATTTCACATCTTTTTTATTTCTGCATTTCATTTCTTCAACAAGTTCATTGCACCCAGATCTACAATAGTTTGAAAACGTGCACAAAAACGTGAGTTTCTTCATCCTGCAAAGAATAATAAAAAATAAAATCTGACCCAAGCAAAAGAGGACAGCAGGAAACTAGTGTTAACTCCATAATTCTCCTTCTAGTTAATCATAATTTAATACCTCAGCATAATATACGTATAAAGACCGACACGTCTTCTTGTAGTTTTACCCCCTTGCAGCATCCCCAGCCCTGCAGTTAAAAAAAATATTTTCTCTATTTAAAACAAACATTTCCATGTTATTATTATTATTATTATTATTATTATCATCATCATCATCGCCGTTGTTACTGTGGTCTGTAGGAATTCAGAGGAAAGAAAATGTTCCCTCTGGTTCAGGCCCACACCTGGTGACGGACACCTGGTGGTCAAGCCCCGCCCACCCTGATCCGAACCCAAAAATGACGACTCCCAGAAGTCCTGATGGAGAAATAAAAGGGATGGAAACACGGGAATGACACAAAAACAATTTACTGAGCAAATGAGAGGCGAGACGCAAAAACAAAAATTAAATAAAAATAAAGTAGCTTAAAATTCTCCTTTGAACCCTAAAAAGGTCTTTGCCTGGAGGTCACCCCCCTTAAACCCGTTAAAACTCCCAATGCCTCAGTCAGGAAGAACACCTTCGAAACGGAAGATGGCAAATATGAATGAAGTCCACGCGCCGCCGTCTATTAAATAAAAAATAAATAGGTATTTATAAAGGGAAAGAACAGTCCATCTATAATGTTATGCTGTCGTAATTTTTTTTCTTCATTTTATTTTTAATATTTTCTAAGAAAAATCTGACATAAGAAACAACATTATTTATGCC
The DNA here is from genome assembly GCA_029721515.1 of Synanceia verrucosa. Classification (NCBI taxonomy): domain Eukaryota; kingdom Metazoa; phylum Chordata; class Actinopteri; order Perciformes; family Synanceiidae; genus Synanceia; species Synanceia verrucosa. Next base: position 1,714,381 of record CM056561.1, on the reverse strand, counting down.
TTTTCAGATTTTTCTAAAACTTTTTTAATACCTATATCAAGAAGATCATACAGATATACAGTAAAATAAGAGGGGGGAATACATCAGGAGGAAGTTTTTAAAAACTATAAGCAGAGGGAGGATTTAAAAACAATAAATAAATAAAATACCAATATCAGGACGATGGCATAATTACAAACGGAGGAGGAGGAGTCTAACCGAAGCAGGGAGGAGACGGTGAGTTTCGAGGACTTGGTTTTTGCATTAAGTTCAATAAAAGGGACCTCTTGGTAAAAAGTAGGGCGGGGGGTGAGGGTGGTGCTGATGGAGATCCTCCAGGTCAGTTTGCTGCCAGTCCAGTAGCTTCAGAGGACAGTCTGAGGAGAGACGAGAAGACACAGCTTCAACACTTGAGCATATTTATATATTTAAAAAAAAAAAAAAAAAACTGACCATATTAACAATAAAACTGAGCATATTAATAAGAATTTAATAACACTGAGAATATTAGCAAGAATTCAAAAACACTGACCGTATTAGTAATAATACAATAAAACTGAGCATATTAATAAGAATTTATTAACACTGAGAGTATAAATAATAATTTAATAAGACTGAGAATAATAATATTCTAATAACACTGATAATATTAGTAATAATTTATAAAATTAAGAATATTACTTAGAATTTAAAAACACTGATCATGTTAATAATATTTTAAAAACACTGATAATATAATATTTAATAACACTGAGCATATTAATAACATTTTCTTTAATAACAGTTTATTCTGGAAACATTAAAAAAAATGAACAAACGATCCATTGATCGATCAGATGATGAACAGTGTGAGATGTTTCAACCAGCAGTTTCCACAAACCTGCAAACATTTTGAATATTCTTTAGTCTGACAGTCTGATGCTCTGAATGTTATATTAACACACCGAGAGCTTTGGATCACATTTATTTCACTGGACACACAGTCCATTTTTCTTGTGAAACCCTTTACTTCACAGCCTGGACGTATATTTTATTTTGAAAGGACAATAAATAACGGTGATGGTGAATTAAGTCTTTGACTTGTGGACAAATGTGATCCACATTTTCACAAACCAGACGAAACTGATCTAATGATGGTGAAAATAAAGGACAGAGAAGATCATCGTTAGCTGCAGCTCTCTTGTTAAAGTAATTTTATAGAAACATTGGAAGTAAAGACATCTCAGTGGGCTGGTTCTGGCCCTCGAGCCGTATGTTTGACAACCCTTGGTGGTCTGCGATGATGCTACTAACAACCAAGGAGGAAACTGAAAAAAACTTCTGAAATCACAGAATCTAATATTGTTTAACCCTTCGCTTCACGGCAATGGAAAGTCACCCAGTGGGCCGGGTTGGACCCTTTGGAGGGCCAGTTCTTTCCCCCGGGCCGTATGTTGGTCACCCCAGCACTGAAAGAAGCATCTAATCATATCAGACCTGAAACGCCGCTGCTGCAGCCTCTTACCGGGCGTTGATCAGGTACTCGGCCAGGCTGATGCTGGCGTGGGTGCCGGTGATGGTGACCTGCCGGTCGGTGGAGCCCTCCACTGGGTTGGCGATCTTGATCTGAGCCCCTGACATCGAGCGGATCTCATTGATCTTTGTGCCCTGACGGCCAATGATGCAGCCAATGAGCTGAGGGAGGAAAGGGAAAAATAAAACATCTTGGAAAGGAGCTGCTTTGAAGGGGTCTTCCTGGTGACGGGACAAAAGGGACTCACATCGTTTGGAATGGTTAACTCATGAGAGCCGGTTTGTGCAGAGGCGTCCATCCCAGCTGAAGGAAAGGCAAAGAAGACAAGGTGAGCGAGCAGATTATTCCACATCGACACTGATCTCATGTCAGTCTGCCCACCTACCCTGGAAGCCCTGGTTGCTGTGTGCGATGGGGAAGGGGCTCTGCTGCATGGCCAGCTGGTGAAGTTTGGTGAGCTGCAGAAACAACAGGAGGGGGAGGGGTGATGTGGAGAGCAAACAGCACGGTGAGGAAAACCCAGGAGACACTTCAAAAGCTGAAATTATTTCCCTTGTGTGGCGTGACGATGATGAGAGGAAAACATGAAATGGGACGTGCGGAAAATAAAATGTTTAACAATGTGTTGGAGTTGTTAAAAGGTAGTTTCAGGCAGGAGGGGGGTGGGGGGGTGAAATAAGAAGGTGGCATGGCTTCCAGGACCGAAGTTGGAAATATATTGGATCACTTACAGAGGGCCCTTCACTTACATCAGGCTGTGGAATGGCGTGCTGCCCTTGGACAGCATAGGCCTGCAGGGAGAGAGAGCACTATTTAGCAGGAAGTGAACAAAGACAGGTGACAGGAAGCTCAACACTGCTACAATTAAACTACTCTGGTGCTTCAGCAGAAAACAAAAAGGGGGAATATTCACCCCTGAAAACACGTTTTATACTTTAGAATTTAGCCATACCCATTGTCTAAATAGTCTATTTCATTTGCCATAAAAAAATATATTTCTCTATTTTGGTAGATAATGTAAATATATTATTTCTATAATATTTTTTAATTGTCATTGTTTTATTTTCAAGGGAATTTATGGGAACAAACAGGAATAAAAAGGAAATTTATAACAAGGAACTTAAATATAGTTGGGAAAATACACTGGAGCATCATTTTGGCTCTAAAAATAGATTTAATGACACCTGAATGGTTCTGCTATTCTCTGTTAACATTCACTTGTTCAGTAAAATATTAAAAAAAAGTCATTAAAAAAAAAGTTAAACTCACAGATAAATGTTGAAATGTATTTGTTTGTTTTACTTAGCACAGATGCCTTTCTGGATATACAGTAATAGTAATAATACGTTACGATACTTACGATATTTTTATTTACTAAACAATTTTTACCATAACTTGTTTATGCTGCTGTAGGAAGTGAATTTGTCCCAATGAGGGACAAATAAAACATATTAGATTCTTTGACAGTTTGTTTCAATTTCCAATTATTTCTCTTAAATTCCCATAATTCTCATGGGTAGTTTTCAATTTAGAATATTTCCAACATTCTCCAGCCGAGCTTCACGTGGAAAGTTTAAAAATCTATTCTAATCTACAAACAAACAAACGTTGTTTACCTGACCACCTGCAAAGATGACAGGAGAGCCTGAGGGTTTGGGTCTGTAGGGGATGGTCACTCCCTTTGGTGGAGACTGAAAACACACAGAGGTCCACCCAGTGAGCGTTAGCGTCGACACACATCAACAAACCCAGCAGGTGTCGTCATCGTACCTCGAGCATGACGACGCAGATCTGCTTGACGCACTCGATGATGGACTGAGGGGTCCCTGCGACGGTGATGGCTCGCTCTGTCGAGTTGGGCAACATGTCCCCTGCTACTTGTACCTGAGCTCCGGCCGACTGCCAACGACAGAACACACAGCAGTTAGGACCAGTTTCCAGCCCTCTGATTGGCCGTTGATGGAAATTAAAATATTGATATTATTATTATTCACATTTAGGGCTGTCAAAATTAGCATGTCTCTGGCAACGCATTCTGGACAGTTTGTCCAAGAAGAGTTTGATCAGCATTATTACTGCAGTAAAGTGGACAGAGCAACAATAACAAGAAGGACTAATAAAAAACAAGAGCATCAATAAATGATGCTTAAATGTCTAAGTAAGCAGCAATCACGTGGAATGTCTTCAAATTTTCATATTTGTTTTACTTTATCATGATTATGTTGTATAAATAAAATTTGATTAAGCACACGGTTATTTCCACACCTGGAAAGCAGCTGAGTATCAGAGTGTAACAGGAGGCCTTCACCTCCATGCAGCCCTGCACCTGAAGACAAAGTGTGCAGAAAGAAAGATGGCGTACCTCTCTAATTTCCTTGATCTTGCAGCCACCCTTGCCGATGAGTGAGCCACACTGGCTGGCAGGCACGACGAGGCGCATGGTGACCGGTGGTTTGCTGGTGGCCGTACTGTTAGTCATTGAGGTGCTGATGTCCTGGAGGAAGGCCACACCACAACAAACAGTCAGAAACACTTTTTTTTAAACTAACTAATCTAAATAGGTCTGCTGCTTTAAGGCGTCACAGTAAAAAAACCAACCTCCTCCAGTTTCTCGATGATCATGGAGAAGGCTTTGAAGATGGACGTGGTGGGTCCAGCGAGGGTTATGATCCTCTCCGGACAGTTCCCCTCCGAGATGTTGATGCGAGCACCACTCTGGACAGAAAATAGGAAACATCTTTACAGGCTGTCACAAGAAGTTATGGATGTGATTCTTCTTGTTTTGTTTTTTTTAAAGCATCTCACCTCTTCTCTCATCTTCTTCACAGACTCTCCTTTCTGTCAGAAAGACACAATATTTACAAAACACAGCCGATGGGAAAGACGGATATGAGCAACAAGCTGCCAGTTGAAACAACTCACCTTGCCAATGATGCTTCCAACCTCCTGCAGGAGAGAGAGAGAGAGAGAGAGAGAGAGCATGTTAAAGAAGAACCACCAGAGTAAAGCCTGGTCTGCTCCTGAAAACAATTTTTGCATCAGATCACACTGAAACGTCTCTGTTAATGCAGCCAATCAGGTTTGTGCAGAAACCTCTGGAGTGTCAGGAAGGACATTCAGTCAGCAGCTTGAGTTTCCTGGAGCTGCAGGAGGAGGCAGAGCTCTACCCCCACAACAAAACCCTGACTGACTGTTTACTGAGGGTAGTTTAACAGCCAAAGAGACAGCGTCAGCGTCAACAGTTTGATTTCCTGACAGTCGCTGGTTTTGGGGGATCCACAGTAAACCCAGAGTGTGGATAGGACACTAGAAGTTCCAGTTTGTGTTGAATGCATTTACTTCGCTGGTTGCCTCCTTGATTATTCCGCATGGTTTGACAAAACTAGTTTTGTTCAATCTTCGCATGATTTGTCAGACTCATTCTACATTAATAATTAGGTCCAACCTGCTGCAGGCTGTTCCCAGGCCTTCCAATAACAAAACATGACATTAACAATGACGAATGACTGACAATGATGAATGCAGACAGAAGAAAAAAGAACTCACAACAGCAAAACACTCACACCAAAAATAAACAGGGCAGCACAAACCCATACTCTAGGTCATACTCTCAATGTCTTTAAAGAAACAACATGAATGCTTGTTGCTTGGGTGTTAGGAATATCCTTTCACACTTAGTGACAGTTAGTTCCCTAAGTTTAATATATAAATCTGAGGTTCGAGAAGATGTTCTGCCCAAAACACAATGCTACAGGTTGTTGTGGTGTCATATATATGCACACAAAACAGCCAACTGTGTCAGAATATTTTAAGCAAGCATTTATAGATAATTTCTGTGCATCATTACAAATCCAAACCGATTCAATTCTTCATCCTGAAGGTCCTCATTCATCACCTTCCTCCATGCCTTCTGGAGCCAGACATGAAGAACGAAACCTGGTGATTTCATGAATTAAAGTGTACTCCGGCATGCAGTCACACTCACCTTCCCGTGCATGAGTAGCCGGATGGTTAAGGTGACATTCAGTCCTCCTTCGACCAGACTTGAGTCCATCGCTGCAGCTTGAAACTGGCCAACAATAGCGGGTCTTTGGTCACTGGTTGAGCGTCTGCAACATAGTGGAAATGTGACCATCAGGGACCAGAGTAGCAACTGGACACTATGAAGACATCTAGCCTTGTTTACTAAAAACAGCTAACAGAAACCATGCAGCAGGTTAGCACAAGTTAGTTATGAACTTTGATTGCGTTAGCTGGTCATGCCAAAGAAAAATGAGCCGCCTCAGTCCAGCAGTTCACGTAGTAGACTGGCCCGGATCCCCTCATTCATGTTAGCACAATGACCCAGTGTGTCCCTGGGGCGCTGGCTATTTCCTGGCGTCAGACACCAGTAACAACGTCGATCCTTGACTATATGAACAAAAGTGTAAAAACTATTCCGTGTGCTGAGTTTAAGTGTGTCCATAACGTCAGTATAATGGATAACATCGTAGGCGCTATTCAGGAGACGAGCATCGCACGGAACTGAATGCTAACGTTAGCATGTTGACATCTGAGCGGTGCTAACTTCCTGAATTTAGAGGAATAAATAGACTAAGAGGATGTTTAGCCACCAAGTGTATAAATCGCGTGTTAAAAACCAGCAGCTAGATACGAAATCCCAGCTGTAAAGTTAAATAAAGTGCTGTAATTTTCCACGCAGGTCGTCACCGTTAGCGTCGCCTGATCCAGAGAATAGCCTGATCCCGCGGCCTAGGGAGCGCACTGAGGCACGCCGTTATCCCCGTCCTTCACCCCGGAACAAACAGATACAAAGCCGCGTTTCGTGGAGATCTTACCCGAACCGTCCCTTGAAGAGTGTTCAGGGGGTGGGTAGGGTGGCGAGGGTGGAAGGGGAGAGGTTCGGGAGGGAGTTTTAAAAGGATCCGGGGAAGAGGGAAGAGACGCCGCTGTTCGATCGGACTCCACTCTTCTGCTTGGCACAAAAGACAGGATACGTTCAACTTTGACCCCTGGGCAGCCCCGCCCCTCCAACGAGTAGGGGGTCGACCACGCCTCCATGTACGTGTTAACCACGCCCACCCCGGAGCAACATAACGATTTTGTAACAAGCTATGTAAGAAAAATAATAATATAATATAAATTAATATTTAATTAAATACTATATTTAGACCATGAATATGACTTGAATATTAAATATACAATTCACACAATAAACAGTGAAATTTCGCTGTGAAAAATGGTGCCAATTATTTTAATGTTTATTATTGTATTTTAGGTAAGGAAAGGCTTGTTTATTTATTATCGTGTTACAGATACAAAAAAAGACTTATTTTGGGTTTTCACAATATTATATTATTTTTTTTTTTTTAATTTTACTTGAATATGTAATTTGAAAATAAATATAAAAGAAAATATCTTTATAGTAAGTACTAAAAATAAGTATATTTATTTTATTTCTGCAAATTAAATGAAATTTAACACAATATTTAGATGATGGATATGACTCACAAATTAAGTGAAGTATAAAATAAATATTTCTTTTTGTTTTACAAATATAACATTCTGAAAACTGTGCAACATTTAGTAAGTGGAAGGAAATTATATATACACAAATTATAATTACAACCCTATATAATCTCAGAGAGCCAGGTCAGTTAAACCAATGAAACTCATTAATCTGATGTTGTCATATAAAATATGGCCGTAGCTAAAAATGGAGCAATAATTAATAGACCAGTGAGATCACAGGTTTAATAATAATATAACATTCATTCTCTCCCTCTCTCTCTGATGAAAATAATAATTTCTAATATTTTGAATGAGGACAGATGAAGCTCAATGCTGATAATAAAACACTGCTGCAGTTATGTGGGAGTCCAACAGATGGAGTAATACCTCTGCACTGATCTGCAGACCTTCCTGTCTGAACAAATTTAGAAATATATTTATATATTACATAAATATATAAATCAAGAGGAAGGCCAACAGTGAAAGTCATGACATGTTTAATGTGAGGACAATAAGTTTAACGTTAAAACAGGATAAACAGTTTATTGTTATAACATGTATATAGATGATATTCATTTTTCATAATTAAATAATAATCCTAGCTAAATATATACATGTGAGTTTAATAACAACAAACCTTGTTTTGGTGTTTAATCTATATTTATTATCCAAATTTCTAATATCAAAGTGTTTACACTCCTGGTTGTTGTTTTTTCTGTATGCTGCCTTTGTATTTTGTACTTTTATTAATAATATTAGTTGTAAAAAAATGCCTAACTAAAGCCTGAAGTCTGTAGTGACTTGGGCTGGGAACCGGAGAGTCGCTGGTTCAAGTCCAGGTCGGACCAAGTCTAGAGAGTGGACTTGGAGCTGGAGATGTGCCGGTTCTTCATCCTGGGCACTGCCGAGGTGCCCTTGAGCAAGGTACCAAACCCTCAACTGCTCGGGGCGCCTGGATAAGGGGCAGCCACTCTGACACCTCTCCATCAATGCATGTGCGTGGCGTTTCATAACCTGTGTGTGATGTGCAACTGAAAAACAATACTAACAGAGTGAAAAAATGTAATTACCCCAGTGAGGGATCAATAAAGTAATTTGTCTTCTTCTTCGTCTTCTTCTTCTTCTTCTTCTTCTTCATGGCTTTATACATAGTAAATTGATTTTACTGAAATCCAAATATGAAGTAAACACTGAGCTCCCTGATGAGATTTGAAAAGTGCTGAATCTCTTAGAAGACTTCACCTCTTGACCTGAAAATAATGAACCTCAGCTTTGGGCTATTATTATTATTATTATGGGCTCTTTTAAAACAAAGAATATGATTGATGACTTTCCGCTTCATGATGGATTGTGTTGTTTCCTGCGAGGGCTGTTGTTTTGTTGTTCTGTCACATGATTGATGGGATAAATGGGCTCTTAATTGTTGGCTATAGTGTTTATTTTGAATCAGAGGAGAACAGCAGTGCTGGATTAAAACCTTATTATAGTTCTTTATAAGTGTGTAGAGCAGCAGAGCAGTGCTGTTACACAGTGTTCATGCTCTGCTTCACAGAGTTCTGCCTCAGCACATGTTCATTAATCTGGTGCACATCAGAGCACCCACAATACAATTAGTCAGTGGTCAGAAAGGCTCGTCATTATCCTCAGCTAATCTGCTATTCCCCTGAATGGTCAATCTGCCATAAAGTCAACCCTCCATCAGATCTACACAGCATGTTTTTTTTTAATTTTCAAAATTATGACGTGAATAAATAAATTATTTATCTAAAATAAAACAAATAATTAATGAAAATGCATAAAATTAATTAAGATAAAGAGGCAAATAATTGATTAAATAAATAAAAAATAAAGGAATATTAATTCAAATAATTGAAATAAACAAGATAATAAAATAAAGTTAAACAAAATAAAATAAAACACAACAAAATTGTTTAATTAAAATAAATTAAAATCGAAATAATTTATTTAAGTAAGAATAAAAAATACAAAAAAAGTAAGTAAGTAAAGTAAGTTTACAAATTGTGACAAACATTTTTTTTTCAATTTTTTATGTTATGCATACTACAATATGTAGTAGAGTGTCTTTTTCACTACAGATAGAGAGATTTAATTTCAGATTAAATATCAAAAAACGCACCTACTAAAACTGAAACACTAAATCCCAAAACATGTACTAAAAACTATGCAAATAGTGTGCAAGTACGCAGTAAGTATCCTTTTATGTGCCATTTACCTGTGCAAATGGGCTGAGAACATGCAAATATATAATGTTATTTTCTGTGTTTATGTGGAAAACAAAGAACAAGTGGAAGCTTTTCAATCAGCACAGTCTCCCTGGCCTTTTATGTTGCTCTGCTTACATTTATCTGTCCGACCAAACCTCCTCCCTGTTCCCAGAGTCTCTCCTCCTGCTGAGTGGTCATTGATTACTGCCCATGAACTGTATGATGAAATGCCACTCGCCCACCTAGCATCCTCTTGTCGTCCCGCTGCCTCGCCATCTTTTCCAGCCTGTATGAAGCTCACAGTGTTACATAACCTTTCTGTGGTGGGGATCCACATCTGGCTTGACTTTTAGAGCTGCATGCAGGCTACAGCAACAGCACCTCTTTACAACAGCAGAAAACACGTTTTATTCTCATCAGCTGGAGATTGCTGCAGTAAATGATGTGGATTACAGTGTGAAACCTGGTGACACACTGAAATCCGGAGAGAGGGGCATCCGATTAGTCAGCTCATTAGTAAGTGCAGGAAGAGGTTTCTTTAAAAATTAAAAAAAAAAAAAAAAGCAGAGCCAACAGTGGAGGAAGAAGTAAGGTGGATTTTCTCATTTTACTTACTATGTATATTGAGCTGGGTAATTTATTCTATAATAATGCATCATTATTTATGAGTCCATTTAGTTTTAATATAATGAAAGTGTGAAAAGTTCCTGTGTGTCCCTGTGAACTGTTGTGGAGTAGAAGAATAAAGTAATAAAAGATCACAGTACTCAAGTAAAGTACAAGTACTTCAAATTTAAAGTAACTCAAAGTACTGAAAGAGGTATTCCATGAGATTTTATTTCTGCTTGATTTGAGTGAAAACCATAGAAATGTGCTCAAATGTCTGCAAATATACAAATACTGCAGTATTCCAATCACCACTGTGTTACCTCCTCTAGTGATAGTGACATTTATTTAAATATAATCTACCAAACTGCCACTTGAAGTGCAGTACTTAATGTACTTATTGTTTTCCACCACTGACCTCCAGTGTATTAAATGTAGTGATACTAGCAGTACTGCCTTTTGTGAGTAGAGGCATACAAAACAAGACGAAATGTTGGGATTCAGATTGGAGATGCAGAGCTGCACTGCAGGACAAAACTCTGCCTGCTGGGTGTGAACAGAACCAGAACCAGAACTAGAACCAGAACCAGAACCAGAACCAGAAGCCTGCATGGTGTCCACAATGTTAGTTCAACCGACCTGCAGGGTCATGGCTCACAGCTCATATCATGTCATCCAGTCAGGAAGCAGAGAGGCCGCAACAAACCTATTTGTGGAGATGTTCTACAAATAGGTTTTGCTCCCACAGAGACAAATAATTGGCGCGATATCTTGGGGGCACGAACACGATGAGCGCTGTGAAGCCAGTCCTCCACAGGAAGAGGCAGCTCTGCAGGCCAGAGGACTCTGTTCAGGGAAACACATGCTACACTGGGACACAGCTGAAACATTTAGCCCAAATACTTTCTTCATCTGACAGCCAAAAACTTTATCATTAAATGACTACATGACTACATGTCTAAACATAGCCGACAGTACACTGGGCTCACATCTAGATCAAATATCTGTGTTTACATGCAGTCATTGAATACGAAGACAGTGAACAACACGTCTGCTAAATGCCAGCATGCTGTCACTTGTTAGCATGTGTTAGCAACATCATTAGCCCAAAGCTCCACTTGTTTTAACGCCATGCCTCATTCTGTCTGCGTCACCTAAAAGGGCAAAATAAACATCATGAGTTTCATCTGAAATGAATCCCAAATGGAGCAGCCGTTAGCCTCGGAAATATGGAGAATTAAAGCAGCAAATGCACAAACACCTGGCAGTAAACGTTTTAAAGTGGGAACAGCTACGTCTGATCTGAAGCACAGTTTGGCAGTTAACGGTGCAACAGCTTTCCGCCTCCTCCAAAACACTCACTATACATCATTCAGTGCTCACAGAGCAGCAGACAAAGCAACTATCCCACTATTTTCATTCGCTCTGCCAACACTGTGTCACTGTTGACACCAATGCTGCAAAGAACCAGTTACAAACCTCATGTTAAGGAAACGGCGTGATTTGCTTTCATTTTCGTTTTCATGATATGGACGAAACGAACAATGACGGCTGGTCTGTTCCATTTTTGAGAAAGGAAAACACATTCAATGATTATAATTGCCAGTGTTTGAATAAAATGTTGAGCTTGTTGAGCTTGTCAGAAACTGTTATAAACTGATTTTTTATTCTGTTTCAAGCCACATTCTTACAGTTCTCTCTTTCAACATTGGCGGTTTTTAACTGGATACTTTAATTTTAGTCGTCAGACGTCTGAATATGAAGTCACCAGAGAAACAAGCTGAGCTAACCTTAGCATCGGCTCGTCAAATCGTGGAGAAACACTGATTTTCAACGTGAAGCGGCTTTATTCAGTGAGTTTAGCTGACTGACATGAGGACTACAGCTCCCATGATCCCACACTGCTTCACCAAACTCTGCCTTTGGGTCTTTTTATTCAGACTTCAGGCCTCATCTTGATCATTTGGCACACATGCTGGTCCTCTGGCTGCTTGAGTGGCATCCAGTCAGGCTTTGCTGGGTGTTAATTATCTTCTATCTCGATCACCTGGAATAGATGACTGCTGAAGTAACAGCCAGCTGCAGACAGGTACAGGTGGAGCTACTCTCCACTGCAGCTGCACTAATTATCAGTCCTGTTGTCAGATAATCTTGCTCAGAGGAAAAAGTATTCAGTTAACAATACAATGAGCGGCAGCCTCCGTGGATATCCAGCCTGGGCTCAGATGCAGAGTTATTAGTCATGGTCTTATCCAATCAGCTGCCTTTAATGCTTGTGCCACTGGGCATTACTCTGGAGAGGACAGATTGTCTTTTATTGTCAGTTTGATTTCAAACTGCAGATTAGTCATACTCACACTGTGGCTGGTGGTGCAGACCTCTCTCCCTTTGTGTGGATATAATGTTTGCATTTGTGCCTCCAAACATCTGTGTGGTCGTTATCCATCCTGACAGACGTCCATGAGAAGACACATCCAAAGACTAAAGACGGGAATCCACCCTGAAACAGCCTTTCACTAAATATATGTATGATATTAAAGCTGAATAAGTGTACATAGACAGTAGCGGTGGTGTTATCCACAAAAAGCAAATAATGGCACTGTAAGCATCTGTACAGTAAGCATCCATAATAACATCAGAGGCATATTGTCTGCAATAAAGTGAGAACGTATACCATCATGATCATGTCCGCTGTATTTTTACAGGGGATTCAAGGGGTTACAAATAAAAGGCACACATTTTCAATGCCAGTGTTTGATTCTGATAATTTCTGCGTAATTCCAGACCAGAAATTGCAAAGAGATGACTTGAAATCAGATGGGTAAATTCAGAATGTATTTCTGTAGATTTACATTTTAAATTAAATTTGCAGAAAAGGTAATTGAAGCCCCATGACCCTATGAGGATAAGCGGTAGATAATGGATGGATAATTGAAGCGCTGACAGAATATATATTTACATTTGCATTGTAGTCTTTTTAAATGGCCGCTTAGGCCATGAACACAAACACAGCACGATGTTTGCCAATTTCTGCATATTTTTAATTACTTTATCTATTTACAGATTTACACACAGGCCATGGACAGTTTAAAACACTTCATTAATTATTAGCTTATTAGGTTTACTTAGTTATTTTAATTTTCTATAGCACACTGGGGTTTTTCTTGTTGTATAACTGGTTGAAAACATTTAGTCATTTTAACTCTTAATATTTTTCTGAATAAGGACGATGAATTAAACTCTGGTTTAACACCACACTGTGATGTAGCCGTGATATATTTTGGTTTATATTTTAAACACACTGCCAAAGCGGCCACTTCAAGATGGCGACCTTGACAACAAAGAGATCTTTTTTGTATTATGCAGTTGTGTTTCTGAAGTCCAACATTTACTCTCTTTTAATTCTGTTTTTGGACGGTTTTATGTCAACTCCTGAGGGAAATATGCCTCTTCAGCTGCTAGCTTCAGTGCTAGCGGGCCTCTATAGCTGCTAGCTTCAGTGCTAGCATGCTTCTATAGCTGCTAGCTTCAATGCTAGCAAGTGTCTATGGCTGCTAGCTTCAGTGCTAGTAAGCTTCTATAGCTGCTAGCTTCAGTGCTAGCAGGCCTCTATTGCTGCTAGCTTTAATGCTACCAAGCTTCTATAGCTGCTAGCTTCAGTGCTAGCTGCTATAGAGGCCTACTTGCAAGCTGCTAACTTTGTCTGTGTGCCATTTGACGTTTGGCAGCTTGTTTATGTTAGTTTTCTTTATTCTTATTTGATGAAAACTGCAGCTGGGGACAATATGAGAGGAGCAAGGGTGAGTCAAACATTAAAGTTGTAAAAAAAAGAGTTAAAAGATGATAAAACTCTGTAGAGCCAAAGGGAAGTGCACCTAGCTACTTGCTAGCTAACGATCTGAATGATCACACTGGACATCAGCAGTCATTTGATGGATATCTTAGCCATTTAATTGGTGTTATTTAATGTATTTATACTCTTGTCACATGAAACATCCAGATAATAGCTAAATGAGTAACAATATACATCATAACATGTTTTATCAAGACTTAATTCTTTATTAACAGTGATGAAAATCCATCTGCTGGTGAAAGCCACAAGAAAGCTCCAGAACAAAGGTACTTGTTTTATTATTTCTAATGTCCAGAATGAAGCATTACAGTAAATGTGATTACAACTGTGCTAGCAAGCATTCATTATATGTTCACACCAGATGCTTCATCAGAGAATAAGCCACTATAATTATTAACAAATGCACTCGAAACGTCCTTATCTGTTTACGGCTACATCATAGTGTGTTATATTTATTATGTACTTATAGGCATATTGCTGATAAACAATCATAATGAAGTGAAACATTTGTGGTGGGTTTTATCTGTTGACGTCAGTGTTTCTGAAATCCTGTCAAGCCTGTGGGATTTTTTTTCTGACTCACATTCACATAAAACTCATTTGAAAGGAACATCTCAAACAAAAAACCCTCCAGACCATATGAGTCAGTCACTGTGAGCTGAAACTACTTATGACTCATTAAACTTAAAGTTTCTGAGGATTTTTTTTGGAGGAAAAAAACACTTTGGGCACTTTTGGGAAGTTGTTTTTAATGAATATTATCAGAATCAGTTTTATCTGATAGAACTAGAAATAACAACCAGGAACGAAGACAACAAAGCTGGACAATAAACGTGAGGAAAAGGTCTGTACCAACTGGTGTTTGTATAATGTGTCTATTTAATTGGTCAGTATATCCTGAGAATTTATGCAAATATATAAAATAATATATTAAAAATGTTATATGTAAGGCAAGGATTCTGCAGGCTGTGTAAAATAATTTGATCCATTGTTATCTAAAAAATAACATTATTTATAAGATAAGATAAGAAAACTTTATTAATCCTGAATGAAATTGTTTAAATATAATAGCATTAATGACCAGATTTCTGGTAAAATAAAAATAAAATAAAAAAATATTTGAATGCAAGTCAAGTGTTCGAGAAGAATTTATTATATAATAGCATGAATTACCAACATAAAATAAGAATGAAATCATAAAAAAGACTATATACGTTTATATAAATTGTAAACAATGCAAATAAATAATTTGATCCTTTGTTATGAGAGAAAACGCTGCGTCACTTATTAATTCATGATTTCTTCTTTTTTAAATGGCAAAAAAACCTAAGAATTTCATTGTCAGTAATCACTGAGCTCTGACTGTCTGTACCTTTATTTTCATTTTACTTTTTTGGTGAATTTTTCCTTTAAAGTCCTTGAATCATCACAGAGCATCAGTCGCGCGCGCACGTTGCCTCCAGGTGCGCGCAGTGATTCATCAACCACCGTTTGCTCACGAGACGAGTTTATTCCGGTAGTTCATTCTGGAGGCTGGCTGTTTTGTGACCTCCCCTCCTCCTCCTCCAGCACCTCCTCCTCCTCCTCCTCCTCCACCACCTCCATCACCTCCTCCTCCTCCTCTCTCATCCCGTGTCTCGACGCACCAAACGCTGCAGCAGCAGCTGCACCGGCAGCCTCCAAACTGCGCCGCTATGGATCCCTCTGAAACCCGATGAGCTGCCTCCAGAGGACCGCCTGACCTGCGGGGAAAGAGCGCACCGTCATCCGGAGGGATAATCCACATGAATATTTCTACATGTTGTTTACCTCCCCGACACACGGACAGCCCGGTGACAGCGGCTCTACGGCCGACATGTAGGAGCTGGATAACCGACACTCTCTGAGCTGAGCGCACCGACAGGACCAAGGTAAGCGGGGCTGCTCATCGGGCGTTGCGGGGTTTGTTTGTGTCAAACAACGATGGGAGCTCAGGAGGCTGCATTGTTCAGCATTCTACCTGCACCACCTCCTTCTGTGGAGTTGAGGTTTTAAACAGGTCGCTCTTCACCTGTCTGGAGCTGAACATGAATGTCAGCAGCCTGGCTCCATCAGGAGTCTCACTCTGTCACACTTGGATGGATCCAAAGTCAGTTCAGTGCTGGGGAGTAACTGAGTACTCCACTACTCCACAGAAACCACCTAATCTCTGCAGGGACATCACATTTCAGTTTGTCCATAGCATAATAATTCTGCTTACATCATGTTTCTCAAGAAAAACAACATCATGTCATAGTTTTTATACTCATCAGGACCCAGTGAGCCCAAATAGCAATTAAAAAAAACATACCAAACCATCAGTTACTTCTCAGCTTTATTGATCATTATTTTTTCACCACAGACACCCATTATAAACTGCAATGTATATTATCAATTCAGTCACCATAATCAATTTATGGTGACTGAAATATGAGATTTTTTCTGTATTCATGAAGACTCAACAAAGTCAACACAGACCTCATGTGTTTAAAGGAGAGTAATCAGTTACATGATGTTGTTTTTCTTGAGAAAAAATGAAGTAAGCAGAATTATCATGGTGTAGACAAACTAAAATATGATGTCCCTGCAGAGATTAGGTGGTTTCTGTAGAGTAATCAGTTACTCAGTGAACTGACTTTGTTGGTTCTTCTCGAATACAGAAACAACAGAAAAAGTCATATTTTAATGTTAATTTTAACCTATTTTTATATTTGTGTCCATTTTGTGGGGGAAAAAACTGTATTCAGCATTATTTTCCTGCGAAATGTCATCTCAGACACATCATATACTGCAAATGTATAAAAATGTCAATATTTTATATCAATATCATCAGCTGCAGTCACTATTATAGTAGCATTATAGTGACTCAAAACATTTTTAAATGGATTAATTCTAAATTCATGAAGACTCAACAAAAGTCACTGTTTTCATTTCAAAATCAATTCAAGTCACTCTCAATCAATAATGGTGCAGCTGATGAATGTATTGTCATATTTATACATTTGCGGTATATAATAGGTGTCTGAGGCACAGAAATAATGCTGGATTACACTTTACAATGTGAAAAACCTGTTTCTATGTATATGAGTATAATTTGTGCTTGACAACATTATCAAATCTTTCCTGACTTCTTCAGCCAGTTTATTTTTTAACACGTCTCTTTTGTGAACAATTAGACACATCTCTGTTAGCTTTTAGCTCTGTGCTGATTTTGAATTAATCGGCGCTAAATTACCATTTACTTGTATTTGCTCGGCTTGTTTTTCTTGGCTTTTGATGAATGTAAAATCAGAACCAAAGCAGCGCTCTCCTTCTTTATCTTCCCTTTGAAGTTGCATCACTGTCGCCGCTGCAGTAATTTGAAAATATAAGCGTTTGGGAGCATGTGAGGAACATCCCAGTGTGGATGTGAAGCACACTGATCGATAGCCAGTTTGTATGGAGGCCTGTGTTCCAGCAGTCGAGCAGGAGTCCCGACAATTAAAAGCCTATTTTGTTGTCGTGGAAGGCTGATTAATAATTCATCAGCAGCTCAATGGGACCACAAATCTGTGGATGGCGTCGCAGAGCAGAGCAGTGCTCTGGGTTTAGTCGTCATAATGCAGGCTGGATGGTAAATATTCCTCTTTCTGATTGTCTGTGCTTGTGATGAACAAACATGCATCAGGCAGCCGAACAGCTAACGCTCCGGGTGTCCTGAATAAAACAGCTCGGTCGGTGGTGGGCTGCAGGCTCTCGCTAAGGTGTCAATGTCATATCTGCTGCCAGGGAGCCAGCAGCCACGATGATACTGTAGCAGAGAGTTTGAAGAAAGCCCAGCTGGCTCTGGTTCAGGATGGTGGGTGTTGAAAAAAATCTGGCTTAGTCAGGACTACTGCAGGGAGTGATTAGACAAGATGCTGTACAGTATCACACACATCAGCGTGACGTCAAAGAGCTTTAGAAGTCTTTTCACACTGTGTCAATAAGTGGAGCAGCGCTGCAGGAACACTGAAGAAGCATTTAGCTCAGTGTCTGAAAAGGTCGTACTTTTTGTTGGATTCTCGTCACAACTCTTTGCTTTTCTGTCGCAGTAAAAACGGCCTTAATGTTGTGAATTAAACTGGAGTTAAGTTTAGGAAAGAGATACAGTACCGGAAAGACGTTTGCAAAGTGAAAATGACACGGGACAGGAAATGTAGTGGAAAGTTGTATAAAACAGAAACACAGAGTACCACTACCTTAAAATTGTACTTAAGTAAAGTGTGAGTAAAAGTACTTAGTTACTTCCACCACTGCATTTATTCAACAGCCGTAGTTCCAGATTACTTCATGGTTTTATACATAAATGTAAGATCTACATATAAAACATGACACACTGCTGCAAATGAAAGTACCCAGCAGTCAACAGTGTAGTTAAAATTAGATCTTCATCAGTAAAACGTACTTCCACATTAACACACCAGCAGCAAATTATCCAGTGATATAATAAAACGATTATTATTAACTGAGCATTAAACAAAACATTAAAACAAGAAACCACAAGTTCCAGGTGGTGAACATCAGTGACAGAGTAACATGGAAAACAATGGGCTTAAATAAGTCAAGGAGATGAAGATGATGATGATTTAGGTCGTTACCATGGCAATGTTTGGTCTGGTTGTTTTTTAGCCCTTTCACAGTGTGTTTTCACTTAATTAAAGTAAATTATAACCTTTTTAGTCGTTTAAAAATGTTTTATTTAGTGTTTAGTTTGGTTGCATCTTAGCTCCATCCTCTTATGTCTCTTCTGGTTGCAAAAAACCAAGATGGCGACAGCCAAACTGCCAAACTCAAGGCTTCAAAAGGGCAGTCCACAAATCAATGAGTGACATCACCTTGACTATGTCCTCTCACTACATACATTGTTCAGCAAACAGTATTACTGATTACCAAAACATTTTGAATGGTTAATCCACCAGTATGTGCAAATGATATCTTAAATGATAAAATATATTAATTGTTGTTATCCAGGAAAGCACATTATTATAATTTGTTTGATTGAGATGTTAAATTCAGTTATTTCCTGTCATTCTTGAACAGAAAAATGTGTTTTAGTGGTTGTTTGTTATTCTGGATTCATTTGTGACTTCTCAGTGAATTCCAGTGTTCTGGATCAAATTTGGGTCTAAAAAGGTGAATTCAGTTTAAATTCTTCACTGCTGTTCAAAATGATGAAGAGTAGTGAACTCAGTGAGGAAGAAAGAGTTAAAGTGAAGCAGATGATGCTGGAGGTGAAGCTGATGCTCTGATGCATTAGTTAAGCTCTGGATATTACAGTGTATTACTGACAGCAAAAAGAGCCAAATTCTGGGGTGTCTGACTTCCTGTGTCAGAGCTTCTGCCTTATAAGGCTTCCTGAAGTATAGCTGCCCATGCCGGGGCGCATTAGCTGCATCCTGAGAAGAGAAAGAGCAGAAATGTCACACGGTATTGGTCTAATTGGCATTTCAATGAATGCAGACTGTAAAGCCGGCTTCTTCCCTTTTCTCTTTCTCTCTGGGTTTTATCTGCCAGCCTCTGAGCTGCATCACTATGTGGTGGGAGTTAAGGTCAGCTGACAAACACAACAAGGTAATTACAATATAGCAGATCCACCAGTCTGTCATGTCACTCGTCACGCTGCACTATAGTGAATGTTGTGGTGTTATAACTGAATCAGAACGGACTATTTAGCTTGTTATGCTATTGTATCTGCAGTACTGTGACACTCCTGCAGGATGTCCAAGGAGAAAAGACAATACAGGGTTCCCATGTGCTCTGGAAAAAAGTATAGCATTGGATTTTAGTGATATCTAAGTCTGGATAAGTGTGGAAAAAGGACCACCGTGACCTTCTTGATTATTGTAATTATGATTTAAGTGGACAAACATACATGAATGATTCATGGCTCAATTCAAATGGGATCAAAAAAATATTTATCCTCCTCGTTGGCATATTTTAAGGTTGTATGGGGGTCTATCAGAAGACTCTGGCTCTTTACAGGACTGAACAGCCATGATCTGTAAAATATAAAGTTTTCCCAAAGACAAAGCCTGGTTGTGAAAGACTTCCAATCAGGGAAAGAAACCTGGATGCAAACTTTACCTATAATTGTTTAACATTTAAAGTGAAATCATCCTCTGCACCCAGAGCCACATAGTTAGACATAGTCTGAAAGATCTACTGAGAAGTCTGGAAAAGGATGGTATTCTGAATACTATATACTGTAGTATATGAATACTATTGAAAAGTCTCCAGTCAAATGATACCTGATCAGTCCTATTGGTGACCTGATCTGGAACAACATGACTGTTTTGCTCGCAGCACATGGTTCTAAACACAGAGGCTAGTAGCTAGCAGCTAATAGTGCTAAAGTTGCTAATGGTGCCAGCAACAGCGCTACGTAACACTCAGCCTTTGGGAACTGAAGGGTTGCTGTTAAATTAATGCTACGTGGTTGGTGGACGGTGTTATCGTGTGGTGGCGTTTAGCTAGCCTCACAGCTAGCTTCTATTCAAGTGATGGGTAGAAGAACTGAATGGATCAGTTTAGACTTCTGTTATTGATCCTGACTGATGAAACAACACATTGCCCTACATGTGATGAGGGTTGTAAAGGGAGGAAAATTCCTCGTAAATTTTCTGTTAAATTTCCAGAAACCTTCCATGGGAATATATGACAGTTAACTAGAAATTTAATCAAACTGTCATACCCAAATGTAATCATTTTGATTTGTCATGCATCGATAGTAAATAAAACAAAATTAAATCCCAACATTTATGTGTGAGTTTAAGAAATTTGAAATTCTTTCACTGAACAACCAAATATTATATTCCTCTCTCCACCAAAAAAATAAAATAAAAAAGAGCTCCCCTTCCAAGAAAAACAAATCCATTTTCCCTCCAGCTTCTCTTTCAGGCAGTGGCCTCTTCTCTCATCAAAGTTAAAAGATTCAAAATATTTTCCAATTGGTGGCGTATAAATTCTTGTTTGGTGACAGAAAACTGCCTGAAAAATGTACAGTGCATGTGATCAAGGAATATCATAGATATTCAAGTGTACTTGCATTATGCTACAGTATACTTTCTCCAGCTATATTTAAGTTTCTCATTATAAAGGCATGGTTTATTCCCATAAATTCCTGTTAATTCTCATAAATTCTCATTAATTCAGACTTCACAAATGAAATTCTCAGAGTTTTGCAGATGTCTGTCTAACATTGACTCGGATAAAACAGCCCGAATGCAGTGGATGTACAGCTTCCTCATATTTACCATAGCAACAAGCCCCCAGTGTGGCTCCAGTTTGAGGACTGGCGCTCTGAGCTCTGCACATGTGCACACTTCCTCCCGTCTTAGCGCTCCATCTGATCAGCTATTGTCTCGTCGTCGCCTTCTCACGTTGGTGGAGAGAGAAGACTCGAACATTCGGCCCCCGTTTCGCTCTATATTACAGGAACAGAGGGAGATTTTATGACCTTAGTGATGCAGCTCAGTGTTAGCAGGTGATTAAAGAGTCTGTGACCTTTCCTGCCATCAGGTCACTGGGCTCATCTCCTCCTCTACTCCCATCTACTTTTCTTTCCTTTCATCTCCTCTCTTTGCCAAAGAGAGCTGCAGGTCCTACAACTCTGAAATGAGTTAGCATTTTAGCACTTCCTTGTCTCTCAGTTGAATTGTGTTTTTTTATTGCTGTTTCTTTTTGGTGAGAGCCTGAAATAATGTCTCGTTAGCGTAAGCTTCACCCCCTAACTTCCACTGGATGTGGAACAACGCCGACATCCGTCGTCCGTCAATATCCACCAGATCTGCCTGCTGCGGCTCCGCCGGACAGCTGGAATCACGAGAACAAGACGTTCGTAGGGAAACATCTGAAAAACAGCTAAAAATTTGTCATCCCTGCAGCGTCATATCCTTTTCATTTGATTGACTAAACCCTTTCACGCCAAATTCTCAGCATTCCTCACATACAAGTTTGCAACCTCCATACTTCCCATACGAGCTGGAAATAGAAAACAAGTGTTTTACTGTACGGCCCCTGACAAGCGTCTTGTTATCTCGCTGCATGTGTCATCTTACAATAAGTCGCTGCCTGAGCTGCGTTCGCTGAAAGGATCCTCTGACACAAATTTGAATGTTAAGCTGAACGTTCCTCACCGGGGACGATTAATCAGCACACAGCAATTAATGAGTCTCTGTCCCCTGGTGATTAATTATGTCTCATGTGTCCAATGTGCAACTGCTGTTTGTACATGTCAGTGTTTTTCCATTCAACGTCTCGGGGTGTTAAACACTAACAGTGGGTTTGAATTATGTGGACGTTTTTGAGGAAGATTTGTTTCGCCTGCTTGCAGTTCACAATCAAAAGAAACGAGACGGCCTTGACGGAGAAGCTGCTTATTGTGTGAAAGGAGAGGCAACACAAATGCTGCAGAAATAACGCAGGCTGATTTTATTTTTGCCACAACACAGAGAATTTCTAAAACCTTCGCTTCAGTTTCTGGTGCAGCTCTTTTTTGGGACAGGGACAGAACAAACAGGGTTTCATTGTAATATCCACTGTCCTTGAATCACAAGCTGGCTTTAATTACGTCCATGTAAACAGAAGAAAACTGGGGTGCAAAAGCAGATTTCTGCTTCTCTCTGGCAGCTCAAACAAATGACTGCATTCACATACATACTCCAGAAAAACATATTGACTCTGGTTTTGATGGCTGAGCATGTGGTAAACAAACAACAAGCATGCAGAATAGATGGAGGGGAAGATGTTTATGCTTAATTATCAAGCTCTCACTGCATTGTGCAGAGGAAAAGATCAATCCCTGCCTCAAAGTGCCTGCAGCTCCAATTAACGACAGGTTGAATTGATTGTGCCGTCGTTAATTTCATACATTCCAGTCACAGACTTGTGATTGGCTGTCTTATTCAGCGGACAGTGAGCTTGATAGGGAGTCAGGGAGCAGATCTGAGTCCTCTGAAGATTAACACCATGGGATGGCTGCCTTCTGCCTTCTGCCTCCGATTACATTCGCTCATACTGAGACCTGACCCCGGCCGTGTCACCACCCCGACCCCGAGCGCCATATGGTCACAACATCTCAGTGTTATCAGGCCAGTTTCTGTCATTGCTTCGCACTAGAAGAATATTTTCCAATCTCAATGTAGAATGCTTTTACTTCTCATGCTTTAGGTACATTTTATTGATAGTACTGGCAGTAAGAGCTTGGATGTAGTACTTTTACTTATCTGAGAAGTGAAGTCAAAGCTGAAGAGCTTTAAACTTTCTTGCACTTACTTCCACCCTGTCACATCTGGTTGCAAAAAACCAAGATGACTACAGCCAAAATCCAAACTCGAGGCTTCAAAATGTTAGTCCACAAGCCAACGTTCACTTCCTGTATACATTACAGGCTAATACTGGCAAAAAGAGATAAAAGTGCTAAATTCATCTTGGGATTAAAATTTAGACCTATCGTAACCATGACTATTCAAGGCAACAAAATAAAAAGCCTATATATGAAAAAATATATAAAATAAATAAATATAAATAAATAGATATAAAATAAAAATAAGAAGCAGTGTCGTCAGTAAACAAGTAGACTGAGAAAAAAACTAAAGGTGTCACAAATAAATTGGTAACAAGGTAAATAAGTGATTTATATTTCTCCACTTCCTGTGTTCATACTGAATGTAGTTACTGCATTTAAACTGGGAGTTTTAGACTGTTAACTCTTTGAGTGCCATCGACGTAATAATACGCCAAAGTGTTTTTTTGGCAGCAGGTCACCGACCGCGCTCTCCCTGTGAGTAATACTGGGGCTTCTGGGAGATGTAGTCAGAGCATAAAGAGACGGTATACACCACAGAGATCAAAACAGGAAGTGGAGACGATCGAGATTAGAGAGTAAAACAAACAGAATCTGGAGGAAAAGTGGTGATTTTGGTGAAAGTGTCCTCTACTCTACCTCTGATAAAACAAGAATGGAACAAGGTAAAAACAAACTTTTTTCATGATGAAATAGAGAGTCTCTTCTTTCATTTGAGCTATTCACTGTTTTCAGAGACATAGGACAAAATATTCTGTGGGTCTAGAAATATGACTGAAAATGTGCAAAAACACTGGAACAAGGTACTTTCTGTTCTGCAGCACGGTGGTGTAGTGGTTAGCACTGTCGCCTCACAGCAAGAAGGTACCAGGTTTGATTCCCGGCCCGGGGCCTTTCTGTGTGGAGTTTGCATGTTCTCCTCATGTCTGTGTGGGTTCTCTCTGGTACTCCGGCTTCCTCCCACCATCCAAAAACATGCATGGGGATTAGGTTAACTGGTTAATTTAAATTGACCGTAGGTGTGAATGTGAGTGTGAGTGGTTGTCTGTCTCTATGTGTCCTGTGATGAACTGGACACTTGTCCAGGGTGTACCCTGTCTTTCACCCTAAGACAGCTGGGATAGACTCCAGCCCCCCTGACCCTATGAGAGGATAAGAGGGAGAAAATGGATGGATGGATGGAAAACGGCTGGCACTCAAAGAGTTAAAAAAAAACAACAAAAATATTAACATGTCATCAGACCAAATGCAGAGAGCAGAGTCTCTGTGTTAATTATAGAGACACTGAATGTTAAACTTGAACTGGACATATGGTGACAGAAACCCAACATCTGGACTCAGACAGCTCCTCACGCCTTTATGATTTTAGCTATTTTTTCCAACCCACATTAGACCAGGAGAGAATGTCAGAGGACAAAATAATCTAGGCCTTCATGTGCTTAAAAATGTTCCCCTCTCATTATCAGGCCTTTCATTTTAAAGATTTTCTCAAGGAGAACGCCGACCTTTAATATGTTAATGTGCCTCCACTGCAGTGAGTCGCTTTCCTGCTCCCATTAAATTATTTACCTAAACACTGGCACATAAAAATGCTTCATGGAGGTACACCATGTGTAGCTGTTGTACCAGGAAGTCACTTCAGCTGTCTACGTTAACTGCTGCTGTAATTATTCAGGGTGGAGGAGGTGGAGGATTAAGCTTGAGCTCAGATTTAATCCTGCCTGTTCGCAGTGATCTTGCATAATGAAGCTCCAGATAACAGAGAAGTTAGAAAACTGTGGTGATATTCTGACTTTCAGTTGTGCATTAACTGACAAACCCAACAACAACATGCAACATATGACGACTTGGTCCGATAAATGATAATAATAATGGTTGGGTGGCTTTGGTGAGCAGTAATCACCATCTTCCTGCATTTCTGCTTTTTAACAGAAAACTCTTGTTTCATCTCCACTTAAATAAACAGAAAAGAAGCATCCTTACAGCAGTAAATGTTCCTCAGAAACGACGAGCCGAGCTCCCTGGTGATCTCCCTCCAGCCAGCTGACTCCTTATTATTTCACGGTTCAAGGTTCTTTATTTGTCGTATTGCACAAACAATTCCAATCCAACTTTATTTTTATGGCACATTTCAAAACAACAAAAGTTGAGCCAAAGTGCTGCTCAGTCAAATAAATAGCAGAGAAAGATAAAACACATTGACTGTAAAATTAATACCATCAATCCATAAAACACAAAGGACATGGACAGACAGATCAAATCTGATTACTTTAAAACAGTATTTATTTTTGGTTATTTTGTGTCTATGTGTAGTTAGTGGCTTTACTTGTTGCATATTCAATAGCTATTTTGTGTCTTGTTTTCTATTTGTTGCCTTTTTGTATGACCTTGTAGTTATTTTGTGTCTATTTCTGGTATTTTTGAGTTTGTTTTTAGTTGTTTTGCATCTTAACGACTCCTCCATCTTTGTTCATGAGCTCGAGCTCCAAAGTCAAAGTCATGATGAAAGTTGATCAAACAAGAAAAGAGATGTCTGTCCACCTGTTTTAAAGATGGATAGAAAGGTCTGACGACATCGTTTTTCATCAGTAACTGTAATGTGATTACTTAGGTTACCAACAACAACCCTGGTTATGACACTGTGTTCATGGTTTTTCTTCGCTGTCATTCAGAACTTTATCTCTCAGAGATGATGTTCTACCTTGGTTTGGTCAGGAGAGACTCCCAAACAGCAGGGTCACCGTTAAGCTCACATTGAGTCAAAGAGCGACATTACACTACAGCTTCCCCAACAGGGGCTGTAGCTGGAAGCAGTGATAGTCACCATGCTATCCTCAGCCTGTCTCGCTCTCCACAGATAGATGTGACACGCCCCTGAGGATCGCTAAACACAAACACCCTCGTGATCGCTCACCGTCACCGCAACCTTGAAGCTCAGCAGAGCAGCTGGCCTCATGACACGAGAGGAGCGACTCCTTTTCTGTCTTTGTGAGAGTCCAGAGCGTCGCGTCGCTCAGCCTGGATGCTCTCAGTGGATTCACTTTGCAGTATCGAACAGGTTGCACTCGAATGCACCGCAAAGATTCCAGCAAACAGCTAACCCTACTGCTTCATTCCAGATGTTGTTTGCTGAAGCTGAACGGCCTAGAGTGATTTCTATCACAAATGTTTTTTCATACTGTCAATCTGCTCGGTGTGAAGTCCACATCCACGTTAATATTTTTTAAAACAGTGAAATGATCGGCGCACACACAAACGTTTCTGCAAAGTTTTAAAAATATTCTCCATCTATAGTAAGGTGCCTGAAAATGCTCGTCCACGTAAAATATGATGTAGTAGCCTATCATACTAATTGTAATAAAAGGTCTTAAATTTAGTGGAATCTAAAATTTGTGCAGTTGCAGTTTCTTTGTGAAGTTCATGATAGTAGAGCAGAAAGAAATAAGAATATAGAAGAAGAAGAAAGTCCAGTGTTTTGTGTCCATCTTCGTCCTTGAAACCACAAACTTGTACAGCTACTTCATAGGGTCGGTAACGCTGCTAACGCCGCTACCAATGCTCAAATAATCACTCCCCTCCTGCAGAAATAGGCAGTGGTAAAATGATAAAATGCTGTCAGTGACATCTGTAATTCATTATCATGTAATCGTAGCAACAGCTATCCGTTTTAAAACACACGTGAGGGTGTTTCAGTTTGCTAACAGCACTGTGTTTCGTTCTTCATTAATCCCTGATGTTTAAATCCTCCCAAACGGAGCAGATCCTCCTCCCGTTTCATCTCGGCCCTGCGAGAGATTTGAATAACAACGCAACAACTCTTAAAACTTAACCACATTAGCACAATGTGACGTCGCCCCTTATCAATATTATTCATGGTGCGTTTGTTCGTTGGTTGTTCTCAAAGTCACATGAATTATTGGTGATGTGGTCGTGTTAGTGCAGAGCATTCTTCCTGTCATGACTCAATAGATATTTAGCATAGATTCCCTGTTCATTAGCTGGGCTAATGGATGTCAGTGCTGAGTGTTTCTGCCTGGTTTACAGAGCACATGTGATGTAATAGAGGAAGTTGTGTTGCTCTGACTCTGCGGCAGGATTAAAGCAGGCGAACAAAGTCACTCCTGCGTTTCCTCTGCTGTCTTGTTCTGAGGTGTCTGCCTCGCTGACATTTCCTCAACATGACCTCCAGCCTCGAGGTCTGCAGACTGTAAGACGGCAGGAACAGCCTCCACCCTCCACATCGCTGTTTGTGTTTCTACAGGCGGCGTGCCTTCATTGTAAACGCCACGGCTGCAGACCGTAAAGCTCTTCCTGCAGACTGGCAGGTTGCTCTGCAGCGAGGCGCTCGCAGGACGCCGGAGGGCAAATCCAGGATGATTCTGGGATGTGATGGAGGTCCAGCTTTTCCCACAGGGATCCAGTCTGGACACATGACTGCCAGGCATTTCAGTAGCTACTGTACACTACAGGCAGTGAAGGTGCTCGATTCTGGTAGAAAACACTGTCAGGAAGATCAGGATTATTTAACATGTTGCCTCATTGACAGTGGAAGCATTAAGAAGTCATCTAGATTATAGTTAAACACAATTTTCTTGCAACAGATTCTTTCCTCATCCATTCTTTCCTCCTCTCCAGAACACACAGACCAGTAAAAACACTGGATAAATCAGTGTTTAAACGTTAGCTCAGCTGGTTTCCCTGATAACTGATAACTAAACAGATCCAGACATCGGGTTATCTGGTTAAAATATGTGGTGAAAAAACAACCAAAATCTATAAGGTAGAAATGTAAAAATGTGGCTTAAAACTGACAGTGGACCAAATGAAACAGACCATCGCTGTTCATAAATAATCATATCAATCAATAATCGAATTATATTATAAAAATATGATAAATGATATTTATAGTTATTACAGTAAGACAAATTTCCCTGAAACATTTAGTGCAAGTAGACAACTAAACAAA
The DNA here is from genome assembly GCA_029721515.1 of Synanceia verrucosa. Taxonomy (NCBI): domain Eukaryota; kingdom Metazoa; phylum Chordata; class Actinopteri; order Perciformes; family Synanceiidae; genus Synanceia; species Synanceia verrucosa. Next base: position 1,686,385 of record CM056561.1, on the reverse strand, counting down.
ACAAAATAAGATTCATCCAGTGTTTTTAGACATTTTAATGCAGAGAAATGACGTATTCTAACTTTAAACGCTGCTGCAAAATGAAGTGAAGAACTGGTTTGATTGGATTTAAAACACAGCACCCAGAATATCTTGTTTTCATCACCAGGATCATAATTGTGACTGAACTCCGATGGGCCGCTCCGCCCCGTCAGCGTCAGGAGCTGATTAATGACTGAAACGTTGGCCACGGATTGGCCACCTGCACAGCGAGCATCTGTCCGTCATCACGAGGCGATCTCGCTCTTTATTAATCTGCTGCTGATGAATCTCATCTGGTGAATCACAAGAGCTCCCAAAGGTCGCCATCTCCTCATCCCTCCATCTAATCCCCCTCGCCTCCACTTTCATTTCTGCTTCATCACACAGAAGCAGTAAATACCCTCATGTCCATGTCATGTCTTTGTTCCACCCTGACACTGCCACATTCATCATTTTTCTCATCGATTATCTCGTCGATAGAAAAACAAACAACTATCCGGTCTTGTCAACTATTTTCTTTCTGTTTCCAGCCTCGTGAATATGGAAACGTCCCACTTTTCTAAACACATTAAAGTGAGCATCTTTGGGTTTTAGACTGACAGAACATTTTGATTTCAGACTTCTGTGGGCCTGGGATGGACATTTTTCTCTATTTTCTGATTTAATATAATAATCAGCTCAACCAGTCGTGAAAACAATTGCACATGAAAAACCCTTACATGAGGCGTGTTTGCTGAAGACGTGGAGAGCAGGTGTGTTTGCTAACTCACTAAATAAATCCTGTAATGTGTACTAACTGTAGTAGAGCTGACAGACCAAACAGTGCTATTATTTACATGTAGCACGTCTCGTCTTTATGTCTTGTTGTCGAGCTGCTCCTGTTCAACATGCTGTGTTAACGTTCTTCTTCGGTCTCTGTTAAAGGTGGCCTGTTAGCCTCTGCAGCGGACAGTTTGCCTGCAGAATATTCCTGAACTAAATAAGTGACCGACGGTGCTTGTTGTTGTTCCTGCGCTAAGATGGATGTGTTGAGAGGATTGAGATGGAAAAGAGGAGCGAGCAAATAAGTCGGAGGAGATGGACGAAGGGGTTTTCCTCCTGCAGACGCCTGGTCACTGCGCTGCGTAGCATCTCATTAGTATGGATGTCAGCGCCTCTCCTTCAGCTCAACCTGCCATCATGCCTCTACTGTAGTAGCGCTGCCTTCCTGCCTGCCGCATTGTCCCTGGATGGCCGACACCAGGCTGCCAGCTCTGCCTCCTCCCAAGGATGAGTGAGATGTGGGCGAGCATCAGAAGATGAATGTCATGATTCAAGAGAAGGTGTGTGTGTGTGTGTGTGTGTGTGTGTGTGGAAAGAGGCCTTCATCATTGCTTCCAATAAATGCAAACATACGGCCTGGTTTAGAATGAATGGGCTGGAAAAAAATAGAAAATACTATTTAAATAAACGTGAAGAGAAGAAGAGTTCAGACTGTTCATCTTTAGATAGATAGATCTTTTCAAAAAATATACTAAAACTGAAACACTAAATCCAAAAATATATGCTAAAACATTGCACGCATGGCTATTAATTTAAATTTTCTCAAAATCACAATATATTGCCTGCAAAATACTATTTTAGATTGAATAGTGTGGTGCTGCAGAGACATCCTGGTCCTGCGGACTGAAGAAAACTTTGGTGCAGAAATCACCCATATGCTTATTTAAAAATGTGTTTAAGTGAAAATGGTTTGTTCCCTGACTCTCTTTACTATCCTTCAAAAAAAGGACAAACAAAAAGTCATCTTTATAAAAACGAGCAAACAAAGAGCTGACCTGTGGTTTATGAAGGACAGATACAGATACTACAGGATCTCAACTGGAAAAGACTCAGCTGCTCTCAGATGGACGCTAATTGACAGCCTGCTGGATTTGTTTGTTTACCCTGACAGTCTGGTCTAGTAGGTGACGTACTGAGCGATACAAGGACAAAACAAAGAGACGTCACCAAGAGGAAAAACAACAACAACAACAACATATGTTTGTGAAGCGTTTGGAAGTGGGACGACATGGAAACGAGTGTGAAAAGGAGACATCTGGAGGAAACACTGAGAGAGATAAAAACAGAGAAGCAAAGAAAACATGAAGACAGAAAAGTCAGATCAGTGCTGCAAAAATACAGAAACCACTGGAAGTGAGTCAGCAGTCTAAACTATGAGATACCTACCTCCAGAGGAGGCCTCACTCTGACGTCATTCAACTTTCTGAAAATAAAAGTAATGGTCTGTCATTTTGAGAAATTACTTACGATTGACAGCGCTTTCTTAAATTAGCATAAATTATGCAAATAGCTAACCTGACTCCACCTCTGGTCTGAAACAACGCTAAGGCTCTAAAACTGAAAAAATATCCCGAAAAAATATATATATATTTTTTTTGGGGGGGAGGGGTGTAGAATACCCTGACGGAACCATTTGAAAATCACCTAAATTCACCTAAATTTAGCCAAACAGTTATTTGCCAGCTGGTTAGCTTAGCTTAGCTTAGCGCAAACAGGGAAGACAGCTAGCCTGGCTTCGTCCAGCTAGCTGATCTGGCACGATACAGCTGGACAGAGCCAGGCTAGCTGTGTCCCTCCGTTTTCAGCCCTTATGCTAAGCTAAGCTAACCAACTGGATGCTAGGAGGTTTATGTCAAACCTTACCTTTAATTTTTGAGTCCCAGGTTTTGACCTAATAAATTCCCAGAAGAATCAACAACTGTCTGAAAAGTGGACGATCTTTGTCTCATGGCACCAAACTATTTACTGATTTACAGCCATTCATCAAGAAGCTCATTTGGGAGCTAACAGGTTGAAAACTTTAAAATAAAGTGAGGTTCGTCCTGGTAATGACAGGAAGGAAGGTGATGGTATGAGTGAGGAAAAGAGCTGAGTGGAGGGATGTTTCTAGATTATGTCTCTGTCCTTTGTCCGTCCTCGAGGACGGAGGATAAACTCCTCTCTGCTGCCGTGTCATCACTCCTGGCCTTCATTCAATCAGCGAGACAATAAGAGGAAACCTTCACCTTTGCAAAGTCGCCTGGTTTTAGCCTTTACAGCTCATTTATTCACTCATCAAAAAACAGACGGACAACGACGTCTTGAAATATGACTCAAAATGAGCAAAAACACAGGAACAAGGCACTTCCTGATCTGATTCGTCAGTTCGATCACTCTGATCATTTTTATGTAAATCGTTTTACCGGCGCACGTCATCAGGTGGCGTCCGGCAGCATAATATGGAGAAGAATCTAAACATGATATTTGATTCGTTGCTCAGCGTTTATTGTAGAGAGCAAAGGAAGTATTTCATCATACTGTTCTTATGATAATACAGACTATTTTTCTACTTTACTTGCGGACCACCAGGAGGCGCTCGGACTCTCTGAAGGCTGGACCGGATGTTTGCTCTGTGGTGTGGATCTCCATGTTTCCATGTTTTAAGACATTTCAGCCGTTCAGGAGTGTTTTTTCTTCCTGGCGTGACTCTTAAGACGTATTTCCATGTTCTCTCAGTGTTCGACACATCCATCACCAAGGTCTCTGCCCTTATTACTGTCTGTTCCATCTTTTTTATCTTCTTTCCATCCTGGCAACGAGTCCCAAATTTCAGCTGGACTCTTTTTTCTTTTAATGCAGTTTCTGATAAATAACACTTGTAGCAGCGACTCGGACGGCGTGGAGGAACTAAAGGCCTGATGGGAAATGTGTATAAAAATCAGGGAGGTTTGTAGATTAGCAGCGTTAGCAGCTCCTGAGTGTCAACAGGATTATTTATCTTGATTTTATATTTGATCAAGTTTTTGATGGATCAGTGTCTCCTCAAATGTCTCAAAAACCAGGGAATATTTACATTTAATAAGCTGCAAAAAAAATAACTCAAAGCGATCAATGGATTTATATCAAACGGTAGTTTAGGATGGAGTAGTCTGAACTAATTTAAAACATGTGTAGCACCAGAAATATTGTGCAATTCATGGCCTGTTGGTTTCACTGGTTTCTCTTGTATTGTGTTTGAGATGCAGCCTTACACTGCAACAGGAAAAAAATGATCTTTTATTTATTGTTTTGGGTCATGATGGTGGCACCTTTCCTGTAAAGAGGAGCTGATTCTGTCCAAAACGTGTCCTCCGTTGGTCCACAGGTCAGCTCCTCTATTGATCCACTTCTCTTTGTTGTGGGATCAAGGCCTCAACATGTGGTCTGGATCTGAATCCAGCATTTCCTCATCAAAGACTCAAAATGCTGAGTGATGTCTCCTTGAACACCCAACGTGGAACTTTTGCATTATTTATGCGCTCAGCGTTTGGTATGCTAGCAGTGAATGTTAGCATTTTTTTCCCGTCATGACATGACACTCACCAAACTTTTTATTCCCAATTAGTACAATTTTAATGTCATCTTGTAAAATAACAAATCTTTTCTGAAACAGAGAAATTATTCCATTTGATTTTATCCATAAAAAGAAAATTAGTGGATTTACATCATTAAAGTCACATAACTTAATACAGCAGAAAACGCTGCAGGATAAACATGAATTTTAAGTTTTCCTCAGAGGTGAATGTGAATCATCGGCCTGAAACACAAAACGCTGCTTTTCTGCTGTCGAAAGCTGATTTGCTTCAAACATCTTAAAAACAACGATGCTTCTTAAATGACGCACACACTTAAAGAGGAAACTCGCTGGTGGATAAAGCTCAACGGTAACGGCTTATTTTTAATTCAAACTGTAACAACGATTGAAAAGTTAGCAAAGACAACCAGCTACGCGATGAATCGTCTCCATAAAATGAGAAACTTAACACAAAGTGCATAATTATTTAAGAGTGAAGGAACGCCTCACCACCTTTGGAAAATCCCCAAAACATCTAAACTAACCGTCATCAATCACGCCTTTTTTCTGCTTTCAGAAACACATTTCAATCTTTTCATCCATGTCGTCCCTCCTCGATTTTGTGAATAAAATATTTTTCTCTTAAAACAACGGTTGATATCGTGACATGACGGCTAATAATGAAAATGTTTTTGTCATGACAGGCTCTGATCAGTATCATTATTAAGTATTAAGGTTTGAATGACTGAATGCATGATGAGAGTTTGTTGTGTTGGAGGACAGGAAGCGCAGTGTACGGTTTTCTAAAGGTTTCCAGTGTCACTGATGAATATTTAAGATGATTTTACACAAAAACAAACAGATTTCTCTGAACTGTCCTTTCCATCATGTTGTCGGACTCTTCTAGTAACAATCTGAGCCGAAACAAGAACTTTTAGTGGATTAAACTGACCAGCATCATTATAACACACACGTCTTCCATACAGATAAACATGAGAAAACGTAAAGTGAAGCAGATGATGCTGGAGGCTCTCTGTTAATCTCTGTATATGTGATCAGTAATTTAAGCACAATGAATAAAAATCTGCTGCCTCCAACAGCTGAGGGTTCATTTATCACCGGAGCTAAATAGTTAATCTAAAAACATCCAGCCTCATTTATATTTTAGTTGGATTCAGTGTTTCTTTCCAGACGTTATTCCTGCCCATAACAGAGGACACGCAGTAAACCACATTAATTAATGATCAGCCAGAAGCACACTGAGCCACTGGAAGCCAATAATTGTCTCCAGTAAACATGGAGGAGGAAGTGCAGCAACAATAGCTGTCAGATTATCAGTTTAAGGCAGTTTCACCACACAGCCATTTCCTCATCTTTGATTATTGGTATTAGAGCATTACAAATGTGCTTTTTCTACTGTTTCTATTCCCCTCGAAGTCAAATCTCACTTTAAGCTCAAGAAAGAGCGACGTGGCGTCTTTAATGTCAGACGACGGCGATGCCAAATCCTGCAAAAAAGGGATAAGCTAATTGAAATCTTTTAGGCCTGAGACTCAGTCACCCGATCGAACCGCACTTTAGGGACGGTTGTGTCATGATAATAAATAATTCACCCAGAAAAACATCATTTTTCTCTGATGCCTCCACGATAAACAGAGGATCCAGAAACGTCTTGATGAATTTAAATATAAATGCGGGCAAAAATATCAAAATATCTGTTTACAAACTGCTGGTTTTTATCCTGCTGGGTGCTCATTACTTCCCTCACTCATGCATCTTCTTTAAAGCCTCACTAGTCTTTTAAAGAGGGAGATTTTTAACTCAGATGCACGTTTGGAAGTCATTTGTCATAAGGCTAACATGCTAAATATATAAAACTTAAATTGAACATCCTGCATGGTCCTTTGCAACTATTTCCAGACTTTAAATGTGATTTGTGTGCAAATTTTTTCACGATTTCTGTCCTTCAATCTATGCCTGTTAACACGTTAACCGCTAGCTGCTAGCCGCCGATAGTGAGCCAATCAAACCACGAGCAAAATGGACATCTTTTTTAGATCTTGTATTGATCAGGTATCGTTTGACTGCAGAAGTTTCAGTACTAGTTGATATTTGGTTGTTTGGTTATCCAGATACTCAAACCCTGGACTGAAACACTGCTAGCTGTTTCCCTCGAGGTGATTTTGAGCTCGAATTTTACCGACTAGAGGATGTTGACCGTTGGACATATCCTCTGCTTACTTGCACACTATTTGCACAGTTTATTTCTGCATAAACAGTTTTTTCTGTTATTATAGTTTTTACTCTGTATATACCGTATTTGTGAATAGTTATGCCTCCTCTGTGCGCTCTGCTGCTCTTATTTCTGTATTTTTAACAAACATGCTGCTGGTTTCTTGATTAGTAAAGAGTCCGTCCATCCATCTATAAATGTAAATTAAATCGGCTGGTGCAGGAATATTCATTTTTGTTACTGGTTGTGGATCTTTTGGTCGTATTTACTCCTTCATTTCAGGAACAGGAACCGTTTTTTTCCTTTTTACCAGTATCTTTATTCCTGAGTAGGTCTGGGTTTAGAGTCTTTAGGACATTTAGTGAAATGTGTGTCGTTCTGTCAGAAAATGCTTCACTTCATGACATGATGTCACAGATTTTCTTTCCATGTCTCTTGATGAGCTGCTGCATTTCTGTTTGTAATGAACACTTGATTTATTGATCAGTTTACTGTCCCTTTATGAGGTGATAACTCAGCAGCAGCTGACGCTCTTGTAGTTTTGCAGTTTTTTTGGCGGTAGCAAACGGCCCGCTGTTTTACCCATGATCCTCCTGGGTTGTGTTTTGACGGCTGGGAGTGATTGAGTGCTCTCAGCAGGCCGACCAGAGTAATGAGGAGAGAGGAGAGAGCCTGGCTGCAGATGATCCTCCCACTCAGCCACGACCTCGCCCTAACACAATAAACTTTTAGAGGACGCTCACATCGCTTCATTCATCAAGCTTTATTTTGTTGACCACCTCGTCACCGTGAGGAGGATTTATGGGTGATGCTCTCCAGGCTTTGATGGCGTAAGCCCTTCTCCACGTTGTCAGCGATATTGACTGATGTTTCATAAATGTTGCTGTGGAGAAATTGAGCAGTTTAAGAGGATTGTTGCACCCCGAGGAGACGGATTCTCCGCTATTCGTCATGTCCGCCGCCTGGCGTGGAGGTTTCTACGGATGTGGAGCTTTGGACTTCAGGCCTGATCTCGCCGTCAGATCAATAAGATGTTTTGAGCCGCCTCTAGAAGCCTCTTGGTGGACATTTAAGTACAAGGATAGATGGTGAGAGTGGTTAGCGTTGTTCAGAGCCTCTGGATCGATCGGCTCCAAGATCAAAACATGAAATAAGGTCCTGGATGGATGGAGGTTAAAGATGGAGGTAGCTGGTCTGGGGAAATTTACTTGATAACAGATTCATCTTCCTTCTCACTCCCACTGCCTTTCTCTTCATACGTCCACAGCCTGTGTTTATAATAAATAATAATAACTGTGTGGCTCGGTGGTCTCTAGCTTAGCGAATTGTTCGAAGCTTCATTAATAACGTTGACATTTAAATTATTATTAGTGAGAATTTACTGAAACATGAGCATTTCCAAAACACGTTCACTCCATATCTGTTCACATTCGGCCTTCAGAAACAACATGTACGCTGCAAAGTGAAAAATTAAAGCTTCATTCTGTAAAAATAAAAAGAAATATTCTGTACCGAGAGATTAGCTTTGATTAGCTTTGCATCTTTGGTTGGATGGATGGATGATATTTGTTTTCAGTTGATCTCATTGGATGTTTCTGCCAAATGTGAATTTCTGCAAGAAGATGGTGTTGTTCCACTAATCGGCCGTGAAGAACACATCTCATCCAAACTAAACCATCTGGTTTGTCCCTGCTCTCCAGAAACAGTCGTCATCATCAGAAGCTTTGGTTAGGTTTAGGTTCAAACTGTAGTCTTCTACTACTGGATTTACCTAAACTTTAAATAAAAGTCTCCTCTTCTGTGGATTCTTTACATACAAACCTTCACTTCTTTTCATTCCATGACACATTAAAAAAACTAATTCATGCACAACAGTGTGAGCACTACCGGAGCGTTGCTGCAGGTTTCCCTGACAACATTACAGGCGAATCGATGGTGCTCGGCTCCTCGGTTCAATAGCACCTGCCGTACAGTATTTATTAGTGGTTTCACTGCATGTGCAGGTTCCTCCTGAGCCGACCGGCATGCCAGCAGGAAGTAAAAGACTTGCTTTGGCGGCTGTGAGTGATCTACAGCAGTCTCTTCTAACAGTCGTGCAGAGCCTGGTGGGTCGGCAGCACAGAAGTCGCTGTCGTATATTTGTGTTGGTGATGTAACTGATCAGCAGGACGCCTGTGCAGGGCCTTCATGTCGCTAAGCTGTTTGTCATGTCCTCCAGTGTGGTGTCGCCTCATCACTGCAGTGTTTCTCTCTCTCAGATCAGGTCTGACATCATCCAGCTCTGCTCAGAGATGACGGAGATATTTGAGGGATTTATCCTGCTGCTCGTTTTGACACATCAGACTTTCGCTCAGGATTTAAGGGACTGTTTAAAGAATAAGAATAGACTGTCTTTATCAGGCTGTTCAATACTTCTTTTACTTTCATATAAAAAGTCAGGAACATGGTGTGTTCTCCCAGTAGTAGTGTTGGTTCTCTGCAGGTTCTCCACCTTCCTCCCACAAACACATGCAAGTGAGTGTGAATGGTGTCTGATTCTGTGATGGGCTGGTCTTTGAGGGGCTGGGATCTGTCATCCATCCATTCATCCACCCATCCATCCATCATCCATCCATCCATTCACCCTTCTATCCATCATCCATCCATCCACCCATCCATCCATTCATCCACCCATCCATCATCCATCCATCATCCATCCATCATCCATCCATCCATTCAACCTTCTATCATCATCTATCCATCCATCCAAACATCTATCCTTCGTGCATCCATCCATTCACCCTTCTATCCGTCATTTTTCCATCCATCCTCCATCCATTTACCCTTCCATCATCCATTCACCCATCCATCCATCCATCCATCCACCCATCCATCATCCATCCATCCAAACATCTATCCTTCAGCCATCCTTCATGCATCCATCCATTCACCCTTCTATCCGTCATTTTTCCATCCATCCATCCTTCATCCATTTACCCTTCCATCATCCATCCATCATACATCCACCCATCCATTCACCTAACCACACCGTTTTGTTGCCTAAACTTAAGTCTGCTGTTTTGTCGCCCCCTGCTGTTTCTACACATTATTTCAGGCTAATAATATTACTATTAATTATAAACGTTGGTGCGACTCATTTACCATGTTTGAGCTTATTTTCTGGTTTCATCACCATTCACATCTATACAACCAGTGTTTTCAGGATCAGTTTGCTGATGAATCGCCTCATCAGCTGTCCTTCTTGTTATGCCGACAGGGTTAATATGAATTTAAATCATAATGAAGGGACTATTGCTGCACACACCTGCACACATCTGCCAAACAAACTCTGCTTTTCTGTGCAGAAAACGTCTCTGGAGGACGCTGCCTATTAGTGCGTGATTGACATCGGTGGAATTTCTTATGTAATGTATGGAGGGACAAGGACATTGTTATCGCTCGCTGTCATCCCAGTTTAGTGGCGGCTCTGAGGTTTTTTTCCCCCCTTTCCCCTTTTTTGTGGTTCAGCTCCCAGGGCCAAATGATTCAGAGACGCTGTCACATGACGCAAGATAATGAGTCGACCGCTCTGCTGCAGCGACAGCGTTGAGGTCTGCTCACACATCCATTGCGGCAAGGACAATCCTGTCACTTAAAGGGGATGTTTACATTGTGTGACATTGTGTGCTGCTGTATGTTTTCCACTAATATATGACAAAGAAACAGCCTGGCCTTCGTGCAGCACTAATATTAAGTGCAGCTTCTTGTCCTACATCCATACGAAATGCAGCTTTGGGTTTGTTTGATCCAAACACCCTCGACATTTTTCTCACAACATGCTTGGATGATTATTTTCCTGAACTGACTCCATGAGGACAGAGAGCTGCTTGAGTATTGCTCTTTAAAGCATTTTGTCGCTGTGAGATATGGGTGATTTTTTTGTCTTCAGCATCAAAGTTCATCTCAGTGGATTACCAGCTCACTTTTTGGGCTGTTTCGTCAGAGTTTGCAGCAGTTTCACCGTCCTCTGAGGTGTTAAATTGAGGTTGCCATACTGAGAAATGCACTGCATGAACAAATGGCACCAAATGGTGAAAGCTAGCCTTTCTCCAACAGAGGAAGAATTACATTACGGTTGATCATTAAAGGAGTAATCAGCAATTTAAAAAGGGTGGCGCTCCAAAAATCCTCAATAACACCGACGTACTTTATCACGTATTCTGACTTTGACGTGGCGTTTTCTTAGGGCACATTAACGTGTTAATCATACTTAGATTAAAGGCAAAGCATCACTTTTTTTATAATCTGGTGCTTTTATTTTGGCTCTTCGATGCACCCTTACCTGCAGCTTCCTGCTTCCTGCTTCAGTCATGGAGAATTTTATTTTGAAAAACTCCCAGATGGCTCAGTGGAGATGTCAAACTCTAACATGCACTTTGTGTAAAACTAAAACATCAGGGAAGTACTTCCAGTTTGAGCTAACCGCTACAAGCTAAACTAAAGCTAGTGCAGCTAATAGAGGGATGCTAACAGCTACCAGACTAAAGCTGCTATTGATCAGTGATTAAGTGTCCACAGACTCTGGTTGAATGGTGTCAGCTGACTGTAGACCAGTCATGAAACATACTCAGATACTTCCTTTTTTTTCCTCCATGCAGCTCAAGTTATAGCGTCTTATGCAATAACCTTTTTAATCTTTAAAACCTGCCTATTAATGAAGCGACAGTCGTTATGGGTCCATTTCCGTGAGGCTACAGCGAAGCAGAGGGAGGTTTCTGGTTTCTGCTGACGCTCGGCTGAACCCTCAGACAGACCCTTGTTCTCATAAATGTACTCTACATGTCATCTTTGTGTTTCTGCAGTGCAGGAAAAAGAGCAGCGTGGCCACTGGAGTGTGTTCAGGCAGAAGGAAGAACATCCTGCAGCGACTCTACAGCCGCTTCTATCCTCCCCTTTTAGAAACACCAGGCAGAATTAACCTGGCTGCTCCAGAGGCCAGCAGAGCCGCTGCCACACGGTAATGTTTACGGCACTCTGCATAATCATGAATATAGATAGTAATGAGCTTTTCCTGCGTATCTGGAAGGGATTGTCCCTTATGGCGGCGGCAGCGGCGGCATTGTCACTAAATGAAGATATGCAGTTCATCTAAAATTGAATATCAGCCCGGCTGGGATCCATAATTCATCATCTAAGTGAAGACGTGACGCTCATGAAGTGGATAGGATTTAAAGGCTGGGAGGGAGGGGCTGATGGGACAACAGGCCCACACCAGGTGCCCTCATTCAGACACCAGCTGAGATCACTGCGACGTCCCTTTGAGAGGTGGAGCTCAATGCTCGTCGTTCCAGGAGGTTATCTCCGTCTTCTGAAGAGCCGCCGGCGTTCGCCGCTCATGCTAATGAGCACGAGGAAGCACTTAAAAGCTTTTAATCTGTGCTGTTTGACACCGTGCCATACGTGTCTAATATATATTAGCGCTGCAGCGGTTTGCTTTTATTAAGGCATCCAGTGAATCAGATTTATTGGTGGTATCTGTGAAGCTAAGTAAATACTCGATAATGTAAATGTGCCCTGACATGTTATGCAATAAGAGTCCAGGGCAGCAGGTGGAAATAAAATAAGAATGCAATTAAAAAATACAAAAAAATATAAAAATAATAATTATATCTTTATACGGCAACAGACCATGAAAATAAAATAATAATAACAGTTATATTTCTATGCAAAGGACCAAACGGGAAAAGAGGAAGTAAGACCAAAAATGTTCTTACAGGAGGCCCAGATGTTAGCTTAGCATGCTAATGTGCCACGCTAACTAGAGCTAAACACGTTTTTTTTTCAGGTATTTGGTCATAAACCAGTCGGACACAATTATGATGTGATGATGGTATAAGCAATTATTCACAAACATAAAAGAAGGGGGCAGAAACTGTATATAATATTAATAAGTATGTTTTTATTAGTGTTCAATCACCTGAATGTCTTCATGTTAAGAGCTCCAGCTCTGGATTTGTTTACATGTTTATCAAGTACTGAGTACTGCAGTAGTAACTGTAGTGGATTACAGTTTATTTGGACAGAGTAATCTACCAAACTGTAACTCAGAGGAAATCTGTGGACGTGAGTCATGAATAATTCTTTTAATTTAGATGTTCAGAGCTGTTTACTGCGTCATCCTTCCACAGTCAGCACTTTTTCCTTTTCAGTTCATGGGAACTGGAGGAGGAGGAGGAGGAGGAGGAGGAAGGATGCTCTGTGATGTCACCGCTCTGCCTGCTGCTGGACTCTGTAACTGATCGTCCTGCCCCCCTAATTAGAGCAGTAATTATACCTGCTGTTCTGTTGAAGCCGTCAAACTCCAGGGGGGTGAAAGGCGGCGTTTTATCTTCACAACTCGCCCCACAAATTACCGTAATGATGGCATTTACCACACCGCACAATTAAATAAACGCACATTATTGTCAGGCTGTGACACGACACTCTGATGTTAACGTCTCTGCAATTATTCAGGTTTGGTTTCACTTTCATTTTCTGTTTGCCAGCAGAAAGTCACTTCAGATATAGAAATATAAGCAGCGTGACGTGCTCCAGGCCTTTTATCTGGGAATATTTTGGACTGTCATTATTTTGGGAACATAAAGAAAAAAGCCGTCTTGTGAATAATTGATGGCTGACCGCAGAGGCTCCAGAGTCTTTAGCTTGTTTGAAAGTTGCTGAACGTCTCAGTCTTGTTGTTTTTGCTTTGTGTCGACCACTTTTCAAGTCTTTGCACTAAATGAAGGAATAATATTTCACATCTCGTCTCTTTCAATTCTAGACAAAAATAACCGTAAGAAGTGATAAATGCCAGCTTCCAGAGGAGGTTACTGTCCACTGAACTGAACTCTGTTGTTCTATCTGTGGTGGAAAAACACACAGTTCAAGATTTTTTAGGATGTATTGTCATACCAGGGTTATTTCTCTATTATCTCTTTCACATCGATGTGAAAATATCTGCTTCAAACCTCTGGAAATTTTGCTTGTCACGGTTTGAAAGCATTTGAAATCACCTTGAACCCTGTGCTTATTTTTTCCTGAATAGATCCTGAACGCATCACAATGAAACTCCAGAATTATCAAGGGAAAATAAAGAGGAATGGTTGCTGCTGATCGTGTTCGTTCGTATGTCGCATGTACACAAAAAACCTGGAGAGGTCAGATTCAACCTGACCCTGCCAGGTTGTTGGTTTGTTCAAGTGACAGGAAGTACAGGATTTCAAATTAAAACAGGAACTGACCAGTCGACATGATGCTAAGGACCTGACAGTCACAGCGAGCAGGAAGTAATTTGGACAAACTCTGTGGTATTATCAGCTCCCCTTGGGATGCTCTGATTAACTATTCCTCACCACAAACATTCATGTGCTGCTTCTTTTGCATAATTCCTGCCAACATGAATAATTCATGTGGAAGTGAGAGGACATGGAGCCAGGGAAGGCTGGGAAACGAGCGAGGACGTGCCTCGTCTTTGTCCGAAGTTTGTCTTTGTCTGAAGTAAATACTGGCTTCATAATTACACCACTTCCCCTCTGGTTCGCTGTCAAAATGAAATCATTTTACAGATTACTGTGAACGGCTGTTTTTGTTGAACTCTTACTGTTATAAATGATCGAGGTCACTGAAGTTTTGAGGCCTCAAGTTCTGCATGTTGGCTGTCGCCATCTTGGTTATTTGCAACCAGATGTGACACGAGGGGAGGAGGGCAACCAAAACTGTTACAGTTATGGAGTGAAAAAAATCATGTTGCCATGGTAACGACCTGTCAATCAGCAGGTAGCTGTGCCCTAAACCATCCTCTGCTTTATGGTCTGTTTGACTCTAAATGGGACCATAATTTACTAAATGAACATCAGGTTGTGTTATAGAAGACTAGAAACTAGAGACTGAGACCATAAACTCATGTTTACAATGTTTACTGAGGGAATAAACCAAGAGAGAAGTAGAGTCATTTTCTATTGGACTGATATAGAACCAGAGGAGTCGCCCCCTGCTGGCTGATGGACAGACTGCAGCTTTAAGGTTTTTGATGGACTGACCTTGGAGGCTAAAGTTTAACGATGGAAACGGACCAGTTTGACTACTTTTCTGTGACGCTCTGTTTTCAGAGTCGAACCCTAACCTCCTTGATCTTCGTCCTCCTGCTTCGATGACCTTTGACCTCTCTCCTCTTGGTCTGGTGGTCACAGATCTAACGCTGTGTCTCTAAGGTGTCAGACATCTGAATCTTTCTCATTCAGATACACTGACACTCTGTGATGTATTCCAGGGAGTTTTGGTGACAGTTTTCTTCTTTTGAAATCAATTCAGAATCCTGGCTGTCAGGAAAAATGGCCCAGTGATTCTGGGCTGGAGCTAAGCCTTTTCTTCTCTTTTGCCTTTATGCATTTTCAATCTCAACCTCTAAATCTTTCACACAAACTCTTTTTCTCTCTCATCTCTGCCGGCTTTATTCCCCCCCCACCATCCTCCATCCTCCATTCCTCTCCTGCCTTGAAAGTCATTGATTCAGCAATCTAGCAGAGAAAATGTGTCTGCAGAAAGACATGAAGGGCTGCTGGAGACCTTGAAGCCCATTCATACATATACAATGGCAGAAGGTTCGCTGAGGTCTCCTGGGTTTAATGTGTTTGTGTTCCTGAAACCATGAGTAGATTCAAAGCTGCTGTTTGCTTTGGTTTTGTGTTTTTACAGTAAAGTGTTTGCCTCAAAAAGAGGTTCAGGTCTAACACTTTGGATTGGGATCGACATTAGGGATGATATTCAGCACTTTGGCTGCTCCTCTTTTAGGAGGTTGAACACCAAAAGAGACTGTTAAGCTTTCAGCTTTTATAATTTATTTTATAACGTGTCTTTTCTGCTTTTCATGTTTTATATGAAGCTACTCCACATTTACTAACTGAATATTTGTCGTTCATTCGATATTTGCTGTAAAATCCTGGAGGAGGACTGAAATATTTCTGAAATATTGAGCTTTGACTCTAACCATGAATGTGTTTGTTGATATTTGGCAGTAATTCATCGTTCATTAAGGAGTGTTTAGATACTGAATTAGTCTTTTTCAGTCTTTGCTTCTTTGTCTTATTGCTTGGACACTTTTCACCCTAAAAAGAGTTTTTGTGCAGTAAAGTGAGGTGAGGTTTGGATAGGGTGAATATTTATGATGATTTGTTGCTGTTTAAATGCACTAAAGCGGCTTCACGTGCAGATAGAGACTCTGAATTGTTCGTTATTTGGTCCGTCAGTTTTTATGTTTGAGTTGTTTGAAGATAAAGTTTTGGGAAAATCATCCCTGATGTGTGTAAATCATTTCATCTGAAAAAACACATCCATGTTCCTTGTTTGTTTGTTGTTTTGTTTTGTTTTGTTTTGTTTGTCCTCTGCTGTGAATACAAACCTTTTATGGAGAATAATAGATTTAAACTGTGATGTAGACGCAGCCTCGTGTGTCCGGATGATGCATCTCTGCTGAGGGACGATACATTATCGGATTACACAAAATCAATGAACACATGGTTATTTATTAGTGGATCCACAGGAACAGATAATGGACTGTTAAGTGGACATAATGTACTTCCTTTAGTCACATTGTGGACAAATATCTCCACCTGCTGACTCTCTGCATTTTCACAGTTAATTAGCTGACTTTGCTCAGCCCATATTTATTTATTCTATATATTGTATTTTTCACATTGCTGCCTTATTTGCATTTCAAGTTGTCTTTATATATCTATTTTTTATCTTTTATTTGTTTTACTCTTTGATTTATTGCTCAGCGTTTGTCCTGCACAGTACAGGAAGTATTCCTCACATGATAATGAACTCTCTGAGTCTGGAATCTTCTCTGAGCTCAGCTCAAGTCTGGCCTTTATAAAAAAGTTGTGTGAGAGAAAGCCTTTAATTCAGATGAAACTCAGAGCAGGGAGGTTAAAGTGAACGCTGCTCAGTGTCATCCTGGGTGTGATGACCTTTGATCCCTGGAGCCAGATGAGATGCAGGATGTGATGTGGCTTCAGATAAGCTGAGCTTCACGCTGGACTCCAGGGTCGACATATGGTTTTCCTTGAGCTGATTGTCAGCGAGGCCGAGGTTGATGGCGCTGTCCAGAGTCCTGACCTTCTGCTGGACTGGAGACGAGTCTTTATGGAGGCTCAGAGAAACTCAAAGAAGCACAAAGACGAGGCGAACAACTGGATTTAGGTCAGAATCTTTATTCCATGTGCAGGTTGTTATCCTACATATTCATCCTACTTCACACAAACTTATTGTTAAGGTCATCTTGCCTTAGTTAGGGTCAAATCTGATCATATCTCATCGACATACTCGTCATGTGGCTGATAAAAATGAATCACTGTAAATGTAGGCAAAAGAATGTTATTGTCATATTTGTCTGAAAGAAACCAGTGATTTTACAGGTCTGAGGGGGAGTTAACGCATTTGTGGAAAAGTTGAATTATCTGTCGATGTGAAAATGTGAGTTTCCTGCTCCTCATCTCAGCCCAAGGCTATGAAATAATAATAATAGTAATGATAATAATAATAGCTGGATATTTGAGTTTGTTGTTGTTGTTGTTGTTTTCCTGGCAGAGCTGCAGATCTTTCCAGATCTTTTCCTCTCTCTCTTCTTCTGCCTCCTCTCAGTTTTGTTCCTATTAATCAGAAAGCCATTTGTGATGCCGCATTAAACCCTCGCATGTCTGAAATGTGACAAATGATGATCACCTGGGGGAAATCGATGATGATCGCCGCACTATTAATGGTCCCTCTGCAGGAGCAGCATCCATCCTGTGGTTCAGAGCTAGCTTTGTGTTCATCTCTGCAGCTCTTCAGACATCAGACAGAGGAACCAGTCTGCTCTCTACTTACAGCTACAGACAGATTACAGTGCATGAATACATCATGTATGGAGGCTTCAGGGTCAAAAACACAGCGATGGCCGCCGGCCTCCCTCAGGTCAATGGTGGCCCAGACGGCCTCATGTCGCCTTCTGCAGCCGATCAAACTCCATATGTCACCTGCAATTTATGGTCTGCTTGCTGCATGTTCCCACACATGAATAAATCATGTAAGAGAGTGACGAGCGCTTAGATAAGAGCTCTGATGTTTCTGCATGTGCTGCCTTTACTTATGCATGAGGCCGATCGCCGATTTAATCTGCTGTGTGAGATCTGTCCCTTTTTTAAAAACACAATATTTAGTCTTTAGTTTCACTCATAGCCGTCGATCTAACCCTTCTCCAACTTAAGAGCATCTTCTATTTATTCTACTTATATCCTACATATATACACCTGCTTTTAGTGCCTCAATATCTCAACGCCCACTGAAAAAAAAATAATAAATATTAAAATGTCAGCAAAAGTAATGGAATAATAAAAGACAGAACGTGATTGTTTTTTAATTAATCCAAAATGTATTTTACAGCTTAACTTAAACTGTGTACAACACAGGCAGAGCAAATGATGCATGAGATAAATATAGATGTCATAAATAAAGGTGGGTACATGGAGCATAAACAGCAGCATGGTTTGTGTTTGTGAGATAATTAAAAGTCAGGTTTTATGCCTCTCTAGCAGCCCGTCTGAAGCAACAACCTGTGAATGAAAATCTTTGTTAGTTGTGTTTTGATGCTTAAAGTAGTCTCAAGTTGTTGTTGTTGTTGTTGTTGTTGTTGTTGTTGTTGCCGCACTAAACCCAGTCAAAGTGAAGAGTTAAAGAGGTCAGGAGAGACTCGGCTCATCACAGGACAGGAAGACGAAGGAAAGGAAATAGAAGGTGCAGAGAGAGGAGGAGATAAAGAGGAGAGGGAGGAGAGGTGGCAGGCAATAAAGCGCCCCATCAATCTGCTAAATGAGCGTCCTTCCAGCAGAGGGAATGCTGGGAAAACGCAGCCCGCCTCGTGTTCATCAGTCACAGGTTCATCTCAGCACTTCCTGTTCCAGAGAGACAAACTGAACAAATCCTTCAATTAGAGCCTGTTTACTGCAGCAGGAGCTTCAACATGACTGGAGTTTCAAAATAAAACAGGAAGTTTCAACACCGTTTTACTGCAGGGCTGCAGTTTTCTGTCACCAAACAAGAATATGTAAAGGAAAATATAAAAAAAACCTGTAAAACAACAGCAATAATATTTGTCCTTCAATGAAAGAAATTCATTAAATTAAACTCACAAATATTTTTTTATTGAGCAACGTAAACAAAAAACAATAAAACGACAATAAATTATATAATAAATAATCATTATTATAATTATATTACATGTAATAAAACTGATTTTAATGGCAAATTAAATATTTAGACTATGGACTTATTATGAAGAATAGAATACACAGAAAATAAAATGATAAAATGAATGATAGTTATTTCCTGTCAAACCCTGCAGGCTTGTCGCTCTCTCATTGCTACAGTAACAGCCTGTAGGCTTATGGGTAATGTAGTACCAGGCATGTCCAGTGTGAATATCAGCATATATACAGTACACACGTGTGGTTTGAGTGTTTAAAACAGCAGTGTTAAAGCTGCTGTCACACCCACAGAGCATTTTACACCGTTAGATTTATGGATGTAAAGTCTGACTGGTGAGTGGAAATGTCATTATTATTTGATGCTTTTGTTCTATTCTTAAAGCTCTGATGATGAAAAGGCTCCTTTCTTTTCTTCTCTTTCATCACTGAGGAAGTTAAATATGCAGATGTACTGTACTATAATCCCAGAGTGTTGGCAGGCACATCATGAGCTGTGAATATATATATATATATATATATATATATATATATATGTAAAACACTGAGAATGAGGATGAGTCAAGCTGCTGTGTGGCACAGCTTTGATCACATATATAAAATATAAAATACATATAAAAAATTATTATATATATATATATATATATATATATATATAATAATTTTGAGAGCTCATACAAACATGCTCTTTGGTGGATTATTAGTTTGCTGAATCACAGGAGAAGTTTGGACAGACTGAGAAAAGATGGTTAATCTAATTTTATCAGCATGTTTGGTCATTAGTTGTGACTGCGTTGTTAGTTTCCTTGATTTTTTGAATGGAGTTCTGCTTCATGACCTGTCAGCTCGTCTCTGGAGGTTTGTCCAAGTAGGGTTACTGTTAACGCGGGTTAACGTGATTAATCGTGTTTATGTGTTCATTTTGACAGCCCTAGCGTATTTACAGTATTTTTGGAGAGGATTTGAAAGGCTTGCCCACTCTTTTCTCTCCTGACCATTGACCTCCACAACTCGAGCTGTAAATATCCCACAAATTCACTTAATCCACGTAACTGTGAAGCAGGAAGTCAAAAGAGCGCTAAATGTTGGCGTTGCCTGATAAATAAAAGGTTTGTGTCAGTGGTCAGGAAGTGAAGGAGTGTCGCCTTATTTCAGATGGAGGTTAATGGAGGACGATACTCACTGCTAATAGTTCTAAATGTGATCCTGTGGCTTCCTCTGATCCTGTTACTTCAGCAGGCTTTGATGTTCACACTAATTAGAGCACTTTGCAGCTTTTAAAGGGAAAAAAACCTCTGCACATATTTAATATGACCTTGGTTTTAATCCTCTCAGCTGATGTTTAAGTGTGGCTCTTAGTGGACAGAAACGCTGCTCGTCCAGACGCTGCTGGTCGCTCTGAAGAGCAGACTTTTCTTTTTCAGGTTTGTTTTAAGCTGCTCTGATGGATCATCCAGGAGGATTTATCTGTGAGGAGCTAGAATAAGACCCTGTGGTTTATGCTGAAACAGCTGCATGTGATGAACTTTAATATTTTAATAACAGGACAACTATCAGAGTATTTTCTGTAGCTTGTAATCATATTTTTATTGTATGTGTGTGTAATCATCAGATTACTTTATAATTTAATCCAGCATCTATGTTTACAGGTGCTTCACAGACTAGTGTCATAATGTGTTGCTGTTCTAATTTTAATGAACTCTAATTCCTTTTTCACTCCTCTATTTATTCATCTACAGTTATAACAGCTGAACACAGTGCTCGGTTTAAAGAATGACCTTATATTTTACCTTTTATATTGTATAGATATATATATATATATATTTTACATACTTTTTAAATTTTGTTCTTCTTTTTTATGTAAGTCAAATTCCCTGTGTCTTATCTCACTGTGTAATAAATTTCTTCTTGATTCTTGATAAAATAACATAAATTATATCATTATTAATGTAAAGTACAAACATACATTAAACATTGTGAATTATAATTATTAATTATATTATCATCTGATGTTAAAACAACTATTGACTCACTTTAATCAAATATTAATTTACAATTTGTATATTTTTTATTTATATTTTCAAAATGTGATTAAAACACAGTAAATCACAGTGATCTGTAAAAGTGGTTCAAGTGACTGAACTCACATGTTTTTATTTTATTTCTTTGCAGATCTACTCAGAGATAAACTAAAACACACAGCTCATAATAAAACAGATTTAATCCAGCTGCCAGACAGTAGTTTAAAAATGGCTCTAGAGATGAAAGATGCAGCAGACGTGGAGCGATGACTTCCTGTGCCGTGGCGTTGTGTTTCCTCTCTGAGCCTCCAGGACCGTTAAAGCTCTGACAGCGTTTTAAACGAGCTGCACGATTCGCCCTGGCAGCTTCTAACTAGCAGCATGCTGTAAATCCCCAGAGGCGCCGTGCTGAATGCGTGCTGGTAGCATGACTTTAGCTTAGCATGCACGACACATGTGCAGGTTAGCGTGCAGCTTATTGGGTGTCTCGTTTGGCCTCAGAGTCGTTTCATGAGCCTGCAGCTTCTTCTGCTCTGCTTCACAAACCCTTCCTGCTCTCCAGCCTTATTAGTGAAGCCCATTAATGGTGGCGATGATGTTGAAAGACAGCGTTGGGGTTTTGTTGTCATGCTTTGAGTATTGCAGAGACACCGAAGTGGATCTGAAAATGTGAAAACATCTGAGTGCAACCTCTGTTTCTCTTTCTAATGACACCTCAGTGCAGCTGATCCTGCAACCGCTCTGAAGATTTCAGCAGGCCTCACGTTTTCAGAGAACGTTCCCACGGTTCTCTGAGAGGACAGGATGGGATGAGCATGTGTTCTGGTATCTTCTACCTGCAGTCCAGTCTGTAGCCTGACCACAGCAGGATGTCAGGAAAACATGAGAGTGTTAATTTCTTTTTGCTAACAGACCAGAGACGGTGAGGGGAAAAACAAGTACAGTCATGTTGATAAGAGTAATTAAATACTTCCTAAGATCTCCATTTAAGTACTTTTTGAACAGGCAGAAAATGTGTGATTAAATTGTGATTAATCAAGAGTCACTGTGGACAATTGTGATTAATCTGCATTATTAAATATTTTATTACTCATATACAGATCTTAATAAATATATTATCCTCCACTCAGTGTCAGGTGTTTACCACCTCTGCTCTAAATCAACAGTATTACTGATTACCAGAATACTCTGGTATATTATATATTCTGTAATGGTTAAAATATAATTACGTTTATATACACATTGGCATTTTGCCTCACTCACGTTTTCTCTTACTGGCTCGTATGACTAATAATTTATTCCTCGTTTTCCTCAGAATATCCACTGCCAGAATAAACTTCCATTTTCAAACACCTTTGTTTAGGTTTGGGAAACAAATTTACACATGTGACATTTAAGAAGACGGCTGAACATTTTAATGCTTACATGGTGGGGTACCACTCTGTGGTGTGTTGGAGGCAGCACCTGGTTTATCCACAGGAAGTCCTGATGACTGAAAGTCTATTAGTGGCTTCTCAGCAGACTGAGGGGGTAACGGAGGTGTTAAAGCACCGAGGAGGCGTCTGAAACCAGCCGGTGTTTAATGTTCAGAAAAGACACAAACATGGATCGGTTCAAGTGGACGACACTGAAGCAGTGATCAGACATTGATCAGTATTGATCAGCTTCACATCTATAGAGTAACTATGACCACAGAGAGCTGAACAATATCTAAAGTCCACTGATGTTTCCATAGCAACAGATAAACGGCCATGCACCATTTAATTTATCTCACGATAAATCTGTGCTGTGCTCGAAATCACTTCATTACAAATGAATATTTATTTAAGATTTAAGATCTTTATTTATTGCTCTTTATTTAGCATAGCATTGTTTAGCGTAGAATTGTGTAGCGTAGCATTGTGTAGCGTAGCATAGTGTTGTCTCATGTAGAGGTAACAGTGTCTCTTTGATCTGCTCTCACAACTTTATCGTTTATGTGATTTCTTTTTGGGGGAATCTTTTGGGACGAGACATTTAGAAAAGTTAAATAACTTTAATAAAAACCGCAGGATATAGTTGTTATAATGAAATAATATTCTTATCTTCATCCATTTATTTATCGGATTTTTTTGTTCAGTGCTTTACATCTGAACACGATAGCATGAATTTTGTAACGTGCTTCATGATGGTTCACTGTTCAGACTCATTATTCATGATGTTTCCATCACCGTCACACCAATCAGCCAAATGCTTGTTTTTAGCCTCCAGGTGACTCTTACAGGCCCAGAGTACAGAAAAAAGACTCTCACATAAGTGCACTACAGCTGCAACCAACATGGCACTTTCAGGATCATTTGAGGTCATGCTTCTTCGCCGTCATCTCAACGTTTCATTCACCTTTATTCAAAAAGGCTGCCGTCCTACAGAACATCTTATTTCTTTCTCATTTCAGCATCACGATGCTCAGCACTCGGCGGGGCTTCGGTGGACCGGTGGGCGGCCGGTTCGCACGTTTCTGCGCGTGTTGGCGTGTTCGTAGGCGTGTGTCAGTTCTGTCAGCAGGACGGGAACACGTGGAGCTCTGGTGGATGAATTAGCGGGCGGCTGCCCCGTCGTAAAGACCTGACCAGGAACAGACTCTGCAGAGAGCATTCAGCAGGTCAGGGAGGCGTAAGAAGTGACGAAACAAAACAGAGGATTGAAAAAGCATGCAACGTTTTCCACATTCGGCTCCCGGGCAAGATTTCATGCTGGCTGTTCCCACTGACTGATCAGTGAGTCACTCCACTGTGACACAGACAGCATCTGTTGGAGGGAATTTAGTGCAGCGTGGATTTCTGCCGTGTGAATTATGAGTTTTCATGACCTCAATGCAACACGACTGAGAATGAGTAGGAACGTGACAGAAGAGGACGACGGACGCCCTAAAATATCTGTAGTTTCCTTTGACTGTCAGAGACTCTGAGTGATTCCCTTCATGGCATCATTATGGATTGGAGATTTGCCCATGTGAGGTGTCAGTCAAAGGTTTCAAACCGGAACCAACATGGCGGCTCGATTGTTATGTGGTCATAGTGTCGAGTAGCGTAGCATAGTGTCGTGTCATGTGTCATAGTAAACAGAGATGTGATGAATCGTTATGGTTACATTGGGAACTTTTGCATTCAATGGATCGCATCACTTCCCAGGTCCTTCTCCCAGGTTTCAAACTGGAACCAACATGGCGGCTCAAACTGGTATATTATGAAAGAATGTGTGTCTGAAGACACGTCTTTGGTTTAAATGGACACTTGTGCTTAGGGTTGGTTGAATTTTATTTATTTGACCACTAGAATGCATTGCAAGGCTGCTGACATAGATAAAGGGAAGCGTGAAAAGGACGGATCCTGTGGACACTTTTCATGAGACATGTTGACAAAGAGACTGAACTGGTTTCACAGAAACATCTGAGAAGCCGTCATTGGAAAAACTAACTCTGTCAGCGTCAGCGTGCTAATGCAAATGCATAAAACATTATTTTTATTTAGTTCTTGTGCTTTTATTTTGTCCCTGTATAACCCTTGTTAGCAGCTTCCTGCTTCCTGCTGCAGTCATGGAGAAGAACGACAGAAATACGCTTCTGAATTTTATTTTGAAAAATTCCCAGTCAGCTACGATCTACTGTAAGCTAATGCTAGTGCAGCTAATCAGACGGATGCTAACAGCTAACAGGCTAAAGCTACTATTTAGCAGTGATCAAGTGTCCACACACCTTATGTAGCCTTTCCCATCAGTTTTTTCATATCATACTAACAATTTAAAAAATAATAATCATTTGACAGACCTGAAATAATACTTGGAAGGTGATTGGATGACTCAGCGCCTCATCTGGAAACTAGCTAGCTAGCTAGCTGTTGTCGATTCGAAGTAAAGCCCTATTCAGCAGTTGCACGGCTTATTTCTCACCTAAAATGGTTAATAACTGTTTTTCCTAATATGAGAGGAAAAAGTTTCCAGGTGAGACGACCACAAACTCATGTTTCAGTGATACCTCTGTTAAATATCTGCTTCTGCCCCACAATCCTTGTGATTTAGTCTTTGTTAGAGAGCGTTAGGGGAGATTTACTGTTCTGCCGTGGTTGGAAAAGAAAGGAATCCCACTTTATCCCACAGTCAGTGGCCAAAAATGATTTCCTGCAGTCCTTAAATATAAATATTAAGCTCATCTCCATGAGTCTCTGGCTGTCTGCTTCTCACTGGATGCAGTCGTTCTTTTCCATCACAATAATCTGTGGTTCAGTGTTTTTTGTCTCCTGTGTTTGGATGCAGACAGTAAATGAAAAGCATCAGAGCATCAGTGCTCTTCATTGTCTGCTTTCAGGATCAATCACAGCGTGTTAATCACATGGTTTAATTTTAATGCACATAGGAGTCTTTTGGAGATGTGATTTTAGTGTATTTTGTCCATCCAGTGCTCCACCTGCTGGTTTGTTTTGTTAAACCATCTTCTGTGTGAGCAGACACAGGCTTTAACGTCTGAATTTAGCTCAATTACTGGACTAAAAACTCAAGGACTCACAGAGAAAATAACACTGAACTCGAATGATTTCATTAGCTTGAAGTATTGATGTGGAGAACTCCTCCTCTGAGCCTTTATATTGTCTGCAAACGGCTTTTTAACTGTTCTGCTGTTCACTGTAATCTCTATGAAGGGACTCATTTTTACTCAACACTGTGGAGAGAATCTGCAAATATACTGAGGAAATAATCAGAGAAAAAGATTTCAATGCAGTAATTTTACTTGAAACTTGAGTATTTCTACACTGTAGTATTATTATTTTTACCTCAGTAAAGGAAGTTTTATTTTAATCCACACAGCTGAGATGAATTATTAACAAATAACAATCTTTCTTTATATATGTTTAAATAAAAAAACAGATAAATGATGTTATTCCAGAATAAGTTACCGAATATCCAGCTATCATCCATATTCTACCTCTTAAACACATTCATGCATCAATAATCTGATAGTATAACATATATAATATTATTTTATTCTGCACAGTCATGACTTTTACTTTTTGTGCTTGAAGTATATTTTGATGCTGATACTTTTGTCCTGTTTCGTAAAGTTCTGCATGAGCATGACTTGTGATATTACTACTTTAAATAAAAGACTCGTCATGAATTATTAATAAGCAGCACATCTTTCTCAGTTGTGACTTTTTGTTTTGTTTTTTTCGCAGGATGAAGCCGTCCAGGTATGTCGACCCGTGATGTTCTAACGACGACGTCTCAGCCGCCATGAAAGGTTTAGGAGCGAACCGCAGTCGCCACCTGTCGGACTCGTGTGAACCGACAGGATGCCCGCAGAAGGCTCTCTGCCCTTTGACCTCTGACCCTCACGGCTCCTTCCTGTTGAGCCCCACCATGAACCACTACGGTGCCCTGGACCCCCACCTCCACCCGTACCCCCCCACCAGCCCCACCGCCCTCACTCCAGACTGCCTGCTGCCTTTCAGCCAGATGTCCAACAGCAGCACCTTCCCCCGCCTGCACTTCACCTCCCAGGCCGACCAGGTGGACTGCTCCCAGGCCTGCGTAGCCGGCACCGGCAGCAGAGCGGCTGCGCTCTCCACCTCCTTGTCCATGGGCATGGGCTTGGGCCTAGGCCTCACCGGCGCTCCCATCATCACCAGCGGGTCGGCCACCATCTCCTCTGCGGCGGCGGCCAAGATGAACCGGCTGCCCTCCAACCTCCTGGACCAGCTGGAGAGGCACCTTCCCCTGCAGAGAGACGGATTCAGCACGCTGCAGTTCCACAGGGGACGCATGTCCAAGCAGCGCAGCGAGAGCCCGGGACGTATTCGCCACCTGATGCACTCTGTGCAGAAGCTGTTTGCCAAGTCCCAGTCCCTGGAAAACTCTGCAATCAAGGGCGGCGTCAACGGACGCTCTGCTGGGGGGTCAACCAGCGCCACAAGCGAGGACGGCGGGAGGCCGACACGCAGGAGCAAGAGCAAAGACAGGGCTAAAACTGAGGCGCCAAAGCAGAGACTCAGGCCCAACACTCTGGGCCTCTGGAGCTCTGACGACGCCCTGGACGCCGACACAACCAAAGCCGGCACCATCGCCGTGGGCTACCGCAACCCGCTGACCATGATGACGCTCGGCAGGGCGGTGTCGGACAGCCAGGCGCCGCCCAGACACATCCCACAGGGCTACAACACCATATCCGCGCACACCCTCAAGACCTCGAAAAGCAGCAGCGACCTCAAGTTCCTGGCATGTCAGGCGACACAGGTAGGAGCCAAGGAGGAGGAGGGGCGGGGCCGAGGAAGCAAGGACGACATGGTGGTGAAGAGGGGCTCCTGGTCCACCCTCACCCTCAGCCAGGCCAGGCAGGTGCTGCAGAAGGGCTCAGCCACAGTAAACAGGACGCTGCTCAAGTCCAAGTCCTGCCACCAAGACCTGGCTCAGCACTTCCTTCAGGTAGGAGGGCCAGTGAGTATTCACCCTCATCATCCTCCTGAACATGGCTTAATACCTAAACATACTGTATATCCTCACTGGTTTCATACGTTTAAACATTTTTTTCATCACGATCATATTTTACTTTTCAAGTCCCAAGAATCGTACTGTGAATATTAGTCTATTTAAAACTCGATCAGATACAGACGGAGTCAAGGGAAGCTTTCACAAGCCAGCGTTTAGTCCTGCCGTTAGGTTCTTTATTTAGCTCTTATTATATTATTTCTACTCCTTTAATGTTTGATGCTGACAGACTCGTATTGAGTATTATGGTTTGGATATTTTATTATTTGTGCATTTATTAAAAAAAAATATTTGTCTGTTTTTCTTCTGTTCCATTTAGTTTTTATTGATTTTTCCTTACTTTTCTTTTTTTGGTTGTGTTTTTTAACTTTGAGGGTATTAAAAGCAAAATTCACTGATTAAATGTGAAAATAATCTTTGATTTAGGAATGGTTTGTCCATGCAGAGCAGAGGAAGCAGCCATACTGCACCAGTACAAAAAAACATACATGGTCAATAAAGCTCAATTTTGATTCTAATTATCAATAAAAAACAAAAATAGAGGCTTTTTTAAAGTCATAGACTGGAGGGGAAAGTGACGAGTCAGTGGAAACACTTTGATGTAGAAACAGAAAAGTAGAAAAAGACTCATTTTACAAGTTAATGCTATTTATTTGCTCTGCTTTAATTAGTGCACAAGTCCTTCAGTTTGGGACTAGTCTAGCTTGTGAAAGCTTCCTAATGAAAACACCTGCCTCACCTGAGCTACATGGAGCTTCACCTCCTGTCTCTCCATCATCCAGGTCCCGGTGGGGGACTGGGCAGGGACTCTGGGTCGAGGCCGGACCAGAGGGACCGAGATCCCCTGTCGAAGGATGCGCAGCGGCAGCTATGTGAAAGCCATGGGGGACTTGGAGGACAGCGAGGACTCAGAGGGGAGTCCCAAGCCGTCCCCAAAGGCCAGCGCCCGCCGCCAGAGCTACCTGAAGGCCACGCAGCACTCCCTGAGCGAGCAGCAGCCTCCTCCACCTCAGAGGAAGTGAGTCCCAGAGCTCCACCTCCAGCCTGGTGCTCCTTTACTTCAGGTGTGAAGGCAGCAGGTGGAGGAGCAGCAGCTCTTTGTCAAAGCTCACAGAAGCTTCTGGAGAAGTTACTCTTATAACAACCATCATGAATGAATGGAAAATTAAACAAACAGCAGTACAACAATGCAATAACTAATACTGTTTATTACTAGAAGGGCTGCACTCTCTCTTTATTTTGCGATAATTGAATGAAATAATTACTGCATTGGTAAACATTACTTTATTGTTGCACACATTTTAACATTAGGGTTTCAGTTTAAATTCCTCACTCCTGTTCAAAATGGTGAAGAGTACTGAACTCAGTGAGGAAGAAAGAGTCCAGTTAAAGTGAAGGAGATGATGCTGGAGGCTCTCATATATATACTTTATATTAAACTACGTAATGTTATCATGTGTGCAACAATAAACTGCTAGAATATAATAACAATTAAAGATGATTGAATATGTTTTTTAGCAGTGAAATAACATTAATTATCTATGAGTCTAGCAGCATTTCCACAGTAGATGATGGTTCTTATAAGTGATGTGCTGATGTCTTTGGTGCTGAAAGCAGATCAAACTCTTCCATGTCTTTTACTCCTCCATCCACTCGGACAGGCCTCGTTGCTACGCTCTCATGCGGGAGGATTATCTGTGGTCGCCCCTGCAGAGTGCATGCTCTATGCAGCATCTGAGGTCAGTGTCATCCAGAGGCAGGCAGCGTGGCCCTCCACCCTCCTCTCCACCTACCACCACCTCCACCTCCACCTCCTCTCCTTCTGGCTAACCTTTCCCAGTCCCTGTCTACCTTACAGGAGTCCTGACTGCTGTGTTAATACTTGCTTGCTTCCTCATAACATACACATGTGGCCCTCCACCACCCAACCTCACACATCTCCACTAACACCAGGAGCCACCAGAGTAACGATATCCTGCAGGAAGTTCAAGCTTTTTATTGAAATTTACTTGAATATCTCCATGTCTGTGTAGGTTGAGGTAAATCAAAAAGAGTTATTTTTTTTAATAAATGTTTGAGAAATGAGAAGAGAGGAGATAAAACACTGTGGATATTTATTATAGTGCAAAAAACAGTGCAAACTAGTTATTTACTTGTCAGTAGTGAGTCCAGATGTTACAGAGTCTGAGTTGCAGCATCTCCTCAGTTTGAACTTCCTGTTTCCTCTGCGCTGCTGTTTTAAACCTGACCACTCGTCGCTATCTGCACTTAAGGGGAGCTTCGCCGACTGTTTCGAATGTCTTCAGTTAAAGACAAACTTCTGAGTTTTCTCCGTTCCCTCCTGCAGCTCTCTGCCATCCCTGAAAGAGCTGTCGACCAATCGGAGCCTGGATAACCTGGACTGCCTGGTGAGCCCGATGGAGGCGCCTCCACGCTACAGGAGCAGCGACTTCAGCTCCGGCACACTGGGAAGAGGCCCAGCCACTCAGGTAGGTATATATACAGAGCCTTTAAAACAGCCAATCAGAGCATTTTGACTCCAATGAAAGAGAAAGAATTCAAACCACCAGGGAGCGAGCAGTCAACAGGAAATAATGTTGGCGTTTCAGCTGTTTGTGTTGCTTTTCAATCAGCTGATCGTGTCCTTCAAAACCAGCTGATCGTGTCCTTCAAAACCAGCTGATCGTGTCCTTTAAAACCAGCTGATCGTGTCCTTTAAAACCGGCTGATCGTGTCCTTTAAAACCGGCTGATCGTGTCCTTTAAAACCGGCTGATCGTGTCCTTTAATACCGGCTGATCGTGTCCTTTAATACCAGCTGATCGTGTCCTTTAAAACCAGCTGATCATGTCCTTCAAAACCAGCTGATCGTGTCCTTCAAAACCAGCTGATCGTGTCCTTTAAAACCGGCTGATCGTGTCCTTTAATACCGGCTGATCGTGTCCTTTAATACCAGCTGATCATGTCCTTCAAAACCAGCTGATCGTGTCCTTCAAAACCAGCTGATCGTGTCCTTCAAAACCGGCTGATCGTGTCCTTCAAAACCGGCTGATCGTGTCCTTTAAAACCGGCTGATCGTGTCCTTTAAAACCGGCTGATCGTGTCCTTTAAAACCGGCTGATCGTGTCCTTTAAAACCGGCTGATCGTGTCCTTCAAAACCGGCTGATCGTGTCCTTTAAAACCGGCTGATCGTGTCCTTCAAAACCGGCTGATCGTGTCCTTCAAAACCGGCTGATCGTGTCCTTTAAAACCGGCTGATCGTGTCCTTTAAAACCGGCTGATCGTGTCCTTTAAAACCGGCTGATCGTGTCCTTCAAAACCGGCTGATCGTGTCCCTTGAAACCGGCTGATCGTGTCCCTTAAAACCAGCTGATCGTGTCCCTTGAAACCGGCTGATCGTGTCCCTTAAAACCGGCTGATCGTGTCCCTTAAAACCAGCTGATCGTGTCCCTTAAAACCAGCTGATCGTGTCCCTTAAAACCAGCTGATCGTGTCCCTTAAAACCAGCTGATCGTGTCCCTTAAAACCAGCTGATCGTGTCCCTTAAAACCAGCTGATCGTGTCCCTTAAAACCAGCTGATCATGTCCCTTAAAACCAGCTGATCATGTCCCAGTCGTCATCTTAGAATCAGCTGTCCTGTCTGTTATGTAGCTATCAGCTGTTCCTCACAGTCAGCTGTTCATTACAATCGTTACAGTCGTTCAGCGTTATTTTCACAATAAAAGAGTCTCACAGTGAAACTTCAGCCCAGCCAGCCTCAGAGTAGACCTGATCTTCACCAGCAGGATGTTTCACTCCAGACTGATGCAGAAGTTCTTTGACAGAGAAGAAATAGTTTCAGTCTCTGCTTCTGTCTGGGAGCTTTTAATCAGTTAGTAATGTGACTGAGAGATTCTTTGGTAGAGTTTTAAACTGCAGTATTTAAAGGGCTTGTTATTCACTTTTTAATGCACCACCCACCACATGGTGCCACGAAAATGTCAAATACAAAAATACTTTCTCTGGCTGTTTCTGCATCATTTTATGTCGCTTGATCAAACATTTCAGATGGTGCTGGGTGTCATCGCTTATTCCCATGGTAGGATGACACAGAAATACAGAAACAAAGCTATTCTGAGTTGCTCCCACAAGGCAGGGAAATAATGTTTTCTACTGTCCCTGCGCTGAGAGCCACATTGACGCTGCCTTGAGTTGTTTTTCAGCTGATAAGCTAGAAGTAATCACACCTTCTGTTCACTGGATTTTTCCAAAACATCACTCAGGTAGGTCAGTCGAGGACCAGCTCTCATTTGTAATGACGACCCGGCCAAGAGGCAGCTACAAAACATTCGCTGATGTTCTGAGGTCTTTTTGCAGGATTGTTGTGGCACCACTTGTTAAGTCTCGTTCCACCTGAGTTTCTCCGTCTGCCCTCAGCGTGTGAGTCTGCACACGTTCTTTCAGGTTTACGGGCCGGGCTGTGGCCACTCAGCTCCATACTGCGAGGCCGAGTCCCAGGCGGTGGAGGCTCTGGATCTGCCGGCGCCCACGTGCTTCCGGTCACGCAGCCACAGCTACCTGCGGGCCATCCAGGCCGGCTGCTCCCAGGACGAGGACACGGCGTCCGTGGACTCGGACTCGCCGCCGCCCTCCACTGCAGGCTACAGCTTCAGCTCCAACACCAGTGAGTACCAGTGAGGACAGAGTCTGGGCCATTACTGCAGCAACACTGTTTACAAAGGTGAATCTGAATTCATGTGTGCATAATCTGATTTATAAATGTGAAAAAGAATATTGCAAATATGTATTCAGATCCCATGTGTGCATGATTAGATTCTGCAAATGTGTGCATTGATCTGTATGTGAAGACTACACATACAGATCAATGCACACATTTGCTGTTTTTTTTTTTTTAACGCATTTACAAATTTGATTATGCATATAGATTCTGAATATGCGTTTGCAGATTTTTTTTATGCATTTACAAATCTCTTTACGCATTGACAAATCATATTATGCACACACAGATTAAGAGACACATTTGTAAATAGTTTTGCTACAGTAATGTCCCCATAACCGAGCTGCTGAAGGTAGTCCTTCAGTGTTAGCAGAGTGGGAGGAATTATTTGGCAATATTAATATTTATTTCTTTGGTAAGTGACCATGGTCTCTCAGTTTTAAACACTCTAAATGTTCCCATTTTGTTTCCTGTTCACAGCTGACAGGAAGTAGACATGGTCCGAAGCTGTTCACAAATAATCATAAAGAAATCTAAAGCCTTTATTTTATGACAATGAATACAACGTACTGCTCCACTTGGTGCTTTACAGATTATCAAGAGTTATTCAGTTATCAAGAGTGTAAAACATTATTAATTTAGATAAAACTATAGTAAGTAACTAATAAAAAGTTATTACAGTAAGATGGTTCACAGTTATTACACAGTTTCAGGTATTTGGTTGTATAAAGCATGTAAACATGTTGTAGTAAAAAATACACCTGAAAACAAGCAACAACATGGGAGATTTTTAATACCAGCCTCTCATCTATTTACTCTATTACATTCCATTTCATTTTACCATCTTTCAGAGTCTGTAGTAGACAGTTTTAGAGCAAGAAGGTTCTGGTATCATGTGAGTCAAGAAAACCTGACAAGTCCTTTGGTTCAAACATACCAACATGTCATGATTGACCTCTGACCTCAAGATATGTGAATGAAAACAGTACCTCTATGAGTCTCCTCTTTATGACCATCACATCTTTTCACACAGAAAACATGGTATCTGTATAATGGGGTCCTTAAAAAGTCTCTCAATTATATAAACTGTGTTTGACTGTAAAGCTGAGGTTCTTGTGGATCCAGTGAGTCCAGATTCATTCATGTGTCAATAGAGACCATTTTTAACCTTGACCTCACTGTATAAAATGAGCTGTTTTACACTGTTGATCATTTTCTCTCTGCTGGATTACTAAACATGTAACACACAAAGTGTAGAGAATAGTTTAAAATTGTTTTGCCCAATGTTGGTATTGAAATTGAAATTTCACTCTGAATTATGACATTTTTCTGTGACAAAACATTCAACAACAGCAACGTGGACACAGAGATGGACAACAACTCACTGAATTTAAAAGTTTGACTCCATTCAGTAGTTAACTGTTTGGTTTTCAACGCTCAGTCTGCAATAATGCATCTTTGTATTGTAGATTACACAAAATTTTGGTCTCACCCAAATGCTGCAACATGAAATTAATCATATATCTCTTAGCACAAGTGTCATTGTAGTATGAGTGTGAGCCAGATAATAGAATATTTTTATTGGGATATTCACTTGTTACAGCAACATGAACAACTTCTGTAAAAAGACAACAAAACAACAACAACAATGAAATAATTGAATGATTAATAGTAATTATAAATACAAACCACATAAGGTAATTTCCCAGTCTTGTCACATACTTTGACTTATCCTTTAAATTCATTCAGGTGAGTAACAAATATACACAGAAGGAAATTTTGTGGCATTGCTCGGCATAGACTTAAAAGATAATTAAAAATATATTATATGTAATATATATATATATATATATATATATATATATATATATATATATATATATATATAAGGACATGGACATTTCCTCAACCAAGTTCTATGTAGAGTTGTTCTAATACTTGCAGATGAATAAATGGATCTTCAGTTAAAAATTAGGTTATAATATTGCACATTTGTATTATTGTATCGTATGTATCTTTTACTTATAATATTTTATATTTTTGCCTGACACACAACATTCTTTTAATTGATTTTTATGTTTTTTTAAGTGTATCAAAAGGTGTTTTTTGTGTTTATTTGTGCCACAAAGAGTGTTTCAGTCAGAAGACAACAGAGTTTGAATAGAGCTCCATTGTTGTGGAGGTGGGCGGTGACAATGGATGGAATATGTATGAGCTTTATGTCTGGACTGTATGGAAAGCTCTCCCGCGGCGCCGGGTACCAAAATGAAACGCACCTATCACATAAACGCTCGCCGATAACGTCCGCAGAGATTCCAGCCAATGACATACGACCCCGATGACATCGAGGAGCAGAACTGACCAATCACGCGTCGTTACGGAGCAACCGTGGACTCCAATCCTCGTCGTCAAGGGCGTGTACTACAAATCTTTTCTTCACGGCGCCGTTGAGTGTCAGGAGCCCGAAGCCCGTCTGCGATTCACGAGTGACCAGAAAATAAGGATTTTACGAGTCAGCCGCCATCCAGTAAGCCTTCGTTGCCTTTTTCTCTG
The DNA here is from genome assembly GCA_029721515.1 of Synanceia verrucosa. NCBI lineage: Eukaryota > Metazoa > Chordata > Actinopteri > Perciformes > Synanceiidae > Synanceia > Synanceia verrucosa. Next base: position 1,651,712 of record CM056561.1, on the reverse strand, counting down.
ACTGTGCGTTGATGTCCGGGCTGCCAGTCGCTGTCGGTTGCGCTAGCAACGGCAAGCTAACGTGGAGCTAGCGTTGATGGTGCGGTAGGTCAGCTAGCTAACGTGGATGAAGAAAGGGGATGAAATCCTAATGGGTGTCGTTTAGCAAGAAGCAGGCAGGCTAATGTGGTTGTTAGATTGGTGGTGATAGTAACAAGGCAGCTGGTAGCAGCTCCTCTTTGTTGGCTTTCCTCTATTCCCAACATATAAAGCCTCCAGCTAACGTTTCTCTGTGATACCCAGCGGTTAATCAGCGGCTAGTGCTGTTAGCCACAAGCTAGTTGAGGCGTCAACAGCGGACTATGGACTGATCGGTACCCGGCTAGTTAGGCTAACAGCCCGGTTATGTCTGTTACAACCGAAAGCCACTGTTCTGTTTGATATCAGCTCACTTTACCCAATAGTTTGATGTTAGAGAGGATTATGTCTGACACGATTCTTTCATTAAAACGGATGAAAAAACCCGTGATACATCCTCTGTGCTCATCGCTTCAACTGGAGTATTCACTGTGTTTCACAGGTGATGTGTTGGATTCACAGCAGCTGTCAGGTGAAGAAACCCAGCATGTGGCTGTGATCTGAGCCCATATGAGGCATATAGGAAGCGATGAGTCAATCATGTGTCTGAAAACCGCAGACTGTGATTTGTGTTGTTTTCAAGTCTTTCAGAAACCCTCTGAACACGTTGTCTGTTTGTTGTGGAGGTGTAGTAGTGTGTAGAAACCTACCTGAACAGGAGTTTTACTTGAGTTGCAGTGGCTATTTATTTGCTCCACAGTTTTCATGTGCCATTTTTATGCAGCAGCTAGCTACCATGTGTTCAGACCTGAGGACATAATCAATAATTTGTCAGCTTCCTGTCTCGTGTAGAGCTCTTCACTGACAGGAGAAGGAGGAGAGCATCCCTCAGTGTGTTACTGCCTGCAGCCCTTACCTATTGTTTCCATGCTTTAGTAAGGGCTGGATAAATAATATTTGATGTGATGTGAGCCTAGCTATTATCTCAGATTTTGGAAATTATAATATGGCGGATTAATTATTTTTCTGGATTATAAGAATGACTAAACCTGCTATTATGGCATATAAATGTCTCAAGATATAAAATAAAATAACAGTTGTCAAATAAATGTCCTGGTTCATTTGAAATTTATTAAGAAATATTTTTTTCTGTTTTTTTTGCAATTATTTGCCAAATTATTCTATTTTCATTTCATGTTTTAAAAGTTTATTTACCCATATATTAATTAACATTTTATTCATTATAAAACCCATTTATTCATTATATTATAATGGCAGGTTTAGTCCTCTATAGCTGCTTTATTTGTTCTGTTATTTGCCCACCTTGTCATTATATCCTAATTACTGGTGATTATTTATCAAAAATTTATTGTGCAAAGTTTGTAAAAGCAGCAACCCCACAGTATCATCACAGTATCTCTGTCTTTTTTTTTCGGTTTAATTTCTTTGCTCTTTTCAAAGTTTGAAGTTCTCCCTGCAGACTGCAGGGTATTATTTCAAATCGCTGGCTGTGAGGCTTCATTGTGGCGTTAAGGCGTGTTCATTGTATCCAGCGGCGTGTTGCACAAGCTGTGGTGTGTCTGTGAATGACCATGGATAGACTGTGAGTCATCCTCCACTGTTACTCACTCATTGATGAGGTAATCTCCTCACTGAATGGGCGAAGCAACTGGAGTTTCACCGTGAGGTCAACAGCAGGCCGGCTTCCTGATGATGTGTGCGGAGCGACTATTATTATCATTTTCTGCTAACTATGAAGCCAATAACTCATGGTCTGACAAAAAAAAGCACCGGCATACAGTCACCTTTCAGTCATATTTTCAGTTTGATCTCCAAGGATTCCTAACTTTTCCCTATTCCCTATATAATTCATACCCTGAGATTTCTCTTAAATTCCTGAACATATGATGGGAAGTTTGTTTTTTTAAGGTCCTTTAAACTGAATTATTGTGATTTTGTCTCAGTTTGAATCACTGTACTCAAGGTTCTTTCCTTTTTGTGGAAGTTTCTATATCATTTGCTTTTTGGAACATTAGAAATGAATGGTCTTCCTCTTAATGAAATCACACATGTTTACTTGTGTTGTTTATTTTGTCCCATCAGTATGGCAGCATTGCCTGTTTCTCTGTCTGTCTGTGCCCGTTGATTTGCTGCCTTGTTTCTCTTAATTGTGAAGCTGTAGTGAGGTATCTGATTATTGGACATATGTGTGGACAAAGTGAATATAAATAGTCAGTGATCAGCACCAACTAACTCAGATCTGAATGAAATACTGTCCTGAAGTGAAGGGGCTGGCCTTTGTTAGCCTCATACAGTCATTTATCATGATTTCATGACACATGACAAATCCATGATTTGCACTTTTTTTTTTCTTCCTAGCTGACAAAGATGGATCGATTTGGTCAGCCATGTGTCCTGGTCTAATCTTCCAGACTGGCACAGTCTGTCAGTCAGTCTGCCATATTATCCCACAGCAAGCCTGCTAATCCTGGGCGTCTTTTCATGATACCTGGCTCATATCCAGGGTTTCATCCACAGTAATCTACGATACTCTTTCTAGGGCTGGGTGTGTGCTTCTCTTTCTAATGTTATAAATCAGTAACACCGTCAAAATTCAAGAGAAAGACATTTAAAACACAGACTTATAAGAATCATTATGTTTTTGGGGGGTATTATCCAGTGTGGGCAACCATTTTTAACTTTTTTTTTTCCTGCAGAATCTGCAGACTTTTACACCTGACTTTCTCTTGAATGAATCATGTAAACAAACAATCCACTGGAAAAAAAGATGGGTGTTCTTTTTAAATAGAAAACACACATTTGTAATGTGCTGTTGATTTGTTATTATTATTATTATTATTATTATAGCCAACAACAAATAGAGAACAATATGGTGATCTCCCTCCACCCAGCTGCCTCCTTATTGAGGTTTTTATTTGTAATTTTTTTTCACTTATTCTTTAATCATCACAAAGCACAGCCTGCACATACGATGCACATATTCAGTTAAAGAATTTTAAAAAGTATTATAAAAGGACTGTACAATTACAAATACTAACAATAATTAAGAAGAAAATATTTTAAATTATTATTATTAGGAAAAGAAATAAAATGATAATAAATAAACAATTAAAAAAGGTGAGTAGTGGGACAGGTAGGACCTAGTCAAGTCCATATTGATTTATTTGTAATTAGTCATCTGTACGATACCTCCTCCTCATTTGAACTCCATTTTAACTAAAGTGTGGTGCACTTACAGTTCAAACTGCACCTGTCTGGCCACCTAATAATCCACTGACCCTGAGTTTCAGTGAGGATTCAGACCATGTTAATATGGTTTAAAGCGTCCGGCCACAGTCCCATTAGTGGTTATCTGATAGCTCTCAGACAGACCTGCTGACAGAGGCAGCATGGCCTTCAGTAGTGATGGATTTAGTGAACATTTGATGATCACAGCAGTGTTGACAGGCTGCTAACTGATGCTAAGTGTTTCTCAGAGCCAGAGGAAGCATCTGGGCTACTGAAGTAAGAGGCCATCCTCACAAGGTGTCGTATTAATGCTTTAGTTCACTGAGGTGCTATGATTCCTCGAACAAGCATGTGATCAATAATGATTTTAAGCAAATATTTATGTAAAACTGGTATTTTTCTTTGCAGGACAACTTAAGTAAATTTTAATCATCCCTGATCCATTTTTCAATTTCAGTTAAATAAACACAGGAATATTTAAGGAAATGTGCACCAGATGTTTCTTCTCTCAGGACATGAATAATGGCAGATAAAACATGATGAACATGTAAAATACAGCCCAGCCCATCCTTGGATCAACTGAACAGGGTTGTGGCCGTTGCTAACATGAGGTTATTTATATGATCAGATGAATCATGAATCATCTACTCCAACTGCTTATTGATAAAACTTTTACATCTAAGCAAAGGATAGTTTTATTTAATCTTAAATAAAGAGATGCAGGCAACAAGAGGTTGCCTTTAAATGGCTCTTGATGTTATTAAACAGACATGACTGACATGAGGACTACAACTCCCATGATGCCACGCTGCTTCATCAAACTTTGTTTTCTGTTATTGTTTTGATTGCTCGACCTCTAGCATCACAAAAGAACATATTATTATTTCTGTGCCCATCACTGATTCGTTGAGCCCTCTCTGTTTCACCCTGATGCTCGTTCTCTGATTGACGCTGTGATGATTGGAGGTCGGCTCTGGCAGGTTCTGTCCAGAGGTCCAGGTTCTGGTCCAGGTTCTGGGCCACTTATCCGTCTCTTAATCACCTCCTTGTTGCTGATCCCCGTAATGGAGCCAGCCGCCACATACCAGTGGGACAGCAGAAAGGATGGTGCTCTTTCTGAGGGTGTGAATAATCTGCTATTAGCCCACTTACTGTGACTGGAAGCTGTTAGCCTTTCCCATAAATCCTGCTGTGGTGGAACCAGGCGGAGCTGCACATTTGTGAATATTTGAAATAAACTGGGTGATCTGTTACAGCGGAAAAAATCAACTTTATGGCTGTGTGAGTGAGTGAGAGCTGAATTAACTGTGGGAATGTCATGCATCTGTGCTGCTGCTGCTTAAAGAGGAGACTCATTCTTTGGGAGGAAATGCTCAGTTGTTGGTTGGCTCTGCTCTCTGATTGGACAGGGATTCCTCCACTGCTGCTGTGAGTCACCGGCTGCTGATGGAGGCGCCCTCACAATAACAGGTTTAGCTGTTTACGTTGAAACCACCAGCGGAGGGAGTAAACACTGCGTTCTCATTACTGGGCTGCAGCGGTCCAGCTTTGCCTTGAGGCTGGAATATACTTCTCCGTCTGCGTAATCCGTCATCCGACTCCGTAGCTACGGAGACCCCTCGAGCCCTCGCACTTCTCCGTCATGATGCGTGTTGTGCAGCCCTGCGCTGAAATGCACCCCCTCGGAAAGTGAAGCAATTCGCCTTAATATCGCTGATAAAAGCAGGGGAAAATACTATTTTCTGATTTAATTATTTGTGAGGGAGATAGAAGAGAACAACATTGATTGCTTTCAGTCTTTAAAACTCCTCTTCCTCTTTCTTTTCAACACAAAATCGGATAATAGCGAACGCAAACCAACAACTTTCGGTATGTTCTGTGTAAATATACCCCAGCCATAATTACTGAATGAATTAAATAGATTTTTTGAGCAGGTTGAATGTGTTTGATTTGCCTTTCACAAGGATAATCGATACTTTAGTTCCTGTCTGTGCTGCTGCAGAGGAGACCTGTCTGTCTGTTTCTGTGTAGGGAGAGAGGCTGCATTTCACAGCAGGGTGCAGCTAGAGGACCAATCACAGCCCTTGTGGTCTCCGTCTTCCCTTGACGGATTGACGGACAGTTAAAAAAAATTCCTGCGCCCGGAGACGACGGAGAGGCTCTCCGTCAGGCTCTCCGTCTCTACGTACGGCACTTTACGGAGTACTATAAATTGGCCTTTACTCTCTGGCTGATTTTAAAGGAATATTTCTTATTTGTTTTGTGACTCCTTCAGTCACGTGTTGACAGCCAGCCAGCTGTTTAAATAGCATCCCTGGAAAAAAACCCTGTGGTTTTTTCTTAACTCTGTAAAATCCACCACAGCCCTGCAGGCGGACCAGTACCGCTCCTGGACCCTGAGCCCGGTTGTGTTTGGCCTCGTTTCAGTTTCTGTTGAAAGTAGTCTGCCATGTGGCTCTGCTCTGATTTTAAAGGATCTGTTATCTGTCTGATCATCACTGCCAATCATGATCAATTTGGATTTAACCAAACAGCCAGTCCACTGAAAAGTTTTATTGTGCTTTTTCAGTTCTATTTTTATTTATATTTTATAGTTTATTTCATTTCATTTGCCATTTTTTTTCAAATTGTACTTTCTGAATTGAAATGAAGCCAAAAAGAAGTAAAAAGCACATTTAGGTATGTAATTAATGCAGTGCTGAATAAACTCGTGGAAAAACCATCTCCATCTTTATGGAGTCAGCATTTCACTTTGACTTTAGTCAGCAGGAGTTAAAGGACAGATTTGTCTGATCTTCATTGTTCTTCAGCTGTGTTACAAACAGAAAAGACTGATTTTATTCGTAGGTAGTTAGGTCTGACGGGTTCTGGAGAGGACTGAAGGTGTGGCAGGTTTACAGCAAACACAGTTTAGACCCTGATGGAGGTGGCAGACCGGGTAAAGTCCAGGTCCTGTTTATGGTTTCAACACTATAAAGACACCAGCTGCAGCTTTACATTTCTATCTATCTTAAAGCCTTAAAGTGACGGATCTGTCGCTCTGAGCTCCCTGTCTTCTTTCCGTCGGCAGTCAGCAGCAGGAAGGCGCCTCCTCCGGTGCCTCCACGCACCACCTCCAAGCCCCTCATCTCGGTGACGGTGCAGAGCAGCACCGAGTCGGCCCAGGACATCTACATAGACCAGCAGGACCGCAGCGAAGCCAACAGCCAATCGGGACGCAGCAACTCCTCCGACAGCCTCTGTAGCATCCGGGGCAGCCTGGCTAAGGGGACCCGGCCTCCACCGGTCCCGGTCCCAGTCCTAGTCCCAGTCCTAGTCCCTACTGCAACCCCTGCACCCCCTGCTGCAGGATCTGTGCACCCTGTTCCAGCCCCCCGTGACCTCCCCTCCACCAGCACCACCACTGCTGTCACCACTGCCACCACTTCCACCTCCACCCAGTCCCAGAATGACTCCCTGAGCATCGCCGCCACCCTCGAGCCGCCGCCGACTGCAACCAAGAGGAAACTGTCCTCTATTGGGATTCAGGTCAGAATGTACTTTTCATTTGTACGGTCATAACACAAGACAGTAACCATTTGTGTTTCTGATTATCTAACTGGTTCTCTGTGGTTCTTCAGGTGGACTGCATCCTGCCGGTCTTAAGAGAAGAACCTCTACCGCTGACGGCTCCCCTCAAGTTCCAGTCAATAGGAGTTCAAGTGGAGAACGGCAGGCCGTAAGTAGAAGACACGCCAGGTCTTGTTTATTGAACCCTCCTTCAGAAGCTGATGTTTGTTGTTTGTCTGTCTCTTCAGTCTCAGTCGGGACAGCAGCATGGCCTCCAGACAGAACACAGAGACGGAGCCTCAGGACGTCCCCACAGAGAACAACGCCACCAACGGCACCAACAGCCAAACCAACGACAAAGCCATGGACCAGCAGCCCCTCAAACACACCTCAGCCCCCTCCAGGATATCCCCCCCACCCCTGGAGGCCCTGGACCCGGCTCTGGACCCGTCCTCGCTGCCGCCTCCAGACCCCAGCCTGGAGACGGGGAACTGCGGCGGCCACGCAGGAGATGGCGTCCAGCCCAGCGCTCCGGCCTGCCTCCGAGACGGCAACTGGTTCCTGAAGCTGCTGCAGGCAGAGACGGGTCGCATGGAGGGGTGGTGTCAGCAGATGGAGCAGGAGACCAAAGACAACAAGCTGTCAGAGGAGGGTAGGTGGTGCACAGCTCCTCACCAGAGGAGCCAAACCAACCCAGTTTAAAGAAAACCACATTTTATTACTACACTACCCACAATCCTCAGGGTGACAGTGACACCTCTGGTTGGAAACATGCACCACAAACAGCCAGTAATATAATAATAATAATAATATAATCAAAAGTCATCATATGACAGTGCATACGACAAAATCAGGATAAATATATAATATGTAATAATTATGATCATATTTAATCTACAGAGCTTCCACTCACTGTCAGGTGTTTAACACCACCACTGCTGCTCTGAATTCACCAGGAGCTTTACAATTTACTGTTTTATTAAAAAAATAAGCACATTCATCATTTTTTGCTTTTAAATTCCAGGTATTTGAATTACTATATATACTATGTGTGTATATATATATACACACGTGTGTATATATATATATACACACGTGTGTATATATATATATATATATATATATATATATATATATATATATATATATACACACGTGTGTATATATATATATATATATATATATATACTGTATATACACGTATATATATCAGTTTGTTGAAAAAGAAGCAGAAACCTTCAGAAGAAGGTTCATAGCTCATCCTAGTCCCTGCCCTAGTGACAGAAAGACGCTGTCTCCTGTTGTGGACCTGGTCTTGGTCTTGACTCGTTTATTTATGAAGCATCGTTGTGGCTCAGACGTCACAAAGTGCTTCACTAGAATATGAAAGGAAGAAATGTAATGAGATGATAGCATGAAGAATAACATCCCAGAATACCACTCAGGCTTTTAGGCAGCTCGTCTCTGCAGCGTCTGAAATATGAATGAGATCCTCGTTGCCTCTGTGGAGCTGAATTATGAATTTCTATTTCCATGCAGATATTAAAGTAGCTGAATAAAGAGTGATTTGTTAATATAGTAATATGTCGCTGACGTCGCAGAAGGTTAATTAGCGATCATTAAGATGAGAAAGAAAAATATGTTCTGGTAATCAGTGATACTGTTAATTTAGAGCAGAGGGTGGTGAACACCTGACACTGGGTGGAGGATAATAAATATGCATTGATAGCTTGATAATGGTGGATATTTCATAAACATAGTGCAGCCTGTTTTTAGCACATTAACACATTAGTTTTCCTCTGGTGCTTCCAGTGTTGGGGACGATCCGCAGTGCTGTCGGCAGCGCTCAGCTCCTCATGACCAAGAAGTTTGAGCAGTTCAGAGGACTCTGCAACGAGAACCTGGTGAGTGGATTCATCACATCCTGTCCATCCTTCTTTACTGCAAGTCTGTCGTGTGATTAATTCTGATCGATCATCTGTGTCTTCTTCATCAGAACGTGAACGCCAACCCTCGACCGACAGCCCAGGACCTGGCAGGCTTCTGGGACCTGCTGCAGCTCTCCATAGAGGACATCAGCATGAAGTTTGATGAGCTCTACCAGCTGAGAGCCAACAGCTGGACACTTCCTGACAAGTCAGAGAAGAAGGTGAGGAAGTTCTCACTGCCTCCATGTTCAGGGTTTCTCTTTAAAAATGAAGTGTCAGTAGAAGGAAGGAAGAGGAAGTTCAGCTGCAGTCCTTCAGGAGTTAAACATATTAACAAATGTTAAAGTTGAGCTGTTCGCTCACTAAGTTTGAGTCATCACACCTTTCAATAAAATAAAAATAACCTCACAGACACAGAAGGAAAGCTTTAGAAAAGGTAAATATGGTTGTTTGAGCCTCCGTCTTCATCACTTCACCTCCAGCACGAAGCAAAGAAATAAAAGAATCCAGGGTGCCCAAGCATTCCTGGAAACCTGGAAAATTTCCAATCATGCAAAACGAGAACAATCCTGGAAAATTATTTATGCAAAAGTGACTTTTAACTCGTTTGCATTCGCTCACAAGGTCTACGGGAGGATAAATAATTTTCCAGGATAACTTAAATGTTTCCATTTTTCTCATTTTCCATGTGTTTTCCATGACTGGAAAATTGCTCAATAATTTTCCAGGTTTTCCAGGCTGGACTAGAGAGATTGAAAGAGATGATTAACTAAAGGATGTGGGAAAGACTTGGCTTTCAATCAGTGTTAATCACTCCTCCTCTTCCTGAACTCTTCAGGTTGAAAACAAGCAGCTTCCATCCTCTGTGCCAAAGAAGCAGACGAAGCCCAAGCTGTCGGCGGGGAAGGACCGCAGCGTGGACTCGGCCGTGGACAAGCAGCGACAGGAAGCAAGGAAGCGCTTGATGGCGGCAAAGCGAGCAGCGTCGGTACGGCAAAACTCGGCCACGGAGAGCGCCGATAGCATCGAGATCTACGTCCCCGAGGCCCAGACCCGCCTCTGATGGACAGGAAACACACAGAGGGACGTGATTGGTCACAGCAGGAGACACAGACACCCTGACACATGTTTAATACTGTCGTTATTACTGACTTTCTAATAACTATTATCTCCTAAAGTATATCAGGACTGTCTTAAATGTGCAAGCACCCTGGACGAGGACATCCTGGAGGAGTTTCCTCTCACTGGTTGACGAGCTGAGCGACCGTCCACACACACTCAGGACACACATGCAGGTGTACTCGCCGTCCACAGAGTCTTCCTGTTCTCTATTTGTATTTGGCTGCCGCTCGCTGTGAGCGACGCGACGTCTGAGAAGGTCTTCAAGTAGGTTTAGAGGCGCCGAGAACCAGAGGAAGGCAGTAGCATATATATATAAATATATATATTATAAATATCACACTATTACAATGTTCATTTTGTAAATGTTGTATACCAGATTATTTGTTAGAAAGAGATCAGTGTTGAGTACCAAGGTAGTTTTTTATAGATTGAGTACATGTACTGTCATGATATATTAGCACTTGATGCAATCATTCACTCCTCCTCCTCTTCTTCTTCACTCCACACTCTGTCATCCTTAAAGTCTTAATTTTAGTTTTTCGTGTCGGGATGTGAGCAGCGATGAGGAATGTATGAACCGCTGTGCGTCATGTCGACTTGATCGCTGCACTTTGCGTTCACCTCAGATCAAGTCCGCTCGCCTTCGTCGATCCACCTTCATCCACCCTCGACTTCTTCATCGCGGCGACGTCGAGGACCGAGACATTCCCGTTCAGCCAGGCTCTGTGTGACAGAAGGGGGGGGGTGACACCAACATGGAAGAGCACAGCAATAATAGAGATGGATCAGGTCTTAAATTATTTAACTCTGAGCATGAAGGATGAATGTTTGTTTCTGAAATGACCAAAAAAATCTCAGGTTGAACTCAAACGACAGTAAAAAGACGAACCACTAAGGATGGATTATTTATTCTATAAGCAGGAAGGAGACTCATTTTAGAGGTTTGGTGCAGTGACGTTAAAGCTAAAGTCTCTCCAGCAGCTTGTTCAACTGTGGTACGTTTAATTTTCCTTGATTTTATTTAAATTTTAATGTCATCCGACCATGCTTCGTGACCAAAAGGAGGTCGACCTAAAACTGGTCTGTGATCATTAACGGTGCTGCCTGGGATCATCCACATTTCTGTCCTTTCGATGAAGCTTTTATTTAAAAGTGTCTGTTTTTTATTTTTAATTTAATCTCATCAGCTTGACTCTGAAACACTTGGGGAGATTTTCTTCGTCTCAAACAGAAACTCGAGTGCCAAAGGGTTCATGAGTGGAACCAGGCGTCGCTTAAAGACTCGTGCACATGTGTAGTTTTAGTTTTTTGTTTTTGTTTTTTTGTTTTTGTTGTTGTTTGTGCGGTCAGAGCTGGCTCTCCTCCACTCGTTTCCAGACATCCATTTAGACTCTTTTTGCACAAGAGACGACGCTGAACTGGGAATGCTGACGCAACACCGAGCTGTTGATTCGTTTTTCTTCTTCTTTCTTGTTTGTATTACATCAGCAATGGACACATTGCATTTCATTGTCCAAAGAAATCATTAAACATCCCTTTGCTACATGTCCTGGTCATCCTTCTTGCTTGTCTTTAATCGCACCATCCATAAACACACTAAGGTAATATTAACCATCGAGTTAATATTACACACCAGCCAGTGTCAGGCGTTAGACTAGACCTCCTGTTGTTACTGTGCATGGCCTTCTCACTCTTCAGATGAGGCGTTCAGGGCCTCCGCTGTACTGTTTGTCACTGACTATTTGTGGAAAGTCTTCTTCTTTTTCATATCCTCTGAGAGCCGGATCCCTTTATTTGCCCACATGCTGAACTTGAGAGAGCAGAGCTGATCAGGGATCTCCAGACGGTTTGTTTACCGCTACTCCCTGAGTTTCTAAGGGCTACAAAACGGGACGAACGGTGACCGAAGCTTTGAAGGAGGTTTCTCTAGAAACATCTGGATGCCTGATGGATAGAAACGCTGAGAGTCAATGGGCCCGTTCTGACCTCTGAAGAGATCCAGTTAGGGAGAAAAAGGATGTAGTTCCACATTAACGTCTACTGACTGAACTTTATTTTGCAAAACAAGCACATATCCTGCAGAGAGGAGCTGTGGTAGTTAGACACTGTGAGGCTCCTTCCTTTCAACACAATAAACAAGTGTGACTGCAAGCAGTTACATTTTCTGTATGAAATGTGTACAATTAAAGACTCACTTTTGGATTGCATGTATGTGTTTTTTTCTGTTTGAAGAAATGACCTCATTTCTATGAAGTGTTGGTCCAGAAATCCTCTCTTTGTGATCCCATCATTTTTTTGTGCTCACTTGTTGTTTTATAATTTAAAAATAAAACTTAAAAAAAAGCACAAAACTTTGATTTGGTCCACTTTAGTACATGGTGACAGAAATAATATAAATACATAAAGGCATGCACTATATGACAAAAAATGTGGATTTGTGTTTGGTTTGTAAGGAAGATATATCTTCTATATATCTTTTATAGAGCTTATAATTTCGTTATTTTGAGATATTACACACATGTAAAAAAAAATATGTATATAATCACTTTTCTTATTGCTGGTCTATGTTCTCTCATAAATACAGCAATTTTTTTTACAGATTTCTGAGTCTGCAAATATTTTTATGTTAATTCTATTTATTTATTTTTTCACACAGGTATATTATAAGATAGATACATCTTTTAAAAAAATATTTTGTCATTTAAAATATGCCTCACTTACTACATCTATAGCCTGTGCCTTTACCTGGACACCACTTTTCAGGTGTCTTTTATTGGTGTCATTCAACATAGAGTATTCAAGTCTTTAAAGGTTTTATTTTGGAAAGCAGGCCCGGATGCAGCTAGCAGTGGACTTCCGGCAGACCCAGGTGGGCGGAGCTTCATCAGCCAGCAGGAGGAGGAAGGAGAGAGTCAGGCAGTGGAGGAGACAGAATGATGGCTGTATCGGAACAACAGAAATAAACGGTTATAACTCGACACCTGCTGGCTCCTGGTGAGTTCTTTCAGCCAGTTTTCATCCCTCTTCGCTTCAGCCGTATTTTCTCGTCTTTTTCAAGGACTTTTCTTGTACGTGAAAGCGGAAGTGATGAACTTTGCAGGCTAATAGTTGAGTACAGTGTTAATGAACCAGCTAGCTCTGCTGTATGGACGGATGACAGCTAGCAGCTAGCTAGCTAGCATCTGTCACTGTCCAGCCTGAGGGTAGAGTTACTAAATACAGTCACTAAAGTATTAAAAGTTCTTCAGTAGTTTTAGTTTAATTATATTAATTAATTAATATTTACATTTTCATGTTCTGCTACCTCTACTTCACTTTGAATGTACTAAACTACTTTTATTTGACAGCATACGTTGCTTAAATTATTTACCAAAATATGTATCAATGTCTCCTAAATGTTTAATCCACCCGTGCAAGCCCTTCAATAAAAATGTTATCTTTAATGCTAAGTTATAATTAGTGTTGTTATGAGTAATTTTAAAATTTACTGTTTTACAAAAAAAAAAAAATCAATAAATTTGACTTTATTATTATGTTATATTCCAGTTATTTCCTGTCACAGTGGAAACAGAAAAATGTGTTTTAGTGCTTGTTTGTTCTTCTGGATTCATTTGGCTCTCTGATACCATAATACATTAAGTTAAACGCCATATGTTATTTTGCAGTTTCATAGTATTAATATAAGCTATAAATAAACTATATATATATATATTAGAATGGATTAAGCTCCCAGGCAGTAAATACAGTAGATGAAATTAGCTCCACCTTTACTGTTGGTACTTGTTGTTCGCTCTGAAATAAAGTTCTGACAACATGACTTTAAATACTTGAGTACTTCCTCTAACATTTGCTATGTGGGCATATACCATGTATATCAGTTGGTGTTCGCTGTGTCTTCAGTGACATATGAATATAAATATATCACTTTTCAGTGGCTCTGAGCATCATTTGGTGTTTGCTGTCTTATCAAGAAACGTGCTGTCCTTGACGGAGAGATGCTGACCTCGTCTCATCAGTGACCGGAGCTCGCTGCCCCCAGATCAGCTGAGACATCGATCAGAGGCCATGATGGCGAGCAGGTCGCCTCGACCAGCGGCGGCTCCGGACGGCTCAGCTGAGGTCAGAAGGTTGGACCTCCGGACCAAAGAGAAGAAGTGCTGTGAGTGTTTTTTTTTCCATTATCTGAGCCACTGATTACACTGAGCTGTTATTAGATTTATCATGCTATTATTTAATGTAATGCAGTAACAGAGTGCTGTAAATTTTCTTTTTTAATCTGATCTCCTGCTCTGGTGAGTAAAGGCAGGTGATAAGGTTTCACTGAATGTTAAATGCCAGCTTTGATGCACCCTGTGCTGGTACTAGTGTGTGTTTGTAAAGGTCGGAGTCAAAATATCACTGAGCTCGGCTTCGTTTTAATTTCACCGTCAGGCTTTGAGGAATCTTGAATTTGATCTGAAGCCATCCTCCAGACACTGAACGCTGCCTGAATCTGCTCAGTCAAGTCCCGTCTTGCCTCGTCTTTGTTTTCGTAGCTCTGGATGGTCTTTTGTGGACGCTGAATGGAAAAGAACATGTTAAGATATTTTCCATTTCAGCGAGTTCAAACTGGATTACTAACCTGAGTTGCTAAGCAGCAGGAAACATTAACCTGCAGCAGATGACGATGACGGCACGACAGGAAAGTTAAACTAAACGTTAACCAGCCGGTAGATGAACAGAGGTGACATTGAATTATTTCGTAACCCTGCCGGTGTGTGTACAGTATGCATACCTGCCCTGTTGTTACAAACAGGACTCCTGTAGGGTTAAAGTCAGAGTGAGGCAGGTCATAAAGGTCATAAAGCACCATGTTAGGTTTAATAACTGAAATCTCTCTGGTCTGCAGCTTGGGCCTCCTACATGACCAACTCTCCCACCATGATCGTGATGATCGGGCTGCCGGCCAGAGGGAAGACCTACATGTCCAAGAAGCTGACGCGCTACCTCAACTGGATCGGAGTGCCAACGAAGGGTCGGTTTTAGTTCTAGTCCACAGGTTATTAACACGGGAAAAAAAACAGGTTAAGACTGGAGACAGAGGCCTCCTCCTCTCTAAAACTGATGACATCCGAAATAAAACCTGAACAAAGCAGCTCTGACGCTCCTTTACCTTTTAATTAATCTGAGGATTTCTCTGGTTGGAACACCGTAAACAAAGAGGAAACAAAACATTACATTTCAGACCTGCCAGCATTTCTTCTTTTTTCAATCATTATTTTATGGTTGTGTAATTATTTTTTATTTCATAAAAAGTTATCAGTAAGACATTTAAGAAGTTTACTTATCCACACATGTTCATTAAAATAAAACCATTTCTTTTTAGTTTGCGTTAAAGTCTGAACATAATATAAATGCAGAAGGAATAACCATAATCACATGAGAACATGTAGAGCTTCAGGCAGCACTGTGTTCCTCATGCCTCTGATCCCCTGGTTGTTTGTGGATGAAGGCTTTTGTTTTCTTTTGTTTTCAGAGGACAGAACTGGTTTGGCTGACTCCGTTGAGCTGAAAGACGTCCACTAATCCTGTCCTCTTTCTCTTGGTTTCCTCTGCAGTATTTAATCTTGGTGTCTATCGGAGGGAAGCAGTGCAGTCCTACAAGTCCTTTGAGTTCTTCAGGCATGACAACAAAGAAGCCATGCAGATCAGAAAGTGAGTCAGACATTTCACCTTTTTAGTTCAAATACGTTGCACTGAAATGTGAATATATGGCCCTGACTCCACCAGTGACACCGCTAAATAAGTCTCCTTTATTTATGTGTCTACAGGCAGTGTGCTCTGGTGGCTCTGCAGGACGTCAAGGCCTACCTGAACGAGGAGGGAGGCCAGATCGCTGTGAGGACACTGAACGCTCAACAGCGTCTAGTCAACAACAATAATGATAATAATGATAATATTACAGTCTTAAAATGTCTTAAATTAAAATCTGGGTACTTAAGGACTTAAATTGTCTTAAATTTACCTTAAATTTGCTGTAAGTATTAAATTTTCAGATGATGCATTTAATGCCAATAGGAAAACACAGCATTCAGACATTGACTGCAGTTTTTCACATTATTTTGTTCACAAAGTTCACTTCTTTGTTCTTGAAAGATGTGAAATTAAAGTTAAGTGTTATGCCTTCAATTTATATTGTTAATGCAAGTGTTAAAGGCTGGAAAAAAATCTGGAGATATTGATATTGGCATCAGCCTCAAAAAGTCTGTATTATTCAGGCCCTACAATAAATTGACTATTTTCTACCAAAGAAATTGAACTGACATTTTTGGGTCTTAAAAAGTATTAAATTTTACTTGTAAAATGGTTCAAAAACCCTGTAATAATAATAATAATAATAATAATAATAATAATGTGATTTTGGGTGTGAATATCTTTTCTTGTCCGTCAGGTTTTTGATGCCACCAACACCACCAGAGAGAGGAGGGAACTCATCCTGAGCTTCGCAAAAGATAATTCATACAAGGTCAGAGTGATTATTTAATAATGCTTAATTAAAAACACATCTCTTGTTTTGTTTTTTGTCTTTTTGTCTCACGGTCAGCGTCTTTTCTCAGGTGTTTTTTGTTGAGTCCATATGTGACGATCCAGACGTCATCGCTGCAAACATCCTGGTAAATGATGCTTTTTTTTTTTAAAAAGCCACTATATGTATTTAACAACAGAGAAAACCACATTTTTTGTATTTTGTACTTGAATTTCACAGTATGTAAGAATGTATTACAGTTCAATAAAACCCTCTTCTGCCATACCAGTAAAAAACATGAACGAATGATGTCCAGTGATTAAATGTGTCTGCACTATAAAGAAGGACAGGTTTTACACAGAAAAAAGTCCACTGCTTTTTTATTTTATTCTACAGGTCACATCCACGTTTATTCATCAGATAATTATGTTTAACTAACAGTTCATTTGCAGTTAAAAGTATATCTTTCTTCCTTTTTATTTAGTACATAATGTAAATATGTATTCTATTATTATTGTTATTCTGTCATTTCATTGCTGTTGTCTGTTGGTTCTTTATTTCTGTAATTTGTCTGTTTATCTGTGCTACTGTGGCAGGTTTCCATTTCCCCCAATTCTGTTCTGTTCTGTTCTGTTCTGTTCTATTCTATTATTCATGCTAAATAGATTTTGGGTTGAAATTTCAATCTCAAGCTTCTTTATTTTGGAGGTTTATTGGAATCAGGTTATTTTAGGTTTAAGTTGAGATAACACTAGCTCAGTTTGAGTGGTTGGACCTGTCGGTGACTTGTTAGTAACTTGTTGGTGACTTGTGGGTGACTTTTCGGTGACTTGTTAGTAACTTGTCGGTGACTTGGCGGTGACTTGTCGATGACTTGTTGGTGACTTGGCGGTGACTTGTTGGTGACTTGGCGGTGACTTGTTGGTGACTTCGCGGTGACTTGGCAGTGACTTGTCGGTGACTTGTTGGTGACTTGTCGGTGACTTGTTAGTAACTTGTCGGTGACTTGTTGGTGACTTGTTAGTAACTTGTCGGTGACTTGGCGGTGACTTGTTGGTGACTTGTTGGTAACTTGTCGGTGACTTGTTGGTGACTTGTTGGTGACTTGGCGGTGACTTGTTGGTGACTTGTCGGTGACTTGTCGGTGAGTTGTCGGTGACTTGTTGGTGACTTGTCGGTGACTTGTTAGTAACTTGTCGGTGACTTGTTGGTGACTTGTTAGTAACTTGTCGGTGACTTGTCGGTGACTTGTCGGTAACTTGTCGGTGACTTGTCGGTGACTTGTTGGTGACTTGGCGGTGACTTGTTGGTGACTTGTTGGTGACTTGGCGGTGACTTGTTGGTGACTTCGCGGTGACTTGGCAGTGACTTGTCGGTGACTTGTTGGTGACTTGTCGGTGACTTGTTAGTAACTTGTCGGTGACTTGTTGGTGACTTGTTGGTAACTTGTCGGTGACTTGGCGGTGACTTGTTGGTGACTTGTTGGTAACTTGTCGGTGACTTGTTGGTGACTTGTTGGTGACTTGGCGGTGACTTGTTGGTGACTTGTCGGTGACTTGTTGATGACTTGTTAGTGACTTGTCGGTGACTTGTTAGTAACTTGTCGGTGACTTGTTGGTGACTTGTTGGTAACTTGTCGGTGACTTGGCGGTGACTTGTTGGTGACTTGTTAGTAACTTGTCGGTGACTTGGCGGTGACTTGTCGGTGACTTGTCGGTGACTTGTTGGTGACTTGTTGGTGACTTGTTGGTGACTTGTTAGTGACTTGTCGGTGACTTGTTGGTGACTTGTTAGTGACTTGTCGGTGACTTGTTAGTAACTTGTCGGTGACTTGTTGGTGACTTGTTAGTAACTTGTCGGTGACTTGGCGGTGACTTGTTGGTGACTTGTTAGTAACTTGTCGGTGACTTGGCGGTGACTTGTTGGTGACTTGTCGGTGTCTTGTTGGTGACTTGTTGGTGACTTGTCGGTGACTTGTTGATGACTTGTTAGTGACTTGTCGGTGACTTGTTAGTAACTTGTCGGTGACTTGTTGGTGACTTGTTAGTAACTTGTCGGTGACTTGGCGGTGACTTGTTGGTGACTTGTTAGTAAGTTGTCGGTGACTTGGCGGTGACTTGTCGGTGACTTGTTGGTGACTTGTTAGTGACTTGTCGGTGACTTGTTAGTGACTTGGCGGTGACTTGTTAGTAACTTGTCGGTGACTTGTTGGTGACTTGTTAGTAACTTGGCGGTGACTTGTTGGTGACTTGTTAGTAACTTGTCGGTGACTTGTCGGTGACTTGTTAGTAACTTGTTGGTGACTTGGCGGTGACTTGTTGGTGACTTGTTGGTGACTTGTCGGTGACTTGTTGGTGACTTGTCAGTGACTTTTCGATGACTTGTTGGTGACTTGTTGGTGACTTGTCGGTGACTTGTCAGTGACTTGTCGGTGACTTGTTGGTGACTTGTCAGTGACTTTTCGATGACTTGTTGGTGACTCCGTGTCTTTCTTCAGGAAGTGAAGGTGTCCAGTCCAGACTACCCTGAGAGGGACAGGGAGAGCGTCATGGAGGACTTCCTGAAGAGGATAGAGTGCTATAAAGTGATGTACAAACCTCTGGATCCAGACGACCACGACAAGTAAGAAGCCATGTCTTTATTCAGCGCACTTCCTGTCCTTTCTGCCCTCATGCTCCTTCATAATCCTTTAGAGTGAAAAAGTATTTAAACCTAAATAATCTGTGTTGGTCAGAACAGGAAACTGTCCAGCAGGTGGAGCTCATTAATAATCCAGATGTTAATGAGTTTTGATTTGTGGTAAATTTTGAAGTATTAATCTTAGTAATCAGTCAGGAATTTAGATTTGTTTTTTAATAAATAACTGATAAAGTTTGCAATATATGTTTATAGATAAAATGTATTAAAAAACACTTAATAACATAATTGATTTGTTGTCCAACTTTTTTTTTTAGGAAATAAAAGTCAGTTAAATGAAATATTTCCTGGTTTCTTTTTCTTTCCTCTCTGACACGAAACTGAATATCTGTGACACATTTTCTGATTTTTTATAAACATTATAACAAATATCTGATCAATTAATGGCGAATCAACAGATTAATAAACTATAATGATAATAATTAAGTGCAGCTCTGATAATATATATTAATCTGCATAATGACTTCTTGTACTTTAAATATATTTGATATTAATTCTTAGATATAGATTTAGAGATAAGCTCTTTTACTTATTAACTGTTTTAATGCAGGACTTTTGCTGTACTTTGAGCATGTCTGCAGGGTAACACCACTACCTTTACTTCTTAAATGTGAATATTTCCTGTTTCTTTCCTTCCTCTGGGACACTGAACTGAATATAAACACTGATGCACATTTAGAAACCAAACAAACAGATCAGGTAATGTAGAAGGTAATCAAACCAAATAGTGCACAAAAGGAAAATAATAAATTGATAAATATCCAGAGACCATGATAAAATAAACTGGATCACTTTAGCTCAGTTGGTTAGTAACTGAGGAGCAGATTTAATAGTTTTAACACAACAAATGTTTTTTTTCCACTAGAAATTAGATTCAGATTAGATCTTAATTCTTAATTAAAATTTGATTATAAATATTTTGCTCAACAAAATAATTGTTAATGTTTATTTGTTGAGAGAAGTCTTATCTTATCTCATCTTATCTTATCTTATCTTATGACCTTCAGGAACTTGTCCTTCATCCAGGTCATCAACGTCGGCCGTCGCTTCCTGGTCAACAGGGTGCAGGACTACATCCAGAGTAAGATCGTCTACTACCTCATGAACATCCACGTCCACTCCCACTCCATCTACCTGTGTCGCCATGGAGAGAGCCACCACAACGTGGAGGGACGCATCGGTGGAGACTCAGAGCTGTCGGAGCGAGGCAAACAGGTGCTGCAGCTTAGCTTAGCTTAGCTTAGCTTAGCTTAGCCACGGTATGACAGTGCTAATTAGCTAGCTGTTTCCCCTTGTTTCCAGTGTTTGTGCCAGGCTAAGCTAACGTAGCTTCATAGCTAATGGACAGACGGTGTCAGTCTTCTAGAAGGCGAACAAGCAGAGCTGTGATTATTGATAACGCTGATGATATTGATAATGCTGATGATATTGATAATGCTGATGATATTGATAACACTAATGCTGATGATATTGATAACGCTGATGATATTGATAACGCTGATGATATTGATAATGCTGATGATATTGATAACACTGATGATAATGATAACGCTGATGATAATGATAACGCTGATGATAATGATAACACTGATGATATTGATAATGCTGATG
The DNA here is from genome assembly GCA_029721515.1 of Synanceia verrucosa. Lineage (NCBI taxonomy): Eukaryota > Metazoa > Chordata > Actinopteri > Perciformes > Synanceiidae > Synanceia > Synanceia verrucosa. The sequence goes on along the minus strand of CM056561.1, from coordinate 1,630,994 downwards.
ATAATGATAACACTGATGATATTGATAACGCTGATGATATTGATAACGCTGATGATAATGATAACGCTGATGATAATGATAACACTGATGATATTGATAACACTGATGATATTGATAACACTGATGATAATGATAACACTGATGATATTGATAACACTGATGATAATGATAACACTGATGATAATGATAACGCTGATGATATTGATAACACTGATGATATTGATAACACTGATGATATTGATAACACTGATGATAATGATAACACTGATGATATTGATAACGCTGATGATAATAATATTCAGCCCCCAGGCATCTCATCTTGTTATTAGTGGAAACCAAACGTTTGATTTCATTTCATTCATTTTCAACCTGCCAACTTTATTTAAAATTATGTTAAAAAAAAAAAAAGTACTTTTAGGAGAATCAGTACTTTTATTTCATACTTCCATAAAAATGTTCTGAATAAGAAGTTTAACAAGAGCCAGCTTTAAGTCAAGTTTGCACATCTTAAAGTGAACGACTTAATTTAATTAATTTCTTTTTTTTTCATAATTTGCATAAAAATAAAGATTTTTTTGTTGCCATTTGTAATAAAAGTCGATGACATTAATCAGTGTCCTTTTAATGTCACGTCCAGGACACTGAAATTAATTAATTAATTAAAACTGATTGTTGTTGTTACTGGTTATTGTAAATGCAGTCAGATGCTGTGAACGACTTTTTTCCTCCAGCCTCACGTCTCGTCCTCGTCCTCTCTCCTCAGTTCTCGGCGGCTCTGAAGGTCTTCGTGGACCAGCACCGTCTGTCGGACCTGAAGGTCTGGACCAGTCAGCTGAGACGAACCATCCAGACGGCCGAGGAGCTGGGAGTTCCCTACGAGCAGTGGAAGATCCTGAACGAGATCGATGCCGTACGTCCTCTCTCTTTTCTGCTCTCTGATGTCACACAGACAGGAAGTCCAAAAAGCCCTTCATAGTAAAAGTCTTCTCACTTCTTTACCATCACGTTCTGGTTCCTTTGGAGCAACAAATCTTCAGTAATCTTCATATTTTTCCTCCCTGCTGTCTTTGATCCATCTCTTTTATTTTGCAGGAAGAAAACTCTTTATTCTGTCATTTCCAACCTTTTTTTTTTGTTAATGTTAATAAAAGAGTCATTTATTCCTCCTCAGAGCGTTTCCCTTTGAATCATCTATAAAGGACCTGAGTGATTGTTCATCAACAATCAATTATCAGAATAACTGATGATAGTTTTTATATTTTTCCAAGCAAAAATGCCAAAATGTCTATAATTTTAGCCACTCAAATATGCAACTTTTCTTTTATATCTTTTATAATAAGTTTTATGATTTAAAAAATAGACATTTTACACTATATTCTGATTTTAAATCAGCAAAAAACAATTAATAATCAATTAATCTGTAATAAATATTTAGCAGTACTTTGATTTGAAATGATGAAGATAAAATGTCTTAAAGTCTAGTTTGATTTGTTTTTCTGTCCTCTGTTACACAGTTAAAAAGTAACATGATTTTTTTTTCCTCTCTTACACTCACAATGTGAGGTCTTTTCTTCATATTATGTTATATTATTATATTGTTTGGTTTCGCTGTGTGTTTCAGGGAGTTTGTGAGGAAATGTCCTATGAAATGATCGAGGAGACGTACCCAGAGGAGTTCTCCATGAGGAGCCAGGACAAGTATCACTACCGCTACCCTGGAGGAGAGGTGAGCCTCTCTTTACCTGCCTGTCGGTCTGGAAGCAGTAATCAATAATAAATGATCATTTCCTGTCTCTGATCCAGTCCTACCAGGACCTGGTCCAGCGTCTGGAGCCGGTCATCATGGAGCTGGAGAGGCAGGGGAACGTTCTGGTCATCTGTCATCAGGCCGTCATGAGGTGTCTGCTCGCCTACTTCCTGGACAAGAGCGCTGGTACTTTTTATTTACACTAGTCTGCCGGGTCCTTTCAAAGTAAAGCTCCTTATTGTAATAAAAGGAGGACAGACACCAGATAATTTCATATAATATTCTTTTTTCAAGCAAAATTGCCAAACTTTCTGTAATTCCAGTCACTCCAATGTGAGGAGTTTTCTTAAGATTATTATAATAAGTTAAAAATACCATTTTAACGGTTTGTCAGAGTTATAATAAACATTTTACACTGTCAGATAAAATGTCACTCAGACTCTGCTGTTTCCTTCTTGTCTCAGATGATCTACCCTACCTGAAGTGTCCTCTGCACACTGTCCTCAAACTCACCCCTGTTGCTTACGGTCAGTGTCCTCACCGTCCATCAGTCAGCTGGACTTCCTCCTCTGTCAGGTCATGACCTCTCTGTCTCCTCTCTGTCTTCTCTCTGTCTTCTCTCTGTCTCCTCTTTGTCTCCTCTCTGTCTCCTCTCTGTCTCCTCTCTGTCTTCTCTCTGTCTCCTCTCTGTCTCCTCTCTGTCTCCTCTCTGACTCCTCTCTGTCTCCTCTCTGTCTCCTCTCTGTCTCCTCTCTGTCTCCTCTCTGTCTTCTCTCTGCCCCCTCTCTGTCTCCTCTCTGTCTCCTCTCTGTCTTCTCTCTGTCTCCTCTCTGTCTTCTCTCTGTCTCCTCTTTGTCTCCTCTCTGTCTCCTCTCTGTCTTCTCTCTGTCTCCTCTCTGACTCCTCTCTGTCTCCTCTCTGTCTTCTCTCTGTCTCCTCTCTGTCTTCTCTCTGTCTCCTCTCTGTCTCCTCTCTGTCTCCTCTCTGTCTTCTCTCTGTCTCCTCTCTGTCTTCTCTCTGTCTCCTCTCTGTCTCCTCTCTGTCTCCTCTCTGTCTTCTCTCTGTCTCCTCTCTGTCTCCTCTCTGTCTTCTCTTTGTCCTCCAGGTTGTAAAGTGGACACATTTGACCTGAAGGTTGATGCTGTCAACACTCACAGGGACAGACCAATAGTAAGCTTGTCACTCTTTCATTATTTAATATTTTTATTTTATAAAAATAGTTGTGTTATGGTTCAAAGTGACGTGAAGTTTGACCTGTTATTCAGGGAGACCTGCTCATTGTCTTTATTTTCTTTTTTTCTTCTACACATCTAGAAACAATGCGAAAAGACAACAGAGAAATAAAAATAAGTGAATAAATACTTTTACCCCTCCCTTCTAACGCTAAAATTCACATCTGGGGGGAATTGATGGACATGATGTAATTAGAGAGCTAAAAATGAAACATTAGACTTTTAATTTCTTTAGTTTGAGGGGTTTAATTCTTCTGTCTTCTTCCCAGAATGCAGTGCCTCCAGCTTTCATCAGGAGGAACAGCTTCACGCCGCTGTCCAGCCAAGACCAGATTAAACGTCCTCGTCTTTACAGCGTCGGAAACCCTCCTCATCATCGACTGTCCCAGGCCCCCACACTACCCAGCATGCACTTCTCTGAGGCGTCTGAGGGGGCAGAGGTCAGCGAGGTGAGTCTTACCTGTCCAGAGTGTCCTCAGGACTCTGTGAACGGCTTCAGTGTTTTTATTTTATTTTATTTAATCTTATTCTATTTGTGACGTCCTCAGGATGCTGTGAACGGCTTCAGTGTTTTTATTTTATTTTATTTAATCTTATTTTATTTGTGACGTCTTCAGGACTCTGTGAACGGCTTCAGTGTTTTTATTTTATTTTATTTAATCTTATTTTATTTGTGACGTCCTCAGGACTCTGTGAATGGCTTCAGTGCAGCAGATACAGATGTTCACAGTTGAAGGAGCTCATAAAAAGGTACGTTCACTGTTTTTTTTTTTTAAATTATTATTATTTTTTATTATTATGGACCTTCTCCTCCCAGCTCTCAGTGTCTCTGATCACCTCAGGCTTTTCTCCACAGGGATGTTTGACCAGGACCAGCAGCTCCACGTCTGACAGGCCTTCCTATCCACCTCAGATGGATATTAACATAGAGATGCCGTCCATTAGTCTCTAGAACTTTCCTCATGCCGTCACTTGATGATTGTGAACTTGATACCTCAGAGGAAGCTGCTGTCTTTTTCCTTTCAGTTTCTGATTCCTTCTTAACTTCCTGTCGAAACATTCCCAGCTGAATTATCAATAATAGATTTATTTTGAAGTTTTATTTAAAGAACGTTAAAAAGGAACGACATCCGGCCTTCTGTGATTTTCCTCTTTTGCCTTCGACTCCACTTTATTATCATCCAGCTGATAAAGAAGAAAACTTCCACATGCTGTATTTTAACCACCAGCTTCACTGTAGCCATCACTTTATTATTGCCTTGATATCAGCAATAAATCAATATTTGGAAGAAAAATTTGTCTTTATTTAAAAGGAGCTCAAAAGACTTAAGCTATGACGTGTAACATGATATGTTAAAGAGTTTTAATGGGTTTCATCTAATAAATGTCTTTACTTTTTGGTATTTAAGATGATTTTGATTTTAGTTTGGCTGCAGGAGTATGAAACTGTCTTTATTATACTATTTAAACAGTCATTAAATTTCTTTAAATAGTAAAGAAAAAACAACATTTTCTCTTTAATGTTTAATATCTTTTATATACAGTGCAGCACTGTCTTGCACATCGTTGTAATAAAATATTTGGGAAAGCTGGACGACATCCTGCAGATAAAAGGACTCAACCCAAAAATAAAAGTGGTAATAATTCCTTCTAAAGTCCTTCTACTGTTTGAGGAGGGTGCAGTAGGTCTGGTCCTGGTCCTCAGGGGCTGGATGGAGGCTCTGGTAGATGGAGTCTCCACATCTGTAGTCCTGGTGACAGTTCTCATAGATGGCAGACACCTGGAAACATCAAATATAAAAACTGAAATGATGCAGTTGCCATGGTAACCATGTGGTTTATATGCTGCTGTTTTAATTTATTTTCAATTAAACATGACAAATCGCAGCATGAAAAATGTGAAATAAATAAGTTTGGTGCCAAAAAATTAAATCTGGGTGAAGAAAAAACATTTCAACAACATGGTACGTAATGTGAATTACATAAACACTTCTCAATAAGATTATTTTATTGTTTTCTAAACCAAAAAAACATCAGTGACAAACACATTAATTATTAATTAATTTTTGCTTTACTGAGACTTTAAAGAAACATTTACGGAATAAATTAGAGTTCTCACTCTTAACTCTGTGCACACATGAATCTGTAAAGACCTGAACACAAATCACCTCCATGTTCACATCTTCTGCATTTCCTCTGGTGCTCAAACCACAGTTCCTCCTCCTCTTCCTCCATTTGAAGAAGAGCAGCACAAAAACAGGCAGCAGCACAAAAACAGAGGCGAGGCTGACGGCCAGGAGCAGGAAACCTGAGCGACACATTATAAAATCAAATCAAATCAAATAAAGATAAGCAGGGAAAAGTGTTGTCACAAAACTGATGTTAGATAAAAACAAACTGAAACAGTGGTGTGCTTAGAAAAAAACTGAATAATGCTAAAAAAAATGCAACAAATATCTGAAAAAAATGTGAAAAAGTAAAATACATAAAATATGAATTATTAAAGAATGTTTCTTTGTGTTCACATCGCCTGAATATAAATAAAACATTTGACATTTATAAGGAAACTGATGATGCTGACACTTTACCTGGAGACTGGGAGCTGGGGGTGGAGCTAAAAGTGGAGCTGGGGGTGGAGCTAAAAGTGGAGCTGGAGGTGGAGCTAAAAGTGGAGCTGGAGGTGGTCGTAGGAGGTCGGACAGTAGTTGGAGCTGACACAGAAATAAAGAAGATGCTCCTGATTTTATGTCTAAATTTGTCCTGAATCATTCAGAAGCTCTGACTAAGCTTCATAAGTATAATGAAATAAAAATAAAATACACATCCAGACAGTTTTCAACTTTCTTCAGCAGGTACAGACTCACTGAACATAATAATAATAATAATAAAAGATAAAACAACAGAATAAGTCATAATAATAATAATAATAAATATCAAATCATATTATTTAATTGAAAAGAAATACAATATTTAGACCATGATGTCTGCACATCCGTGATGTATGGAATATGTGACTATTTTGGCATTTTTTAGTACTTTAAATGATTTTAATAATTGAAGTCATTTATAGGGGTTGAAGCTATAATCCATGACTGTGTTTTGTTCTACTGGGTGAAATGCTCCTTCCATCCTGAGAGCAGTCAGTATATCATGTGTTCAGAGAAGAATCAGAGCTCTGTGGCTGCTGCGGACTGGAAAAACTCAATCAACCAATCAACTGACACTCTGAACGGAAAGAACCAATCAGATGCCTTCATGTCTCCTCCTGACCACGCCCCCTCTGTCCCTCCTTCCTCCTCACTGTTTCTAGAAATATCCAGAACACTCCTCTGCAGAAATACAGAGTTCCACTGTGGATTAAACAGTGATTTGTACATAATGAGGAAACAGTACTGGGCTGTGTGAGTGTGGACACCTGGAGAAGGTGAAACATATTTCATGTTATATATCCTCTATTGTGCTGAGAGGACAGACCTCTTTAAAATATTAACATATTTGGGATTAGTTTCATTTTCTATCAGAACATTATTTTGCTTCCATAACAATCATCATCAGATTGAGACAGTTCCTGTGTGATACACGAGATTAGACTGACTAACCTGTGGAGGGCAGTAACACGCTGTGGAGCCTCGAAACTGCCAAGAAACCAAAGAAGAAGAAGACAAAGACGAAGAAGAGGAAGAAATAGGAAATACAAAGTTAGCGGGAGGAACTGTTCTGTAGGGAACAATGTTAGAGAAAATGGAGCCAAAGACACCACTTCCAGTGTTACTTTTGACGACTCACCCTGCTAAACAGACAAAGAGAAGAAAGAGGAAGAAAAGACTGAAAGACAAAACTCTGGGTAAAGCTAAGAGGACAAAATATTATTATTTTCATGGAATATGTCATGTTTGCTAACTTAGCTACGTATTAGCCCGATGCTAACGTTAGCTTCTCTGTCGTAGGTGCTGCTTGTATTGAAGAGGCTGTATGATATAACATTTTGATCATTTTGCACAGTCATAGTGTCCAGTGTCTGCATTATAAAGGTGCTGTCCGTTCAGCTCACAGCTTCCACAGTGGAGCGCTCTGCCGCTAGCCGTTTCCTGTGAAATTTCTGTGAATCAGTCACATTTAAAGTGGCTCGATGTGAAAAACAGATGCCTAGCAGTGTTTTGTGAGACAACAGTGTGGAGTGGAGGTTGGATAACTTTAGCTTTGTGCACTCTGTGTCCGTTCCGCCGAGTATGTTTGGGCCTTTAGCTCAGTGCTAACTTGCTCATGCTAGCTTATCTGTGCTTGTAAGCTGGTCGTCAGTGCAGCTTGTATTGAAGAGGTTATAGGATATAACATTTTGACCATATTTCTCAGCCATAGTCGTCAGTGTCTGCATTATAAAGGTGACAAAATGACGTTGATAGATTGGCCTTGTGAGGGGGCGTGGCTTGGACGGAGCACCGATGGGAGGGGGTGGAGCTTAGAGGAGGCTGAGAGGAGGCGCTACTTTCTTGCTAGCTCTCAAACATGATGGACTAAAGTTTCTGAGATGTTTCTCCATCCTAATATAAGAATATATTCAAACAGGAGCAGCTCTGTCATATAAAGACCATAAATGCTTTAAACGCTGAATGAATGAATGCGGTCTCACCGTCGATGACCCTGATGGAAAACTGCTGGTATGACTGAGGATCCACAGGTGAGCCGTACCCACACCTGTACAGCCCTGAGTCAGCCTTGGTCACCTGAGTGATGCTCACGTGTAGTCCTGTCCTCCACACTGAGTCCTCTGAATACTTGATGCTGTATCTGTCTCTCTGAGCACTGCTGCCTTCAGTTTCAACCAGAACATCTTCTGGACTTTTACATGTCCCTCTACAGAAGAACTTCTGCTTCCCGTTGACAGCAGAGGAGCATGGATACGTGATGTTTTCTCCTTCAACATCCGAACGGATAAAACCATCCAGCATGGAGTTTCCATCCAGCAGAGCAGCTGAAAAAGACAAACAATCAGGATATAGATATATACATTATGTCTTATCCTACCTTATTTTATCTTATCCTATCTTAGCTTATCATGTCTTACCTTATCTTGTCTTATCTTTGCTTATCTTATCTTATCTTTGCTTATCTTACCTTATCTTATCTTTTCTTATCTTATCTTATCTTACCTTATCTTTTCTTATCTTATCTTGTCTTATCTTATCTTACCTTGTCTTATATTATCTTATCTTTTCTTATCTTACCTTATCTTGTCTTGTCTTATCTTATCTTTTCTTGTCTTATCTTTTCTTATCTTACCTTATCTTATCTTGTCTTGTCTTATCTTTTCTTATCTTACCTTATCTTGTCTTGTCTTATCTTATCTTTTCTTGTCTTACCTTATCTTATCTTTTCTTGTCTTACCTTATCTTATCTTACCTTATCTTTTCTTATCTTATCTTAGCTTACCTTATCTTATCTTTTCTTATCTTATATTATCTTTGTCTTATCTTTGTCTTATCTTATCTTATCTTTTCTTATCTTGTCTTATCTTATCTTATCTTATCTTGGTGATGTGTGTATCTTTCTGTAGAAACTCACCGTCCAAAACTATGATCTCAAGGTCTGAGAAGGAATCTGGAGTTGAACTTGAGCCCAAACCACATCTGTAGTGTCCAGAGTCTGACTGGCTCATCTGGTAGATGGACACAGTCAGGAAGGCTCCTCCTCCAGTAGAGTTCCTGTACTCGATGCTGAACCTGCCTCTCTGAGCCCGGACCTCCTCGGTCTGGACCAGAACATCTGCTGCTTCACATTGGTTCCTGCAGAAGAACTTCCTGTTTCCTGTCACTGATAGGTAGGAGGTCAGTGAACCATTTCCTCCTTCAGCTGCTGTGAACATGTAGACCTTTGCAGCGATGAGTGGAGAGCTTCCTGTTGGCAATAAGAAGAGAGGAGGCTGAAGGTCAGAAGCTCCTGAAGGTGCTTCACTTCACTGAGAAACCATCGGATCTTCTTCTTCATGCACTCTGACATCAACTGCATCAATTAAACCAGGAATTTATCACAGGAAACTTCAATATAAAGTTGGGGAACGTTTGTTGTTGCACCGTTTTTTGATGCAAAACCAGCAGATTTAATTGTTTGATGACACATCAGCTCCTATTTATTTTATTTTTTTGAATGACAAGAGAGGAAAATATTAGTTTGTTGTTCAGTGAAAGAATTTAAGATTTTTTTTTTTTCAAAGAAAGTTTTTGTTTTATATCGCACAGAAGCTCTCTCATGACAAAAATGTAGAAAATATTTATGTTGACAGCTGATAATTCTTATAAATTCTCATAATTCCCACAGAAGGTTTCCATTTGAGAATATTTCTGGAGATTTACCAGGAATTTTCCACCTCTCTGCAGCCTGAATCATCATCACGCCCACGTTTCCTGTCATTTATTAACCCTCATTTTCGTTTCATTTATATTTTCTTCATGTTTTCCTGTCAGTTCCTGTTTTATTTTGAAGTCCAGTCTGCTTTACTTCCTGTCTCTGTCCTGATTGTCTCCACCTGTGCAGGTCACCTCAGGTGTCGTCAGTTTGCTCTTGTTCATCGTCCCTCGTCTTCATTTCCAAGGTGAACATCTCCTTTTTTCTTTCATCATTTTGATCTGGTACTTTTATTTTGGTGAGTCTCTTCTTGGTTGATGTTTCATCGTTTTGATTTTAGTTTTTTCTCTCCTAATCTGTGGTCTGTGGTTGATCATTTATACTCCTCCTGAGTGTTTGAGCAGCTTTTTCCTTTTTCTTTTTTTTTCTCCCCCCCACGCTAAAAATAATAATGTGCTTTGATATATATATATATATGTATATATATTTTTTTAATTCCTGGATAACAACAATAATTCTATTTTATTATTAAAGATATGATTTTCAGGTCTTATTAGTATTCTACTTACTCTCGTTGTCAGAGTCATTATTATTATTATTATTACAACACCCACCCACCAGCTGTGCCTCCCATTTCAAAAACTAAAAGTTAGTGAACATCTGGACAAACTTCTAGCTTTAAAGAGACGGAGACGTTCCTCACCTGAGACCAAGCAGAAGAGCAGAACCTGCTGGACGTTCATCCTGATCCTGATAGAGGGAAAAACCCTGTGAACTCATGAATTATCAAAATACCAAATGAAAGATGTGAGAAAAGAGGCTTGTGGTGAAAAACAGGCAGTTCCTCTTGGTCATGAACTTTTTCTTTTGCTGCCAGCCAACAAACAACTTCTGCTTTATTTGAGAGCATGTGAAAAATCTGCTGCTGACCCACTTTAACTCCACCTAATGGGGTTCATTAACAGAATCTGAACCTGTTTAATATCATGAATGAAGGAGAGGAGACGTTCTTTCACCACTTTGACAGGATTTATCTGTTTTTCTTTGAAATAATAGAAGCCTGAATGACTGAAGTCACTTTTTAGACCCTGAAACCTTTTTTTTTTTTATATGGAAAGAAGGAAAACAAAAGTGGCAAATCAACCCCTTTTTATTTCTAAAAGTACTTATTTATATTTTAAATCACAAAGATCCTTTCTATTGGAGCACATATTATTTTAGACTTCTGTATTATTTTTCCTTTTTCGTATCTTTTTACTTTTGCTGCAGTGTCTTTTTCAAAAATGATCACAAATATAGCTTTAGCTTTAGGCTTTAGGGTTTAGAGAAGACATGAAAAGTCTGTTTTAACCTGCAGGTTTGACCTAGAAAAACAGTTTAAAATAATTTCTGCTCTGAATTTACTGTGAACTTTTTAATTTCAGCCTCTTCAGGAAGCTGCGAACCAGTTTGTTCCTAATTCAAACTAAACCTCTGAAACCTGCAGCTCTCTCTGACTCTTCACTGCATCATTTCACTCTCATCAAATAATTTTTTTTTGTGTCTGTGGTATAATTCAGCATCTCTTTCTGTCTATTTTTCGTCTATTTCTCACTTTGTTTCGTGTCTCTTTTTATAGTTTTTCTCGTCTTTCTGGTTATTTCAGTGTCGTTTTCTGTCTCTTCGGTGTCTCTCTGCAGTCCTCTTGTGTCTCTTTCTGCTCTGCTTCCTGTTTCAGGACAGTTTAAGTAAAGACAGAATAAACTGTTTACCATAAAAAAAAAACAATATTTAATCAATACAATAATGTTCATTCCTTTGGTTCAATCTGAAGAGTTTTATGACTCAAATCTTCCAGCTGCACTAGATTAATTTTAATAAACGTTATTAACAATAAAGGTGTTTTAGCAAACATTTTTATTGTCAGTAGAAGCAGATGAACTGATGCACCAAATGAATAAATTCTATTTTTCACATTAATTCAGTTTTACATTTTAAATATAAGTAATCTTTATCAAATATAGAAAATATCAGTTTTTTTCTGTACTTACATATATTAATGTTCAATAAGTAATGTTTTATATATATATAGTTATTCTCCTACAGTACATTAATATATTAGTTAATTATTATGACTTAAAGTTAAAATATATTGATGATTTTTCTACAGTAAGTTTGTTTTTAGTATTTGTGACGATGAACCAGTTTCTTCAAATGTTTCTCCTGCTCTTCCTCTCACAGGTGGTTCTGATGATGACGATGATGATGAAGATGACGATAATGACCTGCATGTAGAGGAAATCCAAACCCGATGGTGAGACGACAGGAAACACTCTAAACACCTTTGAGCTCACAAACCAACATTTATTAACATCCACAGTCAAAATAGTAAAAATACATTTTATTCATCTAATTATTCATTTTGTTTAATTTGCCATTTTTATGTTTTTTGTACATATTGTTATTATTAACAATAATAATAAGAATATTTGATTGAGGTGCCAAAATCCAGCAGACCTGAGTCGCTGGATCTCTTCTTCTCCCTGTAAAAACAGATTTTATTCATATTTGTGCTCAAACCCCTCCTCATGTTTACTCGTACATTTTAAGATGGAGACGTATTTATTCAGCTCCAGTGCTCTCCAGCAGGTGAAACTGATGTGTCACTGTTAAACTAAATGACACAGAGCCTCTTCTTAATGCTGAGTCATGTTTCCTCTCCTTTCCTCCAGTCGATGCTCACTTATTACTCCAAACTGTCTGCATGTTAAACTACAAACTACTACTATTTTATTTTTTTTTTTTTACCTATTTCCATTTTACCATACCAAACGTTATTTATTTTAATCGCTTATCACTACTTTTTAAATTAAAACACATAATTTGATAATTGTGTGTTTGGAGCATCTGCACTGTACTACTAATCTATACAGGTTATCTACATCTGGCTCCACGCTGACGTTAAAATATTCTATAAGAACATCTCACAGCTGTTGTTCCTATGAGCACTTCTTACTCTGGTGTATAACAGTATATGATCATACCCATCACATTCAGCTTTAATGGTTCCAGATAAAAAACAAAAGAAAAACAGTTTATCAGTCGACTGCAGACAGACTGAAAGAGAAACTAAAAATTAGATTTAAACAAAAAAAAACTTCCTGTGCAGCGTTTTCTAAATAACTTGTACCTATGTGTGGGATCATGGTGGAAAAAAAGAGTTTTGGATTCAATAATGGACTGATTGTGTCACTAAAGTAGAAACAGTAGAAAGACAGTAGAGACAGAAACAGTAGAAAGACAGTAGAGACAGAAACAGTAGAGACAGAAACAGTAGAAAGACAGTAGAGACAGAAACAGTAGAAAGACAGTAGAGACAGAAACAGTAGAGACAGAAACAGTAGAAAGACAGTAGAGACAGAAACAGTAGAAAGACAGTAGAGACAGAAACAGTAGAGACAGAAACAGTAGAAAGACAGTAAAGACAGAAACAGTAGAAAGACAGTAGAGACAGAAACAGTAGAGACAGAAACAGTAGAAAGACAGTAAAGACAGAAACAGTAGAGACAGAAACAGTAGAAAGACAGTAGAGACAGAAACAGTAGAAAGACAGTAGAGACAGAAACAGTAGAAAGACAATAAAGACAGAAACAGTAGAAAGACAGTAGAGACAGAAACAGTAGAAAGACAGTAGAGACAGAAACAGTAGAAAGACAGTAGAGACAGAAACAGTAGAGACAGAAACAGTAGAAAGACAGTAGAGACAGAAACAGTAGAAAGACAGTAGAGACAGAAACAGTAGAAAGACAGAAACAGTAGAAAGACAGTAGAGACAGAAACAGTAGAGACAGAAACAGTAGAAAGACAGTAGAGACAGAAACAGTAGAGACAGAAACAGTAGAAAGACAGTAGAGACAGAAACAGTAGAAAGACAATAAAGACAGAAACAGTAGAAAGACAGTAGAGACAGAAACAGTAGAAAGACAGTAGAGACAGAAACAGTAGAGACAGAAACAGTAGAAAGACAGTAGAGACAGAAACAGTAGAAAGACAGTAGAGACAGAAACAGTAGAAAGACAGAAACAGTAGAAAGACAGTAGAGACAGAAACAGTAGAGACAGAAACAGTAGAAAGACAGTAGAGACAGAAACAGTAGAAAGACAGTAGAGACAGAAACAGTAGAAAGACAATAAAGACAGAAACAGTAGAAAGACAGTAGAGACAGAAACAGTAGAAAGACAGTAGAGACAGAAACAGTAGAGACAGAAACAGTAGAAAGACAATAGAGACAGAAACAGTAGAGACAGAAACAGTAGAAAGACAGTAGAGACAGAAACAGTAGAGACAGAAACAGTAGAAAGACAGTAGAGACAGAAACAGTAGAAAGACAGTAAAGACAGAAACAGTAGAGACAGAAACAGTAGAAAGACAGTAGAGACAGAAACAGCAGAAAGACAGTAGAGACAGAAACAGTAGAGACAGAAACAGTAGAAAGACAGTAGAGACAGAAACAGTAGAAAGACAGTAAAGACAGAAACAGTAGAGACAGAAACAGTAGAAAGACAGTAGAGACAGAAACAGTAGAGACAGAAACAGTAGAAAGACAGGAGAGACAGAAACAGTAGAAAGACAGTAAAGACAGAAACAGTAGAGACAGAAACAGTAGAAAGACAGTAGAGACAGAAACAGTAGAAAGACAGTAGAGACAGAAACAGTAGAAAGACAGTAGAGACAGAAACAGCAGAAAGACAGTAGAGACAGAAACAGTAGAGACAGAAACAGTAGAAAGACAGTAGAGACAGAAACAGTAGAAAGACAGTAGAGACAGAAACAGTAGAGACAGAAACAGTAGAAAGACAGTAGAGACAGAAACAGTAGAAAGACAGTAGAGACAGAAACAGTAGAGACAGAAACAGTAGAAAGACAGTAGAGACAGAAACAGTAGAGACAGAAACAGTAGAGACAGACGGATGCAGAAATGATTGGAGGAGGAACTTGGTCATTTTAGGAAGTATCAACTTCCTGGTTGGTCATTTGACAGAAAGAGACAGAAGATGAGAGAAGATGAATAAAGTCCTTCACACTCTGATCTGCTGCTTCTTCCTCTGTGAGTTCATCGTTTTACTGGTTCTGTCTTCATTTTCCTCTGAAGTTTAGCTGGAGTTGAACCAGCCAGGTTTTGTTTGATGTGATTGATCAGGACTAAACTGTGGTTTATTCCTGCTGAAATAGAGGATCAGTCTGCAGGACGGAGGAACAGAAACTCTTTCAATAGATTCTTCAGGAATTCAGGACAGACGAGTTAACTTCCTCAAAATACAGTACGCAGCAGGAAGGAGAAGTAACATACAACATACATACATATATGTGTGTATATATATATATATATATATATATATATATATATTTAACAAGGTGTTTACCAGCTCAAATTAACAGTATTACTGATTACCAGATTATGTTTACTGTTTCGCTAATGGTTAATCCACCAGCATGAGCAGCTCTTTAATCAAAATGATATCTGTAATGTTAAAATCTAATTATTGGTATTATCCAGGAATTTTCTAAAAAAAAAAAAGCAGGAAAATAATAATCAAAGCACATTATTATTATTATTATTTTTATTGAGGTTAATTTCCAGTTATTTACATAGAATAATAGTAAAGATATATTTTATATTAGATTTAAAATAATATTTTAAATAAATATAATACAATAAAAGTTGTAAGAAGAATAAAACAACAAAAAAGTAACAATATTAATAATAACACTTAAAAAGACAGATTTTTTCATGGCAAATTAAATAAAATATACTATTTAGACTGGATATTATGATTTATAAATTATGAGACATGAAATAATAACAGAGAAAGTTTGATATGCATGATAATTATTTATTTCCTGTCATTCCTGAACAAAAAAATGTTTCACTAAAACGATCGACTGATTAATTATCAATAGTTGACTGATTCCATATATTATTCCATAGAGCTCTGTTTTGCTGGTGCACACTTAAATTAATTTATTTCAAAAACAGCAAGAAGCTTAGATATGTTTTCATATATGTAACAAACAAGAGACAAAAGACAACTAAGAGTCCAGTGGAAGTGAGGAGTCTGAACATAAAAATAGAAATGTAAGCTGAAAATATAAGTGAAATAAATGCAGTTTGACAGCTAATCAGTGTGATCAACTGTTGTCTGTTGATGTTGGAGCAGCTGCTCTGGGTGGAGACGCTCAGATCATCATCTACAGCGAACCTGAAGGAGGAAACCTCACCATCAGGTGTCCCAGGTCTGGGTCTGGACACAGGAAGTGGTTCTGTAAGGACAGATGTGGACCAGAGGACTTCATCTTTGACACGACGGAGGTCAGAGCCCAGAGAGGCAGACTGAGCCTGGAGTGGAGGACGAGCAGCAGAGGATCAGCAGAGTTCCGTGTGAGCATCATGAACCTGAGGAGGTCTGACTCTGGACCCTACAGGTGTGGATCAGGGTCTGGACTGGTCCAGCAGGTGGAGGTGGTGGTGGTGGACGGTGAGTCTTCACTGGTTTGACTTCACAAGAACCAGCTCCTGTTCATGGTGACTGACACTTATTTCACTGGTGATAAGTACTGTAATAATGTTTACTAATAAATGTGATAATTTCAGTTAATATAGATGATCGATACGAGGGAAATTTAAATAAACCAGTCTCTCTGATTTAAATATAAACTATAAAATAAAATTTACTAATAAATGTGATAATTTCAGTTAATATAGATGATCGATGTGAGGGGAATTTAAATAAACCAGTCTCTCTGATTTAAATGTAAACTATAAGATAAAATTTACTAATAAATGTGATAATTTCAGTTAATATAGATGATCAATTTAAATAAACCAGTCTCTCTGATTTAAATGTAAACTATAAAATAAAATTTACTAATAAATGTGATAATTTCAGTTAATATAGATGATCAATTTAAATAAACCAGTCTCTCTGATTTAAATATAAACTATAAAATAAAATTTACTAATAAATGTGATAATTTCAGTTAATATAGATGATCGATACGAGGGAAATTTCAAATAAACCAGTCTCTCTGATTTAAATGTAAACTATAAAATAAAATTTACTAATAAATGTGATAATTTCAGTTAATATAGATGATCAATTCAAATAAACCAGTCTCTCTGATTTAAATATAAACTATAAAATAAAATTTACTAATAAATGTGATAATTTCAGTTAATATAGATGATCGATGCGAGGGAAATTTAAATAAACCAGTCTCTCTGATTTAAATATAAACTATAAAATAAAATTTACTAATAAATGTGATAATTTCAGTTAATATAGATGATCGATACGAGGGAAATTCAAATAAACCAGTCTCTCTGATTTAAATGTAAACTATAAAATGAAATTTACTAATAAATGTGATAATTTCAGTTAATATAGATGATCGATGCGAGGGAAATTTAAATAAACCAGTCTCTCTGATTTAAATATAAACTATAAAATAAAATTTACTAATAAATGTGATAATTTCAGTTAATATAGATGATCGATGCGAGGGAAATTAAAATAAACCAGTCTCTCTGATTTAAATATAAACTATAAAATAAAATTTACTAATAAATGTGATAATTTCAGTTAATATAGATGATCGATACGAGGGAAATTCAAATAAACCAGTCTCTCTGATTTAAATGTAAACTATAAAATGAAATTTACTAATAAATGTGATAATTTCAGTTAATATAGATGATCGATGCGAGGGAAATTTAAATAAACCAGTCTCTCTGATTTAAATATAAACTATAAAATAAAATTTACTAATAAATGTGATAATTTCAGTTAATATAGATGATCGATGTGAGGGAAATTTAAATAAACCAGTCTCTCTGATTTAAATATAAACTATAAAATAAAATTTACTAATAAATGTGATAATTTCAGTTAATATAGATGATCGATGTGAGGGAAATTTAAATAAACCAGTCTCTCTGATTTAAATGTAAACTATAAAATAAAATTTACTAATAAATGTGATAATTTCAGTTAATATAGATGATCAATTTAAATAAACCAGTCTCTCTGATTTAAATATAAACTATAAAATAAAATTTACTAATAAATGTGATAATTTCAGTTAATATAGATGATCGATGTGAGGGAAATTTAAATAAACCAGTCTCTCTGATTTAAATATAAACTATAAAATAAAATTTACTAATAAATGTGATAATTTCAGTTAATATAGATGATCAATTTAAATAAACCAGTCTCTCTGATTTAAATATAAACTATAAAATAAAATTTACTAATAAATGTGATAATTTCAGTTAATATAGATGATCGATGTGAGGGAAATTTAAATAAACCAGTCTCTCTGATTTAAATATAAACTATAAAATAAAATTTACTAATAAATGTGATAATTTCAGTTAATATAGATGATCGATGTGAGGGAAATTTAAATAAACCAGTCTCTCTGATTTAAATATAAACTATAAAATAAAATTTACTAATAAATGTGATAATTTCAGTTAATATAGATGATCGATGTGAGGGAAATTCAAATAAACCAGTCTCTCTGATTTAAATATAAACTATAAAATAAAATTTACTAATAAATGTGATAATTTCAGTTAATATAGATGATCAATGTGAGGGAAATTTAAATAAACCAGTCTCTCTGATTTAAATATAAACTATAAAATAAAATTTACTAATAAATGTGATAATTTCAGTTAATATAGATGATCAATTTAAATAAACCAGTCTCTCTGATTTAAATATAAACTATAAAATAAAATTTACTAATAAATGTGATAATTTCAGTTAATATAGATGATCGATGTGAGGGAAATTCAAATAAACCAGTCTCTCTGATTTAAATATAAACTATAAAATAAAATTTACTAATAAATGTGATAATTTCAGTTAATATAGATGATCAATTTAAATAAACCAGTCTCTCTGATTTAAATGTAAACTATAAAATAAAATTTACTAATAAATGTGATAATTTCAGTTAATATAGATGATCGATGTGAGGGAAATTTAAATAAACCAGTCTCTCTGATTTAAATATAAACTATAAAATAAAATTTACTAATAAATGTGATAATTTCAGTTAATATAGATGATCGATGCGAGGGAAATTTAAATAAACCAGTCTCTCTGATTTAAATATAAACTATAAAATAAAATTTACTAATAAATGTGATAATTTCAGTTAATATAGATGATCAATTTAAATAAACCAGTCTCTCTGATTTAAATATAAACTATAAAATAAAATTTACTAATAAATGTGATAATTTCAGTTAATATAGATGATCGATGTGAGGGAAATTCAAATAAACCAGTCTCTCTGATTTAAATATAAACTATAAAATAAAATTTACTAATAAATCTGATAATTTCACTTAATATAGATGATCAATTTAAATAAACCAGTCTCTCTGATTTAAATATAAACTATAAAATAAAATTTACTAATAAATGTGATAATTTCAGTTAATATAGATGATCGATACGAGGGAAATTTAAATAAACCAGTCTCTCTGATTTAAATATAAACTATAAAATAAAATTTACTAATAAATGTGATAATTTCAGTTAATATAGATGATCAATTTAAATAAACCAGTCTCTCTGATTTAAATATAAACTATAAAATAAAATTTACTAATAAATGTGATAATTTCAGTTAATATAGATGATCGATACGAGGGAAATTCAAATAAACCAGTCTCTCTGATTTAAATATAAACTATAAAATAAAATTTACTAATAAATGTGATAATTTCAGTTAATATAGATGATCAATTTAAATAAACCAGTCTCTCTGATTTAAATATAAACTATAAAATAAAATTTACTAATAAATGTGATAATTTCAGTTAATATAGATGATCGATACGAGGGAAATTCAAATAAACCAGTCTCTCTGATTTAAATATAAACTATAAAATAAAATTTACTAATAAATCTGATAATTTCAGTTAATATAGATGATCAATTTAAATAAACCAGTCTCTCTGATTTAAATATAAACTATAAAATAAAATTTACTAATAAATGTAATAATTTCAGTTAATATAGATGATCAATTTAAATAAACCAGTCTCTCTGATTTAAATATAAACTATAAAATAAAATTTACTAATAAATGTGATAATTTCAGTTCATATAGATGATCAATTTAAATAAACCAGTCTCTCTGATTTAAATATAAACTATAAAATAAAATTTACTAATAAATGTGATAATTTCAGTTAATATAGATGATCAATTTAAATAAACCAGTCTCTCTGATTTAAATATAAACTATAAAATAAAATTTACTAATAAATGTAATAATTTCAGTTAATATAGATGATCAATTTAAATAAACCAGTCTCTCTGATTTAAATATAAACTATAAAATAAAATTTACTAATAAATGTGATAATTTCAGTTAATATAGATGATCAATTTAAATAAACCAGTCTCTCTGATTTAAATATAAACTATAAAATAAAATTTACTAATAAATGTGATAATTTCAGTTAATATAGATGATCAATTTAAATAAACCAGTCTCTCTGATTTAAATATAAACTATAAAATAAAATTTACTAATAAATGTGATAATTTCAGTTCATATAGATGATCAATTTAAATAAACCAGTCTCTCTGATTTAAATGTAAACTATAAAATAAAATTTACTAATAAATGTAATAATTTCAGTTAATATAGATGATCAATTTAAATAAACCAGTCTCTCTGATTTAAATATAAACTATAAAATAAAATTTACTAATAAATGTGATAATTTCAGTTAATATAGATGATCAATTTAAATAAACCAGTCTCTCTGATTTAAATATAAACTATAAAATAAAATTTACTAATAAATGTAATAATTTCAGTTAATATAGATGATCAATTTAAATAAACCAGTCTCTCTGATTTAAATATAAACTATAAAATAAAATTTACTAATAAATGTGATAATTTCAGTTCATATAGATGATAAATTTAAATAAACCAGTCTCTCTGATTTAAATATAAACTATAAAATAAAATTTACTAATAAATGTGATAATTTCAGTTAATATAGATGATCGATACGAGGGAAATTCAAATAAACCAGTCTCTCTGATTTAAATATAAACTATAAAATAAAATTTACTAATAAATGTAATAATTTCAGTTAATATAGATGATCAATTTAAATAAACCAGTCTCTCTGATTTAAATATAAACTATAAAATAAAATTTACTAATAAATGTAATAATTTCAGTTAATATAGATGATCAATTTAAATAAACCAGTCTCTCTGATTTAAATATAAACTATAAAATAAAATTTACTAATAAATGTGATAATTTCAGTTCATATAGATGATCAATTTAAATAAACCAGTCTCTCTGATTTAAATATAAACTATAAAATAAAATTTACTAATAAATGTGATAATTTCAGTTAATATAGATGATCAATTTAAATAAACCAGTCTCTCTGATTTAAATATAAACTATAAAATAAAATTTACTAATAAATGTAATAATTTCAGTTAATATAGATGATCAATTTAAATAAACCAGTCTCTCTGATTTAAATATAAACTATAAAATAAAATTTACTAATAAATGTGATAATTTCAGTTAATATAGATGATCAATTTAAATAAACCAGTCTCTCTGATTTAAATATAAACTATAAAATAAAATTTACTAATAAATGTGATAATTTCAGTTAATATAGATGATCAATTTAAATAAACCAGTCTCTCTGATTTAAATATAAACTATAAAATAAAATTTACTAATAAATGTGATAATTTCAGTTCATATAGATGATCAATTTAAATAAACCAGTCTCTCTGATTTAAATGTAAACTATAAAATAAAATTTACTAATAAATGTAATAATTTCAGTTAATATAGATGATCAATTTAAATAAACCAGTCTCTCTGATTTAAATATAAACTATAAAATAAAATTTACTAATAAATGTGATAATTTCAGTTAATATAGATGATCAATTTAAATAAACCAGTCTCTCTGATTTAAATATAAACTATAAAATAAAATTTACTAATAAATGTAATAATTTCAGTTAATATAGATGATCAATTTAAATAAACCAGTCTCTCTGATTTAAATATAAACTATAAAATAAAATTTACTAATAAATGTGATAATTTCAGTTCATATAGATGATAAATTTAAATAAACCAGTCTCTCTGATTTAAATATAAACTATAAAATAAAATTTACTAATAAATGTGATAATTTCAGTTAATATAGATGATCGATACGAGGGAAATTCAAATAAACCAGTCTCTCTGATTTAAATATAAACTATAAATGTTTATTGAAATAAAACAAACTAGTGTGCAGTAGATGAAGATATGTAGCATCCGTTTGTGAATCGGTAATTCTTTCTGATCACATTAGCAAGTTATTTATTAAGTTTTCTATATAATAGTACTTCCTCATGATTCACTGTTCACTGACCATCTCATATTAACTGTAACTACCTGAATTATAGTGTTACTAATAATTAGCAAACACTATTCATTAATATTTAGCTGTTTGGTAACAGTAAAATAACTATTGTAAGTTTCATTTACTTTACGTTTTTATGTTTTTGTTTCCTCTGTTTTTCAGACGTTTACCTGGCATCACAAAATATAATAATAATAATAATTAGTCAGTAATAATAATAACAGTGTAATATGTTGACAGAAATGCAGCAGGTATGAATGTGTCTCCTTCCAGATATTGATTATTGATCGCTCCTGTCTCAGCAGCTCTGCTGGATGGAAACCCCTCCACAGTGAGAAGCCTCCATGTCAGGTCAGGAGGGACTCTGTTGGTCTCCTGCTTCTTTCACTCTGCTCTGGCTGGAGACAGGAAGTACTTCAGGGGAGATGAAGGCCTCCTGGTTTCCACATCTGGCTCCTCGGCTCAGGCAGGCAGGTACAGCATCAGGTACGTAGGAGCCATCGAGGGGGGAGGCTTTGTGTACGTCAGCATCACCCAGCTGATCAGGTCTGACTCTGGACGCTATGGATGTGGTCTGGACAAACGTTTCTCTGAGGATCCATACCAGCAGTTTGAGGTCATCGTCACAGACGGTGAGTCTGAAGGAGAATGAAGATGTTCTTCATGAAAGAGCTCAGCACTGTTTCTATCAGCATGTTCTCCTGGTTCACAGCTCAGACCACTCCTGAACCAGGACAGACGGAACCACTGTTTCCATCATCAGACCCACCAGAGCCATCAGAGCCACCTGAATCCACCAAGCGCTCTGGGTGGAGCACTAGAGGTGATCTCACCGTCCAGGTGTTAACGATTATCAGATGAATAGTATTTTGGGAAAATTACGATTATTTCTTTATTTATTTTAAAATCTGATCGACAAACTCTTTCACCCAAAACATTTCAACAAATTCAGTAAATAAAAATAAATTAAAATAAAATAAATAAAAGCAATTCAGTAAAAATATTTGAATTGTTTTCCTGGAGAAAAAAAAATCCCTCTCAGGGGATCTTATTCTTTATTAAGTTTTTTTTTCCTCTCTAGTGTTTATTTCCATAAAACACATGAACAAATATTCACTGAATGTTTGATTTATCGATCAGTGTTTATTATGAGTTCAGTCCAAAGAAAAAGAGTGGAAAAAATATGAGTAAATTAAATATGTGACAGAAGAAATATGTATCTACTGTACGTAAAATATGTAATAATAAAGTACTGTATTTCTATCATCAGCTTTGAGCAGCTGATGATAATAATAATAATAATATACTGTATTATTATTATTCTAATTTTCTCGTCACATCTCGTCCTCCAGATGTGCTGCTGTTTGTGGGCGTGGCTCTGGTCGTCATGGTGACCTCGTCTCTGTGTGCGCTGATGCTCTACAGGAAGAGGACGTCCAAACCCAAAGGTGAGGCAACAGGAAGCTGTGGAGACGCTGAGACTTCCTCTTCCCTTATTCACCTGCTGGACCAGATGTCTCTTCAGCTTCCTGTCTCTTTCTAAACCTTCTTGGTGTTTTTGTTTTGTTTTGTTTTGTTTTTCCTTCCCAGAACCTCCTGAGGAAACGCAGTACGCTGACATCACAGAGGTGAGATTGAGGAAGTGTTTGTGAAACTGAGCTGATGTCAACACAAACTGAACGTCTTC
Organism: Synanceia verrucosa; assembly: GCA_029721515.1. Lineage (NCBI taxonomy): Eukaryota > Metazoa > Chordata > Actinopteri > Perciformes > Synanceiidae > Synanceia > Synanceia verrucosa. Next base: position 1,607,511 of record CM056561.1, on the reverse strand, counting down.
CTCTGTAGACCAGCAGAGTTTATGAGGACATCATGGAGGACAGACCTGTGGACCTGTCCTCCATTTACACCTACATCACCTACTCTGGAGCAGGTGGAGCTGGAACTGATGATGACTACAGCTTCATCACTGCAGCAGCAGCAGCGTCTTCTTCTCAGAACACAGTAAAGTCTAGAAGACGTTAATGTTTGTTAAATGATTCTTTAACTGTGACAAACTGAACAAACGAGACAGTTAAAATCCTCTCTGTCCTCTTTTCCACAGGATGGACTCTTCTCTCAGGTCAACTTTTCCAACATGGCCGCCGTCTCGTCCTCCAGCGATCAACGAGGAGATGAAGAAGAAATCATCTTTAACTCTGCTCCTCTGGTGGAGAGGAGCTCTGAGGAGGAGCCGCCTCTCTACTCTACTGTTAGTAGAGTAGAGTAGAAATACTCTGTGGTTACTACAGTAGAGTGGAGTAGAATACAGAGTAAAGCTCCAGCGCTGCAGGGTTTCTTTCAGCCAAACAGGAAGTAAACAGGAAGTTAGGAATCTTCCTCCAGTTTTCCTGACAAGAGGAACAGGATTGGTTTGCAGGAAATGAAAACCAAACGTTTCCAGAACATGTTTATAATTTTATGAATGAAGTCTAAAGGTTGAGCTGAAATAGGTTATAATAATAATCAAAGTTCACTGATGTTCCTCTGGAGATGTTTCTTGTTCCAGATGAACTCTCTGGTCTCCTCTTGAACTTTGACATGAACGAACTGGTTCCTGCTGTTATATTATGAAGTTAATTAAGCAAATATTCACACAGACATCTGAGATGAACTTCTGTCCTCAGTATCTCAATATCAGCTCAGTTTTTATTATTATAGTTATTATATAGGAAGTTATTTTGGTGACGATAATGTTTTACTGTTTGTTTAGATTTAGACAAGTACGTATGTTTGTCGTTAGAGTATTTTGTTTATGGTGTGTTTATGTTAATATTATCGTTATAATGAGACATTGTTGAAGTAAAATAATCAGGTTAACGTTCACTATCTTTGCGTAAAGTTCTGATTCAACCAAATTTAAAAGGATCTGATTAGAAGTTAAACGTTTTTAGTTTAGGATTAACCTCTTTACATTTTAATATTGTGTATATGTACCATATTATTAATGTTTTTAATTAGATTGTATATTTGCACTTTTTATACGTTGTACCACACCAGTTTCTCTCTGGATAAATAAAGTTAATCTTATCTTATTTTGGAAATTTGTGTCAAATATATATTCAAAGATCTGTAGGAGAGAGACGCCAATCAAAGAAATAAAAAATAAAAACCAAACCAGCGACGTATTTAAAGAAACTTTAAATTTCATTTTGAGAAACAAATCCACATAGTAAATAAAAATAATATGACTGTCCACGTTTAACTGTGAGTAAAATATCAGTGTGAAAAGTGAAAGAGAGCAAAAGTTAAGGTGTCATCATTCATTTATTCTCCTTTTCTCTGCAGGTTTTCTGTGCAGGTGAACTTTTACTCTGGAAATCTTCTCAAACTTCAGAGAGGACTTCCTGTCTCCTCTCAGGCCTGAAAAGCTCTTTGTCATTAAAACCTGTAAATATCCTCCGTTGTGTTGCAGACTGGAGGATCCAGGCTGACTCTGGCCGATCACTTAACCTTTCGTTGTTAAAACTTCACCTGCTGTGTCTCAAAGCCTCATGGGAGCTGTGTTTGTTGAGTATTGATTAGTTTCTGTCGTTGATCAACAGAGATCTGCTGCTCACATCCTGAAGCCTGATTCTGTTTGTCATCATCTTCCCTTCATCTCAGCAGGAAGTGAGTGAGTCAGTCCCTTTTTAATTTAAACTGAATTCACCTTTTTTAGACCTAAACCTGAACCATCACTGTTTTTTTTCCTTTGCTGTTTTTATTTTGGGTCTAATAAGTCCCATCTATCCTCTAAATATTTAATTTGTCATTAAAATATATTTCAATGCATATTGTAAATATATATTATTATTATTATTTCATTAATATAGAATGTAATATAAAAGTATAGTATGTAATAATGTGCTTTTATATTTTTTTCTGCTATATTTTTGTAAAACAGTAAATCATAAAATTCTAAAATTTTATTTTATAATGAAAGATATTGTTTTGATCAAAGAGCTGCACAAACATTAAAAATATTCTGTTAATGCAGTGGTGATGAACTCCTTATAATAAATGTCTTAAAGGCGTCCTGTAGGTGGAGACATTAAGTCATAAACAAACTGACTCTTCTGTCCACTTTGATTTTTAAACTGATCCTCAGATTTCACCTCCGCACTGAACACTGGTTGGTATTGACAGGTGATTGGTTCCTATTGATCGACCACGGCAGCTCATGTGCTCATGACATGCAGGGACACCTGCAGTACAGACACACCTGTTATTGATTATTGATTATTAGTCAGTGGATGTGATGTTAGTGAACTTCAGCTGATTCAAATGCCATCAGTATTCAGCTTCACACTGCCCTGAATGATCATTCAACCTTTATCTGTCCTCCAGGAACAAAGATGGAGGAGCTGTTAAGACTTATAGTCTTTAGAGAGTGGAAATAGCGTCCTGGAAAACCTGGAAAATGATTGACCAGTCATGGAAAACACATGGAAAATGGAAAAAGGTCAAATGAATGAGACAGCTCTTTCCTTTTTTTAAATCGTAACCACTGTTGTGTAAGGGTTCAGGTTCAGGTTTGTTATCAGGACTCATCAGCTTAACGGCTCTAATCATTGAATCAAATCAAACCTTGAACCCTTCTCCAGCCTCTCTTTTCTTCTCCACATCTCTCTTTAGACGTCAGGTCGTCTCTAAAGTCATCTGAGCTGCAGATTCTTGGCGTTCTGTATTCAAGTCCCATTTGCTGAGTCATGCTTAGGGTAAACGGCGTCCGTACTGGACGACACGTCCCAGACGATGCCAGACATGAGGCAAGGACATGCAAGAGGAAGATGCTCATCTGCTGCATTGATCACTTGTCTTAACTCACTCAGGTTAAGTGAATTAAGACAGGGCGGAGGTGGAGGAGGTGGAGCTGCAGCAGATAATGGAGCTGCTGGAGAGGAAACTCAATTAGCAGAAGAGAAACTGTGGTCCAGACTGAAACCATCTCTTACTGATCTAATAACCACTGGAGGGTCAGTTTTCTCTTTCTGCAGCAGGAATCTGTCTGCAGGGTTTTAGTGAAAGATGGTCCAGACTGAAGAAATAAAGAAGAGTGAGCTAAACACACGAAGGAATACGACTCCGTGCCAAAAGCTAAAGGTAAAAATAATCATAACATTAAGGCATTTTGTTTCTACGGAGATTTTCTTTTTTTAAGGTACAGAAAAACAGGACTCAGGTGCTCACCTAAAACAGAAAAGAAGACGTAAAACACATTTATTTTTAAAAGGAAAAAAACACATAGGGACATACATTTACATTAAGCCAAAAACTTTTATAATAACTGCAGATTAAAAAGGTAATAATATTGAACATCTCTACTAAACAGTTTTTATTTCTAGATATTATTTATAATATTTAATATCAGTAGACTGGATCCAAAGTGTGATCAATAAGTCCAAAAAATGAAACGAAACACCTTAAATAAATGAGCTTATCACATATGTCTTTAAACTCAGTCTTCTTCCATGATTTTTATTTTTATTTTTTGGTGTTGGAGTAAACACAGAGCAGCAGATATATAGTGTGTGTGTTTTATTGTTGGTGCAGAAGGTTGAACAGTCCTTTTGACGTCATATTTCTGGGTTCAGTTTCTCTGCTCTGAGGCTGGTTTGTGTTTGATGAAGGAGGAGGGACAGACTGCAGACGTCCTGCCAAACAGACAGACTCTCTGTCCGTCCATCTGTCCATCTGGGACATATTTCTTTCTTCTTGTGTTTCTCACCCAGAGAGGAGAGGAGGTGGAGGAGGTTGGCTGCCTCAGACGTGTCGCTGGCTTTGATCGTCCTGGTAGACAGAGCAGGATTCAAATGTTGTTGATGAGGAGGAGGAGGAGGAGCCGAGCGGGAAAAGCCTCCCGAGAGATGGAGGTGAAACAGGGTGAAGGAGAGTGAGGAGAGAAAGTGAAACTGATCTGAAACCACAGAGTTCCCTTCAGCTCTGAAATAATATTTAATATTCCCACAAAGCTGAGACATTATAGTGTCATGTTTTTATTATTATTACTGATATATTTAGTTTTTCAGCTTTGTGGCTTCATAATCTCATCAACCCTGTTCTGTTAAAGTTTAAAAGTCACATAATACTGACAGTATTTCTGTTATTCTATAATCTATCATTTCAGATTAACTGTGTTTTTTTCTTCTCCTTCTCTTCCAGTGAAACCAGTCGGCCACCAGTGGGGGGGTTAGAGGTAAATAAGAAGGGAGGGGCAGGAAGTACCAGGGGAATAAAGAGAGAGAGAGAGGCTGATGTCATCATCTGGGAAGCAGCCAATCAGGGAGCAGCAGGGAGGGAGGAGAGGCAGAGCCCAGCAGGGTGTGTTTCAATGCAGCATCAGTGCTAAAAAAGACAGGAGAAAAGACACGACCGGAGGGACGGCAAGGACGAAATAAAGACACAGAGGAGAAAGACGAGGAGGCGTGACGACGAGGAAGAGAAAGAAGGAGAAAGAGAGGAGGTGAAGGAGACGAGAGGAGGAGACGCCACACCTGCAGAGGTAAAAACAAAAGCTTCCCAGCATCCCAGCATGCTGCTGGTGTCTGGGTGTCCACGCATGAACCTCTGTGTGTGATGATGATGATGATGATGCCTTACATAATAGGATGGTAGATATAAAGAAGTGAGCGGGTCACTCTGATCAGTCTGCAGGGAGTGTCTGACGGACCTGATTCAGCATTTTAACATCTGTCTTCTGCACCAGCTGCGTCTTCTTCTCATTTATTTTTATCAATAATGAATGAAACGCTGCACTAAACAACAGTATAGTGTTCAATTATTCACAGCTCTGCTCCTTTCATGATGAAACTCTCAGACTTCAGGAGTCTCATTCATCCTCATCATCATTGTTGTAGAGGAGCCTCATCAACCCGTTATTATTTTTACTATCCTTGAATTTTAAAATTTACCGTTTAACACAAAAGAGCATATCATTATTTGACTGAGATGTTAAATTCTTCAGTTGTTTCCTGTCATTCCTGAACAGAAAAATGTGAATTCCAGTGTTCTGGATCAAATTTGGTCTAAAAAGGTGAATTCAGTTGAAATTACTCACTGCTGTTCAAAATGATGAAGAGTAGTGAACTCAGTGAGGAAGAAAGAGTTAAAGGTAAAGTGAAAGAGATGATGCTGGAGGCTCATATTTATATTTATTATATATTCCTTCATCTCAGTGGGACGTCTTCAGAAAGTTCAGAATCAAAGATATTCAATCGATTGATCAGATGTGACAAAAAAGAAAACCATCATTCAGTTATTAAAACAGTCGCTGCTTAATTTGAATCTTTTAACCTGACTTCATGTGTGAAGCTTCGTCTGTCTTTCACTTCTCTTCTCACCAGGTCTCTGTTTGCCTGTTTACTCTTGAATTCCTCTTTTTACTCGTAGCAACGTCGTTTAAGCTGCACAAACACATCAGATCAGTTTCCCCTTCTGCCGTTTACACTGAGATTTATTTTTTTTGGGACCGACCCGAAATAGGCCAGAACCTGAGAGGAGGACGAAGAGGAGGAAATATTAATGAGGGGAAGACGAGCTAACAGACAGAAGCTTCAGAGAGGAGAGATGGAAAAGATAGTGTGGACTGGGAAGAGGATGAGAGAGGAAGAAGAGGAGGAGGAGGGAAAGTTAGGAGCAAACAGGAGCCAAATGAGTTCCTCCTCCTCCTCCTCCTCTTCCTCCTCTCTGCTTGGCAGGAGTCAGTTAGACTGAAACCATCTGGTGGGATTTCATATTATCTCTTTTTTTACTTTACAACCTGCAGACTGACAGAGCAGGAGAAGCTAACGCTCTAACTTCTCTCTGCTCTTAAAGGTTCATTTTTATGGATAAATTCATGAAGTTCAGCTGAAATATTGAAGAACTCACTTATTTTAACTGCTTCAGTTTTAGAGAAACTGGACTAGAGCTTTGCGTACTCTATATTTCTCTACGAAAATGATCTACTAACCTCCTTTAATGCTTTCTGAGGCAACCGATTGATCGATAGATGGATAAATGGTATGGATATTGATTTAGTAAAGTATGTTCCCATTTATTTAACTGACCTGCTGATTGACAGGCCGTTACCACGGCAACATCTGAGTTCTCATCTCTAAGTCTTTCATAGTTTTCACTTTGTTGAAGTTAATTATACCATTTCTGAGATAAAAAAAAATGTATCTTTCAGCGTTCAGCTGTAGCTCCACAAAAAGAAACCAAGATGCCGGCCAAAATACAGAAGTGGAGGTTGTGAAAAGGACAAGTTTGACTGCGTCCAACATCATCAGTAGTACTTTAAAGTGTTTAAATGAAAAGTTCTCAGTATTTATGGGTCACTGCAGGGACGTCAGTGGCTGAAAACATGAAGAAAAGGTTTAAAACCGCTCTGGAAACTAAACTGCTCGCTGTGACCTGGTGTTGAGCATTAACATAAAGTCAGACTGAGCATGCTCACCACTCAGACACACTGTCTGACCTCCTGCTATCGTCCAGATGTTTGTACGATAACGTGCAGAGTGAAGGGACGCCATGGTGTCCTCTCGTCCTGCCTGGTCCATAAAGTCAATAAAAGTCCCAGAGGAGCCAAACGAAGGGTCTGGAGGAGGTCTGGATCCACCAAATGAGATTAGTGTGACTGGATGCTCCTCCTCATCCATCTCTCTCTCTCACGCCCTCCCTCATCCATCCTTCCTCTCCTTCTTTTTTTGGCCTCTCTTTGCCTTGTTTTTTACATTTCCAGCACAGAATGAGGCCTTTGTGTTGAGAAATGAGAGGAATGCTCCTTTACGCTCTTCTTCTTGTTTTCCTCACGTCTTCATCCTCTCCTCCATCAGCAGGGATTAGAGAGTGTACGAGGGTCGCTGTTTGGCTTTTTAATCTGCTCACAAACAGCAGTTTAACACATTATTAGAGCACTAAAGAGCCTCCAGCATCATTCAGAGCTTTAAATATGGTTTTATTCATGATGTGACCATGAACACAGGCCAAAATGTGACCAGTGATGTCATCAGTCACTCAGATATCCGATCATAATAACACAGGATAACGAGTCCAGATCAATTGGAGTCTTTCCGTCTGCAAATTGGTTTGATCAGGAGCTGATTTTAATCCATACGTTTGTGAGTCGTGTGATGAATGTGATCAATATTTGTTACACTAATCAGCTTTTAGTCATTTTTCAAGCAGAAACATCAAACTCTTTGCTGCTTTGACGTGACAGTGAACTGATGTTTTTAATCATTTGACAACTTGAGACATTTGAGTTCTTTTGTTTTGAACACAACAGTCTAATATATAATAATATAATACATAGTCCATATGTGAAGCAACCTTTGGCTCTCAGAAAGGCACGCTATAAATTTGAGTTATTATATAATAATAATAATAAATATCAGGCACCTTCTAACAATCCTCATGTAAATATATATAAAAAGAAAAGAACGCATTACATGTGAAAAAGTACAAAGTCACTTTTGTTTTTTGAGTCTTGAATTTTCTCACATTTTTCTGATATTTTAAACACACACACACACACCTGTGATCGATAACCTCTGAATATTCTAGAGATTAATCTAGAGATTGAAGTGCAGGTTATTGATCAGTAACAGTTCAGGATCAGCAGCAGCTGATCAGTCTGTAGTGTTTTTAACTTTCTCACTTTTTCCTCCATCGTTCGTTTTTTTTTTTGTTTTTTTTTTTCAAATACATTTTAATTAATTCAGATATGATAATAATGTGATGAATCCAGAGAGGAGGAGGAGGAGGAGATGCAGGGAGTGGCACCAGGGGAAGTGGAGGAGGAGGAGGAGGAGGAGGAGGTGTGGAGGGATGGAGTGGGGGATGGGTGGAAAGAAGGAGGGGGAGGGAGGGCACTACTGTGAGCTGTGGGGGTTACCATGGTGACGGGGGAATGATGGGAAGAGATGGAGAGAGAGCGAGTGAACATAGAGAGTGAACACAAGAGGACATTTAATGACATAATAAATGTTCTGCTTTTAATTTGAAACTTCCTTCCTGTTGGAGGAGGAAGTAGAATGATAATATAGAGAGGAATAGAGATAAAATACTTGTTATTGCACAGCTGAAAATTATATGACTTTCAGATTCAGAATCAACTCTATTGCCAAGAACACAGTAAGAGAAAATGGGTTCAAAAAAATACTAATACTATATATATATATATATATATGTGTGTGTGTGTGTGTGTATAGTATTAATACTCTAATACCCTGCAGACACTATCTGACGCCATGGGTTGTGTTTTCATTTTGTGTCTTTGGCATCAAATAAATCTGAGGGTTTGTGGAAAACCTGCAGATCTGAAGCCGCCGGCTCGTCGTCACACCTTGAACATCAAGAGAAGATGTTGTAGTGCCGAGAGCCTGAATCAAAGCGCCGGCGTCTTCTGGCTGCCAGCAGGGATTAGCTGAGATGTTAGCAGGAGGGCTAGCAGCTGCTGTGTTCCTGGATCCTGCTGGTCAGCGGTGTTTCACTGACGCTGATCATGTCATGTATTGATCAGCATCACTGAAACGCTGCTGAGCTTTACTCTGAGCTCATCTCTGCCGGTAATCTGATCGTTTTAAAGCACCTCTGATATGTTTCATGGAAATTCTTGCACTCAGTGTGACGGCAGTGATGGATGCAGGGCCGTGACTCCTGAATATAAGCGCCCTGGGCTCTCTGTATAACACCAGGGCCTCTCACAGCTGGTGCCACTCGCCCCTCAGCTAAACGTAATAGACGCTCGCCGGGTCGTTGACACCACCCAGAGCGGAGCTGCTGCTGTTTATCCAGCAACATACCGTCACTAATGATGGAGCTGAGACCAACACATGCTGCCTGGCTTTGTGTCTGCAGAGGGGGGGGATCCAGAGGTGGCCAAACAATGTCACGCCAATAAAACCTGATTTGAATGTGAAAGGCGTCGCAGCGTTGTGGGAGCAAAGGGTGACAGAAAGGACACAGTGGTATAATTCAGTGTCGTACAGAGCTCAAGATTTATTTATTATTCCACCACCTCTGCTCTAAATTAACAGTATCACTGATTACCAGAATATTTCAACAGTTATGTACGAGCACTTTAGTCAAAATTACTAAATAATTTATTTAGTCGCTTGAAAACCTCTTATTCAGTGTTTGGTTGCACTTAGCTTCTCCCTCTATCATATGTAATGACATATACAGCTCGTACATAACTCCATCTTTTAATGTGACTGTTTTTATTTTTTACTGTTCAGATGTTTACACCGGAGGAAGATCAGAAGTTTGATAGAGAAAGTGTTTTGTGAACGTGGTGAAAAGCTGGCTGAATATGATCTACACATAACAGAGCACGTTTTAATATCTGCTCATTAACAGAGCGAGGCTCGTTAGGTGTGCAGAGTTTGAAACAAACTTCAAAGAATCGCTGAGACATTTTACTTCAGACCAAAAATATGAACCTAAAGATGGAGCTAGAAGGAAGGTGAGAAGATCAGGAGGATGGTGACATCAGTGTTTGAGTCTCTGTGAATGGAGGCTCTCTGTATCACAGCTCTTCGTTAATGGTTGACACTGATAAGACGAGAGAGTTCTCATGTTTGAGCCTCGTCTAGAGCTGCAAACAGAGAAGTAGGAGATGGTGGAGGAGAGGAAGGAAGTGAGGAAGGACGTGAGGAAGGAGGTGAGGAAGGTTGGAGGTCTGACAGTCAGCTGATGCTCTTTGTTCCTGGTGTTTATTGAGTTATTCACCTCCTGTCCTCCTCAGGGACTCCCAGTCCAGTTAGACACAAAGGCAGCTTAACACAGTGTGTGTGTGTGTGTGTGTGTGTGTGTGTGTGTGATGATGTCATCACAGGGAGGATTCAGCGTCACAAAGCAGAAAACGATCATGTGGTTTCCAGAAATGAAATGTTGAAATCTCACATTTGGCTGCGTCCAAAACATCAAGAAAACCTGACATGTGGAAACAACATGTTCAAAAACAGACTGAGACAGCGGAGACACTGATCAGCTGACCTGCCGAGAAGTGATGAGTCACTGGTTCAGAGAAATAAAACCACAAATGAACGGAGATGAAAGAAAGAATCAGTATCAGCTTAAAGGTCCATATTTTTACTGCTGTTATTCTCCTCATAGTGTCTGTCTGAATATGCCTGTGTTGCTAGGCAACAGCTTGGCTCCATGTTTATTTCCTGTCAGCTGCTAACAGGAAGTAAACATGGAACAATCAGAGAGATGGACTTATTTATACACTAAAACTGATTTATTATTGTAAAAATATATAAAAATATCACTTTAGGACCTTTAATCAATTAGTCGGTTAGTAGCCTATGTGAAGGATCTGAGGAATTACCTGTAACCTGATCTTAGTATATAATAATAGAATAATTATAGAATATAATCATAGTATAGTTAGAGTATAATAATACTGCCTCAGACTCACTGATCTAGTGAATTCCACTCATCTCTGCTCACTTCCTGATGGCTTTTAACACTAAAAGGCTCCCTATAAAACAGAAAGACTTTTAATGTGGAAAGTCTGGAGGAGCTTTCATAGATTATTATTATTATAATTTAAAAAAAAAAAAAAAAAACTTTTGTGGCTTATACATGACACAATTCAAATCAAAACAATAAAAAGAAAATAACAAGAACGTTAAGGCAGCACAGTAAAAATAACAACAACAATAAAATAAAAAATAAGTAAATAAATACAGAAAAAATACAGTCACAAGTTAAACAGAAATTTAAGTAAGAAATAATTGAGAAATATTAATAAACAAATATATGCAAACATCATTTGTTATTTTTCAGACAGCAGACACATTTAATGCAGTGGGGGTTTATTAAAATGACACTTATATTACATATTCATGAGGCATCAGCAGTGTGATCTACACACACACACACACACACTGACCAGCCTGTAGGTGATGTCATCAGTGTGTGTGTGTGTGTGTGCCGTAAATGGGGTTTAATGAATAATGAATCCAGGTGAATTTAGGTCACTGGGAGACAAACTGGGAATTTCTCGTCTTCATGCAGCTCTTTGTGTTGGAGGTGGAGTGATTTGGGGGGGCGGGGTTATCCCCTCCATCCTCCTCCACCCTCCATCCTCTTTTCTTAATCTCTCCATCCACATTTCCAGTTTTTGCCTGCAGATCGGAATCTATCAATGAATTAATTTCCCGCTCTGTCGAGCTCTATCCGTCCACCTAACCCCCCCCCCACCACTACTCTGTGATCTGACCCCCCCCCCAGGCCTCCCAATAGACCGTCCCACCTGCCCTGCCCACCCCAGGCCCCCCCTGTGGACTGGCTGGTCCACCTGGTCCACCTGGAGGCCCTCAGGTTCTGCTCAGGACCGGAGGAGTCGCTGTGTTTAATGTGAAACGCTGCAGAGTGGAGATATGAGGAAATAAGACGGGAAGTTTGCCCATGTGCTCTTTAAGAGCTGATGTTTTTTTTAGCGGCTCGGTGCATAAATTCACATTAATGTGACAGTTAAATGAGACGTTACTTCTGCTCTGGGCTTCTTTAAATCACATTTAAAAAGACGACAGATGCTCATTTTACGCAGCACCGAGCCTCCCAATCCCCCCAAAAATCTGTTTTTTATTTATTTTTATTTTTTTATGAATTTTAGAGCCATTTGTTGTCTAGAGTTGGGCCTCTAATTTAATTTATTTTATTTTAATAATGATAATAATATTGTTGTTTAATAATAATGATAATAATAGCGCCTGATGCCGCTAACGGGATTTGAACACTCCTCCTTAAATGGCGTCTCCTCCTCTCTCCTCTACTTCCTGTCTGGTTAAATCCACGACGCCGTGATGCGTTCAGGTGAAATCTGAACAAAGAAAAGTCTTAAATGTTGTCGAGTGAAACGCTAATAAGAGGATTCTGTGTTAGCGGAGGGTCAAGAGGCTTCAGGTCCCAATGCAGACTCACTCCAGGTCTTTAGATTAAGACTTAATTTATTAATGAGCACCCCCCCCATAGTAGGTCCATGAATATTCAGATTAAAAGAAGTCCACAGTATCAGTGTGTTCACCGTCACTGCAGTGTTATTACTAGAACTGGAGCATGCTGGGATATTTTCATCAGCCATCATTTATTTTCGGGACACCCCCCCCCCCACTCCACCGGTCGTTATCGGTCCCTCGTTAACGTCTAACGTCCCACTGTTCTGTTCGGGTCATTTATTTCGTAAATACGCCCGGCAGGTAACAGCAGCCCTGAGGGCCGGGGGCAGGTGTGTGTGTGTGTGTGTGTGTGTTTGAGAGTTGTAATTGACAACAACAGCAGACGAGATGGGTGAGGACCTGACAACAATAGGAGCTGAAATAGGGGTCATCTATGTTTCCTGTCTATCTGAGTGTGTGTGTGTGTGTGTGTGTTGGGGACAGGTTGCGTAATTATTAGATGTAGGAGGGGGTCTACATTAGCCAGCTGTCACTGCTAGCCCCTCACAGTGTGTGTGTCCCTGTATTACCTACATTGTGGGGACATGCATGTGTTTGTTTAGTCATGTCGTGGGGACTCGTCTTCCTTCTGCATGTAAACCATCAGATTTTCTGTGAGTGTAGTAGAGGACACATTCAGAGACTGATCTGTTGTGACGCCTCTCTTTATTTTCAGGACTCTGCTGTGTCAGTCTGAACCTGGCAGACATAGGTAGCATTTTAGCCTTTTCACCTCCTTTATATTTCATTAGTTTGATTGGTTTAATCTTTCCATATTAGTTCGGCAAAACACAAATTTATCACTGGGAAAAATGGAAATGGTTAATGTGAGAGAAGGAGGGTGGTCTGCTTCTAATGGCTGATCAGTAGCTTGTGGTTGCTAATATTAGCAAACTTTAGCTCGTTGTGACCAAAGTCAGTGTTTTAGCATTCAGCACAAACCTGTACTGTTTATTTTCCTCAGTTTAGTGAAGTAGTAACTTGTCCTGTCTGGTGCTTCAAAGGACTTTTTTTTAACATTTTTACTTGATTTAAGATCATAATCTTTTTCTACGCTTGATGAAACACTTTGTTGTTGCCTAAACCTAACCACATCCTGATGTTTCCCTAAACAAATAGTGTTTTATGGGAACGTAATGGAGTTCATTTGCAAAGGAAGCCTAAAGGTTTAGAAAAGTCTGTCTCGTCTCTGTTCTTGAGAGGGGTGTCCTTGAATTAATTTCGTTCTTGCCTCATTAAAGTATTTCCATAAATGGAGCCTCATTTTCAGAGAGTTATTTTTAGAGCGACTGGCAGCTTTTGAAAGTGCAGAGAGGATTTCAGGAGGATTTACGAGGATAATCCCTCACTTAAAGTGAAAACACAAGGAAATGACCAAACTTGGAGCGGTGAGGTTTTGGCCTGAGAGGCGATATGAAAGGAACAAAAGGAGGGGGAAGCCTGATCCATCTGGGTCTGCTTCACCCCCCACCAGCCGACGGGTCAGCGTTCAGTCATCAGCCGAGGACAAAAGACAAGATGTTCAGATGAATGGGAAGGCAGTGGACGTGGCAGAAACACACAATCTCTCTTTGTAATGTCATTAGTGGAGAAGATGTTTCCTGCTGCTGCGATGTGATCTTCTGTCTTCATCAGATATGACCTCACACCCGTCCAATTACAGAAATATCAAGATTTAAGCCGTGTTTAAGTCATAAAATTAACATTCAGTGCTTAAAAAATGTCTTATCCCTCCACTCCGCTCTAAATTAACAGTATTTTTATTCTTTCTGTAATAGTTAATCCACCAGTACGTGCAGCTCTTTAAATGATAAAATATATATTTATTGTTGTTATCCAGGAATTTATTAAATGTGAAACATGAGTTCATGGTCTCAGTCTGTAGTTTGAAGTCTTCTTCAACACAGCCTGATGTTCATTTAGTAGATTATGGTTAATTACAGTCAAACAGACCATAATACAGGGGATGGTTTAGGTTGTTACCATGGCGTTGTCCAGTCTGGAAGTCATCTTTGTCTCTCTTTCACTGTGTGTTTCCACACATGTAAAGTTAATTATAACATTTTTTAGTCTCTTGAAAACCTCCTATTCAGTGTTTGGTTGCACTTAGCTTCTCCCTTTGGTGTCATTTCTGGTTGCAAAAAAAACAAAAAACAACAAGATGGCGACAGTCAAACTGCCAAACTCAAAGCTTCAAAACGGCAGTCCAAGCAGAAAAAAATATTAAAGCTTATTATTATTATTATTTATTGACTATTTACTTCCTGTCATTCCTGAACAGAAAAATGTGTTTTAGTGGTTGTTTGTTATTCTGGATTCATTTGTGACTTCTCAGTGAATTCCAGTGTTCTGGGTCAAATTTGGGTTTAAAAAGGTGAATTCAGTTTAAATTCCTCACTGCTGTTCAAAATGATGAAGAGCAGTGAACTCAGGTCATCCTCCATAACTCATGTCAAAAAGATGATGTTTAGTTTTTTTTACTTATCAGGTCCAAATAAGCTCAAATAACAAAGAGAAATTGAAACGGTAATTCTTCTTCTTCTCTTTGAGACAAACAGGGCAGCTGCTCTGTTAAATTTGCTGAGCTCTGTAATTGTGCGTTTTTAATTTGTAGGTCATCATGACGTCAGAGTCTTGTTCTGGGATGATTTATGTTTGATGGTCTTCATGACGTCTCCTCTGGTCCTCCTCTCTGCAGATCCAGGACCTCCTCCAGCAGCTCCAGTCCCAGTTGTTTACTGGTTTCCAGCCTGGGAGTCCCTGCAGTGTGTTTGGGTGTGTGTTCTGTGTGTTGATGAGTGTGTGGGTGTCTCACGTCACTTTTCATGGGACATTGAGAGATGTGTGTGTCACAGTGTCGGTGGACAGGTTATAGGGGGACGACCTCCCCCTCCGCCTCCCTGCTCCTCCTCCTCCTCCTCCTCCCCCTGTTCTTCCTCTCCTCTACGCCTCCCTTCGCTCAGGGCGCCATCAACATCCCTGAAAACTGTGAGTACTCCTCCTCCATCATCATCATCCCTCTGTCCCCTCTTTGTCCACCGTGTTTCTTTAAACATCCCGTAAAGTGCTGATTTTATTCATTTTATTTTTATACTTCCTGAATTCAGAGATGGATCAGTTGTGACGCCTCCTTGTCAATATCTGCTTCCAACACACCAACAAATCTGATTTATGATCCGATGTTTGTGTTTTATTTGAGTTTTCACCTCCTTTATTTTTGATTTATTTGATCGGTTCAATAATTTCTCATAAGCTGATAAAAAAAAAACAGGAAAAGTTAGATGAATAGAAGCTCATCCAAAATTTCTTCTGTGTTATAAAGCAGGTTTAAATGGTGTTTGTTTATTAATATATGTTATTCTTACTTTTTAACTGTGTTAAGTGTCTTGCACAAGTATCTGCGTCATATAAATGTCGTGTTGTTATTATTATTGTATAACACTGTGAAAGACTTTTCCATGTTCATTCACCTTTCTTTTTCTGTACTGCATCTGTCAGTAATCTACAGTTTTAAACGCTCTAAGTGTTCATTTCCTGTTGGCGCCTGACAGGAAGTAAACATGGACCCAGGCTGTTGCCTAGCAACGCGGGCAGATTCAGACAGACATTATGAGGAAATATAATTATGTTATAATATAATGTAAGTTATTTTTTAAAGCATGAAAACTTCTTCCAGGAGAAACCATAATCTGGATATTTATTCTGACAGAAACACTCAGGAGGGACTCAGTTTAAATAAAAGTCATAAAAGATGATTGTTATTTCTGCTGGCTGCCGTTAGCTCGTCGCTGTTCTCAAAGAGAATCACTGGACGTTCCTCAGTTTGTGTCTAATGGAGGAACTCAGTCCTCCACTTAAAGTAGCTAGCAGCTACGCTAAAAGAAGTCGCTAAAAGTATCCAGATGATGTCACACACTCATTTGCATATCGTAGTGCCTTAACATGACGAGGATGAGGAGAAATATCCAAATCCTCATTGTAACATTTCTGATATTATTCCTTGATTTTTGTTTTTTTTATCCACAGTGTTTCCAGATTTTATTTATTTTTATTTATTCGTGTTAAATTTCTAAAGTATCAGGAAGCAGAAAAGAGTTCAGTAACAAACGTTTCTCCTGTTTGGAGGGATGAACAGAAACATGACGTTTAATCACATTCACATGAGCTCAAACACAAACACACTGATCCACACAATCAGGTTGAGAGCGACTTCTGACCTCTCAGAGGTCGACGGGTTTCAGCCACGACGGTCCCAGAGGAGGGGTCGGGTTCGGCTCGACCTTCAGCCGACGACCTCCTCCTCCTGGGTGTGGCCGAGCGAGGAAGAGAGGGGAAGAAATGAGAGAGGAGGGATGGAAGGAGGAGGACAGGGAAGGTGAAGGGATGAGCAGAAACATGGAGGAGGGAAGATCTGTAAACTGATCCGGGACGCCTTCGTGTCTGAGAGGGAACGACGTCGTCATGTCACCGTTATTTATAATCACCTAAATGAATAAATATGTGTGTCTGCAGCATTTTAACACTAACCCTCTCTGCTCTCCTCTCCCTGCTTTCCTGTGGACAAACAGACAAAGTGATTAACAGTAAGTGACTCTGCTTGTTGTGATGGACGCTCACCTCAAATACATCTGGACGACGGAGGCTTCAGTCAGATCTGTCTGTCCTCCGTCCTCCGTCCCTGCAGCACTCTTTAATATTTGACTTTTAGAGGAAATATTCAACAAAATGTCTCGCCTATACTCAACATAAAAATAAGTCAATGCTGTCAGAAAATATCTCATTTAACTCATTGAGTGCCAGCCGTTTTATAAAACAGGAAGTGTCTTGTTCCAGTGTTTTTGTCCATTTTCAGTCATATTTCTAGACCCACAGAATATTTTGTACTATGACTCTGAAAACAGTGAATAGCTCAAATGAAAGAAGAGACTCTCTATTTCATCATGAAAAAAATGTTTGTTTTTACCTTGTTCCATTCTTGTTTTATCAGAGGTAGAGTAGAGGACACTTTCACCAAAATCATCACTTTTTGTCCAGATTCTGTTTGTTTTGCTCTCTGATCTCGATCGTCTCCACTTCCTGTTTTGATCTCTGTGGTGTATACCGTCTCTTTATGCTCTGACTACATCTCCCAGAAGCCCCAGTATTACTCACAGGCTGCAGGAGACCATGATCAGCGATCTGCTGCCAAAAAACACTTTAATGTATTATTACTTCGTTGGCACTCAGAGAGTTGATGAGATTTAATGAATGATTTGTTTAATAGATGTGTGCGATCATTGACCACAAGTGTGAGACATTTTTCATTAAATGAATAGTTTTGGGAAATATGATGATAAGATTGACACCTGAAAGTATGAAGCTGCTTAGTTTAGTTTATCTGAATCTGTGCACAGATG